>JAOPSE010000009.1:19460907-20710907 GCA_029449295.1 Zea luxurians | reverse complement strand
CCACTTGTTTACCTGCTTGACAAGCTACACAAGGTCTATCTTTTTCGAAATACACATTTGTTAGACCTAACACATGTTCTCCCTTTAGAAGTTTGTGAAGGTTCTTCATCCCCACATGTGCTAGACGGCGATGCCACAACCAGCCCATGCTAGTCTTAGCAATTAAGCATGCATCTAGACCGGCCTCCTCCTTTGCAAAATCAACTAAATAGAGTTTGTCGTCTAGTACACCCTTAAAAGCTAATGAACCATCACTCCTTCTAAAGATAGACACATCTACATTTGTGAATAAGCAATTGTATCCTATATTACATAATTGACTAACCGATAGAAGATTATAACCTAGCGACTCTACTAAAAATACATTGGAGATAGAGTGCTCATTTGAGATGGCTATATTGCCTAAGCCTTTAACCTTGCCTTGATTCCCGTCACTGAATATGATTGAATCTTGGGAATCTTTATTCTTGACGTAGGAGGTGAACATCTTCTTCTCCCCCGTCATGTGGTTTGTGCATCTGCTGTCGATAATCCAGCTTGATCCCCTGGATGCATAAACCTGCAAGACAAATTAGGCTTGGGTCTTAGGTACCCAACTCTTGTTGGGTCCTACAAGGTTAGTTACAATAGCCTTAGGGACCCAAATGCAAGTCTTATCTCCCTTGCATTTTGCCCCTAATTTCCTAGCAATCACTTTCTTATCCTTTCTACAAATTGCAAAGGAAGCATTGCAAGCATGGTAAATTGTAGAGTGTTCATTACTTACATTCCTAGGTACATGAACAACATTTCTTCTAGGCATATGATGAATAACATTTTTCCTAGCCAAATTTCTATCATGCATAATAGAAGAACTTGAAGCAATCATGGTATGTGAATCAAAAGCATTATAACTTCTATCATAATGAACATTCCTAGAATATCTCCTACCATGATACATGAAAGCATGGTTCTTTTTAGCACTATTAGTCATTGGAGCCTTCCCTTTCTCCTTGGCGGAGATGGGAGCCTTATGACTTGTTAAGTGCTTGGCTTCCTTCTTAAAGCCAAGCCCATCCTTAATTGAGCTGTGTCTACCAATAGTGTAGGCATCCCTTGCAAATTTTAATTTATCAAATTCATTTTTGCTAGTCTTAAGTTGAGCATTAAGACTAGCCACTTCATCATTTAATTTAGAAATGGAAACTAGGTGTTCACTACAAGCATCAACATTAAAATCTTTACACCTATTGCAAATCACAACATGTTCTACACAAGAGGTTGATTTATTAGCTATTTCTAACTTAGCACTCAAGTCATCATTGATACTCCTTAAGCTAGAAATAGATTCATGGCACGTAGATAATTCACATGAAAGCATTTTATTTCTTTTAACTTCTAGAGCAAGAGAATTTTGCGCACTAACAAATTTATCATGCTCTTCATATAAAAGGTCCTCTTGCTTTTCTAACAATCTATTCTTCTCATTCAAAGCATCAATTAATTCATTGATTTTATCAATTTTGGTTCTATCTAAACCTTTGAATAGACTAGCATAGTCTACTTCATCATCACTAGATTCATCATCACTTGAAGAAGCATAAGTACTAGTATTGCGAGTGCTTACCTTCTTCTATTTTGCCATGAGACAGGTGTGATGCTCGTTGGGGAAGAGGGATGATTTGTTGAAGGCGGTGGCGGCGAGTCCTTTGTCGTCGGAGTCGGACGAAGAACAATCCGAGTCCCACTCTTTGCCAAGGTGTGCCTCGCCTTTAGCCTTCTTGTAAGTCTTCTTCTTTTCCCTCTTCTTTTCTTGATCCTGGTCACTATCATTATCGGGACAATTAGCAATAAAGTGACAAACCTTACCGCACTTGAAGCAGGAGCGCTTTCCCTTCGTCTTGTTCTTTTTGGGATGCTCCTTGCGACCCTTTAGCGCCGTCTTGAAGCGCTTGATGATGAGGGCCATTTCTTCCTCGTTGAGCCCCGCCGCCTCAACTTGCGCCACCTTGCTAGGTAGCGCCTCCTTGCTACTTGTTGCTTTGAGAGCAACGGTTTGAGGCTCGTGGATTGGGCCATTCAACGCCTCATCGACGTATCTCGCCTCCTTGATCATCATTCGCTCGCTCACAAACTTCCCAAGTATTTCTTCGGGTGTCATCTTGGTGTACCTAGGATTCTCACGAATAGAGTTAACAAGATGAGGATCAAGGACGGTGAAGGACCTTAGCATAAGTCGGACGACGTCATGGTCCGTCCATCGCGTGCTTCCAGTAGCTCCTTATTTTGTTGACGAGGGTCTTGAGCCTGTTGTACGTTTGGGTTGGCTCCTCCCCCCTGATCATCGCGAACCTCCCAAGTTCGCCCTCCACCAACTCCATCTTGGTGAGCATGGTGACGTCATTTCCCTCATGAGAGATCCTGAGGGTGTCCCAAATCTGCTTGGCGTTATCCAAGCCGCTCACCTTATGGTATTCATCCCTGCACAATGACGCTAAAAGAACAGTAGTAGCATATGCATTTTTATGAATTTGTTCATTGATGAACATGGGACTATCCGTACTATCAAATTGCATTCCATTTTCTACTATCTCCCATATACTTGGATGGAGAGAAAACAAGTGGCTACGCATTTTGTGACTCCAAAATCCGTAGTCCTCTCCATCAAAGTGAGGAGGTTTACCGAGGGGAATGGAAAGCAAATGAGCATTGGAACTTTGCGGAATACGAGAGTAATCAAAAGAAAAGTTCGAGTTAACCGTCTTCTTTTTCTCGTAGTCGTTGTCGTTGTCGTCCTTTTGGGAAGAAGAAGACTCGTCGCTGTCGTCGTAGTAGACAATCTTCTTAATACGTCTCTTCTTCTTCCCGTCCTTCTTTTTATGACTTGAGCCCGAGTCAGTGGGCTTGTCGTCTTTTGGCTCATTGATGAAGGACTCCTTCTCCTTGTCGTTGATCACCATCCCCTTGCCCTTAGGATCCATCTCTTCAGACGATTAGTCCCTTTCGTGAAGAGAATGGCTCTGATACCAATTGAGAGCACCTAGAGGGGGCGGGGTGAATAGGTGATCCTGTAAAAACTTGAAACTTAAAGCCACAAAACTTGGTTAGGAGTTAGCACAATAAAATCAAGTGGCTAAGGAGAGCTCTTGTGAAGCAAAATAGACACAGTGAGAACAAGCACAAGAGACACGAGGATTTATCCCGTGGTTCGGCCAAGTACAACACTTGCCTACTCCACGTTGTGGCGTCCCAACGGACGAGGGTTGCACTCAACCCCTCTCAAATGATCCGATGATCGACTTGAATACCATGGTGTTCTTTTTTCTTTACTCTTTCCCGTTTGCGAGGAATCTCCACAACTTGAAGTCTCTCGCCCTTACAATATGGATCAAAGTGAAAGCACTAGAGTAAGGGAGGGAAGCAACACACACAAATCCACAGCAATACGCACACACACGGCCAAGACTCGAGCTCAAATGAATATCACAAGGTTCTCACTAGAACGGAGCTCAAATCACTAAGAATGACAAACGAGTGCGCAAAGCGGAGTGTGAATGATCAAGAATGCTCAAAGTATGCTTGGTGTACTCCTTCATGCGCCTAGGGGTCCCTTTTATAGCCCCAAGGCAGCTAGGAGCCGTTGAGAGCAATCCAGGAAGTCAATTCTTGTCTTCTGTCGACTGGCGCACCGGACAGCCCGGTGCACCACCGGACACTGTCCGGTGCGGATTTCTTTCCTATTCTGGCGCAGCCGACCATTGAAAATTTGGAGCTGTTGGCGCACCGGACACAGTCCGGTGCCCCCATCTGACCGTTGGCTCGGCCATGCGTCACGCGCGGATTGCGCGGCCGACCGTTGGCCCGACCGACCGTTGGCTCACCGGACAGTCCGGTGTCTCACCGGACAGTCCGGTGAATTATAGCCGTACGCTGTTGACTTGGTTCCCGAGAGCGGCGACTTCGCCGCAGCCGACTCACCGGACACTGTCCGGTGCACCACCGGACAGTCCGGTGATTTATAGTCGTACACCGTCGTCGAGACCCGAGAGCAGCCAGTTGACCAGACGCCAGCCTGGCGCACCGGACACTGTCCGGTGCACCACCGGACTGTCCGGTGCACCCAGACTGAGCAGAGTCTTGGCTGCTCGAGCCAAGTCTTTTCCAATTGTATTTTCTCTGATTCTAACACTTAGACAAATATGTTAGTACACAAAAACCAATGTACTAAGTCTAGAATCATACCTTTGTGTTGACTTTGCACTTCTTCCACCATTTGGCATAGTTTCACACTTAAACCATTTGTGTTGGCACATGATCACCAAAATACTTAGAAATGGCCCAAGGGCACATTTCCCTTTCAGGAAGCACTAGGGTTCCAGACGTCGCGTTGCCAAGTCGCCTCTGTCGCCGCACTTAGAAGTTCCGCCGCCCCCAATTCCTTAGCAGCCACACGAACCGAGCGCGTATATGGTGAATACAGCGGCCGCGGCGCGAGTTGTCTCTCCTCTCCAATCCTCAGCTTCTCGGTGGCAATGTCTACCACTAAGGCATGGAGTTGGTCGCGAACAGAAGAAAGAGCACGGCGCGCCCGGGCTTTTAATCGCGAAGGCGGGGATCTCCGAGCCAAACGCCGAGGAACTCGCAGTGGTGGTTGGATCCATACGCCCCACGGAGCCCGCGATGACCGCGGCCGACTACGGAGGGAAGACCGTTTCCGTCGCTGTAAGCCGGACCCACCGTCATTCGCGACGCGCGCGCAGGAGAAGTGGGCCACACGGGAGCACGGGAGACGCCGAGGTGTAGAAACCGGCTGCCAAGCGGGCCCGAAGTGGCAGTGAGAGCATGATCCAGCAGCAGGCTGTGCGGGATTTGGCGCGGCTGGCGTGAGACTGTAGAGTGGGGCCCGCACGCCGGAGTGGCTGCGCGCGTGGTCATGGGCCGAGAGTGCGGTGGGGTTATTGGGTCGATTATCTAAGGTTTCAGCCCATGCGCCCATTTCTTTTTTTATTTTCCTTTCCTTTTTCTTGTTTATAGTTTCCCTTCCCATTTGAGTTCAAATTTCAAACTCAAATTCGTTGGTAAATTCTCCTCAGATTGAAAGTATAATTTGAACATTCTAGTCTTACTTTTATTTATACTCTTTATTTTATATATACTTTCCTTTTTTTAATTCTTTTCCTCCCTCTCCACATTTCTTTGGAGTTTTGTTTTCCAAAATAGAATTTAAATTCCATGTGTCTATTAACATATTAATAATACCTTTATTTTATTAGTCATAAATGCACAATCAAGTAAAAACTCAGCATGATGCATGGTTTATTTAGGTGTTATTGATTATTTAATCCCCTTCTGATGGTGTTTATTCACATGTGATAGTAACTAGACATGGTACACACATATAGATAAAGGAAATATTCTCTTATCATATGATTGACAAATTTAGGTATTACAAATCCTACCCCCCTTAACAAGAATCTCGTCCTCGAGATTTATGAAGATCTAGGGAAAAGGTGGGGAAAATCTATGCGAAGCTCTTCTTCTCTTTCCCAAGTTGCTTCATCTTCACCGTGGTGGCTCCATTGCACTTTGCACATCCTTATAACCTTATTCCTCGTGACACGAGTCAGTGTATCCAGAATCTTGATGGGGTACTCAGCATAAGTCAGATCATCTTGAACACTAAGGTCCTCCATTGGCAACTGCTCTTCAGGTACCCTGAGATATTTCTTCAACTGAGATACATGAAAAACATCATGAACAGTCCGCAAGATGATCCGGTAACTCTAATTGGTATGCAACCTCTCCCACTCGCTTTAAGATTAAGAAGGGTCCAATAAAGCGAGGGGACAACTTTCCTTTGACTTTGAATCTTATCATACCCCTGAGTGGTGACACCTTCAAATAGACATAATCTCCCTCCTTAAACTCAAGCAGTCTTCTTTGGGTATCAGCATAGCTTTTCTGCCTTGACTGTGCAGTTCTCAAATTTTCCCTTATTTGCTGGACTTGCTCCTCTGCTTCTTGTATAATCTCAGGCCCAAACAACTGCCTTTCACCAGTTTGATCCCAATACAATGGAGTCCTGCACTTTCTGCCGTATAAAGCCTCAAACGGTGACATCTTCAAACTGGCCTGATAGCTATTATTATATGAGAACTCCGCATACGGTAGACTCTTATCCCAACTACCACCATGTTTAAGACCACAGGCTCTTAACATATCTTCCAGCACTTGGTTGGTCCTCTCAGTCTGCCCATCAGTCTGTGGATGGTAAGCCAAACTAAAATTCAATCTTGTATCCAAGGACTTGTGCAACTTCTTCCAATACCGAGAGGTAAACTGTGATCCCCGGTCTGACACAATCTTCTTTGGCACACCATGTAAGCAGACAATCCGTGCCATGTACAACTCTGCCAACTTGGCTCCTGAATATGTGGTCTTCACTCGAATAAAGTGGGCTACTTTAGTTAGCCTGTCCACAATCACCCATATAGAATCATACCCAGCAGATGTGCGGGGTAATCCCACAATGAAGTCCATGCCAATCTCTTCCCATTTCCACTCAGGTATCTTCAATGGATGCAGTAGTCCGGCTGGCCTCTGGTGTTCAGCCTTAACTCTTTAGCACACATCGCACATAGCCACATGTGCAGCCACATCTCTCTTCAATCCATACCACTAATATTTTTGCTTCAAATCCTGATACATCTTAGTACTCCCAGGGTGGATAGAATAAACTGAGTCATGTGCCTCCTTCAATATGGTTTCCCGAAGACTATCAATATCGAGAACACAGATCCGATTCTTGAACCATATCGTGCCTTGCTCATCTTCTGTGAATTCCGGGCCTCTACCCTCTGTTATCAGATCCTTGATCTCCTGAATCTTAGCATCACCAACCTGACCTTTACGAATTTCTTGCTCCAAGGTAGGTTCCAATTCGATGGTAACTCCTTCCGTGTGTGTAACAATCCCCAGGTTGAGCCTCTCAAAATCTTTTGCCAATTCATCGGGTAGCTGGACAACGAAAGCGGAGTGAACATGCTCCTTCCGACTCAAAGCATCTGCGACCAAATTTGCCTTGCCTAGGGTGGTAATGAATCTCCAAGTCATAATCCTTAATAAGCTCCAACCAACGGCGTTGCCTAAGGTTGAGATCCTTCTGAGTGAATATGTACTTCAAACTCTTATGATCCGTGTATACTTGGCACTTGGTTCCCATAATGTAGTGTCTCCAAATCTTAAGTGCATGCACAACAGCCGCCAGCTCTAAGTCATGAGTGGGGTAGTTCAATTCATGTTTCCGCAATTGACGAGACGCATAGGCGATCACATGTCCTTCTTGCATGAGCACACATCCTAATCCTTGGCCACATGTATCAAAAAATGTCAAATCCCTTCTGCAGATCTGGCATAACCAACACTGGTGGCAACATCAACCTCTTCTTTAATTGATCAAAGTTGTCTTGGCATTTCTCATCCCACCTAAATTCTCTTCCTTTCTCCAAAAGCGAGGTCATAGGCTTGGCAATCTTAGAGAACCCTTTAATAAATCTCCGATAATAGCCTGCAAGCCCCAAGAAACTCTGAATCTCAGTAACTGTAGTGGGCACTCTCCACTCCATTATCTCCTTCACTTTAGCAGGATCCACTGCTATTCCTCCATTAGAAATAATATGTCCAAGGAATGGCACCTTGTCAATCCAAAACTCGCACTTGCTGAACTTGGCATAGAGTTGATTATCTCGTAGCTTCTGTAGCACCAACCTTAGATGTTGTTCATGATCACTTTCACTCTTAGAATAGATAAGAATATCGTCGATGAACACCACGACGAATCTGTCCAAATACTCCATAAACACCTTATTCATCAAATTCATGAAATAAGCTGGTGCATTGGTTAATCCAAATGACATAACAGTGAACTCATATAATCCATATCGGGTTGAGAAAGCCGTCTTAGGAATATCTGATGGTCTAATCTTCATCTGATGGTATCCTGATCGGAGATCAATCTTCGAGAATACCCTGGCTCCTCTCATCTGATCAAACAAATCCTCAATACGGGGTAATGGATACTTGTTCTTCACAGTAACATCATTAAGTGACCTATAGTCCACACACATCCGTTGCGATCCATCCTTCTTCTGTACAAATAACACCGATGCTCCCCAAGGTGAGGAACTCGGACGAATGTACCCTGCTTCCTATAACTCTGTTAACTGCTTCTTAAGCTCCTTCAGTTCTTCTACAGCCATCCTGTATGGTCGTTTAGATATAGGGGCAGTTCCAGGTAAAAGATCAATGACAAACTCAACTTCCCTATCTGGTGGCATCCCTGGTAACTCCTCTAGAAAACATCCGGAAAATCTCTAACCACCCGGATGTTGTCACCAACAAACTCCTCAGGTATAAAGAACATTGCACGCTTGGATGAGGTGGTTACTGCAATATTAACTTGAAATCTTTCTCCTTCAGGACTAGTGAGCTCTACAGTACCCCTACCACATGCTATGATGGCCTTTGCCTTCCTTAACCATGACATACCAAGGATCAGATCTATACTGCTGGCCTCTAATATTATAGTGGTAGCTCCAAATTCTCTTCCCATAATTGATAATGTCAATCTACATGTCATTTGATTTGCCTCAATAGGCCCTTTAGGTGTGATTACTATCATTGGTTTTCTCATATTTAGCAGGGGTATCTCATTAGTGTTGGCATATCGAGCAGACATGAATGAATGTGTAGCACCAGAATCAAACAGTATGGTTGCAGGAATGGCATTAATGTAAAACATACCGAGTACGATGTCAGCACCATCAGGAGTATCATCAACACTGACTTGATTCACCCTGGCTATAGAATATCCCTTGCCAGGAGTCTGTTGCTTGTTCTTAGCTGGTGTACCAGAATTTCCCATCGGACAAGCATTAGCATAGTGCCCAATCTGACTGCACTTGAAGCATGTAGGGTCGGTCTTGTGTCCTGTAGGCCTCGTCGAGGTGCCAAGTGGAAGTAGCCTGACGAGTAGGAGGTGTCCGTGGAGACCCCTGTGGAGCATACTGAACTAGGCGTGGTCCTCCTGGTCGAGTCGGTGTACCCTGTGGCGAGACGTAGCGGGGACGAACACTGCTGCTACCCTGTCCCTGTGAGATAGCCTTCCTCTTCAAATCACCCAGTTGAACACGCTTGTGTTCAATAGCAAGAGCCTTATCCAGTAGCCTCTGAAATGATGGGAATGTGTGTGCAACCAGTGCATACTGTAGGGGTCCATTAAGTCCTTCACTAAAATGCTCCTGCTTTCTTTCATCCTCAGCAACTTCCTCCGGAGCATATCTCGACAGCTGAATAAATTTATCTCTGTACTCGCTGACCGACATGTTGCCTTGCTTCAATGACATAAACTCCTTCTTCTTGATCTTTATCAAACCAGCTGGAATATGGTAGTTCCTGAACTGTGTACTGAACTCTGCCCAAGTAATAGTGTCAGCAGCATCATAGGCAGCAGTATAAGAATCCCACCAGTCAGCGGCAGGACCTGTCAGACGACCTGAGGCATAAAGAACTTTCTCCCGGTCTGAGCATTGGGCGATGTTGAGCATCTTCTCAATTGACTTCAACCAATCATCTGCATCAAGTGGATCTGGCGAACTGGCGAAGGTCGGTGGCTTATGACTCATAAATTCTCGGTGCTTATCACGAGGTGGAACTGGTGGTGGTGGTGGTGGTGGAGGCAGTGGTACTTGTTGCTGTTGCTGCTGTTGCTGAAATTGCTGCTGCAGCTGTTGTTGCGCCCTTCTCTCCTGGCGTATTTCTTCTCTTTCCTGGCGCAACTCTTGACATATCTCTTCTCTTTCCTGACGCATCTCCTGGCGTTCTTGCTGCATCTGGGCACGCATATCAGCTATAGTGTCCGCCATTTGCTGCATCATCCTCATCTGAGCTGAAATCAGTGGGTCAACTCCGCCTGGTGGAGGATTAGGAGGATTCATCTCTGCTGGCAATGGCTGAGATTGTCTGTATATCCACCGAGTGTGTCGATTAGGAGGCAAATCAATTCCACCACCCCTCCTGGTATTGACCATCTGAGTTAGATACATATGGTAAGAGAGAGTAGTAGACAAGGCAGTAATTACGAATCATGTTACTTTGGGGGATTTATTAGCTAAGCAGATTAATGTTTTACCTACCATAGCTAATTCATTACCTTATAGTGGAACATACTAAGATGTCCATATGTAATATTTCAATCAATCAAAGAAGCAAATCAGACATGTATCATCAGAACAATCAAACAACTTTTTTTAAATATAGAAAATAGTTTTGATTTTGTCTTAGGTTCCCTAACTCTTAAAAATGTCATAGGTGTAGGGATTCCAAGGTGTGAAATCCATCTTGTCTCAGAGTAGAAAAGGTAAGAATGATCAGAGTAGAACAGTAGAAGGTGAGACAGGAGCAAGATAAGTGTAGAAAGAATCAGAGTAAGGTAAGTGTAGAATGAATCAAAAGAAGGTAAGTAGGTAAGGGTTTTGTCCATTTCTATCTAGGTTTCGTCCTACAGTCAACATTGCTCTGATACCACTTCTGTCACACCCGGATTTAAGGGACAAATCTGGGTGCATCTCATATATGCGCCAGAGAAGACAACACATATAATAACAGAGTGCATAGAGCTAAATGCCATAAATATCATAAATGTACTTATTACATAGCGGAAGACTTACAAAAATAAATGATAAAGTAAAACGAACTAATTATTATTCCCTGGAGCCACAAAGCTGACTAGGAGACGCCACCTAGATCAAGTCGAATGCCTCGGCATTAGGCGGCTCCTCTTCGACCACCTGTTCTTCTCCTATGGGGGGTGTGAGACAGCAAGAGTGAGCTCACATACATTCATAGCTCAACAAGTCGTGGGGAATAATGTGGCATGAACTCACCAAAGGTGGGAGTTCATGAAGTGTAAGGCTAATCAATGAAGTAAAGGCTGAGGCTGAGTATTGCTTTTATAAGTTGGTCAAAATTTTATTAGCAATTACTAAGTGTAAGTAAATACCAAAACCTTAATAATAATAATAAAGAAAAGTAATAATAAAATAATCCCAAATGCGATGCAAATGTCAAATTAAATTTAAGTTCTATAAATTAATCATGTGAGGGTCCGAGCCGCTCTTGACCGTGAGCACGGCTAGTATACTAGTTTTACACTCTGCAGAGGTTGCGCATCTTTACCCACAAGTCATGTTACCCATCTGCCAAGAGACGGCCAATCCCATACACCTCTACCGAGGAGGCGAGGCAGGGTAACACTACGAGGCCTTTACAAAGTTCCACTAGCTTCAGAAATCCCGCTACAGTTTATAGGAAGCTCCAGTGCAGGAATCCCTCGCCTGACCGCCATCGCAGCAAAATCAACCCAAGGACCTCCCTACACTGACCACTCCCCTACTGCCCTTGCCCCTTTCGGGTAAGGAAGACCTCCACTAGCTTTCCTAGTTAATCAGCCAAGGACGTCCTATTAAACCCTTGTGGTAGCACTGTTTTTCCGGGTGGTCGCTCCATGTTCCCATTAATTTAATGATCTTAACATGAACAGTAATAATAAAAAGGTAACAAAAGAGTAATCATGAATAATGTATCTCCATACCCAATCCACATAAAGCAATAGCAGGTACTACCCAAAAATAATTCAGTGGTGAACAAGGTATAAAGATAATCAAAACTGGGGTAACCTAAAGGATCCCATCAAAATTAAACCTATGCAGATCATTATAATTAACAAGAACATGGCTGGGAAAAAGTAAGTGATCAAGGGCACAACTTGCCTTCAACGAGCTCCTGCTCAGCAATCTCTACCAGCTGAACCCCAGGATCCTATGTTGCTTGCTCGTCTACTCGCATCAACACAATACATACATAGTATAGCAAAAATTAACATCACACCAAACATGTAAATAAAATACACAATCATAATCTATACATTAAAATAAGATCATAGGAACTGGAATTATTAATTTTGGAGTTATATATTTTAAGTTATGAAGTTTCTAACGTTTTATGTATTTAATACAAGATTAAGTACTAGATAAATGTTAATGTGTCTTTCATGCCAAAACAGAGGCACAATTTGATAGAAAATAATATTACAAAATTATAGGAAGTGGAATGGATTAATTTGGAGCAAGTATGAATTTTCTAGGAATTTAACAAATTTTAACATTTATTTATGAATTAAAAATCAATTTCTATTTACTTTTAATGGATTTTCTAACCTTCTGGACTAGGCGCACTAATTTCTGGGAAGTGCAGGGGCAAAACCGAAGGTTTCCCAAGACTCAGACCACTGGCGCTTGGAGTGCGGGTTTATTCCTAAGAAACCCAGGGACTCTTTAGTAAGATTCCCGGGCCGAAGGGGTACGGTTGATTTTCGGTCGTTGGATCTAATCCATGCGGCCGAGATTAGGTTGTGCCACGGATGAATCGGTAAGCAACCAGAAACGCAAGATCAGGATTCAACGGTGGGGATTTTATTACCCTAGATTAAATTTTATCCGTCAGATCCAGATCGATGGCCCTGACTAAACGTGGCGAAGGGGTATGGCATGATATGATCTCGACCGCTGCTCTTCCTACCAACGGTCGTGATGATCCAATAGCCCCATCTGGACTGCGATCCGATCCAAGCCGTCCATCGCCAGACTAACGGTCCACGAGTTGTCTTCCACCTCGCGACACGCGGGTGACCGAGCCCGCCAGCCGAAGGCGAACTCGCCGCCGTGACCGCGAACAACCAAAGCAGCACCCAGCTCTCGCCTAACCAAAACCTCTCACGCCACCCGCCATGCTACAGAGAAGGAACCGGATCATACCGCCAATCTAGATGAAGGCGAGGTCGACGCGCAGATCCCGAGCCCGCACTGCGATGGAAGCACCGGGGTTCCAGACGCTGTGTCGCCAAGCCGCCTCTGCCGCCACACCTAGAAGTTCCACCGCCCCCAATTCCTTAGCAGCCACACGAACCGAGCGCGTATATGGTGAATACATCGGCCGTAGCGCGAGTTGTCTCTCCTGCCGCACCTAGAAGTTCCGCCGCCCCCAATTCCTTAGCAGCCACACGAACCGAGCGCGTATATGGTGAATACAGCGGCCGCGGCGCGAGTTGTCTCTCCTCTCCAATCCTCAGCTTCTCAGTGGCAATGTATACCACTAAGGCGTGGAGGTGGTCACGAACAGAAGAAAGAGCACGGCGCGCCCGGGCTTTTAATCGCAAAGGCGGGGATCTCCGAGCCAAACGCCGAGGAACTCGCGGTGGTGGTTGGATCCATACGCCCCACGGAGCCCGTGATGACCGCGGCCGACTACGGAGGGAAGACCTTTTCCGTCGCTGTAAGCCGGACCCACCGGTCATTCGCGACGCGCGCGCAGGAGAAGTGGGCCACACGGGAGCACGGGAGACGCCGAGGTGTAGAAACCGGCTGCCAAGCGGGCCCGAAGTGGCAGTGAGAGCGTGATCCAGCAGCAGGTTGTGCGGGATTTGGCGCGGCTAGCGTGAGACTGTAGAGTGGGGCCCGCACGCCGGAGTGGCTGCGCGCGTGGTCATGGGTCGAGAGTGCGGTGGGGTTATTGGGCCGATTATCTAAGGTTTCAGCCCATGCGCCCGTTTCTTCTTTTTATTTTCCTTTTTCTTGTTTATAGTTTCCCTTCCCATTTGAGTTCAAATTTCAAACTCAAATTTGTTGGTAAATTCTCCTCAGATTGAAAGTATAATTTGAACATTCTAGTCTTACTTTTATCTATACTGTTTATTTTATATATACTTTCCTTTTTTTAATTCTTTTCCTCCCTCTCCACATTTCTTTGGAGTTTTGTTTTCCAAAATAGAATTTAAATTCCATGTGTCTATTAACATATTAATAATACCTTTATTTTATTAGTCATAAATGCACAATCAAGTAAAAACTCAGCATGATGCATGGTTTATTTAGGTGTTATTGATTATTTAATCCCCTTCTGATGGTGTTTATTCACATGTGATAGTAACTAATGGTACACACATATAGATAAAGGAAATATTCTCTTATCATATGATTTACAAATTTAGGTATTACAATAAGTCTGGTCCAAATAAGTCAATGTTTGCCACACGTAGGCCGCCAGACTAGGAGTCACTTTTGTTTCTTGGGAGCAGCCATGAGGAGCTGGTTTGTGCCACGAGTAGCCAAGCTCTAAAAAAACAGAGCCTGCCTTTGTTTCCTGGGAGCCGGACTGAAGAGCTACTTTTGCACACGTAGAACCGAGCTCCAAAGCAAGTGAGGTCACACAAACATAGGGTTGCATCCCGCGAGCATAGTTAGGTCATCATGCCAATGTCACAAACGTGCCCAAACTGCCTGCTGAAGGCCTCCTCAGCGTGTAGCCACACAGCGACGTCGCGCTGGGTCTGCCGGTTCCCACATGACGGCGCACACGCGCAGCCGTCGCCGCACTCCCTGAGGGCTGAGGCTCCCCATCCCGGCCTCAAAGCCCAGGCCCGCTGCATTGGCCGGCTGAGGCTCCCCATCTCGGCCTCAAAGCCCAGGCCCGCTGCGTTGGCCGGCTGAGGCTCCCCATCCTGGCCTCAAAGCCCAGGCCCGCTGCGTTGGCCTCCACATCGGCGCACACGCACTGGATACCACCGCACTCCGCCGCCACGCACGCGCGCCCGCTCTGGCCAAGTATCCTCTAGAGGCCTGTGAACCAGTGACGGTCCAGCAACATGCCAGCAGGCCATGAATCGGTGGATGATGTTAGAGTCTGGACTGCTTAAATGTGTTTCTTTTTTTCCTGCTTGCTTTTGCGTTGCAACCTCTAGGTGGGGAAAGGGAAGCTAGGGGACACAATCAGTGAATCACTGTGCTCAATTTTGCCTTATAGAAAGGTACTAGTTATTTCTGTTATGCGTCAATCCCTCCTCACCGTTCCAATTAGCATACGAGAGAACTAGTAATGCTAGAACTCATCTTAGATAATAACCTGACTGGTCAATCATTTTGGCAAAATTCGTTTAATTTATTTTGGCAAATTTATCTTGCCTACATCTATCTCTACTAACTATTAAGGGCGGTGTGTAGACCGCCCCCGCCCTCGAAAACCACGCGCGCCTGCTCCACGGCAGCTCGACCCCGGTAGCCTGACCTCCGTATTCATCGCCACCGCAAACCGCCCCCAACCTCGCCCGCTCGACCTCCGTATTCGTCGCCGCCGCGCCAGCAAACCGCCCACCAACCCCGCCCACCAACGCCTCCGCCTGCATGTCTGTAAAGGGGTAAAATCCGCAAAACTCATCCGATTTCAATTCGATTCGCCTACGGTGCTCGCGACGGAGGGAATGGCGAACTCCTTCTCCTTCCCACCGATGAAGATGACGGAGATCGTGGAGGCGCTTCACAGCTACGGCATCTTCCTCGGCCTCTTCCTTGTTAGCATTGTCAGGTATGCCTCCGCCGCTCCCCCTCCCTAGCTGTCCTGTCTCACCAAGGGCAAATTCCCACGCCAGTCAAGTCAAGGCGGCGCTTCCCAAGGAGCCACCAGCCCACGACCCCATCCGTTGTATTCCTCCGCTTCCACCGGCACCGCATCTGCTGTGGCAGCGACTCCTCCATCGCACATGTCGTTGTCCCTGGAGGCGAAGCGATCTGGACTCGAATCTGTCTGTCGCCTCCGCCTCCTCCATCGCACGCCGACTCCGCCACTCCAGTCTATCCGCGCACATCCACCTCCACTGCCTGCCTCCGTTTGGTTTGACTTCTTCGACATCTGGGCGCTCTGCATCGTCGTCTTCTCGTAGATGGAGAGTGAGTGCCTTCCTTGCATCCTCCCTCTGCCCCTCGTTCCCCTGGACAGGCTCCATCCGTGTAGAGTACGGATCTCATCTCACCCGGTCCCGGTTCTAGCGACCTGATCTACACATTCTTGATGAAGATTTGGAGATCCAACAAGGAGGTTCATGTGTTTGCTTCCTGTGGATTCATGAGTTTGAGCTGGATAAAAGATAACTTATGTACATGTGTTTTCCCAACTGCGCCGGTGCCCATGCGCTTTTGCACCAAGGCCTCTGATCCTTTCTGGAGTTGCGTGCCTATAGCCTGAGTCTAGGAAAAATCATGTGCTAGCCCCTGTGATCTATAGTTAATTGCACTGGAGAAGGTGCCTGAATGTAGCTGGATAGAGGTGAAGAAGAAGCTATACTCATTTGTTTCAGTTGATAACAAGAAACGATAGGTGGAGGAGCTGCAAGCATTGATTGGTGAATTTGTGACACAGATGAAAAATGAGGGCTATGTTCCTGACACAAGATCAGTTCTGTATGATATTGAAGAAGAGGAGAAGGAGAGGATTTTGCTTGGCCACAGTGAGAAGTTGGTTGTTGCTTTCGGGCTTATCAAGACTGGCAGTGGAGAGGCTATAAGGATCACAAAGAATCTCAGGCTTTGTGAGGACTGTCATTCAGTCACCAAGTTCATCTCCAAATTCACAGATTGGGAGATTGTTGTGAGGGACGTGAACAGATTTCACCACTTCAGGAATGGAGTTTGCTCGTGCAGAGATTATTGGTGATGATGATGCAAACTCCTTGTTTTAGTTACCTTCACTGATTATACTGGATGATAACTGAAAGTAGGAGCTGTTGTTTCTTCAAACCATTGTGTACAGCCTAACATATTTCATTAGCCTAGGCATGGTGATAGCTTTTCAGGAGGGGCATCAGATTGATCAACTAATCTAGAGAAAAGTGGAACTCATACCTGACAAACAGTTTTGACACACTTGTGAAGATGCCTCTTTTTTACATGTAAAGAGATCGAACTCGAGACTGATAGGTTGATTATGATGCTTAGGGTCTATGCCTCGTTTATATGACTATGACTCGAGGCACAACTATGGAGAGGGTTGGCAAAGCACCAACCTCCATCCTTCTCGATGCTCTCCTGGAAGACTACAGCCAGGTACGCTGCCCATCCTTTAGTAGCACGCAAGATCCAGTACTTTACTATTAGTGGTGCTCTCGCAGTAGTAAAGGGGATTTGCAATGTCCAGTACTATTAATGGCGCTCTCTCAGTGATAGCTTTTTTATTTGCATCTTCCATCAATAGTTGTGTTCTGGTGTCATACCGTCATAAAAAATAGGAATGAACTCTGACCTCTCTCAGGGCTTAAAGTTTGACACAACTAGATCAATTTCAGATCGTCTATCTTTCTTGAGTCATTGTTTGTTTTATTGAATTTAGAATCAGCATCGTCATAGTCAGTAGCTCAAAATCACGTCACAAACCTCACCGTCACACTTAATCATGTGCTTCTCAATTCTACGTTTTCCATTTTTTCATACTGAAACCTAGGTGGATGTTTTCTTTATTTCAATTGGGTAATGGAGGTGGATAATGTTGGTATGGGTTGTTCATTTTTTCACTACGATTCTAGATAGTAGTTCTAATTACAGGTGAGGACCTCAGGATGATTTATGTCCGAGCAATAAGTACAGTGCCTCTAATGGTCATTTCATTAGATTTATTATATGCAAAAATAATAGAGAAAAATTTAACTGCAAGGTTCGATTAGTAAACATAATAGAGAAGAATTTTTGCTGATTACTTTGCTGTTTATTTTGTATAAACTGAACCAATGAAAATAAGTTGTGTACAAGTGCATTCCACTATCACCATTTTGTATCTAATTTTATAACAACTGTGATCTATTTCCAACGGTGATAATTAATAAGTCGTTTTTCTCACTATGTTTCTAAATAGTAGTTCTGATTACAAGTGAGGAACTCAGGATGATTTATGTCCCAGCAATAAGCAATAAGTACAGTGCCTCTAATGATCATTTCATTAGATTTATTATATGCAAAAATTATAAAGAACAAGGTTCGTTAAAAAGATTTTTTGTTTTGTTGATTACTTGTCGTTTCTTATTAGCTATTTACGTGCATCTGTAAGAACGTGGGCGTTCACATCCTCCGTTCCTTGTACATCGTGATCCGAGTCGAGGAGATCCTGAAGCCACTTGTGGAAATCAAGGATTCCTATTTATTTAGTGAGACATTTGCAGTTCATTTTGTCTGAATTAAACAACATTTGCAGTTGAGGTTAACTGAAATACGTGATTTTGTATAAACTGAACCGATGAAAACCAATTTTATTAGGCTACTTAGTAGCAGGGATATAAATTAATATAAAGAATGGAAGTTGTTAACTTCTATTCTGAAACTTCTTGTAGTTATCTAATGCGCTGGCTGGCAGATCTAGGAAGAATATGTAAATCTGAAATTTTCTATGAGGGCATGAGGGGAAGCGTCCTATGTAGCTAAATACTTTTTTCTTCTCTATTTCAGTTCTTCTAGCAGTTGAACTTTGCTAATTGAAGCTGCAAAAGGAACTTCGATAGATCAGCATTACGAGGCACAGTTCTGGTTGATTTCCCCACTTAAGGTGTGTGAACTCTGTAATCCTTGGTTTTGTTCCAACCATGAATCAGCTGAATTGTTATTTTTTTATCATGTATTGTTAGGTAAAGTAATCATGCCCATACCATTTAGGTTATTCTTAGCATGCCCATACCATTTAGATTTCATTTTTTCGACCATGATTCAGCTGAACTTTCCTAATAAAACTATGGTGTTACTGTCATGGATGCATTTTCCTATTAAAGAAAAAAAGATAATACATTATTACAAAAACAACTTGAAAGGGAAGCATGCAGCGTTCTTATATGAGATGTGCAAGTTCTACAGAGATTGGCATGCCAATTCTGATGGTTTTCATGGTATTTGAAATTAATAATATACTACTGTTATATGCTTTTGCCAATTACCATCAAATATGAGAAGAACCACGCTTCTGACAGAAAATCGCTTTCTGTTCAGGAATTTTCCTTCATGATCCTGTGAGCTTCACTGCCGTACTTCATCCAGAGTACTTCACATTCAAGAAGGGTGTGGTGAGAGTAGAGACCCAGGGCATTTGCACTGGCCACACTTTGATGGATCAGGGATTGAAAAAGTATGTTTTTTTTCTCTGAGTAACTCATAAAAGATTGACCCGTCTGATGTTTTTTAGTTTCAGCATTCTTACATACACATTGATATGACATAAATCTCACCAAATTACTTTATAACTCTTGGAGTAAGCAAACCAAGGCAAAAGTTGCCCCACATGATCTATATGTTTCAGCAGATTTCACACTTGTTTCTTCTTGTTCCTCCTATGCTGCAGGTGGAATTCAGAGAAGCCATGGTCAGGGTATAAACCGATTTCTGTTGCATGGACGGTTGATGTGCCAAAGGTCATCAGCATTATAAAGAAGCTGCTCATGGCACCATGAGCAAAGTACAACCATTTAACGACTTGTCGACATCAGCGCTCTCTGATGTCCAAGAAAATTTGATGAGTACAGACCCTCTTTCTCAGCTGCACTGTAATTAGTTCCTGGACGTAGGATGGTTCCTATTCCTCCAATAGTAAGAGGAACCTTTCATTGTGAAAGGTCATGCAGCAGTCTCGAATACCATGAAGCAAATTCTGGCATACGACATCATGTCTCACACATTTGTATCAATACATTTCGAACCAATAAAGTTTCCCTCACTCTTTACTGTGCACTTTTCTCAAAGATCACAATCTTGTTGTAATGTGCCTCTCATGTAAAGCAAATTAATGCCAACAAGGCATATGATAATTTTGATACAACATTCTTCTGTCTGACACTACTTTCTGATCAGTTATTTTTCTCATTTTCATTGTCAATGTAGATAGATATTACAGAGCGCTTTAATTGTAACCGGTGACAGATCACAAGAGTTGCATAACTCAGATATTCAGATAGGCTACCAGATAACGCAATCACACATTTTTCTCTAATACATCTGACAATCCAGTCGACAGATAACACATTAACATCCTTTTGCAATTACCATTAGTAAACATTTATTTTGAAACCGCCGGCAGGACTCTGCATTGCCTGTACTAATATAGAAGGGTGTTTCTCAAAAACAAAGTACACAATATTTAAGGGAGAATAAAAGAACTTAGCCAAGGATGGTTTGGCCAAGGTGAGCCACTCAAAGCACAAACTTGGCAAAAGGCGCCTAAATTGTACCAGAAGTCTTGCTTCATCTTTTATTTTTCGCGAAGAGAATGTGTGGTGGCATGGCTATTATGCATAAAATTCACATAAAAGTAAATTCAACTTCAAGCATGAATAGAAAGTAACATATGAGCAATTCTATGTCCCCGCCTCATCAAATATGACTGTGCCATCGCAACACACGGGCACTGTACTATGTAGAGATGAAATAGCTAGATTAAGATAACAAAATTTATACATGACTAGGATCACAAATGGATTGCGAAACATTTTCTAATAACAGTATAACACACATATATAACTTGTCGTGATATTATATATTTCCGTTGCAACGCACGGGCACTCACCTAGTACGATATGAAGAGTGTTATATTTAATTTTTACAATCATATACTTTCGATAGTTTTTAGATCATTTTCTTTGATAATGTATATAATTGTTGGGGACTTGTTCTCAAATGCTATGAGTTAAGAATAAGGCAACACAAAAACGTCAAATGTTAAAGCCCTTCGTCCTTCGAGGCATTATTTCTTTTGGGATATAATGATCTTCGGACGAAGGTTATGAAAGACATACCTTCATCAATGCAACATATAATAATGAAGAAAGAATCATATGAAATGTAAAAGATAACATAAACAATTATATATCAACTCATTTCTATTTTATTACTATAGAAAAATATAAATGATATCAGATTACAAATGTACCTTTAGCTCAAAGGAAGGTAAAAGTACAAGCGTGACGCAAAAGCAGGATAATAAGTCAGCGTGAACAGTACGGGAGTACTGTTCATCTATTTATAGGCACGGGACGCAGCCCGTGTGAAATTACATCCATGACCTTTGCATTTGCTAATGACTCTAAGGTAATCCACCGAGGTCTAAATAGCCTTTTCCCTTTTAAGTCGGTTCCCTTTTCTGCCGTTATGCCGAAGCTTCCTTGCGCGTAGCTTCGGCGCTGCGTCAACCTTCATATTGTTCGCGCTTTTCACACTGTTTGTGGTTCTGATCCGAGTTCGAAGGCACCTATTCATATATTACACTCAAGAAACATTGTTAAATCATGTTTTTGTGGACCTTCAGAAGACGAAGGCCCCCCAACAGTAGCCCCTCGCAAGGTTAATTTGTTAGAATAACGAATTCAGATTGCGATATGGACGAAGGCCCTAAGCCGAAGGTCCGAAAAAACACCTTTCCTTTGCTAGAATAGCAACAGTCAATGACAAATGGGGCCCTCCAACTTGGAGCGCGCTGAGCGTATAAATAAGAACTCACCCCGAGCACATTTGGCACACATACTCTGCTTTGCTTTACTTCTTAGCTCTTGCTTTCCATCAGTTGCTTAGTTTCTTAAATTTTCTAAGCTTCGAATTTAAGGTCATATTTTCGTTAGTTCCGAAGATAAGATGTCTCACGACAAGAAGACAGTTGCTGGAGCGAAGTTAACCGAAGAGGAGAAGCTTCTTGAGGAAAAGACTGCTGGATTCATTGAGTCAATTGCAAAGATAAATACAGAAAAGATTACAAAGGAAATTCTAGAAGGCTTATCTGAAGATACCGATGACAGCGATAGTTATGATGCGGAAAGTGGAGGCGAAGACTCCGAAGATCGACCCTGGCGACCAAGTCACACAGTCTTCGGGAAATTGACTATCACACAGAGTCATCTTGAAAACATGAGAGGAAGGTATTTTCGAGACATATCTATTGTGAGGGCTGACAACGGAGATAGGATTGTTCCCGCTCCTGAAGAGAATGAAGTCGTAATTTTCCGAAGCTTCTTCAAGGCTGGGCTTTGGTTCCCCTTAAGCAGATTTGTTGTTGAGGTTTTAAAGATATATGAGATTTTCCTTCACCAGATTACTCCCGAAGCAATTATCAGAATGGGGATCTTCGTCTGGGCCGTGAGGAGTCAAGGTTTGGAGCCAAGTGCAAAATGTTTCTGCAGCATGCATGAACTTTTGTATGAGACGAAGGCCTAGGGTAAGGAACAATATCATAACAATTTTGGTTGCTATAGCTTCGTTGCTCGCTCAGGCTCAAGTTTCCCAGTGCCAACATTTCGGAAAAAATGGCCCGGAGACTGGATGAAAGAATGGTTCTATGTGAAGAATGATTTGAAAGCAAGAGAAGATATTACAAAGATCATTATGCGCCCAATTTGGTCCTGCTTCGGCCTCCGGAAACCGAAGGTAGAGATTGATGAGGAAGCTGAAGCGTGCCAAAGGGCCTTCAGCACAGTCTGCGCATTTATTGGGACAAGGGACTTAGTCCAAGAGCACGTGGCCTTCAGAATATGGCCACTGATAGACAATTGGGAGATGCCAAAAGAGACCATCAGCAACACTAACGAAGGTGGTTTGGTTCGATTAAAATATACCTTCAGGTTTAGAGACCAATTTATCGAACCAGACGACGACTGGCTGAAGTGCGTTGAAAACACCAGCGATGAACTACTTGGAGCCTATTCCAAGTCTGAAGATAACGCACTATCTGCGGCCTTCGGGAGCCGAAAAAAGAAGAGGCTAAATAGAGTTTTTGATGCTATCGGATTTATGTATCCTGACTACCGCTACCCGCCAAGGGGGCAGAAGAGAAAGAGTGCAACTTCTGGGAAGGATGTTACTTCAGCTGCTCAGAGTGAGCCCGCGTCGAAGAGGAGAAAAGTGAAGGTTCTTACTCACCGACCGTGCTACATTGAACCGGCCACAGTGCCCGAATTTGGCGGTGAGACCTCTTTGGCTACTGAAGCCAAAGAACCTGTGCTTACCCAGAAGATTGAAGAGCCGGCTGCAATGCCGAAGGCATCTTCAGCCAAAATAGCTGAGCCGAAGGCCGATAATATTAAAGAGATAGGGGTCGAAGGAACAAAGATATTAGAAGTTAAAAGCCCTTCGGCAGAAGTGACAGTGCTGAAGGCACAAAAAGGTCTTACAGCAACCCCAAGAGGAAAAGGATGGTCAACGTACTAGATGCGCTGGAGACGATAAAGACTTCAAGCTCTACTCCAGGGAAAACTGCTGAAGCTTCAAAAGCGCAGACTGAGACAAAACTAACTGAAGCCGAAGCTACAAAGAGCCAGGCCAAGACTGAATCTGGGCCTTCAGAGCCCGCCAAGGAGAAATCCCTGGAAACCGGAGAAGAGGAAACGAAAAAAAGAAGCTGCAGAACAAATTCTGCCTGAAAAAACTATCACTCCTACTCCCGAAGCATCCTCCGAAGTTCTTGATTATATTGTACGACATGCTTCGGGAAAAAGGTTATCTAAAGAAGAAAGGCGAGAAGCTCAATACTATGCCCAGAAACTGAAATATCCAAAGAGGGCATTGATATTCAACGACAGCGGAGAAGAAGATTTCTTGTATTGTCTCCCAGACAGCAAGGAGATTTTTGTCTGCCGGGAGATGAGCAGAAGCTTCGGATTCCCGACACTGGAAGTCGGGCTTTCGGCGCTATCGAAAGATGAATTGGTGGATAGCTTAGCATATAATAGTTTAAAGGTGTGAGACTAAAATTTTTTGTACTTAAAAATGAAAATTTTTGTTTATTTGCTTATGCTTAATACCGCACTTCTTTTGCAGGGCCTGGTTCTTAGCAATGCCCTTAGGGCGCAGAAAAGTGCCGAAGACGAAGGATGCACTATAGCTTTGAACAACCTTCGTTCCGAAGTAATTGAACTAAGGAACGAAGGTCTTGAAAAAGATAGAATATTAAACTCATTGGTGAACAAAATAAAAGAAGACGAAGCTACTTCCAAAGCCCAAGCTGAAGCCCAGAAATGCGAAATTGAGAACCTTCGGAAGCAGCTAGCTGAAGCAAAATTGAAATGTGCTATTGCCGAAGTTGACCGAGACGCCAGTGATTACTGGAAAAATTATTGGGAAAAAACAGTTGTAGAACTCCGCTCTTCAAAAGAAAGATGTTATAAAAAATCTGTAGAATGTGTGGAAAAGATAAAAACTAGCTTCGCCAATATTGGCGCATATTCAAGTGAAGACAACTTCGTACGGGGCAATCCCGAGAGGCCAATTGAGTGGATCAGCAGCGAGGCCGAAGCCTTTGAGGAGATTTTAAATGACCATGGGGACGTCTGTGCCTTCTCAGGTGCGAGGGGAATTGCGGCTATTTTGGAGAAGTCAGGTTGTGATCATGTGAAAGCTTTGGCCCAAATCGAAGCTACTTTATCTATTGATGATACAAAGGACCCCTCGGCCGAAGCAAGCTTAGTTGGTGGAAAATTCTTTACTGACATTTGGGAAAATGGCGGCCGAGGGATGGCCCACGAAATAATAAAGAAGAGCAAAAAAGATACTCACGATGCTACGGAAGCAGCAAAGGCAGCTGAAAAGCTGCGAAACTCGAAAGGTGGATAGGTATTGCTTAATAGCTTTTAACTTTATTTTTTATTTTTGTGACTTCAAACTTATTTACGTTTTCTACTGCAGCCGAACTATCTCCTCCCCTAGAGCCCTCCGAGTCGTTGGCCTACCCAGAAGCAAAGGCATCAGCAGAAATTGTTAGGATGGCTGAAGCTATTGTAGACGAAGTCGTTACCCAACTGTTGACCGAAACTGCAGATGAAGTTTTGAAGGAAGAATAATAGATATTGTAAAAACATTGCTAGAATATTAATGTAACATTTGCTGGACTATGCTTGTAATATTTGGTGCTCATGAGTTTTTAATGTAATATATAAATGGCTTTGTAATTCATTTCTTTGCGATGCATGAAACTTTTATTGTACATACCGTTTTTGAGCCTTCGGCGAAAAACACCTTTCCTTCTTTTCATGCTTCGTAAAGAAGAGTTTTTATGCTTCGTGAAAAATCCTCCAATCGTGGCCGAAACATTAATGCTTCGTCAGTAATAGACTTTCTTCCTCGATATCAGAGTACATAAAAAAATGCTTCAAGCGTCGCCATAACACTGATGCTTCGTCAACAATAGACTTTTTCCTCCACTTCAGAGCTGATAAAGCTGTATCTCTTCAAAACTTATTTTGTGCCTTAGCACAATTTCACTTTTTTTAAGCATTCTCCGAAGGTCAACATTGTATTCCCTTCTTGTGCCATTGATGCAATATGATGTATGATGTTATGTTATGCGAAATGATGTAATGATGTTATGCTATGCAAAATGATACTTTGTGCCGAAGACACACACTCACATCCCCATATTGGAATGCACAATCTCTTTGTCGTTTATTTTTTGGCTTCACCGCTTATTTTTCGGTGTATCAGCGCTGACTTTTCGCTGTAAGTTCTGCATTCCCTTAGGAACGTCTTTTGAACTTCTTCGCCTTCTATTTCGGAGGTATTCACGTTGACTTTTCGCGCTTCGCCTTATATTTCGGTGGTATTTGGCTCTGCATTCCCTTTGGAACGACTTTTGAGCAGAGAACTTACACTCCGCTCCCTTAGGAACGACTTTTTGTAGCTTCAGCAAACATACGCTGCGTTCCGTAGAACGACTTTTTATAGCTTCGGAGATACTTGTGACTTAGGAACAGCTTTTGGTGCCTCGGCGATTTTCTGGACTCCGTAAGTCTGTGGAGAAGATATATTTTCACTATGGCAAAAACGAAGCTATTACAAGGTATTGAAAATGACAAGAAAACTAAGTTTTCAACAACTGTTCCTTAGTAAGAAAGAGAATGACAATGAATGTAAAAACTGATTCAGGGGTAGGATATCTCTTAGTAGATATGCTTCGACTCTGGCACAGTACTGTTGACTGTGCGAGCTTCGGACTCCTCCCCGAAGTCTCTCTGCTGATGGGTCTGTTGACTCCCTTCTGGCTGTTGGCCGCGTGAATATGCAGGTTGTAGTGGTGGCGGAGGTGGAGGCTGTGGCCAGGATGCCTGTGGCTAACTAGCCAAAGCAACAGACGCTGCAGGATGGTTACCCACATACTCTGGTATGTAGGGTGAGTGATATGAAGCAGTATGCATGACCTGCTTCGGCTGATTCTGCTGAGCTGCAGTTTCTGCTATTTTCTTCTGTTTCTGAATGGTGACATGGCACATCCTTGTAGTATGGCCCTTGTCCTCACCACAGAATAAGCAATAAATTTTTCTGGGCTGATCCCCAAATCTTCCTCCGAAGCCCCTGGCGCCTCTGCCCCTTGGAGCTGGCGGCCGAAGATAGCTTTGTTGGTGCCCCGAAGCTTGCGAGGAATATTATGGCCTCTGTTGCTGACTTCCTCTGTCGTCATTCTGGGTAGAGTGGATTGATCTGACATGCCTTGGATGGATTCTCCCGCCGAAGCCCCTGGTCATCTCAGAGAACCTGTAGGCCTCCTCCCTTCTTTGACGAAAGTCATTATCAGCGCGGATGTATTCATCCATCTTTTGAAACAGCTTCTCTAAAGTCTGTGGAGGCTTTCTAGCAAAATACTGGGCAGTAGGTCTTGGACGAAGCCCCTTGATCATGGCCTCAATGACAATTTCATTGGGCACTGTAGGCGCTTGTGCTCTCAGACGCAAGAACCTTCGGACGTATGCCTGGAGATACTCCTCGTGATCTTGTGTGCATTGAAACAGAGCCTGAGCTATGACTGGCTTCGTCTGGAAGCCCTGGAAGCTTGTCACCAGCATGTCTTTGAGTTTCTGCCATGAAGTGATAGTTCCTGGCCGAAGGGAAGAATACCATGTCTGGGCCACATTCTTAACTGCCATAACGAAGGATTTGGCCAAGACAGCTGCATTGCCTCCATATGAAGATATGGTTGCTTCATAACTCATCAAAAACTGCTTCGGGTCTGAATGTCCATCATACATTGGAAGCTGAGGTGGCTTGTATGATGGGGGCCACGGGATAGCCTGCAGTTCTGTTGCCAATGGAGAAGCATCATCAAAGGTAAAGGTATCACGATTAAAATCATCATACCATCCATCGTCATTGAACAAGTCCTCTTGATGAAACTCCCTGTGCTGGGGCCTTCGTTCTTGTTCATCTTGAGCAAGATGGCGTACTTCTTCAGTGGCTTCGTCAATCTACCTTTGAAGGTCGGCTAGTCGAGCCATCTTCTCCTTCTTCCTTTGTAACTGTTGATGAAGCATCTCCATGTTTCTGATTTGTTGGTCCAACTCGTCCTCCTAGGGTGTTGGACTAGTGGCCTTCCTCTTCTAGCTTCGTGCCTCTCGGAGAGAGAGGGTTTCCTGATTCGGGTCCAGTGGCTGCAGAACGGCAGCCCCTGTAGCTGAAGCTTTCTTCGATGGCATGACGAAGGTCAGTACTTGCCGAAGGTGGGCAAAAAGGATTCACCGGAGGTGGGCGCCAATGTTGGGGACTTGTTCTCAAATGCTATGCTGCATTATTTCCCTTGGGATATAATGATCTTTGGACGAAGGTTATGAAGGACATACCTTCATCAGTGCAACATATAATAATGAAGAAAGAATCATATGAAATGTAAAAGATAACATAAACAATTATATATCAACTCATTTCTATTTTATTACTATAGAAAAATAGAAATGATATCAGATTACAAATGTACCTTTAGCTCGAAGGAACGTAAAAGTACAAGTGTGACGCTGAGAGCACCTAGAGGGGGGGTGAATAGGTGATCCTGTGAAACTTGAAAACTTAAGCCACAAAACTTGGTTAATCGTTAGCACAATAATTGCCAAGTGGCTAGAGAGGAATCCTCAACAAAACACAATAACCAACAAGGATCAATCACAGAGATGGCACGGTGGTTATCCCGTGGTTCGGCCAAGACCAACGCTTGCCTACTCCACGTTGTGGCGTCCCAACGGACGAGGGTTGCAATCAACCCCTCTCTAGCGGTCCAAAGACCCACTTGAATACCACGGTGTTTTGCTTGCTTTTTCTCAATCCCGTTTGCGAGGAATCTCCACAACTTGGAGCCTCTCGCCCTTACACTTGAAATTCACAAAGAACACGGAGCAAGGGAGGGATTAGCAATGCACACAAGACACAAGAATCAGAGTGTCAACACGCACACAAGTCGCAACAAGAGCTCGCAACACAACTCAATGAGTTCACAACTCCACTAGAGCTCTATATGCTATCACAATGAAAAGAATGCGCGAAATCGATGTCTTGGTGCTTAGGAATGTTGTAGGAATTCTTGGTGTGCTCCTCCATGCGCCTAGGGGTCCCTTTTATAGCCCCAAGGCAGCTAGGAGCCGTTGAGAGCAATCTAGGAAGGCTGATCTTGCCTTCTGTCGACTGGCGCACCGGACAGTCCGGTGCACACCGGACACTGTCCGGTGCCCGATTTTCTTCCATAAATGCCACAGTCGACCGTTGGCAGACTGAGAGCCGTTGGCGCACCGGACATGTCCGGTGCACACCGGACAGACCGGTGCCCCCTTCTAGCCGTTGGCTCGGCCACGTGTCCCGCGCAGATCGTGCGGCCGACCGTTGGCCCTGCCGACCGTTGGCTCACCGGACAGTCTGGTGCACACCGGACAGTCCGGTGAATTATAGCCGTACGTCGACGATGAATTCCCGAGAGTGACGAGTTCGCCTGTGAACGGCCCACCGGACAGTCCGGTGCACCACCGGACAGTCCGGTGAATTATAGTCGTACACCGCCGTCAAAGTCCCGAGAGCAGCCTTTTCCCTCGAGCCAGCCTGGCGCACCGGACACTGTCCGGTGCACCACCGGACAGTCCGGTGCACCCAGACTGAGCAGACTTTGGCTGCTTGAGCCATCTCTTCTCCAACTTGATTTTTTCTGTTTCCAGCACTTAGACACAATACATTAGTCTCTAAAACAATGTACTAAGTCTGAGAAACATACCTTTATCCTTGATTTGTACTTTGTCCACCTTTTTACACTTAGGCACTTGTGTTGGTCACTAAATCACCAAAATACTTAGAAATGGCCCAAGGGCACATTTCCCTTTCAATCTCCCCCTTTTTGGTGATTTATGCCAACACAACATAAAGCAAGTAGAACAAGTACAAAATCAAATCAAATAAGAACTCAAAATTGTTTTGATTCAATTTTGACATATATGGATCACTCTATGCCACCACTTGGTTTGTTTTTGCAAATCAAACTCAAATTTCTATCTCTAAGTCAAACACACATGTTAAGACATAAAGAGAGTCATTCCAAGAGAAATTGATTCAAGATTTCAAAAACTCCCCTTTTTCCCATAATCAACACTTCTCCCCACAAGAAGCCAACTTTTGACAAGAGAGACAACAAAAGAGTTTTGTCAAACCAAAAAAACTCTATTCTACTATTTTCAAAATCTCTCAAGTGGTAGTTGATCCATTTATCGCTTTGGCCTTTATTTTATCCTCCTTTGGCATCAAGCACCAAAACGGGATCAATCTTGGCCCTTTAACCCCATTGCCTCACCAAAATCTTCAAATGAGAACACAAAGGCAATAAGAGTATAAAGATGAACTTGGAAAAGTTACTCTTTTCATCGGAGTGCAGTGGAAGTCTTGCATGGTCCAAGTCCACCTTTCCCTTTCAATCCTCCTTTGAGGCTAAAACAACCAAACTCAAGTACATGATTAGTTTCAAAGGGTCAAGTTGTAGCACAGCTCCCCCTAAATATGTGCATCACTTGCAAAATGGACTTGTGAGGTCCAGGGAGTGTTTGTACAACTTGAGCACCATAATAAGCAACAAAATGCAGAATGAACATGATCAAAGGCATAAACACATGTATGCTACAATTCAATCCAAGTTCCGCGAATCTAGGACATTTAGCTCACTACGCAGCCTGCAAAAGGTCTTTTCATCTAAAGGCTTAGTGAAGATATCGGCTAGCTGGTTCTCGGTGCTAACATGAAACACTTCGATATCTCCCTTTTGCTGGTGGTCTCTCAAAAAGTGATGCCGGATGTCAATGTGCTTTGTGCGGCTGTGCTCAACAGGATTTTCCTGCTATGCGGATAGCACTCTCATTGTCACATAGGAGTGGGACTTTGCTCAGATTGTAGCCAAAGTCCCGGAGGGTTTGCCTCATCCAAAGTAGTTGCGCACAACACTGTCCTGCGGCAACGTACTCGGCCTCAGCGGTGGATAGGGCAACAGAAGTTTGTTTCTTAGAGTTCCACGACACCTAGGGACCTTCCTAAGAATTGGCACGTCCCCGATGTACTCTTCCTATCGACCTTACATCCAGCATAGTCGGAATCTGAATATCCAATCAAGTCAAAGTTAGACCCCTTTGGATACCAGATCCCGAAGCAAGGCGTAGCGACTAAATATCGAAGAATCCACTTCACAGCCACTAAGTGACACTCCTTAGGATCGGATTGAAATCTAGCACACATGCATACGCTAAGCATAATATCCGGTCTACTAGCACACAAATAAAGCAAAGAACCTATCATGGACCGGTATGCTTTTTGATCAACGGACTTACCTCCTTTGTTGAGGTCGGTGTGTCCGTCAGTTCCCATCGACGTCTTTGCGGGCTTGGCGTCCTTCATCCTAAACCGCTTTAACAAATCTTGCGTGTACTTTGTTTGGGAGATGAAGGTGCCATCCTTGAGTTGCTTCACTTGGAACCCAAGGAAGTAGTTCAACTCGCCCATCATCGACATCTCAAATTTCTGCGTCATCACCCTGCTAAACTCTTCACAAGACTTTTGATTAGTAGAACCAAATATTATGTCATCGACATAAATTTGGCACACAAAAAGATCACCATCGCAAGTCTTAGTAAAAAGAGTTGGATCGGCTTTCCCGACCTTGAAAGCATTAGCAATTAAAAAGTCTCTAAGGCATTCATACCATGCTCTTGGGGCTTGCTTAAGTCCATAGAGCGCCTTAGAGAGCTTACACACGTGGTCGGGGTACCGTTCATCCTCGAAGCCAGGGGTTGCTCCACGTACACCTCCTGTTTGATCGGCCCGTTGAGGAAAGCGCTCTTCACATCCATTTTGTACAACCTGAAAGAATGGTGAGCGGCATATGCTAGCAAGATACGAATTGATTCTAGCCTAGCCACAGGAGCAAACGTCTCCTCAAAGTCCAAACCTGCGACTTGGGCATAACCTTTTGCCACAAGTCGAGCCTTGTTCCTCGTCACCACCCCGTGCTCGTCCTGTTTGTTGCGGAACACCCACTTGGTTCCCACAACATTTTGCTTGGGACGAGGCACCAGTGTCCAAACTTCATTGCGCTTGAAATTGTTGAGTTCCTCCTGCATGGCCAACACCCAGTCCGGATCTAGCAAGGCCTCTTCTACCCTGAAAGGCTCAATAGAAGAGACAAAAGAGTAATGCTCACAAAAATTAACTAATCTTGAACGAGTAGTTACTCCCTTGCTAATATCACCCAATATTTGGTCGACAGGATGATCCCTTTGGATCGTCGCTCGAACTTGGGTTGGAGGTGCCTGAGGTGCTTCTTCCTCTTCAACTTGATCATCCTGTGCTCCCCCTTGATCTTGCGCCTCCACTTGAGGTACCTGTTCGTCATCTTGAGTTGGGGGATGCACCATAGTTGAGGAAGATGGTTGATCTTGCTCCAATTGTTCCTGAGGCCGTACATCTCCAATCGCCATGGTGCGTATTGCTGGCCGTTGGAACGTCTTCTTCATCTACATCATCAAGATCAACAACTTGCTCTCTTGGAGAGCCATTAGTCTCATTAAATACAACATCGCTAGAGACTTCAACCAAACCCGATGATTTGTTGAAGACCCTATACGCCTTTGTATTTGAATCATAACCTAATAAAAACCCTTCTACGGCTTTGGGAGCAAATTTGGAATTCCTACCCTTCTTCACTAGAATGTAGCATTTACTCCCAAATACACGAAAGTACGATACATTGGGTTTGTTACCAGTCAGCAGCTCATATGAAGTCTTCTTGAGGAGGCGGTGAAGGTAGACCCTGTTGATGGCGTGGCAACCCGTGTTCACGGCTTCCGACCAAAAGCACTCGGGGGTCTTGAACTCTCCAAGCATAGTCCTCGCCATATCTATGAGCGTCCTATTCTTCCTCTCTACCACACCATTTTGCTGAGGTGTGTAGGGAGCGGAGAACTCGTGCTTGATCCCTTCCTCCTCAAGGAACTCCTCCACTTGAAGATTCTTGAATTCGTACCCGTTGTCGCTCCTTATCTTCTTCACCTTAAGCTCAAACTCATTTTGAGCTCTCCTGAGGAAGCGCTTGAGGGTCCCTTGGGTTTCAGACTTATCCTGCAAAAAGAACACCCAAGTGAAGCGGGAAAAGTCATCAACAATAACTAGACCATACTTACTTCCTCCTATGCTCAGATAGGCGACGGGTCTGAAGAGGTCCATATGCAGCAGCTCCAGAGGTCTTGAAGTCGTCATCACATTCTTGTTGTGATGTGCTCCTCCCACCTGTTTACCTGCTTGACAAGCTGCACAAGGTCTATCTTTTTCGAAATGTACATTGGTTAGACCTATCACGTGTTCTCCCTTTAGAAGCTTGTGGAGGTTCTTCATCCCCACATGTGCTAAGCGACGATGCCACAACCAGCCCATGCAAGTCTTAGCCATTAAGCATGCATCTAGACCGGCCTCTTCTTTTGCAAAATCAACTAAGTAAAGTTTGCCGTCTAGTACACCCTTAAAAGCTAGTGAACCATCACATCTTCTAAAGACAGACACATCTACATTTGTAAATAAACAATTATATCCCATATTACATAATTGGCTGACAGATAGTAAATTATATCCAAGAGACTCAACTAAAAACACATTAGAGATAGAGTGTTCATTAGATATTGCAATCTTGCCTAAACCTTTCACCTTGCCTTGGTTCCCATCACCGAATATGATTGAATCTTGGGAATCCTTATTCTTGACGTAGGAGGTGAACATCTTCTTCTCCCCCGTCATATGGTTTGTGCATCCGCTGTCGATAATCCAGCTTGAGCCCCCGGATGCATAAACCTGCAAGGCAAATTTAGGCTTGGGTCTTAGGTACCCAACTCTTGTTGGGTCCTACAAGGTTAGTCAAAACTGTCTTAGGGACCCAAATGCAAGTTTTATCGCCCTTGCATTTTGCCCCTAATTTCCTAGCAACTATCTTCCTATCCTTTCTACAAATAGCAAAGGAAGCATTTAAAGCATGATAAATTGTAGAGGGTCCATTCATAACTTTTCCTAGGAGCATGATGAATATTTTTCCTAGGCACATGATGAATATTTTTCCTAGGCATATTTCTACCATGCATATAGGAAGAGCTGGGGGCAAACATAGCATAAGAGTCATAGGCATGCGAGTCAAAAGCATTACAATTCCTATGAGACTGTCTTCTATCATTGTACATAAAAGCATGGTTCTTTTTAGTACTACTTGCCATAGGGGCCTTCCCTTTCTCCTTGGCGGAGATGGGAGCCTTATGGCTTGTTAAGTCCTTGGCTTCCCTCTTGAAGCCAAGTCCATCCTTAATTGAGGGGTGTCTACCAATCGTGTAGGCATCCCTTGCAAATTTTAGCTTATCGAAATCACTTTTGCTAGTCTTAAGTTGGGCATTAAGACTAGCTACTTCATCATTTAATCTCGAAATTGAAACTAGGTGTCCATTACAGGCATCAATATCAAAATCCTTACACCTAGTGCAAATCATAACATGTTCTACACAAGAATGAGATTTATTTGCTACTTCTAATTTAGCATTTAAATCATTGTTAACACTTTGTAAAGTAGAAATGGTTTCATGACACGTAGATAGTTCATAAGAAAGCATTTCATTTCTTTTAACTTCTAAAGCATAGGATTTTTGTGCCTCTACAAATTTGTCATGTTCATCATACAACAAATCCTCTTGCTTTTTTAAAAGCCTATCCTTTTCATTCAAGGCATCAATCAATTCATTGATTTTATCAATTTTATATCTATCCAATCCCTTGAACAAGCTAGAGTAATCTATTTCCTCATCACTAGATTCGTCTTCACTTGAAGAAGCATAAGTAGAGTCTCGAGTACATACCTTCTTCTCCCTTGCCATGAGGCATGTGTGACGCTCGTTGGGGAAGAGGGATGACTTGTTGAAGGCGGTGGCGACGAGTCCTTCATTGTCGGAGTCGGACGAGGAGCAATCTGAATCCCACTCCTTGCCAAGATGTGCCTCGCCCTTTGCCTTCTTATAGTTTTTCTTCTTCTCCCTCTTGTTCCCTTGATCCTGATCACTATCATTGTCGGGACAGTTAGCAATAAAATGACCAAGCTTACCGCATTTGAAGCATGAGCGCTTCCCCTTGGCTTTGGTCTTGCTTGGCTGTCCCTTGCGACCCTTAAGCGCCATCTTGAATCTTTTGATGATGAGGGCCATCTCTTCATCATTAAGTCCGGCCGCCTCAATTTGTGCCACCTTGCTAGGTAGCCCCTCCTTGCTTCTTGTTGCCTTGAGAGCAAGGGGTTGTGGCTCGTTGATCGGACCATTCAAAGCGTCGTCCACGTACCTCGCCTCCTTGATCATCATTCGCCTGCTGACGAATTTTCCTAGGACTTCTTCGGGCGACATTTTGGTGTACCTGGGATTCTCACGAATATTATTTACCAAATGAGGATCAAGAACGGTAAAGGACCTTAGCATCAGTCGGACGACGTCGTGGTCCGTCCATCGCGTGCTTCCGTAGCTCCTTATTTTGTTGATAAGGGTCTTGAGCCGGTTGTATGTTTGAGTTGGCTCCTCGCCCCTTATCATCGCGAACCGTCCAAGCTCGCCCTCCACCAACTCCATTTTGGTGAGCAAGGTGACGTCGTTCCCCTCATGAGAAATCTTGAGGGTGTCCCAGATCTGCTTGGCGTTATCCAAGCCGCTCACTTTGTGATATTCATCCCTGCACAATGAAGCTAGAAGAACAGTAGTAGCTTGTGCATTCTTATGAATTTGCTCATTAATGAACATGGGACTATCCGAACTATCAAAGTGCATTCCACTCTCTACAATCTCCCATATACTAGGATGGAGAGAGAATAGGTGACTACGCATTTTGTGGCTCCAAAATCCGTAGTCCTCCCCATCAAAGTGTGGAGGCTTGCCGAGTGGAATGGAGAGCAAATGTGAATTTGAACTTTGCGGAATACGAGAGTAGTCAAAAGAAAAGTTCAAATTAACTGGTTTCCTTCTCTCGTAGTCGTTGTGGTCGTCGTCCTTTTGGGAAGAAGTAGACTCATCGCTGTCGTCGTAGTAGACGATCTCCTTGATGCGCCTCGTCTTCTTCTTCTTCCCTTCCTTCCGTCTATGGCCCGAGCCGGAGTCGGTAGACTTGTCGTCCTTTGGCTCATTGACGAAGGATTCCTTCTCTTTATCGTTGATCACTGATACCCTTCCCTTAGGATCCATCTCTTTCGGGCGGTTAGTCCCTTTGTGAAGAGAACGGCTCTGATACCAATTGAGAGCACCTAGAGGGGGGGTGAATAGGTGATCCTGTGAAACTTGAAAACTTAAGGCACAAAACTTGGTTAATCGTTAGCACAATAATTGCCAAGTGGCTAGAGAGGAATCCTCAACAAAACACAATAACCAACAAGGATCAATCACAGAGATGGCACGGTGGTTATCCCGTGGTTCGGCCAAGACCAACGCTTGCCTACTCCACGTTGTGGCGTCCCAACGGACGAGGGTTGCAATCAACCCCTCTCAAGCGGTCCAAAGACCGACTTGAATACCACGGTGTTTTGCTTGCTTTTTCTCAATCCCGTTTGCGAGGAATCTCCACAACTTGGAGCCTCTCGCCCTTACACTTGAAATTCACAAAGAACACGGAGCAAGGGAGGGATTAGCAACACACATAAGACACAAGAATCAGAGTGTCAACACGCACACAAGTCGGAACAAGAGCTCGCAACACAACTCAATGAGTTCACAACTCCACTAGAGCTCTATATGCTATCACAATGAAAAGAATGCGCGAAATCGATGTCTTGGTGCTTAGGAATGTTGTAGGAATGCTTGGTGTGCTCCTCCATGCGCCTAGGGGTCCCTTTTATAGCCCCAAGGCAGCTAGGAGCCGTTGAGAGCAATCTAGGAAGGCTGATCTTGCCTTCTGTCGACTGGCGCACCGGACAGTCCGGTGCACACCGGACACTGTCCGGTGCCCGATTTTCTTCCATAAATGGCACAGTCGACCGTTGGCAGACTGAGAGCCATTGGCGCACCGGACATGTCCGGTGCACACCGGACAGACCGGTGCCCCTTCTAGCCGTTGGCTCGGCCACATGTCCCGCGCAGATCGCGCGGCCGACCGTTGGCCCTGCCGACCGTTGGCTCACCGGACAGTCCGGTGCACACCGGACAGTCCGGTGAATTATAGCCGTACGTCGACGATGAATTCCCGAGAGCGACGAGTTCGCCTGTGAACGGCCCACCGGACAGTCTGGTGCACCACCGGACAGTCCGGTGAATTATAGTCGTACACCACCGTCGAAGTCCCGAGAGCAGCCTTTTCCCTCGAGCCAGCCTGGCGCACCGGACACTGTCCGGTGCACCACCGGACAGTCCGGTGCACCCAGACTGAGCAGACTTTGGCTGCTCGAGCCATCTCTTCTCCAACTCGATTTTTTCTGTTTCCAGCACTTAGACACAATACATTAGTCTTTAAAACAATGTACTAAGTCTGAGAAACATACCTTTATCCTTGATTTGTACTTTGTCCACCTTTTTACACTTAGGCACTTGTGTTGGTCACTAAATCACCAAAATACTTAGAAATGGCCCAAGGGCACATTTCCCTTTCGGACGCAAAAGCAGGATAACAAGTCAGCGTGAACAATACGAGAGTACTGTTTATCTATTTATAGGCACGGGACGCAGCCCGTGTGAAATTACATCCATGCCCTTTGCATTTGCTAATGACTCTAAGGTAATCCACCGAGGTCTAAATAGCCTTTTCCCTTTTAAGTCGGTTCCCTTTTCTGCCGTTATGCCGAAGCTCCCTTGCGCGTAGCTTCGGCGCTGCGTCAACCTTCGTATTGTTCGCGCTTTTCACACTGTGTGTGGTTCTGATCCAAGTTCGAAGGCACCTGTTCATATATTACACTCAAGAAACATTGTTAAATCATGTTTTTGAGGACCTTCGGAAGACGAAGGCCCCCAACAATAATAATATAATATCATTTAATTTTAGGAAGTCTTTCAATTGTTGACGAAAGCAACCCAAACAATCGATGAATGGATCATTAAGATGAAGATCTATCTTTTTAATTAGATAACCACTTTTCTAATTCAATTTTATGTTAAATTATAATTATTATGTATTTGAGTGATTTAAATTTTTTTAACTGGTAAAAAAATAGTGTCATATTCGGCCTAGGAGATCCTGGCTCCGCCACTCCGCATACGGGCCGATGGGAAGCCGTCAAGGTTGGGGCGGGGCGGCTTAGTCCAGGCGGCACCCCATGATTGGGCGCTGGGAGCCAGTCGGGTGAGGGAGAAGGGGGTATACAGGAAGTAGGCATAGGGCTTGGAATAGACGCAGTTGCGGAACGGGATGGGGAGCAGCTCTAGCCTCTAGGCCCTCTGCAGCGTCGCCATGTCACCGCCGCGTGGAGGGCGCGGCAGGCCGATGCCACGGTCGCGAGGTACTGCGACGGCAACAACGGCAGGACCAGCTCCGCCAACTCAGTGACGGCGTTTTTTTTGGTAATTTGTCTGTAAAGCAATTTATATTCACAGAAACTAGCGAAGACCAAGCAACACACGCCTGTCAAGAACATACATCTTTGAACAAATTCTGCACCAGATCCATAAAATCTGTAATACCCAATTTGTAATTTGTTAGAGATAATATAAATGGAGAAACAAATTCTCTTTATCTATATGTGAGTTTTACCTTTATGTATCATAACATGTGAACACCTTGTTAAAAAACATAATTAATAAGATACATGCCACTAAAATATGCATCATGCTGGGTTTTTATTTTTGTGAGCATTTTGTGACAATATAAAAATGATGTGACAAAAAATATATTAAAGCCCAAAAAGGGAATTTAGAATCTAAAAGAAATTCTTGAATCTAGAAATGAGAAGAAAATAAATATGGTGTGGATAAAAATAAGTAAATAAATAAATATATATATATACATTATTCTAGCACTAGAGTGTGAATTTTGTATAATGGACTCAAAGGGGAAACTCATATTCAAATTCAAATTGGATATAAAATAATTATAAAAGAAAACAGAAAATAAAACATAAAAGAAAAGGAAAAGGAAGCTTACCTGGGCCGGCTTACCACATTTCGGCCCACCAGACGACTCTCCGCGCAGCCCAGCACACCCGCTGACCCGCCTACAAACTACTGCGCTTGGGCCCCTGGCGTCAGCCTCGTACTAGCGCTCCGGGTGACCGATTCAACGCGCCGCATCCACATGCTTGCATCACTCCCTTTCACGTGGGCCTCATTCGCCAGACTCATCTCCAACCTATTGCCGTAGAAATCATCTACCGAATGGTTGTTGGGATTGACCCGATTTCTTGGGCGCGGACTCGGCGGGCTGGCCGGATCTCTCCCGTCAGCCGTTGCAAGCTTAGGAGCAGCCTCCGGGACCGAGTCTGGGACTATTTGAACCGCGCCGCCCTGCCCTTCTCGCTCACATACAAACCCCCCAGAACCCTATCGTCCCTACCGCGTCGCCATTGCCGCCGCCGGTCGGTCGTGGCACGTGATACCGCGTCCTCTACTGGAGACCGTCCTTCACAACTATGTGCGCTACCCTTACGCAGGAGCCATGGCCGTCGGTGAACGCGAGAGATAGGAGAGAGAGAGGGAATGGCCGCCACCAACCTGCTCCTGCGCTTCTTCCTTGGCCTCGGCAGGCAGGGCAGGGGATGATCGGAGTGTGGTGGTGGTGATCCGGTTGAGTCTGCGCGTGGTAGCGGCGTCCTCACGTGCACAAATCCCTCACCGGCGGAGCCCGCACGTGTAGGTGCTCGTTGTGCTCCTGGTGGGGGCATCTCGGAAGAATACTGCGCGCCATCGAATCCTATGACTACATCGACGTCGGTTCGCATCCACCTCGGTGAGCTTTCTTCCATGTGCCTCATCGTTCATCGACCGCGTGTAGTTACGGACGCCTGGGCGCTGTCGCGGTATTGCGCGCGCGCGTCGAAGCCAAGGAAGAAGACAACCTCCTAGCCACTGATATCTAAATGGACGATCACGATTAGAAGCGAGTGACCCCTTCGGTTAGATTTAATCTGGAACGTTGGCTCGGGATCGGTCGATGAGGGATGTGTCGGGTCGGGATCGCCCTCATCCGTGGATGTTTGATCTAACGGCCGAAATGAAGTATACGTTATAAGTTGCGCAATTTAATCTGGGCGCTTTGTTGTCGATCGAACGGTCGTTATCGCTCCATACCCCTTCGTAAGGATATTTTTCTTAAGAGCCCCCTGGAAAGTAATAAATCAACTCGCCATCCCGTACTGTTTTGCGCTGGGTCTTAAGGTTTCTTGCACCGAGGCCCCTGCTTTTCCCTGTATTAGTGCGCCCAGTCCAGAGTGTTGGAAAAATCAGAAAATAATTATAGAAATTGATTTCCAATGCAAAGATAATTACTAGAATTGGTTTAATTCGTAGAAAATTCATATGATGTCCAAATTAATCCATTTCAATTGCTATAATTTTGTAATAATGTTGTTTATCACCTAATGCCTCTGTTTTGACATGAAAACAATAATAAAATTGATCTCCTAATTAATCTCATATCAAATACATAAAATCTTAGGAAATTCATAACTCCTCCGTTTTAACTCCGATTTGATCCGTTCAAGTTGCGTTAGTCTCGTATAAATATTTACTATGCAATAACAATATTTATTATATCATGCCTCATTATTTTATAATTAGAGTTGTATTTAACTGATGTCGATTAGTCTGGTTAAACTGCTTATCATTATAGATTACTAAAATATGATCTATGGTCAAGATATAAATTAGATTAAAGTTGAATTAATTACTATTATAGGTTACCTTTTTCTCTGGGATTATAAAATAAACACAGAACCTGGTGTTAATCATGTAATCACATCACAGCTTGATGACCACGACTCTGATCTTAGTGGTTCTCGATCCCGCGATCTCGTAGCAAAGCGTAGATCATTATTATGCAGTATGTTCTTATGTTTGGTGCGATGTTAATTTTGTCTATATCATGTCTGTTTGTATTGCTACGACTAGCAGTGCGGTCACGAGGATCTGAAGAATCACCCTGGTAATTAGAATCTCAAGTGCCAGGCAAGTTGTGCCCTTGATCATGTTTTTACCCAATAATGTTCTTCAATATCACTTATTCATGCATAGGTTTAATTTTGATGGGACCCGATAGGTCACCCTAGATTGTTTATCTCTTTACCTTGTTATCCCTAAATCACTTGGGTAGTTTTGCTATTGCTTTACATGGTTTTGGGATAATATTTTGTTATATCCATGTTCCAGTTATTTTGTTACTCTATTTATGTTCATGTCAAGATCATTATATTATTGTTAATTGGAACATTGAGCTTAACTTGAGAAACACGTGCCACCACAAGGGAGGAATGGGACCCCTTGGCTAACTAATTAGGAAAGCTAGTGGAAGACTACCTTACCCTAAAGAGGGCAAGGGCAGTAGGGGAGTTGCATGCAAGGAGGTTCTCGGGTTGATTTGCTGCGATGGCGGTCAGACGGGGGATTCTTGCAAGTGCTCTTCCCATAAACTGTAGCGGGTTTTCGGAAGCTAGTGAAACTTTATAAAGGCCTCGTAGTGGATCCCTAGCCATTCACCTCGGTAGTGTCTAAGGGCCTAGCTAACCCTGGTGACATGGGAAACACGACTTGTGGGTAAAGGGTACAACCTCTACAGAGTGTAAAACTGGTATACTAGCCGAGCTCACGGTCACGAGCAGCTCAGGACTCTCTGATGATTAAATTATGGAACCTAAACTCAATTTGTCATTTGCATTTGCATGGGATTTGTTATTAATTTTATTCTATTATTTTATTATGGTTTGGTATTCACTTACACTTAGTAACTGCTAATAAAATTTTGACCAACTTATAAAAGCAATGCTCAGCTTCAACCTCTATTGTTGATCAGCCTTACACTTCATGAACTCCCACCTTTGGCGAGTTCAATGTCACATTATTCCCCACAACTTGTTGAGCTATGATCATGTGTGAGCTCACCCTTGCTGTCTCACACCCCCATAGGTCAAGAACAGGTACCACTGGCTAGCGCATGGTGGATGTGCGCTGTGTTCGTGAGAGGTCTAGGTCGTCGTCTCCCAGTTGACTTTCTAGCGCCAAGGATGGATTTTAGATCCTGTTATATTTATCTTTTATTTTGTAAGTCTTCCGCTATGTAATAAGTACTCTGATTATTGTGACATTTATCTCTATACACTCTGTTATTATATATGTTGTTTTCTTGGCGTATGTATGAGATGCACCCGGCTTTGTTCCTTAAAACCGGGTGTGACAGAAGTGGTATCAGAGGAAATGTTGACTGTAGGACGAAACCTAGATAGAAATGGATAGAACCCTTCACTACTTACCTTACTCTGATTCATTCTATACTTACCTTATCTTGATCCTGTCACACCTTTTACTGTTCTACTCTGATCATTCTTACCTTTTCTACTCTAAGACAAGACGGATTTCACACCTTGGAATCCCTACCCCTATGACATTTTTAAGAGATAGGAGACTTAAGACGAAATTAAAATTATTTTCTCTATTAAAAATGTTGGTTGATTGTTCTAATGATCAATGCCTGATTTGCTTCTTTGATTGATTGAAATAGTATAGACGGCCATCTTAGCATGTACCACCATAAGGTAATGTATTAGCTTTAGTGGATAACACACTAATCTACTTAGCTAATAAATCCCCCGCAGTAACATTCCTCGTAATTACTCGCCTTGTCTACAATTCTTCCTTTCTTACCCTGTGTTTCTAACCCAGATGGGCTACCCCTATAGTGCTAGAAGAGAGCAGTATAGACTTGATCCTTGGTATGCCATGGTTAAGAAAGGCAAAGGCAGTAGATATATTGTGCTAAGGGAACCGTAGAACTCACTAGTTCCAAAGAAGAAAGATTTGAAGTTGAAATTGCAGTAACTACCACCATCAGATTAGCGGCATTCTTAGTAGATGAGAAGTTTGTGGGTGGCAACATCCGTGCAGTTAGGGATTTTCCGGATGTCTTTCCAGGGGAGTTACCAGAGATGCCACCAGATAGGGAAGTTGAGTTTGTCATTGATCTCTTACCTGGGACTGCTCCTATTTCTAAATGGCTGTATAGGATGTTCGTAGAAGAATTAAAAGGACTTAAGAAACAGTTAACAAATTTATAGGAGGCTAGGTACATTCGTCCGAGTTCCTCACCTTGGGGGAGCGTTAGTTCTAGTTATACAGAAGAAAGTTGGATCACAAGGGATGTGTGTGGATTATAGGACCCTTAATGATGTCACCGTGAAGAACAAGTACCCATTACCCCGCATTGAAGATTTATTTGATCAAATGAGAGGTACAAGGGTATTCTCGAAGATTGAACCCCGACCGGGTTATCACCAAATGAAGATTAGGCCATCGGATATTCCCAAGACGATCTTATCGACCCGATATGGTTTATATGAGTTCACCGTTATGTCATTTGGACTAACTAATGCACCAGCCTATTTTATGGATCTAAAGAATAAGGTGTTCATGATCTGGAAAGATTCGTCGTGGTTTTCATCGACAATATTCTTATTTATTCCAAGAGTGATAGTGATCATGAGAAACTTCTGAGATAGGTGCTATAGAAGCCACGAGATAATCAACCTCACGCCAAGTATAGCAAATGCGAGTTCTGGATTGACGAGATGCCATTCCTTGAACATATCATGGAAGGATAACAGTGGATCCTGCTAAAGTCAAGGAGATAGTGGCGTGGAGCATACCCACTACAGTTACTGAGGTCCGGAGTTTCTTGGGACTTGCAGGATATTATCAGAGATTTATTGAAGGATTTTCTAAGATTGCGAAGCCTATGACCTCGCTTCTAGAGAAGGGAAGAGAGTTCAAGTGGGATGAGAAGTGCTAAGATAGCTTTGATCAATTAAAGAAGAGGTTGATGTCGCCACCAGTGTTGGTTATGACAGATCTACATAAGGGATTTGATATTTATTGTGATGCATGTGGCCAAGGCTTGGGATGTGTGCTCATGCAAGGACATGTGATTGCCTACGCGTCTTGTCGGTTGCGAAAACACGAGTTGAACTACCTCACTCATGACTTAGAACTAGCAGTCGTTGTGCATGCGCTTAAGGTTTGGAGACATTATATCATGGGAACCAAGTGCCAAGTGTACACGGATCATTAGAGTCTGAAGAACATATTCACACAGCAGGATCTCAACCTTAGGCAACGTCGTTGGATGGAGCTTATTAAGGACTATGATTTGGAAATTCACTATCACCCAGGCAAGGCGAATTTGGTTGCAGATGCCTTGAGTCGAAAGGAGCATGTTCATTCAGCTGTTGTTGCCCAGCTACCTGATGAGATTGTTGAGGATTTCAGGAGACTTAACCTGGGGATAGTTGCTCACATTGAAGGAGTTATTATTTATGTGGAACCTACCTTGGAGCAAGAAATCCATAGAAGGACAGATTGGTGAGGCTAAAATACAAGAGATTAAGGATCTGATTACTGAAGGTAGAGGTCCAAAATTCACGGAGGATGAGCAAAGCACGGTATGGATCAAGGATCAGATATGTGTTCCGGAGATTGAAAGCCTTCGTGAGACTATTTTAAAGGAAGCCCATGACTCGGATTATTCTATTCATCCTAGGGAGTACCAAGATGTATCAGGATTTGAAGCAGAAGTACTGGTGGTGTGGACTAAAGAGAGTAGAGAGATGTGGCTACACATGTGGCTATGTGCGATGGGTGTCAAAGAGTTAAGGCCGAACACCAAAGACCAGCTGGACTATTATACCCATTAAAGATACCCAAATGGAAGTGAGAAGAGATTGGTATGGATTTCATCACTAGGCTGCCTTGCACCCAGAAAGGTTATGATTCTATATAGGTGATTGTGGATAGATTGATTAAAGTAGCTCACTTCATTCCTGTCAAGACTACTTATAAGTGATCTCAATTGGCTGAGTTATATATGGCTTGGATTGTGTCTCTACACGGTGTACCGAAGAAGATCATTTTGGATAGAGGATCACAGTTTACCCCCCAGATTTTGGAAAAGTTTTCATAAGAATATGGATGCGAAGTTGAATTTTAGTTCGACCATCCTCAGACTGATGGACAGTCTGAAAGGACTAATCAAGTATTTGAAGACATGTTGAGTGCTTGTGTCCTTCAGCATGGTAGTAGTTGGGACAAGAGTCGACCTTATGCTGAGTTCTCATATAATAATAGTTACCAGGCCAGTCTGAAGATGTCACTGTTCGAGGCTCTATATGGCAGGAAGTGCAGGACTCCTCTATATTAGGACCAGACTAGAGGAAGACAGTTCTTTGGACCTGAACTTATTCAAGAGGCAGGAGAACAAGTCCGTATAATTTGGGAGAATTTGAGGGTAGCTCGGACTAGGCAAAAGAGCTACGCTGATAATAGAAGAAGACCACTGGAATTTAAGGAAGGTGATTATGTGTACCCCAAGGTGTCACCACTTCGTGGAATGAGGAGATTTAAAGTTAAGGGCAAATGGTCCCCTCACTTTATTGGACCATTCTGAGTTTTAGGCGAGTTGGAGAGATGGCCTATCAACTCGAACTACTGTGATAATCTATCTGATGTGCAAAATGTATTCCATGTGTCTCAACTTAAGAAGTGCCTCCGTGTCCCTGAGGAACAGTTACCAATGGGAGAGCTCAGTGTTCAGGGTGATTTGACTTACACAGAGTATCCGATCAAGATTCTTGACACTTTGATTCGAGTTACAAGGAATAAGGTGATAAAGATGTGCCAAGTGCAATGGAGTCACCATGGAGAAGATGAAGCAACATGAGAAAGAGAAGAAGAGCTTCACATAGATTTTCCCCATCTTTTCCCTCGTTCCTCCTAAATCTCGAGGATGAGATACTTGTTAAGTGGGGTAGGATTTGTAATACCCAATTTGTAATTTGTTAGAGATAATATAAATGGAGAAACAAATTCTCTTTATCTATATGTGAGTTTTACCTTTATGTATCATCACATGTGAACACCTTGTTAAAAAACATAATTAATAAGATACATGCCACTAAAATATGCATCATGCTGGGTTTTTATTTTTGTGAGCATTTTGTGACAATATAAAAATGATGTGATAAAAAATATATTAAAGTCCAAAAAGGGAATTTAGAATCTAAAAGAAATTCTTGAATCTAGAAATGAGAAGAAAATAAATATGGTGTGGATAAAAATAAGTAAATAAATATATATATATATATGTATATATATTATTCTAGCACTAGAGTGTGAATTTTGTATAATGGACTCAAAGGGGAAACTCATATTCAAATTCAAATTGGATTCAAAATAATTATAAAAGAAAACAGAAAATAAAACATAAAAGAAAAGGAAAAGGAAGCTTACCTGGGCCGGCTTACCACATTTCGGCCCACCAGACGACTCTCCACGTAGCCCAGCACACCCGCTGACCCAACTACAGACTACTGCGCTTGGGCCCCTGGCGTCAGCCTCGTACTAGCGCTCCGGGTGACCGATTCAACGCGCTGCGTCCACATGCTTGCATCACTCCCTTTCACGTGGGCCTCGTTCGCCAGACTCATCTCCAACCTATTGCCGTAGAAATCATCTACCGAATGGTTGTTGGGATTGACCCGATTTCTCGGGCGCGGACTCGGCGGGCTGGCCTGATCTCTCTCGTCAGCTGTTGCAAGCTTAGGAGCAGCCTCCGGGACTGAGTCTGGGACTATTTGAACCACGTCGCCCTGCCCTTCTCGCTCACATACAAACCCCCCAGAACCCTATCGTCCCTAACGCGTCGCCATTGCAGCCGTCGGTCGGCCGTGGCACGTGATACCGCGTCCTCTACTGGAGACCGTCCTTCACAACTATGCGCGCTACCCTTACGCAGGAGCCATGGCCGTCGGGGAATGCGAGAGATAGGAGAGAGAGAGGGAATGGCCGCCACCAACCTGCTCCTGCGCTTCTTCCTTGGCCACTGCAGGCAGGGCAGGGGATGATCAGAGTGTGGTGGTGGTGATCCGGTTGAGTCTGCGCGCGGTAGCGGCGTCCTCGCGTGCACAAATCCCTCATCGGCGGAGCCCGCGCGTGTAGGTGCTCGTTGTGCTCCTGGTGGGGGCATCGCGGAAGAATATCGCGCGCCATCGAATCCTACGACTGCATCGACGTCGGTTTGCATCCACCTCGGTGAGCTTTCTTCCATGTGCCTCATCGTTCATCGACCGCGCGTAGTTATGGACGCCTGGGCGCTGTCGCGGTATTGCGCGCGCGCGTCGAAGCCAAGGAAGAAGACAACCTCCTAGCCACTGATATCTAAATGGACGACCACGATTAGAAGCGAGTGACCCCTTCGGTTAGATTTAATCTGGAACGTTGGCTCGGGATCGGTCGATGAGGGATGTGTCGGGTCGGGATCGCCCTCATCCGTGGATGTTTGATCTAACGGCCGAAATGAAGTATACGTTATAAGTTGCGCAATTTAAGCTGGGCGCTTTGTTGCCGATCGGACGGCCGTTATCGCTCCATACCCCTTCGCAAGGATATTTTTCTTAAGAGCCCCCTGGAAAGTAATAAATCAACTCACCGTCCCGTACTGTTTGCGCTGGGTCTTAAGGTTTCTTGCACCGAGGCCCCTGCTTTTCCCTGTATTAGTGCGCCCAGTCTAGAGTGTTGGAAAAATCAGAAAATAATTATAGAAATTGATTTCCAATGCAAAGATAATTACTAGAATTGGTTTAATTCGTAGAAAATTCATATGATGTCCAAATTATTCCATTTCAATTGCTATAATTTTGTAATAATGTTGTTTATCACCTAATGCCTCTGTTTTGACATGAAAACAATAATAAAATTGATCTCCTAATTAATCTCATATCAAATACATAAAATCTTAGGAAATTCATAACTCCTCCGTTTTAACTCCGATTTGATCCGTTCAAGTTGCGTTAGTCTCGTATAAATATTTACTATGCAATAACAATATTTATTATATCATGCCTCATTATTTTATAATTAGAGTTGTATTTAACTGATGTCGGTTAGCTTGGTTAAACTGCTTATCATTATAGATTACTAAAATATGATCTATGGTTAAGATATAATTTAGATTAAAGTTGAATTAATTACTATTCTACGTTACCTTTTTCTCTAGGATTATAAAATAAACACAGAACCTGGTGTTAATCATGTAATCACATCATAGCTTGATGACCACGACTCCGATCTTAGTGTTTCTCGATCCCGCGATCTCATAGCAAAGCGTAGATCATTATTATGCAGTATGTTCTTATGTTTGGTGTGATGTTAATTTTGTCTATACCATGTTTGTTTGTATTGCTACGACTAGCAGTGCGGTCACGAGGATCTGAAGAATCACCCTGGTAACTAGAATCTCAAGTGCCAGGCAAGTTGTGCCCTTGATCACGTTTTTACCCAATAATGTTCTTCAATATCACTTATTCATGCATAGGTTTAATTTTGATGGGACCCGATAGGTCACCCTAGATTGTTTATCTCTTTACCTTGTTATCCCTGAATCACTTGGGTAGTTTTGCTATTGCTTTACATGGTTTTGGGATAATATTTTGTTATATCCATGTTCCAGTTATTTTGTTACTCTATTTATGTTCATGTCAAGATCATTATATTATTGTTAATTGGAACATGGAGCTTAACTTGAGAAACACGTGCCACCACAAGGGAGGAATGGGACCCCTTGGCTAACTAATTAGGAAAGCTAGTGGAAGACTACCTTACCCTAAAGGGGCAAGGGCAGTAGGGGAGTTGCATGCAAGGAGGTTCTCGGGTTGATTTGCTGCGATGGCGGTCAGACGGGGGATTCTTGCAAGTGCTTTTCCCATAAACTGTAGCGGGTTTTCGGAAGCTAGTGGAACTTTGTAAAGGCCTCGTAGTGGATCCCTAGCCATTCACCTCGGTAGTGTCTAAGGGCCTAGCTAACCCTGGTGACATGGTAAACACAACTTGTGGGTAAAGGGTACAACCTCTACAGAGTGTAAAACTGGTATACTAGCCGAGCTCACGGTCACGAGCAGCTCAGGACTCTCTGATGATTAAATTATGGAACCTAAACTCAATTTATCATTTGCATTTGCATGGGATTTGTTATTAATTTTGTTCTATTATTTTATTATGGTTTGGTATTCGCTTACACTTAGTAACTGCTAATAAAATTTTGACCAACTTATAAAAGCAATGCTCAGCTTCAACCTCTATTGTTGATCAGCCTTACACTTCATGAACTCCCACCTTTGGCGAGTTCATGTCACATTATTCCCCACAACTTGTTGAGCTATGATCATGTGTGAGCTCACCCTTGCTGTATCACACCCCCCACTGGTCAAGAACAGGTACCACTGGCTGGCGCATGGTGGATGTGCGCTGTGTTCGTGAGAGATCTAGGTCGTCGTCTCCTAGTTGACTTTCTGGCGCCAAGGATGGATTTTAGATCCTGTTATATTTATCTTTTATTTTGTAAATCTTCCGCTATGTAATAAGTACTCTGATTATTGTGACATTATCTCTATACACTCTGTTATTATATATGTTGTCTTCTTAGCGCATATATGAGATGCACTCGGCTTTGTTCCTTAAAACCGGGTGTGACAAAATCTCACACAACACAACACATGCATATTCCTTATAATAGAGCGGGGAGGGAATCTCGTCTCTCGCTGCGTCCACGTCGTCTCTTTATCTTTTAGTCATAGGATCATTTTTTAATGGATACGAAGCAGCTGGCCTTTCAGCTACTCGACAGGTCGCGATTTTTCCAGAAGCCGAAGCGGCTCGACATGTTTTCCAAGGAATCCAAAGGAGCCATGACCTGCTTGAGTCCAGACTCCACACTCTCCAGAGTCCCCCGCGCAGGCAAAGAGCCATGGCGGTGTGTCAGGAGTGCTACTTGATTACTGGGTAATCAACTGTAATGAAGATGTAATCTGTGAGTTGGGCCTATTGTGGCCATATTTCTAGTGGGCTGTATTAGCCTAGTGTTGTACTATAAATACTGGACAAATACTAGAGAATAGACAGAAAAGAAAGATAGAAAGTATTCCACCATACCTGTTGAACACATCTGGAAGTTGTTCTTCCTTCTGGCAACAGCTCACGACGGTGGCTTGCGTTCCACCGTCCCTGGGTTGTGACAGTGGTATCGGATTCAAGGTCCTCGGTGGTGGGGTCTTCAACGGCAAGCGCGGCTTCCGGTGAGCGCAGGGCGGAGTCGTCTTCCCGGCGTTCGGACTGCTTCATCACGGCGCCCGCTGCAAAGCCATCCATCCAGACCCGCTTCATCCTGAACGCCATGGCGGACCACGATCGAGGAACGCAGGAGAGTTGGGGGCGGATGATGGAGACTCTGGAGGCGGTTTGCGCTCGGCTCAAGGAAGTGGAACGCGCCCAACAACAGTTGATGGTTCGGTCGGAGTTGGCTGCTTCGATGGCGGAGCGCGCGGCGACCGAGAGGGTGCAGATGGGCCAAAAGATGGAAGAAACAGAGAAGTTGATAGCGCAACTGCGGCTGGAACAGATGGGCAAGGATCTCGGTGAGACATCTGATGCAAACACGGCAAGAGAACAACATCAACATGCACCAGTTCGTCCTGTTGTCAGACCAAGGCAAGAACGAATGGAACAACAGCGAGGGCCAATGGGGGGCATGCAAGGGGGACAGGTCGAACCGCGTCCACGTGGAGAACCCTATCATCCTCCATTACCGAAGTTACCCTTTCCGAAGTACGCTGAAGGAGATCCTATGGTATGGTTGAACAATTGTTTGGAGTATTTCTCTGTTTTTAGTGTTCCTACTGCGATGTGGGTGTCAGTGGCATCGATGAATTTGGAACATACTGCAGCCCAATGGTGGCAGTTTCACAAGATGCGTCATGGGCTGGGAAGTTGGCAAGAATTTTCTGTAGCAGTGGTGGAGAAATTTGGGGCTGAAGCGTATCCAAATGCGTTGAGGAAGTTGTTGGAATTGAGGCAAACGGACACCCTTGATCAGTATATTAAGGAGTTTGATCGGATTCGATATGGGGTAGCAGTGCACAACCCTGTGTTTGATGAGATTTTCTTTGTGACTCACTTTGTACATGGTCTGAAGTATGACATTCAAAGTGTGGTCAGAATGCAGATGCCTACGACGGTTGATCGGGCAATTGTGTTGGCTCAAACTCAGCATGATATTTTGGAGCAAGCCAAAGGAAAGGGACAGCGTCAGCCGTTCCATAACAAGCAAGTTGGGGTGGGGTTCAAAGGAGAAGGGAAGCAACCACCAGTGGGAGGTGATCTGTCCAAAGAACGACAAGTAAGGGAGTTTCGGAGACTAAATGGATTATGTTATGCTTGCGGTGAAAGATTTGAGCCGGGACATATTGCCAAGTGCACGAAAAGAGGTCCTGCCCAGCTCAATACAGTGATTGTTGAGAATGTGGAGATGGTTTTGACAGATGAGGTGCTGCAACAACTGGAGCAAGAGGATGAGCAGCAAGGGGTGTGTTGTCAAGTCTCAACACAAGCCTTATCTGGAACTGCAGGGGTGAACAGTATGAGGATCAGAGCAGTGGTGCAAAAGCAAGTCATGGTGATGTTGGTTGACTCAGGGAGTTCCACTAGCTTCATCAGTGAACAGGTGGTTCAAAAGTTAGCATTGTCGGTATATCCTTGTTCACCCGTAACTGTGAAGGTAGCAAATGGGGCTTCTATGGTCTGTCACAAGATGGTTAAGAAGTTGGAATGGTGGGCCAATGGTCACTTCTATCACACAGATATGAGAGTATTGCCCATTAGTGCTTTCGATGCAATTTTGGGGTATGACTGGCTACAGGATCATAGTCCCATGGAGTGTGATTGGAAAACTAATGTCATTAGTTTTGTGGATGAGAATGTGCCAGTGATTCTTAAAGGAGATGTGGGGGAGGACTCATTAATGGTACAACAAGTATCTGTATCTCAGTTGCACAAATGGGAGAAAGGAAATGAGGTGTGGGCCTTTGTGTTGGTAGAAGCTAATGTGGACCAACAATCACACCTACAACATGCAGATGTTCAGTGTGTATTGATGGAATTTGCAGAATTGTTCACAATTCCAAATCAGCTACCTCCATCCAGAGTATATGATCACTATATTCCGCTAGTGCCAGGAGCTGTACCTGTGAACTCCAAACCTTATAGATATTCTCCTCTCCATAAAGATGAGATAGAGAGGCAGGTGAATGCTTTATTAGAAGCTGGTTTGATTACTCCAAGTGTGAGTCCCTTTGCCTCTCCAGTGCTTTTGGTTAAGAAGAAAGATGGATCTTGGAGATTTTGTGTCGACTACAGGAAACTTAATGACATGACTGTCAAAAATAGATTTCCTATGCCACTAGTTGAAGAGATTCTAGATGAGTTATCAGGCACACAATTCTTTACCAGTCTTGATCTTACAGCTGGGTATCATCAGATTCGAATGGGTGAGACAGATGAGTTCAAGACAGCATTTAAAACCCATCAAGGTCATTACCAATTTAGAGTCATGCCTTTTGGTCTCACTAATGCGCCTGCAACTTTTCAGTGTGCTATGAACTCAATTTTAGCACCCTTTCTTCGTAAATTTGTCCTGGTATTCATTGATGATATATTGATTTATAGTGCATCTTGGGTTGATCATTTACAACATCTGAGACTGGTGTTTGAGAAGCTGAAGGAACACAAGTTTTTTTAAAGAAATCGAAGTGTGTTTTTGGGCAGGTGGAGTTGTTGTATTTGGGGCATATTATTTCTCAGAAGGGAGTATCCACCGATCCTTCTAAAACTGAGGTCATGAAGAAGTGGCCTACACCTACCAGTGTGACTGAGTTGAGAGGTTTTTTGGGGTTAACAGGATATTATAGGAGATTTGTGCAGCATTATGGAATCATTGCTAAACCTCTCACCAACCTTCTCAAACATAAGGCATTTCACTGGAGTCAAGGTGCGGAAACATCTTTCCAGCAGTTGAAACAAGCTATGTGTGAGACACCAGTGCTAGCTTTGCCTAATTTTGAAGAAGTATTTGTGGTAGAAACTGATGCCTGCATGGATGGGATTGGGGCAGTTTTAATGCAAAGAAACAGACCCATTGCATTTCTTAGCAAAGCTCTAAGTGAGAAAAATCGGATGCTATCCATTTATGACAAGGAATTCTTGGCCCTTTTAATGGCAGTGCAAAGGTGGCGTCAATATCTTCAGAGAGCTGAATTTGTGATCCGAACAGATCACAAGGCATTGAGTTTTCTAAATGAGCAAGTATTGCAGTCGGATTTGCAAAAGAAGGCCATGGCAAGATTAATGGGACTGCAATATAAAATTGTCTATAAGCAAGGTAAAGAGAATATTGCTGCTGATGCTTTGTCTAGAGTTGGGCATTTGATGGCACTGCAGACCTTGACTGAAGTGAAGCCTTTGTGGGTACAAGAGGTGCTTAACTCTTATGTGACTGATGATGAAGCTCAAAGATTATTAGCTGAGTTAGTCCTTCATAGTCCCAATGAACAAGGGTTTTCAGTGCAGAAAGGTGTGATTAGAAAAGGGAACCAGATTTGGGTTGCTCAGAACTCAGCTCTCAGAACAAAGATTATTGCTGCACTACATGACAGTATAGTCGGAGGCCATTCTGGCAGCTTAGCAACCTATCACAGGGTGAAGAGGTTGTTTTGGTGGAAAGGGTTGAAAACTGATGTCAAATTGTTTGTGCAACAGTGTTTAGTATGTCAACATGCTAAATCTGAAAGAGTTCTTTCACCAGGATTGCTACAACCTTTACCTATTCCTCAGGGTGCATGGCAAGATTTGACTATGGACTTCATTGAAGGCCTTCCAAAGTCGGAAGGGTGTGATACTATTATGGTGGTGGTTGATAGATACTCTAAGTATGCACACTTCTTTGCTTTGAGACACCCTTTATCGGCAGCAACTGTGGCACAAGTGTTTTTGGATAATGTGGTGAAACTTCATGGAACTCCTAAGTCATTGGTTTCAGACAGGGATAAGATTTTTACTAGCCATTTTTGGAAGTCTTTATTTCAAGCTTTGGACACCAAGTTGGCTCTGACCACTGCTTACCATCCTCAGTCTGATGGCCAATCAGAAAGGGTTAATCAGTGTCTGGAAATGTACTTAAGGTGTGCCATTCATGACTGTCCTGCTAAGTGGAAAAGATGGCTTCCATTAGCAGAATTCTGGTACAATTCATCCTATCACACTGCTCTTGGATGTTCTCCTTTTAAGGTGTTATATGGGTATGATCCAGTGTTTGCTGCAGCACCAGTATTGTCTGAGGCAAAGGATCAATCAGTCCAGGAATTGTTGATGGAAAGACAACAGTGTTCAGAAATATTGAAGTCTCGGTTAGCAGCAGCACAAAATCGAATGAAAATTCAAGCTGACAAGAGAAGATCTGATCGAGTGTTTCAAGAAGGGGAATTGGTCTTGCTCAAATTGCAACCTTATGTACAAAGTTCAGTGGTTAATCGTCCTTGCCCTAAACTAGCCTATAAGTACTTTGGGCCATTCAAGGTGTTGAAGAAGATTGGTTCAGTGGCATATTATTTGGAACTGCCTGAGAATTCTTTGGTACATCCGGTATTCCATGTTTCACAGTTGAAAGCTTTCGCACCAAATGCAGCTCCTGTGTTTTCGGATCTATCTCAGTTGGTGGATCTGTCTCAAGTGGAGGTCAAGCCTTTGTACATTGTGGATCGTCGTATGGTGAGGAAAGGGAGCCATGCTGTGGTTCAAATTCGCGTGGTGTGGTCTCATTTACCAGAAGATGCAGCTACTTGGGAAGACTATGAGGTGATGAAGAAGCGTTTCCCAGATGCACTTGATTGGGGACAATCAAACTCTAGCGAGGGGGGTAATGTCAGGAGTGCTACTTGATTACTGGGTAATCAACTGTAATGAAGATGTAATCTGTGAGTTGGGCCTATTGTGGCCATATTTCTAGTGGGCTGTATTAGCCTAGTGTTGTACTATAAATACTGGACAAATACTAGAGAATAGACAGAAAAGAAAGATAGAAAGTATTCCACCATACCTGTTGAACGCATCTGGAAGTTGTTCTTCCTTCTGGCAACAGCTCACGACGGTGGCTTGCGTTCCACCGTCCCTGGGTTGTGACACGGTGGCGGCACGGTGGCGGCTCGTCTGCTTACCCCACGCACCCTGGGGCAACCAAGGTTGGTGACTACTCGCGTGGAATAAGGAAGCCCACTTGACGTGCTTCGGGATGGTCCACCATCAAGCTGCCGGTGACTGGACCGCCGCCGCCGAGAATCAGTATGTCCGCACCAAGCGCGGCACAGGGGAGGCTAAGGCCAAGGCTCGCGCGGAATCGAAAGCGGCTGCTGCTGCATCAGCAACCTCCTCTTCCTCCTCGACCACCGTACTAGCGATCAATCCACACTGATCTTCATCACCGTCTACGATAAAACCAGCTATTAACTGACGATCATTGTCAGGTTCAATGATGTGTCGTCCTTTATTTTTTTTCTTTTACATCAGAATATACCACAACCTGTGTGTAAGGGTTGCCTTACTTTTAGTTTTACCCGGGCAGTATTTCGTCTACCAATTTCTCCGAGGACTCAAGTACGTCCACTCGCAAATGTCCTGCACAGGGACCTTAGGCCGAGCAACATGATGTTGAGTGCTGAATGCCAAATGCGATCTGAAAATGGAGGACTTTGGGTTGGCAAGGACCACGACTGAAACTGACTTCATGATGGACTAAGTCGTGTGGTACATAGCACTTGAATTCGAGCTCAACTGCTCAGAGTATACCCAGGCTATTGATATGTGATCGGTAGGCTGCATCTTCGGTGAAATGGTCATAAGAGAGCCCTCTTTCCTGGGAAGAATTATGTCAATGAGCTGAGGCTGATAACCGAGGTATAGATGATAGAGTTCACAGTCCAAGGTTTTGCTTTCATTCTCCCCGACTCCTCTTGGAACAACCTCTGAAGGACAACCTAATTACATATACAAAGATTGTATAACATGGTAGCATATGTAATTAAATATATGCACACTGATCCTATATTATATATGAATACACATACATGTTCAGTATATATACACACAAAGAAAAACACATGGTCAACGTGCCATCTTCTTCATCACTCGATAAATATTGTTCCTTGACGAACGTGATGGTCCAGATAGAAAGACACGGTACCTAATTATATTTTCGTTTCCAGTAGTTAGTCACTAACACTATTTACTATCGATACAACACGTACAGACTGAAAAAGGGAACACTACTACTCATCGAAAGAGAGGACAATGAACTCCATGAATATTAAACATGATTGTAAAAAGCACATGTTTCTTTGGTGCCAATCTATATTTTGTGGCCTTACACCAGTGTTTTTTTTGTCTCAAGAAATTTGTATGTATGGTTGATCCGTTCTCGGTGTGTACCTTGAGAAACTCATTGTAAACTTTTTTTGAGCACATAATTATTTTGTGGCAACTAAGATCAATATTTTTGAACGTTCGATACATGTATATATATCCACTCAATTATCTGTAAATAGCGCCATGGTAATATAAGATTTAGATTGCTCATGATGCTACATTTGTACACTAAACTGTTATACTTCTAACAATTGTCTATTTAGATAATTTTGTGTATTACATAGAATTTGTTGTTTCTATATGCCTAAAGTGATACTCTAAATGCAACGGTCAAAGACTCACGCAAGGCGCGAGCCAGTTACTAGACACCAAAACCAAGCAGCATATATAGAGGCCACAAGAGTTGCATATGATATATACAAAGAACCCGCCATTTGGTTAAGTTAGAATGATGTGATTTTCAATAAATCTTCTCCTAAATCTTTTTTGCAGGTAACCTTCAGGGCAATATATTGGTGTCGCTTCTGGGCACGCACAGCTACAACTTAAGATGGAGGACCAAGAGTTAATAAAACCTTCATGTCGCAAGATGGAGATGGTGCTACTAAAGTTTTTTCACGATTTCGGATTGGGAGCTGCTTGGCAATTAACATTGTAGTACCTTTGGTCTTGTCATAGATGGTCTTGGATGCAGTCGTGTGATGTGTCAAGGCAGTAAGCTGTTGTAAATGTTGGCCGTAGCCTCTCTGAAGATCAAGGTCGGACTATGTTTCTATTATCTAAAAAAATAAAAAAAAACGCCCATGTTCTAAACAATCCAAGCTCTAAGTTTCAGAGACCCACAGAGCCCCAATAGCACATAAAAAAAACAGCTAAAATGAAATCCGTACTACGCATACAGTGACTGGCTCAAAATAGCGGCACGATGCAGCAAGAAACCAGGAGCCGGAGCAAGAAAGAACTCACCAGGCTGTGCTACAGCTACTGCCCGGCTTGGACGGCCACGGATGGAGCTCGGTTTCTGCAGAGATTGCTACCGACAGGATCCTGTATGGCGCAGCCGACCATTTTCTTCCTCCTTGGGGCCGGCTAACCACGCACTAGACCAGGCAGCATAATGCAGAACTGCAAACGCTCATATATTTGTGAACACAGAAATTCCCAGGGCATCTTTTCTCTTTTTATTTTTCAATGGTTTGTAGTCCGAAGATTGTAGGTCACACCGTCACATCGATGGCCGTTGAGGTGTAGCCGTGTAGGTCACATCAATGGCCGTCCCGTAGGGCATTGCCATAGGGTGATAGGGATGAGGATGAAGGTACCCAAGCCCAAGGGGGAGGAAGCCTTTGCCTCACAAGTCACAAAATCAGCAGTGCGCCCATGCACCATCCCGGCAGTACTACCCACGGCCTGGCCAGAGCCAGAGCAGACACAGCAGACAGATAAAAGTCACAGTTACAAGTGCAGCAGAGACTGATGACAGGAGCAATGAATTATGCCAGAGTCAGGTCACAGTGTTGAGATGATTGCAGCTTTATGTAATGACACTGTTTAGCCAAGAGGCATCAGTACCGAGGTGGATCCGAGACCCCTGTGCCACTGCGGCATGCTGGAACGTGGAATACGAAGATCCCACGGTTCCTGCTACTGTCACGATCACTTAAGCTGCACCGTCTTTCCATCTGAATCCCGCGGCAAGCAGAAGCGAGCACGTTACTGATCGAACAGCTATAGACCTACAGTTAATGAAGACATTTTGAAACATTCAGACATCCAAATATTCAGTACCAACCTGCAAGAGCTTAGGTTGGGTTCAATTGTCACTCGCGGTACACCCATCAGCTTATTCGACTCCAGGAGAAACATTACCTTCCCCACGAGCTCACCCAGCAAAGCCTACGCCTTACAGAAACCAAAATTTGCAGTTTTGCACTTTGCAGAAAGCTAAACATCAGGGCAGCTCCACAAGCTGCAGCCTCCGAAGCTTTTTTTTTTACGTAACTCCCTAAGCTAAGATGACCAGCCATGAGGCATGACGGCTAATGCTTGAAGTGCCTGACGCCGGTGAGGACGAGCGACACACCATACTTGTTGCAGCACGCAACGGCGTCCTCGTCCTTCTTACTGCCTCCTGGCTGGGCGATGATGCCAATGCCGTTCTGGCACGCCTCCTCGACAGCATCATTCCAGGCTGCAGGGATTGACGGCCAAGTCACTCGCCAGAAAACCAAGAACCAAATAGCCTCATCAAGGGACTAACAGAACATGAAAACGAGATGTGTGCTGCCGCATCTCACCAAAAGGAAAGAAGGCGTCGCTGGCCAATGCGGCTCCCTTGGCCTCCTCTCCTGCCTTCCTAAAGGCGATTCGGACGCTCTCTCGCCTGTTCGGCTGACCACTGCCCATTCCCAGCATGCAGTTGTTCTACAGACACAGTTTCAGATGGGGACCATTTAGTGGCTTCAGTGATTAAACAAGTAGTACGTATTAGCTTGCAAAATTTACTTCAATAACACCAAGGAAATCACAAACCTTGGCTATCACAATTGCATTGCTCTTGACATGTTTTGCGCAAAGCCAGGCAAATTTGGCATCGGCAAGCTCGTTTTCTTGCGGAGACCTCTCAGACTTTGTGGTAAAGGTGATCTCTTCAGGGGTTAGATCATCAGACTCCTGAGCTAACCACCCACCACTCACCTGCCTAAGTGAAAGCATCCCTTTTCCACTTCTCTTCGCCTCGAGTATCCTCAGTGCCTTGGACTTGCCTCTGAGAACCTCAAGACCCTTCTCCGTATAGCCGGGAGCAACCACTATCTCATAGAACATCCGCGTCTCACCATCTGTAGGACTCCTGAACTCACGAATTTCCTTCGCAAGATCCTAAACATATAGTGGCATATATAAATAGAAGTGCCCAATGATGTTACACCAGTAACTAGTGATTTAGTAAGATGCAGCATGCTGAATACCTCGTCAATAGTCGTGTTGAATGCAACTATCCCACCAAATGCACTGACAGCATCTCCCCTTACAGCTAACCTGTAAGCTTCAAGAATGTCCTTTCGTGAGGCAACACCACATGGATTTGTGTGCTTCACCACAACACAAGTAGGACTATCAAACTCCGATACACAGTTCCATGCAGCATCCGCATCCAAGTAGTTGTTGTAAGACATTTCCTGCAAAAGAATATTATTTGTCCGAAGCTTCTTCAAGATATTTAGAATATAAGTTATACAATATAACATGATTTTCATCATAAACATTACAGTTCAATTGTATGTAGCTGGACGAAATAAGAAGTATGTCTAGCAAGTTAGGAATGTTTTGTATCAACCTAGCTGTTCTAAATTTCTTAAAACTTCTTAGCTGCTCGGATAACCGAATCTAGTCATACAGAACTTTACCTTTCCATGGTGTTGAATAGCAGTGGCAATACCACCAGCACCAACAAGAGAAAGGCTCTTGTCAGCATAGAATGCAGCACTCTGATGAGGATTTTCGCCATACCGGAGTGTAGACTTCAGCTCCAGTGGCACAGTAAAGCTTGGGGGGAACATCTCTCCTACCAAAATAACATGCATGCAGTCAAATGTCACTTAAAAATTCAATCTGTGTTGTAAATAGTGGTGTTATAGCAGCTTCTGAGAGCTGTTGTTGTAACCACTGCTAAGAAAATAGCAGACTATAGCGACGCTATCACCGTTTTCCGAAGGCTGCCACTAAATACAATAGTCCTATTTACAATAATGAATTCAACTATTCAGTCTGTTGCTGAAACACTACCTTTATTTGATTGCTTCCACAACCATTCTGACACTGCAGAATCATAAGAGGCGACATGCTGCATGGCTTTCCATGCCAACATCCTGGGGAACTGCTGATCGTCTCGCTTTCCTTTAAGGTACTCCAGTAAAGCAGGATAATCATTATGATCCACCACAATAAGAACATCCTTATGGTTCTGTCAGAACACAGAGCAATAACTTTAACAGAATCATCCATAGTTAAAGTACACCAACCATGTATATCACTATTACCATTGCAATATATGTCCCAGATGCCAAAAAAAAACTGCAATCATGTAGTGAGAATTGCATGGTAAATGGTGCCAAGAGCAGAAATACTTAGTTACCTTGGCTGCAGCTCTGATCATCGTGGGCCCACCAATATCAATATTTTCAATGCCATCCTCAAAAGAGATGTTACCAGAGGTGACTTTGTCGTAAAAGGGATACAAATTCACCACAACCACATCAAATGTCCCTGTGCCCCAAGAAAAGAGTTTTTAGTTCATATACAGTTTGTTGACCTACAAAGTTAGCAGAAAGATTGAACCTTGTTGTGTGACAATTAAAATTCATAAGCAATGTTAAATGGTGGAATAATAAATTCACCAATTCCATGATCTTTTAGTGCCTTCAAATGATGCTCCTGGTCTCTCCTGGCAAGAATACCACCATGTATACTTGGGTGCAATGTTTTCACTCGTCCATCAAGCTGAAATAACGATACATGCAGACAATATGTGAAGACGAGCAAAGAATTATGTTCATTACCACTAACAACATTCTGTAGATGCTCAAACCATTTCAGGGAAATGTGTGATTTCTTCAACTTTTGTTACACTGACTCCTGCTGCTTCCAGGCTGGATGCTGTTCCACCAGTGGAAACGATGGAATACCTATGGGGAAAAAACGTTGTTTATGAGATACTTCATTGCTGTTGCTGAGTTAGAATTTTACTTTGTTCTTTACCTCGAACTTGCATCCTTATTTTTTATACTATACAGAAGTAATATACATCATATCATCTACAAGTAAGAATTCCTACTACCTAAAACACCCTGGCAGACAAATTCTGGAAACAAGTCATAAAGACATATTCTTACCCCAAACCCTGAAGACCATTGCCAAGATAAGCCAAGTCCGTTTTATCCGACAACGATATCAATACTTGTTTCTTTCCTGAAACTGTAGGATACCAACAACAGTTAATAAACCCGAAGTAAGCCCCCGGTGAGTTAGGAAATAATGGGTATCAAAGAACACACGCACAATTTTATGGGCAGCTAGAGCATAGGTATATTCATAAACATAACTGATCCCTTAATTAATTCAATTTCCAGAAACGTGAAATTAGCCGCGACCATGACTCATGAGAAACATCCAATCTAGGATATTAGAGATAACCAACTAGACGAAATCATCCCAATAAGATTTCTTCAGTCACGGTACACAAAAGGCAAGCTTTTACCTATACAGCTCCACGACAAACACTAGAGCACATGAACGAAGAAATGAAAAACTTTAATTACCGCTGGGCTTGGTCTGCGCCGCTGCCACGGCGGGGCCAGCAGACCGCGCCACCGCCGAGAGGGACGACGCAAGGGCCACGCGATCCTGCAGGAAACCAGCAGCAGGCTCACTAGACAGTGATTAAAATCACGAGGCGACCAACGGAGGAGGGAAGCAGGCAGGGAAGTGGCAGCAAGAGGCGGCCGCGCGGAGTACCGTGTGGCGCGGCGCCGGGGCCAAGCTGTGGCACCGGCGGAGAGGCGCCGCGCGCAGACCTGCCGCGAGCTTGGCAGCGGTGGCCGGGGACGACAGCAGGTGGAGGTGGAGCGGCATGGCTGCGCTGTCTGCTGGGCGGGGCGGACTGGCGGCGGCGCACCGAGGGGAATGGAGTAAAAGGCAGGTGCAGGGTACAGGAAAGAACGGCTGCCAACATTTTTTTTTCTATTTCTAATGTTATTTCCAAAAAAATAATTTTCCTGAAAGTGTATATATATATTATTTTTCAATAAAATCTAAGCTTTTGTTTGATGTCTATGTATCCTTAATCTATTTACGTTATAATGGTTTACTGTGTACATAAACATACAAAAAAATCAAAAAGTTGGTCTTTAGTCAAACACAACGGGATGTAAATTGTCAAACAAAATTGATATCAGAAATTTTATTACACGTAGTAAGGGCTAGTTTGAGAATTTTATTTTTCTAAGAAATTTATATTTTCCTAAGAGAAAAAAGAAATATTTTTTTAAAAAATAGAAAAATCTCTTAAAAAAGAGGTTCCCAAATTAGCACTAAATTGTCAAACTTTCGGTAGAAAAAAAATGCTCTGGGTACTCTTAATGGCGTCTCGCTAACAATAGCAAACGTCTACAAATAGAATAATGGCACCATTCTTATCAACCTTTTGAGCATTTATGATTATATATCTCTGGCCTTACAATTATAATTTTATCCCTCAATTTTAACTTTATGATTTTACTCATTCGTTTTTTAAACGAAGCTGTGTCATACCCTTCATCGTTGCGTGTAATTAATATTGTTAAGTTCGATGAGGAAAGACAAATGCATATGTAATTTGTTGTGGTTTTATCTCTTGTTATATAATTGTGATTTTACTCCCAACGTTGGGGTTGCGCAGTTGCGCTTGTACAAAATAAAAGGAGGGTAGTTAGGGCCTTTCACTCATTTATTTTCACAAGGTAATTTGGTCATGTTTGGAAGTCTTAAAGCTAATAGTTAACCAGCTAATAAATTATTAGTTAAGTTGAATCACCTAATAAACTAATTGTTAATTGTGAATTGGTTAATAATTAATTAGGATATTAGCTAAAGATGTTTGGAATTTTAAAACTAATTTTAGATGTTATTTATTAGTTTTAGAGGTTTTAAACCGCGTCCAAAACCCGCGAAGGATATTAGCTAAAGATGTTTGGAATCTTCAAAACTAACTAGGTAGGTGCCCGTGCGATGCCACGGAACATAAATCTCGATTTGTATATCAGCTATGCTTCCTGTGGAGCAAGGAAGCGAACGCAAGCCAGCCTTTTATATTAGTGCATTCTGTTCAGTTCTTACTTGATCATCTCATGTTCTTGTGTGTGCGATGGCCGAGTGGCAAGCTCAACACTGGTATTGTTGTCTTGTCTCAAATGAAGTCCGGTTCCACAAGTTAACCGGAAATCTTCATGGGTGATAGTTGTGTCAGATTCTTCCGCGCATAGGGCAAGTAATGCAAGTGATAGCTGTGTCAGTTTACCCCCATTTTCTTAGGCATCACTTGTCTCAAATAAAGTCCATTGGAAGTTCGCAATTTATGTTCTGTGGCATCGCACGGGCACCTACCTAGTGACTTATAAAAGTGTGCAAGATTCCCATAGATATGTCAAAATCTGGCGAAGAATTTGAGCGCTAAATCTTAGGCAAGTGTGGTAGAAAAAATGTGGCAATTTTTGGCACTTTAGGTATACAACCAAAGAGGCTATTTGTTTTCTCATGCTATTTGTTTTGTCATGGTCATTTGATGCTCCTCGACAGCAGCTGCTGGACGCACGAAAGTAGCTGGTAACCCAGATAATTATGCATGGCTGGAGGCCATAAACACTCCAGTGAATATCAACATGCACACTGGCATGTATACCGGTCGAACTGTACAGGTATAGCCATATAAGTTTAACGCTGCAGTTGCTGAAGGTGATTGAATAGAACTCCTAATTTTTTTGTGTTATATCTAGGAACTTCAGACATGATGTAAAGATGAACCGGAGCATCAAGCAGCAGCTGGGTGCCTCTTCACTGATAATAGATCTCTAATATAGTGATGTATGTTCTATACTTTGAGGTTAGCTTTTCCCCTCTGGTCCCCTTTGTTGGAGAAACTGTTGTACTTCAGTTAAGAGATAAGTTTTCAGAGTAATTTCTCCTAATCAGTTTAGTAGAGGTTTCAGGTTCACTAACCTGAGCAGTGATCAGGCTTTTAGCTTATTTATTTATGTTGTGCAACGCTGGAATGGTTTCGAATGCAAAATTGTCACTGCTGTTGCCGCATTGCCGTCTTAACTCGCGGGGGCTGCATGCCGATATCAGTGTTTGAACGGAAAGAGGACTCACAACAAGAAATGAATGAACGATGTTCCATTGATCGATCTTGCACATTTATGCATATATGATTAAACAAACAGTTAGTTCTAATGCCTAGTTCCTAATCTATCAGCTGAGACTACTAACTCTAATCTAATTGGTTCTTAACACTCAACTTGTCAAATCCAGTTTTGAAATGTTAGCATACCAATGTAGTACATGTTTTTTTTGTTTAATTTGTTTATGTTTCTCACTGTTAGCCAAAGCCTCGGCGTGTATGAACTTGTTCAGTTGTTCCTCCCTGTGTTACCTGCCCATCAACATGGTCGTCCACACTTCATTTCACAGTTTCCCTAAAAAAACAGAGCACAAGAACAAAAGGCGAGGCAACATCCGCCTGAAATTCTCAGTTTGAACTTGATATGTTTGTTGCCATTCATCTAGTCAGAAGAGTCAGGGTGGAGGGTGCTGAGCCTCCAGCTTCCTGATAACGGCATTGGTCACAGCCCAGTTGAACCCTCGGTACTGAAGCCACCTCACCATGCGCGCACGTCAGCTCTCCAGGGTCAAGCTTTGCCCACGCTGCCACTGTTTAGATGCCTGAGCAAACAGACGATCCATGGAAGCTTCGGACGGTTGATCATTGTGGGAACAACAATATAAAATGAGCAGTAAAGTTTTAAAAAAATTGCAAGACTCATGTACTCCTAGCAACAAAGTTCTGGCGAAGTACAACAGCTACATGTGAATTTCTCTGGACTCTTCTCTATATACAACACCCTCGAGTTACGCACGCTACAAGCCTGCGGAGATTCTCTGCGAGTTGGAGGTAATCTACAGGTGTTCAAAAAAATATTGATTTTTGAAAATTTTCAAAAATATAGGAGATGCCTCAACTGAAGCAAGTGTTCCTCGTTCGAGATGTTGAGCGAGAGGCGGAGGTTCGTCAGGAGCGACTCTTGCTCCCACATCAGGGGTCCTGCAGCATGGAGAGCTCTGACGGTTGATCGATATGCTCGCAGCTCTAGCTCATGGATGTTCAGAAACAAACCAGAGCCATAGGCGTCCTCAGTCTCCTGCCCATACTCACATGCAGACATAACATCATCAGGAAACAACTGCCCGTTCTGACTGATTGATGGTCATCATCACTGTTACTGTGCTCTGAGTAATTAGCGCTGCAGCTAGCCACCGAGCACTCATCCTCTTCTCTGGTGCGCAGAGGTTTCTCAGGCAGATCGTTGTATCTGCTACTTAAAGGCCTATGAAAATGATCTCCGTTGATGGCATTCCTAGCAGACACCTTTGGGGGCAACTCGTTCTTGGTTAACTGGCGAAATTCATGTGTAGATACTTTCTGTTCCTTGCCTGTTCTTCTGACTAAACCATTAGGTGGGATCCTGCTTGCTTCTATTTTTCTCTTGACAGCTCTAGCACCGGTGAAAGCACAAATATTGGCTGCTTTCCTCTTAGCATAGTGATCAACCTCTTCATAGGCTTGATGGTCCTGTTCCATCACAAATTTTGAGTGGTGAGAGGAGCAGTCAACAAATCGGATCAGCTTATTCAGTTCAATGATCTGAAAAGATGGTATCCATGAGATACTTTGTCAAAGAAAGGCAAAAAAGAAATTACATTAGTAATGGGAAGATAGTACAGAGATTGCTATGCTAGATACTGAGGTCAAGCAAATGCTCATGGTGAGAGGTACCACTACCACTGATTCCTCATCACTCGCTTATTGTAGCACAAAATTTATATAGTAAAAAATGTTCAGTCTATAATAAATTGAAGATACAGGAATGTTCAATTTTCAACTTTCAACAATGCAAATGCTTTCAAAAAATGAAACCAGACTTAATTGGATGACGTGCACCATAATCCAGCAACTTTTTGAAGCAAGGTGCCACCTTCCACGATTCAGATCTACCAGGTAGCAACTTCTAAAATAGGTGGAGAACTGCACCTTAGAATATTTAAACGTGTGCTGATAGAAAGGATCCCAAGAGACTGAAACAGTGATATGATCACACTTGTGTGATATCGAAGATTGCTCAACATTTCAGCCCTTCCAAGTGTAGATGAATCAGGTCTAAGGTTGCCAGAGAAGAAAGGTTCTATAATAAGGACAACTGCCACAGTAGCACCAAAATACTTCAGAAAGAAATCTTGAATCATGCCGAACCACCAGTTTTCATGACGCACAAGATTCAGGTGCTCAACAAGAGCCTCAAACCGCTGCATAATATGAGATGCTTCTCTGTTCTCACCGCCATAAAATGCCACACTCTCAGCATGTGTTCTTAACCGCGAGTGAAGTTGACGATAGTCTCCTTCTAAGCGAGCATCGGACAGTCCAATCAATTCTAGGTACATCTAGGCTCTGAAATTTGAATCGTAAAGGAAGTCAGCCACAGTCAATCAGGGAAGATCAGTGACATCAATGCATTCAATTCGCTTATGGAATAATAATTGAGATCAGTGCTCAAGGGTAACATCAACTCAATTACCAACATTAGGAGCCAAGGATCACACTCATACTACAACAAAACAGCTTGTCTTTTTTATTTATTTCATTCACCCTATTTCATGTAACATAAGTTAAACTAAAATTCAATGGCTTAGGTGGGAAGACTTACTGAAACATCCCTTAGGGTCAGAACTGCCAAGCCTAGTCCCCTGTCCCCAGTTGATAAAAACAAATAGCAAAGTATATGAGTGTTTTCCATCATACCATAAAACATAATATGGACAACCACTGAACCATATAGTAATCTAAGTGAGTCCTAGAATACCTGGCCACCAGCCAATAAAACAATAGCCAACTTCCCCTCTGAAATGGCTCTCAAGCCCCTCTTCCACCACCTTTCTTTGTCCTCAGGAGTTATGTCGTCCACTATCGAGACACTTGACTCAGGAACAGGCTCAAAGGTTGGTATATGAGCACCTGTACTTGCATTAAAACACCATCAAATATTTGAGCACTCACTGAAACTTATACTGCATATTGAAGCACGCTAAGAGAAAGCTCACCTTGTGATCTAAGCGAGCATCGGACAGTTCGATCAATTCTAGGAAGATCTAGGCTCTGAAATTTGAATCGTAAAGGAAGTCAGCCACAGTCAATCAGGGAAGTTCAGTGACATCAATGCATTCACTTCGCTTATGGAATAACAATTGAGATCAATGCTCAAGGGCAACATCAACTCAATTACCTAAGGATATTCCTGCACCTGAGGCGCAAGAGTCTGCTTCAGCTATTCCTGCACCTGATAAAGCACCAAATTACATGACAACTAAACATAAAAATGCAACAGAAAGGTTTCACCTGTTACAAATCGTTTACATAGGTTTCCTTGACTAAACTGTGCACACACCTGTTTATAAGAGCACAAAACAGCTTACATACCTTTGTATTTGTACCAATATATGCACAACTTGGTGAAACATCGAGAATGCTGAATAGTTGGTCTTGAGAAAATGAAGGGTTCACTACATAAGCATCCAGCTGTTCATTAGTCAGAACATTAGAACCATCAAGCACCTCCACTGTCTCAATGCTACTCCAGAAAGCATCAGAAGTGGATTTAATACCCAAATCAACAACCTCTTCAAGTTCTTTACTCATCCATCTTGAAAAGCTGTCATTTTTCTTCAAACAAAGAGTCTCAATCGTCAATAGATCCAATGATGACTGCTTCAAGAGTGAATGTTTGATGCTACCATCATTATATCTATCTCTGTTCACCTGAAAATTTTGCATAAATGGTCATTGTCATAAATCATATTGAACACCATCAAATAGTTGTACCCATGCTCACACTATAAGGGCCATACAAGCATTAGATGTACATCTGCTTTCATTGCATATTGTTGTATTTTCAGTTCCTTTTAATCAAATGTATCATTAGCAATTGAAGTACACCTACTCTGAACGAGCTACAATGCTTTTGATGCAACAGGTTTGGAGGCTACAAGCAGCTTTGGGAGAACAATATGAAATTACCAAGTGTACCAAACAGGAATATGATGATATTGTAAACCAGTTTAATTCTCAAAGTATTATATTAACATTAGAATCAGGGTTACACTGCCTAAGGCCCTTATATATATTTTCACAAGGATGACCACAAATATCATACCTTCAATGAGCCTCCACCAATAAGGAATCCATCAACATCTGGTTGCGCTACAAGTTCTTTGCAGTTAGCTCCATTTACAGACCCTGGAGAGGGAACACAAGAGATTGTGATACACAGTAGCAAACCCTAGTTCAGAGCAATGATAAGCTAACTGTGAACTGTATGCAAGAATTCGACATTCTACAAAAATAGGTTATGCTTAGTTTCCTAGTTCCACAACCAGTCCTAAGGGCTAGTTTGGAAACATAAATCCTCTTGGGATTCCCCTCATTTCCTTGGGGTTGTAACCCCTTCGAGTGACATTTGAATAAGACATTTACTTATTTGTGGCAGGGTTTTCAACATATTGTAAAGAACTGAGATGCAACACAATTAAAAATATTGGTAGTGGTGCTACCTCCATAAATTATCCTTGTCAATTCAGCAACTGCAGGGCTAACATTGGAGTGGAGCCACTTTCTCAGACCATCATGAACCTACAATACCATGCACATCTCAAATGATACACAAAACAGAATTAATAACATTGATATCGATATGTAAATCAAGAATACCGGGAGACACAAATGGAAGCAACTATCTACTGTGTGGAAAAAAAACATGCAGTTATTGCTCGTGCATAAGAAGCTATACCTCCTGAGCCTGAGCAGGAGTTGCAACCTTGCCGGTACCAATAGCCCAAACTGGTTCATATGCCAACACAATATTTGTCCAATCTGATATTTTTCTGCAAAACAAAAGGAGAGGCAGTAAACAGTGAATTAGAGAAATTCAGAAGTCCTTCATTTCTGTGTGAAGGAATAAAATTCAAAGCAGCAGCTAAAATGAGCACATGAAGCTAAAAAAATTGAAGTGTTAAAAAATGGTGTCAGGTACAAATATATGTATCATGTATAGCGTAGTTCTTTTTTAAAATGACAATAGTTTCAGATTTATTTCTGTGTCCAATTCACACACAAACACACAAATACATCAACCCCACCACCATGATTTTTATTATTTAATAAAGTAAAAATAGGACTAAGAGATCATATGCATCCTGAACCCTATACTGAACAGAAGCAGGAATAAGTTAAAAACATAAGATGATCAGAATATAACAGAAAATAAAACTGTAAAAGTTACCAGCAATAGCCTTTGTTTGTGCAGCAACAACATCCATTGTTGTTCCTGCCTCTCTCTACTCAAGGGTCTCACCAATGCAAGCAATTACCTTGAGACCTTGAGTGAGTGCATATGCAACTTTATCAGCAACAAACTACCATGAATTGAAATAAAGAAAAGTAATTAAAAATACAGAAGACTTAACAGAAGCAGGTATAGGTTTAGATGGCTTGACAAAAGAACACAACACATAATAGAGTTAAACCACCTGGATGGTATAATTGATCAGTCTTGTAGGCTTGTAACAGAGAAGGAGCAGGCAAGGCACTCCCTGCTTAGCTTTAGCTGTTCAACGGTGCCACACAAATTTTCATTCAGAATTACAGATAATCCTATGCAAAACAAAAAAGACTTTGTAAGTTGGGTGGCCCTCTTTTCCTATTCGTTAGGATTTAGGAAATTACAAGAATAAGATTCTGTGTTCTTATAGTAAATTGGGCAATAATATTTGGTGATAGTATTGGTGCTTTGCCGGCAACACTATCTAGTTGTTCCTAACATCATAAATCATAATAAGTGAATGGAGACAGTAGGATACCTGTTCTTATTGTTTTCTTTTCTTTGAAAAATTGGGCAAGAATGCACGGTTGTGTAGGAACGTGCCCGTGCGATGCCACGGAACACAAATTGCGACCCTCCAAGGCCCTAGCGACGGGCGGCGTGAGTACAATAGTGATGGCAAAATCTATGATTAAACATCATCTATTGTTGTGAGTATAAATGTAAACTTAGTCTGTTTACCTATCGAAACAAGTCAGTCCATACCAAAACTCGCAGAAATCGCATGAAAGAATTTATACAACACAAGTTTGCTAGATACCAAAATATATTTTCCTATGACTGATGAAAATTGGAGAACGTTACCTAAAACCTACAATCTAGAACATTCAGAACCTCAAAGAGCAACCTAAGATTGTGATGAAGAGAAACTCAGGACTGCAACACACGGGCGCTCATCTAATAGTGTATTATATAAAATTTAACATGAAGATTTAATGGCAAAAATTAAAAATCAATAAATATAAAATAAACATAAGCATAACTATCTATTTCATCTAATCTTTGACCATAATACGATCAAGGTACTCTTGTATATCTACAGGAATGTTAAATCGATATGTGTTCCCCTCGTATGTCAATAGATCAATAAGTAAATTCCTATACAGAGTCGCACCATCCTGCAAAAAATGTTATAAGTAATATTATCATTCATTAACTACAAATTACATATATGATATTATTCTCACCATACTAAATGGCTTTTAACCCACTTTCCCACCACTCCATAATGTGCAGAGCAAAATGACCAGTATTAACACTGAAAAAGTTACCAACCTTGTTATATTATAAAATTATAAACATAACATATATATATGACATAATAATTTTAAGTAATTACCCTTTTAAGTCGAGTGGAGCATCAGGTCGAATTGAATGTCGCCACATATAAATGCCATGTGACCATCCAATACGTTTGACACCGTATGCAGCCTTATATTTCTTCGAAATAAGAAGAATAACTTCCCAAAAAAATTTAGTTGTATATCTTTGCACCATTCTGGAATAGGTGTGAAATTAAACACAGACACAGATTTGTTTGCATGATTAGTGATGAAAAGTACATAGCCTGTAGAGTATCTCCATGGCATAAGAACCTGCAAACCATAAGACATTAGAATTATATGTTTGCACAATTTATTTAACCATATAGATATCAAAGGAATTATGACTTACAAATTTGCAAAGTGTGATATAATAATTCATTTGAGGCCAATTTGTTAATGTTTCTGCCAACTCTATCGCGCTAGGATCCTTATATGACTTCGATTCTTCGTCAAAACCACACATTTCCTAGATAAAACATAATAATATAATAACTAAGATAATATCATACATGTTATAACAATATTTTTAAATAAAAAACTTACACAGAAACGCAGGTCCATATAGTGTTTTGTAATCCTTCGTTTTGCGAGAGACAACCTATTTGGTTCATTATGGGCAAGAATCCGAACAACCATGTTAAAACAATCTATAGACATATCTTTATTCACATTTAACAATTCCTGTAGTGTCTTGACAGTCAAATCTATCCGGTATGGTTTGAAGCTTCGGACCCATTTAGCCCTGTATAGCAATGTTATATAACAAATATTCAATTATATCTGAGCAATACACATAACATGATTATTAAATATATATAAATAAATAAAATACGAGGAACTTACTCTAAAATTGTGGCATTTTGAATTGTCATGATATAATCGCATAGAAACTCTATCATATCTGCTTTTTTTACTGGCATATCCTTCGTGGAAAGACCACTAATTAAAGAGTCCTTGCCACACTCATTAACAGAGGTTGGAGTAGGGATGACATCATTCTTTTCTTTGGCACATATTTCTTAAAAATATAATGATATAGGATCATCTTCGGGGCTAATCGGAGGGCTTCGTTTCCTCTTGTTAGGATTTGGGGAGGGTTCTAAAATCTCAACACCACTGGAGTTAGTCTCATTGTCTTTTGTACTTTTATTTGTCTTATTTTTATATAATGGACATCCCTTTCTCTTGTTCAAATCCGAAGGCAATAAAATAGCGGCCAATTTTGGCCTAAAGTTTTTTTATATCAGCCTGAAAAGTAAGAAAATATATGGTGTTATTTATCATATCACTGTAGATATGTATATGATAGCTTTTTTGATATACCTATATAAAATTGTCTGATAGTTCGACTCCTGTCCAGTACTCCATATAATTAAGTAGGAAAAGTCCACACGAAGAACTACATTAAAAAATCAAATCAAATATGTTTCCAATTTAAATGAAACAGTTTTAGAAAGATCAATTATATACCTATCTGTCTGCTTGGCATATTTAAACTCTATAAGTTTCCAAGGCCAATAGGCAACTTGAAGGTCTGTCCAATTATGGTCTTTAAGTTTCATGTAATGCGACACACCATCTATTTGCTTTTGCAAACCCTTTAGCTACAACAAAATTAGTAAATCACATCAACAAATTACTCATAACCACAAACAAAATTAGTTACGAGTTTCATTTACTCACAACAAAATCGAGATCTTTATGACCCAATGAAGAACCCAGTGAATCGAGTATTTGTATCTCTCGTCTTTTGGCATTAAGCACAACAAGATACCAGTGAAGTTCACGAATGTTTATAGGTATGAACACCTGCAAAATACTTATGTATATATATATTAGTTTCATAAGTATCGTACGATGATTTTATAACTAAACTCATATATATATAGTAAATTATTTTGTTACCATGTCATGTTGAAGATATAATAATACCCTTCGCTCAACTTGAGATCTTTCGCTAGTTTCACAGTATATAACATCAAATTTTCGATCATCACCAGCATCTCGTTTAAAAAATTCACTAACAAATGTAATCTCTATGTGGACTGTACCACCAAGACGCTGCTTCATATGTTCTTGTGCTATCAATAAGTATATGTAAGAATTTATGATCTGCAAATACATGTACAAAAACTATATTTAGTTAAAAATACATAAATTTGTGTGTGCACGCGTACCAAAAAATATATTACCTCATCCCCCAAATAAGAATCCGGTTGAAATAGACATTCCATAAATTTTCTGGAAATTACTTAAGAGCCAATGCATACAAGTTCAACATCCATTGTCGCATAAGGAATGTTTTTAATTGATTCGATAAGGGTCATATCTCCTTGATTACACATATAATCTAGAAACCAATCATATATATAGAGAATGATCGAAGTTAATTAGTACTACGAACGGATCAAATAGTAATAGTAGAGGTAACTAATACATGATTGTAATACCTTCTTGAACAATTACAGTCGCCATGTCCTTTTTTGGTTTATTATGATGCAATGCAAATTTACATTCATCTATTGGCGCTAGATAATTTATCTGTGTTCCAAATATATCTTCTTCAATAGGAAGTATAGGAAGTCTGGTATGCTCATCTATTTTTCCATCGAGAGGTGATTCATTATCAACTATTGAATGCTTGTCCAATTGGCTATCATCAACGGGTAATTCATTTGTCTCGTCTGAAGAATCCATCAAGGTGAAACAGTCCTACAAATATTGCAAATACAATATATCTAAATATACTGATCCAATGGCACGATCGAGATAGAAGGAAATATATTCCAATGAGCATGTGGTGGAGGACGCACAAAAATTAAGGTATGGCAGATTTTATATAGAACTATGTGTACAAATCCATATACGTGTATGAATACACACACAGTGTCTTCTCTCGGAAATATGTGGGTAAATCCCTCGACCACCAAATTTTGCAGCAGCAGGTGACAAGTTCAGAAATCGGATAACTTCTATGTCACCATTATGGAAACCATAAACTAAAGCATATGGAGCACATCTGTGAAATCACTTCCGACCATTGGTTGATATTGTATTGAGAATGAGAGGGCTCTGGTCTAAATTATTCTCCCTGAAGACCACCTTCTCCAAGCATTTTCCTCATAGGTAGTTTTTGTGTATTCACTGTTTTACTCAGTTCGAATTGATACATACACCAAATGATGACTGTTGGTTTCCACAACAATGACCCAGCTACCTTATAGGAGCAACATTCGGCCAACCAGGTGGGCACGCCGGTGGCGCTGTCTGTGGCCGCGCGCAGAGCTGGCAAGGGGCAGGGAGGGCGGCTCACCGAGGAAGAAGAATGACACTCGGCGATGGTTTTTTACTCGGATCCATTCTGCGCGCAAGGCTGGCAAGAGGCAGCGCGGTCGGGCTACACAGTGGAGGAAGACGGCCGCCGGAGGTTCGAGGTCGGCTGGGGCAGGGCTATAGAGCGCGTAGAGGAGAGCCCCGCCACCATGGCTAAGGCTGCTCGCCCATGGATGACGCAGCGTTGGATGACGCCCGGTCACCATATAGGGCAACAAGTGTGCAATGGGATATGAAAGGAACAGAGAGGAAGACTCACCGGAGGACGCTTCTCACCTAGGCGAAGTTGAGCGCAGGAGGCCGCGAATGGTTACAAATCCGAGCGTGATGCGCTGGCTTCTCACCTTGGCAAGCTTGAGCGCAGGAGCCGTGGACGAGCTTGAGCGCAGGAGCCGCAAACGGTTACCGATCCGAGCGCATGAGCTGGCTTCTCACCTTGGCGAACTTGAGTGCAGGAGGCCGCGCAGAACAGCAGGAGCGAGCGCAGGACAGTTACGATCCGAGCGCGGCGTGGCGAACTTGAGTTTAGGAGGCCGCGCAGAACGGCAGGAACTTGAGCGCAGCCTGCGCAGGACAGTTACGATCCGAGTGCGGCACCCGGGAGTGGGTCGTGCAGGTCGCTGGGCCGGCGGGGGAAGAGAATTTTCGATCTGAGCGCGGCGGGAGTGAGGGAGTGGTCGCGCAGGTCACTAGGCCGACGGGGAGGAGTTTGGGTTGGGCCTCGGGAGAGAACGTGTACCCAGATTCTGTAAGGGAGAAGAGCTCATCTAGTTGGCTAATCAACCTTCACCTGATGCATGAAGGCACAACAGTGACTGCACTCTCCACGACACTTGCCTGGTTCCATAAGCAGGTTCTGACATTGGGCACTAGACCTGAAACAATTGACATTGTCACTGGCTGGGGCAGGAGAAACAGGGTAACTGCATCTTCGCTGGTTAGGCAATCGATTCAAAAGATTCTAAACCTCTTTGAATCCCCATTCTTCACCACCCGTGGAAATACTGGCTGCTTTGTCGACTGTGGGGAGCCACTCAACAAGTGGTTGCAGAATCCTTATGTTGGGCGCATACATTTATTGTAAGCTTGCACAATTTTGTGGAAGAATCAACTTGGAATGAAATATAAGTTGTGCACCATATATAGTTCTAGTTCGCTCTGATTTAGTCAGGCCAGGTGTAGTTTGGTAGCCGGATAGTCTATGCTTGGAAACTATTTATTGTGATTGTGATAACGTTTAGAGATGGAATTTTTCGTTTAGCTTGAGATAAATTTTCTCTCAAGATAAATTTTCTCTCAATTAGCCAGTGACAGGTTGACAGTCGCTGCTGAGTGCTGACAGGTAATGTTGTTGAAAAAAATTGATTATTGTTAATTGAGACAGAAGAATCATAGCTGAATGCACACTCTGATCGGTCAAGTACAAATCACAACTTATTTAACTCGATTGTAACTATTATCATTCCAGATTGCACTTTGTACACCTAGATTGTACGCCCGGTCACCATCGGGTTTCAAATATATATATCATCTTTCACCAGCTCCACATCTACAACTTGGTTGGAAGTAGTATACAAAATGGTAATACAATGCAGAGCGAAACTACACTGACAGAAGCTGGTAATCTGTCACTGTCCTTGCGGACAAAAATTGCTTCATACACTGGGAAATTGATCGCTACTATCAGAGCACATAGAACGGCCTGCACAAACATAGCTCCCAGACTCACCGCTCCTTTACGCAACAAAACCTTTGCCACCCCGAGCATCATGCACGCCAGGTTAAGCAGTGCAACGGTTGTAATGATCACAAACATCATGGAGAAGGACCCAAACAACATCATCCCCTTCTTGTACCTCTCTAGGGCCTGCGGATCGGTCACCTTCGCCGTCAGGGTGAATCCCGACTCAGTGACGCCAAGCATTCTGTGGATTGTGTCGATGGCTGCCAAGAGGTATGAGGTGATTCTTCTGAAAAGCCACATCCTTTGCGTGTTCCACCACTCGACAGCAGTGTCGCCACATTGCAGGGATTCCACCAAGCTGCAGGAGTATGCATCCACAGCAACATATGCAAACGGTACAAACCAGGGATTGGTTATCTGGGTTGAGTACATTTGCAGATGCATGTTCTCTTTTAGAATGTGACTAAAGTGCATATAGAAAGAAGCAACAATCGAAATGTATATATCAACTCACCTCAGGGAACAATGAGATGCCATTGAGGAAGCAAAGTGAAGGGATAGTGACATAGTAAAGGGTGGGGAAGCTGTTAGCAGCCCAGCACCCGCAGATGGAGTAACCCATTTGAAGGCCCAGGCTGATCTTCCTATGACCTAGCAGAAACGGGTTGTACTTTTAGAGGGAGATCTGGAGGAAGCCTTCTGTCCATCTCTTGTGCTGAACCAGAATATGTCCTAGTGAGGTAGGGGCCATGCCTAAAATATGAAAGCAAAAAATCTCCAAAGATCATATTTACTATTTCTATTGAGAGCAAATGTCACTAAAATAGACTATGATAGATTTAACATTTTATCATGTGAAATGAAGACCACTTTCCCTCCTTGCAACAAAAGTGTTCGAAAATAGAACATGGATCTGACAACTTGGATAGGAGCTAGCAAGCTACAACAGCAGTCATGAACCAAATGCTAGCACTTGGTCCGACATGCTTAACTTTGTTATGGAAAAATGTGGTAGTGAACCAAACTTATTTCAGTAACTCAGTAAGAGGCCACAATACACAAACAGAATATATCAAGCAAAAATGATTCAGTTTGTGGGCTTATCTCAGAAAGTAATAAATTTCTGCTATTTAGCCTCATGGCAGAGTAAGGTTAGCTTTCAAAAGTTGATAACTTCATTGCTGCAAATTATAATGATGCAGAAATATAATGTCGTGATGCATAGTAAGGCGAGGCATGGCGACTGACTACCGCCTTACGCTTAAGCATCTAAGGCATGGGGAGAGGGGACACCTTAACAACTTGAGTGGAACTTAAAACAACAACTTCTGTTTGGAAAAAGAAAATCCGCGTAGAAATGCAACAGAAAAACATATGGAATAAAAAATATATATGACAGCAAATTACCTCTGTGGCAAGCCCGCTTGAGAAATAAAAGGTCCATATGCAGCTTCTCTCTCTGTTGCTAATCGTTGGGCTTTCTGGAATTCTTTTAGGACTGCTTGGAAATCTTTAGCTAGCTTTGCATCAGCAATCTTCTTGGTAGCCTGCAAGTCAATATGAGATCACGATCACAAATGTAAAAAGAAAAGACCAATTGTCATCCACAAGGAAAAACAAAAATCCCCAGATAATAGAGGAATAGGCATGGGCAAAAAATATACAGCAGCTGATATGAGATTTGTCTTAAATGCATGGTGATAATTTCAAATCTTGCTACAATTTTTTTGTCACATGGAATGCTACCATGCCAGAAGAGATGCATACTATGATAATGAAAGAAAAATTCTAATTTCTATATTACATACTTACACCAAAAGTTCCTATTACTTTATGCAAAACTAAAATTTGTACAAAACAAAACACATCACATTAGGTTTGAAGTGATGATGTTCTTGAGGTCTCTTCTCACGAGCCATATAAACCAGTGTGGGCAACACTTTTCCATCGACATCAGTTGCTTTCCTTTTGTTTCCATCAATTAAAATCTAGCAATTGAGAACTCCTTGATCAGAATAAACATAAAAAATGGTGAAAAGAAAAAAAAGACAAAATACATAGCACTAAACTAATGATGGTGAATAGAGATGAGCAAGTACTTGCCTGAATTTTCCATCCTTGAATACAAGCTCAATTAAAGCATCTCTGAGATATGGGTTGGGATCAGTCAGTAGCCTTTTCGCAAAGTAAGGATATGATGCAGCAAGCACCTTAAAATCAGGGTCAGCATAGAGTGCTAAATCTTCTAGTACGGTGAGCGATCGCAGTATCAATGCATAGTATGCTGGTACTGGAATTGAATAAAGGCTTTAGACTTTATATCACACTATGAGAAAAATAATACAAAACAAGGAGCTAATATTTGTACAATGGCAAGCTTACCATTGAATGGGTACTGATAGAGAACAACACCTAGGCCATCAACTATTGTCTTGAAGTTCAACTCACTCACTGTAGCATTTAGTGCATTATCAAAACAATTCTTGAAAGCATGCACAATCGGGGAAACATCTACATCGGTATTTAGTAACATCACAACAATAGTCATTCAGTTTGGGAAACATGTTATTTTGAAGTGAACAGTTTGGGAAACATGACTTACTACAGTTGACAGCATATGAAATGGATAGCATTACACTTGACAGCCTACACAAACAACGGCAGAATCCAATCAAATGAATAACAAATGTTTGAAAGTTTCTTATGCTCCAGTAAAAAGATTCTCAACTTACATAAATGATTAAACAGATTTACCAGAGATATCCTTCATTTCATGCAAGTTAGAGGTTTGGCATCTGTGGATTTCCATAGATTTACACTGCATGAGATTGAATATAGAAAAGTATGCACTGAAAAGAGAGTACATGAATGAAAAATCAACTAACCCCCTGGATTATCAACATCTGTGGATTATCAACATTTAATCCAGACTACAAGAACCACTTATAAGTTACCCGTGCATCATTTAATACCTAACCATACAAACACAACTTCATATCATTTCTTCAGTAAAAAACAAGATCAGTTATCTAGCACCAGTATTTATATTATCTATAGGAATCAACAATGCAGGTATAGGGAAACATTGTTTTTACCCAACAGCTATCGAAAACAACCAGCCATTTAAAAAGCCGATTAGGTGGCCACTTAATCAAAATACCATCCCACAGCTCATGCAGGGGATAAGTATAGGAGGTGGAATGCAGCCAAGTCCCAGTTAACTGCATAGGATGTTGCTCAAATCGCACTGACATACTCTAGAAATCCCAGTTAACGACGTGGAGGAGGTAGAGCCGGAGGGGGAGGCAGTGAAATGAAGAAATGCTCCATGGACCGTGGCAGTGCTCCCGCCTTCGCTCGAGATGTTGAATCAAATAAATTGCAATGTCTACTTAACATTGTGAAACCAGGTTGACAATAGTCCCAAACCTGTAGTGTTTTACATGCTTAGTTTTATTCCCCTGGATCCAGACCTTGAGCAAATATTCATAGAAGTTGAACAGTTGCCACGAGAGTTAAAGGCACAAATTCTAAATTCATAAAATCTAATCACTGGACTGCTGCAATTAATTTCATTTCAATAGAGGATACATGAAAATGTAGTCAATGAGTACATGATTATAGGTTCAAATGAAGAACACACAAGTATGTTAGTGACCACATACCTTTACTCTGATGAAGAGTAGAGTGAATGAAAGAAATGCTGACAGCAAATAGTATGAACAAGACCATCTCCTGAATATATACTGGTTAATAGACACCTTTAGATTGATGTTGGTACAAGAGACATGCGTAAAGATTCTTTTTTTAGAAATACACAAGTATGTCGCTCCTTTTATAGCTTCAACTGAGTTGTGTAGCCAACCAAGCATATTACTAACAAACAAATTAGTAAGAAGGAATGGTAACTTGATATGTTCCATATGCTAGGGATAATTCCTTAGAATAGGCTTACCTTCAAGGCCTCTAGGGAGCACATCACAACCAACATATGGTGCCATCGCAGGCAGCTCCTGAACATGGTTCCTTTTATAAACTCTGACTAACATCACTCAATCTTCCATTGTCAATTGCTAGAGCATCTTGGCAGCATTGTGTGACTGCTACAGTCTCTGCCATATTATATTTACATGAAGAAAGCACCCAACTTGATTTTGGTGAAGATACTGAACATTGTTCCTCTATTTAAGTGAGGTGCAGTTATATATAGCTAGTTAAGTTAGGTACAAAGACCAAAGACTATTTACTAAACAATACATGAAACATAATGAAAAGAGACCGATAACATCTATTCAATGCTCATCTGCTTTCTTTGTTGTATCAACCAAATGACCACTAAACAATAGGAAGCTAAAAAGGTGCGAAAATAGATAAATAAAATGCAACAAATACATATTCACCTAAAAACCAAAATAATCACGTGCATTACAAGTTATTAATTGCCATGCATTCTTCAATGTCAGCTACGGCGTAAGGACCTCCTTATAAACGATATTCTTTGTGTATATTGCGTCATTTATCGTTGAGTTCCTTTTAACCCCCTTCTTCGTCTTCTTCTCATCATGGAATGGAATGGCAAGTATCTTCACTTTCGATCGAGCAGTGGCCCTTGATAGAGCAACATAAAGCTGGCCATGAGAAAACACTAGTTCCGGCAAGTACACACCAACATTAGGAATCGTTTGGCCCTGGGCCTTTTTAACCGTCATGGCAAAACTTAGTCTTATCGGAAACTGCTTCCTTTTAAACTGGAATGGGAACATCTCATCATCAGAGGGACATAGGGGTATACGAGGCAAGAAAATTTGCATTCCAGCATGCTGGCCCAGGACAATTTCAGCATCAATACTGTTTTTTTGGAAACCACAAACCACCAACCTCGTGTCGTTGCAAAGTCCATTAGCAGGGTCTATATTCCTAAGCAACATGATTGGGCATCCAACTTTGAGCTTCAGAACATGCGGGGGTAGTCCATTAGGAGTCAGCGTGTTTAGAAATTCTGAGGGGTAATAGTTATTAGGATCATCCACCGCGGTGTCAAAGCTATGGTACATCATCTGCTCCCCTTGGAAACGATCGATCATCCTCATATTTATCATATCCACCCAGTCATTCCGTGTAGACAATATTGCTCTTGAAGTGATGTAGCTTGTGTTAGACATATTTTCATTTAGATTGGGGTAAATGTCATCTATCAGTCTATCAAGGTCGCGGTCACTACCAGTATATGGCACACATACCTCATCTAGAAGACGAACATCACCATCGTGGTTTGCTTCCTCAGTTCCACCACCGACGCGCAACAAATATTCTGCAAACCATGGGTCACTCTGTGCCCTCATGTTTTGAACAAGCTTTAGGTGGCACATGGATTCCCAGAGGTAAGAACTCCGTAGAGAGGCAGCAACTATCTGAGCCCTTGACCCCTTGCGCACAACAGGGAGAACTTGTCTGAAATCACCCCCGAACACAACAGTCTTCCCACCAAAGGGCAGCCCAGGCCATCCCATTATATCACGCATGCTATTGTCTAGCGCCACAATTGCTTGTCTCTTAGTCATTGATACCTCGTCCCAGATAATGAGCGATGCTTTTTGTAGCAACTTCACTGTCCCGCTTTGTTTCGTGAAACTACATACAACACCATCATCAATAGTAAGTGGTATCTTGAAGCGCGAATGGGCAGTCCTCCCCCCAGGCAATATGGAAGCCGCAACACCAGATGTAGCTGTTGCAACTGCAATCTTGTCCTGACTGCGTAGGGCCGCAAGCAGTGCCTTATACAGATAGGTCTTTCCAGTCCTACCAGGCCCATCCACAAAGAACACTCCACCATTATTGGTGTCAACGACAGATAGGATCTTATCATAGGCAGACCTCTGCTCCTCGTTTAGGGTTTCTTTCATAGCAACGTCTTCTGTCGTCGGCTCGATACTTTCCTCCTCGTAAATCTCTCTATCAGTACCATGTGAATCGTCATATATGTCAATGATAGCAGGGAGAGGGAATGTCTTTATGTCTTTACCCATTGACTGCAAAATGTTTCTAATGTCAATCAATACCATCTGCTGCACATGGGTTTTGCTTTGAGTACTACGGTGATAGTCCTCTGACATTGAATCAAGGTGTCTCTGCCATAATTCTGCCACATCGTTTGGCTCGCAGTATACCAGTATTGTTGCAAACAACCTTCGTAGTGCTGATGGCATTTGGTAAATAGCGGCTTCGTTGAGACACTCATCTATTGTGTCGTCTGCTTCAAGCAGTCCCCTCATTTGTGCTGCCTCACGAAAAGATGGTAGTGTGTCACCATCTACTGTCCTTAGATCCGCATAGGAGGTAGCACCCGTCACATGGTTTAAGAGAAGTCGAAGATAAAAGCGCTCCCCCTCAGCTGGATGAGCAGAGACGATTCTACCAACTTGTCCACCCGTGTTTCGTTTCCTCCTTTGCCACACTTTACCCTGCTGCAAAGTGTACCACTCAGGAAAATCACGGTAAAGGATGCCCTGAGCCTCCTCGCATAGCCTATTTGCCTCAAAATATGCCGTAAGCATTGAAATATCAGCACCTAGACGTTGGACAACATGATTTACTTTAGCACGCTCGTGAAATGACACCATGTGCATGTTTTCAAGATGGAGCTATAGTTGCATCACTGGTGGAGAGTTTTGACTTAGATCAAAGCTGAATATCCTCCAGAGGGCTTCTAGAGGGGTCACCCACCTAGCATCTCTATACTGCTTGATCTCATCAACGTCACCATCAGCCTTGTTTGCATCTGTCACAACCACAGACGCACGATCGTGGCCTTTGTATATGTATTTGAACAAGTATTTGACAGCCTTGATGCTCCCGCACGCCTCAACATTGATGTGACAGTTGAAGAGCCGGAGGAGGTAAGGGTTGTAAGGGATGACCCATATGTTGTCCAATTCACAACCTTGAACTGTTTCCTTACGCCCATCATCACGACGCCTATAAATAGGATATGAATCCTTTCCTTGAGACGTTGCATTGCTAAAAGCTCTAGGATAATGGTTTTTGCATGAAGCACGACCCTTAGTGCATGGGCATTTAGGATTTAGCAAACCGCACGGTCCATGCATCATATGCTTTATAACCATCTTGTACAGTTGGGGGTACTTCTTCTTGTCAGGGATCTCAGCAGAGATAAGGAGATCATACTGATCGGGGCAAGTTAGCTTGTACTTTCTCTGCATGATGAGTAGGAAATGGGCATGAGGCAAACCTCGCTTCTGGAACTCCACGACATAGACATAAGACCAGATTTTTCCAAGAATATGATGCTTAGTCAATCGCTTCTTCAGTTCCTCTAGTTTTGCATGGAATATGCGAACAACAAGGTCCGGACGATCCTGTGGTGACTGCATAGGCAGAAGCTTTGTGGTTATTTCATCCCAATTGGGGTTGCACGTCATAGTGAGGAATATGTCTGGCTTCCCAAACTTCCGCACAAGGGCCATAGCATCCATATACCGGCGTCTCATGTCACGAGGACCACCGATAAATGATGTAGACAACACTGTTCGCTTTCCAATTTTGTCTGCTCTGTTCTCTCCTTCATGCAAGCTATCTACCAAACCCTTGTATAGATCCGCCCTTAATCTGTCTTGGTTTTTACGTATGAAATCCAAACGAGAGCTCTCAATCTTGATGTAGGTATCAACCACGAACTGTTGGAAAAGTCGCTTCCCATAAAGTATTGGATTGAATATACCTGGGCGACTTTGGAATCTGTAGCAATAATAATCACGTACAGACACACATAGATGGCTGGGTCGTTCTGCAGCCACATGGTTTAGTAATTAGTGTTGATAAAAACATACTTAACAAGGATTATATTAGAATCACAAAGAAACAACTAACCAGTATCATCATCGTTTGCATCCCTTGTCCTATGTTGATCGCGATATGCGTCTACTTCGTCCATGGAAACATTGGACTTAAAAAAATATTTGCATGCCATCCAAGTTCACCTTTAGGAAAAAACAATGGGTATGATAGTGCATCATAACATACATGGTATGAACGGATCCCGTGGCTTGACCTATCTTTCCCATGCAGCATAACACTATTACTGAATTGACCTCGATGTTCACTCCCCTCAATCCAAACTGCAGCGACCTCCGAAGTGATGGGTACATTATATAACTTCTGGTTCAGCATTTGGTCAAGGTTCAAGGCGATATGGTAGTTTTCAACGTTATCAACGTGCCCATACTCCTAAGGTGCTCAGAGTATGGGTTTCCCTTAAATATTTCAACCAACTGTTTAATAACGGCCTTGTCTTTCTCAAGTTGCTCTTGACGACATTTACGATATCTATGCTCGAGACTGGGATCATCATCATAGAAGTAAAGTTCAAGGTGTTTATGTTCCGCCCCATCTTCCCTACCGAATGACCTTACGTTGTGGTACATCATGCCATGTGCACGAAACGTGTAGATACCATAATCCATGTTTGTAGTCATACTGTCAAGGCAACAATATAGAGAAGTGAACGAGAAATGGCCGTTAAAAATCGAATGTTATCACGAAAATGCCTCGCATCAGCATTTGCACACTCCCACAGCCTCCTAAGCTGGGGCGGGGTCTCCAATGCGGCTAGATTAATCTGTCCATTGCGACAACAAAATCCAGGTGGTTCATACTGAAACTTCTTCGCTTTGCAGTAATCGCAGTCAGGAACAGTGCTCATCAAATGTGTTTCTTCAAGTATGTTACTATACACCTTGTCGTACAAGTCAGGTACGTCAAGGTTGACAGTAAAGGCATCTTGGGTTTCATCAATCTCAATATCCTCACCAGATTCACCATCTAAATTTGTTTTGAAAGAACAACGAATAAGACATACAACTTGAGAAACTTTTAAATCATATATCCTATATTCCTATATTAAAATAGTACGTAAATACCTTGCCCCGCGAATAGGTATCCTTCTTCTTCATCATCATCTTTAAAAAGTACAGTCTCATCATCATCCCCTGTAAAGAACACACCTTAATCATATTAACCACTAAGAATAATTAGGGAACTAATCATGGAATGAGCTTGTAATTACCATTGGTAGTAATAGTCGAGTTTGTCTGGTGCTGCTTCCCAACGTCTACTCCTTCAGTCATTTTGTCACTATTTGTGGCAGGGACTGTACACGGACCGATACTTTCTATTAATATAATGGAAAATTGTGTTAAGTCAGTTGGCCACTATAATTCATGTGTTAGATCAATTAAAGATGTATTAGTAGTTACCATTGTTGTTGATCTCACAAGTAGTCAGGTGATCAATTTCATTGTCCCCATCACTCTCCATTTCACGATCCATGGTTGCAGTAGAAAACTTTCTTCCAATGGCTGATTGAAATTCTTGGTTTTGATGGGATACCCAAATCTGTCTTTCGCCATACGACACATGATGTTTATGTCCTTTTCGTCTAGGAGACGTTGTTAGGTTGTTTGTCTCAACATCCTCAGTCACCAATGGAGTAGGAACAAATGGTGTTGGGATCAATTCAGGAATAGCCATGTGCTCGGAGCTAAATAGAGACCCAGTAGGTGCTTGAGCATCTGCGGAACTCCACACAAGCTCCGGGGTAAAATTAGGGTTCTCAATGGCGATTGAGTCCTGACTTAGCATCTCTTGTTGTCTTATTCTATAGTTTTGCCTTGCACTCTTTTGACATGGTGTCATATTATGCAACGTCCTTTGTTCCCTAGTTTGAGTTGCACATCGAGCTCTTTCTCAGATTCTCTTACGTTCCTTTGCCTCTAACACTTTTGAATACTCATGGTGTACAACATTTTCTTTGTTGCGTGATGCACGACGTTTCTTCAATTCATTTTTTTTCATCACTCATCTCCGCGTATCGTGCTCGTTCTCTTTCCCGTTTATGTTGTCTTGCATCCGCACATCCTACTGAACCATTATAGGTTTTAGTTTTTAAACCTTATTGAAATGGCAAATAAGGCATCTTATATTATTAGAAGATATACCTTCAACAGTGATGTTGGACAGTTCTTTTAATGGAGAACGAGCATCATTATTTGGGAGCGGGTCCATCTACGTATTTTAGGCAACCACAAAACCTATATGAGAGGATGAGTCACCTTATCATACTTCAACAAAGGATAATATACGCTCAATTTCCAATCGGATAACATTGATTCGTAAAGATAGGGAAAGTCCTAACGAGCAAATTGGTACGTTCAGTTAAATGGTAGGCAATCATTGAGAATCAAAGTCAACATATAAGACTAACTCCAACAAGGACCTCTAAAGGGTCCTATACCCTAAATTTAAAGGATGAGGTCGTCCTCTGCTCCCTCCAGCAGTGTCCTCTAAACGGTCCTCTAAATTTAGAGGACGCTGCTGGATCCTCTATATATGTATGTACAAAAATTAAAAATTACAAATGTCTCTAATGTAAGTATTTTAGTATAGATGACATGATTTAGAGAATGTTGTTGAAGAGGAAAGAAATATAGAGAATGTAATCATTTTAGGTTGTCTCCAACAAGGGAATGCAAATGGTTCTATACGCTATATTTAGCGTTTCTCATCCTCCTAAAGCTGTCCTGAAGATAAGCTGATAAACAGGAAACGAGCAGAAAGTAGAAGAAGATAACTTTGCTAGTTCTACCCAAAGTTTTAAGCACTGGCTGGTCCACCAACGGGAAATCGAGGAAGAAATAGTTCAGTTTATGAAACTTGAAAAACACCAGCAAGTAAATGTGGGCCCCATCATTAACAAAGGCAGAATTGTAACATGCCAACTAACAAAAACTGTGTTAGTATGTTTTCTATGTGCAAAATAGTCGATATGTTCTACCTCATTGATAGTGTTTGCTTATGAGAATTAGAAACACCAACTTTGTCCTAATTCTGATTACATAACCATCTGCATTGTATCTTTTTAAAACGTGCTTATATTGATGATTTAAGGTGTGGATTTGATTAGTGTGTGCAGTCATCTTGTATTTGCATACTTTACTTTCTTTTTGTTCATTGCTTAGGTGGTTTGTTAGTCAGATTACTCATTGCGTATGCATATACACTTGTTGTTCATTATAGGTAAAATGCAAGGATGTTGTCAACTGGCTAAGGCAAAATCAAGCAGGTTCAATAGTTGTTTCATCCCCAAGCTCACTGAAGGATGATAAGTTCAATCTGCTAGCAGCAGAGGATAGCAAACTCTTAGTACAACCAAGTTCAGATAACAAACAGAAGGCTCCAATTATGGCTTCTAGTTCATCTTTTCATAACTCAAGCTTACCAAACCTTTTTTCATCGCCTTCTCAGCAAAAAAACACCAGATTACAATGGTACGGCTACTCACTGGTTTGTATAATATACTTTGTTTACATTTATTGCAGAGTCGTCTCGCAGACTTATGTACTATATATTCATTTCTATTATGTCAATGACATCCAGGTATGTTTGCTGACAAGAAGAACACGTCCAGTGATAGCAGTAAACCAGCTTTCTAGTTTGGTGGAAATAATGTCATATTCGATGGCAAGAAGGATGCACCTGTTGACAGTAGTAAACCTTTCCAGTTTGGTCCGAATAATGGCATATTTGGAGACAAGAAGGATACTCCCAGTGACAGCAACAAACCTTTCCATTTTGGTGCAAACAAGGGCATATTTGGTGACAAGAAGACGACAAGTGGTGACAACAGTAATCCTTTTTAGTTTGGTGCAAATAACGGTTTTCAAACATCCAATGCACCATCTATTTTTTCTTCAGTTGCCCAAAGTTTTAACCCACAGAGTCCACCTCTATTTTCAATGAATCAACAATCAGATCCCACAAATCTATGGTAGACACTTCTTTGCAACAAATGTGTTCTATGGAAGGAAAGGGAAAGGATCCCATTAGTACCTGATTGTTGGAAGGTTCCTACCAGAACCAACGCTACAGCCTGCAAAGGCGATGCATTGCCTTTACACAGTCACTCAATGTGGATGGCTTGTACTGTATATAATGGACAAGTGTGGATTTCAGATACCAATTGACAACGAGATGTGCAAGTTAGCTTGTAAGACATTTCACTATGCAACTGTTATAGAGACCGAACAACAACACGGTTATTCCACCTACTCAAGGCTACTTTGTTGGATGTAGTATAACCCAAGAAAATAGTCGATGCAGTGATGGAGGGTAAGAGAGTAGATTGTACTCCAGTAGTGATTCCACCTACACTGATTATGTTTTAGCAGTAGTTCCAATTTGATTTTGATTCTGCAGTATGGTCATGTTAGTTCCATTACCAGAGAACGTAGTTTGTTAATTAACTGCATTATTCATCAGGTCTTTGAAGGAACTTCTGGAATAGACAACAAATACACAACCGTGCAGTTTACAGGCAAGGTACTTCATCTTGTGACTTCATTTTTTTATTTACTTATCATTGAAGTGTTTAGTAGGCAAAAACACTTTGGGCTAGATCATTTCAATTTGGGAATCTACCAGGTTAAATTTAACAATGATATTGTTTTCTGTAGTACCCTGGTTATTGAGAAATTCTGTTTTGCACAAATTTGTGGTCTCAATATTATTATTCAGGTATACAAGTAGGAGCACATACTTGATAATTTTTTGTAGTATCTGCTTTATAGCAGAGCTTCTATCACTAATTTATTTGTTTTCTCATATCTGCTTTTGTATTTTTGTTTATGGTGATGACTTGGAAGAAGTCAGTGAGTACTACCAAAATACTGTAGCTATAGAGAACCAAATTTAAAGGGTGTTGCTGGAGACTAAGTAGATATAGAGAACCAAATTCAATTATTTGGAAACATTATTACTTTTTAAACTGATATATTATACATTGCTTGAGCAACACGAGCATCATTATGTCATTCCTACCGCAATTTCCTCGACGGCACGATCATCATTATGCAAATGACATAGGCTTGTATAGATCAATAACCATGCTAACAGTGATGAAGGAAGATGAATGAAGACTAATGATGGTGAACTGATTTATTAGCTCATAGAAAGGTCACATAGGTTTATACAAAGTGATCACCATTGAGACCGAACACACGACTAATACAAATAAAGCACAAATCATTACTACTAAGGTTCATCTAAAACATAACTAACAAAGTATCTACTATAACAAGCTAGAACATGTTTCAATCAGATATCACAGTTGGGAGATGTGCCCGTCTGTTCTCAAGTAATCTGTCGACGATACGACTCCTTGGATTTTGAATCAACGAACGTCGAATAGCTGCAATTTAGAACATAATTTGTAAGAACATGATTATTTTAAATTATTATCATTTTAATTTTAGCTATAGTTATAACTATATTATAAGAACCACTCACTCTTTAAATGGTATGTAGTGTGATGATCTGGGTTGAAATGAACGGTACTGTAATCTGAGGTTTCCAAGCATCCTATTGTTACAATAATTAATAAGCATAAGAATTGAGTTCATTTTGAAAGATTTTAGGTACAAGAGAAATTACCGTGTGTATGGTTAAGACGCAGCATAGTTCCAATAATTATGTTATTGTCAACTCTAGCTAACGACCATCGTAGAGCATTTCTTTGCAAGAGGTCAGACCATATCCCCACGACGATTAGATCCCACCTATAAAAACATTAATTGTGTCTAAATAAGACCTAACAATTACTTAATGCTTTAAAACAATAATTGTTGGGGGCCTTCGTCCTCCGAAGGTCCTCAAAAACATGATTTGACAATGTTTTCCAAGTGGATTATGTGAACAGGTATTTTCGGACTCAGAATTATGAACATGAAGCACGGTCAGGACGAAGCCTGAACCAGACGAAGGACGAGCTGATTACCAAGCTCTACGGAGGATGGTGCACAGCCGAAGCTGTGCGCAGGGAAGCTTCGTCGCGATAGCAGAGGGGGGAAACCGACTTAGAGATAAAAAGACTACGTGGACCTTGACAGATTTTCATAAGTCATTGACAAATGTAATGGACATGAATGTAATTTTACGTGGGCTGCGTCTCACGTCTATAAATAGATGAACAGTACTCCTGTACTATTCACGCTGACTTGGCATATACTTTTGCGTCACGCCTGTACTCTTTACCTTCTTTCAGGACCAAAGGTACATCTGTAATTTGTGATCATTTCTATTTCTCCATATTAATAAAATAGAAATGATTCTACGATGATGTTTATATTTCATGCTTTATATGAATCCTTCATCATTACTTGTTATATTGACGAAGGTATGTCTCTGGTGACCTTCGTCCGAAACTCATTATTTCCCGAAGGGGAATAATGTTTAGTAGGACGAAGGGCTTTAACACTTAACATTTTTTATGTTGCCTTGTTCTTAACTCTTAGCATTTGAGAACAAGTCACTAACATTGGCGCCCACCTCCGGTGAACTCACCTCCACTTCGAGTCTTTTGGACACCTTCGGAAGCTGTAGACCTTCGCTATGGCACCGAAGAAAGCTTCAGCGGCTGGGGCTGCAGCACTGCAACCGCTGGACCACAACCAGGAGACCGTCTCTCTTCGGGAGGCCCGAAGCCAGAAGAGAAAGGCCGTCAGCCCGACGCTTCAGGAGGAAGAGCTAGACCAAGAAATCAGGGATATGGAGATGCTACATCAACAGGTGCAGAGGAAGAAGGAGAAGATGGCCCGGCTAGCTGAGTTGCAAAGGCAGATAGACGAAGCTTCTGAGGAAGTTCGCCATCTTACTCATGATGAGCAAAACAGAAGGCCTCAGCAGAAAGACCTTCATCAGGAGGGCTTCGTCAACGAAGATGACTGGTACGACAATTTCCATCAGGGAAATTTTGTTTTTGATGATGCTTCTCCTTTGTCCGCTGAGCTGCAGGCTACACCTTGGCCTCCGTCCTATAAGCCACCCCAGCTCCCCATGTTCGACGGCCACTCAGACCCGAAGCAGTTCTTGATGAGCTACGAAGCAACAGTGTCTTCGTATGGGGGCAATGCTGCAGTCATGGCAAAGTCTTTCGTTATGGCTGTCAGGAGTGTTGCTCAGACCTGGTATTCCTCCCTTCGACCAGGAACTATCACCTCATGGCAGAAGCTGAAGGATATGTTGTTAACCAGCTTTCAAGGATTTCAGACGAAGCCGGTCACTGCCCAAGCCTTGTTCCAGTGCACTCAGGAACATGAAGAATACCTTCAGGCGTATGTCAGAAGGTTCTTGCGTTTGAGGGCGCAGGCACCAACGGTGCCCAATGAAATTGTCATCGAAGCCATGATCAAGGGGCTTCGACCTGGACCTGCAGCCCAATACTTTGCTAGGAAGCCTCCTCAGACTCTGGAGAAGCTGCTCCAAAAGATGGACGAGTACATTCGTGCTGATAATGACTTTCGCCAAAGAAAGGAGGAGGCCTTCAGATTTTCTGAGATGACCAGGGGCTTCGGGGGAAGATTCTATCCGAGGCATGTCAGGTCCATCCACAACTCCACTCAAAATGATGACAAGGGGAGTCAGCAGAACAGGCCGCAGTGCTCCTCACAGGCTTCGGGGCAGCAGCAAGCTTTCTTTCGGCCACCAGCTCCAAGAGGCAGAGGCGCCAGGGGCTTCGGCGGGAGATTTGGAGATCAACCAAGGAGGACATTTTGCTTATTCTGCGGTGAGAACAAGGGCCATACCACCAGGATGTGCCATGTCACCATCCAGAAACAAAAGGAGCTAGCAGAAGCTGCAGCGCAACAGGGACAGCCGAAGCAGGTCATGCATACTGCTTCGTATCATCAGCCTTACATCCCGGAATATGTGGGCAACCACCCTGCAGTTTCTGTAGCTTCGGCAAGTCAACCTCAAGCTTCATGGCAACAGCCCCCGCCCCCACCTCCGCTGCAACAAGGCCAACAGCCAGAAGGGAGCCAATATGTTCCGCACCAAAGGGATCTCAGAGAGCAATCTGAGGCTCGCACAGTCAATAGTACTGTGCCAGAGTCGAAGCACATTTATTGACATATATCCTACTTTGATAGCAGTCTTTTCCGTTTAAGTTCTATTTTCTGTGCAATAAAGAACATTTCAGTTTTCATATAGTAATTTTGTGGTTGGTTATGAGGAAAACCTATCTTCTCCACAGGCTTAAGTGGCTGAAGCTTAAAAATTTGCGGTAATAAGGAGGGCCTTCGAATTATTAAAAATCCTTCGAAGCAACAAAAAGTCGTTCTAAGGAACGCAGAGTAAGTTGCTAAGTTACAAAAAAAGCCGTTCCAAAGGGAGCGCAGTGTAAGTTTTTTGCTCCAAAGACGTTCCTAAGGGAATGCAGAGCATACAGCGAAAAGTCAACGCTGATTCCGCCTAAGTAAAAGGCGAAGAAGCTCCAAAGACGTTCCTAAGGGAATGCAGAGCTTATACCGTCTAAGTAAAAGGCGAAGAAGCTCCAAAGACGTTCCTAAGGGAATGCAGAGCTTATAAAGATATTTTGTGTGTATCTTCGGAACAAACGTCATTTGCATAACATAACATCATCACATCATTTTGCATAGCATAAGCATCATACATCATGTTGCATACGGCAAAAGAAGGGGCACAGTATCAACCTTCGAAAGGATGTTTTGAGAAAGAGCAAATTGTGTAAAGTCACGAGGGAATACAATGATAATCTTCGGAAAATAGCTTCGGAGAATGTTTTTATGAAGCATGGATGAGCTTCATCAGAGTAATATCAAAATTGTATAGCTTCGGAGAATGTTTACATGAAGCATGGATGTGATTTATCAGAACAGTTTTAACGGAGAATGTTTTCTTCACGAAGCATGAAAAGAAGGGAAGGTGTTTTTTCGCCGAAGGCTCAAAAATGGTATGTATGTACAATTTCATGCATCGTAAAGAATTGAATAATAAAAAGAGACTTGTATATTACATTCAAATGTACAAAATATTACAGAGATCACACTTCCAATGTTTTTTCTAATAACACTTAGTCTTCTCTTAGCACTGCTTCGGCGGCCTCATTTAGAAGTTGATCAACAACTTTATCCATGATAGCTTCGGCCATTCGTTTAATCTCGTCATCTCCTTTTGTGTGAGGGTCGGCAGTCGATCCAGCAGCTTCTGAGGGAGGAGAACATTTCTTCATTACTATTACAAATCGCGAGCAAAGTTTGAAATAAAAATTACAGCACAATAAGAACGACTAATTAATACCTAATTGCCTCTCGGGCTCTGTACTTCTTTCGGCAGCTTCTGCCACTTTCCTAGCATCATGGATGCCTTTTTCACTTCTTTGAATTATTTCTTGCGCCATTTCTCGGCCGCCATTGTCCCAGATATCAGTGAAGAATTTACCGCCAGCCATGCTTGCTTCGGTCGAGGGATCTTTGATGTCTTCAGAGGACAGAGCAGCTTCGGACTGAGCTAAGGATTTTATATGTTCACAACCTTTTTTCTCCAAAACAGCAGCAACTCCTCTGGCGCCTGAAAAAGCACAGATGTCGCCGCGGCTGCTCAGGATTTCCTCGAAGGCCTCGGCTTCGTGACTAATCCAGTCCAGTGGACCTTCGGGATTGCCTCTTGAAAAGTCCTCTTCACTAGAAAAGGCGCCAACGCTGGCGAAGCTAGATTTTATCTTTTTGACGCATTCTACAGATTTAACATAGCATTTCCTCTGAGATGCACGAAGCTCTTTAACACTTAACTCTAAATTATTGACCATATGATCACTAAGTTCTCGTTTTGTTTCCTCAAGCACGCGTTCCTCTTTAGCTCTAGCTAGCTGTTTCTGAAGATCTTTAATTTCACGTTTTTGGGCTTCCGCCTGGGCTTTTGAAGCAGCTTCGTCCTTCTTTACTTTATCTACCAGTGTAAGCAGAATTTTATCCTTCTCCAGAGCTTCGTTTCTCAATTTGATAACTTCTAATCGAAGGTTGTTGAACGCAATTTCATAGCTTTCATCTTCGGCACTCTTTTGTGCTCTTAGTGCGTTGCTCAGGATCAAACCCTATACAAAAAAGAATCCATATAAGGATAAAGGAATGAATTACGTATTGTAAAATTTTTTCAAACGACTAATTCCCATACCTTTAGGCTATTATATGCAAGACTATCCGCGAGATCTTCCTTCGTCATAGCGCATAATCCAGCTTCAAGCTTCGGGAATCCCATACTTCTAGCCATCTCTCGGCAAACAGATAGTTCTTTATTATCAGGGAGGCAGTACAGGAAGTCATCTTCATTAGTCCCGTTAAACACTACTGCCCCTTTCGGATATTTTAGCTCTCTGGCATAGTAGTTAGCTTCGTAAGTTTCCTCTTCGGATAATTTCTTCCCCGAAGCATGTCGCACGATGTAATCGTATGCGCTGGAAGGAGCTTCGGGGGCGGCAGTGTCAATTTCTTTAACCAAAGCTGGTTCTGATATTTTATCGGTCTCCAAAGATTGTTCCTTGGTGGGCTCTGAAGGCCCAGCTTCAGCTTCAGGTTGTTGCTTCGAAGCTTCAGCAACTTCAGCCTCGGTAGACACTTCAGCAACTTCAATAGTCCCTTTTGGAGTTGTGCTTGAAGACTTAATTGTCTCCAAAACATCTAACACGTTCACCATTCTTTTTCTTCTCGGGGTCACCGACGGGCCCTTTTGATTTTTTGTTGTTTCAACAGTTGCTGAAGGACTTAAGATTTCCGATATTTTTTGCTCTCCAATCTTCGGTTTTTCTGCTTTTTCGGCTGAAGGTGCTTCAGTTTTCTCTTCTATCTTCGGCACTGGAGCTGGTTCTGTAGCTTCAGAGGCCAAAGAGACTTCACCAATAAATTTTGGCACGGTGGCCGGCTCAATAAAGCGCGCTCGATGGGTGAGCACCTTCATCTTTTTCCTTTGCGGCGCTGGCTCACTAGTGGCACTTGGGGTAGCTTCTGTCGCAGGAGAAGTAATTTTTCTTTTGCGACCCAGTACCGGATAATGATAGTCAGGGTAGACAAACCCGATTGCGTCAAATACCCGGTTGAGCCTTTTCTTCTTTCGGCCTCCGAAGGCTGCTGATAACGCAGTATTTTCGGCCTTCGAATATGCCCCGAGCAGTTCGTCACTTAATGTTTCAATGCTTTTCAACCAGTCATCATCAGGTTCAACAAATTTATCTGCATATTTGAATGTGTATTTCAGTCCGACCAGTCCGCCTTCGTCGGACTCTTTAATGGTCTCCTTCGGCATTTCCCACTTTTCTGCAAGTGGCCATACCCTGAAGGCAATGTGCTCTTGGACCAAGTCCCTTGTCCCAATGAAAGAGCAGATTATGCCGAAGGCTCTTTGGCATTCTTCGGCTGCTTCGTCCATTTCAACCTTCGGCCTTCGAAGTCCGAAGCGTTGCCAGATGGGGCGCATAATGATACTCTTAATATTTTCTTGCGCTGATAAGTCATTCTTTACATAGAACCACTCCGTCATCCAGGCTCCGGGCCACCTCTTCCGAAAGGTTGGCACAGGGCGGCTTGACCCGGAGCGGGCACCGAAGCTGTAACACCCAAAGTTGTTGTGATATTGTTCTTTTCCCCAGGGCTTCGTCTCATATAACAACTCATGAATATTGCAAAAGCTTTTAGCATTTGGTTCTAAACCTTGGCTTCTCGCAGCCCAGACAAACAACCCCATTCTTATGATAGCTTCGGGAGTAATTTGATGAATGTAGACTTGAAATGTCTTCAGGACTTCAACAACAAAGTTGCTTAGGGGGAATCGAAGCCCAGCCTTGAGAAAGCTTCGGAAGATTACGACTTCATCTTCTTCTGGGGTGGGAGAGGTCTTTTCTCCAGCGTCAGCCCTCACAATAGATATATCTCGAAAGTACCGCCCCCTCATATTATCAATATGACTCTGCTTGATAGTGGTTTTCCCGAAAACCGTGTGACTTGGCCGCCATGGTCGATCTTCGGCCTCTTCTCCACCACTTTCTACATCATAGCTGTCGCTGTCACCAGTATCTTCGGACAAACCTTCAAGAATCTCCTTGGTGATTTTCTCCGTATTGGTCTCCGCCATCGCTATGAGAAACCCCAAATTCTTCTCTTCGTCGAGACTCAGCTTCGTCTCGGCAGGGATCTTCTTACCTTCAGACATCTTCGGAAACGCTAAAAACTGTTTTCGAGGCCGAAGCTTCAAAATCAAAAAGACCAGCAAATCTTAGTGCACAAGAGCTAAAAATTTAGTGGGCCGAAGCAGATGGCAAGTGTGCGTACCAAATAAGTTTGCGGTATGATCTTATTTATACCCCCAGGGCGTTGAAAATTGAAAGACCCCACTTGTCAGTGAATATTGCTATTCTAGCAAAGGGAAGGTGTTTTTTCGGACCTTCGGCTCAAGGCCTTCGTCCATATCGCAATCTGAATTTATTATTAACAAATTAATATTGCGAGGGGCTACTGTTGGGGGCCTTCGTCCTCCGAAGGTCCTCAAAAACATGATTTGACAATGTTTTCCAAGTGGATTATGTGAACAGGTATTTTCGGACTCAGAATTATGAACATGAAGCACGGTCAGGACGAAGCCTGAACCAGACGAAGGACGAGCTGATTACCAAGCTCTACGGAGGATGGTGCACAGCCGAAGCTGTGCGCAGGGAAGCTTCGTCGCGATAGCAGAGGGGGGAAACCGACTTAGAGATAAAAAGACTACGTGGACCTTGACAGATTTTCATAAGTCATTGACAAATGTAATGGACATGAATGTAATTTTACGTGGGCTGCGTCTCACGTCTATAAATAGATGAACAGTACTCCCGTACTATTCACGCTGACTTGGCATATACTTTTGCGTCACGCCTGTACTCTTTACCTTCTTTCAGGACCAAAGGTACATCTGTAATTTGTGATCATTTCTATTTCTCCATATTAATAAAATAGAAATGATTCTACGATGATGTTTATATTTCATGCTTTATATGAATCCTTCATCATTACTTGTTATATTGACGAAGGTATGTCTCTGGTGACCTTCGTCCGAAACTCATTATTTCCCGAAGGGGAATAATGTTTAGTAGGACGAAGGGCTTTAACACTTAACATTTTTTATGTTGCCTTGTTCTTAACTCTTAGCATTTGAGAACAAGTCACCAACAATAATGTAGCTATAAATTAGTGTCACCTGGAATCCATTAGTACAGCATCTCTATACGGCCTTCCACCGATATGCTTTAATGGCTCTAAATGAAGAACTATGCCAATAATGTCTGAGCAATTCACATGTGATTAGTTATCTTTGAATAACTTATACATCAGCCATTAGTATTGTATATAAACCATATGGAAGCAAGGATCATTACCTACGAACGACTTATGCGGTTGTTCATAAACCTCATGGAATGGCATAAGAAACTTTGGAAATGGAGGAAATTGGATTGGCTTGATGAATGGCTCCACAATAGTATGTGTTATCAGTCCGATCTCTAGCCCATGTCCAATATTCCGAAATTGAAACGCCTCCCTATTTAGACAGAACCCCACTCTATACAATGTATATGTGCATCCTTGTGTGAGTAAGGCATCGAACCGTGGAACATTATTGCGGCTTGAAATTGCTTCCATTTTGGATCCCTAGATATATGTGAATACAGGTCGTATGAGGCAAAGAATTTTATTATAACAACATGACTATATTGACTCTATGTTAAAGCTTGAAGTAACTCACTGTGATATCCTGTAGGATGAAGTGTTGACTATCATGATGCCTAGGGAACTTAACAACTACCCTCACAAAGATACTCTTTACTTGTGGTAAGTTATTGACATCTTGAATATCATCAAATAACACGAAACTATATAAAACACAAACTTTAGCTTAAGTTCTGCATTCATATATAAGTGTGACAAGTGAACTATATACTTACGGAGGAAAGGGACGAATGGCTGGAACTGTCCTATGTTGGTTTAGTCTATCTGATCGCGCCATTGATCTTGTAGGACCAATCATGGCAATATCGCAAAGAAAACATCATTAAAAGGATTAAATGACAAAGTCCCTCTGTCAAACAAATAGATTTATTTTACATCATAATGAAATTACAAGAGTTTATTTTGTAGAAAGTTTAGACGCTATCTACGTCTTTATTCTTTAAGAAACCTAGCAGCAAATGGAAGATTTTTCATATAACAATATTTAAAGTTAAATCATAAAATGTAACATAATTTGTCCAATTGTATTTAACTTTGGTTTATGGTTCTTGCCACAGAGTACAGGTAATGATTCCTTTTAGCTTAATAACGATCAGTTTGCTGATTTGCCATGTTAATTTGTTTTGTGTGAAGTCAAGGAGTTGTATTCAAGATCATGGCTGGATGTAACAAGCAAATGAAGCAATGATTGAAATATTACAATTCTGGATGGTGACTTAAAAGCATGCAGAAAGTATTAGTAGAGATCATTGTCATGAAAATGAGATGTTCCACAATTTACTCATCTTGTGTGATTGAACAAGCAGGAATCAAACTCAAAGGAAATCACTAAAAGGAACGTAGGAAAAAGCTACCGAACGAACTAGGACTCTCACTTAAGGGTGTTTCGCTTTGTGTTGAACTGTAGACCGAGAAAGAAGAATGAAGAGAAGCGAAGAAGAATGAAGAAAAGCAGATGAGAGAGAAAAGTTTAGGCAGGTGCAAGTGCACCGTACAGAAAGCATACTACCAGCTAATCCTTTCAACTATCATTTTAGCATCAACCTCTATATACCGGAAGCATGCGTGTATATAAACTGTATACCCCCAATAAATACCCCCAATACACACAAGTATGTCATGTCCATTAATCGCTATAAACATGGTCTTTATGAAAAACTAAGTTCACACAGTTTGGCTTATATATGCAAAGGAATAAATCAGAACAGCTAAACAGATTATGAATACTGGTCATGTAACCAAAACTGTTCAAACTGTAATAGTAGAACAAGTCATTCAAATATTCAATATAGAAGAAATAGTCAGGGCACTAACCAAAGTTGTGTTGGACAATACAGAGCTGCAAAGATGGGTGCAGAAATTGAGGCGAACACAACTCCAAATTTCCCTGGGTAGTCAAAACAACCCATGATTATTATAGAAAACATAAGTATTCACATTCGGAGATATAAAATAGCAAAAGATTTTGCACAGTAAAAATAAACTGGTATTCGCTACCAGAAGTTTCATAGGAATGCCAAACTACAATGACAGAACTGAAATACAATGATGACACTTGTCTGGGATCAGCAATAAAATATTACTCTATAATTTTCCCAAGTTCAAAGCTAGACATAATTCATGGAAAGATAGTAAACTGTAAGCAACACGAGGTTGTAAAAGACAGTGGGCACAAGAAGCAAAGGCAACCCTGATGCTTGAGAGTCTGCACTGCTTGGGGTTAACTCTGAGAAAATAAAATGGCAAGTAGAGAAGCAAAGGTTAACTCTAAGAAAACACAATGGTAAGCCCCTCCTAGAAACACGCCACAATTGTTACAACATTGCAGTAGACCTATATGGAAAAACAAATCTACTGAATAGAGATACTTGAAAAACAAATCCTTTTTATTTGCTTGTGAATTGGCACATTCTAATCTATATATCTGCTGCAGTTAGTGATAGCAAGCAGAACACTATTTACAGGTCTGAGAATAAGATTAAAGAAAGAGAGGGATTTTACTATTGGAGAGGTTTAAAGCACAAATCTGATTTTACCCATTTGTAGCAGTGTTAATCATTTAGAACAAATCATGTATGAATGTGTCATACATGATATGTCGCCACTTGAATTGTTCTTAAAAATAATATACTTGACAGTGTGCCCTCTGAAATATAGATCAACCAGGAAATAAATTTGATAGCAACACATTTTGTCAACCAGCCATATAGGAAATCACAGCAACATGTACCTTACATTGCAGATTATCAACTTAGACTCACATAATGATGTTTGAACATTAATAGAATATTTGTGAAGGTATTGGACACCACATATAAGTAAATTCATAAAATTACCTTTTCAATGGTATTGAAAATGTCAGATTATAACTTGACTAATCTATGAATGCATGTGCCAAATATATTTGTAATCTGTTTGGCTCTGGCACTGAAAATGTCAGATTAGTCAGCACCTGAAGTTGTCTAACACGAATAGCCATTTTTCAGATAGATGATAGTGTTTGTAGGACTGAATTACTGAAAAGGATGTACCAAGTACCAATCACCATAAAATGCTACCACAAGCACAAAAATCAAGGTTATGAACATCTACTCATAGCATATAACAGTATAATCCACATGGTGGCTTTGGAATTACTTAGCACTGGAGGGACATCTCATGTAGCCATGTTCCCCTGGAAGTAACTGAACTGTGCGTTGTTAAATGCCTATGCAAAGGTTCAGATGTTGACAAATATGCTTGGAAAATAGCTGCATTCTCAAGCTATTTGTAACTACTATTACTACATCAACCCCCACGCTTCTGCTTCATCATTAGCAATATGTATGTTCATCTTCTGACTTTGGCTCAACAAGCTAACTATATTCAGACACAATTTCAGTCATCCAACCATTAAAATCACAATTCATGCATGATATTACCAATCTATCTTCGGTTTTAAAAGAAAATTAAAACATCCAGGTGCCAATATAAAGCACTTAACGATTAAAACTTGTACATGCAGATGATGTAGTAATTCCAATATAGTACAGTACACGTATTCAACAAACCATCAATGTATAGATTACAATAATTGCAAGCATTGAGTTAGACTAACAGAGCTCTCAGTTGATTATCTAGTCCTCCTATAGGAGAATGGCAGCTGAAAAGATTCATGCACAACATACCAAAACTACAAAAACACACAAACCAACACTCCACCCTGCAATCAATCGAAGTAACAGATTTCAAAAACTCTGGGCTCTATTTAATACACCAATGCATGGTGGCACACAAACCGACACTCATCCATAAGTAACAAAATTTCATGTCAAACTAACAGAGCATGCACCAATTCGACTCATGCTTCACTCAAAGTTTGTTTACAAACAACATGTGACAATGAAATTAAACACTTCAGTGGTCTGTTGCACTACTAATTCAACAAAATAGATGATACATGAACGCAAGTGGTAGAAAGGGACATTGGAGGACTTACCGGACCTGGCAATGCGTCGAGGAGGGGATGCGTGCTCGAGCTCGCACACAGAGGACAGGGTAGAATGGGAACTGAGTCGATTGTCCTCGTTCTCTAGGGAACTCCACAGGCACTGGCGTACACACGTGCTTGAACAAAACAGAGTACGCGCAGGCTCCCCATTTATCTTCATCAGATACATGCTGACCCAGGCGAAGTGGAGGTCGTGCAGATAAGGAAGCGTGTGGGAGTGGAGGTCGTGGGCCTGAGTAGGGTAGGGGGGAGTCCGCTAACTCGGGATGGAATAGGTCGTGGGGAGAGCGGTTACTGACACGCGCTGAGCAGAGCAGCGGGCGTCGCGCGATGTGCAGCACAGGGAGGCCGCGCGACTGGTGTGGCCAGGCGAGGCTGTCTGCCGAGGAGTAACCCACCGGCGAGCGAGTGAGGAGCTCGCAGAGCCAGGACGCGGCGAGCAGTAATGGCGGCGAGGAGGGGGCGACAGTGGTAGAGGAGAGGAGGTGCGCGACTGCCTGCGGGATGAGGAGTGACCGACGGCGGGTGAGGAGCAACCGACGACGGGTGAGGAGCCGCCACGCGAGAGCTGCCGCGCGACCGACGGAGAGGCTGCGGGCGCGGGCATCTCTAGGGTTTTTCCTAGATGGGCCGTTTACGATTGAATTAATAGATGGGCCTCATATCAGCCAGCCAAATAAATTCCATGTTCTCTACCGCGGCGCAAATAAATGGTACCATATCGGCTAGCAAAAGAGTGCGGTAGCAACTTATAAACGTGGCTGGTACAGAGAAAGCAATCAGCTCTTGTAATCAGTTAGTGGTATATTGTGAACATGTATTGAATTTTTGTGCGCGCGGATGGACGATCCAGATTGAACAACAGCGATGCGAATGGACGATCCAGATTGAAAAACGGCAGGCTACCCTTAGAGCCTTAATAAGTAGTAGAAATTTTAGCAGTTAATTATTAGTTTTAGAGTTTCTAATCCGGTCTAAATCACAATTAGGCCTTGTTCGGTTCTGTCGGTTTGGTGGGTCGAAACGATTCCGAGCCAGATTACTTCTCTAATTTATATAAATTTGAGTAGCCGGAACGATTCTGGGTACAATCCGATGTAAACGAACAAGAACTTATCCTGTTTTTTTACAGAGGACACACCGGGCGTCGCACGCCACTCGCCTTGTCAGTTGTCACCCACACGGCCCCACTAAAAGCTCACTGTTTTATTTTGTAAAAGTGTACGATACAAGACAATATTGTACATATCCTACCGTACCCGGGACACAAAAGGACGAAGAACAAGGCTATCTATCTCTCGTCAGATGTAGAATATCTGCCCGACATTGAGCAGGCTCTCATGGGGCACGTTGAAGATGACGCTGTTCTCCCTGCACACCCTCCTCATGAAAGCGTACATGTAGTCAACGGCGAGCTTCTTCACGACGCCCGAATCCCGCCGCGCGCGCACGATGGTGTTCCCGAGGATGTGCACCACGCCGGCGTCCTTGCACCGGTTCAGGAACTCCAGCTCGTCGCCCACCGTTCCGCCGCTGCTGCCCTGCCCCGCCGACGCCGACGCCGAGCACTGCAGCAGCGGCAGCCCCGTCGGCGCTCGGGGCGACTGCGCGGCGGCGGGCACGACCGAGTCCTGCGACGAGGAGCTCAGATCACCGTTGGAGCACACAATCGCGCAGGTCCGCTCGCCCACGCCCAAGAACGCCACGCGGCCGGAGCCGGGCGCCTGCTGCGGCACGCTGAACTCGTCCGAGTCGGAGTAGCCCTCCATCATGCTCTCCAGCCGGACGAAGAAGAGGACGCAGTCGAACAGCACCTTCTCGAAGTCCTCGTCCCTCTTGTGCAGGTCCTTGTACCCGTACCTCGCCACGCACCGGAACATGTGGAAGCTCCTGGGCCCGATCCTCCGCACCAGGAACCGCTCCTCCGTCGGCACGGTGTACACGGGGAGGTACTTGACGCAGACGAACACCACCACCGAGTGGATCGCGGGGAGGTTGGTGATGAAGTGGGAGAAGATGTGCGGCACGCCGCTCGCCAGCTCCGTGTACACGAAGCCGATCCCTGGGACCCTCACCAGGCCCAGGCTCGGGCCCAGCCCCAGGATCCACGCCATGGACACCTTGCTGTGCATCTCGAACTCGTACCGCTTCACCGTGCAGAAGTGCCACACGTACATGATGAGGAAGAAGGCCGTCGCCACAACGAGTGGGACCCAGCCACCCTGGTCGATCTTCAGTATGCAGGCCACGAAGTAGGGAACCTCCACCATGAGCGACAGCACGATGAAGGTCACCACGAGGATCCAGTGGCTCTTCCATACCAGCAGCATTATTGGCACCATCAGGAATGTGGTAACTAGCATGACTATAACCACAGCAGTACCTGCTCAAAAAAGAAAATTTTCCAATATGAAAGTGGACTGTTAAGTGTTGTCTGATGTACTACATATTATGCAGTACATGCAGGGACATCCTATCAATATCATGAAAAGGTTCAGTTACACCTATTTGTTCTTATTTCAGAAAGAAAACAATGAGAGGAAACATTACCATATGCATTTCCTATCTGGCTCTGGTTCTTGAATCCCGCAGTCACGGCAATGCAGAGAACCAGAAGGATCCAATTGATGTCAGGCATGTAAATCTGCCCAAGGAATTTCTTCGAGGTGTGGACTATCTTCACGCGGGGGAAGCAACCAAGTGCAAGAGCTTGCTTTATGATTGAGTAGGTTGCAGATATGGTGGCTTGACTTGCAACAATTGCTGCAGCAGTTGCTATGACAAAGGCGGGCCAGTATATGGCATCTGCAATGATCAAACTATGTTACTATCACCAACAAATCACAGACAGCACTAACACACACACAGTGGCTATACACACTATCCAGTGTGCACCTAGCAGGGCACACTGACAGATGTGCCTTAGATTTAGTAGCCAATAGGATTGTATGATGTCGTAGTCATGGGGACCTGGAATTGATCGATAGAAGGCGTCAGCCACATGTGTTTTGTTGGAAATTATGTAGGCAGCCTGTCCTGTGTACGCCAGTAGAAGGCATGGAAACACAATCAAGGTGAAAGCAATCTGCAAACATACCTTCACTTTAGCAAGCATGTAACTGCATACACATATGGCTACTCGATTCTGAAGGCATTTTACCTGAATTGCCAATACAGGAAAGTGACAGAGATCAGCAAATAACGCTTCGGTTCCTGCACAGAAGGAAAAAAAAAGTTTTACAAGCTACAACGGATATACTAGAGGCGACGAAACATAAGCAAGCTATTTTTCTTAACCCCCCACCCAAAAAAAAAGGCAAAGTGATCCGACTCTGACCCGTGATGCTAAGCATGATTCCTCCAAGAGACGTCCATATGTCATAATTTCTTCTCCGTTGGAAAAATCGGTATATACATATCGGGTTGTATGCTCTTAGCACAGAGTTATTATACTTGTGTATGTTTATAGCTCCGACGCTTCCAATTAAGATGAACCATAGGAGAACTATCGGTGCAAAGAGCAGTCCCACTTTATCTGTTCCATAGTGCTGCATGCTAAATAATCCAATTAAGATGACCAAAGCGACGAGCACAACAACATCTGCAATATGCAGAGAAAAAACAATATCAGTTTTACTATGAAAATGATAGATTGGGACTTTGGGACTGCTGTAGTAAAAGCGAAAAGGACTGATGTGTCATGAGATTGTGATGCATGCATCAACAGAAACAGATATGCACTGCACTAATTTCCTTCCACTGTTGCAATAAGAACAATCTTTTAGCTTTGGTTTGCTTACAATTTCTTTTAAAAAATCAACAAGTTGCATTACAAAAATAATATATAAAATGGGAAATACATACCAGTGCTCATATTCTGATTCTGAACCCTAATGCCACCTGATGCAGAAAGAACTACAGAAACCACAAAACCATAAGTCACATCCTAAAAACCATCAGATTTAGTAAAAAAAACAATGTGATGCTTAGCATCATAAAAGAAGGGACGATGGGTACCAGATATAGCAGGCGTAAGGATTCCATCTCCAATTGCTGTACAAGTACCAATTAAAACAAGAACAAGAAGAATGTTTCTCTTATATGCATGTGACTCTATCCATCTCTTTATTTTTGCTGCAACTGAATTCTCTTCATAGGTTTGCCGGCTATACGTCGTTAATTCCTCATCGGTCCTGTGTTGATTAGGTATGCTGTTGATCTTTGCATGACGGCATAACAGGGAATAAAGAGCAAATGTACCGCCTGCAAGAAAGTGCAACATGTTGTCACCTTAGGAAGCACACATTATGCAAACGCTGAGCAGCAGCAAAATTATCTCAGATCAAAATGTTGATAATTATAAAAATGCACTTTAGCACCCTGGCATCTCTCAAGAAAAGAAAGGTATTCTTCTAGGGCACAAATTCAAGAGGTATCATATGTCAAAAGTGTGATGTGCTATCATAATTCGCAAGCACCGTAAAACTTCTATTTTCTAATCTATAAAAAAATAGTTTTTTGAGAAGTATGTTATTAGTAATTCACTTTTTTAATGCATCTAGATATTAAGGGATTAGTTAGACATTTCCTTTAACTAAAAACTTGGTTGCACATTGTTGTCTGCCTGCAGTGAAGGGGCTATTGGAAAAAGTTCTTTTTATACTTTATTCCTAGTGTTTTTTTTTCTTTTCCTCCCAGTCTCATAAAACTTGTCGCAAACCTCTTTCCGTCCTTTCAAAAAAAAATAGGACTGTGAGGATCAAGCATCTTACCTTGACCGTTGTCATTTGCCCTCAAGACAACAAAAACGTACTTCAGAAGCGGTATGAAAGTGAGGGTGTAAATAATCAAGGAAAGAGCTCCAATAACATCCTCATCCTCACCCTCACCTATTCCACGAGGAAATATATTATAGAACACATATAAAGGTGACGTGCCCAAGTCACCAAAGACCACCCCAAGGCTCTGAAATGCCAACCGTAGTAACAAAGCTGATGTGAACTTCTGCACGAAAGGAAACAACAGTCAGCAGATATTCTTGATTTAGCAATCTATTTACTTAAATCACAAACTATGATTCTTCTTCTGAACCGGAGATTCTTCTGCTAACGATTTCATTTGGAAGTTGAATGAACCATAGACTTGTTTAAAACAAAAGGGCTCGCTCCTTGGTTAGGAAAAATGATAATATGACCCCAGGAGCCGAACCAACCATCCTCTACAATTGGAAAGATACATGTTCGTGCAGTGAAAATGTAGTCGTGCTGAGATGGCTCATTTATTCCAGAATCTAGATGTTTTCGGAGAACGGACTGTGCATGAACAATGAGATGGAATGATGATCGTCACATGCAGACACAAATCTTATAGCTATTGCAAGTATTGAGGAAAAATATCAAGTCTTGGGAACAAAAACAAAATCAACATGAAAAAGACTGAAAAGAGAGAAATGCCAGACCTTTTCTCTGTACATATTGTTCAGCCTGCCTGCCTCCTCATCCATGGGTTGATCAAGGTTCTGATCTAGCTCCCACATGCTTCCCCGGTTTGTCAGCTCACTTTCTGACAGCGATGCCATTGAGCTCATCTCCCCTCAGCGACAGTTCCTCGAATGGAAAATCTTGTCTTTGGAACCGGTATTCAAAGTTCACAGGTGCTTAATCTCACACTCAAAATCGAGACTCGAATCTCGTCACCAGCGCTGGTGCATTCGGTTCTTGGTGTTTGCAAACACCAAGCCTTGCAGCCAAATCTCCCCAGTAGCACCGCTTCGGTGTTTGCAAGAAACGAAAATGGAATCTTCGGTCCAACAGTTTAGTGGCCAAAAATCACGCCAAACTAACAGCACGGACCGAAATCAAGAAGCAGAAATGGACCACTGTTTCCTGTAGCCACGAGCAATCCCAACCAAAAAACCCCCAACTTTTCCTCCGACAAGCTCGCCAGAAATCGAATTTTGACGCCGCTGGCGCCACGACCGTCTCCGAATAGGCGAAGCACGAGAGCTGCGCGAGGAGGAGGAAGACGAGAAGTTGAGGTGCAGACTGGAGGAAGCGGCAGCAGCCAGCATCAATATACCCAACCGAGTGGAGCAAAACAAGGCAAGAAATACCGACAGGAGATGAGGAGAAGCAGATGTCTAGGCACAGCAAGGACAAGGAGCGGAGGCAGGCAGGCAGGTGGGGCGCCCCAACGAATTCGGTCTAGAATTAAATGACAACGAGCTTTTGCCTTCGGTTATGGATGATTGCAGGTTTGTCATTACTTATAGACAAGGAGAACAGAGAGGAAGAAGATGAAAGGGAGGCCGGAGGGGTCCGAGCCTCCGAGGGGACGAGGGATCGAGAGAGAGCAGAGAAGTTTTGTGCATCTTCTTGCTGGCCTGGGGCTGCTGGTTTTTATGGCTGGCTGTAGACCGGAGTACCGGACTGTAAAAACCACGGCGAGTGCTGATGCTGCCATATGACATGGCAAGCCACTGTCAGCCATCAGGTCTAGTACAAAAAAAAGTTTTTTAGTGGCGTTGATTCTACTATTTGCTTAATCAGGTCTAATCTTTTTGGTGATCTGAGGATCCAGATCTGTCACCGTCTCTCCTCAGTTAAACTAGTATTTCGTTCCAGTTTCATCTTGTCTGTTAGCTATGGTATGGTATGGCAGTTGATTTCTATATGCGCTGGGATTTTTCTACAGTATCTGGAGTTCTAGTACTCTAGGCTACTAACAACAGCCAATAGTCAGTTTAGGCTAGCCGCAGTCGTCTACTCTACATGGAACGCTACTAGTATAGAGTCCGTTATACAGTCAAATATTCGCCGCAGCGGGCGACTCTACCGCGGACTGTAAAACACGGACGGGCTCGAAAAACTCCATTTCCAGAGTTCCGTTTCATTTACTCCATATCTCTCTCCGCTCCTCTTCCCTCTCCGTCGTTCCACTTCCCAACTACCGCGCGCGCGCGACGGCGGAGCGCCGGTGTCTTCCTCCATCGCCCGTGGCTCGGCGGCGGCACGCGAAGCAGGGAGCTGCTACGAGCGCACGTGGCGAAAGGCGCGGACAGAGGAACCACGCGGCGGCACGCAGACAGAGGCGCGGGCGAAGCATCTCGCCGAGACGGAAGGCGGCGGACCGGGAACCACGCCGGCGACCGAAGCCGGGTCCGGACGAGGCGGAGGCGAGCGCTGACGACCCTGGATCCGGCGGCCTCCGGCGGTCGCGGGATCCCGACGCGCCAAACTGGAGGAAGCGAAGCCCTCCCCCAGATCCGGTTGCTTGGGAGTTGGGGGAGGAGAGGAAGGAGCCGGATCTACTCAGATAAGCGCAAAGGGCAACGGCAAGCGACTGCGTTCGGAGGAGGCAGAGGCATCTTTGGAAGAGAGTTCCACCGCGCGATCTGGTCGTCCTTATCGTCGATTTAGGTATTTTGTGAATCCAGTACATCTTGTTTTGAATGAGATTCATTGTTTGTGAACTTGTTTTGAATGAGATTCAAATATATATGTATGTGTACTCAAGCCAAATCTGTGTTGGTGCTTCTGCACATCTCGGATCCTCAGTAGTTCCCTGGAAAAATATGGAACAACCCCACAGTAGTTCCTCTAAGTTTGTTGTCGCAAGCTTACTCTAATTGCATAGCTGTGCTGTTGACTCGTAGAAGATTTACCATGATGCTGGCTGTCAGAACACAGTGCTTGGGTAATTCGATGGTGTTCAGTGACCATGAATACAGAACAACCCCACAGATTTATCCTTGAAGAATTCATGTACAATTCACCTTTACAGAACAACCTCTGTTAGTTTGAGACTGAAAGTTCTGTTCCTAAATCATGGCCCAAAAGTTGCAGAACCTGATTCTCAATGTATTGATCACTGATCAATGAAGCCTTTATTAATAGACGTTCAAATTTGCTGATATGTTCTTGGAAGTTTTACTGATTCCTGCATATGAAATTTTAAAACCTTTTAATTCCCTGCCAAGATATAGATAGGCAAGTCACCAGTGAAAGATAGGCTCCCTTCCTATTGTTCTTGATAATGGAAGTAATGTGATGGTCTCAAATAAATAGGAAAAGAAAAGTAAAAAGATTCATACTTTACACCAGTGAAAGGTAATTTCGTACATTTGCATGAGTGATTGGCTGCTGCACCACCTTTTTGTTTAACTGTTTTCATTCATCTGAACTTTCATATCGTGCCTTATGTTTTCATTCATATCAAACAGGTGTTGAATAACCTATTTATTTTCTGTTGCGCAGGATGGATGGCACACACAACAGCAGGGGTGACAGCTCACAGCCGCAAGGTCAAGCTGGTTGGAACCCATACCAGCCCCCTCCTCCACCTGCCTGGAACCCATACATGTTTCCAATGCAACCTCAGCCTGGTGGCTGGTATCCACAGCCAATCCATCATCCCCCACATAATGTTAGCATCTTTCCTCCTCCTGGTGGACCTAACATAGTATCAGTTGACCACACTCAAGCGAATGTGGTTCTGGGGGCTGATGAGGTAGATGTACTTCATCCAGAGGATTCATCAGTACCTGCAATCCTGAAACGGGGAAGGACTAAGTTAGGGAACTTCAGCCCACAAGAAGATGTAAACCTGGTGAAAGCATGGTTGGAAGTTAGCTGTGATCCTGTCATAGGTAACGGCCAAAAAGGAGACAGGTTCTGGAAGAGGGTGGTGGAACGATATAATTTTCGGAGGGGGGCAAACTCAGAAAGAAGCCTCAGGTCACTGCAGAGCCGCTGGACCAATAATATCAAGCCTGAGGTTGGAAAATTTGTAGGCTACTATGCAGAAGCCCTGCGACAAAATCCCAGTGGAATGTCAGATGCTGACAAAGTAAGTTGCTTCCATTTCCTAAACAGTTCTATTTGTTCGATAACATTGTTTTAGCAAGCCCATACAATCTGTTTTCGTCTTTGCAGACATCACTTGCAGCTACCAACTTTGCGGAGGTTGAAGGGCATGCGTTTGGATTCATGCACTGTTGGGACCGTATGAAGGACGAGCCCAAATGGGGTAACCCAACACAACTTGGGACTGAAGCTCATCTAGAAGGCGATGGCTTGGAAGAGGACTCCAACAGGGTGCACGTTGATGCAGACAAGTCAGCTGGAAAAAGGCCGGTTGGTAGAGACAGAGCTAAAGCAGCGAGCAAGAAATCTAAATCGGTGTCAGGTGATACATCTTCTTCAGAGTATGCTAGTAGGATGCAGGACCTGTCCATTCAAAAAATAAATATCATGCAAGAAGAAAGCGTGCGCAAAGGTGAGCGATTCCAGCAGCTTGCTACAATTGATGAGAAAAGGTACCAGGAAATGCGTAATCACAACCAATCGGTATTAGATATTGAGCAAGAGAAAGTTAGAATCATGCGTGAGAAGCATGACAGGGAGGAGAAGAAGGAGGATGAGAGGATTCTGAGTATTAATTTGGACTCCTGCACACCTTCCCTAAGAATGTATTATGAAGCTTTGCAGGAGGACATAATGGCGAAGCTTGCTGCTAGACGCCAAGGGAGGCATGCCCCATAAGGCTTTCATGTGTTGCTGTTAGAATAATTTTCCCATATGCTATTATGTTGTAATTGTTAGAACAATTGTATTATTCAATCCTGTTGTAATTGTTAGAACAATTGTATTATTCAATCCTGTTGTAATTGTTAGAACAATTGTATTATTCAATCCTGTTGTAATTGTTACAACAATTGTATTACGGATGTAGTACACATACAAATAATTTGCGGATACATGACCATAACTACGGATACAATACAAATACAATAATAATACAAATACAATAATGCATGAAACTACTAAATATTATTGGACCCTAGCAACATCCATTGGTGCTCGATGATATCATGCTGGAGCTGAAAATGTGCGTTTCGGTTTTTGAGCTTATGGTGTGCATCAACAAATGACTGTCTATCTGGATTGTTTTGATACACTGGAGCGATGTAACCAATATCCGAGAATGCGGTGTTACCTGCATGGGCACCTTCGTCCTCCACTATCATATTGTGCAGGATGATACAAGCCATCATTATCTCGCTAATCTGTTTAGGGTACCAACCATAAGCAGGCCCTCGTACAACAGCAAAACGAGCCCTCAACACTCCAAAAGCACGCTCAATGTCTTTACGCGCACTTTCCTGACGTGTGCTGAAGTGTTGGGTCTTTGTCTCCATGGGATGACGAATGCTCTTGACAAAGGCAGGCCACGTGGGGTATATACCATCAGCTAGATAATAACCCATGTCGTATGTACGACCGTTCACCATGAAATTCAGAGGAGCTGATTGCCCCCTTAGATAAGAAGAGAAAACAGGAGATCTTTGAAGCACATTTATATCATTGTTACTGCCTGGCATCCCAAAGTAAGCATGCCATATCCATAGGTCATGCGATGCAACCGCTTCAAGAATCATAGATGGATGCTTCCCACGTCCGGTGAACATGCCCTTCCATGCACTTGGACAGTTCCGCCACTCCCAGTGCATACAGTCGATGCTACCTAGCATCCCCGGGAATCCGCGTTGCTCACCCTCCGCTAAGAGCCTTGCTACATCGGCGGCGTTTGGGGCCCTTAGGTAATACGGACCATAGACGTCTATGATAGCTCGACAGAAATGTCGTAATGCTTCTCTAGCAGTGGACTCACCTATACGAACATACTCGTCAATGGCATTAGCAGGCAAGCCATATGCCAGGATGCGAAGAGCCGCGACACACTTTTGAAGAGCGGAAAGTCCCAACTTCCCACAACAATCATGTTTCCTAGTGAAGTAGTTGGGGTTCCGAGCTTGAACAGTGTCTACAATGCGTAACACCACATGCCTCCGCATGCGAAACCTGCACGTAAATGGAACATTACCTAATGAACTTGTACGAATAAATAATATTTGAACACATATAGGTCATTGGACATCAGAGGCGTACCTTTCTCGGAATTGCCTGTCATTAAACACAGGCTGATCAGCGAAATAATCAAGCCAAATTCTTTGATGACCATCAGCATCACCCAGGTTTCTTGGACGTATTTGCTTAGGTGGCGCATCCGACCGTCGCCGACGCTGAGAACTCTCGCATTGCACAAGGTGGTTGTATGTTGCAAGCTCAGCTTCATCGTCGTCTACTAAGTGGTCCATGTCGTCGTCTTCCTCGTCCATCATCCAAAATCTTGTAAACGAACTTTGGTAGCCGGCCATGGGAAACTCTATGGATGCAGTGTGTTCTCAAGTGTGTTGTCGTAGCTTTGGCTTCAATTTGTAGTATCCCCGGCTCCTTTTATACAGACACTTGCATACAAACTTTGTCACCTGTTGCTGTTGCATCCGTGAGTAGGAAACTTGCTTTTGTAAAAATAAAAGTTGGCAGCCTTGGACCATACTGGCTTTTGCGAAAAGAAATTTTGTCTCAGCCTTTCACATGCGTCAACATGTGGTTGAACGTTTTCCAAAAAAAATGTGCAAGAACGTGCATGCGGCAAGAATTCCAGCACTTGGCGGCAGCATGTGGCAGCCGGAAGCAGCAGGTGGTAGTTGGGATGGGAAATGAAAGAGAAATTGAAAAGAAATAATATAATATGTGATAGTTGGTATAGAGTTGAGATATAGAGTAAACATGACTGCAGAGGATTATGGTATAGAGTAGATAATCTTGCTGACGAGGATAGAATATTCCTTTTAGAGTAGAAATTTAGAGTAGTATCAGTGCGGACAGCCTTAGAGTGCCATTTTTTAAGTTCATCCAATGATCTACAATCTGAGCCATATCTTATTAGCCTTAGTATATTTTGTACTCTTGGAAGCTTATAATAAAAAATATTAAGCACAACGTGTACCTGTGACAGGCGAGAACTATTAAATTTTAGCCCATGTCACGTCATAGGTTTAGATGCTAGAAAAAAATATTAAATATAATCTAATTACAACACTAATTATATAGATAAGAACTAAACAACAAGATTAACCTATTAAGCCTAATTAGAGCCTCCGACGATGTCTCAAATTGGTGTCTCAAATTAAAATATAGGGCTTTACGCAGAAAAACTACTCCAACAATGTCTCCTATTAAGCCTAATCATCTCGAGTGCATCAAATATATTACACTGTAGTAGGCTATTTTATAATATACACTTGGGACTTTAATTTTGGAGCAAATTATTTTGTTGATATTCTAAATTCTACAAAATATACTTATTTTTAAATTATAGATTTAGGCTTAAAATTTTGTCTCAAAGTATAGTGTTCTAGTCTTCACTTATGTAATTAGTTTTATAAATGTATTAAATTTAATATTCACAATAAATATTTAAACATCCAATATAACATGGCCTAAACTTGTTCCTAAAATCAAACACCTCAAACTGATACGAAGTACTCGTACAACGGTACAAAATATCATTTACATACCTACTACAACTCTCCCCATCCATCTGGCTAGGCCCTTTTCTAGAATTTCTCAGCATTATTTTGCTTGCAAATACTCATTTTTTCAGAGCATTAAAAAGGACCAATTTCGGATAAAACAATCACATCGTCTGCCGCTGTCTGGTTCAGGGAGGCCTACATATGATGAAAGCTACTTGGTGTCCGGCCCTGAAACATGCTGGTAGAGTGGTAGGTAGGCTGTAGGAACAAAAGCGCTTCGATTATGCAAGAAAATTGGAACGCAATGCGATAATTTTGTCAGGTAATAGTGCAGGGAATTATGCCCGAGAACTAATTCCTGTGACCTTTCTCGCCACCAAAAAAACAGAAAATATTTTTTACTATTCACAATAGTTGCACAAGATTCACCACCACATGAAAAATAATAATTTCGTAGAAAACCCCCTTGTTGAGTTGTTTCTCGTAATATTCAAGACTAAGCATTAGTACATTCGGACATACTCCTTTTCATCCTAAAATAAACAGTAAAAAAATCTTTTTTGGGGATAATGTTTATTGAATCAAAGAACAATATCTATATTAGAATCTTCAAAAAAATTACTATAAAAATTTACTCTATACTTGGAGCCTGTTTGGAAGCACCCAATTTTTAAGAGTTGATTTATAGAAATTAGATTGGTTCCAAACATACCAGTTTATAGAAAATAGATTACCATTTTTTAAAACAAGAATCTACTCTCCTTACTAAACCAACTTTTATTTGTTTAATTACATCTTGCCCTTGTTGGTTTCCTGTAATTTACATATATTGCCACCACTTTTTAAAACAGATGAAAGATATGCTAATAATTGTGTATCAAATAACTAGAAGGTGGTTTCTTAATCAGAAACTGAATTCCAAACGCATCCATCTATATTTTTTTTCATGAACCCGTTTCTAGAACTGGTTTTTTTTAAAAAAAAAAACTGGTGTACTTCCAAACGGACCTTTAGTCTAATAATACATATTATATATTATAAATATTAGTTAAATTAAAAAATATAACTTCTCAAAACATGAGTTAGACAGTTATTTTCGCAAGCCCTGCCTGCCTTTTCTTGCTTTCATTCAGGTGTTCGTGTTCTGAATATGCCAACATTCGCGTCAGGGCCAACAGGGCACTACATCAGCAGCCACCAGGTTAGGTTTGTAAGGCTGTCCGCACTCGCCTACGCGAAAACAGACGCTAAATGATAGCGTGAGGCTATAGAGTAGAATGGCGCCGCAGCGGTTGACTGTACAGGTGACTGCAAGATAGAGTTGCCCAGAAACAACCCTACATACAGCGCATTCTAGCGTGCGACTGCATCAGAGAGAGGCAGGCTAGGAGGCATGCGCGGCACACTGTGTGGAGAAGAGAGAGGTGAAAATAAATAATAAAAAATGTGGTAGTTGGTATAGAGTTGAGATATAGAGTAAATATGATCGCAGAGGTTTGTGGTATAGAGTAGATAGTCTTGCTGACGGGGATAGAATATTCTTTTTAGAGTAAAAATTTAGAGTAGTATGAGTGCGGACAGCCTAAGTGTGCATACAGTCCGGACTCCGGAGTATGTGTTGGAAACCAAAATGACCGTGCGGACGGTCCGGCCCTGAGGCCGGACCGTCCGCGGTCCGGACTGTCCGCGGTGGTGGCGCGGACGGTCCGCGCGTGCGCAGAGTCAGTTAGGGTTCCTAGTTTCTCGCGGGATTTGTTACCTAAAACCGCGGGATTAACTCGGAAATCAGTTGGAAGCGGATCCAGACCTCCCCTTTATATAGATAAAGGGCTACGACCGATTGAACCCCCAACAATCGATCAAATCAAGTTTATTACTCGTTTTTACCTTATGCATTAGGAGTAGTTCTAGTCTAGTTCTAGTTTAGCCCTAGTTTAGTATTCCAATCCCCAAATTCTCCGCCTCTCTTCGACTCTACGTCGATTAGAGGAGTCTAGGTCGGTCTACCCGAGCCTAGACACCACCTAGGATCTCTCCTCCCCGACGGGGTCCCTCCCGGGAGCGAGATCCAGGCGCCGCCGGCGATCCTCCGCCGCCCCTGCGCACGTGTGGACCGTCTGGCCCCAGGGCGCGGACCGTCCGGCCGTCAGGCAGGGGAACCCGGGCTCCTGCACCAGGTCGCGGACCGTCCGGCCCTGTGCCGCGGACCGTCCGCGCTTGACCAGAGAGCACCTCCGCCTCACGCCAGGTCGCGGACCGTCCGGCCCTGTGCCACGGACCGTCCGCGCCTGGCCAGAGAGCACCGCCGCTGGTTCTTTTGAAGTGATTGGCACCTCCAAAAAGGTGTCAACATACTTTTTGGCGACTCCGCTGGGGAATAGGTGTCTAGATCTGCTAAAAATCGGCCCATAAATGGCCGGTTCTGAGGATCACACCAAGATCTCCACTACCAACATCATCAAGCCGGCTATGGAGGCACTTCCGGCTGATGACCAAAGGCCCTTTGAAGACCTCGTAATGCGCGATGAGAAGGAGGTGATGCGGCAATGGAACGAACAACGCGACAAGGAAGAGGCGGAACTGCTTCATAAACTCTCCGAACGGCGCAAGGAGGCGGCGGACAAGTACTTGTCACACTTCACGGTAGATCGCCACCAGAAGATCGTCCGTCAAGGGGAGATCGATATGGAATCCCTCCTACCTCCACTTCAGGGTCCCGCTGTAAGTACTCCAGACCTATCTCTTACGACTTTCATGGATCAACGAGGAGATCAGTTAAAGCAATATGTAGATGAATCTATTAAAATGCATTTACGTGCATACGAGAAATCAACTGCTCCTAACTTTCCATCGCGAGAGTCTAATACAATGCCACCCACGTCAAACACATCGGCTATAAACGGGTCACCCTTGACCCAGCCATCATATGGTATGCCGATGCACGCTTTCGTGTCACCATCACAGCCGCAACCACTAGGCACACGGCAGGTACTGGACGTGACCGGACCGTCTGAGCATCATCTTAGACAGTCTGGTTATACCGCGGACCGTCCGGCGTATTTCGCCGGACCGTCCGACCAGATGCAGGCCCGCACACAAAACACTCAGGTCGCACCATACATGGCCGGACCATCAGGGTACAACCCTGAACACTTTGGCCCCATCACGGACCGTCCGGTGCATCACGCCGGACCATCCGGATATGTTGCAGACCGTCCGCCATCTTACGTCGGACCGTCCGGATATGGCATGAACCGACCGACGTATTACGCTGGACCATCCGACTCCACACGAGTCCATGCGCAGACTGCCCAAGTCGCGCCATATATGGCCGATTCGTCCGGGTACAGCCCTGGACCATTCGGCCCGATCACGGACCGTCCAGTTCTTTATGACAGACAGTCTGGGTATGAGACTACTCACGTAGCACCATATACGACTGGACAATCTGGATATACCTTCGGACCATTTGGCCAGGTCGCGGACCATCCGGCTTCTTATGTCGGACCGTCCGGATATGCACACGCAAAGCCGAGAGCTGCGCAATACACACAGTTCCCACATTCACCGCAGCAACATTATGGTGCCCCACCGGCAACACATTATAATCATGCCATACCACCTCATGGACATAGGGCTGAATACTATTCGGCCACAAGAGAGCCTGAGAGGTATAGGGCAGGAGCTGGTGACATTAATAGGACACCTAGCACACACCTCAAACATCCATGGGAGGAAAGCCGACAGAGTGATGTCAGGCAACCTGAGATTTCCACCCACAAACTCAATGGATGGTCGCCAGATATGGCGGAGAGGATTAGAGACGAGGTAGCTGGGATGTTCAGGGACAAACTCGGTGTTAGTATGTCAGGTACAGGGCAATCATATCGGAAGCCTTATAGCCACCGATTCGACACCATGCCATATCCACAGGGAACTAGAATACCAGACTTCTCTAAGTTTTCTGGTGAAGGTGGGAAAAGCACACATGAACATATAAGCCAATTCATAGCTCACTTGGGAGAATTGGCTGATGGGGAAGCCTACCGCGTTCGTTTATTCTCGTTGTCCCTTACTGATACTGCATTTGCATGGTACGCAGCTTTGCCACCAAACTCTATTAACTCTTGGGAAGAATTAGAGCAGAAATTTCATGAACACTTCTTCTCAGGAGAACGTGAGTTAGAATTGGCTGACTTAGCTTCAGTCCGACAGGGGCCTGAAGAATCGGTTAATGACTATATCCGAAGATTCCGGGACACTAGAAACCGATGCTTTCAGATTCATGTCGCAGAAAAACAACTGACAGGGCTAGCTTTTAATGGGTTGCGACCCTACTTGTCAGCGTTTCGAGACCGGGGGGTCCTTGAGCCGACGAGTGAAGTGTCGCCGCGTGCCCCAGCCCAGATGGGTCGACGCGAGGCCAAGCGCGAAGGGGGGAAGCGAGGAGGCCGGAGATGGGAGAGAGAGAGGTGGAAATCCCGCGGCCTTCGTGTTCGTCCTGCGCCCAGGTCGGGTGCGCTTGCAGTAGGGGGTTACAAGCGTCCACACGGGGGAAGGAGCGAGCGGCCTTATGCGGGCGCCCGTCTCGTCCTCGTCCCCGAGCGGCCAACCTTCTCTAAGAGGGCCCTGGTCCTTCCTTTTATAGGCGTAAGGAGAGGGTCCAGGTGTACAATGGGGGGTGTAGCAGAGTGCTACGTGTCTAGCGGAGGAGAGCTAGCGCCCTAAGTACACGCCATCGTGGCGGCCGGAGAGATCTTGGCACCCGGTTTGTGTGATGTTGTGGCTGTCGGAGGAGTGTTGGAGCCTGTCGGAGGGACAGCTGTCGGGGCCGTCGAGTCCTTGCTGATGTCCTCTTGCTTTCGTAAGGGGGCCGAGAGCCGCCATCGTCAGGGAACGTGCGGGGCGCCATCATCGCCTATCCGGCGGAGCGAGCCAGATGGGACGCTGGTCTTGTTCCCCGTAGCCTGAGTCAGCTTGGAGTAGGGTAATGATGGCGCCTCCTGTTGACGTGGCCGGTCCGCGCCCTAGGTTGGGCGATGTGGAGGCTTCTCCGAGGTCGAGGTCGAGTCTGTCTTCCGTGGCCGAGGCCGAGTCCGAGCCTCTGGGTCGGGCGAGGCGGAGGCCGTTGGCTGAGGCCGAGTCTGAGCCTCTGGGTCGGGCGAGGCGGAGGCCGTTGGCTAAGGCTAGGGCAGAATTTGAGTCCCGGGGTCGGGCGAAGCGGAGTTCGTCGTCTTCTGGGGCTGCGCCCAAGTCCGAGCCCTGGGTCGGGCGGAGCGGAGTTCGCCGTCTTCCGGGGCTTAGCCCGAGTCCGAGCCCTGGGTCGGGCGGAGCGGAGTTTGCCGTCTTCCGGGGCTTAGCCCGAGTCCGAGCCCTGGGTCGGGCGGAGCGGAGTTCACCGTCTTTCGGGGCTTTGCCCGAGTCCGAGCCCTGGGTCGGGCGGAGCGGAGTTCGCCGTCTTCTGGGGCTTAGCCCAAGTCCGAGCCCTGGGTCGGGCGGAGCGGAGTTCGCCGTCTTCCGGGGCTTTGCCCGAGTCCTAGCCCTGGGTCGGGCGGAGCAGAGTTTCCTATGGTGCGTGCGGCCGGGCCTGACCGCCTGTCAGCCTCACTCTGTCAAGTGGCACCACAGTCGGAGCGGCGCAGGCGGCGCTGTCTTTCTGACAGACCGGTCAGTGGAGTGGCGAAGTGACGGCGGTCACTTCGGCTCTGTCAGTTGAGGGGCGCGTGTCAGGATAAAGGTGTCAGGCCACCTTTGCATTAAATGCTCCTGCGATTTGGTCGGGGTTGCTTCTTGGCGAAGACAGGGTCTCGGGCAAGCCGGGAACGTGTTCGCCACTGGAGGGGGGCCTCGGGCGAGGCAGAGATCCTCCGGGGTTGGCTGCCCTTGTCCGAGGCTAGGCTCGGGCGAGGCGTGATCGAGTCCCTCGAATGGACTGATCCCTGACTTGATCGCACCCATCAGGCCTTTGCAGCTTTGTGCTGATGGGGGTTACCAGCTGAGAATTAGGAGCCTTGAGGGTACCCCTAATTATGGTCCCCGACAGTAGCCCCCGAGCTTCGAAGGGAGTGTTAGCACTCGCTTGGAGGCTTTCGTCGCACTTTTTTGCAAGGGGACCAGCCTTTCTCGGTTGCGTTTTGTTCCGGTGGGTGCGCGCGAGCGCACCCACCGGGTGTAGCTCCCGAGGCCTCGGAGGAGTAGTTTGACTCCTCCGAGGTCTTAACGCCTCGTGCAATGCTTCGACTGGTCTGGTCATTCCCTCATGCGAGCTGGTCGTAGCCCGGGTGTACGGTCGGGTCCCAAGTTCTCGGGCTGGTATGTTGACGCTGTCAACGGTTTGGCCGGAGCCAGGTTTGCGAGAGCAGCCCCCGAGCCTCTACACAGGGCGAGAGGGCGATTAGGGACAGACTCGACTTTTTTACATACGCCCCTGCGTCGCCTTTCCGCAAGGAGGAGGGGGGAGAGCGCCATGTTGCCCTCGGTGGGCGCCGAACATGGTGTCTCCGGTGAGCTGCAGGCGGGTGATCCGAGCGGACGTCCGTGCCCCATTCGTTAGGGGTCTGCTAGGGGCCCAGAGGCGCGCCCAAAAGTACCTGCGGGTGATCTGCCGGACCTGGTCCCCTGGTGACGGGGTCCGAGGGCTCGATGCCTCCCTCCGATGGGATTCCGTTACAAGATCGTTCCCGCTGGTCTCGGAAATGTCCTAGGGTACCTCGGGAGTGCAGCCCGAGCCTTGGTTATGTATCGAACGTACCCATGGTCATCCCTTGCTCTGTGTCTGAGGCGGCTGTGAACCCTTCGGGGGCCAGCCTTCGAACCCCTGATCAGTAGTGGGCGCGGAGCCCGAGTAGCCTGAGGCGGCCGTTGAACCCTTCCAAGGGGCCGGCCTTTGAACCTCTGACCAATAGTGGGTGTGGAGCCCACGTGCTCTGAGGTGGCTGTTGAACCCTTCCGAGGGTTGTCGGGGACCATAATTAGGGGTACCCTCAAGACGCCTAATTCTCAGCTGGTAACCCCCATCAGCATAAAGCTGCAAAGGCCTGATGGGTTTGATTAAGTCAGGGATCAGTCCATACGAGTGACTTGACCTCGCCACGCCCGAGCCTAGCCTCGGGCGAGGGCAGCCGACCCTAAGATGACTCCGTCTCGCCTGAGGTCTCCTCTTTCACGGCAGACGCATCTCCGGCTCGCCCTAGGCCCCGCCTCCGATAAGGAGAAACCCTGACTAAATCACCGCACCAACCGACCGAGTCACCGGGGCGTTTAACGCAAAAGGTAAGACCGACAGGCGACCAGACTCCGCCAGTGGTGCCATAGGAGACTCCGCCCGACCCAGGGCTCGGACTCGGGCCAAGGCCCCGGAAGACGGCGAACTCCGCTCCGCCCGACCCAGGGCTCGGACTCGGGCTAAGGCCCCGGAAGATGGCGAACTCCGCTCCGCCCGACCCAGGGCTCGGACTCGGGCTAAGGCCCCGGAAGACGGTGAACTCCGCTCCGCCCGACCCAGGGCTCGGACTCGGGCTAAGGCCCCGGAAGACGGCGAACTCCGCTCCGCCCGACCCAGGGCTCGGACTCGGGCTAAGGCCCCGGAAGACGGCGACCTCCGCCTCGCCCGACCCAGGGCTCGGACTCCGCTTCGGCCTCTGCCGAATAACCTCCGCCTCGCCCGACCCCGGGCTCGGACTCTGTCTCTGTCTTGCAGGACGGACTCAGCCTCAGCCTCGGAGGAGCCTCCACGACGCCCGACCTAGGACACGAGACCGCCACGTCAACAGAAAGCGTCATCATCACCCTGCCCTGAGCCGACTTGGGTCGCAGAGAACAAGACCGGCGTCCCATCTGGCCAGCTATGCCAGATAGGCCATGATAGCGCCCCGCTAGATCATGACGACGGCAGCTCCCAGCTCCCTTACGAAAGCAGGAGAACGTCAGCAAGGACCCAGCCACCTCGACAGCTGTCCCCCCGTCTGGCTCCGTTACTCCTCCAACAGCCACGACGCCACACCAACAGGGTGCCACGATCTCTCCGGCTGCCACCTGGGCATGTACATAGGGCGCTAGCTCTCCCTCGCTAGACACGTAGCACCTTGCTACACCCCCATCTTGTACACCTGGCCCCTCTCCTTACGACTATAAAAGGAAGGGCCATGGCCTTCTTAGAGAAGGTTGGCCTCACGGGGACGAAAGGCAGAGGCAGGCGCTCTCTCGGGGCCGCTCTCTCCCTTCACCTCGTGCGGACGCTTGTAACCCCCTACTGCAAGCGCACCCGACCTGGGCGCGGGACGAACACGAAGGCCGCGGGAATTTCTCCGACTCCCTCACGACCCGGCTCCGGCCACCGACTCTCTCTCTCTCTCTCTCTGTTCCCCCCTTCGCGCTCGCTCCACGCGCTCGACCCATCTGGGCTGGGGCACGCGGCACTCTCACTCGTCGGCTCGGGGACCCCCCGGTCTCGGAACGCCGACAGTTGGCGCGCCAGGTAGGGGCACGCTGCGTGTTGACGTTCGATTTCCCGTCAAGCTCTAGATGGGCAGTCCCCAACAACCTCTTCAACCCGGGACGGTGCTCCGTTTCGGGAACCTCGAGTTCATGTCTCTCGACGGCGACTACGACATGATACTCCTTCCACCGCCGCGCGACGGCGACCTCGCTGGCGGACAGTCCGCCCGCCGGCGGCGGAGTCGACGACGTCTTTTCCGCGTTGGGGAAGGACAACGTTCGAGCTCGCCCCATCCTCTCCCTCGCCATCGGAGGAGGAGGAGGCGGGACAACCGGGGCCGAGCGGGAGGCCGCGCTCCGACGGCTGTCGAGCAAATCGACATCCCCGGTGCCCCAGCGGAGGACACGCCAAGCGTCGCCCTCGCGTTCGAGGCAAATGCGAGCGCCATCCCCCCGCAACACGTCGACCCCGAGCAAGTGGACGACGCCAGCGCGCTCACGGAGGGCATGCAGGACGTCGCCCTCGTACCCAAGACGACGGCGCGGTCAGCCCCCGACACGACTTCATCGCTCCTCGTCGGCAAAAAGGTAACGACTGCTCCCCGTCTTTCGTCATTTCGACTCAGCCTCAGCCCGCCTGGCGACCTCGCTTTGGCGGGCACTCACATTGAGGCGAGTGCAACCTCTCTGGGGTTTCCTGTGCGGTCGCCTTGGGACCGATTGACGGGTGTCTCGACCTACGGACCCTCTGGGTCCGAGGAAGACGACGACCCCAGCATCTGCTGGGATTTCTCCGGATCTGGCAACCCTAGTGCCATGCGGGACTTCATGACCGCATGTGACTACTGCCTCTCCGACTGTTCCGACGGCAGCCGCAGCCTTGGCGACAAGGACTGCGGCCCGAGTCGCGAATGTTTCCACATCGAGCTAGGGGATCCCTCCGGAGGCGGCTGTCTCGGCATGCCGGAGGATGGTGATCCCCCTAGGCCAGCGCCTCGCGCCGACATCCCGCGGGAGCTAGCTGTGGTCCCCGTTCCGGCGGGGGGTCGCGACCCACAGCTCGAGCAAGTCCGCGGGGCGCAGGCCAGGTTCGATGAAGGAGCAGGAGCGCTCGAGGCAATCCGCCAGAACATCGGGCAGGTATGGGCGAGCCAACCCCCGGCCGGAGGAATACGTCACCTGCCCCAAGGTCTCCAGCACCGCATCGCCAACGATGCCAGGGACAAACCGCCACCCGCATCTGGCGGGACTGGCCAGGACCTGGTCGCTGCAGCAATGCTCCTCCGTGCGATGCCGGAATCATCAACCACCGAGGGACGGCGAATCCAGGGAGAACTCAAGCATCTCCTGGAAGGCGCTGCGGCCCGGCGGGCCGAGAGCTCTGCCTCCCGCCGGCAGGGATACCCCTCGGAACCTCGTGCCGCGACTTCCCGACTCACGCGGGAAGCCTCGGCCTTCACCAGGCGCACGCGCAACACCGCGCCTGCGGCCCCGGGCCACCTCGGCGTCGAGCACCCTCATCGCGACCGTCGGGCACGCCTCGACGAAAGGGTGCGCCGAGGCTACCACCCCAGGCGTGGGGGACGTTACGACAGCGGGGAGGATCGAAGTCCCTCGCCCGAACCACCCGGTCCGCAGGTCTTTAGCCGAGCCATTCGGCGGGCGCCGTTTCCGCCCCGATTCCGACCCCCGACTACTATCACGAAGTACTCGGGGGAAACGAGACCGGAATTATGGCTTGCGGATTACCGCCTGGCCTGTCAGCTGGGTGGGACGGACGATGACAACCTCATCATCCGGAACCTCCCCCTGTTTCTCTCCGACACCGCTCGTGCCTGGTTGGAGCACCTGCCCCCGGGGCAGATTTCCAACTGGGAGGATTTGGTCCAGGCTTTCGCCGGGAACTTCCAGGGCACGTACGTGCGCCCCGGGAATTCCTGGGACCTCCGAAGCTGCCGGCAACTGCCGGGAGAGTCCCTTCGGGACTACATCCGGCGGTTCTCGAAGCAACGCACCGAGCTGCCCAACATCACCGACTCCGATGTCATCGGCGCGTTCCTCGCCGGCACCACCTGCCGCGACCTGGTGAGCAAGCTGGGTCGCAAAACCCCCACCAGGGCGAGCGAGCTGATGGACATCGCCACCAAGTTCGCCTCCGGCCAGGAGGCGGTAGAGGCCATCTTCCGAAAGGACAAGCAGCCCCAGGGCCGCCCGTCGGAAGATGCTCCCGAGGCGTCCACTCCGCGCGGCGCCAAGAAGAGAGGCGGGAGGAAGTCGCAAGCGAAACACGACGTTCCCGATGCAGACCTTGTCGCCACCGCCGAGCGCAAGAACCCTCGGAAGCCCCCCGGAGGTGCTAACCTCTTCGACAAAGCACTCAAGGAGACGTGCCCCTACCATCAGGGGCCCGTCAAGCATACCCTCGAAGAGTGCGTCATGCTTCGGCGTCATTTCCATCGGGCCGGGCCACCCGCAGAGGGTGGCAGGGCTCACGACGACGACAAAAGGGAGGATCGCCAAGCAGGAGAGTTTCCAGAGGTCCGCGATTGCTTCATGATCTACGGAGGGCATGCGGCAAACGCCTCGGCTCGGCATCGTAAGCAAGAGCGTCGGGAGGTCTGCTCGGTGAAGGTGGCGGCGCCAGTCTACCTAGACTGGTCCGACAAGCCCATCACCTTCGACCGAGACGACCACCCCGACCACGTGCCGAGCCCGGGGAAGTACCCGCTCGTCGTCGATCCCGTCATCGGCGACGTCAGGCTCACCAAGGTCCTGATGGATGGAGGCAGCTGCCTTAACATCATCTACGCCGAGACCCTAAGGCTCCTGCGCGTCGACCTGTCATCCGTCCGAGCAGGCGCTGCGCCCTTCCACGGGATCATTCCCGGGAAGCGCGTCCAGCCCCTCGGACAGCTCGACCTCCCTGTCTGCTTCGGAACACCCTCCAACTTCCGAAGGGAGACATTGACGTTCGAGGTGGTCGGGTTCCGAGGAACCTACCACGCAGTGTTGGGAAGGCCATGCTACGCGAAGTTCACGGCCATCCCCAACTACACCTACCTGAAGCTCAAGATGCCGGGCCCCAACGGGGTCATCACCGTCGGCCCCACGTACAAACACGCCTTCGAATGCGATGTGGAGTGCGTGGAGTACGCTGAGGCCCTCGCCGAGTCCGAGGCCCTCATTGCCGACCTGGAAAGCCTCTCCCGAGAGGTGCCGGACGTGAAGCGGCATGCCGGCAACTTCGAGCCAGCGGGGACGGTTTAGGCCGCCTCTCTCGACCCCAGTGGCGACGCCTCCAGGCGTGTCCGGATCGGCTCTGGGCTCGGCCCCAGATAGGAAGCAGTGCTCGGCGACTTCCCTCGCGCAAACGTCGACATTTTTGCGTAGGGTCCCTCGGGCGTGCCCGCCATGCCGGGGGATGTCACCAAGCACTCGCCGCATATCTGGGCAGGAGCCTGACTCGCCAAACGGCCTCTGCGCGAACGACGCCCGGGGGCTGCGCCCTTTCCCCACTCATACATACGAATCAATTATCAAGGAAGGGTCGGCCTCGCCCCGACAGAGCCCGACCCTCCCTCGGGGGCTAAAAAAGGGGAACCCCTCTCATCGAGTTCGAACGTACCGTTCCGCGTCAGAAAAACTCTTTTTCGGTCAAGAAGGGTTTTCTGCGTTCTCCCGGATGCGTCAGAAACTGAGTCCTGAGGAGCGAACTGGGGTACGAGTAAAGTGGCGAGACCGACTGAGCTGGGGAACACCTATGCTTCCGGGCTAGGGACACCTCGCTCGTCGCCTGCCGCGAAAAAGGACCCAGCTCGGGAAATCACCCTGTTGTCGACACTACGAGCCAGGCGCGAAAATCGAAACGAAAAGAAGCATGACTTCACGGAAGAAGAAGTAAAATGTTCAGGCCCCAGTGGCCACGGCAAATCACACACCCATCAGAAATTGTCCCAACTAAAATCAGGCGTCGCCTCGGGCAGGAGCCGCGCCCTCAACTCCGCCCCCGCCGTCGGTAAAGTCCACCTCCGCTTCCGGCGGCGGCGCAGGAGGAAGAATCTCCGCTTCGAAGACGGTCGCCAGCGACGCGCTCGGACCCGCAGCGACCGCGTCGAGCCGCTGAATCTCCGCCAGGGCTGCCTCGTCTTCGTCAGGCAGACAGTACCCCTCGCTGACCCGCTCCAAGTCCACAACGTAGTGGGAAGCGAGCACGGCGAAGGCCCGCCTGACGCCGTGGTGCAGCGCCCCGCGGACTTTACCGCGCGCGTAATCGCCAAGGGCTTGAAGACGGCTTTGGGGAGAGCTCCCTGAAGGGACGTCGCCGCGACCGAGTTTCCGATAGACCTCCGAGACGGCCTCGGACATAGCCGCAAGATTGGCCTCCCTTTGCTCAGCAGCCCCGTCGAGCGCCTCGGCAAGCGCCTTGGCAGACTCGTCGAGGGCAGACTCGAGCTCTGCAAACAACCAGAAGAAAGATCTCAAACCCAAGCGGAAGAAACGGACAAGATTGAGAACCGAGGACGGTCGAGCCATACCTCTGGCTCGGACGTGCTGCTCCGAGGCTGCGACTTGGGCTGCGGCCAGATCGGCCGCAAGGATCTGGGCCCGGCTCTCAGCTTCGGCAGCTTGGCCCCGAGTTTGGTCCCGCTCCTCGGCAACCTGGGCAAGCTCCGTGCGCGCTGCCGCCGCCTCGGCCTTCAGGTCAGCACAGAGCAACTGGAGGTCCGCTATCTTAGCGTCTTGCTGAGAGAGGCGCGCGGTAGCCCCGGCGAGCGAAGTCCTCAGGGACCGCAGCGAGCCCCAGACGACGGCCTCGCGGCGAATGAACGACGACTTGGCAGCGCTCCGGTCCGTCAGGTCCTGGAAAGGAAAACAAGATTTCACGACGAACGCCTCGCTCGCGGAAGCAAGAAGGTATGTCTGAAACCATTACCTGAAGGATTTTGGGGACGTCCCCGCAGAGAACCTCCAGCGACGATCGGAGCAACCCCACTGTCGCCTCCGCACGCTTGCGGAGCTCGTCCCAGGACTGGTCCTCCTCCTCGTCGTCAAGAACGAAGATAGGGCTCGAAGCCTCGCGGGTCCGGAAGCGGAGCAACTGGCCCCGGGCCTCGGGGCTCTGCCCCGCAACGACAAGGCTGCCGCCCGCCTGGGAGCGCTGCGCGTCCGTGCCCACCTCTTCCGAGGCTTCGGGCGCCGACGCCGCGGCCGTCCCGACGTCGGCGGCGACCGGGCGCTCTCCGACCGGGACGGTGCCAGCTGTGGTAGCGGCAGACGCCGGCATGGCCAACACGGTTGGCGAGCTCGGACCGCACCGGCGCTGGCCGCCTCCCCGATCACGATGGCCACCTCGGCAGAGGGGCCCGCCTCGGGGACCTGCTTCCCCGAAACACGCGACGCCTGAGCCCCGTGCGGCGGAGCACCCTGCGAAAGGGTCGGCTGAGCGGCAGGGCCCGAGGTGGCGCCAGCTGCCTGGACAAACGCCGTCTTGAGGGCCTTCCGAGGCGCCAGGTCGGTAGGGCCATGGCTCCGTTTGCTGAAGAAAACAAGAAAGGGAAAATCACGGCCCGGGCATATGAATGAAGCGCCGGGACGGAAAGATTCCAAGGTACCTACCCGCTCCGGATCATGATCCATGGTGTCTGGGGGGAGGTCTCTTGGCTCCCGCTTCCTGGAACCACCGCCGAGGTCCGCTTCACCAACAGCCCCGGCGCCGCCCTCGCCCCGGGCGCCCCTGAGGCCCGGGAGGCGGACTGCCCAGGCGCCGCCATGGCGACCTGAGGACCGCTCCCGCATGCCGCCGGCGCGGGCGACGGTTCCCGAGGAACGGACCCCTCGGCCCGACTCCCTGGAGTGGCGACAGCTCCCCCAGCCGGGGAGACGAGAACCCTCTCGGGTTGCCCCTGCTCCTCAGGTCGGGGATCCGGCACCTCGGCTCCAGGGACCGACGATGTAGGCCCGCTCGGGGGCTGGCTCGACGACCCCCGGCCAGGGCTGAGGCCGAGACGTGCGGCCATGTCGTCCTCCTCCTCTTCATCGTCGACGTCGTCGTCATCATCGGACGTCTCCGGCGACAGCTCCCTGGGAAGCCCTTCCCTCTCCTGCTGACGACGGCGTTTCTCCAGGGCGTCCCGAGCCCGCCTCCGCCTGCGGGCCCGAGCCTTCTCCGCGTCCTTCTTCTTCTTCTCCTCCTCCGCGGCGACCCGCCTCGCCGCCCGACCCACCGCGTCCTCCGGGACCGGCGGCAGGGAGGGTTTGTGCCGCCCCACCTCCTAAAAAGGGGGGAGAAAGAAAATCGATAGTGAGAATCGGGAGCAAACCGGTATATGAAGAAGGAAAGGACGAGCACTCACCAGAGCGACGCACCCCTGGTCGGGGCGCATTTGAGGCTGGGAGAGGGCGTGGGGGTCCGGCTTCCCCATCGCGACCGACACCCGCCGATAGAGGGCGTCGTGGGGAAGAGGGTCAGGGGACATCCGTGACCCCTCCCAGTCGGCCTCCTGGGTCATCTCCCAAAGCGACAACCGCCGCTCCGCCAGGGGGAGCACCCTCCGGCGGTGGATGGCGGCAACCACTCCCGCGACGGTGAGCCCTTCCTCCCGCAACACCTTCAGAGCCTGGAGAAGAGGTTCGAGTTTCTTCTGCCTCTCGTGTGGAGTCCCGTGACGCCAGGCGTCAGGGGCGGCGGTGACAACCCGCTGAGAGAACGGCGGGAGCGACTCTCCGTCATTCCGGAGATAGAACCACCGGCGCTGCCAACCCTTGTTTGAGGACGAAAGAACGGCAGGGATATACTGCAACGCCCGCGACTGCCTCAGCAAGAGGGTGCAGCCGCCGGCCCGCACCGCCGCACGGACCTTCCTCTCCCTCGTCGACGAAGCAAAAAGCTCGGCAAAGAAGAGGTGAGTCCACAAATCCCAATGGGGGGCGATCCCCAGATACCCCTCGCACACCGCTACAAAGATAGCGGCTTGTGCGATGGAGTTGGGGGTAAGGTTGTGTAGTTCCACCCCGTAGTGGAACAGGATGGCCCGCATAAAGCGGCTCGACGGCATTCCAAATCCCCGCTCATGGAAGGAGATGAAGCTCACGACATACCCTGGCGGAGGGGATGGAGCGACTCCGCCCGGGGGAGGAATCCATTCCGGCCGCTCCTTATCGGTGAGGGGGCGGAGCAAACCCTCGTCGACGAGGTCCTCCAGGTCACCCGCCGTCACCGTGGAGAAGGGCCACGGGTCGCGCGGCGAGAGGATGGTCACCCGGTCAGCCATCGCCAAGGCAGAAGGGGTGGCGGCGTGAAGAACAGGGGAGGGCGGTTTCCTTTTTTTGGCTAGATCTCTCAGGTTGCAAAAAACCTGAGAAGGAGGCGAGAAGTGGAGTCGAGAGCCGTCACTGGACCCTCTCCGGGGTACATAAAGGACCAAGGGCGAGACGGTTCCAACGCACCGCTCGAACCGGACGCGGGGTTCAAAAAACGCGAAGCGAAACAGCCGTTCCTCGAACGGCTCGCGCACGCAACGGCAGCCTCGCCGACCGCTTACCCCGGCGCATTAACTCTGCGGCAAAATAGGTGACGTTTCTGGCAGGGGCAGCTGGCGACGCTTCGCCTCCGCCAAAACAGCCACGCCGAAAAAGGTACGCCACGAAGTTCAATTTCGAATCCTTTTTCCCTTTTCCTTCTTTCTCTATCTCTTGCAACAGGGAACGAGAAGGGGGATAACCCCAAAGGGATCCTTCCCCGTGAAGGAACTAGGCTCCGAGCCTCCCTACTGATCAGGGGTTCGAAGGCTGGCCCCCCGAAGGGTTCAACAGCCGCCTCAGATCGCGTGGGCCCGACACCCACTACTGGTCAGGGGTTCGAAGGTCGGCCCCCGAAAGGTTCCACGACCGCCTCAGGCTACTCGGGCTCCGTGCCCCCTACTGATCAGGGGTTCGAAGGCTGGCCCGTCGAAGGGTTCACAGTCGCCTCAGACGCCGAGCGAGGGATGACCAGGGGTACGTTCGATACATAACCAAGGCTCGGGCTGCGCTCCCGAGGTACCCTAGGACATTTCCGAGACCAGCGGGAACGACTCTGTAACGGAATCCCATCGGAGGGAGGCAACGAGCCCTCGGACCCCGTCGCTAGGGGACCGGGTCCGGCAGATCACCCGCAGGTACTTTTGGGCGTGCCTCCGGGCCCCTAGCCGACCCCTAACGAACGGGGCACGGACGTCCACTCGGATTACCCGATCGCAGCTCACCGGAGACACCATGTTCGGTGCCCATCGAGGGTAACATGGCGCACTCCCCCCCTCCTCCTTGCGGAAAGGCGACGTAGGGGCGTATATAAAAAGTCGAGTCTGTCCCTGATCGTCCTCTCGCTCCGTGCGAGGGCTCGGGGGCTGCTCTCGCAAACCCGGCTCCGGCCGAACCGTTGACAGCGTCAACATACCAGCCCGAGAACTTGGGCCCTGACAGTGCACCTGGGTTACGCCCTGCTCGCATGAGGGAACCGCCAGACCAGCCGAGGCATTGCGCAAGGCATTAAGACCTCGAAGGAGTGAAACCACTCCTCCGAGGCCTCGGGGGCTACACCCGGCGGGTGCGCTCGCGCGCACCCACCAGAACAAAGTACCTCCGAGAAAGGCTGGTCCCCTTGCAAAAAAGTGCGATGCAAGCCTCCAAGCGAGTGTTAACACTCTCTTCGAGGCTCGGGGGCTACTGTCGGGGACCATAATTAGGGGTACCCTCAAGACGCCTAATTCTCAGCTGGTAACCCCCATCAGCATAAAGCTGCAAAGGCCTGATGGGTTTGATTAAGTCAGGGATCAGTCCATACGAGTGACTTGACCTCGCCACACCCGAGCCTAGCCTCGGGCGAGGGCAGCCGACCCTAAGATGACTCCGTCTCGCCTGAGGTCTCCTCTTTCACGGCAGACGCATCTCCGGCTCGCCCTAGGCCCCGCCTCCGATAAGGAGAAACCCTGACTAAATCACCGCACCAACCGACCGAGTCACCGGGGCGTTTAACGCAAAAGGTAAGACCGACAGGCGACCAGACTCCGCCAGTGGTGCCATAGGAGACTCCGCCCGACCCAGGGCTCGGACTCGGGCCAAGGCCCCGGAAGACGGCGAACTCCGCTCCGCCCGACCCAGGGCTCGGACTCGGGCTAAGGCCCCGGAAGACGGCGAACTCCGCTCCGCCCGACCCAGGGCTCGGACTCGGGCTAAGGCCCCGGAAGACGGCGAACTCCGCTCCGCCCGACCCAGGGCTCGGACTCGGGCTAAGGCCCCGGAAGACGGCGAACTCCGCTCCGCCCGACCCAGGGCTCGGACTCGGGCTAAGGCCCCGGAAGACGGCGACCTCCGCCTCGCCCGACCCAGGGCTCGGACTCCGCTTCGGCCTCTGCCGAATAACCTCCGCCTCGCCCGACCCCGGGCTCGGACTCTGTCTCTGTCTTGCAGGACGGACTCAGCCTCAGCCTCGGAGGAGCCTCCACGACGCCCGACCTAGGACACGAGACCGCCACGTCAACAGAAAGCGTCATCATCACCCTGCCCTGAGCCGACTTGGGTCGCAGAGAACAAGACCGGCGTCCCATCTGGCCAGCTATGCCAGATAGGCCATGATAGCGCCCCGCTAGATCATGACGACGGCAGCTCCCAGCTCCCTTACGAAAGCAGGAGAACGTCAGCAAGGACCCAGCCACCTCGACAGCTGTCCCCCCGTCCGGCTCCGTTACTCCTCCAACAGCCACGACGCCACACCAACAGGGTGCCACGATCTCTCCGGCTGCCACCTGGGCATGTACATAGGGCGCTAGCTCTCCCTCGCTAGACACGTAGCACCTTGCTACACCCCCATCTTGTACACCTGGCCCCTCTCCTTACGACTATAAAAGGAAGGGCCAGGGCCTTCTTAGAGAAGGTTGGCCTCACGGGGACGAAAGGCAGAGGCAGGCGCTCTCTCGGGGCCGCTCTCTCCCTTCACCTCGTGCGGACGCTTGTAACCCCCTACTGCAAGCGCACCCGACCTGGGCGCGGGACGAACACGAAGGCCGCGGGAATTTCTCCGACTCCCTCACGACCCGGCTCCGGCCACCGACTCTCTCTCTCTCTCTCTCTCTCTGTTCCCCCCTTCGCGCTCGCTCCACGCGCTCGACCCATCTGGGCTGGGGCACGCGGCACTCTCACTCGTCGGCTCGGGGACCCCCCGGTCTCGGAACGCCGACAAGGGTCCAGCCTTCGAACCTCTGATCAGTAGGGAGGCTCGGAGCCTGGTTCCTTCACAGGGAAGGATCCTTTCCGGGGTATCCCCCTTTCCCAGTCCCTGTTGCAAGAGAGAGAAAGAGGAAAAAAGGAAAAGGATACGAAATCGAACGACGCGGCGTACCTTTTTTGACGCGGTCATTATGGCGAAGGCGAAGCGTCGCTCGCTTCTCCTGCCAGAGGCGCCGCCTGTCCCGCCGTGGAGTTAATGCGACGGGGCGAGTGGTTTGCAGGGCAGCCGTTGCGCGTGCGCGAGCCGTTCGAGGAACGGAACACGGGCGCGTTGTCTTCACGCCGTGAGAGACTGAGAGAGGGTTCTCTCGCTGCCCCCGGATGGGACGTAAGCTTGGCTGACGACGTGACCGCTGCTCCTGCCCGCCTGCCACTGCCATTACTGTCGGCCCGTCTTCGGCCGCATTGACCGTCGCGCCAGGCTGGAGCCGCTGGGTCGTGCGCTGGGTCGCCTCGAGTCGCGGTATTGGTTCCGCAGTCGAGGAGGCGCGGTGGTGGCGCAGGTGGCGGTGCAGTTGCAGGCACGAAGCATTCGGCGCGCCGGTTGCATGACGCGTGGGTCTCGGCCTCCATGCTGAGCGTGTTGGGAGTCGGAGAAGCGTGCCCACTTGGCGCGGTTGCATGCCGCCTGCATGGCTGCTCGCCCTTTCACCCGCTGGTCTGGGCAAAAGTGGAGAGCCGCTTGTAACCGCTGGGCGGTTGCACGCACCACGCACGGCGGTTTGGCTTCTTCTGCTCTGGGCCGGCTTGCATGACGTGTGGGACCCAGCCCCCGCGCCGTAGGGGGAGGACCTTGGAGCGTGTTGGAGAAGACTCAGCCCACGACGGCTGGGGACGCAAGTAGGGAGAGTCGTCTTTAAAAGGAGGGTGACCCTCTTGGAAGGCGACCGTGTCTTCGCGCTCCCTTATGCATCGTGTCTTTCCATCTTCCAGGTCCCCGGATGGGGGACATCCGCCGTCTTTCCGCTTCGTCGTTGGAGGAACGCAACTCTGCGGGAGTTGGTACCTTTCAGCCGTCGTTTGGCTTCAAGGATTTTCATCAGGTAGCCTGGCTACATCCCCTCGCCGGTGGTCACCCAAGACGGTGATCACCAGCCCTTGGGTGGGGAGGAGCAAGCCAGGCTGCGATCTTGGCTCCACCCTCAGCAGCAAGGATGTTCATCATCCTTGCAGGGGCGGAGAGCGAGGCGAGCCGGGGCTCTACCTCCTGCGCGGGTCGGCTGGCCACCTCCTCTTCCAGCTTCTGGTGGTGGAAACCATCCTCCAGCTCTGCGGAGGAGGCGTCCTCCTGCCATGCCCGGGAAGGCGAACTGTTGCTGCCCAGCTAGGATGCAACATTCCGCCCTCTTCCTCGCTTTCGCGGCGAGGACGGGAGTGAGGACCTGCCGGTGCGCCTTGCAGACCGTCGGCGTTGGTGGAGAGGCGGACGCCGCCGTCCGTGCTGCTGTGGTGGCAGCCGGAGGAAGCTCCCCCCTCGTCGAGGCCGTCAGCGCCGCCCACGGGTCGGCCCCCGGCTCTTTGGCTTTGATGTCTGTTTCACGTCCCTTGAGTAGGGACGCGAACGAAAGCCTTCCGGTGGCCGCGTCCATACTGGGATCATGGCTGCTGATGTGGGGTTGGAACCAGAGTTCCGTTTGTAATGGCACTTCGAATGCCAGTGTTTTTGTTCATTGTGGCTGTCGAGGCCTGAACATGTATGTAAATTTGGCACGGAGCCGTGTTTTTTCCCCATTTACGAGCACTAAGACTCGCCTGTTGGTTGTCTGAACCGCTTCACCAAGCGTGAGTCGCCCCGTGTAAAGGTGACGAGTGAGGTATCCGTATCCCGGAGGCATAGGAGTCCCTAGGCTCGGTCAGCCTTGTTGTCCGAGGCTTCCCTTGCTTAGTTAGAGGAAAACCCTCGGCCGCTCTTCGATGAACCGAGGCCAGGGGTAGCGGTGCCAGCGCGAACGGAGGCAGAGTTGGCTCGAAAAGAAGACCAGGTCAGCCGGAGCCTGGTCGGGTCGTCCGTTAGCGGGACCGACGCCGGGATTGGCCTGCCGAGGCCTCGAGCCGGGCTGATGTCCTTGGGGGACAGCTAGCCGAGGCCCCGGGGTGACCAGCCAAGCCGCCTGCTCGGCCCGGATTCTTGGAGAAGACCCTGGCGGCGATGGCCCGGGCTTGGTGATGACGTTGTTCTTTAGAGCGGAGACCCTTGGACCGCGTCGCCGTCCGAGGCTAGGTCGGACCTCGCCAGAGGTGTTGTCGACGCCGAGGGTGCTGCTGCTCCCTTTAGCCGTCAAGATCCGAGCCTGCAGGATCGGATTATCTTGTAGCGTGTGTTTTCTACGGCCGCCGAGGCCAAAACACACCCTCGCCGTATTGTAAAGCCGCGTCTCCTTTCCTCTTGTTTCGAGTATCTGGACTTTTTTGTCGGTAACAAAACTGTTTGTGCGAGCGAGAGTTGCTTTTCACGGAAGGTGATGAGTGAGGTATCTGTATCCCGGAGGCGTAGGAGTCCCTCGGCTCGGTCGGCCTTGCCGCTTACGCGCACTCTTACCCATCCATGAGGTTCTGTCACCGACGCGGTCGAGAAGGCTCGAAGAATCGCTCCGGCAGAAGAGCTTCCGAACGTGAAGACTTGTTCGGTCCGCGGAATCACTTGTCCGAACGTGAGTTACTTATGGCAGAAGGTGATGAGTGAGGTATCCGTATCCCGGAGGCGTAGGAGTCCCTCGGCTCGGTCAGCCTTGGCTGCTTACGTGTACTCCGTCGTTTTCAGGATCCACTTTTGAAGTAGTCGAAAAGCACGAAAGACATTCCGGCGGAAAAGATCTTTTTTCAAGGAAAATTTCGACGCAGAGGGGGTTCCCCCCTTTTAGCCCCCGAGGGAGGGTCGGGCTTTGCCGAGGCAAGGCTGACCCTTCCTTGATGACTAAACTTTGCGTGAGAGCGAGGTATATGAACAACTTGAAAACATCTTAAGGGTAGAAGCGACATAGCTGTTGGATGTTCTAAGCGTTGCTGTAGACCTCGCCTTGACTGTTGGCCAGCTTGTATGTTCTGGGTTTTGGAACTTTGGCGATGATGAACGGCCCCTCCCAGGGGGGCGTGAGCTTGTGTCGACCTCGGGCGTATTGTCGCAGCCGAAGCACCAAGTCGCCCACCTGGAGGTCTCGGGACCGGACCCCTCGGGCGTGATAGCGTCGCATGGACTGCTGGTACCGCGCCGAGTGTAGTAAGGCCTTGTCCCGAGCCTCTTCCAGCTGGTCCAGTGAGTCTTCTCGACTAGCTTGGTTGCTTTGGTCGTCATAGGCCCTCGTCCTCGGGGAACCGTATTCCAGGTCTGTGGGCAAGATGGCCTCGACCCATAGACTAGAAAGAACGGCGTGAAGCCCGTGGCTCGGCTCGGTGTTGTTCTCAGGCTCCAGACCACCGAGGGGAGTTCCTTCATCCATCGCTTGCCGAACTTGTTGAGGTCGTTGTAAATCCGAGGCTTGAGTCCTTGTAGAATCATGCCATTGGCACGCTCTACTTGCCCATTCGTCATGGGATGAGCCACGGCGGCCCAGTCCACCCGGATGTGGTGATCCTCGCAGAAGTCCAGGAACTTTCTGCCGGTGAACTGGGTGCCGTTGTCGGTGATGATGGAGTTTGGGACCCCGAAACGATGGATGATGTTGGTGAAGAACGCCACCGCCTGCTCGGACCTGATGCTGTTCAGGGGTCAGACCTCGATCCACTTGGAAAATTTGTCGATGGCGACCAACAGGTGCGTGTAGCCCCCGGGTGCCTTCTGCAAGGGGCCGGCGAGGTCCAGACCCCACACAGCAAAAGGCCATGTGATGGGTATCGTCTGCAGAGCCTGAGCGGGCAGGTGGGTCTGCCTTGCATAGAACTGACACCCTTCGCAGGCGCGGACAATTCTTCGGTGGTGGAGATGCATCGCTGGAGGATGCCTGAAGGGCTGCGGTGGTAGAGCTCCTTCCCTTCTCCCAGCAAGACGAACGACTTGGCGCGCCGCGCCAACCGCCGAGCTTCGGCTCGGTCAAGGGGTAGCTCTCCTCGGTGGAGATATTGCAGGTACGGGGTCTGCCAGTTTTGATCAGGCGTGACCCCGCTTTGCTCCCCCTCGACGCGCAGTGTTTCGCCCTCGGGGGCCGAGGGTACCTCAGGCCGAACCGAGGGTGCCTCGGGCCGAGCCGAGGGTGCCTCGGGCGGTGCCGAGGGTACCTCGGGATGGGCCGAGGGTGCCTCAGGCTCGGGCGCGTCGTCGATATTGATGGAGGGTTGATGCAGATCTCGGGAGAAGACGTCCGGGGGAACCGTTGTTCGTCTCAAGGCTATTTTAGCCAGCTCGTCTGCAGTCTCGTTGTAGCGCCGAGCGATGTGGTTGAGCTCGAGCCTGTAGAACTTGTCTTCCAGGCGCCGAACCTCATCGCAGTAGGCCTCCATCTTCGGGTCGCGGCAGTGGGAGTTCTTCATGACTTGGTCGATGACGAGCTGCGAGTCACCGCGAGCGTCGAGGCATCGGACCCCTAGCTCGACGGCGATCCGCAACCCGTTGACCAGAGCCTCGTACTCAGCTACATTGTTGGACACCGGGAAGTGGAGGCATAGCACGTAGTGAAAGTCGCCTAGAGGGGGGGTGAATAGGGCAAAACTGAAAATCTTAAAAATAATCACAACTACAAGCCGGGTTAGCGTTAGAAATATAATAGAGTCCGCGAGAGAGAGAGGGCGCAAAATAAATCACAAGCGAATAAGGAAGTGAGACACGCGGATTTGTTTTACCGAGGTTCGGTTCTCTCAAACCTACTCCCCGTTGAGGAGGCCACAAAGGCCGGGTCTCTTTCAACCCTTCCCTCTCTCAAACGGTCCCTCGGACCGAGTGAGCTTTTCTTCTTCTCAATCAAACGGGAACAAAACTTCCCCGCAAGGGCCACCACACAATTGGTGCCTCTTGCCTTGGTTACAATTGAGTTTTGGTCACAAGAACAAGTGAGAAAGAAAGAAAGCGATCCAAGCGCAAGAGCTCAAAAGAACATGGCAAATCTCTCTCGCTAGTCACTAAAGGCTTGAGTGGAATTGGAGAGGATTTGATCTCTTTGGTGTATCTAGAATTGAATGCCTAGCTCTTGTAAGTGGTTGAGAAGTGGAAAACTTGGATGCAATGAATGTGGGGGTGGTTGAGAAGAGGATTTCATCAATGCCGTTGGATTCTGACCGTTGGAGCTTCTGACTTCTGGGCCCGCCTTGATGTCCGGTGCACACCGGACATCTCTTGTTCATTGTCCGGTGCGCCGGTATGGGCGTGCCTGACACCTGCGCGCGCTACGCGCGCATTAAATGCAGCGCAGGTAGCCGTTGGCGCCGAAATAGCCGTTGCTCCGCTGGTACACCGGACAGTCCGGTGCACACCGGACATGTCCGGTGAATTATAGCGGAGCGGCTGCTGCGCGAACCCGAGGCAGGCGAGTTGCTGAGGCCGGGCACCGGACACTGTCCGGTGAATTATAGCGGAGCGCCTTGAGAAATTCCCGAAGGTGGCGAGTTCGAGTTGGAGTCCTCTGGTGCACCGGACACTGTCCGGTGGCGCACCGGACACTGTCCGGTGTACACCGGACAGTCCGGTGCCTCCAGACCAGAGGTGCCTTCGGTTGCCTCTTTGCTCCTTTGTTGAATCCAAAACTTGATCCTTTTATTGGCTGAGTGTGAACTTCTTACACCTGTATAATCTATACACTTGGGCAAACTAGTTAGTCCAATTATTTGTGTTGGGCAATTCAACCACCAAAATTTAATTAGGGGCTAGGTGTAAGCCTAATTCCCTTTCAATCTCCCCCTTTTTGGTGATTGATGCCAACACAAACCAAAGCAAATATAGAAGTGCATAATTGAACTAGTTTGCATAATGTAAGTGCAAAGGTTGCTTGGAATTGAGCCAATATAAATGCTTACATGATGCGCATGGATTGTTTTCTTTGTTTTTGACATATTGGACCATATTTGCACCAAAAGTTTTGTTTTAGCAAACTCTTTTGTAAATTCTTTTTCAAAGTCCTTTTGCAAGATAGTCAAAGGTAAATGAATAAGATTTTGCAAAGCATTTTCAAGTTTTGAAATTTTCTTCCTTTGTTCAAAATGCTTTTCCTTTGACTAAACAAAACTCCCCCTCAAATAAAGTCTCCTCTTAGTGTTCAAGAGGGTTTTAAGACATCAATTTTGAAAATACTACTTGCTCCCCCTTTAGAACACAAAGAGATACCAATTTTGAAATTTACCAATTTGAAAATCATCAATTTTAAAATTAGGGTGGTGGTGCGGTCCTTTTGCTTTGGGCTCATATTTTCTCCCCCTTTGGCATGAATCGCCAAAAACGGAATCATTAGAGCCCAATGAAGTACTTTCTCCCCCTTTGGTCATAAAATGAATGAGTGAAGATTATACCAAAGTTGGAGAGATGATACGGAGCGACGGTGAAGGATGAGTAGTAGAGCGGAGTGGAAGCCTTTGTCTTCGCCGAAGACTCCAATTCCCTTTCAATATACCTATGACTTGGTTTCGAATACACTTGAAAGCACATTAGTCATAGCATATAAAAGAGACATGATCAAAGGTATTCTTATGAGCTATGTGTGCAAGTTTAGCAAAAGAAATTCCTAGAATCAAGAATATTAAGCTCATGCCTAAGTCTGGTAAAAGATTGTTCATCAAGTGGCTTGGTAAAGATATCGGCTAATTGATCTTTAGTGTTAATGTATGAAATCTCGATATCCCCTTTTTGTTGGTGATCCCGAAGAAAATGATACCGAATGGTTATGTGTTTAGTGCGGCTATGCTCAACGGGATTATCCGCCATGCGGATTGCACTCTCATTATCACATAGAAGAGGAACTTTGGTTAATTTGTAACCGTAGTCCCGCAGGGTTTGCCTCATCCAAAGCAATTGCGCGCAACAATGGCCTGCGGCAATATACTCGGCTTCGGCGGTAGAAAGAGCGACCGAATTTTGCTTCTTTGAAGCCCAAGACACCAAGGATCTTCCCAAGAACTGGCAAGTCCCCGATGTGCTCTTCCTATTAATCTTACACCCTGCCCAATCGGCATCCGAATAACCAATCAAATCAAATGTGGATCCCCGAGGGTACCAAAGCCCAAACTTAGGAGTATAAGCCAAATATCTCAAGATTCGTTTTACGGCCGTAAGGTGTGATTCCTTAGGGTCGGCTTGGAATCTTGCACACATGCATACGGAAAGCATAATGTCCGGTCGAGATGCACATAAATAAAGCAATGAACCAATCATCGACCGGTATACCTTTTGATCCACGGACTTACCTCCCGTGTCGAGGTCGAGATGTCCATTTGTTCCCATGGGAGTCTTGATGGGCTTGGCATCCTTCATTCCAAACTTGCTTAGAATGTCTTGAGTATACTTCGTTTGGCTAATGAAAGTGCCCTCTTGGAGTTGCTTGACTTGAAATCCTAAGAAATATTTCAACTCCCCCATCATAGACATCTCGAATTTTTGTGTCATGATCCTACTAAATTCTTCACATGTAGATTCGTTAGTAGACCCAAATATGATATCATCAACATAAATTTGGCATACAAACAAATCATTGTCAAGAGTCTTAGTGAATAAAGTAGGATCGGCCTTGCCGACTTTGAAGCCATTTGCAATAAGGAAATCTCTAAGGCATTCATACCATGCTCTTGGGGCTTGCTTGAGCCCATAAAGCGCCTTAGATAGTCTATAAACATGGTTAGGGTACTCACTGTCTTCAAAGCCGGGAGGTTGCTCAACATAGACCTCCTCCTTGATTGGTCCATTGAGGAAGGCACTCTTCACGTCCATTTGATAAAGCTTGAAGCCATGGTAAGTAGCATAGGCCAATAATATGCGAATTGACTCAAGCCTAGCTACGGGTGCATAGGTTTCACCAAAATCCAAACCTTCGACTTGTGAATACCCTTTGGCCACGAGTCGAGCTTTGTTCCTTGTCACCACACCATGCTCGTCTTGCTTGTTGCGGAAGACCCACTTGATTCCTACAACATTTTGATTAGGACATGGAACTAAATGCCATACCTCATTCCTTGTGAAATTGTTGAGCTCCTCTTGCATCGCCATCACCCAATCCGAATCTTGTAGTGCTTCCTCTACCCTGTGTGGCTCAACAGAGGAAACAAAAGAGTAATGCTCACAAAAATGTGCAACACGAGATCGAGTGGTTACCCCCTTATGAATGTCGCCGAGGATGGTGTCGACGGGGTGATCTCTTTGTATTGCTTGGTGGACTCTTGGGTGTGGCGGCCTTGGTTGCTCATCCTCCTTGTCTTCATCATTTGCATCTCCCCCTTGATCGTTGCCGTCATTTTGAGGTGGCTCATCTTCTTGATCTTCTTGTTCAACATCTTGAGCCTCATCCTCAATTTGAGTTGGTGGAGATGCTTGCATGGAGGAGGATGGTTGATCTTGTGCATGTGGAGGCTCTTCGGATTCCTTAGGACACACATCCCCAATGGACATGTTCCTTAGCGCTATGCATGGAGCCTGTTCTTCATCTATCTCATCAAGATCAACTTGCTCTACTTGAGAGCCGTTAGTCTCATCAAACACAACGTCACAAAAAACTTCAACAAGTCCTGAGGACTTGTTAAAGACTCTATATGCCCTTATGTTTGAGTCATATCCTAGTAAAAAGCCTTCTACAGTTTTAGGAGCAAATTTAGATTTTCTACCTCTTTTAACAAGTATAAAACATTTGCTACCAAAAACTCTAAAATATGAAATATTTGGCTTTTTACCGGTTAGGAGTTCATAGGATGTCTTCTTGAGGATTCGGTGAAGATATAACCGGTTGATAGCGTAGCAAGCGGTGTTGACCGCTTCGGCCCAAAACCGATCCGGTGTCTTGTACTCATCAAGCATGGTTCTTGCCATGTCCAATAGAGTTCGATTCTTCCTCTCCACTACACCATTTTGTTGTGGAGTGTAGGGAGAAGAGAACTCATGCTTGATGCCCTCCTCCTCAAGGAAGCCTTCAATTTGATAATTCTTGAACTCCGTCCCATTGTCGCTTCTAATTTTCTTGATCCTTAACCCGAACTCATTTTGAGCCCGTCTCAAGAATCCCTTTAAGGTCTCTTGGGTATGAGATTTGTCCTGCAAAAAGAACACCCAAGTGAAGCGAGAATAATCATCCACAATAACTAGACAGTACTTACTCCTGCCGATGCTTATGTAAGCGATCGGGCCGAATAGGTCCATGTGTAGGAGCTCCAGTGGCCTGTCACTAGTCATGATGTTCTTGTGTGGATGATGAGTGCCAACTTGCTTCCCGGCTTGGCATGCGCTACAAATCCTGTCTTTCTCAAAATGAACATTGGTTAGTCCTAAAATGTGTTCTCCCTTTAGAAGCTTGTGAAGATTCTTCATTCCAACATGGGCTAGTCGGCGGTGCCAGAGCCAACCCAAGTTAGTCTTAGCAACCAAGCAAGTGTCGAGTTCAGCTCTATCAAAATCTACCAAGTATAGCTGACCCTCTAACACTCCCTTAAATGCTATTGAATCATCACTTCTTCTAAAGACAGTAACACCAATATCAGTAAATAGACAGTTGTAGCCCATTTGACATAATTGGGATACGGAAAGCAAATTGTAATCTAAAGAATCTACAAGAAAAACATTGGAAATAGTATGGTCAGGTGATATAGCAATTTTACCCAATCCTTTGACCAAACCTTGATTTCCATCCCCGAATGTGATAGCTCGTTGGGGATCTTGGTTTTTCTCATATGAGGAGAACATCTTTTTCTCCCCTGTCATGTGATTTGTGCACCCGCTGTCGAGTATCCAACTTGAGCCCCCGGATGCATAAACCTACAAAACAATTTTAGTTCTTGACTTTAGGTACACAAACGGTTTTGGGTCCTTTGGCATTAGAAACAAGAACTTTGGGTACCCAAACACAAGTCTTGGAGCCCTTGTGTTTGCCCCCAACCATCTTGGCAACTACCTTGCCGGATTTGTTAGTTAAAACATATGATGCATCAAAAGTTTTGAATGAAATAGCATGATCATTTGATGCATTAGGAGTTTTCTTTCTAGGCAACTTGGCACGGGTTGGTTGCCTAGAACTAGATGTCTCACCCTTATACATAAAAGCATGATTAGGGCCAGAGTGAGACTTACTAGAATGAATTTTCCTAATTTTGCTCTTAGGATAACCGGCAGGGTATAAAATGTAACCCTTGTTATCTTGAGGCATGGGAGCCTTGCCCTTAACAAAGTTAGACAAGTTCTTAGGAGGGGCATTAAGTTTGACATTGTCTCCCTTTTGGAAGCCAATCCCATCCTTGATGCCAGGGCGTCTCCCATTATAGAGCATACTTCTACCAAATTTAAACTTTTCATTTTCTAAGTTATGCTCGGCAATTTTAGCGTCTAATAATGCTATATGATCATTTTGTTGTTTAATTAAAGCCATGTGATCATGAATAGCATTGATATCAACATTTCTACATCTAGTGCAAATAGAAGTGTGCTCAACGGTAGATGTAGATGGTTTGCAAGATTTTAATTCTACAACCTTAGCATGCAACATGTCATTCTTAGTTCTAAGGTCGGAAATTGTAACATTGCAAACATCTAATTCTTTAGCCTTAGCAATTAATTTCTCATTCTCATTTCTAAGGCTAGCAATAGTAACATTCAACTCATCAATCCTAGCAAGCAAATCAACATTATCATTTCTAGGATAGGAAGTTGAATCAATACAAACATGAGAATCAACCTTAGCAATTAATTTGGCATTTTCATTTCTAAGGTTGGCAACAGTGTCATGGCAAGTGCTTAGCTCACTAGATAATTTGTTACATTTTTCTACCTCTAGAGCATAAGCATTTTTAACCTTAACATGTTTCTTATTTTCCTTGATTAGGAAGTCCTCTTGGGAGTCCAAGAGATCGTCCTTTTCATGGATGGCACTAATTAGCTCATTTAATTTTTCTTTTTGTTCCATGTTAAGGTTGGCAAAAAGAATACGCAAATTATCTTCCTCACCACTAGCATTATCATCACTAGAAGATTCATATTTAGTGGAGGAGTTAGATTTAACCTTCTTCCTTTTGCCGTCCTTTGCCATGAGGCACTTGTGGCCGACGTTTGGGAAGAGGAGTCCCTTGGTGACGGCGATGTTGGCGGCGTCCTCGTCGGAGGAGGACTCGGTGGAGCTCTCATCGGAGTCCCATTCCCGGCAAACATGGGCATCGCCGCCCTTCTTCTTGTAGTACTTCTTCTTTTCTCTCCTCTTTCCCTTCTTGTCGTCGCCCCTGTCACTGTCACTAGACATAGGACATTTTGCAATAAAATGACCAGGCTTACCACACTTGTAGCAAACCTTCTTGGAGCGGGGTTTGTAGTCCTTCCCACTCCGTTGCTTGAGGATTTGCCGAAAGCTTTTGATGATTAAGGCCATCTCCTCATTGTCGAGCTTGGAGGCGTCAATTGGTTGTCTACTTGGTGTAGACTCCTCCTTCTTCTCCTCCGTTGCCTTGAAGGCCACCGGTTGCGCCTCGGATGTGGAAGGTTCGTCAAGCTCATTGATCTTCTTTGAGCCCTTAATCATGCATTCAAAGCTCACAAAATTCCCGATAACTTCCTCGGGGGTCATTAGTGGATATCTAGGATTACCACGAATTAATTGAACTTGAGTGGGGTTAAGGAAAATAAGAGCTCTTAAAATAACCTTAACCACCTCGTGGTCATCCCACTTTTTGCTCCCGAGGTTGCGCACTTGGTTCACCAAGGTTTTGAGCCGGTTGTACATATCTTGTGGCTCCTCCCCTTGACGAAGACGAAAGCGACCGAGCTCCCCCTCGATCGTTTCCCGCTTGGTGATCTTGGTGAGTTCATCACCCTCGTGCGCCGTCTTGAGTAGGTCCCAAATCTCCTTTGCATTCTTCAACCCTTGCACTTTGTTGTATTCCTCCTTGCTTAGAGAGGCAAGGAGAATGGTTGTGGCTTGGGAGTTGAAGTGCTCGATTTGGGCCACTTCGTCCGTATCATAATCCTCATCCCCTATTGATGGTACCTGTGCTCCAAACTCAACAACATTCCATATACTTTTGTGGAGTGAGGTTAGATGAAATTTCATTAAATCACTCCACCTAGCATAATCTTCACCATCAAAAGTTGGCGGTTTGCCTAATGGAACGGAAAGTAATGGAGTATGTCTAGATGTACGGGGATATTGTAAGGGGATCTTACTAAACTTCTTGCGCTCTTGGCGCTTAGAAGTTACGGACGGTGCATCGGAGTCGGAGGTGGATGTTGATGAAGTGTCGGTCTCGTAGTAGACCACCTTCCTCATCCTCTTTTGCTTGTCGCCTTTCCGATGCGACTTGTGAGAAGAAGATTTTTCCTTCTTCTCTTTGTGGTGAGAAGAGGAAGATCTTTTGTCCTTCCGTTTGGAGGAGTCCTTCTTCCTCTTGGTGCGGGACTCTTCCGATGAAGTGCTCCCTTGGCTTGTAGTGGGCTTGTCGCCGGTCTCTATCTCCCTCTTGGTGTGATCTCCCGACATCACTTCGAGCGGTTAGGCTCTAATGAAGCACCGGGTTCTGATACCAATTGAAAGTCGCCTAGAGGGGGGGTGAATAGGGCGAAACTGAAAATCTCAAAAATAATCACAACTACAAGCCGGGTTAGCGTTAGAAATATAATAGAGTCCGCGAGAGAGAGAGGGCGCAAAATAAATCACAAGCGAATAAGGAAGTGAGACACGCGGATTTGTTTTACCGAGGTTCGGTTCTCTCAAACCTACTCCCCGTTGAGGAGGCCACAAAGGCCGGGTCTCTTTCAACCCTTCCCTCTCTCAAACGGTCCCTCGGACCGAGTGAGCTTTTCTTCTTCTCAATCAAACGGGAACAAAACTTCCCCGCAAGGGCCACCACACAATTGGTGCCTCTTGCCTTGGTTACAATTGAGTTTTGATCACAAGAACAAGTGAGAAAGAAAGAAAGCGATCCAAGCGCAAGAGCTCAAAAGAACACGGCAAATCTCTCTCGCTAGTCACTAAAGGCTTGAGTGGAATTGGAGAGGATTTGATCTCTTTGGTGTATCTAGAATTGAATGCCTAGCTCTTGTAAGTGGTTGAGAAGTGGAAAACTTGGACGCAATGAATGTGGGGGTGGTTGGGGTATTTATAGCCCCAACCACCAAACTTGACCGTTGGAGGAGGCTGTCTGTTCGATGGCGCACCGGACATGTCCGGTGCCCCCGCCACGTCATCAATGCCGTTGGATTCTGACCGTTGGAGCTTCTGACTTCTGGGCCCGCCTTATTGTCCGGTGCGCCGGTATGGGCGTGCCTGACACCTGCGCGCGCTGCGCGCGCATTAAATGCAGCGCAGGTAGCTGTTGGCGCCGAAATAGCCGTTGCTCCGCTGGTACACCGGACAGTCCGGTGCACACCGGACATGTCCGGTGAATTATAGCGGAGCGGCTGCTGCGCGAACCCGAGGCAGGCGAGTTGCTGAGGCCGGGCACCGGACACTGTCCGGTGTACACCGGACAGTCCGGTGAATTATAGCGGAGCGCCTTGAGAAATTCCCGAAGGTGGCGAGTTCGAGTTGGAGTCCTCTGGTGCACCGGACACTGTCCGATGGCGCACCGGACACTGTCCGGTGTACACCGGACAGTCCGGTGCCTCCAGACCAGAGGTGCCTTCGGTTGCCTCTTTGCTCCTTTGTTGAATCCAAAACTTGATCCTTTTATTGGCTGAGTGTGAACTTCTTACACCTGTATAATCTATACACTTGGGCAAACTAGTTAGTCCAATTATTTGTGTTGGGCAATTCAACCACCAAAATTTAATTAGGGGCTAGGTGTAAGCCTAATTCCCTTTCACGTAGCGTAGGTGCTTTCCGAGGGGCGAGATGAAGAGTAGGCCTGCGCCGGCTCCTGTCTTCATCAGCGACCCATCGAAGAACATGGTCCAGAGCTCCGGTTGGATCGGAGCTGTTGGTAGCTAGGTGTCGACCCATTCAGCCACGAAGTCCGCCAAGACCTGGGATTTGATGGCCTTCCGAGGGGCGAACGAGATTGTTTCGCCCATGATTTCCACTGCCCACTTTGCAATCCTACCCGAGGCCTCTCGGCAATGGATGATCTCCCCCAGGGGGAAGGTTGACACCACAGTCACCGGATGAGACTCGAAGTAGTGTCGCAACTTCCGCCGTGTCAGGATCACCGCGTACAGCAGCTTCTGAACTTGTGGGTAGCGGATTTTGGTTTCGGACAGTACCTCGCTGACGAAGTAGACTGGCCTCTAAACGGGCAATGAATACCCCTCTTCTTGCCTCTCGACCACAATCGCGGCGCTAACCACCTGAGTGGTCGCGGCGACGTAGACCAAGAGGGCTTCTCCGGCAGCTGGGGGCACCGAGATAGGCGCCTTCGTGAGGAGCGCCTTCAGGTTCCCGTGGGCTTCCTCGGCCTCAGGGGTCCAAGTGAAGCGCTCGGCCTTCCTTAAGAGGCGGTACAGGCGTAGACCTCTTTCGCCGAGGCGTGAGATGAAGCGGCTCAGAGCCGCGAGACATCCCATGACCCTCTGTACGCCTTTCAAGTCCTGGATGGGCCCCATGCTGGTGATGGCTGCGATCTTCTCCGGGTTGGCTTCGATGCCCCGCTCGGAGACGATGAACCCCAAGAGCATGCCTCGGGGCACCCCGAAGACACACTTTTTGGGATTGAGCTTGACACCTTTCGCCTTGAGACATCGGAATGTCACTTCAAGGTCGGAAAGGAGGTCGGAGGCTTTCCTCATCTTGACTATGATGTCATCGACGTAGGCCTCGACCGTGCGGCCAATGTGCTCGCCGAACACATGGTTCATGCACCGCTGGTACGTCGCGCCCGCATTCCTCAAGCCGAACGGCATGGTGACATAGCAGTACATGTCGAAGGGTGTGATGAAAGAAGTCGCGAGCTGGTCGGACTCTTTCATCCTGATTTGGTGATACCCTGAGTAGGCATCGAGGAAAGACAGGGTTTCGCACCCAGCAGTGGAATCCACGATCTGATCGGTGCGAGGCAGAGGGTAGGGAACCTTCGGACATGCTTTGTTCAGACCAATGTAGTTTACACACATCCGCCATTCCCCCCTTTCTTTCTCACAAGTACAGGGTTGGCAAGCCATTCGGGATGGAATACCTCTTTGATGAACCCTGCCGCCATTAGCTTGTGGATCTCCTCGCCTATGGCTCTGCGCTTCTTCTCGTCGAACCGGCGCAGAGGCTGCTTGACGGGTCGGGCTCCGGCTCGGATGTCCAGCGAGTGCTCGGCGACATCCCTCGGTATGTCGGGCATGTCCGAGGGACTCCACGCGAAGACGTCGGCGTTCGCACAGAGAAAGTCGACGAGCACTGCTTCCTGTGTGGGATCGAGCCCGGAGCCGATCCGGACTTGCTTGGAGGCGTCGTTGCTGGGGTCTAGGGGGACGGACTTAACCGTCTCCGCTGGCTCGAAGTTGCCGGCATGACGCTTCACGTCTGGCACCTCCTTGGAGAGGCTCTCCAGGTCGGCGATGAGGGCCTCGGACTCGGCGAGGGCCTCGACATACTCCACGCACTCCACGTCGCATTCGAACGCGTGTTTGTACGTGGGGCCGACGGTGATGACCCCGTTGGGGCCCGGCATCTTGAGCTTGAGGTAGGTGTAGTTGGGGACGGCCATGAACTTCGCGTAGCAGGGCCTCCCCAATACCGCGTGGTAGGTTCCTCGGAACCCGACCACCTCGAACGTCAGGGTCTCCCTTCGGAAGTTGGAGGGTGTTCCGAAGCAGACGGGAAGATCGAGTTGTCCGAGGGGCTGGACGCGCTTCCCGGGGATGATCCCATGGAAAGGCGCAACGCCCGCCCGGACCGAGGACAGATCGACACGCAGAAGCCCGAGGGTCTCGGCGTAGATGATGTTGAGGCTGCTGCCTCCGTCCATGAGGACCTTGGTGAGCCTGACGTCGCCGATGACGGGGTCAACGACGAGCGGGTATTTCCCCAGGCTCGGCACATGGTCGGGGTGGTCGGCCTGGTCGAAGGTGATGGGCTTGTCGGACCAGTCTAGATAGACTGGCGCCGCCACCTTCACCGAACAGACCTCCCGGCGCTCTTGCTTGCGGTGCCGAGCCGAGGCATTCGCCGCTTGCCCGCCGTAGATCATGAAGCAGTCGCGGACCTCGGGGAACTCTCCTGCCTGGCGATCTTCCTTCTCGTCGTCGTCGCGGGCCCTGCCACCCTCCGCGGGTGGCCCGGCCCTGTGGAAGTGGCGTCGAAGCATGACGCACTCCTCAAGGGTGTGCTTGACGGGTCCCTGATGATAAGGGCACGGCTCCTTGAGCATCTTGTCGAAGAGGTTGGGACCTCCGGGGGGTTTCCGAGGGTTCTTGTACTCGGCGGCGGCGACAAGGTCCGCGTCGGCAGCGTCGCGTTTCGCTTGCGACTTCTTCTTGCCCTTCTTCTTGGTGCCGCGCTGAGTTGACGCCTCGGGAGCATCTTCCGGTGGGCGGCCCTGGGGCTGCTTGTCCTTCCGGAAGATAGCCTCGACCGCCTCCTGGCCAGAGGCGAACTTGGTGGCGATGTCCATCAGCTCGCTCGCCCTAGTGGGGGTCTTGCGACCTAGCTTGCTCACCAGGTCGCGGCAAGTGGTGCCGGCGAGGAACGCACCGATGACGTCCGAATCGGTGATGTTGGGCAGCTCGGTGCGCTGCTTCGAGAATCGCCGGATGTAGTCCCGGAGAGACTCTCCCGGCTGCTGTCGGCAGCTTCGAAGGTCCCAGGAATTCCCGGGGCACACGTACATGCCCTGGAAATTGCCGGCGAAAGTTTGGACTAGGTCGTCCCAGTTGGAGATCTGCCCCGGAGGCAGGTGCTCCAACCAGGCGCGAGCGGTGTCGGAGAGGAACAGGGGGAGGTTGCGGATGATGAGGTTGTCATCGTCCATTCCACCCAGTTGGTAGGCCAGACGGTAGTCCGCGAGCCACAGTTCCGGTCTCGTCTCCTCCGAGTACTTTGTGATAGTAGTCGGGGGTCAGAACCAGATCGGGAACGGCGCCCGTCGTATGGCCCGGCTGAAGGCCTGCGGACCGGGTGGTTCGGGCGAGGGACTCCGATCCTCCCCGCTGTCGTAGCGTCCCCCACGCCTGGGGTGGTAGCCTCGGCGCGCCCTCTCGTCGAGGTGGGCCCGATGATCGCGGTGATGGTGCTCGTTGCCGAGGCGACCCGGGGCCGCAGGCGCTGTGTTGCGCGTGTGCCCGGTGCAGACCGAGGCTTCCCGCATGAATCGGGAAGTCGCGACATGATGTTCCGAGGGGTACCCCTGCCTTCGGGAGGCGGAGCTCTCGGCCCGCCGGACCGCGGCGCCTTCCAGGAGATCTTTGAGCTCTCCCTGGATTCGCCGCCCCTCGGTGGTTGATGGCTCCGGCATCACGCGGAGGAGCATTGCTGCTGGAGCCAGGTTCTGGCCGACCCCACTGGATGCGGGTGGCGGCCTGACCCTGACATCGTCGGCGATGCAGTGCTGGAAGCCCTGGGGTAGATGACGCATTTCTCCGGGCGGAGGTTGGCCCGCCCATGCCTGCCCGACGTCCCGGCGGATTGGCTCAAGCGCTCCTGCTCCCTCGTCGAGCCTGGCCTGCACCCCGCGGATTTGCTCGAGTTGTGGGTCGTGACCCCCCGCCGGAACGGGGACCACGACTAGCTCCCGCAGGATGTCAACGCGAGGCACCGGCCTAGGGAGATCACCGTCCTCCGGCATGCCGAGATGGTTGCCTTCGGTGGGACCCCTTAGATCAACGTGGAAACATTCGCGGCTCGGGCCGTAGTCCTCGTCGCCGAGGCTACGGCTACTGTCGGAACAGTCGGAAAAGGCAGTAGTCGCATGCGGTCATGAGGTCCCGCATGGCACCGGGGTTGCCAAGTCCGGAGAAATCCCAATGGAAGCTGGGCTCGTCGTCTTCCTCGGACCCGGAGGGCCCGTAGGTCGAGACGTCCGTCAGCTGGTCCCAAGGTGACCGCATACGAAACCCCAGAGGGTTCGGATCCGCCTCTACGAGAGCGTCCGCCAAAGCGGAGCCGCTAGGCGGGTCGAGGCTAAATCTGAAAAGCGTGGGATGGGAATCGGTCGGTACCTCTTGGTCGACGGGCGGTGATGAGGTCACGTCGGGGGCTGACTGCACCGTCGTCTCAGGTACGAGGGCGACACCCAGCAAGCCTTTCGCGAGCGTGCTGGCATCGTCCGTTTGCTTGGGATTGACGTGTCGCGGGGAGACAACGCCCGTCTTCGTCTCAAGCACGAGGCCGATGGCCGGCGCGCCCCCTGTTGGAGTGCTGGCGTTGTCGACTCGCTCGACGGCCGACGAGGCGCCGCCTCCTGCTTGGCCTTGGTTGCCCCGCCTCCTCCTCCTCCGTCGACGGGGAAGAAGACGGGGCGAGCTCGAAGGTTGTTCTTCTGCCACGCGGGGAAGACGTTGTCGATTCCGCTGCCGGCGGGCGGACTGTCGGCCGCCACTGTCGCTGTCGCCCGGCGGTGGAAAGAGTATCATGTCGTAGCTACCATCGAGGGACATGAACTCAAGGCTCCCGAAACGGAGCACCGTCCCGGGCCGGAGAGGTTGCTGGAGACTACCCATCTGGAGCTTGACGGGAAGCTGTTCGTCAACACGCAGCAGGCCCCTACCTGGCGCGCCAACTGTCGGCGTATCGAGACCGGGGGGGTCCTTGAGCCGACGAGTGAAGTGTCGCCGCGTGCCCCAGCCCAGATGGGTCGACGCGAGGCCGAGCGCGAAGGGGGGAAAGCGAGGAGGCCGAAGATGGGAGAGAAAGAGGTGGAAATCCCGCGGCCTTCGTGTTCGTCCCGCACCCAGGTCGGGTGCGCTTGCAGTAGGGGGTTACAAGCGTCCACACGGGGGAAGGAGCGAGCGGCCTTATGCGAGCGCCCGTCTCGTCCTCGTCCCCGAGCGGCCAACCTTCTCTAAGAGGGCCCTGGCCCTTTCTTTTATAGGCGTAAGGAGAGGGTCTAGGTGTACAATGGGGGGTGTAGCAGAGTGCTACGTGTCTAGCGGAGGAGAGCTAGCGCCCTAAGTACACGCCATCGTGGCGGCCGGAGAGATCTTAGCACCCGGTTTGTGTGATGTCGTGGCCGTCGGAGGAGTGCTGGAGCCTGTCAGAGGGACAGCTGTCGGGGCCGTCGAGTCCTTGCTGACGTCCTCTTGCTTTCGTAAGGGGGCAGAGAGCCGCCATCGTCAGGGAACGTGCGGGGCGCCATCATCGCCTATCCGGCGGAGCGAGCCAGATGAGACGCCGGTCTTGTTCCCCGTAGCCTGAGTCAGCTTGGAGTAGGGTAATGATGGCGCCTCCTGTTGACGTGGCCGGTCCGCGCCCTAGGTTGGGCGATGTGGAGGCTTCTCCGAGGTCGAGGTCGAGTCCGTCTTCCGTGGCCGAGGCCGAGTCTGAGCCTCTGGGTCGGGCGAGGCGGAGGCTGTTGGCTGAGGCCAAGTCCGAGCCTCTGGGTCGGGCGAGGCGGAGGCCGTTGGCTGAGGCCAGGGCAGAATTTGAGTCCCGGGGTCGGGCGAAGCGGAGTTCGTCGTCTTCTGGGGCTGCGCCCAAGTCTGAGCCCTGGGTCGGGCGGAGCGGAGTTCGCCGTCTTTCGGGGCTTAGCCCGAGTCCGAGCCCTGGGTCGGGCGGAGCGGAGTTCGCCGTCTTCCGGGGCTTAGCCCGAGTCTGAGCCCTGGGTCGGGCAGAGCAGAGTTCGCCGTCTTCCGGGGCTTTGCCCGAGTCCGAGCCCTGGGTCGGGCGGAGCGGAGTTCGCCGTCTTCCGGGGCTTAGCCCGAGTCCGAGCCCTGGGTCGGGCGGAGCGGAGTTCGCCGTCTTCCGGGGCTTTGCCCGAGTCCGAGCCCTAGGTCGGGCGGAGTGGAGTTTCCTATGGTGCGTGCGGCCGGGCCTGACCGCCTGTCAGCCTCACTCTGTCAAGTGGCACCGCAGTCGGAGCGGCGCAGGCGGCGCTGTCTTTCTGATAGACCGGTCAGTGGAGTGGCGAAGTGACGACGGTCACTTCAGCTCTATCAGTTGAGGGGGGCGCGTCAAGATAAAGGTGTCAGGCCACCTTTGCATTAAATGCTCCTGCGATTTGGTTGGGGTTGCTTCTTGGCGAAGACAGGGTCTCGGGCGAGCCGGGAACGTGTTTGCCGCTGGAGGGGGGGCTCGGGCGAGGCGGAGATCCTCCGGGGTCGGCTGCCCTTGTCCGAGGCTAGGCTCGGGCGAGGCGTGATCGAGTCCCTCGAATGGACTGATCCCTGACTTGATCGCACCCATCAGGCCTTTGCAGCTTTGTGCTGATGGGGGTTACCAGCTGAGAATTAGGAGCCTTGAGGGTACCCCTAATTATGGTCCCCGACACTACTTAAAAGAAAAATTAGATGGCACCCAATTCTTTTCGCTAGTGCACTTACACCAACGGGCTATGACCTGTGAAAGCCGAAGTAAGGAAACATCAAAATCGGCTAGCCATAAGATGCATCTAGTGGGATACGATAATTCGGACGATGAATCCACGGATGTATACACCGCCGAACTGGTTTGGCCAGGACAGGCTAAACCTTCAGCGTGTTCTGCTTTACAGTCGATTCGAAAGAATCGACAAGAAGAAGTTAAGTTTACCTTTAATGTTGCCAAATGCGATAAAATATTTGACGAGTTACTGAAAAACGGCAACATTAAATTAACTCATAATATTCCTCCTCCTGATGAATTAAAGAGGCGTGCTTATTGTAAGTGGCATAATTCCTTTTCTCATGCCACCAATGATTGTAATGTTTTTCGTCGACAGATACAATCAGCCATAAATGAGGGTCGATTGGCTTTTCAGGAGATGCAAGTAGACACACAACCCTTTCCTGTTAATACAATAGAACTCACACGCAAAAAGGTCTTGGTTCGGCCCGAAATGGCCGATAAAGGCAAAGGCATCGTCATCAGCAATCCTCGCATGTCAGATATATCACAAAAGGAGATTGCTCGAAAGGCTTCGGACGAGAAGGCTAAAAAGTTCGAAGACGCCGGGGGGCAGGCACAGTTAATGAACCAAACACATCAGCCTAGCTCGAGCATCGTAAATGGTCCGGCACCTACGTGCGGACGATCCAGTGCTCAGACAAACGATCCGGCTAACTCAGCCGGACAGTCCCCCTATGACCAAAGGCGTCAACCTCTACACAAAGAAAGGAAAAAGACGCAAGGTCAAAGCACATATAATCGGCTGATCAAAGCCGATCCTACTTTTGATCAGTTGCTCTCCAAAAATACTAACAAAAAGACTGTTCCACGTGATCGGTCAACAAAGAAACCCCGATCACCTGCTAAAACAAGACGGTTAAGCAAAACGGCCCGAAAGGCGACACAACAAGCATCACCTATTCATTCTATGAGACCAGGGTACTTTCCACCTATTTACTCATCGTCGGTATATTATCCTGTTCAAACATGGAATGGCACGATGATGAATCCATGGTACATGTATAGTCCCTTCGTCTATCCAGACTAGGGGCACCTCCATTCTATTCCTTTTGATCCATTGATCAAATGGTCATGGCCGAGAAAGATACAATCCGAAACGGCCTTTATATTGGTGCTTTATTGAATAATCTCCATATCGAAAAGCCGGTGACTTACATCGGTTTAGTTCATATGCTTTTGGTTCGTCAACCTTCACCAAAAGGCAGGGGGGCATATGTTGGAAACCAAAATGACCGTGCGGACGGTCCGGCCCTGAGGCCGGACGGTCCGCGGTCCGGACTGTCCGCGGTGGTGGCGCGGACGGTCCGCGCGTGCGCAGAGTCAGTTAGGGTTCCTAGTTTCTCGCGGGATTTGTTACCTAAAACCGCGGGATTAACTCGGAAATCAGTTGGAAGCGGATCCAGACCTCCCCCTTTATATAGATAAAGGGCTACGACCGATTGAACCCCCAACAATCGATCAAATCAAGTCTATTACTCGTTTTTACCTTATGCATTAGGAGTAGTTCTAGTTTAGCCCTAGTTTAGTATTTCAATCCCCAAATTCTCTGCCTCTTTTCGACTCTACGTCGATTAGAGGAGTCTAGGTCGGTCTACCCGAGCCTAGACACCACCTAGGATCTCTCCTCCCCGACGAGGTCCCTCCCGGGAGCGAGATCCAGGTGCCGCCGGCGATCCTCCGCCGCCCCTGCGCACGCGCGGACCGTCCGGCCCCAGGGCGCGGACCGTCCGGCCGTCAGGCAGGGAACCCGGGCTCCTGCAGCAGGTCGCGGACCGTCCGGCCCTGTGCCGCGGACCGTCCGCGCCTGACCAGAGAGCACCTCCGCCTCACGCCAGGTCGCGGACCGTCCGGCCCTGTGCCGCGGACCGTCCGCGCCTGGCCAGAGAGCACCGCCGCTGGTTCTTTTGAAGTGATTGACACCTCAAAAAAGGTGTAAACAGTATGTTTATCCATTACAGAAAGTGACGCTAGCTTGTGCCCTCCTTTCATTTGAAAAGGAGGCATGACATAGGGAGAGCTTGTGAAATGAATGGATGGTCATGGTCATGGCCTAGTCAGGGCGGCAGTAGCGGACACAGCTACTTGATTGCCAAGTTAAAAAAAAAATAATACTTATACTATTATACTAACTAAGCTTATATGATCTTAGAATGTGCCGTGGTCCATATAGACTACCCAATGTGGGACCGCCCCTGAGCCAGGCCAAAGCGAAAAGGGCGCCACAGCCCACAAGTCATGGATAGCCTGAATGGCTTCTCTGAACGAGTGAGAACAATGGCATCGGATTTGTAAGTGAATGTTATTCTTCTCTGCAGATGGTGTGATGCATGCTCCACCGAGCCACCATATATGCTTTCTTGATGGATTGGTACTTGTGACAGGATGAGCAGTATTCCTCTCTTCATCATCTAGCTTATTCCCCTTTTTTTCTCTGAGTGCGTGTGCATGTGTGACGGTGTGAGCATGCATGGCCCTATTTAGGTATAAGTTATTAGTTAACTGGAAATAACTACCTCTTCTATTTTGATTATAAGACGTTTTTTATTTTCCTAGACACAGGTTTTTGCTATGTTTTAACTATTGAAGAACCAAGAAAACGCAATCAGAGAGGAGTGAATAGGTGTTTTCACTCAAGCCAATCTTGGCCTACTTCCCTATTTGATCTCCGCGATCATATCACATGCACAACAAATCACATGACAAGTACACACATCAACTGGAGGCTACGTATACTCAAAAAGTTCACAGAATATGACCATGGGTGAGGACAGAGCGCGTAGACTCGTGTTGGTCTATAATGTGGGGTAGTCTATATATGATCCTACAAGTGTAACAACCAACCAGTGGCATAAAAGTGGACGTGGTGTTAGGGTCGGCCGTTACAGATCAAAAAAGTGCATAAAGCAAACCCATTTAAATGAATGGATTAAGGTCAATTATGTATCGATCAGCCCCAGGAGTCCAGATGTATTGTACAGATAATAATAGAAGCTAAGGTCAAGTATGGCCTGTAGGCAGCACCATTGTATGTGGTGGCCGTTCTCGCTCTCGGCGTCAACCAGCATGAATATGGATGGAGATGGAGATGGAGAGCATGCATGGCGATGGGCGATGGCGAGACAAGAGCAACTCCAAAAGATTAGTTAAAAAGACTAGTCAAATTTACTGATTTAGCTACTCTCTAAAATAGATTTTAGAGAAAAAGTGTAGACTAATCCAACAGACTCGGTAAAACTACGGACTGAATAGAGAGTGAAGCAGACTATCCAAAAATAGAGAGCGAAGATGGAGAAATAGAGAGCCACTAAATTTAAAGAGTCGTTTATAGAGTTTATTGGATACACTTTTCTTTTAATATTAACTAAATTTACCTTTACAAAACAATATACCTAGTCTCTTGCAGTTGGTTAATTAAGAGACAAACTGGCGCCAGCATTAGCTCCCTCGCGTGGCATATTCCGGCATATCCCGATCCGTGGTCTCGATCGGCCGTCGTCTTGACACTGACAGACAGGTTAATGGCACGACGCGACGCCGGGGCTGCTGTTTCCTGTACGACGACAAGGACGCAGGGTACGTGGTGGCTAATCATGCATGGAGTCCTTCCGATCCGATCCAAATCTACGAAACCATACAGGGCTGGGCTGGTTTCTGCCCGCTGCTACAAATCCCGTCATTACAATAATCCTCCTACCTGACTGTGGGCCTGCATCCACTACAACAGCTACAGACATTAAGCCAAAAACCGGCCGAAAATAAGGCTTTATTTTCGGCGGCTGGTTTCTTGGCCGCCGAAAATAACAGATAATTTTCTGCGGCTAGGGAGCAGGCCGCCGAAAATTAAACCCGTCGAAAATAATATTCCTATTTTCGGCGGCCAGGGAACAGGCCGCCGAAAATTAATAATTTCAGAGCAAAAAAATTGAAAAAATGCGAAAAATAACAGAAAATTTATACAAAATTCATACAATAACATAAATTTCATACAATAACAGAAAATTCATACTTGAGTCCACAAATAGTCCATACAAACATAAAATCCACAAATAGTCCATTACAACGCACAGTGCGGCACAAAGCTAACAATTAATCACATATTCGGGTCATTGGAGTTGTGTCCACTACCTCCAGAAGCGAAGAACTGGTCGACGAAGTCGTGTAACGGGTTTGGATCCTAAAAAAAGAAGACATTAATAACGGCATTGGTTACATGTATAACGACTATTCAAACAAATTGTTCTAACCTCTCTTGCATCAGCTTCCTCTCCTGCATAAGCTCCTCCTGGTGCTGGTATGATGTAACACCCTAAAGTTCGATCTTGTGAAATTAAGGAAAGATTTCCCAAGGGTTTTTAATCAAAACACCTTTCTTTAAATAATCTTCATAATTTTAAAAGTTACTACTCCAATATTAATATAATTTTTTTATATATAAATTAAAGTATTCTTGGATTGCAATTATATATAAGAATTATGATTAAACTATTCCTTAATATATAATCTACAATATAATTTATATGTCACTAAAATGCGAACTAGTCCCTATTTTAAGATTGGAATCATGTATAAAGTAACTAAAACAACTGTATATAAATAATAATAACAATATAAAGTTTTTCACTCATGCTGATGTTTTATTTGTGCAACTAAAAGTAAAAAAATGTGGAATGTAAACTTGAGTTTGGTTTTTGAAAATAGAAATTAGAAAAGTGAGGGAAATAAATATTATGTAGAGAAAAATAAGTAAGCAAAGATATATGATTCCTACACTAGGGTTTGAATTGGTATAATTTACTCAAAGGTGAAGCTCATAACAAAACTTTGAATTTAAAATTTGAATTCAAACTGAATTTGGGAATAAGGAAAATATAAAAAGAAAAAGAAAACAAAAATGGGAAAAAACGCTCCTGGGCCGAAACCATCTCTGCTCGGCCCACTCACCACCGCGCCGGCCCAACTCGCGCGGGCCTGCTGGCATCACGGCGCCGACAGGCGGGACCGCCGCGTCAGCCTCGCCTTGGCCTCTCCACGCGCGCCTGGTGTCTTCCGTGTGGGACCGGGGAGTCAGCCCTCACGCGCGGACTCTTCGCCACTCCGTCACTGCTGCTTGGGGCCCGCACGTCATTCTTTCGCGCTTGCACCGTCTTCGCTGTCACCGTGGTGTGGGCCCGAGTCGTCAGATATCTCTTCCCCGTAGATCTCGCGTGCCACGAACGGGTCATGGTTGACTCCGCGCGGATTTAACGGCTCGGCTTGGGGATGATGGTGCGATTCGCCCGCCAGCTCTTGCGGAATCCGCGGCACTATAAATCCCGAGCCCTGCTCCCTCGCCCGACCCTGTGAACGAACGCCGAAGTCCACCGCCGCCATGAACTCCTCCGGATCCCGCCGCCGTGAGTGAAATCAATGCACGCCGACGTTCGGGGTCCCGGCTCGTGGCGGGGAGGCTTCAATGGACCCCGTGGTTGCTGTTTGTGGCCTCGTCATGCTGGATTAGCAACTGGTGATCCGGCAATTCCTCGCCGTTGCCAGTGCTCCGCCGCGGAGCCGCCTCCGACGTAGACCGCCCCCGCTTCGTCGCCCCTACCTCTGGTGAGTCCCCCGATAGCTTCGTTGCGTCCGTAGGATCGCTTAGCGCCTATCAGATATCGTAATAGGGCACCGGAACCCGGAATCGCTGCGCTCCGGCGATGGCTCCGCCGCGCGCGTGGGCGGCGCCGCCACAGCTGGCCACGGATGGAAGACGGGGGCTGTGGGCCGTTTATCGTGGAATGAACGACACCGATAAGGCACCGCTTACCCCCTTCGCGCAATCATATCGCGACCGTTGGATCGCTGGCAAACGACTCGGATCAGATCCAGGAGCCTTTTTGTGTGATTGAATCTGGTCCATAGGATTTGGATCCGATGACCGAGATTTCGTACCGATTCGCGCGATGTTGTTCTAATCCTGTGCGTTCGAAGCGGATCGGACGGCTCAGCCCATCCGATACCCCCTTCGCCTCGGCTAAATTGATAAAGAGCCCCTCGGTAACTTCAAAATAAACCCGCAGTCCATCTGTAGGTTAATCCTGAGTCTAGGAAAACTTGCGATCTAGCCCCTGCGTTTCTTTTTATTTGACGCGCAGTCCAGATAACAGAGAAATTAGATAATTAATATTAAAAATTGATTTTTAGTATAAAAATAAATCTTAAAACTTGTATAATTCATATTTAATTCATTTTAACTCCAAATTGAGTCATTCCAGTTGCAATAATTTTATTTTAATATTGTATATCAACTAGTAACACTGTTTAGCCATGAAACTTGAAGCAAAATTGTTCATTTGAATTAATCTGTTCTAGGTGCTTAATAACTTCAGAAATTCATAACTAAATAACTATAACTCCAAATTTAGTGATTCTTGTTCCTACCATCTCGTAGCAACGCGTGGATTATTATTATTCAGTTTGTACTTATGTTTGGTGTAATGTTAATTTTGCCTATACCATGTTTGTCTGCATTGCTACGACTAGTGTGAGGTCACGAGTCATCTGAAGATCATCCTGGTACCTGGAATCTCAAGTCCCAGGCAAGTTGTGCCCTTGATCACTTCTTTTTACCCACTCATGTTCTAATTAATCATAATGATCTGCATAGGTTAATTTTGATGGGACCCAATAGGATACCCTAGTTTGTCTATCTTTATACCTTGTTCACCACTGAATCTTTGGGTAGTACTTGCTATCGCTTTATGTGGTTTTGGGTATAGAGATACATATTACTATTCATGATTATACTTTTATTGTCAGTTGTTATTTACTGTTCATGTTAAGATCATTATGTTAATTGGAACATGGAGAACCACCCGGGAAAACAGTGCTACCACAAGGGAGGAATGGGACCCCTTGGCTGATTAATTAGGAAAGCTAGTGGAAGACTACCTTACCCGAAAGGGGCAAGGGCAGTAGGGGAGTGGTCAGTGTAGGGAGGCCCTCGGGAGGATTTTGCTGCGATGGCGGTCCTGCAAGGGATTCCTGCATTGGAACTTCCTATAAACTGTAGCGGGTTTTCGGAAGCTAGTGGAACTTTGTAAAGGCCTCGTAGTGGATCCCTAGCCATTCACCTCGGTAGTGTCTAAGGGCCTTGCAAACCCTGGCGACATGGGATACACGACTTGTGGGTAAAGATGCGCAACCTCTGCAGAGTGTAAAACTAGTATACTAGCCGTGCTCACGGTCATGAGCGGCTCGGACACTCACATGATTAAGTTATGGAACTTAAACTCAATTTGTCATATGCATTGCATCGCAGGTGAAGTTGTTACTTTTGTTCTACTATTTAACTGGGTTGGTATTTACTTATACTTAGTGTCGGCGTTCCGAGACCGGGGGGTCCCCGAGCCGACGAGTGAGAGTGCCGCGTGCCCCAGCCCAGATGGGTCGAGCGCGTGGAGCGAGCGCGAAGGGGGGAACAGAGAGAGAGAGAGAGAGAGAGTCGGTGGCCGGAGCCGGGTCGTGAGGGAGTCGGAGAAATTCCCGCAGCCTTCGTGTTCGTCCCGCGCCCAGGTCGGGTGCGCTTGCAGTAGGGGGTTACAAGCGTCCGCACGAGGTGAAGGGAGAGAGCGGCCCCGAGAGAGCGCCTGCCTCTGCCTTTCGTCCCCGTGAGGCCAACCTTCTCTAAGAAGGCCCTGGCCCTTCCTTTTATAGTCGTAAGGAGAGGGGCCAGGTGTACAAGATGGGGGTGTAGCAAGGTGCTACGTGTCTAGCGAGGGAGAGCTAGCGCCCTATGTACATGCCCAGGTGGCAGCCGGAGAGATCGTGGCACCCTGTTGGTGTGGCGTCGTGGCTGTTGGAGGAGTAACGGAGCCGAACGGGGGGACAGCTGTCGAGGTGGCTGGGTCCTTGCTGACGTTCTCCTGCTTTCGTAAGGGAGCTGGGAGCCGCCGTCGTCATGATCTAGCGGGGCGCCATCATGGCCTATCTGGCATAGCTGGCCAGATGGGACGCCGGTCTTGTTCTCTGCGACCCAAGTCGGCTCAGGGCAGGGTGATGATGACGCTTTCTGTTGACGTGGCGGTCTCGTGTCCTAGGTCGGGCGTCGTGGAGGCTCCTCCGAGGCTGAGGCTGAGCCCGTCCTGCAAGACAGAGACAGAGTCCGAGCCCGGGGTCGGGCGAGGCGGAGGTTATTCGGCAGAGGCCGAAGCGGAGTCCGAGCCCTGGGTCGGGCGAGGCGGAGGTCGCCGTCTTCCGGGGCCTTAGCCCGAGTCCGAGCCCTGGGTCGGGCGGAGCGGAGTTCGCCGTCTTCCGAGGCCTTAGCCTGAGTCCGAGCCCTGGGTCGGGCGGAGCGGAGTTCGCCGTCTTCTGGGGCCTTAGCCCGAGTCCGAGCCCTGGGTCGGGCGGAGCGGAGTTCGCCGTCTTCCGAGGCCTTAGCCTGAGTCCGAGCCCTGGGTCGGGCGGAGCGGAGTTCGCCGTCTTCCGGGGCCTTAGCCCGAGTCCGAGCCCTGGGTCGGGCGGAGCGGAGTTCGCCGTCTTCCGGGGCCTTGGCCCGAGTCCGAGCCCTGGGTCGGGCGGAGTCTCCTATGGCACCACTGGCGGAGTCTGGTCGCCTGTCGGTCTTACCTTTTGCGTTAAACGCCCCGGTGACTCGGTCGGTTGGTGCGGTGATTTAGTCAGGGTTTCTCCTTATCGGAGGCGGGGCCTAGGGCGAGCCGGAGATGCGTCTGCCGTGAAAGAGGAGACCTCAGGCGAGACGGAGTCATCTTAGGGTCGGCTGCCCTCGCCCGAGGCTAGGCTCGGGCGTGGCAAGGTCAAGTCACTCGTATGGACTGATCCCTGACTTAATCAAACCCATCAGGCCTTTGCAGCTTTATGCTGATGGGGGTTACCAGCTGAGAATTAGGCGTCTTGAGGGTACCCCTAATTATGGTCCCCGACAGTAGCCCCCGAGCCTCGAAGAGAGTGTTAACACTCGCTTGGAGGCTTGCATCGCACTTTTTTGCAAGGGGACCAGCCTTTCTCGGAGGTACTTTGTTCCGGTGGGTGCGCGCGAGCGCACCCGCCGGGTGTAGCCCCCGAGGCCTCGGAGGAGTGGTTTCACTCCTTCGAGGTCTTAATGCCTTGCGCAATGCCTCGGCTGGTCTGGCGGTTCCCTCATGCGAGCAGGGCGTAACCCAGGTGCACTGTCAGGGCCCAAGTTCTCGGGCTGGTATGTTGACGCTGTCAACGGTTCGGCCGGAGCCGGGTTTGCGAGAGCAGCCCCCGAGCCCTCGCACGGAGCGAGAGGACGATCAGGGACAGACTCGACTTTTTATATACGCCCCTACGTCGCCTTTCCGCAAGGAGGAGGGGGGGAGTGCGCCATGTTACCCTCGATGGGCACCGAAGATGGTGTCTCCGGTGAGCTGCGATCGGGTAATCCGAGTGGACGTCCGTGCCCCGTTCGTTAGGGGTCGGCTAGGGGCCCGGAGGCACGCCCAAAAGTACCTGCGGGTGATCTGCCGGACCCGGTCCCCTAGCGACGGGGTCCGAGGGCTCGTTGCCTCCCTCCGATGGGATTCCGTTACAGAGTCGTTCCCGCTGGTCTCGGAAATGTCCTAGGGTACCTCGGGAGCGCAGCCCGAGCCTTGGTTATGTATCGAACGTACCCCTAGTCATCCCTCGCTCGGCGTCTGAGGCGACTGTGAACCCTTCGACGGGCCAGCCTTCGAACCCCTGATCAGTAGGGGGCACGGAGCCCGAGTAGCCTGAGGCGGTCGTGGAACCTTTCGGGGGCCGACCTTCGAACCCCTGACCAGTAGTGGGTGTCGGGCCCACGCGATCTGAGGCGGCTGTTGAACCCTTCGGGGGGCCAGCCTTCGAACCCCTGATCAGTAGGGAGGCTCGGAGCCTAGTTCCTTCACGGGGAAGGATCCCTTTGGGGTTATCCCCCTTCTCGTTCCCTGTTGCAAGAGATAGAGAAAGAAGGAAAAGGGAAAAAGGATTCGAAATTGAACTTCGTGGCGTACCTTTTTCGGCGTGGCCGTTTTGGCGGAGGCGAAGCGTCGCCAGCTGCCCCTGCCAGAAACGTCACCTATTTCGCCGCGGAGTTAATGCGCCGGGGTGAGTAGTTGGCGAGGTTGCCGTTGCGCGTGCGCGAGCCGTTCGAGGTACGGGTCACGGGCGCGCCGTCTTCACGCCGTAAGAAGGGGTTCTCTTGCTGCCTCCGGATGGGACGTGAGCCTGGCCGATGGCGTGACTGCTGCCCTCGCGCGCCTGCCACCGTCATCACTGCCGGCCCATTTTTGACCGTGTTTGACCGCTGCGCCAGGCTGGCGCCGCTGGATCGCAGGCTGGGCGGCCTCGAGTCGCGGTATCGGTTCCGCAATCGAGGAGGTGCGGTGGTGGAGCGAGAGGCGCAGCGGTTCGCATGCAGCGCCCGGCGCGCCAGTTGAACGACGCGTGGTCTTGAGCCGTCGCGCTGGCCTGTCAGGAGTCGGAGAGGCGCGTCCACTTGGCGCGGTTGCATGCCGCCTGCATGGCCGCTCGCCCCTTTTGCCCGTTGGTCTGGGCAAAAGTGGAGGGTTACTTGTAACCGCTGGGCGGTTGCGTGCGTCGTGCGCGGCGGTTCGGCTTTCTCTGCTTGGAGCCGGTCTGCATGACAGGCGGGCCCCAGCCCCCGTGTCGTGGGGGAGGACTTTGGAGGCGTGTTGGAGAGGACTCCGCCCGTGACGGTTGAGGGCGCAAGCAGGGGGAGTTGCCTTTAAAAGGAGGGCGACCCTCTTCGTAAGGTGACCATGTCTCCTATCTCCCTTATGCATTGTGTCTTTCCATCTTCCGAGCCCCCGGATGGGGGAGACCGCCGTCTTTCTGCTCCATCGCCGGAGGGACGCAACTCTGTGGGAGTTGGTACCTTTCAGCCATCGTTCGGCTTCAAGGATTTTCATCACACAGCCCAGCGGCTTCCCTTCGCCGGTGGCCACCCAAGGCGGTGGCCTCCAGCTCCCGAATGGGGAGGGGCAAACCGGGCTGTGGTCTTGGCCCCGCCCTCAGTGTTGAGGGTGTTCGTCATCCTCGCCGGGGCGGGGAGCGAGGCGAGCCGGGGCCCCACCTCCTACGCGGGTCGGCGGGCCACCTCATTTTCCAGCTTCTGGTGGTGGCAATCGCCTTTTAGCCCTAGGGCGGAGACATCCTCCAGCCATGCCGGGGAAGGAGAACTGTTGCTGCCCAGCTAGGATGCAACATTCCGTCTCCCTCCTCGTATTCGCGGCGAGGGCGGCTGCGAGGATCTGCCGGGGTGATTAGAGGTGTCCCGCGTTTGCTGGTGATTCGCCCGGAGCTTGTTGCTCCACGGGCTTCCCAGGCGGGGAGGTTGTCCGTACCCGCGAGGACGGAACCAGAGTTCCGTTTGTAATGGCACTTCGGGTGCCGGGTTTTTTGTTCATTTTCGGCTTTCGGGGCCTGAACATGTATGTAACTCCGGCACAGAGCCGTGTTTTTTCCTCATTTCTGAGCAATAAGACTTGCCTGTCGGTTGTCTGAATCGCTTCACCAAGCATGAGTCGCCCCGTGTCCAGGTGACGAGTGAGGTATCCGTATCCCGGAGGCGTAGGAATCCCTCGGCTCGGTCGGACCTGTTGTCCGAGGCTCCTCTAGCTTAGTTAAAGAGACCCCTCGGCCGCTCTTCGACGAGCCGAGGCCAGGGGTAGCGATATCAGCACAAGCAGAGGCGTTGTTGGCTCGGAAATGGAACCTGGTCGGCCGGAGCCTAGCCGAGTTGTCTGTCGGCAGGATCGACGTCGGAGCTGATTAGCCGAGGCCTCGGACCGAGCTGGCGCCCTTGGAAGGTGGTCGGCCGAGGCCCCGGAGGTGGCCGGCCGAGCCGTCTGCTCGGGCCGGGTTCTCGGGGAAGTCTCTGGCAGAGAATGCTCGAGCGCGGTGACGACATCGTCCTTCGGAGCGGAGGCCCTCGGGCCGCGTCGCCGCCCGAGGCTAGGTCGGGCCTCGCCGAAGGTGCTGCTGATGCCGAGGGTGTCGTCGCCCTCTTCCAGTGTCAAGATCCGCGCCTGCAGGGTCAGATCGTCTTGTAGCGTGGGCCTTGTGCGGCCGTTGAGGCCAGAACACACACCCTTGTTGCGTTATAAAGCTGTGTCTCTTTTCCTCTTGTTTCGAGTATCTGGACTTTTTGTCGGTAGCAGGGATGTTAGTGCGAGCAAGAGTTGCTTCTCGCGGGAGGTGATGAGTGAGGTATCCGTATCCCGGAGGCGTGGGAGTCCCTCGGCTCGGTCGGCCTCGCCGCTTACGCGTACTTTTACCCATCCATGAGGCCCTGTCACCGACTCGGTCGAGAAGGCTCGAAGAACCTGCTTCAACAGAAGAGCTTCCGTACGTAAAGACTCATTCGATCCGCGGAGTCACTTTATCCGAGCGCGAGTTACTTATCGCAGAAGGTGATGAGTGAGGTATCCGTATCCCGGAGGCGTAGGAGTCCCTCGGCTCGGTCAGCCTTGACTGCTTACGTGTACCCCATCGTTTCCAGGACCCACTTTCCGAAGTAGTCAAAAAGCACGAAAGATGTTCTGGTGAAAGAGGTTTTTTGTTCGAGGAAAATTTTGACGCAGAGGGGGTTAACCCCCTTTTAGCCCCCGAGGGAGGGTCGGGCTTTGCCGAGGCGAAGCCGACCCTTCCTTGTTGACTAAACTTTGCGTGGGTGCGAGGTATACGAACAACTTGGAAACATCTTAAGGGTAGAAGCGACGTAGCTGTTGGATGTTCCAAGCGTTGCCGTAGACCTCGCCTTGACTGTTGGCCAGCTTGTACGTTCCGGGTTTCAGAACTTTGGCGATGATGAACGGCCCCTCCCAGGGGGGCGTTAGCTTGTGCCTCCCTCGGGCGTCTTGCCGCAGCCGAAGCACCAGATCGCCCACCTGGAGTTCTCGGGGTCGGACCCCTCGGGCGTGGTAGCGTCGCAGGGACTGCTGATACCGCGCCGAGTGTAGTAAGGCCCTGTCCCGAGCCTCGTCCAGCTGGTCCAGCGAGTCTTCTCGGCTGGCTTGGTTGCTTTCTTCGTTGTAAGCCCTCGTCCTCGGGGAACCGTATTCCAGGTCCGTGGGCAGGATGGCCTCGGCCCCGTAGACCAGGAAGAACGGCGTGAAACCCGTGGCTCGGCTTGGAGTCGTCCTCAGGCTCCAGACCACCGAGGGGAGTTCCTTCATCCATCGCTTGCCGAACTTGTTGAGGTTGTTGTAAATCCGAGGCTTGAGCCCTTGTAGAATCATGCCATTGGCACGTTCCACTTGCCCATTCGACATGGGGTGAGCCACGGCGGCCCAGTCCACCCGGATGTTGTGATCCTCGCAAAAATCCAAGAATTTTTTGCCGGTGAACTGGGTGCCATTGTCGGTGATGATGGAGTTCGGGACCCCGAAGCGATGGATGATGTTGGTGAAGAACGCCACCGCCTGCTCGGACCTGATGCTGTTTAGGGGTCGGACCTCGATCCACTTGGAGAATTTGTCGATGGCGACCAGCAGGTGCGTGTAGCCCCCGGGCGCTTTCTGCAGTGGGCCGACGAGGTCCAGACCCCACACAGCGAAGGGCCAGGTGATGGGTATCATCTGCAGAGCCTGAGCGGGCAGGTGGGTCTGCTTCGCATAGAATTGGCACCCTTCGCAGGCGCGGACAATTCTGGTGGCGTCAGCCACCGCCGTTGGCCAGTAGAAGCCTTGGCGGAAAGCATTCCCAACGAGGGTTCGAGGTGCTGCATGATGACCGCAAGCCCCCGAGTGTATTTCCTGCAGGAGGTCCTGACCCTCGGCGATGGTGATGCATCGCTGGAGGATGCCCGAGGGGCTGCGGTGGTAGAGCTCCTTCTCATCGCCCAACAGGACGAACGATTTTGCTCGTCGCGCTACCCGCCGAGCCTCGGCTCGGTCGAGGGGCAGTTCTCCTCGGCGGAGATATTGCAGGTACGGGGTCTTCCAATCTTGATCTGGCACGACCCCGTTTTGCTCCCCCTCGACGTGCAGCGCTTCGCCCTCGGGCTCCGAGGGTTCCTCGGATTGAGCCGAGGACGGCTCGGGATGGGCCGAGGTTACCTCGGACGGGGCCGAGGGTGCCTCGGGCTCGGGCGTGTCGCCTATCTTGACGGAGGGTTGGTGCAGATCCCGGGCGAAGACGTCTGGGGGAACCGTCGTTCGCCCCGAGGCTATCTTCGCCAGCTCGTCCGCAGTCTCGTTGTAGCGCCGGACGATGTGGTTAAGCTCGAGCCCGTAGAACTTGTCTTCCAGGCGTCGAACCTCTTCACAGTAGGCCTCCATCTTCGGATCGCGGCAGTGGGAGTTCTTCATGACTTGGTCGATGACGAGCTGCGAGTCGCCGCGCGCGTCGAGGCGTCGGACCCCTAGTTCGATGGCGATTCGCAACCCGTTGACCAGAGCCTCGTACTCAGCCACATTGTTGGACGCCGGGAAATGGAGGCGGAGCACATAGCGCAGGTGTTTTCCGAGGGGCGAGACGAAAAGCAGGCCCGCGCCAGCTCCCGTCTTCATCAGCGACCCGTCGAAAAACATGGTCCAGAGCTCTGGTTGGATCGGAGCCGTTGGCAACTGGGTATCGACCCATTCGGCTACGAAATCCGCCAGTACCTGGGACTTGATGGCCTTCCGAGGGGCGAACGAGATCGCCTCGCCCATGATTTCCACCGCCCACTTCGCGATCCGTCCCGAGGCTTCTCGGCACTGGATGATCTCCCCCAGGGGGAAGGATGACACCACAGTCACCGGATGGGACTCGAAGTAATGTCGCAGCTTTCGCCTCGTCAGGATCACAGCGTATAGCAGCTTCTGGACTTGTGGGTAGCGGATCTTGGTCTCGGACAGCACTTCGCTGACGAAGTAAACTGGCCTCTGAACGGGCAAAGCATGCCCCTCTTCCTGCCTTTCGGCCACGATCGCGGCGCTGACCACCTGAGTGGTTGCGGCGACGTAGACCAGGAGGGTTTCTCCATCAGTTGGGGGTACCAAGATGGGCGCCTGTGTGAGGAGTGCCTTCAGGCTCCCGAGGGCTTCCTCGGCCTCGGGAGTCCAAGTGAAGCACTCGGCCTTCCTTAAGAGGCGGTACAGGGGCAGGCCTCTTTCGCCGAGGCGCGAGATGAAACGGCTCAAGGCCGCGAGGCATCCCATGACCCTCTGTACGCCTTTTAAGTCTTTGATGGGCCCCATGTTTGTGATCGCTGCGATCTTCTCCGGGTTGGCTTCGATGCCCCGCTCGGAGACGATGAATCCCAAGAGCATGCCTCGGGGCACCCCGAAGACGCACTTCTCGGGATTGAGCTTGACGCCCTTCGCCTTGAGACACCGGAATGTCAGTTCGAGGTCGGAGAGAAGGTCGGAGGCTTTCCTCGTCTTGACTACGATGTCATCGACGTAGGCCTCGACCGTGCGACCAATGTGTTCGCCGAACACATGGTTCATGCACCGCTGGTACGTTGCACCCGCGTTCCTCAAACCGAACGGCATTGTGATGTAACAATACATGCCGAAGGGCGTGATGAAAGAAGTCGCGAGCTGGTCGGACTCTTTCATCTTGATTTGATGATACCCTGAGTAAGCATCAAGGAAAGACAGGGTTTCGCACCCTGCAGTGGAGTCCACGATTTGATCGATGCGAGGTAGAGGGTAGGGGACCTTCGGACATGCTTTGTTGAGACCAGTGTAGTCTACACACATCCGCCACTTCCCCCCTTTTTTCCTCACAAGCACAGGGTTGGCAAGCCATTCGGGATGGAATACCTCTTTGATAAACCCTGCTGCCATCAGCTTGTGGACCTCCTCGCCTATCACCCTGCGCCTTTCCTCGTCGAATCGGCGCAGAGGTTGTCTGACCGGTCGGGCTCCGGCCCGAATATCCAGCGAGTGCTCGGCGACTTCCCTCGGTATGCCGGGCATGTCCGAGGGACTCCACGCGAAAACGTCGGCGTTTGCGCGGAGAAAGTCGACGAGCACTGCTTCCTATTTGGGGTCGAGCCCGGAACCGACCCGGATCTGCCTGGAGGCGTCGCCACTGGGGTCGAGAGGGACGGCCTTAACCGTCTCCGCTGGCTCGAAGTTGCCGGCATGCCGCTTCACGTCCGGCACCTCTCGGGAGAGGCTTTCCAGGTCGGCAATGAGGGCCTCGGACTCGGCGAGGGCCTCAGCGTACTCCACGCACTCCACATCGCATTCGAAGGCGTGTTTGTACGTGGGGCCGACGGTGATGACCCCGTTGGGGCCCGGCATCTTGAGCTTCAGGTAGGTGTAGTTGGGGATGGCCATGAACTTCGCGTAGCATGGCCTTCCCAACACTGCGTGGTAGGTTCCTCGGAACCCGACCACCTCGAACGTCAATGTCTCCCTTCGGAAGTTGGAGGGTGTTCCGAAGCAGACAGGGAGGTCGAGCTGTCCGAGGGGCTGGACGCGCTTCCCGGGAATGATCCCGTGGAAGGGCGCAGCGCCTGCTCGGACGGATGACAGGTCGACGCGCAGGAGCCTTAGGGTCTCGGCGTAGATGATGTTGAGGCAGCTGCCTCCATCCATCAGGACCTTGGTGAGCCTGACGTCGCCGATGACGGGATCGACGACGAGCGGGTACTTCCCCGGGCTCGGCACGTGGTCGGGGTGGTCGTCTCGGTCGAAGGTGATGGGCTTGTCGGACCAGTCTAGGTAGACTGGCGCCGCCACCTTCACCGAGCAGACCTCCCGACGCTCTTGCTTACGATGCCGAGCCGAGGCGTTTGCCGCATGCCCTCCGTAGATCATGAAGCAATCGCGGACCTCTGGAAACTCTCCTGCTTGGCGATCCTCCCTTTTGTCGTCGTCGTGAGCCCTGCCACCCTCTGCGGGTGGCCCGGCCCGATGGAAATGACGCCGAAGCATGACGCACTCTTCGAGGGTATGCTTGACGGGCCCCTGATGGTAGGGGCACGTCTCCTTGAGTGCTTTGTCGAAGAGGTTAGCACCTCCGGGGGGCTTCCGAGGGTTCTTGCGCTCGGCGGCGGCGACAAGGTCCGCATCGGGAACGTCGCGCTTCGCTTGCGACTTCCTCCTGCCTCTCTTCTTGGCGCCGCGCGGAGTGGACGCCTCGGGAGCATCTTCCGACGGGCGGCCCTGGGGCTGCTTGTCCTTTCGGAAGATGGCCTCTACCGCCTCCTGGCCGGAGGCGAACTTGGTGGCGATGTCCATCAGCTCGCTCGCCCTGGTGGGGGTTTTGCGACCCAGCTTGCTCACCAGGTCGCGGCAGGTGGTGCCGGCGAGGAACGCGCCGATGACATCGGAGTCGGTGATGTTGGGCAGCTCGGTGCGTTGCTTCGAGAACCGCCGGATGTAGTCCCGAAGGGACTCTCCCGGCAGTTGCCGGCAGCTTCGGAGGTCCCAGGAATTCCCGGGGCGCACGTACGTGCCCTGGAAGTTCCCGGCGAAAGCCTGGACCAGATCCTCCCAGTTGGAAATCTGCCCTGGGGGCAGGTGCTCCAACCAGGCACGAGCGGTGTCGGAGAGAAACAGGGGGAGGTTCCGGATGATGAGGTTGTCATCGTCCGTCCCACCCAGCTGACAGGCCAGGCGGTAATCCGCAAGCCACAATTCCGGTCTCGTTTCCCCCGAGTACTTCGTGATAGTAGTCGGGGGTCGGAATCGGGGCGGAAACGGCGCCCGCCGAATGGCTCGGCTAAAGACCTGCGGACCGGGTGGTTCGGGCGAGGGACTTCGATCCTCCCCGCTGTCGTAACGTCCCCCACGCCTGGGGTGGTAGCCTCGGCGCACCCTTTCGTCGAGGCGTGCCCGACGGTCGCGATGAGGGTGCTCGACGCCGAGGTGGCCCGGGGCCGCAGGCGCGGTGTTGCGCGTGCGCCCGGTGAAGGCCGAGGCTTCCCGCGTGAGTCGGGAAGTCGCGGCACGAGGTTCCGAGGGGTATCCCTGCCTGCGGGAGGCAGAGCTCTCGGCCCGCCGGGCCGCAGCGCCTTCCAGGAGATGCTTGAGTTCTCCCTGGATTCGCCGTCCCTCGGTGGTTGATGATTCCGGCATCGCACGGAGGAGCATTGCTGCAGCGACCAGGTCCTGGCCAGTCCCGCCAGATGCGGGTGGCGGTTTGTCCCTGGCATCGTTGGCGATGCGGTGCTGGAGACCTTGGGGCAGGTGACGTATTCCTCCGGCCGGGGGTTGGCTCGCCCATACCTGCCCGATGTTCTGGCGGATTGCCTCGAGCGCTCCTGCTCCTTCATCGAACCCGGCCTGCGCCCCGCGGACTTGCTCGAGCTGTGGGTCGCGACCCCCCGCCGGAACGGGGACCACAGCTAGCTCCCGCGGGATGTCGGCGCGAGGCGCTGGCCTAGGGGGATCACCATCCTCCGGCATGCCGAGACAGCCGCCTCCGGAGGGATCCCCTAGCTCGATGTGGAAACATTCACGACTCGGGCCGCAGTCCTTGTCGCCAAGGCTGCGGCTGCCGTCGGAACAGTCGGAGAGGCAGTAGTCACATGCGGTCATGAAGTCCCGCATGGCACTAGGGTTGCCAGATCCGGAGAAATCCCAGCAGATGCTGGGGTCGTCGTCTTCCTCGGACCCAGAGGGTCCGTAGGTCGAGACACCCGTCAATCGGTCCCAAGGCGACCGCACAGGAAACCCCAGAGAGGTTGCACTCGCCTCAATGTGAGTGCCCGCCAAAGCGAGGTCGCCAGGCGGGCTGAGGCTGAGTCGAAATGACGAAAGACGGGGAGCAGTCGTTACCTTTTTGCCGACGAGGAGCGATGAAGTCGTGTCGGGGGCTGACCGCGCCGTCGTCTTGGGTACGAGGGCGACGTCCTGCATGCCCTCCGTGAGCGCGCTGGCGTCGTCCACTTGCTCGGGGTCGACGTGTTGCGGGGGGATGGCGCTCGCATTTGCCTCGAACGCGAGGGCGACGCTTGGCGTGTCCTCCGCTGGGGCACCGGGGATGTCGATTTGCTCGACAGCCGTCGGAGCGCGGCCTCCCGCTCGGCCCCGGTTGTCCCGCCTCCTCCTCCTCCGATGGTGAGGGAGAGGATGGGGCGAGCTCGAACGTTGTCCTTCCCCAACGCGGAAAAGACGTCGTCGACTCCGCCGCCGGCGGGCGGACTGTCCGCCAGCGAGGTCGCCGTCGCACGGCGGTGGAAGGAGTATCATGTCGTAGTCGCCGTCGAGAGACATGAACTCGAGGTTCCCGAAACGGAGCATCGTCCCGGGTTGAAGAGGTTGTTGGGGACTGCCCATCTGGAGCTTGACGGGAAATCGAACGTCAACACGCAGCGGGCCCCTACCTGGCGCGCCAACTGTCGGCGTTCCGAGACCGGGGGGTCCCCGAGCCGACGAGTGAGAGTGCCGCGTGCCCTAGCCCAGATGGGTCGAGCGCGTGGAGCGAGCGCGAAGGGGGGAACAGAGAGAGAGAGAGATAGAGTCGGTGGCCGGAGCCGGGTCGTGAGGGAGTCGGAGAAATTCCCGCGGCCTTCGTGTTCGTCCCGCGCCCAGGTCGGGTGCGCTTGCAATAGGGGGTTACAAGCGTCCGCACGAGGTGAAGGGAGAGAGCGGCCCCGAGAGAGCGCCTGCCTCTGCCTTTCGTCCCCGTGAGGCCAACCTTCTCTAAGAAGGCCCTGGCCCTTCCTTTTATAGTCGTAAGGAGAGGGGCCAGGTGTACAAGATGGGGGTGTAGCAAGGTGCTACGTGTCTAGCGAGGGAGAGCTAGCGCCCTATGTACATGCCCAGGTGGCAGCCGGAGAGATCGTGGCACCCTGTTGGTGTGGCGTCGTGGCTGTTGGAGGAGTAACGGAGCCGGACGGGGGGACAGCTGTCGAGGTGGCTGGGTCCTTGCTGACGTTCTCCTGCTTTCGTAAGGGAGCTGGGAGCCGCCGTCGTCATGATCTAGCGGGGCGCCATCATGGCCTATCTGGCATAGCTGGCCAGATGGGACGCCGGTCTTGTTCTCTGCGACCCAAGTCGGCTCAGGGCAGGGTGATGATGACGCTTTCTGTTGACGTGGCGGTCTCGTGTCCTAGGTCGGGCGTCGTGGAGGCTCCTCCGAGGCTGAGGCTGAGCCCGTCCTGCAAGACAGAGACAGAGTCCGAGCCCGGGGTCGGGCGAGGCGGAGGTTATTCGGCAGAGGCCGAAGCGGAGTCCGAGCCCTGGGTCGGGCGAGGCGGAGGTCGCCGTCTTCCGGGGCCTTAGCCCGAGTCCGAGCCCTGGGTCGGGCGGAGCGGAGTTCGCCGTCTTCCGAGGCCTTAGCCTGAGTCCGAGCCCTGGGTCGGGCGGAGCGGAGTTCGCCGTCTTCCGGGGCCTTAGCCCGAGTCCGAGCCCTGGGTCGGGCGGAGCGGAGTTCGCCGTCTTCCGAGGCCTTAGCCTGAGTCCGAGCCCTGGGTCGGGCGGAGCGGAGTTCGCCGTCTTCCGGGGCCTTAGCCCGAGTCCGAGCCCTGGGTCGGGCGGAGCGGAGTTCGCCGTCTTCCGGGGCCTTGGCCCGAGTCCGAGCCCTGGGTCGGGCGGAGTCTCCTATGGCACCACTGGCGGAGTCTGGTCGCCTGTCGGTCTTACCTTTTGCGTTAAACGCCCCGGTGACTCGGTCGGTTGGTGCGGTGATTTAGTCAGGGTTTCTCCTTATCGGAGGCGGGGCCTAGGGCGAGCCGGAGATGCGTCTGCCGTGAAAGAGGAGACCTCAGGCGAGACGGAGTCATCTTAGGGTCGGCTGCCCTCGCCCGAGGCTAGGCTCGGGCGTGGCGAGGTCAAGTCACTCGTATGGACTGATCCCTGACTTAATCAAACCCATCAGGCCTTTGCAGCTTTATGCTGATGGGGGTTACCAGCTGAGAATTAGGCGTCTTGAGGGTACCCCTAATTATGGTCCCCGACACTTAGTAACTGCTAATAAAATTTTGACCAACTTTAAAAGCAATGCTCAGCTTCAACCATCCTCTTTGGTAAGCCTTACACTTCACGTGAGCTCCCACCTTTGGCGAGTTCATGCACATTATTCCCCACAACTTGTTGAGCGATGAACGTATGTGAGCTCACCCTTGCTGTCTCACACACCCCACAGGTCAAGAACAGGTACCACAGGATGAGGCGCATGGAGGATGCCGTGATGTGTTCGTGAGAGGTCTAGGCCGTCGTCTCCCAGTCAACTTTGGGTTGCTGGACCGTTGTCTCCTTATAATGTAATTATCTATTTTGTATAGAACTCCTGTTATATATAAAGTTGTGACATTCGATCCTGTGCCACTATACATCATATGTGTGAGACTTGGTCCCAGCATACCTGGTGTTTATGTTCGCGCCCGGGTTTTGGACCCCTAAAATCCGGGTGTGACAGAAGTGGTATCAGAGCAATGTTGACTGTAGGACGAAACCTAGATAGAACTGGATAACCATTATCTACTTACCTTTACTTTCTTTACTACTCTGATTCTTTTTCTAAACTTCTCTTAATCTTTCTCATCTATTTCCGCTTTACTCTGATTATTCTTACCTTTTCTTTTCCAAATACAAAAGTGGATTTCACACTTTGAAATCCTGTGCCTAAAGTGACCTTTAGGAATAGGAGACCTAATCCTAGGAACAAAAAAAGAAAAAAAACAAAACTATTTTTATAAGTGTCTATGTATTTGAATGTTTGCTCTTATGATATATGTCTGATTTGGATCTTTGTTTGAGTGTGATGGGTTGTGGAGTAATGTCCACAATTACATCTACATATGCAAATAAAAAAAATGCTTATAAAAGTAACTAGACAAATTGGATTATCCCTTATTAAAAAAAATGTATCTAGCTTAATAGATTCATCTCATCTTAAAAGATTCTATCTTACACTCATAGATCTATCTTATCTCAAAAGGTCTTAACTTATCCTAATGTATATAGATCCATCTTATTTTAAGAAGTTTTCTCTTATTTTAATAGATTCATCTTATCTTGAAAAGATTTTATCTCATCCTAATAGATCTAACTGACCTCAAAAGATTCTACCTTATCCTTATGGATTCATCTTGCCCTAATTAGCATATTTATCCCACTCTAGAATGACAATCATGATCTAATCCAAATTAATGAGATCTTATCTAGTCTGTCTAGTCATACCAATCTAACCGAGACCTAATCTAATGTGATAGATTAGTCTAACCTAACAAAGGCTAACCTTAAGTTGAGCTAATCTAATGTAAGTGGCTTAATGTTGGTACAAAATATAAGGCCATACTCCTAATTCACTTAGGCCTAAATTAGGTGACTTAGATCAACTCAGCCATACACAATAACTCGAGCTATATAACGGGTTACATAACTTATCCACCCAATCTAGAAGCAAACAATCAAACTACATTCTAACTAATCTCATTCGGCTTACAACTACCTACTAAACCAGCTACACTACCTACTAAGTCACTGCCTACAAATCTATCTTAAACTCTTATCCCTAACCTGGTTGAAGACATTAAGACCGGAGAAGAAAAGATCAACATTGACAAGGAAGGATATGAATAGAATCAGAACTTCAGATGAATCAAGACCCACCATCCAAGATGCAGTCTTTTCTTGCCCTGCCTTTATTACCTCAACCTATCCTTGCTCTAACCAAATCTTGTCTACTAGATGGCCAGAAATAAAAGATGTTGATGCTTTTCTAATCACATGCTAATCAGTATTAAAGAAAAAAAAAGAGAGACTCTTGATTTTGAACTAATTAGAAACTAAAAGCTAAATTTCAAATCACTCTTCCTATATCTTACAAATCTCGAGGACGAGATTATTTTTAAGGGGGGTAGGATTTGTAACACCCTAAAGTTCGATCTTGTGAAATTAAGGAAAGATTTCCCAAGGGTTTTTAATCAAAACACCTTTCTTTAAATAATCTTCATAATTTCAAAAGTTACTACTCCAATATTAATATAATTTTTTTATATATAAATTAAAGTATTCTTGGATTGCAATTATATATAAGAATTATGATTAAACTATTCCTTAATATATAATCTACAATATAATTTATATGTCACTAAAATGCGAACTAGTCCCTATTTTAAGATTGGAATCATGTATAAAGTAACTAAAACAACTGTATATAAATAATAATAACAATATAAAGTTTTTCACTCATGCTGATGTTTTATTTGTGCAACTAAAAGTAAAAAAATGTGGAATGTAAACTTGAGTTTGGTTTTTGAAAATAGAAATTAGAAAAGTGAGGGAAATAAATATTATGTAGAGAAAAATAAGTAAGCAAAGATATATGATTCCTACACTAGGGTTTGAATTGGTATAATTTACTCAAAGGTGAAGCTCATAACAAAACTTTGAATTTAAAATTTGAATTCAAACTGAATTTGGGAATAAGGAAAATATAAAAAGAAAAAGAAAACAAAAATGGGAAAAACGCTCCTGGGCCGAAACCATCTCTGCTCGGCCCACTCACCACCGCGCCGGCCCAACTCGCGCGGGCCTGCTGGCATCACGGCGCCGACAGGCAGGACCGCCGCGTCAGCCTCGCCTTGGCCTCTCCACGCGCGCCTGGTGTCTTCCGTGTGGGACCGGGGAGTCAGCCCTCACGCGCGGACTCTTCGCCACTCCGTCACTGCTGCTTGGGGCCCGCACGTCATTCTTTCGCGCTTGCACCGTCTTCGCTGTCACCGTGGTGTGGGCCCGAGTCGTCAGATATCTCTTCCCCGTAGATCTCGCGTGCCACGAACGGGTCATGGTTGACTCCGCGCGGATTTAACGGCTCGGCTTGGGGATGATGGTGCGATTTGCCCGCCAGCTCTTGCGGAATCCGCGGCACTATAAATCCCGAGCCCTGCTCCCTCGCCCGACCCTGTGAACGAACGCCGAAGTCCACCGCCGCCATGAACTCCTCCGGATCCCGCCGCCGTGAGTGAAATCAATGCACGCCGACGTTCGGGGTCCCGGCTCGTGGCGGGGAGGCTTCAATGGACCCCGTGGTTGCTGTTTGTGGCCTCGTCATGCTGGATTAGCAACTGGTGATCCGGCAATTCCTCGCCGTTGCCAGTGCTCCGCCGCGGAGCCGCCTCCGACGTAGACCGCCCCCGCTTCGTCGCCCCTACCTCTGGTGAGTCCCCCGACAGCTTCGTTGCGTCCGTAGGATCGCTTAGCGCCTATCAGACCTCGTAATAGGGCACCGGAACCCGGAATCGCTGCGCTCCGGCGATGGCTCCGCCGCGCGCGTGGGCGGCGCCGCCACAGCTGGCCACGGATGGAAGACGGGGGCTGTGGGCCGTTTATCGTGGAATGAACGACACCGATAAGGCACCGCTTACCCCCTTCGCGCAATCATATCGCGACCGTTGGATCGCTGGCAAACGACTCGGATCAGATCCAGGAGCCTTTTTGTGTGATTGAATCTGGTCCATAGGATTTGGATCCGATGACCGAGATTTCGTACCGATTCGCGCGATGTTGTTCTAATCCTGTGCGTTCGAAGCGGATCGGACGGCTCAGCCCATCCGATACCCCCTTCGCCTCGGCTAAATTGATAAAGAGCCCCTCGGTAACTTCAAAATAAACCCGCAGTCTATCTGTAGGTTAATCCTGAGTCTAGGAAAACTTGCGATCTAGCCCCTGCGTTTCTTTTTATTTGACGCGCAGTCCAGATAACAGAGAAATTAGATAATTAATATTAAAAATTGATTTTTAGTATAAAAATAAATCTTAAAACTTGTATAATTCATATTTAATTCATTTTAACTCCAAATTGAGTCATTCCAGTTGCAATAATTTTATTTTAATATTGTATATCAACTAGTAACACTGTTTAGCCATGAAACTTGAAGCAAAATTGTTCATTTGAATTAATCTGTTCTAGGTGCTTAATAACTTCAGAAATTCATAACTAAATAACTATAGCTCCAAATTTAGTGATTCTTGTTCCTACCATCTCGTAGCAACGCGTGGATTATTATTATTCAGTTTGTACTTATGTTTGGTGTAATGTTAATTTTGCCTATACCATGTTTGTCTGCATTGCTACGACTAGTGTGAGGTCACGAGTCATCTGAAGATCATCCTGGTACCTGGAATCTCAAGTCCCAGGCAAGTTGTGCCCTTGATCACTTCTTTTTACCCACTCATGTTCTAATTAATCATAATGATCTGCATAGGTTAATTTTGATGGGACCCAATAGGATACCCTAGTTTGTCTATCTTTATACCTTGTTCACCACTGAATCTTTGGGTAGTACTTGCTATCGCTTTATGTGGTTTTGGGTATAGAGATACATATTACTATTCATGATTATACTTTTATTGTCAGTTGTTATTTACTGTTCATGTTAAGATCATTATGTTAATTGGAACATGGAGAACCACCCGGGAAAACAGTGCTACCACAAGGGAGGAATGGGACCCCTTGGCTGATTAATTAGGAAAGCTAGTGGAAGACTACCTTACCCGAAAGGGGCAAGGGCAGTAGGGGAGTGGTCAGTGTAGGGAGGCCCTCGGGAGGATTTTGCTGCGATGGTGGTCCTGCAAGGGATTCCTGCATTGGAACTTCCTATAAACTGTAGCGGGTTTTCGGAAGCTAGTGGAACTTTGTAAAGGCCTCGTAGTGGATCCCTAGCCATTCACCTCGGTAGTGTCTAAGGGCCTTGCAAACCCTGGCGACATGGGATACACGACTTGTGGGTAAAGATGCGCAACCTCTGCAGAGTGTAAAACTAGTATACTAGCCGTGCTCACGGTCATGAGCGGCTCGGACACTCACATGATTAAGTTATGGAACTTAAACTCAATTTGTCATATGCATTGCATCGCAGGTGAAGTTGTTACTTTTGTTCTACTATTTAACTGGGTTGGTATTTACTTATACTTAGTAACTGCTAATAAAATTTTGACCAACTTTAAAAGCAATGCTCAGCTTCAACCATCCTCTTTGGTAAGCCTTACACTTCACGTGAGCTCCCACCTTTGGCGAGTTCATGCACATTATTCCCCACAACTTGTTGAGCGATGAACGTATGTGAGCTCACCCTTGCTGTCTCACACACCCCACAGGTCAAGAACAGGTACCACAGGATGAGGCGCATGGAGGATGCCGTGATGTGTTCGTGAGAGGTCTAGGCCGTCGTCTCCCAGTCAACTTTGGGTTGCTAGACCGTTGTCTCCTTATAATGTAATTATCTATTTTGTATAGAACTCCTGTTATATATAAAGTTGTGACATTCGATCCTGTGCCACTATACATCATATGTGTGAGACTTGGTCCCAGCATACCTGGTGTTTATGTTCGCGCCCGGGTTTTGGACCCCTAAAATCCGGGTGTGACATATGACCGGTGGTGGCGTGTTGTGGCCCATGACCCCGGATCCCTACAAAATCAAGTTTAGTAAAGACTTCAAATTATGTTGATACAAACGACAAGTCTTAACTAAATTGAAGCACCTGAAGTGGAGGTGGAGGTGGTGGAGCATGTAATCCCCACTGAGGCATCGGCGGCTGAAACTGAGGGAAAACAAATGGTTGCTGTTGTGCCTGCTGCGGAAACCAAGACTGTTGCAAATATAATATATTAGTTATAGAACCAATATCGAGCGTGTTGAGAATAAATAAGACACTCACGTTCATTGCTTGTTGCGCCTATGCGTTGTAAGCAGCCATGTACTCTGATTGCTGTTGGAGAAATGCCATTTGTTGTTGCCGCAGCTCTTCACAAAACTTTTCTTGCTGCTCCCTCATAGCTTCCTCCATGCTAGATACAGAGCGGCGACTACGGCTGCTACTACCACAGCCCGCCTGCGACGAAGAGCCGCCACGAGAACGCAACTCCGTCAAATCGATAACACCGGTAAACATAGAATATCTTGAAAAACAAGAAAATTAGCTATTCGATCATAGTTCCAATATTATTGAAAAGAGTCACAAGTTCATACCGTCCATGCGCCTTGCCTCCAAGTGAATGCACAACTTCAGCGTCGATGGTAGGTGCTCCTCGCCAATCGTAGTCTTCTCCATACTTTCTAACCATCTCCTGCCCGTATGTCTCCTGTAATACAATAAGAAGGTTCAGCACACATGTAATTTATAGCTATATGGCAAGAAAACATTAATCCTAACAACAACTAACCATACGCTCAACGGCCGCTTGACTACACAGCTCGTCGGAGATTTCACTGTTTTTCGCTCGATGCCCTCTCCTATAAACATCGATTGGGCTCGGGACAACTCCAGTTTGAGCCTCCTGCAAATATATGAGTTCAATCCGGTTTCATTTATGAGTAAAACAGAATACTACATACTCACCATTCGCTTAGCCAACCGAATGTGTCCATCAGCCCCATAGGTATGGTTGACTACGACCTCATCATCGTCCTCGTCCTACTGATGGCGCTGCCTATGTCGATTTCTGTTTGACTTCTCAATCACTCGGGCGAAGACCATATCTCACACAAAGCCTTGTAAGCCTGCGGCCGGTGTTCCATCCATGGAAGAGTTACCTGCATATAAAGCGTTAGCTCAAAATTACATTCACATCTGAATGAGCTGTTAAATTAGATTTTTACCTCCATGTACTGGTCTACAGTCAAGTAGACATCTGAATATTGTCGAAAGTTGTTGATAGAATGACCTCGGCGCTTCATGTACGCGTTCACAACCTATAGACGAGCATTGGAAAATGCATCCCTGCACACCTTCTTCGCATTGTTCTCTAATACTCGGTCTCCGGTCTGCATGCTCTTGAGCCTCAGGTTCCACACGATAGCGTCTCTGTCCAACATCGAAAATAAAATTAGTTCAAAAACAACTAATAAATGTTAGGTTGAAACAACTAATAAATGTTAGTTTGAAAAAATTACCCAAAAGTCGTGCTTGACGGCGCCTTGAGCTGTTCCATATGTAGCATGTGGAGCTAGTGCGAAGTGCGACCAGCTAGTGCAAGGAACCACCACACCTTTCGGGTCGGTGACAATTTCTTGGTGCATGACATCAATGTTGTGCACAAGAATCAATGACGACATATAAGGGAGCTCCCAGAGACCACATATATGTGTCCAGTTGTGGTCCACTCCGAATCCTTCGTACTTGTCCCCCTTTTCATTTAGGACAAGGTTGTTCAGCTGAGCATATATTTCTGCCGCGTTAAGACGTTTAGGCGGACCTTTGGTGACCACAGTGTTCTTTATAAAGTTTTTCTTATCGCTCCTGAAGGGGTGTTTCCTGAGCAACCAGCGTCGATGACAATCGAAGTAAGTGATCTTTCCACCATGAGCAAGACGGAAGCAATCTATATCTGAACCGCAATATGGACATGTCAATCTACCATGTGTACTCCAACCGGTAAAAATAGCATACGCCATGAAGTCATGCACCGACCACAAATACGCAACTCGAAGTTTGAATATCTGTTTTGTAAAAACATCGTATGCTTCAACACCTTTCCAAAGCTCCTTCAACTCTTCAATCAAGGGTTTTAACATGACATTGAGGTTCTTTCCAGAATAGTCTGGGCCAGAAATGATTAAGCAAAGAAATATAAATTCATATTTCATACAAAGAGAAGGTGGAAGGTTGTATGGAATAACAAAGACGGGCCAACATGAGTATGATGATGCCATTTGACCAAAAGGTGTGAAGCCATCGCGAGGCCGATTCGAACATTCCTCGGATCAGCTGCAAAGTCGGGATCAAACGTGTCGAGAGCCTTCCATGCATCCCCATCTGAAGGGTGCACGATTAGGTCATCGTTATCACGGACACCTTCTTTGTGCCATCGCATGTGCATAGCGGTTTTTTAGATAAAAACATCCGTTTCACTCGAGGAGTTAGTGGCAAGTAGCGGAGTTGCTTATGTGCAACATCTGTCATCACCTTCTCACCCTCATCATTAACAACTTCCACAAATCTAGATTGTCCACATTTCAGACATTTTTTCTCTTCCGCATGCTCCTTCATGAAAAGCATACAATTATTTTTGCACACATCAATCTTCTCATAATCCATACCGAGACCTTTGATAATTGTCTTTGAATGGTACATGTCTTTAGGCAACTTATTAGGCTTTGGGAGCACATCTCCTAATAACTTTAAAATCTCATTGTAACAATTGTTCGAGAAAAAGTACTTGGACTTAATGGCCATGAGACGAGTCACAAAAGCGAGTATACTCACATCTGTGTGTTCATGCAACGGCTCTTCAGAGTCTTTTAGTAGTTTAAAAAATCTGGAAACCTCTGGTGTGGCAGGATCCTCGGAGCTTAGGTTGAATTCTGGACGTAGCGAATCTAGCATCTCATGCATCACATCATCGCCAGCCCAATCATTGTTATCCTCCTCTTCTACATTCCGGTTGGGTACTACCTCACCATGATGTTCCCACACCTCATATCCGGGCATAAATCCAAACTGACAAAGATCTAGACTAACTCTTTCCTTATTAAGAAATATACTGTTTTCGTGCCGCCTACAAGGGCATCTGACAGTGCCGGTTAAGGACAAGGCGAATACGTGGTCCACAAAATCTTTGGTCTTGGCTACCCACTCATCAGAATGACGTCCATTCCTACTCCAGCCATTGTACATCCATGCACGGTCTTCAGCCATGCCTGAGACTGTTAAACCGAACCATATCGTGAAACCATTATTCAATTTCATCAAGTGTATCGGTCCTATATGTATAGGCAAGGATAGATTCTAAACCACAGCAAGCTACCAGGACCCATAATAATTTTGGCAGCATAACCTCGCTGCCACTAAATAATATTATTTATATATAAAACAAAGAATGATATAATATTAATCAAATCAAATTAAGTACCACATACACTAATAATGTAATTATTCTACGTACCAATACCAATACTATTAAAATTAATAATATAATAGTACCACATTTTAATATGAAATTAATGTCTAAATACAATATACCTCTAATTACTAAAACACATATACCACTAATACATTAATGAAATCGAATTAAACAATAATATTAATCACACAACTAATTAAACATACACAATCACAAATATATATTAATTTCGGCGGCAATTAAACAACGGACGCCGAAAATATTGAATAAATAACGCAAAAAAACCTAACGATCGGGGCTTTCAACGGCGACGACGGCGGAGTCGATTGAACGGCGGCGGTCGACGGGGGCAGCGCGGGGCTTTGAATGGCGGTCGACGGCGGCGGCGGCGCCGGGCGGGCGCTGCGCGCGTCCCACGCGCAGGGGCGCTGTGTGGCGCGGGGGAGGGCACGGCGCGGCGGCGCGGGGCCGACGGTGAGGAGAAGGGGGCGCGGGTCCGGCGGTGAGAGCGGCGGCGCGGGCAACAGAACAGAGAGAGCGGTCGGGAGAAGAGAGAAAGAGAAAGGTCGGCGCTGACCGTTTTAAACAGTTTATTTTCTGCGGCCTCTGTCCATGGCCGCCGAAAATTAATTTATTTTCTGCGGCCTACCTCGGCCGCCGAAAATGGTGTACAGTGTTGTTGTATCGTATACTCGCACTCCACGTTTTCCTCGAAAATAATTCGCTCAACTAAACAGACAGTAGTGCTCATCAGCCGGTCACATTACATGAAGGCATTTATATAGATTACCGTCTGAGCAATATTTGTTTGTGATGGTTGATATGCAATCACAGCCAAGAACACACGGCGTGACGTGCTGTGGAGAACCTGCAGCTTCCACTGCTCTCGCTTGTTCAGGTCGTTGTGGATAGATGAGGAATGTTGTGTAGCGAAGCGAACAGATCTCACTTCAATGCATGTCGAGCTCAGGATCAGGAGAGAGAATTTTGTAACGTCGTTTTGGAGCCCTCGCCAGTCGCCAGGACAGGACGGCATAATCTCCACGAGAAACCAAAGGAAAAGAAAAGAACTGTCTGGTGGGAACTGAAGGACGGCATAATTTCTCTACCCAATCGCAATCGGCCCACCGAGCATGAGGGGGCCGACTTCCTCGAATTTTCCTTCTCTGACCGACTGATCTTAGCGACCTTCTCCCTCGAATTTTTCCTTCGTGCTTAGCGTAGCGGTAGCGCCGATCCTGTTCCTGTGCCGTGCCGGCTTGGAAAATAGGAGGGAGAAGATCAACGCCGCCGCGGTACGGCCTGTGGAGTATTAAACAAAGATGCGCAGAGCCGCAGAGCCCGGCGCCGGCAGCTAGCAGCCAACGCGAAAATTCAGCTTCCGCTCCGCCGTCCCCCTCCCGGACCCAAACAAACAAACCATCGTCACCCAATAGCCACCGGCCAACTGTCAAGCACTCCTTCGGTGCTTCCCCATCTGCGCCGCGCCCCGAGCCCTCCGGACCCGCGAGCGAGGCCGTCGCCGGCGCGCGCGAGATTTGAGCTGAAGCCATGGAGTCACCGTTCCGGGCCGACGTGGTCAAGGACAAGGCTGCGCTGGTCACCGGCGGGGGATCCGGCATCTGCTTTGAGATCGCCGCCCAGCTCGCGCGCCACGGCGCGCAGGTCGCCATCATGGGCCGCCGCCGGGAGGTCCTCGACAAGGCCGTCGCCGCGCTCCGGTCCCAGGGCCTCCGGGTTCGTGCGCGTCCCGCCGTCCCCCCCCCCCCCCCCCCCTATCGAACTCACTCCCTAGTCCCAACGCTGCGATTCTTGGGCTAGATTTTGCCTGCTGCCCGTTTATGCTTTCTGTTCGTAGTTTTGGGGAAAACGACATTTTTGCCCATTTGCTAGCTGTGCATATTGTTTATCGTGTGGTAAGGAATATTGGTCGGATTGCTGTAACTAACCACTGGCTAAAGACTTGGCTAAAAATTCACTCCACTGATTATCTCTCATGTTTGGATGGACTAGAGCTAATTTTCACTGTTTTTAGCTAGCTATTAGCTCTTGTACCCAAACAGACTCTTGACGAATGCAGTCAGTGCATCAAATCGAACAGGTTAGATGTTTTCAGAACTGAACGTGCCTATGCCAAACCTGTGGAATAAAACGCGTATGCTAGCTCCCTGCAGTGATCTTAATGAGCACAAATTGAACCATACTTCCTTTTCTTTGGGGGTATAAAGGTATACCTTTTCCTTCACAAAATAAGTGTTCCCGTTTAATCATCCATGATCGGTGTGACGTGCAGGCTGTTGGTTTCGATGGAGATGTCCGCAACCAGGAGGACGCGGCCAGAGTGCTTGCTGCAACAGTTGCACATTTTGGCAAACTCGACATTCTTGTCAACGGTGCAGCTGGCAACTTCCTTGCTTCCCCGGAGGATTTGACGCCCAAGGGATTCAGAACTGGTACTTCATCAAACTGTGCTCTTGTTTCCATTCAGATTCACTGAGTCTTTGGTTTGGGCAATTGTGATTGCCTGCTAGATCAAAAACTTGTTTATTTTACTTTGTTTGTTATTACGCTTTCTCAGAGAAGTTTGTAATGACTGAATTTCTCTCTGCAGTTCTTGAGATCGACACTTTGGGTACATACACAATGTGCTATGAAGCCCTCAAGTATCTGAAAAAGGGTGGGCCAGGAAAAGGCCCGTCCACTGGTGGACTAATCATTAACATAAGTGCAACACTGCATTACAGTGCTTCTTGGTACCAAATCCATGTCTCTGCTGCTAAGGTACCTGGTTCTTCTCTGAACCACTCCTTATTAAGAGAAAATAATTGGAGTGAGCAGTTTTTTTTTTCTTCTGATGGATTCGTCTGTATAGGCTGGGGTTGATAGCATCACAAGATCACTGGCTCTGGAATGGGGAACAGATTATGACATTAGAGTCAACGGGATTGCACCTGGACCAATTCAAGACACCCCGGGGCTGAGGAAGCTTGCACCTGAAGAAATGAGCAAGGGGCTTCGAGAAATGATGCCATTGTTCAAATTTGGGGAGAAGCGGGACATAGCAATGGCTGCGCTCTACCTTGCTTCTGATGCAGGTTGGTTCTGTTCTGCATATTTCCTAACGAGATTATCGTAAGTCAGATACTCACATAATTTCAACAATCGATGTGCACAACTTACCTGAAAGTCATTACGAAAGATATTGTCCACAGAGCTAATAGAATTAGGGCTTGTTCGTTTTGCTCTCAATCTATTGGATTGAGTGGGTTTAAATCCTAAACAATTTAAAATCTTTCATATTGTTTTCCAATTTCATTCAATCCATATGGAATAGTAATTACCGAACAAGGCCTTAGTCAGCTCTATATTGTGATTTTTGCTCGGGGAACGGCGGCGGTGGCTGGGGTGGAGGGGGCGGTGGCGGGGAGAGGTGGAGGTGGAGGTGCCGCGACCACTGACACCCAGCCTCGAGGGAGTGGAGAGGGGAGAGGAGAGGAGAGGAGGGGTAGGAGTGCGGGTCATGCTGCCTAGGTGGCGGCGGCAGCTAAGGGAGGAGAGGGGAAGAGAAAATTACTACATATACCCAATGCTAGTGGATTATATGAACTGGGCTCTAGGCCCATAGCACTTAGACACCAAACAGTCTAACACTGTTTTAGGTGTGTAATCTAAAGGAATCAATAGAGCGGTGAAACACTTTGAATTCAGCTGAAACACAGACATTTGGCATAATCATGTTTGCAGGAAAATATGTAAGTGGGACAACACTGGTGGTCGATGGAGGTCTTTGGTTAAGTCACCCTCGCCATATTCCCAAGGAGGAAGTTAGGGAGCTGTCGAAGGTGGTTGAGAAGAAGGTTAGGGCCTCTGGTGTTGGTGTAACATCCAGCAAATTGTGATTTGCATTTGTGTGATCTGTAGCATCGATCAATATGTTATTACAGAACTTTATTGTCTGCGTGGCTCTTGTAATCTAATTAGCGAGTTTGTTTAGTTGAGTAACTTGGCATATTTACAGTACATTTCTTTCTTCTAAGTTCCATTTGAGACAGTTTTGATTGATATGTGATGCCAGCCAAGATGTTTGTCGCCAAACGTTCACATTATGTGCTGTGAACACAAAATACAACATAATTGTCCCTCATCTCTTCATATTGTCATCGAGGTGTAATGTTGAATAATAATTTCCAGTCTAGTTTAGGATAAACATATAGCTGCTAGTGCACAATCAGGAAAAGCGAGAGGATTTATATATGTAACAAAACATGTAACAACTATATACCATACCAGGTGTGAACACAATGGAGATGGAGATCTTCAGGAGAAAGAAAACAAGACGCTGACAGGCAAGCAAAGCTGTGCGATTCTCCTCCTGTGTCTCAACTGCCGCGTGAGAAGGAGAGAATCATTTCTTTGCCTTATAAGTCACTATGACGGTGCACTGAACTCTTTCGGGGGGTATCCAGTTTAAGAAAAAGCTCTTGTACCATCTCGTTCTGCTGGTCTTTGATCATGACTCGTGGATGACGATCTCAACTCTGACGGTACCAGTTCACAATTTCTTTCTGAAAGAAAAAAAAATCTCCCCTTCGAACTGTCTTGTAAGGCTGAGCAAACCATAGTTTCTGGACTAACTATGATTGTTACATGAATTTTATTGCCTTCATGTTAGAACTTAGAATGCAGCGTCTATGAAACGACTGGTAATATGTGGCCTATCCCATTTCAGAAACATTTATGTAAGTTAGTATGTGTCACTTTGAATTAGGAGGGTGAAATCTGCCATGATAACCGAAGACTGTAACCCAAGACAAGAGCTTTAGTTTGAAGCCAGCAACAAAATCATAGTAGGATATGTGAGATGTCATGCATTTGACTATGCCTGCTGACATCTAGCTGCTAGTAGGTGTGTAGTGTGGACCCGAAGCCTGCCTACCTATGGAAACTGGAAAGCATTATTGGGCCTACTTATTCCATGTCTTGGTCAATTCAAGACTTGCCATCTTGTAGATGGAGCCTAGATGCAATGCAAAGCTCATCAGGTCAGTTACCAGTCCACAGCATGGTTCTTTGTGCCTCTTTCCAGCATTGCCGTTTTCAGTCATCTGGTTGCTGGTGCCATCTTCTGATACACACACACACATGCTGCGCAACATGACATGCGTTGCTTGCAAGTAGTTGAGCCACAAGCACATACTGCTGTTGGATGTGATAGTTTGCCTGATAGAGATCTGTAGCGTACATGCTAGGCCAAGAGTCTGCTCCGTACGTACTAATCGATAAATGAACAGACAATAGAAAGTTAAGTTCTATGAACTTCTCCATTTACTTAATTTCTTAATTTGTAGTTTGATATTTTCCTTGCCCGTGATATCTAGTGGGACAGCAGGATAGATGATGATGTGAATAATGACTTTCTGAAAGAAAAAAAAATAAACTCTGAATCTGAGTCTGAGGAACTCTGCCGACCATGTATAAAGGTGAGCAAACCCCATTGGCTTCCCTCTACCTCAGAAGAAGCAGATACAGGTGATACCACTCCTCCATGAAATCTCTCTCTCACACACACACACACACACACACATATTCTCATTCTGCAACATAGCACAAGATCATTTTGCTCATGCTTTAATTCATTTGATGTTCATAAAAGTTTGATTTTTCTGAAATATAAGGACTGCACAGTTCTACTAGCATTTGTTCCTGTATAGATAACTTTCTATTGTATCCTACATGTGAACCTATTTGCTTTCATCTCTCGTGACTTATTGGCTTGAAGCCATTTGCTATCATCTCTTGGTCATACATATGAAATCTTTTCATCTTCTCATGCTTTTGAAATCTTTTCATCTTCTCGAGCTCTTAAATTCATTTGATCTTCATGAAACTTAAAGACTGAAACTGTTTGTTATTTTATTTGCTTCTACCTCCTCTCACACATATAAAATATTTATTTGTTTCTTATCATGGTTGTGCTTTGGTGTCCTGAATCATGACTGTTCGCAGCATATGTTCTTGTAGGTTGAATAGAAGAGTAGAAGCACCAAGCTGTACCAATGGGGCGTGGAAAAGTAGAGCTGAAGAAGATTGAGAATCCAACAAACCGCCAAGTTACCTTCTCCAAGAGGCGGATGGGGTTGTTCAAGAAGGCAAACGAGCTAGCCATTCTTTGCGATGCGCAAATCGGAGTCATCATATTCTCTGGCAGTGGCAGGATGTACGAGTACTCTAGCCCTCCATGGAGGTGCGTGAGGCATTCTTTTTTTATTTATTTATTTCTGAAGCTTGTTTAGTACAGTAACATATAAGGTTCAGCTTTATTCTGCTACAAGGTTTTAGACTTTAGTAATGAGTTCAAAAAATTCATGAGAGCTTCAGAACTGATTTGCAATTATTCCTGCCAACTACCATCTTATAGCTTGACATGCATCATGGAACCTTTTAACTTACCGTATACAGTTTGAAGCCTTCAGTAAAAAAAAGAAGAGATGATGATTAGGTGTGGGTATAAGACGGGTATCATATATTCATGTTGCCAACGGTTAATAGTTTCAATAGTGATTATTTATGACTGAGCAGCCATCAGGGGTTTTACGACGTTTTTATACTGTGCTATATATCACTGCTGCTTCTGGTTGCAGAATAGCAAGCGTCTTTGATAGGTACCTGAAAGCCCCTAGCACCCGTTTCGAGGAGATGGACATCCAGCAGGTGCGGCTGATTCTCTTGAACCAAGATGTTGCAATCTCTGTTTTCCAGTGATTTGATGTATAACCACCTAATGTTCGCCCCCTCCTTTCCCATGAAGAAAATCGTCCAGGAGATGACTAGAATGAAGGATGAGAGGAACAGGCTGAGGATGATCATGGCGCAGTATATGGCGGATGACCTGGTCTCGTTCTCCGCGCAAGACCTGAGCAACCTTGAGCAGCAGATCGAGTTCTCGCTGTATAAAGTTCGCCTCAGGAAGGTAACTATGCACTGACTATAACTAGCGCGTCGACATATTGATTGATGGAGTAGCCTTGTAGATTCTTGTAGTTCTTTATCCTAAAAAGAAGACGAAAAAAACAGTCTTGGGAGATCCCTCGGTCCTAACGCTGAGCACACACTTGTTTTGTTTCTGGCAGCAAGAGCTACTCGACCAGCAGCTGCTCGAGATCCACCAAAGGGTACGCAGCATTCCAACCTCTGATCCGTCGCTTGGTAGCCTGTACACATCTCTCTTTCAAAAGGCCCGAGTTGTTGTGACACACAAGAATTCTGTTTCGTCCTGAACTTCCGCAGGAGATGCACATGCCAGCAGAGCAGGGCGGCTACCTGTGCCTCATGGTAAGGCGCTTGGCCCGTTTCCGAGCCCTTAACCTCAAGTAATCCCATGTCTGTTTGTTCCAAAACTTTTCTTTGACTGAACCGAGGCTGTGGCCTGTGAAAAACACAGAACCCGGCTGCGGCTATTGCTAGCGGGCAGCACCAGCAGGCTGGCGACGTGGTGGGAATTAACCCGAGGCCGTTCCCGTGGTGGGACGTGGGAGGCAGTGGCAGCCAGAGCCAGCAGCAGTTGCTGCACGGCCGGGACGCCGCGGAGTCGTCGATGACGGCGCTGGGGCTGTCGCCGCAGCTGCACGGGTACAGGCTCCAGCCACGGCAGCCCAACCTGCAGCAGGACGCCGACGTCGTCCATGGCTGGCTGTGGTAAGCTGCCGCCGCCTGTGCTGGACACTTATTTGCTGTTGACTATTGTGGTAGAGGAGTGCGTTCTCAAATCTCAACTCTGACGGATTACGGGAATGATGTTGATGCCTGCAGATTTGCTTTGGTCGTGGGTGTGCGTCCTCAACGAGACGAGACGACGCTGAACGTGCAGCTTCTCCGCTTGCGACCTGTTCATTCTAGAGTCTTTGATCATGAGCTGTCCCTATAATGAAAGGCAGTAGTTGAATATCTCCTTCTCTAATCTAAGATTGGACCTAAGAGGGACTTTGAAGAATGTGGTGGGAAATCCATATAATAGAGTCTATCCGTCGCCTCAGCCAACGTGCCCTGCTGAAAATAAACTGATGCCCTCAGTTTCAGTTTTGCTAGTATCCTTATTTTTTCTTTTAGTCGTTTTTTTAAGTTTTATCCAAATGCTCTATAGCATTAGAAGTGTAAACTGAAAAAAAAAACATGACTAAAAATAAAAAATGAGAATACTAATAAAACTGAGGACACCAACTTAAAAAAACCTCAAACTTTAAGGAGCTGGCTTGTTTGTGCTGGGAGCTGGGTTGTCATCGCGTTGCGCGTTGTTTGTGTTGAGGTGCCGTCAACGAGCAGAAGCAGCAGCTACTAGCAGTAGAAGCAACGGTAGGACGTAGGAGCCGGACGGCATAGCACCTTTGCCCTCTTGATTTTGTGCTGCCAAACTGACAGGGCATGTTTGACCAGCCTTTCTGATAATTTAGCTGGGGCATTTATAAGGTTAAGGATCTAGAAAGTGATAGATTTTTATTATTACAACGACTCGATCAATTATATGTTTACATTGATTTTGTATGGTTTTTACCAAATCGAATTTTATAGAAGCAAGCTGAAAAGCTTAGCGTTTAACAGTCTGCAGCAGCTTTTGACGGCCACAAGCTGAAAGAAAAATGAAACAAACAGAGCTTTAGTAACATAACTTAGGTTTTGAGTTTAGTCCATTATGAGAGTGAATTTTGAATAGAGGTTGAAAAATCTTTTCGTCTAACACACATTAAAGCATAGATCTAAGGCTAGAGTTTAGATGTGGTCGTTCTTATTTAAGCTACTATATCGTTGTTTATGGATGTGGTTGTGCCCTGAGGCATCCAAACAGTGTAAGCCGGGGGCCCCTACTGTCCTATAAACCTAACGGTATAAACCTCGAAGGCCCCTAGCGTCCCGAGGCACCAAGTAGTGTAAGCCCCTAAGACTCCTCGTGTTCTAGCACACTTAACAGTATAAGTCCCTAAAAACATCTGCAGTTACGGGTGGTAATGGATCATGACCTAAATATTTCTTCACAATTAATTTGAGATCTTAATTAGTTTTAGTTCAAAAAGGAATAGAAAACATAGTCTAATCATAATCTGATCCGATCTTTAAATTTTATAGTGTGAAATTTAGACTTCAACCACTGTTTGTGACCTCCTAAATCATACCCCATTTCCTCTCTATATTTGACAACCATTTAGCAACTTACTAAACAAAAATGTTGACTGCATCATGTAGTTAATGAAGGTGATTGTTGACATTTGTGACCTATTTGTTTTTATGTGCATAGATACAAAACAAAACTACAGCCTATATTTAGAGAACTATTGGAGAACTCACATTTTTTTACTCCCGAAGTTAGCAACTTCTTAAATCTGTGATTTAGAGAGCTAAAATTTACATAACTATTGGAGATGCTCTTACCACCCCTATCCGTAATGGTTATCTAAACAACTCTCTAAATATGAATTTCAGAAGTTTTTAATAAAAACTCTGCTCCAACAGTTATGTAAACTAGGTCCTTAAATTTACAAGCTCCACACAAAATTCAATTTCATCTCTGCATCTACTAACCTCGTTAGTACTTTTGAAATCAACGTTAGTGCTATGTCCATAAAAAAGGCATACTTCAACCAGTGTTTTGCACTGTCCCCGTGACTACAAATCCATTTCCACCGCCAAACGACCTCTTGTACCAAGACATCGCTAAAGCACCTCTTGTGTTGCCTCCACGTTGTCATGAAAGTAGCCTATAGGGGGTGAGGTGAAAAATCTGATATTTCCACCACAAACTTCAAAATAATGTCAAATTAACAGTTCAACTAGTGCAGGTCGGTTCAATCGCTCTGAACAAGTCCAACTGTGAGAATACATCTAGGCTAAGAACAATGCACGAATACAATAAGAGATTCTTCCAAGACAAGAACACAGGAAATAAACTAAGCGTAGAAGGTGAGAAATACAAGTGAATATCCTCCTCAATATCCACACCATGAAGAACACTCGATGCTTTCCTTGCTAAAGGGTTGAACACAACAATGGATCCATGCAAGAACACAAGACACGAGATTTATCCCGAGGATCGGCCACACCACAAAGGTGTCCTACCCCGTTGAGGAGCCCACAAAGGGTCGGGTCTTTTCCTACCATAATGTTCCACAAACTGACCACAAAGGTCAAGGCAAACTTTTTTCTCAAATCGGCTCAAGAAAGCGGGTGATAAAAACTTCTTGGGATCGTCCACGACCTTGGAGACTCCCAAGCAACCTCAATCCGTCAAGAAACTCGAAGGTTCTAAGAACAACTTCACACAAGAGGTGTTTGCAAAAAGCTCAAAAGATGAGAAGAAGAGAGGAGGGGAAAACCAAATCCGAGAGTCACCAGCACAAATCTCACACCAAGGGCTCTTCAATCAAGTGATTTAGGGTGTGAGAGAGAGATTAGGAACTTTTGTCTCGAGTTAGGTCAGCTTTGAATGCGAGGGAGTGGCTAGAGTGAATGAGGAGAGAGACATGAGGGGTATTTATAGTCTCCTCAAAAGTGCTGAGATTTGAAACTTTCTGTGTGGAGGTCGGTTTAACCTGCCCCAAAACCAGTTGACCAGAGTTAAAAAGACGTTCAAAGGTTTAGTTTGACTGGAAGTCAAGTGCCAAAACCGGTTGAACTGCCCCTAGGACCGATTCAACCGTCTGGCAGTCAGTCTACCAATCAGACTGTCTAATAGAGGTCATAACGGATGTCTGACCTTGACCCGGTTGAACCGGCCCTGGTTCAACCGGTTTTGACCAAAGTGGTCTAGGGAGTAAACTCCGGTTGAACCGCCTTGGGAGTCTGTTCGAACAGTTTTGAGAAGAGAGCTCCTCGGCTCAAATTGAACTGGCCCTGAGAGCAGGTTCAACCACTTTTGAACACGAAGGATCCCTGATTCCCAAAACCTCACACGTGTTGAACTCATAGATTTTCCAAAAAAAATTGGTTTTTAAAATAGTATTTTAATGTGAGAAGCTTGAGCTTTTGCAAATACATTTACATTGGCAAAAACATTTAAATGAGGAAATGAATGCTACGACTCAAAAGGTAGAAATTAATTTCGATCGTCGTGTAATCCCATCATTTGACCTTAGCACTTCCTTTTTCTTTCACTAATAGGGTTGATACTCGTTATGACCTGGCAATAATTGAACAAACACTAAGAGCAAACTTTGTTAGAAACTTTTATTTGTTTTGTTATTTGATCACCAAAACCCTCAATTGAGATTTGGAGTTAATTACACTTACATGTCACTACGATGACCTCCATGGACGACGTGGGCTTGACGCCACGATTGTCTGGTCTAAGACTTGATAAGATTGTTGATATAGATTAATGCTGCTAGCTCAATAAAAAAACACATTCATTTATTTTTTGTTGATACGAACATCTTTAAAAACAATAGCAACCAATATATAAAGAAGCATCAGTTTACAAATATTTTTTACTCTTTAAACTGTTTTAGCAAACTTTTATATTTATTTTTTTTTCTATTTACAATTTAGTATGTTAAATTTACATTACGATTGGAGATGCTCTAAAGTCGCTTATGTCCAGAGGAATGCAGAAGTTTGGGCCAATGGTTTGCTCGTAAGTATTCTTCCCAACACTCAGATAAAAATAAATGCAAAGGATACATTAACATTAGACAACATGATTGAATGACTCAACGCATTGTTGACATTTCGATCCCTACACAGCTTCGGTGGACGAAGATCTGCTCGCGTTGAACAAGGATCAAATGCTGTCTTTGGAAACAATAGTGGATTGTAGAATAGAGGTACATGACGAAACCTTAATAAGCACATTGCTAAACTGAAATGACACGAGAAACGACATCCACAAATAGGCAGGCTGATGGATGAGAAACCTCAACCTACAGTACAACAAGCACTCGAGCTCGAGTACACCCTACACACTTTCATCTCCAACCATAAGAATCAGCACGACCACTGATTTGGTAAACATGCTACTGGATGGGCTCGAATCGAAATACCAACCAGGGTTGCTCCTGCCTGCCGATGGCAGTTGCCCTGCTGGGCTCAGCTCAGCTCCGCTATCCTTTTACTGCTCGACTACCTCCCCCGCAGGAGTGCCAACAGAAGAGGCATTCGCCTGAACCGCGGTTCGCCCCACAGAGGTGAAACTTGCAGGCAGCTGGTACAGAGGCTGACTCCCGTCAGATTCACCCAGGTAGGCTTGACCCAGACAGTAGCCCAGTGCCCGTGCAACAGGGACTGCCACTGCGTTCCCGACTTGAATATACCTATAGCCATGAGAGAAAGCACACATTGTTCAGAAGGATTGCAATGCAGCATGATCACTATGGGTCTACAGCACCTAGGGCCCTATGCCCACATGTTAGTAACACATCGCCTTGCAGTTTAAGTCAGTAACTGCTTCTGATTTCAAGAGCTGTAATTGACTGATCAATCCTTAACAGCTGACAACTGTCAAGAGTTAATAGATCAAGTACAAGCAAACTGAAAAGATGGAACTTACTTCTCCTTGATCGGTCCAAACAATCGGTAGTAATCGGGGAAGCCCTGTAACCTTGCGTTCTCCCGGATAGTCAAGACTCTTGCTTGAGTCGGATGCAATATAACCTATGGACACGTTCAATCAGGGTCATATACAGACTACACAAGCAGTAAAGACAGCCGCAGGGAGTAGAATAAGAGTAGTTTGTGCTGAAGCTGACCTGGTTATGGGGCTCTGCTCTGGTCACAACTGTAGGAACCGTCTCGTCCCACCACAGGCGCCCGAATGGCCTACAACATCATATATACAAGGATAAGTAACCAATAGCCTAGTTTTTCCCAAAAAAATAAAGAAAGCAGGACCATTTTGCCACTTACTTGAGTGATTTGCCCTTGATGAATGACATCGCATAGTCAGGAACCTAGATGACAAAGATTTGTGCAATAACTTAGCATGTCTTAACCATGAATCTCACAGTACTTGCACCATCTCATCTGTTTTGAGTTTGAACATGTAGCATAAATGTTGCATTGTTGTGGAAACAACAGCAACGAACAGCACATACCAGTGGTTTCCCAGACGAAAGGTACACACGTTCGACTTCTGGATCCCACTCAACAACATTATTTGCTCCAACCTTGACACCCTTTAGGTCACGGAAGTTGGCTCCCTGTCATAGGAAAGAGTGAAGATTGTTTCAAGACAAACAACAAAGGAAGGCACAATAACACTATCAAGCCACCAACCTTCTTGACAGGAATTTGCTTAACCCGCTCATAATCATCATTGTTAAGCCGTAAGGGCTGGTGATCCAAGAGCTTGCCTGCATCTGGACCAGCCTCCTCACCAAACGACCAATCCAACATGTCTGAAAGAATAAAAATAGAGTAAACTTCATCTGTAGCTGCAGAAAAGCACCAAGAAAAAAAGATGGTTCTTCTAAAATTAGATAAGGTCAACCAGTAAAGTTCAATGGGCCTTTTACCTTTACGACCAAGTCGAATGTAGCGCTGGAACTCTGTCTTGGGGGAACCACCATACTCCATTACATCGTTAGGTTGATGGTTTTCGACCTGCAGAGAGAAGTGTAAGACTGCATGCACATTGAGAAATACTTGAACTTGACAAAACACTTGCCTTTGGTAAATCTGAAAATGCATCACCAAGAAGCAAAGCTTTCTTCAGGGATGGCCTTTGTGTCTCATCATATGCAACCATACATTGCTGCAAACAAATTCAGTTGGTCAACAAATTTTACACATTCCAAAGGATTTCAATGTAGTGATTGCACTTACCGAAAAGGCATTAGGTGCTCCTCCACGTACTACAACATCATATGTAGGCAGAGGATACTTAGGGAGCACCTACATTGTCAAATACACCTGATTAGCCACCAGTCGATAATGCAATATAAATCTAGCAAAGCATATAAAACAGCAAGGTACAAAACTGACCATGGAAGAAAGAGCACCCCAGAGGAACACACGCATCCTGAACTGTGGCAGACCATAGCAGCCTGCCACCATCATTCCAAGGCGTGCTTGGTACTTCATAGCAACTAGGCAGCTCAAAGCATATTTTCCTAGGTAGCCATCAGCAAATTTCAGTATGTCCACGACATTTTCCATGAGAACATACTTGGGCTTCAAGTATGCCACAATATCCATGAAAGTCACCATTTGCTTGTTTTTCTCATCTTTAAGTGGCTCATCGCGGTTCCTGAACCGATTAAACCCACTTATACCTTGACATGGTGGGCCTCCACAAATGACATCAACATCACCCTTTTGAAAGAATAGATTAGGTAGATGTCACCAAATAAAAATGAGGAGCTAAACAGAGAGGAAAACCACACCCAACTAAATACTCACAGGAAGCGGGAGAATTTTTCTTTTGCGCCCTTCTTGTACAAATTCTCTAATTTTCAGCGGACAGTCACTGGTTCGTGAAACAAGGATTAGAGTACAAATAGACATACAAGGCAACAAGCAGATGACACTACCAAAATACTAACCTCAGGTTATCAATCGGTTCCCATGTATCCTCTTCAGGACCATATCCTTCCCACTGGACCTGCAGAAATTTAGCATTACACCAAAATGCAAAGAAATGTCCATTGTTCAAAAACATTTTTCTGTATCACCATAGTAATTGAAGTTTTTCTTGGAATCAAGTATAAATGAACAGATAAAGCTTGAATACCTTAAAATATACGCCTTTTTTCCTTCCAGTGCCATCATAGCGTATTCCAATAACCTTCTGTACAACAAATTCATCCTTGTCAAGAGTGTCAGCATCCTCTGGATCCTCTGAACCTGCTAAATTCGAATCCACATCTTGATGAACATATTTTTCACATAAGACTGCCCATTCCTTAAGGAGAGCAAGAAACTCGTCAGCTTTCTCATTTCGCACCTACATTCAAAGGTCCAAAGAAACTTTTTCAGAGCAGCTGGACAGAACAGATGGAATCCAAGATGCAGTTTAATATGCATACCTCAGTCTGTGGATGATTGTATTTTAAACTTTGGCACGCAAAACTGTTAAGATCAACAGCCCATCGCTGCAATCATAGCCATAACAGTAGAATCAGTGCTAAGTAAGAACATGTTCTATCCAACAGATAACTAGGTAGAATATTACAGTTTCAAGTTTCAGGCCAGAAAGAGCAGCACCCAAGCAAAGACCAGTGGACATGCCCCCACAGCCCGAATACAAGTCAAGAAGGGTTGCTGTCCTCTCTGGCATATTAGATGACGTCTCCAAGCCCGCATCATCAGAAGAAATACCCGAAGCGGTTTCACTGCCTGACTGTCCATGTTCTAGTAGAAAAACAATTGTGAGGTTTTGCCAAAAAAACACACATTTAACAACTGTCTTTTTGTTTACAGAAACTTACACTATTAGATTTTAATTGCATGATATATTTAGGATTTTGTCTATAACAAGTATACATTTGGGTACATGTTATGCAGACATGGCAAATAGAATTTTATCTAGTACTGTGAATATACTACCATATGGGTACATACACGTTGCTATCTCATATCACAAAAAAAAAAGACAGGAAAAACATCTCTAGACCCGCTTTTGGCTTCTTCATAAGCTAATTTTAAAAGTTGAATTTATTTCAGTTTTTGGCATTTGGCCGGTAGCCAAAAACAAACTTTAAAATAGAGATGTCTAAGGTAGACAGTTCAGTTATCCTTCAATGATACTAAAACATGATTATGTACTCTCCTAAAAAGAACAACTCGAGGCAACAATTAAGCATCACTTAGATAGAGCTTAAATGGAAAGGTGAGTTCGACGGCTAGGGCGTCATAGTAAACTTGCAGCAACTCGAAAGGCATCCGCCTTAGGGTTTGATATGTCGCCTTGGCGCTTCGATTTGCGAAGGTCTTAGCCTTTGTATGGTTTGGGGTACAAGATTGATGTTAGGGTACGCAGGATTAAGGGTTGTGGGGGGCATGTCCACTGGTCTTTGCTTGATTAAAATAGGTCTTCCAAATAGAATTTCTAAGGACAAAGTTTAGTCCTAAATTTAGGAACTAAGGAAGTGTTTGGTCCCCACCTCCTAAACTTCAATTTCAATGGCTAAAGCTTAGTCATTTTTAGTCACTAAAATACTAAACAGAGTGACAAAAATGTCTTCCAAATAATTTTTTAGAGAATAAAGTTTAATCACTAAAGTTTAAAAGGGTGACTAAAAATCAAACACGCTCTAAAGGATTTTTTGGGAGCAATGATAACGGAGGAGATTTGAGAGATCAAAATTGAATGGCAAAGGGATTACATGCCCTAAAAGAACCAAACACCCTAAGTAGGGCCGCGGGGTACATAGAGCCTTACGATGCGAAACACTCCAGGCGTCAGCGGTTGGGAGCTCCAGGCGGCGGCGGTCGGGATTCGGGACCTCCAGGTGGGCGGTGGCAGCAGCGGCCCTGCCTCCCGCGAGATCCCCTGCCTCTTCCCTGCCTCTAGGCGGCAGCGATGTTAGCCGCCCTGCGCCACTGCCTCTTCCCTCTCTCCTGCAGCAGTCGGTGGCCATGCCTCCGCGAGCTCCCCTCCACCCTGCCCCCGCCATCCATCACCGTCCAACATCGGCCAGCACCCCTCGCCCTCTCTGCTCTCTCTGCGAGAGCGGCCTAGACCCAGGAGGTGCTGCTCTCTCTCCTCCCACCCTATGTTGAGTCAGAGCAATACCGGTTCAGCACTCTATTTTGCTTTTTAAATGGTAAAGTGAATGTGAATTATCCTCTTTGTAGACTTTATAGCTAATATGTTAGTTTAGGTTGAACTTGTACTCCTGTTGCTTACATAGTACTATTATTACTGTCTACTCTCTCCACCTATATGAGTTTGTTATTTTAGTTTTGTATTAAGTCCATCAATATCAACTATCAACGTTGACCGGTTATACAAGATGTTTTATAAAATTTTATAACATAAAAATAAAATTATTAGATTCATCATAACTTGAATTATCATAACATATAATTCTTTTAGTTTAAAATAACTTAATCATATATTCATTATTGGTTAAAGTTCGAACAATTTAACTTATGATAAACCTAGAATGACAAACTCAAGCGAAGAGAGAGTATTTATTTGAGACTATGATCCTATTTACTATTTTTATTTACTATTTCTATATACTACACAAGAGTCACATCATCTTACGCCATAAAGATTAAAAAGCAAAAAGGAGGCCAGTCAGCTTAATGCCTTAAAAACTCTGATTTTCAGTGTAAAACTAATTGGAAACATAAAAGTTAATGTTTTTTCTAGCATAACATAGAAATATTGTAAAAGGCATTAGAGTGGGAGATCATTTGGTTAGTAGTGTCATTCCACTAATTTAGCAAAGCCAGTAAATTGTATTCAGCTAGTCAACCAAAAAAGAATGATGTAGAAGCAATTACCTGATGAGATATTAGCAAATGTAGAATATGCAACAGAGTAAGACATGTCATAGTATAGGTCACAATGTTCTATCAGTTGGGCCTTAGCTTTTGGATCCATCTAAAGCAAAGAAACAATTGTAGTGAGAAGTATTATGTGTATAGCAAAACCGCAAAGCTCTTAGCAGGGAACTTACATTTGGATCAACATGGACTATCTTGACCTTGGAGATGAGGCAATCAAGCACATTGTCGTTCTTTTCCTCGGAAAGAAAAACACGTCTAGGGTCATGCTTGTGGCCATCAACATTAATGGACACCAATGAATTGATGACCTGCACTGATAAGGTTCAGTTCTATGCTAATTCTTGATATAAATAGAAATGACATTAAGCTCAATACACACCGTGTCCTCTGCACGGAAGAACCAACGGCAAGTAAAATAGTGGCATCGATCAGTGCCCTCAAAAAATTCAGTAATGCGACCAATGTAATCAGCCTCATTTTCTCCAGCCTAAGATAAGCAAAAAGGAACCAGAAACTTAAGGTCAATAACTATTATTAAAGAACATATAAAAGGTTGTAATGTGAGAGCAAAACAATCCAGAAGAATTGCACACAACCATTACTTCGACCATACTTGTTCATTGCATCATCAATGTTTGTGTTCAGCTGAATTACTAAGAATTTTCATCAAACTATAATTTAAGACACAAACAACACTTTAACTTCATAAACAGGCAAATAAGACAAGAAAAAATTCAAATGCTCTCAGAGATCATAATGAATGATATCAATGGCTGGCACCCCTTTATATTATACTCCCTCTAGTCACAAATACTTAACACATGTGAGTATTCAATGGCACACAAGCGATTTAAACGGTGAAAATGTTGAACCTACCATTAAGTTAGCACAATTTAAAAAAAAAATAACAACCTAAGAATTGGGAACTATTAGACGCTAAAGTTATTTTTATTCCCAAATTATATCTAGCAAAGCTTTTTTTGGAGAACTAATAGAGATGCTCTAATAAAGTGTCTTGGAGTCCGTAAGCAAACCGCGGCTACTAGTGAACAGATCGCTTAATTTCCTTTCAATTTCTTTTTCTTACCATCTCTTACAAATCACCCACGTCACCTTATTTTAATTGCTCTGATAAGCAGCCAAAGTTCGCAGGACCGGCACTGAGGGGATGCCATGGGTGCGGCCGCACCGGACCCCCAAAAATAGAGGCCTCTAGCCACTGAATGCTACCTTTTTTTTTTGTTAAATCTATCTATTATAGACACAAATATGCAAAAAAATGATGCGCTATCGAGTTATCGACTAGTCTCGTTTATATTGTTAAACTAATGTCTCAATTACTTATCGAAATATTTATGGTCAACAATAACTCAAGAGAGGTTAAATGGCTTGACGATTCTATATATCGAAAAAGTTGTTGGATGAGATTGATCTCGATGATATAAGCGATGACTTTGTATCACAAAATGTTATAAGATATTTTTAATAATATCGTATAACAAGTAAGTGTTTTTGTTATATTTTATATCTGTTATCTTATAAACTTTAAAACAATGCATAATAATTTTTATACGTCAAATATTCGATGATATATATGTATAATTATATATATTTGTGTGTGAATGAGGCCCCTATATCGTATTTCGCACTGGGCGCTAAAAAGCTAGGAACGGCCCTGAAAGTTCGTCATCATTGCTGAGCTTGCTGCAGAAAGCACCCAAGCACCTCCGACTTCCAAACGGAGGTCATAAGCAAGCTCCTGTTAGATGCTAAATATGATACCAGACAGTATTTTGTAAATACAGACATCCACACGTCCAGCCGAATTTTTTTGTATTTTGCTTCTTTTTCTGAAAAAAACATATTTAGACCCCTTAGACCAAAGAACGACTTATTTATATTTTTGAATCTTTGATCAGCGACAAAGATTTGTAAAAAGGACCAAAATTCACGTTTAGCCAAACTTTTTTCGGAAAAAAGACCAGAATACAAAAAAAAAATCGGCACGTCCAACGTACCACCATGTGCCGCTGAGGCGCTGACCACACGCACAACAGATTGCAAATGGACAACAAAAATCAAATAAGTGATGCTTCCTTAACAAATACATGAGCAGTGCGTAAATGAGAGCAGCAGCATGACAAATAAAGGCAATGAAAATGATGGGCAAAACCTTGACATAAACGTCATCCCCGAGGCAGTAGACAATGTTGTCCACCTTAGCACTCCGGTAGTGGCACCTGGCCTTGAGCTCATCGTCCTCCTCCGGTCTGCATGCGCAATAGATTAACAAATAGCAAATTGCTCAGCTCTCAAGCAACGAACAGGGAGCAAAAATCCAGTCATAGTCATACTAAACCAGGGTAAGAAGGGACAATATACTTATTTGCGGCAGTGCTGCGCTCGTAGCGCTTGGGCCAGTTGCTGTGCGCCTCGGCCGCAGCAACGGAGCTGCCGATGAACTCGGGCACGTGGTCGCCCGAGGCGGCGGCGCTCCTTCTCCCCACCCTCTTCTTACCGGGCGACCCGGCCGCGACCGCGGCCACCACCTCCTGCATTGCCTGCTCCTCGGCCTCCGCCTCCTCGCCCATGGCCAACTCCTCCTCGTCGGGCTCCTCGGCGCACACGTCGTCCACAACGGGCTCCGTCCTCTCGGTCTCCCCCTTCTTCTTCATTCCCGCCACGGCCGGTTTGGCCTGCTTGGGCGTCGGCTTGGGCTTCTTCCCGGAAGACGCCGCCTTGCGTCTGCGCTTAGCGGTGGATGCAGCCACAACCTCCTCCTCCTCCTGATTCTGGTGGATCTCCTCGGCCATGGCGGAGCGCTTCCGGCCGGAGGCGCGCGTGGGCCTAGCGGATGACGGGGAGCTTGGCGCCATGGCAAGGGATGCGGTAGCTGCTGCTGCTGCTCTCTAGGGTTGGGAGACGAGGGGTTTGGCAAGCTCTGGGGGTGTAGAAATCGAATCGAAGAGGATCGGTCAAATGTGGAAACAGGGCAGAGACGAGGCGGGAGCGGCAGTGGGAAAACGAAACCCGAACCAAAAAGATGGAGGGAGCGGGAACGTCCAATTTTTTACGGCGCGGAGCCTTCTGCAGCGGCCAGCGGGAGAGCCCGGATTCGAATTTTTGTTCGTCTCCCGCGAGCGCCGCAGGCTTTCGGATGTTGGCCCCTCTACCTCCAGCCCTGTCTGTCACATGACCCAGCTGTAGGGTGGCCCAAACTGTGTGGGTAGTTGGGCCTGTTTGTTTCGTTTTCAGTCGGATTATGACCATGAGACAGCTTTAGCCGTTTATGTCTTTATGAGAATCAGCTTTGTGAAAATAACTCCAATCAATATGAAGGTATAATCCGTCTAGACGTTCTGACAAGAAAATCTGTCGTTTCATAAACCATAGCTCGTATAGATTCCTTCATTTTCTTGCACACGTAAGCCCTGTGATATCTACATTCTCGTGACAACTGGTTTATCAAAAAATCGTATTCTCATAAAAGCTCTTTAGAAGAAAAAAACGTCTCAAATAAGTCCTAATTTTTTAAACTAAAATTTAGTATGTATCGCATGCGACGTTTGTAGAGATGGCATGGGTAACCGAAACCCGATATTTCATCTCCACTCTACCTATTTCTTCTATTCATCTCTCTATGTACTCTTTGAACTGAGATATTTGACCTTTTTACATCAGTTTTTTACAGTTTTAAAAATACTACCATATTTATGACTTCATAATACACATTATCATGAGATGATTATACTAAAAAGGGATTAGTCTTACCGTTAAAGCACTTAATACACGAGGTGATATTCCCCTTCTCCCTTGCATGCAGTGCCGATTTTTTTGCAATTTGACCTTTTTTCGAAACAATTTCAGTTTGGACCCTTAAATGACTTAATATCATTTTTGGACTATTTACTCGACGTCATGGCTCATAGCGCTAAGGTAACACGTCTCGCCGCAATGGTCTATAACGCCGATGTATCTAGTGAGCTGGCGACTATGTGCGTGCTAGCAGCTAATGTGGTCTAGCTCGGCGTCACAATCTGTGACGGCGAGCTAGGAGATGACGTCACCTGTGTGATGGTTGTTGGCTCCTACACACGCGCGAGCACACACACGTGTGTGTCATTAAACAACTCACATTGTCGCTACACTAGCCGCTACAGGGAAGTAGCCCGTCCGTCCATGTGCCTGGTCATTGACAGGAATATTGCTATGACACCGTGTACGTACGCTCGCCTCCACTACACCGATGACGATGCTACATGGCACCACTGATAAGCATAGGCGGATCCAGAGGGGAGGTAAGGTGGACCATGGCCCTCCTCAATTTTGTACACTCTTTTATTACTAGTGATTATTTAGTATTAAATGTAGAAAAAATCAAAGTTTTAGATGGTATAAAGTCTTGTTCTAAGTCTCTAAAACTAATAACTAGTTGCTAAAATTAGCCGAGAGGTTTAGAATGGATCAACTAATTGTTATCTATACTCCTCAAATAAGTATTAATTGTTAGATGCTCTAACCTAGCTAAAACCAGTTAACAGTTAGTTCTAGAAGTTTAGAACATGGCCTAAAACAACCACGTTATGAGCCTGCTCGCCGGATCCTCTCGGTTCACTCCTTGCATCTACCAGTCTGACTCTAATCTTCTCGACACCATCTAAACCAGTCTGCTCGCTGCCCTATTTCCGCCGCCAACCCATTCCCGATGCGACGCCACCCGACTTCACCCCTTCCTAGCGCCTCTGTCCCTTGTCCTGTTTTTCTCGTAACGTCGATCCGCTCGACAAGCTAGATCTCGCTCGTCACAACGATATGACTTATCCCCTACGGTCGATGGACTTGACGAACTAGAAAATTATGACTCTCATGTGGTCTTTTTGCCCCCCCCTAAATTTTTGTCCTGTGTCCGCCACTACTGATAAGCCAACAGTACCGATGAAAGCTCGACTGCGGACAAGGAGGACCGGTTTCTTTGCCCCGTCCAGTACCCATGCCCTCTCTCTCTCTCCGACTCTATCAGCTCGCGCACCCTCTCTCTCACTGTGATGGATGGCCAAGACGTAAAATGGAAACAGCACGAACGACACCTCCTGACCACGGACAAGGAGGGCACAGCTGAAGCCATCTCCTAGCTTGGTGCCACAGATCGTGGCATCGAGCTAGGCCACATCAGTTGCCAGTGTGCACCTTGACGCCAGCTCATCAGGTACATCGGCGTCATATGTCATAGCGTCGAGACGTGTTATCTCAGCGTAATGAGCCATAACGCGTGAGTAAAGGGTCAAAAATGACATTTAATTTATTGTGGAGTCCAAGTGTAAAATTGTTTCGAAAAATGACTAAATTGCAAAAAAACAACACATCGGCACGCAGGGTCCCCCTCGGGGAGATGTTGGAACCCCCTCCCCCCTCGGGAGATGTGGCGAACAGCTTGTAGCGATTGTTGAAGGCAAAGGAAGAAGTCGAGAATGAGCATGCGAGCAGCCATGAGCAGAGCAGGAGCATGCAAGCAGCCACTCCCACAAGTATATCTCGTATATTTAAAACGAGATAAAATGGGAATTTTCTGATACAATAAAGGATGGCATAAAACGGGCGGGAAACACCCCTAACCGTTTTCGTTGGTGTTCTCGGACATACCTATCTCGGTTCCCATACCGTTTCATATTTTTCCGGAAAACGAAAACGGACGGTTCAATATGGGAATACGGTACAGTATGGGATGGTATTTTTCCTGTTCGTTTTCATCCTGAAAGGGAAATAGACTTACACCTTTTCTTAATTGATTTTGGTGGTTGAATTGCCCAACACAAATAATTGGACTAACTAGTTTGCTCTAAATTATAAGTTTTACAGGTGCCAAAGGTTCACAATAGACCAATAAAAAGACAAAGAAAGGGTTCAAACGAAGAGAGCAAAAGTCAGCCGAAGGCAGCCTTGGTCTGGCGCACCGGACTGTCCGGTGTGCCACCGGACAGTGTCTGGTGCACCAGGGAATCCAACTCCAAACTTGTCAGTCTCGGGAATTCTGTGAGCCGCTCCGCTAAAATTCACTAGACTAGCACCGGACAGTCCGGTGTGCCAGCGGAGCAATGGCTACTTTGCGCCAACGGTCGTCTGCAGAACGCATTCAATGCGCTACAGTGCGCGCCAGAGTCAGAGCAGCGTCAGAAGGCGCACCGGACAGTGTACAGTAGCTGTCTGGTGCATCACCGGACTGTCCGATGACCCAGAAGACAGAAGCTCCGACGGTCGAACCCTAACGGTCGAGTGACGTGGCTGGCGCATCGGACAGTGTCCGGTGGCGCACCGGACTGTCCGGTGCGCCATGCGACAGCAGCCTCCACCAAACGGCTAGTTTGGTGGTTAGGGCTATAAATATCCCAACCACCCCCACATTCATTTCATCCAAGTTTTCAGACTTCCTACACCTTACAAGAGCTATAGCATTCAATACAGACACACCAAAGAGATCAAATCCTCTCCCAAGTCCAAAAGATCATTCCAATCAAATAGTGACTTGTGTTCATTTGAGCTCTTGCGCTTGGATTGCTTTTTCTTTCTAATTCTTTCTTGTGATCAATTGTAACCGAGGCAAGAGACACCAAGTGTGTGGTGGTCCTTGCGGGGACTTAGTGTCCCATTTGATTGAGAAGAGAAGCTCACTCGATCTAAGTGACTGTTTGAGAGAGGGAAAGGGTTGAAAGAGACCCGGTCTTTATGACCACTTCAACGGGGAGTAGGTTTGCAAGAACCGAACCTCGGTAAAACAAATCACCGTGTCACACACTTTATTTGCTTGTGATTTGTTTTCGCCCTCTCTCTCGGACTCGATTTTAATTCTAACGCAAACCCCGGCTTGTAGTTGTGCTTAAACTTTGTAAATTTCAGATTCGCCCTATTCACCCCCCCCTCTAGGCGACTTTCAATTGGTATCTGTCGGCGTTTCGACCCCGGGGGGTCCCTGGACCGACGAGTAAATTGTCGCTGCGTGTCCCAGCCCAGATGGGTCGGCGTGAGACGGAACACAAGGGGGAAAACAGTAAGGGGAACCGTGGCTCGTGTTGTCCTGCGCCCAGGGCGGATGCGCTTGCAGTAGGGGGTTACAAGCGTTCGCGAGGGAGAGAGAGAGAGAGCCTGCTCGTCAGCCCGTCCTCCCGCGCGGCCACCTTCTCGTACAAGGGCCCTAGACCTTCCTTTTATAGATGTAAGGAGAGGGCCCAGGTGTACAATGGGGGTGTAGCAGTGTGCTAACGTGTCTGGCAGAGAGGAGCCAGAGTCCTATGTACATGCCGACGTGGCTGTCGGAGAGGTGTTGGTGCCCTGTTCATGTGATGTCGTGGCCGTCGGAGGAGCGCTTAAACCCTGTAGAAGCACAGCTGTCGGGGCTATCGGGACCTTGCTGACGTCTCCTTGCTTCCGTAGGGGGCTGAGAACCGCCGTCGTCATGGAGCACGTGGGGTGTCATCATTACTTGTTTTACCAGGGCAAGCCAGATGAGACGTCGGTCTTGTTCCCCGTAGCCTGAGATAGCTAGGGGTAGGGTAATGATGTACCCCTCTGCGACGTGGTCGGCCCGAGCCCAAGGTCGGGCGAGGCGGAGGCTCCTTCGAGGTCGAGGTTGAGTCCGAGCCCTGGGGTCGGGCGAGGCGGAGACCGTCGTCCGAGGTCGAGGTTGAGTCCGAGCCCTGGGGTCGGGCGAGGCGGAGCTTCCTATGGCGCCCGAGGCTGGACTTGGCTGCTGTCAGCCTCACCCTGGCGGGTGGCACAGCAGTCGGAGCAGTGCAGGCGGCGCTATTTTCCTATTAGGTCAGTCAGTGGAGGGGCGAAGTGACTGCGGTCACTTCAGCCTTGTCGACTGAGGAGCGCGCGTCAGGATAAGGTGTCAGGCGATCCTTGCATTGAATGCTCCTGCGATGCGGTCGGTTGGCGCGGCGATCTGGCCAAGGTTGCTTCACTGCGAAGCCTGTCCGAGCTGGGCCTCGGGCGAGTCGAAGGTGCGCTCGTTACTTGAGGATGCCCTCGGGCGAGGCCTGAATCTGCCTTGGTCTACTGTTCCTGTCCGAGGCTGGGCTCGGGCGAGGCGAGATCGTGTCCCTTGAGTGGACGGAGCCTTGACCTGAATTGCACCCATCAGGCCTTTGCAGCTTCGTGCTGATGGTGGTTACCAGCCGAGTGTAAGACCCAAAATTAGAAGAAAAAAAAATATAAAATCATAATACTTTGGAAATAAGGGAATAAGAAAAAGATGGGAAAAGAATTTTTCTTTTAAAGGAAACCATTTATACATCCCATGAAATAAATAACAAGGAGAATAAAACTTAAATTAGTAATATTAAAATAGTATGGTTTATATTCACCTTTGGGAATTCAATTGATACATTTGAAAAATCTGAAAAACAAAAATAGAAGTATAAATTTGAATTTGGAATAGAAAATAGAAAATAAATGGGAAGGGAAGAAAAGAGAAGTAATATGAAAACATGAGTAATATATTTGAATAAATATTCTCAAACCTAATACTTTTAATTGCACCAAAATAAACCAGTTACAAGTTTGAATTGAATTGGTATTTTAAATTTGAATTTGAGTTTGAATTCAAATTTAACTTGGAAATGGAGAAAAGAAAATAGAAAATAAAATAGAAAAAAGACTAAAACCCTAATTGGGCCGCCAACCTGGAATTCGGCCCACCTAGCCTTTCTCCCCCGCGCGGCCCAATTGTGCTCTTACCGCGTGCCGACAGGTGGGGCCCCTGGATCAGCCCCTGGCGCGCGCTGCTCTCTCTCGTTTCTCGCTGACTCTGCGGGTCCCGCTTGTCATCGTTTTTCATCCCGCGCGCTGACGACTGGGCCCCACCGGGCAGCCTCCCTTCGCACGCGTCCGTGTGTCGCTGCCAACTGCGGGCCCGTCTGTCAGATGCTCCACCCACCTTCCGCTGCGTTCGCGGCGAACGGACCGCGCGGACTCCGCGAAGCTCGCCGGTGATCTCGGTACCCGTGCAACGACCGCGAAGCGCTCCCTGAGTATAAGTACGTGGCCGCGACCCCCCCTCCTTTACATCTCTCTCCCCAGGACCGAGCTCCCTCCCCGCGTCTCCGTCCGCCGCCAGTCTATCCTCGGGTCTTCGGCGAATCAGCTCCTTTGAAGCGCTGTTGGCCGTCACCGGGGGTTGTTGGGGTCGATTCGAGTACTGCGGGAGCTTGTGCTCGCCTCGTTCGCGACTAATTGCGCACCGGAGTTCATCTCTGCCGCAAAACCGCACCGCGCCGTGGACCTACCTCGCCGTCCCTCGATCGCCGGTATGATGCCCTTCCACGTGCCCATCCATACTTCGTGATCGTGTATCATTCAACCGCGCTCCGAATTTGATCCCCTGGGTTGCGGAATTGCTCGCCTGAGCTCCAACTTTGCCCATCCCCGCCGCTTCGCGTAGCCTGTCTCGTCCGTTGCCTTTCGCCTGCTCGCAGTGCCCTCATCGCGTTCGCCATAGGCTCTACATGATTCGTGCAATGGGAATTTGGGTTCGGCGTCGTATTTCTCGGGTTTGCCTCACGGCGGTGAGTGCGCCGCCGCGGGACCCTGGAGGCGCCGCCGCCGTCGGGTGGCTCTGTTGGGGGAAGAAGGTAACACACGTCGCGACCGTCGGATCGCGCACGGGCGGTCAGGATTAGAACGGCGTGTACCCCTTCGCCGCATTCGTTCGGGCCGTCGGATCCAATCGGACGGATCTGGGCGGATCCGGAGTATTTAAATCTACGCCGTTGATTTCCAATCTGACGCGTAGCAGTGCGTACCGGTTCGCGGGAACCCAGATCTAATCTGAGCCCTCCGTTTCTGATCGGACGGCTCAGCCCATCCGATACCCCTTCGCCTCGGCTAAATTGATAAAGAGCCCCTCGGTAACTTCAAAATAAACCCGCAGTCCACACTGTGGGAATCCTGAGTCTTAGAAAATTTACGTATTAGCCCCTGGACTTTCTGATAATTGACGCCTAGTCCAGAGTTGTTTAAAAACCAGAAAAATACATTTAAAAATAAATTTTTAGTATTAATTAAATGCCAGAATTTGTATAATTCATAGTAAATTTATTTTAACTCCAAATTGAGTCATTCCAGTTGCAATAATTTTGTTTTAATATTATTTATCACCTAGTACCTTTGTTTAGCCATGAAACTTGAAGCAAAATTGTTCATTTGAATTACTCTGTTCTAGGTGCTTAATAACTTCAGAAATTCATAACTAAATAACTATAACTCCAAATTTAGTGATTCTTGTTCCTACGATCTCGTAGCAACGCGTAGATTATTATTATTCAGTTGGTACTTATGTTTGGTGTAATGTTAATTTTGCCTATACAATGTTTGTTTGTATTGCTACGACTAGAGCGAGGTCACGTGTCATCTGAAGAGCAAGTGGTACCTGGAATCTCAAGGCCCAGGCAAGTTGTGCCCTTGATCACTTCTTTTCACCTACTCATGTTCTAATTAATCATAATGATCTGCATAGGTTAATTTTGATGGGACCCAATAGGTTACCCTAGTTTGTCTATCTTTATACCTTGTTTACCACTGAACTTTCTGGGTAGTACTTGCTAGTGCTATATGTGGTTTTGGGTATGAAGGTATATTATTCATGATCACACTTTTATTATATGTTTATTATTACTGTTCATGATAAGATCATTATGTTAATTGGAACATGGAGCGACCACCCGGGAAAACAGTGCTACCACAAGGGAGGAATGGGACCCCTTGGCTGATTAATTAGGAAAGCTAGTGGAAGACTACCTTACCCGAAAGGGGCAAGGGCAGTAGGGGAGTGGTCAGTGTAGGGAGGCCCTCGGGAGGATTTTGCTGCGATGGTGGTCCTGCAAGGGATTCCTGCATTGGAACTTCCTATAAACTGTAGCGGGTTTTCGGAAGCTAGTGGAACTTTGTAAAGGCCTCGTAGTGGATCCCTAGCCATTCACCTCGGAAGTGTCTAAGGGCCTTGCAAACCCTGGCGACATGGGATACACGACTTGTGGGTAAAGATGCGCAACCTCTGCAGAGTGTAAAACTGGTATACTAGCCGTGCTCACGGTCATGAGCGGCTCGGACCCTCACATGATTAAATTATGGAACTTAAACTCAATTTGTCATATGCATTGCATCGCAGGTGAAGTTGTTACTTTTGTTCTACTATTTAATTGGGCTGGTATTTACTTATACTTAGTAACTGCTAATAAAATTTTGACCAACTTTAAAAGCAATGCTCAGCTCTAACCATCTTCTTTGGTAAGCCTTACACTTCACGTGAGCTCCCACCTTTGGCGAGTTCATGCACATTATTCCCCACAACTTGTTGAGCGATGAACGTATGTGAGCTCACTCTTGCTGTCTCACACACCCCACAGGTCAAGAACAGGTACTGCAGGAGGAAGCGCTTGGAGGATGCTGTGATGTGATCGTGAGAGATCTAGGTCGTCGTCTCCCAGTCAACTTTGGGTTGCTGGACCGTTGTCTCCTTATAATGTAATTATCTATTTTGTATAGAACTCCTGTTATATATAAAGTTGTGACATTCGATCCTGTGCCACTATACATCATATGTGTGAGACTTGGTCCCAGCATACCTGGTGTTTATGTTAGCGCCCGGGTTTTGGACCCCTAAAATCCGGGTGTTACAGAAGTGGTATCAGAGCAATGTTGACTGTAGGACGAAACCTAGATAGAACTGGACAACCAATACTTACTTACCTTACTCTGATTCTTTTCTAAACTCATCTTAATCTTTACTCATCTATTTCCGCTTACTCTGATTATTCTTATCTTTTCTTTCTAAAAGACAAAGGTGGATTTTACACTTTGAAATCCTGTGACTGAAGTGACCTTTAGGAATAGGGGACCTACTCTTAGGAACAAAAACAAAACTATTTTTATAGATATCTATGAACTTGAATGTTTGTTCTTATGATACTTGTATGATTTGGATCTTTGATTGAGTGTGATTAGTTGTGGAGTAATGTCCACAATTACATTTGCATATACATATAAAAAAATGCTTATAAAAGTAACTAGACAAATTGGATTATCCCTCATTAAAAAAAATGTATCTAGCTTAATAGATTCATCTCATCTTAAGAAATTCTATCTCATAGATCTATCTTATCTCAAAAGGTCTTAACTTATCCTAATGTATATAGATCCATCTTATCGTAAGAGGTTTTCTCTTATCTTAATAGATTCATCTTATCTTGAAAAGATTTTGTTATCCTAATAGATCTAATTTACCTCAAAAGATTATACCTTATCCTTATAGATTCATCTTGTCCTAATAAGCATATTTACCCCACCCTAGTAACAACCAAGATCTAATCCAAAGTAATTAGATATTAGCTAGTCTAATCCAGTTATATCCAACCTAATCCAGATTCTATCTAATCTAAATATGACCCAATCTAAAGTGAGTTATTAACAAGTTAGTTAAGTTGGTGATATAGGTTAGACACTGTCTCTACAAATATATCCTAACCTAAATTAATGTCTTATACCAACTCATCCTTGAACAATGGCCTACCTATATCATATAATCCATCCTATCTTAAAAGATTCTATCATATCCTAATAATATTTATCTTACCCTGGTAGATCTAGCTAATCTTAACTAGTTTAATCTAGTCATACCAACCTAATCTGGATTCTATCTAATCCAATATGATCTAAGCTAGATTGAGTTACTTAATGCAGATACAAAGGATAAGGCTATACTCCAAAATTCACTTAAGCCTAAATTGGTGACCTAGATCAACCCGGCCATACCCAACAACTTGACCTATATAACAAGTTACATAGCAACCCAACCAATAGAGTAATGATGGATTGCATAGTCTATCAACCCCCACCTAAAACAAACTTGTAACCTACATCTTGTAGTCTATCTCACCCATATATATCTCTTATCTTGACAGATTCTATCTTACCCTCGGATATTCACCATATACGATTGGTTACCCCAATCTGGACATAAAACAAAAAAAAATTAAGCCCTACTAAAGAAATCTTCAGATTATAACCAGCTACTAGCCTATTCATTCTGCTTATTGAATATGGTCATTTGCAAAAACTATTGCCACATGCTTCTAACTTTCATGGTCAATACCAGGAAAGGAAAGATTATCACGCAACAGCAAACAAAAAAATGAATTCTCCAAATCCTCCACCTATTGAAACCGAACAAGTGGTTGCTGCCCAAAGACTGGTAATACAACAATTAACAGACCTGGTGACCGAGATGCAAAACCAGATAAGACAACAACGCGAGGAAATACGTCAGGTCCGTCAAGAAATAAGGCAAGCACGGTTGGTGAGACAACAGCAACAACAACCTCCATCACCACCACCAGCTTCACCAAGCTACATAGATATAAATTATGATGATTTGTAAGGTCTAGATGTTATTTTAGTTAGTAGATGATATGATATTATTTTAGAAGGAACAATAAGGTCTATTGACCCTATGTTTTGTTGAAGGATTATACCTCATGCTGAGATTTCTTTGTTTGTGCATATGTTCCGAGAACAATATGAGTGTACATCCCTTTTCTTACAAATCTCGAGGACGAGATTATTTTTAAGGGGGGTAGGATTTGTAAGACCCAAAATTAGAAGAAGAAAAAAATATAAAATCATAATACTTTGGAAATAAGGGAATAAGAAAAAGATGGGAAAAGAATTTTTCTTTTAAAGGAAACCATTTATACATCCCATGAAATAAATAACAAGGAGAATAAAACTTAAATTAGTAATATTAAAATAGTATGGTTTATATTCACCTTTGGGAATTCAATTGATACATTTGAAAAATCTGAAAAACAAAAATAGAAGTATAAATTTGAATTTGGAATAGAAAATAGAAAATAAATGGGAAGGGAAGAAAAGAGAAGTAATATGAAAACATGAGTAATATATTTGAATAAATATTCTCAAACCTAATACTTTTAATTGCACCAAAATAAACCAGTTACAAGTTTGAATTGAATTGGTATTTTAAATTTGAATTTGAGTTTGAATTCAAATTTAACTTGGAAATGGAGAAAAGAAAATAGAAAATAAAATAGAAAAAAGACTAAAACCCTAATTGGGCCGCCAACCTGGAATTCGGCCCACCTAGCCTTTCTCCCCCGCGCGGCCCAATTGTGCTCTTACCGCGTGCCGACAGGTGGGGCCCCTGGATCAGCCCCTGGCGCGCGCTGCTCTCTCTCGTTTCTCGCTGACTCTGCGGGTCCCGCTTGTCATCGTTTTTCATCCCGCGCGCTGACGACTGGGCCCCACCGGGCAGCCTCCCTTCGCACGCGTCCGTGTGTCGCTGCCAACTGCGGGCCCGTCTGTCAGATGCTCCACCCACCTTCCGCTGCGTTCGCGGCGAACGGACCGCGCGGACTCCGCGAAGCTCGCCGGTGATCTCGGTACCCGTGCAACGACCGCGAAGCGCTCCCTGAGTATAAGTACGTGGCCGCGACCCCCCCTCCTTTACATCTCTCTCCCCAGGACCGAGCTCCCTCCCCGCGTCTCCGTCCGCCGCCAGTCTATCCTCGGGTCTTCGGCGAATCAGCTCCTTTGAAGCGCTGTTGGCCGTCACCGGGGGTTGTTGGGGTCGATTCGAGTACTGCGGGAGCTTGTGCTCGCCTCGTTCGCGACTAATTGCGCACCGGAGTTCATCTCTGCCGCAAAACCGCACCGCGCCGTGGACCTACCTCGCCGTCCCTCGATCGCCGGTATGATGCCCTTCCACGTGCCCATCCATACTTCGTGATCGTGTATCATTCAACCGCGCTCCGAATTTGATCCCCTGGGTTGCGGAATTGCTCGCCTGAGCTCCAACTTTGCCCATCCCCGCCGCTTCGCGTAGCCTGTCTCGTCCGTTGCCTTTCGCCTGCTCGCAGTGCCCTCATCGCGTTCGCCATAGGCTCTACATGATTCGTGCAATGGGAATTTGGGTTCGGCGTCGTATTTCTCGGGTTTGCCTCACGGCGGTGAGTGCGCCGCCGCGGGACCCTGGAGGCGCCGCCGCCGTCGGGTGGCTCTGTTGGGGGAAGAAGGTAACACACGTCGCGACCGTCGGATCGCGCACGGGCGGTCAGGATTAGAACGGCGTGTACCCCTTCGCCGCATTCGTTCGGGCCGTCGGATCCAATCGGACGGATCTGGGCGGATCCGGAGTATTTAAATCTACGCCGTTGATTTCCAATCTGACGCGTAGCAGTGCGTACCGGTTCGCGGGAACCCAGATCTAATCTGAGCCCTCCGTTTCTGATCAGACGGCTCAGCCCATCCGATACCCCTTCGCCTCGGCTAAATTGATAAAGAGCCCCTCGGTAACTTCAAAATAAACCCGCAGTCCACACTGTGGGAATCCTGAGTCTTAGAAAATTTACGTATTAGCCCCTGGACTTTCTGATAATTGACGCCTAGTCCAGAGTTGTTTAAAAACCAGAAAAATACATTTAAAAATAAATTTTTAGTATTAATTAAATGCCAGAATTTGTATAATTCATAGTAAATTTATTTTAACTCCAAATTGAGTCATTCCAGTTGCAATAATTTTGTTTTAATATTATTTATCACCTAGTACCTTTGTTTAGCCATGAAACTTGAAGCAAAATTGTTCATTTGAATTACTCTGTTCTAGGTGCTTAATAACTTCAGAAATTCATAACTAAATAACTATAACTCCAAATTTAGTGATTCTTGTTCCTACGATCTCGTAGCAACGCGTAGATTATTATTATTCAGTTGGTACTTATGTTTGGTGTAATGTTAATTTTGCCTATACAATGTTTGTTTGTATTGCTACGACTAGAGCGAGGTCACGTGTCATCTGAAGAGCAAGTGGTACCTGGAATCTCAAGGCCCAGGCAAGTTGTGCCCTTGATCACTTCTTTTCACCTACTCATGTTCTAATTAATCATAATGATCTGCATAGGTTAATTTTGATGGGACCCAATAGGTTACCCTAGTTTGTCTATCTTTATACCTTGTTTACCACTGAACTTTCTGGGTAGTACTTGCTAGTGCTATATGTGGTTTTGGGTATGAAGGTATATTATTCATGATCACACTTTTATTATATGTTTATTATTACTGTTCATGATAAGATCATTATGTTAATTGGAACATGGAGCGACCACCCGGGAAAACAGTGCTACCACAAGGGAGGAATGGGACCCCTTGGCTGATTAATTAGGAAAGCTAGTGGAAGACTACCTTACCCGAAAGGGGCAAGGGCAGTAGGGGAGTGGTCAGTGTAGGGAGGCCCTCGGGAGGATTTTGCTGCGATGGTGGTCCTGCAAGGGATTCCTGCATTGGAACTTCCTATAAACTGTAGCGGGTTTTCGGAAGCTAGTGGAACTTTGTAAAGGCCTCGTAGTGGATCCCTAGCCATTCACCTCGGAAGTGTCTAAGGGCCTTGCAAACCCTGGCGACATGGGATACACGACTTGTGGGTAAAGATGCGCAACCTCTGCAGAGTGTAAAACTGGTATACTAGCCGTGCTCACGGTCATGAGCGGCTCGGACCCTCACATGATTAAATTATGGAACTTAAACTCAATTTGTCATATGCATTGCATCGCAGGTGAAGTTGTTACTTTTGTTCTACTATTTAATTGGGCTGGTATTTACTTATACTTAGTAACTGCTAATAAAATTTTGACCAACTTTAAAAGCAATGCTCAGCTCTAACCATCTTCTTTGGTAAGCCTTACACTTCACGTGAGCTCCCACCTTTGGCGAGTTCATGCACATTATTCCCCACAACTTGTTGAGCGATGAACGTATGTGAGCTCACTCTTGCTGTCTCACACACCCCACAGGTCAAGAACAGGTACTGCAGGAGGAAGCGCTTGGAGGATGCTGTGATGTGATCGTGAGAGATCTAGGTCGTCGTCTCCCAGTCAACTTTGGGTTGCTGGACCGTTGTCTCCTTATAATGTAATTATCTATTTTGTATAGAACTCCTGTTATATATAAAGTTGTGACATTCGATCCTGTGCCACTATACATCATATGTGTGAGACTTGGTCCCAGCATACCTGGTGTTTATGTTAGCGCCCGGGTTTTGGACCCCTAAAATCCGGGTGTTACACCGAGTTTAGGAGTCTTGGGGGTACCCCTAATTATGGTCCCCGACAGTAGCCCCCGAGCCTCAAAGGGAGTGTTGGTACTCGCTTGGAGGCTTTGTCGCACTTTTTTGCAAGGGGGCTGGCCTTTCACGGTCATACTTCGTTCCGATGGGTGCGCGCGAGCGCACCCGCCGGGTGTAGCCCTCGAGGCCTCGGAGGAGTGGTTTGACTCCTCCGAGGTCTTAGTGCCTTTCGTGATGCCTCGACCGGTCTGGTTGTTCCCTCATGCGATCTGATCGTAGTCCGGGTTCATGGTCAGGTTCCGAGTTCTCGGGCTGGTATGTTGACGCTGTCAACGGTTTGGCTAGAGCCAGGTTTGCAAGAGCAGCCCCCGAGCCTCTACACAGGGCGAGAGGATGGTCGGGGACTGACTTGGCTTTTTTCATACGCCCCTTCGTCGCCTTTCCGCAAGCAGGAGGTGGGGAAAGCGCCATGTTGCCCTCGGAGGGCGCCGGACATGGTGTCTCCAGTGAGTTGCTAACGGGTGATCCGAGTGGACACCCGTGCCCCGTTCGATAAGGGTCGGCTATTGGCCCAGAGGCGCGCTCCAAAAGTACCTGTAGGTGATTTGTCGGACCCGGTCCCGTTTGATAGGGTCCGAGGGCTCGATGCCTCCCTCTGATGGGATTCCGTTATAGAATCGCTCCTGCTGGCCTCGGAAATGTCCTAGGGTACCTCGGGAGCATAGCCCGAGCCTCGGCCATGTATCGGACGTACCCAGAGTCATCCCTCGCTCTGCGTGTTCTGAGGCAGCTGTCGAACCCTTCGGGGGGGCAGCCTACAAACCCCTGATCAGTAGTGGGCGCGGAGCCCGAGTGGCCTAAGGAGGCTGTCGAACCCTTCGGGGGGCCAGCCTTCGAACCTCTGACCAGTAGTGGGCGCGGAGCCCGAGTGCTCTGAGGCGGCTGTCGAACCCTTCCGAAGGGCCAGCCTTCGAACCTCTGATCAATAAGAGGGCTCGGGGCCCGCTTCCTTCGCAGAGAAGGATCCCTTTCGGAGTATCTCCTTTCCCGGTCCCTGTAGCAAGAGAGAGAAAGGGGAAGAGGAAAAGGATATGAAATTGAACGACACGGCGCACCTTTTTTGACGTGGTCATTATGGCGGAGGTGAAGCGTCGCCCGCTTCGCTTGCCAAAGGTGTCGCCTGCCCTGCCGCGGAGTTAATGCGATGGGACGAGTGGTTCGCGGGGCAGCCATTGTGCATGCGCGAGCCGTTCAAGGAACGGAACACAGGCGCGTCGTCTTCACGCGGTGGGAGAGGGCTCTCCTGCTGCTCCAGGAGGGGACGTGAGCCTGCAGACGATTTGACCGACGCTTCCGCTCGCCTGCTGCCGCCATTACTGTCGGCCCACTTCTGGCCATATCGACCGTCGCGCCTTCTCCCATGGCTGACTGACCCGTGACCGGCGTGTTTGGTTGGCACTGTTGGTCCATGCGCAGGGTTGCCTCGAATCGCGGCACCGGTTCTGCAGTCGAGAAGGCGCGGCACTGGCGCAAGTGGCGGTGCAGTTTTTCGCACGTAGTAACCAGCGCGCCGGTTACATGACGTGTGGGCCTGGGACTCCATGCTGGACGCATCGGAGTCGAAAGGGTGCATCCCCGTGGCACGGTTGCATGCTGCCTGCATGGCGGTCCGCCCTTTCACCCGCTGGTTTAGGCGAAGACGGAGGAGTGCTTGTAACCGCTGGGCGGTTACACACTCCGTGCGCGGCGGTTTGGCTTCTTCTGTCTAGGGCCAGCTTGCATGTCATGTGGGACCCAGCCCCATGTCGTAGGGGGAGGACCTTTGAGTGCGTTGGTGAAGACTTAGCCCGCGACGCCTAAGGACGCGAGTGGGGCGAGTTGCCTTTAAAAAGGGAATGGCTCCCTGGGTGGCAGTCACGCCTTCACACTCTCTTCATGCATTGCGCCCTTCCACCTTCCGAGCCTCCAGATGGGGAGCGCCCAAGTTGCCTTCGTCTTGCTGCCATTGGAGGAGCGCAACTTCGCGGAAGTTGGCACCTTTCAGCCATCGCTCGGCTTCAAGGATTTTCATCAGGCAGCCCGGCTGCATCTCCTCACCAATGGTCACCCAAGACGGTGACCACCAGTTCGATGGTAGGGAGAAGCAAGCCGGGCTGCGGCCTCTGCCCCGCCCTCAGCTTCAAGGATCTTCGTCATCCTTGCTGGAGCGGAGGGCGAGCTGAGCCGGAGCTCTACCTCCCGCATGGGTCGGTGGGCCACCTTCTCCTTCAGCATCCAGGGGAGAGGGCGCCCACCAGCCTTGCAGAGGGGGCAGACTTCGACAACCCGGGGCTGGTCGCCCGCGAGCATTGTCAGCTTCAGCACGTTGGGCTCGCTGGCTCAGCTGGCTCTGGCTCAGCTTCCGGTGCCCCCTCCTGCCGTCGGGCGGAGTGTGGCTATCTAGCCGCTGTATGGGCGGCTGTCGCGCCACGCGTACCTGGGACCGCCCAAGACGTTGCGCGCTGCTAGGGCGGCGTTTGTGTTCTTGGGCTGTCCTGCCCGTGCTCCGGCACGATGCCTCCGCGCGGAGGTCGGTGCTCGTCCGTCTGGGAGGACTTGAGTGGGGATATGCCGGTAGGCAGGTGGCTGCCGTCGTCGGTGCTGAGGTGGTGGCAGCTAGAGAAGTCCTCATCGTCGACGAGATCGTCAGCGCCATGTGCGCTCCGGGCCTCCGGCTCTTTGGCTTTGATAGCTTGTCCTCGCCCCTCGAGCGAAGACGCGGGCGAGGGCCTCGTCACAGCAGCGTCGGCCCTGAGGTCATTGCTGCTGTTGTTTCGCCGCCCGAAGCGGGGGTCGTTGTCGCTGCTATCGGGGCGGTTGTCGGTAAGCCGCTTGGAGTTCGTCGTCCCACGGGCCCTCCGATGTGGGGGGTTGTTCGTACCCGCGGGAACGGAACCGGAGTCCCGTTTGTAATGGCACCTTGAGCGCCGGTGTATGTTCATTGAGGCTGTCGAGGCCTGAACATTTGGGTATTTGAGAACTAAGCTGTGTGTCTCCCTCATTCCGAGTGCTGGGACTTGTCTGTTGGCTAGCCGAACCACTTAACCGAGCGCCGATTGCCTTTCGCGGAAGGTGACGAGTGAGGTGTCTATATCCCAGAGGCGTAGGAGTCCCTCGGCTCTGTCGGCCTTGCCGCTCTAGGCTTCCCTTGCTCAGTTTTCGAAAACCTCGGCTGCTCTGCGATGAGCCGAAGCCGGAGGCAGCGGTGCTAGCGCGGACAGACGTGGAGTCGGCTCGGAACGAGGCTTCATCGGCCCAGGAGATGGCGTCTTCCCAGGCCGAGGAAGATGTGGCAGCAGGCTGCTGGAGCTTGGCCAAGACATCTGCTGGCGTGGTGCTGGCGTCCTCCTTTAGGTGGAGGTCCTTTTGCTCGGGTCGTCTTCCGAGGCCGGGCCTAGTTCCGCCGAGGGTGGAATCAACGCCGAGGGTGTTGTTGTTCCCCCTGCCGATGCTAGAACCTGCAGGAACAGTTTGTCTATAGTGTGTGTATGTTTTTTGCGGTCGCCGAGGCCCAAACATGTCATTGTCGTGTTATAAAGCTGTGTTTCTTTTCCTCTTGTTTCGAGTATCAGGATTTGCTTGTCGGTAGCAGAATCGTTTATGCGAGCGAGAGTTACTTATCGCGGAAGGTGATGAGTGAGGTATCCGTATCCCGGAGGCGTAGGAGTCCCTCGGCTCGGTCGACCTTCACCGCTTACGTGTACTCTTGCTCGTCCGCGGGATTTTGTTATCGATATAGTCAAGAAGGCATGAGAAAATCGTTTCGACAGAGAAGTTTTCGAGCGTTAAGACTTGTTCGGTTAGTAGAATCGCTTATCCGAGCGTGAGTTACTTATCGCAGAAGGTGATGAGTGAGGTATCCGTATCCCGGAGGCGTAGGAGTCCCTTGGCTCGGTCGGCTTTGCCGCTTACGTGTACTCCGTCGTTTTCAGGATCCCACTATTGACGTAGTCGAAAAGCGTGAAAGATGTTCTGGCCGAAAGACTTTTTCCGAGGAAAATTTTGACGCAGAGGGGGTTCCCCCCTTCTAGCCCCCTAGGGAGGGTCGGGCTTTGCCGAGGCAAGGCTAACCATTCCTTGATGGTTAGACTTTACTTGTGTATGTAAACGAGGTATACGAACAACTTGAGAACATCTTAAGGGTAGAAGCGACGTAGCTGTCAGATGTTCCAAGCGTTGCTGTAGACTTCGCCTTGACTGTTGGCCAGCTTGTATGTTCCGGGCTTCGAAGTCTTGGCGATGATGAATGGCCCTTCCCAGGGAGGTGTGAGCTTGTGGCGCCCCCGAGCATCTTGTCGTAGCCGAAGCACCAAGTCACCCACCTGGAGGTCTCGGGACCGAACCCCTCGGGTGTGGTAGCGTCGCAGGGACTGCTGATACCGCGCCGAGTGTAGTAAGGCCATTTCCCGAGCCTCTTCCAGCTGGTCCAGTGAGTCTTCTCTGTTGGTCTGGTTGCTTCGGGCATCGTATGCCCTCGTCCTCGGGGAGCCGTATTCTAAGTCTGTGGGCAAGATAGCCTCGACCCCATAGACTAGAAAAAAAAGCGTGAAGCCCGTGGCTCAGCTTGGCGTCGTCCTCAGACTCCAGACCATCGAGGGGAGTTCCTTCATCCATCGCCTGCCGAACTTGTTGAGGTCGTTGTAGATCCTTGGCTTGAGTCCCTGTAGAATCATGCCGTTGGCACGCTCTACCTGCCCATTCGTCACGGGGTGAGCTACGGCGGCCCAGTCCACCCGGATGTGGTGGTCCTCGCAGAAGTCTAGGAACTTCCTGCCGGTGAATTGGGTGTCGTTGTCGGTGATGATGGAGTTCGGGACTCCAAAGCGATGGATGATGTCGGTGAAGAACGCCACTGCCTGCTCAAACCTGATGTTGTTTAGGGGTCGGACCTCAACCCACTTGGAGAATTTGTCGATAGCGACCAGCAAATGCGTGAAGCCCCCGAGTGCCTTCTGCAAGGGACCGACGAGGTCCAGACCCCACACAGCAAACGACCAGGTGATGGGTATTGTTTGCAGAGCCTGAGCGGGCAGGTGGGTCTGCCTTGCGTAGAATTGACACCCTTGGCAGGTGCGTACAATCCTAGTGGCGTCGGCCACCGCAATTGGTCAGTAGAAACCTTGTCGAAAGACATTTCCCACGAGGGCTCGAGGCGCTGCGTGGTGACCGCAAGCCCCGAGTGTATTTCTTGCAATAACTCCTGACCTTCGGCGATGGATATGCATCGCTGGAGGATGCTTGAGGGGCTGCGGTGGTAGAGCTTCTTTCCGTCACCCAGCAAGACGAACGACTTAGCGCGCCGCGCCAATCGCCGAGCCTCGGTTCCGTTGAGGGGTGCTCTCCTCGGTGGAGATATTGCTGGTACGGGGTCTGCCAGTTTCGATTAGGCGGGACCCCATTCCGCTCCTCCTCGACGCGCAGTGCCTCACCCTCGGTGGCCGAGGGCGCCTTGGGTTGAGCCGAGGGTGCCTCGGGCTGAGCCGAGGCCTTCTCGGGCTCGGGCGTGTCGTCGGTCTTGACGGAGGGTTGATGTAGGTCTCGGGAGAAGACGTCCGGGGGACCATTGTCCACCCCGAGGCTATTTTAGCCAGCTCGTCCGTAGTCTCGTTGTACCGTCGGGCGACGTGGTTGAGCTCGAGCCCATAGAACTTGTCTTCCAGGCGCGGAACCTCGTCGCAGTAGGCTTCCATCTTTGGGTCGCGGCAGTGGGAGTTCTTCATGACTTGGTCGATGACAAGCTGCGAGTCACCACGAGCGTCGAGGCGCCGAACCCCTAGCTCGATGGCAATGCGCAACCCGTTAACTAGAGCCTCGTACTCGGCCACGTTGTTGGACGTTGGGAAATGGAGGTGCAACACGTAGCGGAGGTGCTTCCCGAGGGGTGAGATGAAGAGCAGGCCCGCGCCCGCTCCTGTTTTCATCAGCGACCCGTTGAAAAATATGGTCCAGAGTTCCGGTTGGATCGGAGCTGCTGGAAGCTGGGTGTCGACCCATTCTGCCACGAAATCCGCCAAGACTTGGGACTTGATGGCCTTCCGAGGGGCGAACGAGATTGTCTCGCCCATGATCTCTACCGCCCACTTTGCAATCCTACCCGAGGCCTCTCGGCATTGGATGATCTCCCCCAGGGGGAAGGATGACACCACAGTCACCAGATGAGACTCGAAGTAGTGTCGCAACTTTCGTCGCGTCAGAATTACCGCGTACAGTAGCTTCTGAATTTGCGGGTAGCGGATTTTGGTCTCGGACAGTACCTCACTGATGAAGTAGACCGCGGCGCTGACCACCTGAGTGGTTGCCTTTCTTCTCCGGCAATGTGTGCATTTCTTCTCGTCTCTCGACTACGATCGCGGCGCTGACCACCTGAGTGGTTGCGGCTACGTAGATCAGGAGAGCTTCTCCAGCAGCAGGGGGTACCAGGATGGGCGCACTTGTAAGGAGCGCCTTTAAGTTCCCGAGGGCTTCCTCGGCCTCGTGGGTCCAAGTGAAGCGCTCGGTCTTCCTTAAGAGGCAGTACAGGGGCAGGCCTCTTTCACCGAGGCGCGAGATGAAGCGGCTCAGAGCCGCAAGACATCCCATGACCCTCTGTACTCCTTTCAAGTCCTTGATAGGCCCCATGTTGGTGATGGCCGCGATTTTCTCCGGGTTGGCCTCGATGCCCCGCTCGGAGACGATGAACCCCAGGAGCATGCCTCGGGGGACTCCAAAGACACACTTCTCAGGATTGAGTTTTACGCCTTTCGCTTTGAAACACTTGAATGTCATTTCAAGGTCAGAGAGGAGGTCGAAGGCTTTCCTCGTCTTGACTACGATGTCATCGACGTAAGCCTCGACCGTTCGGCCAATGTGCTGTCCGAACACGTGGTTCATGCACCTTTGGTATGTCGCGCCTGCATTCCTTAAACCGAATGGCATAGTAATATAGCAGTACATGCCAAAGGGTGTGATGAAAGAAGTCGCGAGCTGGTCGGACTCTTTCATCCTGATTTGGTGATACCCTAAGTAGGCATCAAGGAATGACAGGGTTTCGCACCTAGCAGTGGAATCCACGATTTGATCGATGCAAGGCAAAGGGTAGGGAACCTTCAGACATGCTTTGTTTAGAATAGTGTAGTCTACACACATCCGCCATTTCCCACCTTTCTTTTTCACAAGCACAGGGTTGGCTAGCCATTCGGGATGGAATACCTCTTTGATGAACCCTGCAACCATCATCTTGTGGATCTCCTCGCCTATGGCTCTGCGCTTTTCTTCGCTGAATCAGCATAGAGGCTGCTTCACGGGTCGGGCTCCAGCTCGGATATCCAGCGAGTGCTCGGCGACATCCCTCGGTATGCCAGGCATGTCCGAGGGACTCCACGCAAAAACCTCGGCGTTTGCACGGAGAAAGTCGACGAGCACTGCTTCCTATTTGGGGTCGAGCTCGGAGCCGATCCGGACTTGCTTGGAGGCGTCGTTGCTGGGATCGAGAGGGACAGACTTAACCGCCTCTGCTGGCTCGAAGTTGCCGGCGTGGCATTTCGCATCTGGCACCTCCTTGGAGAGGCTCTCCAGGTCGGCGATGAGGGCCTCGGACTCGGCGAGGGCCTCAGCGTACTCCACACACTCCACGTCGCATTCGTACGCGTGTCGGTATGTGGATCCGACGGTGATGACCCCGTTGGGGCCCGACATCTTGAGCTTGAGGTAGGTGTAGTTGGGGATGGCCATGAACTTGGCGTAGCATGGTCTCCCCAGCACTGTGTGGTAGGTTCCTCGGAACCTGACCACCTCAAACGTGAGGGTTTCCTTTCAGAAGTTGGAGGGAGTCCCGAAGCAGACGGGCAGATCGAGTTGCCCAAGGGGTTGGACACGCTTCCCGGGGATGATCCCGTGAAAGGGCGTCGTATCGGCCCGGATCATGGACAAATCGATCTGCAAGAGCCCGAGGGTCTCGGCGTAGATGATGTTGAGGCTGCTGCCTCCGTCCATGAGGACCTTGGTAAGCCTGACGTTGCCGATGACGGGATCGACAACGAGCGGGTGCTTCCATGGGCTCGGCACGCGGTCGGGGTGGTCGCCTTGGTCGAAGGTGATGGGCTTGTCGGACCAGTCTAGGTAGACTGGCGCCGCCACCTTCACTGAGCAGACCTCCCGACGCTCCTGCTTGCAGTGCCGAGCCGAGGCGTTCACCACCTGCCCACCGTAGATCATGAAGCAGTCATGGACCTCAGGGAACTCCTCTGCCTTGTGGCCTTCCTTCTTGTCGTTGTCGTGGGCTTTGCCACCTTTCGCTGGTGGCCCGACCTTGTGGAAGTAGCGCCGAAGCATGACGCACTCCTCAAGGGTGTGCTTGATGGGACCCTGATGATAGGGGCACGACTCCTTGAGCATCTTGTCGAACAGGTTGGCCCCTCTGGGAGGCTTCCGGGGGTTCCTGTGTTCGGGAGTGGCGACAAGTTCTGCGTCAACGCCGTCGCGTTTTGTTTGCGACTTCTTCTTGCCCTTCATCTTCGTGCTGTGCTGAGCGGACGCCTTGGGGACGTCTTCCTGCTGGCGTCCCTGAGACTGCTTGTCCTTCCGGAAGATGGCCTCGACCGCCTCCTGGCCAGAGGCGAACTTAGTGGCGATGTCCATCAGCTCACTCGCCCTGGTGGGAGTCTTGCGACCCAACTTGCTCACCAGGTCGCGGCAAGTGGTGCCGGCGAGGAACGCGCCGATGACATCTGAGTCGGTGATGTTGGGCAGCTCGGTGCGCTGCTTCGAAAATCGCCGGATGTAGTCTCGCAGGGATTCTCCTGGCTGCTGGCGGCAGCTTTGGAGATCCCAGGAGTTCCTAGGGCGCACGTATGTATCCTAGAAGTTTCTGGCGCAGGCTTTGACCAGGTTGTCCCAGTTGGAGATCTGCGCAGGAGGCAGATGCTCGAGCCAGGCTCGGGCGGCGTCGAAGAGGAACAGGGGGAGGTTGCGGATGATGAGGTTGTCATCGTCCGTTCCACCCAGCTGGCAGGCCAGCCGGTAGTCCGCGAGCCACAGTTCTGGCCTTGTTTCCCCCCGAGTACTTGGTGATGGTAGTCGGGGTCCGGAACCGGGTCGGGAACGGCGCCCGTCGTATGGCCCGGCTGAAAGCTTGCGGTTCGGGTGGTTCGGGCGAGGGGCTCCGATCCTCCTCGCTGTTGTAGTGTCCCCCACGCCTGGGGTGGTAGCCTCGGCGCACCTTCTCGTCGAGGTGGGCTCGACAATCGCGACGATGGCGCTTGTTGCCGAGGCGACCCAGGGCCACAGGCGCTGTGTCCCGCGTGCGCCCGGTGTGGACCGAGGCTTCCCGCATGAATCGAGAAGTTGCGGCGCGATGCTCCGAGGGGTACCCCTGCCTTCGGGAGGCAGAGCTTTCGGCCCGTCGGACCGCGGCATCCTCCAGGAGATTCTTGAGTTCTCCCTGGATACGCTGTCCCTTGGTGGTGGATGGTTCCGACATCGCTCGGAGTAGCATTGCTGCTGCAGCCAGGTTCTGGCCGACCCCACTGGAAGCCGGGGGCAGCCTTGCCCTGGCATCGTCAGTGATGCGGTGTTGGACGTCCTAGGGCAGATGACGCGCTTCTCCGGCAGGTGCTCGGCCTGCCCACTCCTGCCCGATATTCTGCCAGAGCTGCACAAGTTGTCCTGCTTCCTCGTCGAGCCTGGCCTGCATCTCGCGGATTTGCTCGAGCTATGCATCCTGACCCCCTGCAGGGACTGAGACCACAGCTAGCTCCCGAAGGATGTCAACGCGAGGCGCAGGCCTAGGGGGATCGCCGTCCTCCGGCATACCAAGGTGGTTGCCTTCGTCGAGACCCCCTAGATCGACGTGAAAACATTCCTGACTTGGGCCACAGTCCTCGTCGTCGAGGCTGTGGCTATCATCGGAGCAATCGGAGAGGCAGTAGTCGCACACAGTCATGAAGTCTCACACGGCACTGGGATTCCCGAGCCCGGAGAAATCCCGACCATAATCGGGCTCGACATCTTCCTCGGAACCCAGGGGCCCGTAGGTCGAGACGGTCGTCAATCGGTCCCAGGTTGACCACATATGATACCCCGGAAGGTTCGGATATGCCTTTATGAAAGCGTCCACCGAAGCGGGGTCGCTTGGTGGGTCGAAGCTGAATCTAAAAGGCAAAGGGTGGAGAACGGACGGTACCTCTTGATCGACGGATGGTGACGGAGTCACGTCGGGGACGAACTGCACCGTTATCTCAGGTACGAGGCTGACGCCCAGCAGGTCCTTCGCGAGCGTGCCGGCGTCATCCGTCCGCTTGGGGTTGGCGTGTTGCGGGGAAACGACGCCCGTCTTCGTCTCAGACGCGAGGTCGACGCCCGACGTGTCCCCCGCTGGGGTGCCGGCATCGTCGACTCACTCTACAGCCGACAAGGTGCCGCCTCCTGCTTGGCCATGGTTGCCCCGCCTCCTCCTCCGTCAGCGGGGAAGGTGATGGGACAGACCCGGATGCTGCCCTTCCGCCACGTGGGGAAGACGTCGTTGATTCCGCCTCCGGCGGGCGGGCTGACGGCCGCCGTTATCGTTGTCGCACGGTAGAGGAAGGAGTACTATGTCGTAGCTGCCATCGAGGGACATGAACTCGAGACTCCCGAAACGGAGCAGCGTCCCGGGCTGGAGAGGTTGCTGGAGACTACCCATCTGGAGCTTGACGGGAAGCTGATTGTCAACACGCAGCAGGCCCCTACCTGGCGCGCCAACTGTCGGTGTTTCGACCCCGGGGGGTCCCTGGACCAACGAGTAAATTGTCGTTACGTGTCCCAGTCTAGATGGGTCAGCACGAGACAGTCAGACAGAACACAAGGGGGAAAACAGTAAGGGGAACCGCAGCTCATGTTGTCCTGCGCCCAGGGCGGATGCACTTGCAGTAGGGGGTTACAAGCGTTCGCGAGGGAGAGAGAGAGAGCCTGCTCGTCAGCCCGTCCTCCCGCGCGGCCACCTTCTCGTACGAGGGCCCTGGACCTTCCTTTTATAGATGTAAGGAGAGGGCCCAGGTGTACAATGGGGGGTGTAGCAGTGTGCTAACGTGTCTGGCAGAGAGGAGCCAGAGTCCTATGTACATGCCGACGTGGCTGTCGGAGAGGTGTTGGTGCCCTGTTCATGTGATGTCGTGGCCGTCGGAGGAGCGCTTAAACCCTGTAGAAGCACAGCTGTCGGGGCTGTCGGGACTGAAAGAGAATTAGGCTTACACCTATATTCCTAATTAATTTTGGTGGTTGAATTGCCCAACACAAATAATTGGACTAACCAGTTTGCCCAAGTTTATAAGTTCTACAGGTACCAAAGGTTCACCATAAGCCAATAAAAAGATCAAGAGAAAGGGTTCAAACAATGGAGCAAAGGGACAACCGAAGGCACCCTGGTCGGGCGCACCGAACGCCACCAGACACTGTCCGGTGCACCAGGGGACTCGACGCTTGTTGGAGCGAAGGCAGAAACGCCACCCTTCGCCCGAAGTCTCCACAGCTCAGCCCCCGCTCTGACAGGCAAAGCAGGCAGGGACACCCTTCGCTTGATCGACACCAGGGACAACATGGCGACCCTCCGCTCGATTCGGCACCAGACGAAGGCCTGCGGCAACGCCTCCCTACGGCACGGCCTCGGTCGGTCCCGAGGCCCACATGAGGTCGGGCCCATTGTAACAGGCCCTGCGTGGCCGCGGTTGTGTTACGGGCCTAATTTGTAAAGGCGTACATGTAATTACAACTTGTAACCCCGCTTTATAGGAATATTCCGGGGATAAACTAGGTACCTGAGGGCACATGCGTCCTTAACGCAAGGCGCCGTGCACACGGATACCTATAAATACCCCCGCACTGTGCCCGTGAGAGGCCAGATTAACAGAGCTTTTGCCATCACGCGCGAGTGCCCTGTTGCCATCTCCATTCACCTGTGTTGGTTCTCCTTGCTGTCGAGAGACAGCCCCAACATTTGGCGCCCACCGTTCGTGCTACGAGACAACCACCCGCGATGGCACCCAAGAGAGCTAACCCGAAGGCTGACGAGGCTGCGAAGGCAGCACTGCTCGCCGCAAGAAAGGGCAAGGCCCTCGCCCTCACCCAATCCACCCACCAAGAGGCCCCCGAAGACGACACCCTCCGCACCAGCGACCCCGAGGGACAACCCTCAGGCTTCGCACCTCCCCCAGGCTTCGCACCTCCCTCAGGCTTCGCACCACCGGAGGGCGCGGACCTCGCCGAGGACGGTGAGGTCCTCGGCATCTCAGCAGAGGAACAACTACAGCTGCGCGCCCTGCGCCTCAAGAACCGCAACCTCCAGAGGCAGAAGGAGATACTGGAGGCCAAGCGCCAGCGTGTGTCTGCACTCGCCAAAGTGCGGCAGATGATCCGCGACGAAGAACTCAAGGCCCAGGAACTCGAGCGGGAGATCGCGCTGATGCAGCGCGAAGGCCACCTCAGCCCGCGGCACGAATCATCCCTCCAGCAGCGCGCACAAAACGAAGACACGCGCGAGGGCCACCCCGGCCTGCAGCATGGGCCACCCCTGCAACACCGCGCACAACCGGAGGACCCGCGTTTCCCCCAGCGCGACTTCACTTTCCAGCACGCCGCGCCATTCCAAGGGGTCAACTATCTCGATGAGCGAAGCCCCCTGGCGCCTCACCTGCAAGTGACGCCGTGGCCAGCTAACTTCCGGGCTGGGACCTACCCCAAGTACAACGGCAGCACCGACCCGGCTCAATACATAATGAGTTACCAGGTCGCCGTCGCATCGTCCGGAGGGGACGACGCCACAATGGCAAAGTCCTTCATCATCGCCCTCGAGGGCCCCGCGCTCACCTGGTTCACCAGGTTGCCCCCGTTGTCCATCGATTCCTGGAGAAGTCTCCGGGACAAGTTCCTCCTCAACTTCCAGGGGTACCGCCCGGACACCGACGCCCTGGCCGAGCTCTCGCTCTGCAAGCAGCTAGAGAAGGAGACCCTGAGGGAATATTACCGCAAATTCCTGACCCTCAAATCACAGCTACCCTCAGTCGATGACCAGATTGCCATCCATTATGCTATCAGTGGTCTTCGCGCGGGCGTCCTTTACAGCCATTGCATCAGGGACCCGCCCAAGAACCTCCAAGAGTTATACCAGCTGTTTGAAAAGTACGCCAGGTCCGAGGAGCTCCACCAGCGCAAGATTGAGTCCCAGCGGAAGCCAAAAGATGCTCCGCAGTCCAGCCGCACGTGGACAAGGACTCCGCAGCCAGACTCCGGTCGGGATGGCCGCGGTCAGCAGCAAGTGCACAACATCGCCAACCAGCAGCCGGCCGCTGACCCCCTTCGTCGCCAAGAATATCCCCCCCAGGGCCGCGGAAGTGGAACTCGCGGCAGGGGCCGAGGGCGTGCGCAGCCACTCCCTCCGCCGCGCCGATTTTACTGCCTTTTCCATGGCGAAGACTGCGCCCACCAAACTAAAGACTGCCCCGAAGTAAAGGCCACCAGAGACAGAATGGCGAGGGCGCAGCCAGCCGACAACCCCAGAATTGTCGCGCATAATTACCAGCCACCCCCTCCACCATATATCCACGCTCCCGCCCCGCATCCACCGCACCACGCTTACCAACATCATCAGGAAGTACAAATCGTACATCCTCCGCCTCCACCACCACACCAGCAACAACAAAACATCCCCCACGCCCCAAAACAGGAAGACTTCGCCGATCAACCGTATCGCGGAGTCATTCATATGATAACTGGGGGGTCCAGCACCGACTTCGACACCAAGCGGCAGAAGCGGGACCACTACCGCAGCGTAAACCATGTCGCTGTCACGGGCCCAGTTGTGCAGACGAAGTGGTCCCACATACCGCTCACCTTCGACGCACGGGACGTCGACTTGCGCAGTGCCCCCCACTGCGATGCCATGGTCATCAATTGCAGCGTGGCAGGCTGGGACCTGCACAAGGTCCTCGTCGACAACGGCAGCCAGGCGGACATCATCTTCCTCCATGCCTTCGATCGCATGGGCATCAGCCACAGCCTGCTCAAGCCGTCGGACAACCCGTTGTATGGCTTCGGCGGCAAGGGCACCTTCCCCGTCGGCAAAATAGAATTGCCCCTCTCCTTCGGTGTAGCACCCAATGCCCGAAGCGAGCAAGTGACTTTTGACATCGTGGATATGGTATATCCATACAACGCCATCATGGGTCGGGGCTCCATCAATAAGTTTGAAGCTGCCATCCACGGACTGTATTTGTGCATGAAGATACCAGGCCCTCTGGGCGTAATTACGGTCCGCGGTAACCAGCAAGCTGCGCGCAACATAGAGCGGGACTTCGTGCCTGGTCAGAGGAACGTGCACTGTCTCACGACACAGTGCGAGGTCCCTGCGCCCGCCAGCCCCACTGACAAGCAGCACGCCAAGGCTCAGTTGCAGAGTCAGGATGGGACCAAGACTGTCCCCCTCGATCAGGCAACGCCCAAGCAGACAGTCACCATCAGCGAAGACCTTACCCCGCATGAAGAAGAGAAGCTTCTCTGCTGCCTGGCCAAAAATAAAGATGTCTTCGCCTGGTCCGCCCTCGACCTGGTCGGAGTCAGCCGATCCATAATCGAGCACGGTCTGGGGATCGACCCCTCGGTGCGACCAAGAAAGCAAAAGCTTCGCAAAATGTCCGATGAAAAGACAGAGGCCGCCAAGGCGGAGGTGCACCGCCTCCTAGAGGCTAAATTTATTGAGCCAGTGGCTTATCCCACATGGCTCTCCAATGTTGTAATGGTGCAGAAAAAAAGCGGGAAATGGCGAATGTGCATAGACTTCACCAGTCTCAATAAGGCCTGCCCAAAAGACAATTTCCCGTTGCCGCGGATCGACAAAATAGTCGATAGCGCGGCCGGCTGCGAGGTCATGTCTCTCCTCGACTGCTTCTCCGGCTATCACCAGATATACATGAAGGAGGAAGACAAGGCCAGCACCAGTTTCATAACACCCTTCGGCACCTATTGCTTCATCAGAATGCCGGAGGGTCTCAAGAACGCCGGGTCCACATTCTCCAGACTCACCAAAACAGTACTCGAGGGCCAGGTCGGCAGAAATATATTTACATATGTCGACGACATCGTCGTCGCCAGCAAAAATAAGGAGGACCACCTCGCCGACCTGGCCGAGACATTCGCAAACATGCGAGACGCACGACTCCGCTTAAACCCGGAAAAGTGCGTTTTCGGTGTTCGCCAGGGCAGGATATTGGGCTACCTGGTGTCACACCGCGGCATCGAGGCCAACCCAACCAAGATCCAGGCCATCATCGACATGTCGCCTCCGCAGTCCACCAGGGATGTCCAGCGTCTGACAGGCAGATTGGCTGCTCTCAACAGATTCATTTCCAGGTCGGCCGAGCGAAGTCTTCCTTTCCTCAAAACTCTCCGCGGCGCAAAAGACTTCGCTTGGGGGCCGGAGCAAGCAGCGGCCTTCGCCTCATTAAAGCAGTACTTAACGGAACTGGCCACCCTCACGAGCCCCGACTCCTCGCTCCCCTTATTGCTCTATGTCGCGGCTTCGCCGCACGCGGTCAGCGCGGCACTAGTGCAGGAGCAGACAGTCGAAGGCGCTGTCAGACAGTGCCCTGTTTATTACGTCTCCGAGGTCCTGACTCCGTCCAAATGCAACATGACAGAGCTGGAGAAGATCGCCTACGCAGTCGTTATGTCCTCGCGCAAGCTGCGCCATTATTTTGAAGCATTCAAGGTCCGTGTCACCTCAGATAGGGGGCTCGGCGAATTGTTTAGAAACCCGGAGGCATCGGTAAGGATCGCCAAGTGGGCAGCCGAACTCTCCGGCTACCACATCAGTTTCGAGCCCAGGACAGCCATCAAATCACAAGTCCTGGCAGACTTCGTCGTCGACTGGACCGGGCCAGCAACACAGCCGGACCCGACCACAGAGAAGGTCTGGACGATCCATTGCGATGGCGCATGGTGCCATGCGGGGGCAGGCGTCGCTGCAATCATAACATCACCAGTCGGAGTCAAGCACAGATATGCAGCACGACTCAGCTTCAATCTGGAATCCGACAGGTGCACAAATAATATAGCAGAATACGAAGCAGTCATCCTCGGCCTCCGCAAGCTGAGGGCCCTCGGAGTCACCACTTGCATCATCAAAACAGACTCCAAGGTAGTCGCCGGCCAGGTCGACAAAGACTATGCAGCCAAGGACCCCGCGCTCATGCAGTACCTCGCGGCCATCCGAAGTCTTGAGAGACAGTTCAAGGGGTTCACCGTGCAGCATGTGGACCGGGCCAAGAATGAGGAGGCCGACGCATTGGCCAAGGCTGCGGCCAGGGGCGAAACTCTGCCCTCCGACGTGTTCTTCCACGTCATCGGCACGCCAGCAGTCCGGAGCCCCGAAGGGCTCCATATAACCAACGACATCGAGGGCCACCGTACAGTCAACCTCATCATGACCGAAGACTGGCGAGCACCCATTACCCTGTTCCTGCAGGGGTATTATCACCCGGCTGACATCAGTGAGGCTAAGCGCCTCAGACATCGAAGCCGGGACTTCGCTCTGATTGAAGGCCAGCTATACAAAAAAGGAGTCAGCCAACCAATGCTTAAGTGCGTCACCGAGGCCGAAGGCATGCAGATCCTACGTGAAGTCCACAGTGGCACTTGCGGCTCGCACGCGGGCCCAAGGGCCCTAGCTGCTAAGGTGATCCGCCAGGGTTTCTACTGGCCAGCAATGATTTGCGCCGCGAATCGGGTCACTCGGTCCTGCGAAGCCTGCCAGAAGTTCTCTCCTCGACCAGGCGGCCCTTCGCAGTACACAAAGCTGATCGCCCACACATGGCCTCTCCAGCGCTGGGGTCTCGACATTGTTGGACCCCTGCCCACCGCTCAGGGGAACCTCAAGTTCGCCTTCGTCGCGGTCGAGTACTTCACCAAATGGATCGAGGCACGGGCTGTCTCCACAATAACATCGAAGACTGCCCAGAAATTCTTCTGGCAGAATATCGTTTGCCGCTTCGGAGTACCGTCCGAGTTAACGGTCGACAACGGCAAACAGTTTGATAACCAAGACTTCAAGGATTTCTGTTTCTCCATTGGCACCAAGCTTGCCTTCGCCTCAGTCTATCATCCGCAGTCCAACGGGGTCGTGGAGCGCGCCAACGGAAAAATCTTCACAGCCATCAAAAAAATGCTCCTCGATGAAAAAAAGGGTAAATGGAGCGATTTCTTACCTGAGGCAGTCTGGGCACTAAACACGACTGAGTGCAGGGCGACCGGGTTCACTCCTTTCCGTCTGTTATACGGATCGGAGGCCATGACCCCGCAGGAAATAAGGCACGGGTCCCCGCGAACGGTCCCGTCAGCCGTCCCAGATGTGGACGAGCCGACTTCAAAGGATCTCATCGACGGAGACCGTGTCTTCGCCCTACAAGCTCTGAACAAGTATCAAGCCCAGACCAAAGCATGGCGCGACCACTCAGTCACCCCGAGGGAGTTCAGCGAGGGGGACCTCGTGCTCATTCGGACAGCTCGGACGGAGTCAAGGGGCAAACTGGAGCCCAGGTGGGAGGGCCCTTTCATCGTCAAGACGAAGGCCTCCCCCAGCGCATACAGGCTCACAACACAAGCCGGCGAGGACCTGGAGCATTCCTGGAACATTGACAACCTTCGCAAATTTTTTGTTTGATTCTTCAGGGCTGTCTTCGCCCTTGTAATTTGCAAAAACAATCTTGCACCGGCCCGCACTCTTTTCCTCCCGGGGGGTGAGGTTTTTAACGAGGCGGAGTCATGTAATATATGCGTAAAAAATCCCCCGCAAAAAGACATGCGTCGAAAAAGACCGTGTTGACGGTCTTCGACATTCGACCACCACGAGGTCACCGCGAGGCTAAGCGCTAGCCACCCTCGCGTGCGACAAATCCGCGCAGAAGTCGCCTACGGGTGCAGCCGGATCAGCACAACAAGTGCGGAAAAAATCTAAGTCTATCGCGAAGACTATCCGTGCGGAAGTCGCCTACGGGTGCAGCCGGATTAGCACAACAAGTGCGGAAAAAATCTAAGTCTATCGCGAAGACTATCCGTGCGGAAGTCGCCTACGGGTGCAGCCGGATTAGCACAACAAGTGCGGAAAAAATCTAAGTCTATCGCGAAGACTATCCGTGCGGAAGTCGCCTACGGGTGCAGCCGGATTAGCACAACAAGTGCGGAAAAAATCTAAGTCTATCGCGAAGACTATCCGTGCGGAAGTCGCCTACGGGTGCAGCCGGATTAGCACAACAAGTGCGGAAAAAATCTAAGTCTATCGCGAAGACTATCCGTGCGGAAGTCGCCTACGGGTGCAGCCGGATTAGCACAACAAGTGCGAAGAAAAATCGAGGTCTATCGCGAAGACTATCTGTGCCGAAGTCGCCTACGGGTGCAGCCGGATTAGCACAACAAGTGCGGAAAAAATTTAAGTCTATCGCGATTATCCGCGCCGAAGACACAGCAAGCGCGAAAAAAAAAAAAAAAAAAAAAAAAAAAACCGAAGACTATCGGTGCAGAAGACACTTAAGGGTACACGTGGACTAGCACAACAACGGCCGAAACGACAACATCGAACCATTCACGCCAAGACCAATTATAATCAACCAAGCACAGCGCAGCCGAACGAATCAGTTAGTACAAAATGCCTTCACACACATGCACGCGAGGGCACACAATTCCACCATACAAGACTCTACATACACAAGCGAGGACACCACACTCTACATCGGTTCAACTTTAGGAATAATTCCCATCTCCCTATAATTAAATAACATTATCCTGAGCTCCTCACCCGCAAAAAGCCTTCGCAGTTCCCCCTCACCTACACCCTCGGCGGTCGGCAGAGACAACAGTTCCTGCCGACCGGCCCCACTCACACGAAGCAAAGCCCGCTCCTCCGCGCTAACCCTACGTTTTGCAACCGCCCTTCGTCGACGGCGCCCGGCGCTAGGGCCTGGCGCATCCGACGCATCCGCGGCGTGTGGCGCGGCCTCCGCCGCAGCCACGTCCAGGGCCGTAAAATAATCCAAATTCTCCTCCGACGACTCCTCAGTCCACTCAACCGAGCTCCCGGAGTCAGCAAAGTCAAAAAACTCAGATGCAGACCCACTATTTTGATTACCATCTTCCGCGGTCGAGGCCGCCAAAAACTCAGTAGCAGTGGTTGCGTGCGCAGGCCCAAAATCTTGAACCTGCGCAGCAACCAAAGTTCAGTACAAACATCCAAAATTTCCTAACCCTAGACAACCGCTATGCCACCTGCGAGGGCCCTGACGCGGCGGGCGCCTCCGCCGTTGTCTCCGCCGCCGCTCCCGCCATTCTTCCAGCCGCCTCCGCCGTCGGCTCTTCGACAGTCGGCGCAGCTGCTGCGAGGGCATCGGGAGCGCCTCCGGCCACCTTCACGGGCAGGTCTTCAACTGTCGCGGCAGATGCGGGGGCGCCTGGTGCGTCTCCCGTAGTCTCCGGGGCCGGCTCCGGGTCAGGCAGGGCGTCGTTCAGTGCTCCGAAATCGTCCACCCGCTCGCCTCGCTCCGCCTAAAACAAAACTTACAAAAAGTCAGCAAACACACGCACAGACCACATCCAGCAAACGCCAAACAAACGACAACGTTACCTGAGCCCTCGCAGCCTCGGCCCGCTCCCTGACCACTTCTCCACCATACAGACCCCACATCCGATCATAGAGGGCGCCGGCGGACTCCTTCACCACGGGGTTTTCGACCTTATAGATGTCTCGCCCAAAATCTTCATCTGCCTGGTCGAAGGCCTCATAGTGCCGGCACCCTTCGCGAGAGAGTGCGTTCATCGCCCCCTCGCAGGTAACCAAAGAGGCGTACGACATTAAGCCAGCCAAGACAGTGGGGAGCTCCCGCAGCTCCTCTTGCACCCATTCCAAGCAGCGAAGTCCGGCCTCTCGCTCCGGCACCACGAAGTCACCGGTCCGCGCACCCAGCTCGCGGTATGTGGCCATAAGCTGCGTGCGCGTCCGTTCGGCCTCCGTCCGTGCCGCGGCTTCGGCCCCCTTCGTGCGGCTCTCCAGAGCGGTGAGCCGCCCCCGCAGGTCCTCGGCGAGCCCCTTGGCAAGATTGGCCTCCGCCCGTGCCAGCCTAGCCTCCGCCTGCGCGGCCTGCTCTTTGGCGACGGCCTCGTTGGCCTCCCTCCTCTCCTCCGCCAGCTGGCGCCGGAGATCAGCCTTTTCTTCCTCCAGGGCGGCCACCTTGTCCGCCAGTTTACGACACTTGCTGTCGGAGGCAGACTTCTCACGGACAGCGTCAGCATGTTGCGTCCGAAGTCTCTCGACTTCGGCAGATAAGGCTGCCGTGAGCGCCCCCGACGCAGTGCGGCTGGTGAAGTCGGCCACCTGCAGAGAACACACAAGGCCAGGGCCGTAAAAAAAAAAAAAAAAAAAAAAAAAAAAAAAAAAAAAAAAAAAAAAACTCGGCGGACCTGACTCAGCGCCTCCGTCGCCTGATTCAGCGCCTCCGTCACTCCCTTCAGCCGGCGGGTCGCCGCGCCGGCCTCGTCCCTGACCTTCGCGAGGGCCGACACCTCGCCTCCGGCGCCAAGGACCCCGCCCTTCGCCGCCGCGATTGCCCCGGCAGGCACAGCTATAACAAGCCGGCCCTCGTCCGACCCTGTAGCGCATCAACAATCAAAAAAAAAAAAAATATATATATATATATATAAAAAAAAAAAAAAAAAAAAAAAAAAAGCGGCCGGGTGACTTACCCCCAAGATAATCGTCCACGCTAATGTCGGTGCCGAAGTCGGCGACGCGCTTGCCCGGCGGCGGCAACGCTCGGGCCGCCTTCGCAGCCTCCGCCACTCCGCTGGCCGGCGGCACCACCTTCGTCGGCTTGGAGACTCCGGCGCCCGCCGCTGTCTCCGGCGCCTTGCTGGGCGCAGCGGCGCCCGCCTTCGCCGCCAGCGGCGGCTTGCCTCCACTGGAGGCCGCAGCCTTCGCCGTTCCCCGTTGCCTTTTCGGCCGGGCGTCGTGAATCCTTACGGTCGCCTGGCGTTTTTGCGCGGCCCCTTGGCGATCCTTGTCCATCACTGCCCACACAACAGTACCGATATTTCGCCCGTAAGGAAAAACCCTCCACTGACGAACCGTACGAGATGTAAAACAGTCTTCCTCAGCCGCGCAGGGGACAGGAACATTTCTAGGCCAGCAGCCCCCGGTAACCCTCAGCATCCGAGCCGAAGACTCCCGGAGCTCGGGCGAAGACATCCTCTCCCCCGGGGCCGCGCACGTCCTCATCAACTCCCTAGCAAAACTATCAGACACCCCGATTCCTCCCATCGCAGTACCTAATTTTCTCTTTTTTGAGGAGGGGGCGGCCGTCAGCGCAGGGTCGCCTCCAGTCTCCACCGCCGGCTTCTTCCCACGGCGGTCCGCTTCGTCTTGTCCAGGGTAGCCGTCGTACGGCAATTGATTCAGTTCGAAGACCCTGTTCAAACGTTCATTTGAGCCGCGAATATCGAAGCTGCGCTGGCCTTCCGTCCTCGCCACGTACCGCCCCACGAGCCGCACCGCCAAGTCCTCAGCATCACGCACAAAGGCGGCCGGGTCACGGTTTCGCAAATTCAGTGCGAAGGCTGGACTTCGCACCACCCTTCCTCCGTGAAAGGGCATCTGGCGAGGGCACACTTCGCCCAACGCCCAGCCGTGCGCCAAGGGCCAGACCCCGTACGCCACAAACTCTTCAACTAAATCACGACCACTGCTCTGGCCGGCGGCGCATCGAAGGGCCCCTTCGTCTGCATCCTCTTCTGCTACTTCGAAGTGCGGATACGCAGAGTAATAATGAGAGCACATCTCAGATACGGGCAGTCCTTCATGGCCTTCGACAGTAGCCTCAGCAACGTAAAACCAAAATTCATTCCAATTGCCCCACTTGTTGCGGGCGCACGGAACCAACTCCACTACTGGCATCGTGGTCTTGCCGGTCTTCGGCGTGAATGTGCACGACCCAAACTGGGCGACTCCGCCCTCAATCACCCTCTTCTGCCAATGCAAGCAGTAATTCTTCGCAAAAACTTCAACCGACGGCTGTCCGCCGTACGAAGTCGTCGCCCAGACATACTTCGCCAGCGCCACCACGGCGTTCGGTGTCAGCTGATGAATTTGCACGTTGAATCTACGCAGGACTTCGCCAACAAACCGGTGCGCAGGCAAGCGGAGACCGGCGACGAAGAACGCCTCGAAAACTACCAACTCACCCTCCGGCTCGGGGACTTCCTCCGTCCCCGGAGCACGAGCGACTCCGCCGCCAAAGTAGCCCAAGCGCTGCATTTCTTCGACGCGGGCCGACGTCATCCGCGACACACCAAAATCAACAGAGTCGCCAGCGCGCAGCTCCTCCACCATCACGCCACTCAACGTCTCCTCAGACGAGGCGGCGGCCGGCGCCGTGGCGTCGGCGGAAGAAGAAGAGGATGGCATTGCTACGTACCGTCGGCGGCGGCGGGCGGTCTGCTTCACTCGAGCCAGATCTCCGAGGAGCAAAGCGAGCAGTACAAGAAGAGGAGCAGAAAAACGGCGGGCGGCTAGGGTTTTCACGGAGCGCGGAAGGCAAAGTGCAAGCAGCGCCGTCCCCCGCCCCCTTTTATAGGCAGGGCGCGGCTCCTCGGGAAACCCGCAATCCCACAGGGCGCGACGCTTCGGAAAACCCGCAGTCCAACAGTACGATGTCCATCAACGGTCACATCAAAAACCCCCGCGGAACCACTTCGAGCGAGGGCAGCGTCTCCGCCATCTAGCGACGTCTTCGGCACCAGGTGACTTTGTCGAACTGGTCCCTCGGAGGGCAAATGTTGGAGCGAAGGCAGAAACGCCACCCTTCGCCCGAAGTCTCCACAGCTCAGCCCCCGCTCTGACAGGCAAAGCAGGCAGGGACACCCTTCGCTTGATCGACACCAGGGACAACATGGCGACCCTCCGCTCGATTCGGCACCAGACGAAGGCCTGCGGCAACGCCTCCCTACGGCACGGCCTCGGTCGGTCCCGAGGCCCACATGAGGTCGGGCCCATTGTAACAGGCCCTGCGTGGCCGCGGTTGTGTTACGGGCCTAATTTGTAAAGGCGTACATGTAATTACAACTTGTAACCCCGCTTTATAGGAATATTCCGGGGATAAACTAGGTACCTGAGGGCACATGCGTCCTTAACGCAAGGCGCCGTGCACACGGATACCTATAAATACCCCCGCACTGTGCCCGTGAGAGGCCAGATTAACAGAGCTTTTGCCATCACGCGCGAGTGCCCTGTTGCCATCTCCATTCACCTGTGTTGGTTCTCCTTGCTGTCGAGAGACAGCCCCAACAACGCTGAACTCTTCACCTTCGGGAATTTTCAGAGGCGCCGCGCTATAATTCACCGGACTGTCCGGTGCTCCAAGGGGACGCGACTCTGAACTCGCTAGCTTCCGGAATCCACAACGGCTAGTCCGCTATAATTCACCGGACATGTCCGGTGTACACCGGACTGTCCGGTGTAACGGCGGACCAACGGCTATTTCGACGCCAATGGTCACCTGCAGGCGCATTAAATGCGCGCCAGTGCACGCAGAAGTCAGGCACGCGCGAGCTGACGCACCGGACACTCTACAGTACATGTCCGGCGCGCCACTGGACATCCAGGCGGGCCCAGCAGTCAGAGCTCCAACGGTCGGAACCCTAACGTTCGGGTGACGTGGCTGGCGCACCGGATATGTCCGGTGTGCACCGGACTGTCCGGTGCACCATGCGACAGACAGCCTCCACCCAAATGGCTAGTTTGGTGGTTGGGAGTTATAAATACCCCCAACCACCCCATATTCAAGTCATCCAAGTTTTCCACCTCTCAACCACTTACAAGAGCTAGGCATTCAATACAAGACACACTCAAGTGATCAAATCCTCTCCAATTCCACACAAGGCTTTAGTGATTAGCGAGAGAGATTTCTCGTGTTCTTTTGAGCTCTTGCGCTTGGATTGCTTCTTTTCTTTCTCACTTGTTCTTGTGGTCAAAACTCCATTGTAACCGAGGCAAGAGACACCAATTATGTGGTGGTCCTTGCGGGGAAGTTTTGTTCCCGGTTTGATTTGAGAAGAGAAGCTCACTCGGTCCGAGGGACCGTTTGAGAGAGGGAAAGGGTTGAAAGAGACCCGGTCTTTGTGACCACCTCAACGGGGAGTAGGTTTGCAAGAACCGAACCTCGGCAAAACAAATCCGTGTGTCACACTCTTCATTCGCTTGCGATTTGTTTTGCGCCCTCTCTCTCAGACTCGTTATTATTTCTAACGCTAACCCGGCTTGTAGTTGTGATTAATTTTGTAAATTTCAGTTTCGCCCTATTCACCCCCCTCTAGGCGACTTTCAATTGGTATCAAAGCCCGGTGCTTCATTAGAGCCTAACCGCTCGAAGTGATGTCGGGAGATCCTACCAAGAAGGAGATGGAGACCGGCGACAAGCCCACTACAAGCCACGGGTCGACTTCATCGGAAGAGTCCCGCAACAAGAGGAAGGAGAAGAAAAACTCCTCCAACAAAGGAAAGGGGAAGGAGAAGAAATCATCTTCCCACAAGTCGCATCAAAGAGGCGACAAGCATAAAAGGATGAGGAAAGTGGTCTACTACGAGACCGACACTTCATCAACGTCGACCTCCGGCTCCGACGCGCCGTCCGTCACTTCTAAGCGCCAAGAGCGCAAGAAGTATAGTAAGATTCCCCTACGCTACCCTCGCACTCCTAAACATACACCTTTACTTTCTGTCCCATTAGGCAAACCACCAACATTTGATGGTGAAGATTATGCTAGGTGGAGTGATATGATGCGATATCACCTAACCTCATTCCACAAAGGTATATGGGATGTTGTTGAGTTTGGTGTACAGGTACCATCCGTAGGGGATGAAGATTATGATGAGGACGAAGTGACCCAAATCGAGCACTTCAACTCCCAAGCCACCACTATACTCCTCACCTCTCTAAATCGAGAGGAGTATAACAAGGTGAAAGTTCCCTTCGACCCGGGAACAGGATCTGGATGTCGCCTAGAGGGGGGGTGAATAGGCGAATAAAACTTATTACTTTAAAACTTAAATTCTTACTCTACTCGAAGACTTAGTACGTAGTGGAGTGAGAAGACTCTTCGAGTAGATTGCAGCGGAATCAGAGATCCTGTCTCAAAAATGTCCTGCACTTCAAATAAAGCTTATACCACAGATAAGTATTGAAGTGCAGATATAAAGACGAGTAAGACAGAGAGTCAGGATACAATACAGAACAGAGCACACAGACGCAAGGATTTATCCCGAGGTTCGGCCAAGCCTGAAATGCTTGCCTAGTCCTCGTTGGAGTTAGCCACACCTGGGCTTGGAGTCTATTTCAACTCCTTCCTCCGTTTGCTCAGATCTGTCAGTATGACAGATAGAGCCTTTCACTATTGAGTGGGGTTACAACAGAACCGCGGCTGCTCACAAACTTCTTGGCAGCACCCCGGCAGAGTAACGATATGCTCAAGACCTTGCTCTAGCTCTTAGCAGCACTACTCCTCTCTCTAAAGGCTTATAGCTGTGCCTTCTACACAAACTATAGAGTTACACACAAGAGGGAGAGCGAGAATTGATTCCAGTGAAGTCTACACTTGTTGGCTGCACTTGTACTTTGCTTGAGGCGCCTAGGGGTCCCTTTTATAGGCACAAGGGGCCTAGGAGCCGTTGGAATCCTATTTGGAAGGCAATACTTTCTTTCTGTCGGGTGGCGCTCCGGACAGTCCGGTGCACACCGGACATTGTCCGGTGCCCGATTTCTTTCCTTCTACGGCGAAGCCGACCGTTGGCAGTCTTGGAGCCGTTGGCGCACCGGACATGTCCGGTGCACACCGGACAGTCCAGTGCCTCCAACTAGTCGTTGGTTCGGCCACGTGTTCTGCGCAGATCGCGCGGCCGACCGTTGGCCCGGCCGACCGTTGGCTCACCGGACAGTCCGGTGCACACCGGACAGTCCGGTGAATTATAGCCGTACGTCGCCGGTGAATTCCCGAGAGCGGCCAGTTCGTCATAGTTTAGCCTGGCGCACCGGACACTGTCCGGTGCACCACCGGACAGTCCGGTGTGCTAGACTGAGCTGCCTTGGCTGTACATAGCCAAGCCCTTTGCACCTCTCTTCTTTTCTTCTTCTTTCTGTTTCTAACACTTAGACAAGTATATTAGTCCACAAAACCAATGTACTAAGTATAGAAACATACCTTCTCTTAATCATTAAATCTATAGCATTCCACATGCTTGAGCTTTGATGTTGGACTCATAAATCATCAAGTCGGCTTGTCTTGATCTAGATTGACATTACTTGGCTCCAACATCCTGTAAAGGTCACATAGAACATCTCCAAACATAGGAACAACCCAAACTAAAGATCAAGGTGAACTTAGCTCTTTTGGGCTGCTTCCAGTTCTGGTTTTGACACTTGTTCTCCTTCTAGTGACCTTGATCTCCTTCTTAGAGCTTGTTCTTGAGCCTTATGACTTACACCACATAACTGTAGCTGTTACCTCATTGGCTGTAAGTCACGTTCTTATGTAGTGATCCTTGATGTGTCGTAGCTGTTCTCAACTCGATCACCCTTGACTTTGCAAGCCTTCTTCTTCACCCTTGGCTTTGGGTTCCTCAGCCTCCTTAACCTTCTCCCGTGCACTTGGTACCTCGAAGCTCTTCTTGCCCCCGTCCTTGGCTTGATCAGTTGTCTCCGAGCTACGCACCCGAGTCTCACTTTTGCAATGTCCATCTTACTTGTGATGTCCATTATGTATCCATAATCCAGTTCTTGGACCATCACATTTGTTCACTTGTGTTGAACCCTGTAGGCTTTACTTTAAGCACCTGTTCAACACTTAGTACACTTGTTAGTCCTTTAATTGAGTTGTCATCCAAACACCAAAACTCACTAGAGAGCTTTCAATCTCCCCCTTTTTGGTGATTGATGGCAACACAATTAAAGCTTACATAAGAATAAGATTTGAAGCACAAATTTTAATTCTAAGATTATAGAATGCTCCCCCTAAATAAGTGCTTACTTCAAAAACATAATTTTGGCCTCAGAAGCCAATTTGCACATACTTAGGCAAATCGAAACATTTCTACACCTTAGCACTTTTTAGTATGCATTGTGGCAAGAATCAAACCATGATGCTATAACACACAAATGCACATAATCAGAGTTAAACACCAATCAAAATAGTGGATATATCACAGGAATATCAACCTACCACTATTCATCATTAAGATACCAATTCAATCTAATACCAATTTAAACTAAGACACTAATTTAAGACACACCATTAACCACATGACTGTCTATTACACTATAGAAGCCAAATAATTCATCGCAGCGGAACGCAGCGGAAACACTAGTCCATATGAGCAACATTGCAAGAAACATGAATATCACACTTGGCAAAGCTCAAACTAACACATCACCCATTAGGATAAGCTTTCCTCTAAGGTTGAGATAAGCTTTAATACACAAAATCTCCCCCTTTGACATCAAACACCAAAAAACAAACTCAAGCAAGAACATATGATGATGTCAAGGGATAGCAGGGTGTTAAGGAGGAAAACGACTATCAAAAACTCCCCCTTACTTATTGAGCATATGTCCGATCAACATTTAGGCAAGATACATATATGCAAAAAGATTAATACTCCCTTTGTACCTTTACCATGTTGTAGTGTACTTCCCATCTTGAAAGTATCTAATCTCCCAAGAGCTTCTTCACACTTGTGCCTGATTCTTTATCCTTGCTTTTTCTTGTTGCTAAGACATCAAACTTCGAACAAGTTATAGTATTGGGCACAAGAAGAAACTTCTATTCTCATGATTATCAAAAGATGTCAATTGAAGCGAACTATTACGGCTACCAATTGAAAGATGCCAATTGCAAAGTTCATTTATTATCATGGTGAGAGCACCTAGAGGGGGGGGGTGAATAGGTGATCCTGTAAAAACTTCAAACTTAAGCCACAAAAACTTGTTATGTGTTAGCACGATTATTGCCAAGTGGCTAAGATGAAGTCTCAACAAAACACAATACCACAAGAGATCAAGACAGAGGTGACACAGTGGTTTATCCCGTGGTTCGGCCAAGCCAATGCTTGCCTACTTCCACGTTGTGGCGTCCCAACGGACGAGGGTTGCAATCAACCCCTCTCAAGCGGTCCAAAGACCCACTTGAATACCACGGTGTTTTGCTTTTCCTTTCACTATCCCGTTTGCAAGGAATCTCCACAAATTGGAGTCTCTTGCCCTCACAAGTATATGATCACAAAGAAAGCACAGAGTAAGGGAGGGAAGCAACACACACAAATCCACAACAAAAGCGCACACACACGGCCAAGACTCGAGCTCGAATGACTATCTCAGAGTTCACACTAGAACAGAGCTCGAATCACTTAGAATCACAAACGAATGCGCAAAGAACTTGTGTGGATGATCAAGAATGCTTAAGAGTTGCTTGTGTATCTCCTCCATGCGCCTAGGGGCTCCTTTTATAGCCCCAAGGCAGCTAGGAGCCGTTGGGAACAAATCTGGAAGGCCATCTTTGCCTTCTGTCTCGTGGCGCACCGGACAGTCCGGTGCACACCGGACACTGTCCGGTGCCCGATTTGTTTCCTTTTCTGGCGCTTCCGACCGTTGGAAGACTGCCGGAGATCTGCGAGCCGTTGGCGCACCGGACAGTCCGGTGCACACCGGACAGTCCGGTGCCGTCTTCCGACCGTTGGCTCGGCCACGTGTCGCGCGCCGATCGCGCGGCCGACCGTTGGCCCTGGCCGACCGTTGGCTCACCGGACAGTCCGGTGCATACCGGACAGTCCGGTGAATTTTAGCCGTACGCCGTCGGCGAAGTCCCGAGAGCGGCCAGTTCGCGCCGAGTCGGCCTGGCGCACCGGACACTGTCCGGTGCACACCGGACAGTCCGGTGCTCCAGACCGAGCTGGGACTTGGCTGCACACAGCCAAGTCATTCTCTCCCCTTTTCTCTTTTTCTTCTTGCTGTTTCTAACACTTAGACAAGTATATTAGTACACAAAACCAATGTACTAAGGCTTAGAAACATACCTTTACTTCATGATTTGCACCTTGTTCCATTTTACAAATAGGCACCTGTGTTGAGCACTAAATCACCAAAATCCTTAGAAATGGCCCAAGGGCACATTTCCCTTTCAATCTCCCCCTTTTTGGTGATTTATGCCAACACTTCATAAAGCCACTAGAACAAGTGCAAACTCAATTCAAATAACACTTAAATTTATTTTGAATCAATTTTGGCATATATGGATCATCCTTTTCCACCACTTGGTTTGTTTTTGCAAATCAAACACAAATCTCTATCTCTAAGTTGAACACACATGTTTAAGCATAAAGAGAGTCATTCAAAAAGAGATTGGTCAAGGATTTCAAAAACTCCCCCTTTTTCCCATAATTACTACTTCTCCCCACAAGAAGCCAACTTTTGACAAGAGAGACAACAAAAGAGTTTTGACAAACCAAAAGCTCTATTCTACTATTTTCAAAATCTCTCAAGTGGTAGCTGATCCATTTATTGCTTTGGCCTTTATTTTCTCCCCCTTTGGCATCAAACACCAAAACGGGATCAATTTTGGCCCACTATAACCCCATTGCCTCACCAAAATCTTCAATTAAGAGCAAATGGCAATAAGAGTTGCATGAGATGAACTTGGAATAAGTTACCCTCTCATCGGAGTGCAGTGGAAGTCTTTCACTGTCCAAGTCCACCATTTCCCTTTCAATTCTCCTTTGAGACTAAAACAAGCAAACTCAAGCATATGGTTAGTCTCAAAGGGTCAAGTTGTAACACGTCTCCCCCCAAATATGTGCATCACTTTGCAACGGACTTGTGAGGTCCAGGGAGTGTTTGTACAACTTGAGCACCATAATAAGCAACAAAATGCAGAATGGACATGATCAAAAGCATAAACACATGTATGCTACAATTCAATCCAGGTTCCGCGAATCTAAGACATTTAGCTCACTACGCAGCCTGCAAAAGGTCTTCTCATCTAAAGGCTTGGTAAAGATATCGGCTAGCTGGTTCTCGGTGCTTACATAAAACACTTCGATATCTCCCTTTTGCTGGTGGTCTCTCAAAAAGTGATGCCGGATGTCAATGTGCTTTGTGCGGCTGTGCTCAACAGGATTTTCCGCTATTCGGATAGCACTCTCATTATCACATAGGAGTGGGACTTTGCTCAGATTGTAGCCAAAGTCCCTGAGGGTTTGCCTCATCCAAAGTAGTTGCGCACAACACTGTCCTGCGGCAACGTACTCGGCCTCAGCGGTGGATAGGGCAACGGAGGTTTGTTTCTTAGAATTCCATGACACCAGGGACCTTCCTAAGAATTGGCACGTCCCCGATGTACTCTTCCTATCGACCTTACATCCAGCATAGTCGGAATCTGAGTACCCAATCAAGTCAAAGTTAGACCCCTTTGGATACCAGATCCCGAAGCAAGGCGTAGCAACTAAATATCTAAGGATTCGCTTCACAGCCACTAAGTGACACTCCTTAGGATCGGATTGAAATCTAGCACACATGCATACGCTAAGCATAATATCCGGTCTACTAGCACATAAATAAAGTAAAGACCCTATCATTGACCGGTATGCTTTTTGATCAACGGACTTACCTCCTTTGTTGAGGTCGGTGTGTCCGTCGGTCCCCATCGGAGTCTTTGCGGGCTTGGCGTCCTTCATCCCAAACCGCTTCAGCAAGTCTTGCGTGTACTTCGTTTGGGAGATGAAGGTGCCGTCCTTGAGTTGCTTCACTTGGAACCCAAGGAAGTAGTTCAACTCGCCCATCATTGACATCTCGAATTTCTGCGTCATCACCCTGCTAAACTCTTCACAAGACTTTTGGTTAGTAGAACCAAATATTATGTCATCGACATAAATTTGGCACACAAACAAATCACCATCACAAGTCTTAGTGAAAAGAGTCGGATCGGCTTTCCCAACCTTGAAAGCATTAGCAATTAAGAAATCTCTAAGGCATTCATACCATGCTCTTGGGGCTTGCTTAAGTCCATAGAGCGCCTTAGAGAGCTTACACACGTGGTCGGGGTACCGCTCATCCTCGAAGCCAGGGGGTTGCTCTACGTACACCTCCTCCTTTATTGGCCCATTGAGGAACGCGCTCTTCACATCCATTTGGTACAACCTGAAAGAATGGTGAGCGGCATATGCTAGCAAGATACGAATGGACTCTAGCCTAGCCACAGGAGCAAAAGTCTCCTCAAAGTCCAAACCTGCGACTTGGGCATAACCTTTTGCCACAAGTCGAGCCTTGTTCCTTGTCACCACTCCGTGCTCGTCCTGTTTGTTGCGGAACACCCACTTGGTTCCTACAACATTTTGCTTGGGACGAGGCACCAGCGTCCAAACTTCATTGCGCTTGAAGTTGTTGAGTTCCTCCTGCATGGCCAACACCCAATCCGGATCTAGCAAGGCCTCCTCTACCCTGAAAGGCTCAATAGAGGAGACAAAAGAGTAATGCTCACAAAAATTAACTAATCGAGATCGAGTAGTTACTCCCTTGCTAATGTCACCCAAAATTTGGTCGACGGGATGATCCCTTTGAATCATCGCTCGAACTTGGGTTGGAGGTGCCGGTTGTGCTTCTTCCTCCATCACGTGATCATCTTGTGCTCCCCCTTGATCACACGCCTCCTTTTGATGAACCTGTTCATCGTCTTGAGTTGGGGGATGCACCGTCGTTGAGGAAGAAGGTTGATCTCGTTCATCTTGTTCCTGTGGCCGAACGTCTCCAATCGCCATGGTTCGTATAGCGGCCGTCGGAACATCTTCTTCATCTACATCATCACAATCAACAACTTGCTCTCTTGGAGAGCCATTAGTCTCATCAAATACAACGTCGCTAGAGACTTCAACCAAACCCGTTGATTTGTTGAAGATCCTATACGCCTTTGTATTTGAATCATAACCTAACAAAAACCCTTCTACAGCTTTGGGAGCAAACTTAGAATTTCTACCCTTCTTCACTAGAATGTAGCACTTGCTCCCAAATACACGAAAGTACGATACATTGGGTTTGTTACCGGTTAGTAGCTCATATGACGTCTTCTTGAGGAGGCGGTGAAGGTAGACCCTGTTGATGGCGTGGCAAGCCGTGTTCACGGCTTCCGACCAAAAGCACTCGGGGGTCTTGAATTCTCCAAGCATCGTCCTCGCCATATCGATTAGCGTCCTGTTCTTCCTCTCTACCACACCATTTTGCTGTGGTGTGTAGGGAGCGGAGAACTCGTGCTTGATCCCTTCCTCCTCAAGAAACTCCTCCACTTGAAGGTTCTTGAACTCGGACCCGTTGTCGCTCCTTATCTTCTTTACCTTGAGCTCAAACTCATTTTGAGCCCTCTTGAGGAAGCGCTTGAGGGTCCCTTGGGTTTCAGACTTATCCTGTAAAAAGAACACCCAAGTGAAGCGGGAAAAGTCATCAACAATAACTAAACCATACTTACTCCCTCCTATGCTTAGATAGGCGACGGGTCCGAAGAGGTCCATATGCAGCAGCTCCAGAGGTCTTGACGTGGTCATCACATTTTTGCTGTGATGTGCTCCTCCCACCTGCTTACCTGCTTGACAAGCTGCACAAGGTCTATCTTTTTCGAAATAAACATTTGTTAGACCTATCACGTGTTCTCCCTTTAGAAGCTTGTGGAGGTTCTTCATCCCCACATGTGCTAAGCGGCGATGCCACAGCCAGCCCATGCAAGTCTTAGCCATTAAGCATGCATCTAGACCGGCCTCTTCTTTTGCAAAATCAACTAAATAAAGTTTGCCGTCTAGTACACCCTTAAAAGCTAGTGAACCATCACATCTTCTAAAGACAGACACATCTACATTAGTAAAAAGGCAATTGTATCCCATTTGACATAATTGGCTAACAGATAGCAAATTATATCCAAGACTCTCCACTAAGAATACATTTGAAATAGAATGCTCATTAGAAATTGCAATTTTACCTAACCCTTTTACCTTGCCTTGATTCCCATCACCGAATATAATTGAATCTTGGGAATCCTTATTCTTGACGTAGGAGGTGAACATCTTCTTCTCCCCCGTCATATGGTTTGTGCATCCGCTGTCGATAATCCAGCTTGAACCCCCGGATGCATAAACCTGCAAGGCAAATTTAGGCTTGGGTCTTAGGTACCCAACTCATGTTGGGTCCTGCAAGGTTAGCACAAATGTCTTTAGGGACCCAAATGCAAGATTTATCTCCCTTGCATCTAGCCCCTAATTTCCTAGCAACAACCTTCTTTCCCTTTCTACAAATAGCAAAGGGAGCATTACAAGCATAATAAATGGTAGAAGGTTCATTCACTACTTTCCTAGGAGCATGAATAACATTCTTTCTAGGTACATGAGCAATATATCTCCTAGGCATATGTACAACATTTCTCCTACACATATCTCTACCATGATTATAAGAAGAACTAGAAGCAAACATTGCATGAGAATCATAAACATGTGAATCAATATGATTATAAGCATTTCTAGCATGTCTCCTATCATAATACATAAAAGCATGGTTCTTTTTAGCACTATTAGCCATAGGGGCCTTCCCTTTCTCCTTGACGAAGACGGGAGCCTTATGGCTGGTTAAGTTCTTGGCTTCCCTCTTGAAGCCAAGCCCATCCTTAATTGAGGGGTGTCTACCAACTGTGTAGGCATCCCTTGCAAATTTTATTTTATCAACTTCATTCTTGCTAGTCTTAAGTTGGGCATTAAGACTAGCCACTTCATCATTTAATTTGGAAATTAGAACTAGGTGTTCACTACAAGCATCAAAATCCTTACACCTAGTACAAATTTCAACATGTTCAACACAAGAATTTGATTTACTAGCTACTTCTAGTTTAGCACTTAAATCAATATTAACACTTCTTAAGGTAGAAATGGTTTCATGACAGGAAGATATTTCACTAGAAAGCATTTCATTTCTTTTTACTTCTAAAGCATATGATTTTTGTGCCTCTACAAACTTATCATGTTCATCATACAATAAATCTTCTTGCTTTTCTAAAAGCCTATCCTTTTCATTCAATGCATCAATCAATTCATTGATTTTATCTATCTTAGATCTATCTAAGCCCTTGAACAAGCAAGAATAATCTATATCATCATCACTAGACTCACTATCACTAGAAGAAGCATAAGTAGAGTCTTTAGTACTTACCTTCTTCTCTCTTGCCATAAGACAAGTGAGACGCTCGTTGGGGAAGAGAGCCGATTTGTTGAAGGCAGTGGCGGCGAGTCCTTCGTTGTCGGAGTCGGAGGAGGAGCAATCCGAGTCCCACTCCTTTCCTAGATGCGCCTCGCCCTTTGCCTTCTTGTATTGCTTCTTTTTCTCTCTTTTGTTCCCCTTTTCCTGGTCACTTTCATTATCGGGACAGTTAGCAATGAAATGACCAAGCTTACCGCATTTGAAGCATGAGCGCTTCCCCTTGGCTTTGGTCTTGCTTTGTTGTCCCTTGTGACCTTTAAGCACCGTCTTGAATCTTTTAATGATGAGAGCCATCTCTTCATCATTAAGGCCAGCCGCCTCAACTTGCGCCACCTTGCTAGGTAGCGACTCCTTGCTCCTCGTTGCCTTTAGAGCAATGGGTTGAGGCTCGTGGAGTGGTCCGTTCAACGCGTCGTCGACGTATCTTGCCTCCTTGATCATCATCCGCCCGCTCACGAATTTTCCAAGTACTTCCTCGGGCGTCATCATCGTGTACCTGGGATTCTCACGAATATTGTTCACGAGATGAGGATCAAGTACGGTAAAGGACCTGAGCATTAGGCGGACGACGTCGTGATTCGTCCATCGCGTGCTCCCGTAGCTCCTTATTTTGTTGATAAGGGTCTTGAGCCGGTTGTACGTCTGAGTTGGCTCCTCTCCCCTTATCATGGCGAACCGTCCAAGCTCGCCTTCCACCAACTCCATCTTGGTGAGCATGGTGATGTCGTTCCCCTCGTGAGAGATCTTGAGGGTGTCCCATATCTGCTTGGCATTGTCCAAGCCGCTCACCTTATTGTACTCTTCCCTGCACAAAGATGCTAAGAGAACAGTAGTAGCCTGTGCATTTTTATGAATCTGTTCATTTATAAGCATAGGGCTATCCGAGCTATCGAATTTCATTCCGTTCTCCACAATCTCCCATATGCTAGGATGGAGAGAGAATAAGTGACTACGCATTTTGTGACTCCAAAATCCGTAGTCCTCCCCATCGAAGTGTGGAGGTTTGCCAAGAGGAATGGAAAGCAAATGCGAATTCGAACTATGTTGAATACGGGAATAATCAAATGAAAAGTTCGAATTGACCGTCTTCCTGTAGTCGTTGTCGTCGTCCTTTTGGGAAGAAGTAGACTCGTCGCTGTCGTAGTAGATGATCTCCTTGATGCGCCTTGTCTTCTTCTTCTTCCCTTCCTTCCGTCTTTGGCCCGAGCCGGAGTCGGTAGGCTGTCGTCCTTCGGCTCGTTGACGAAGGTCTCCTTTTCTTTGTCGTTGATCACTATACCCTTCCCCTTAGGATCCATCTATTCGGGCGGTTAGTCCCTTTGTGAATAGAACGGCTCCGATACCAATTGAGAGCACCTAGAGGGGGGGGGTGAATAGGTGATCCTGTAAAAACTTCAAACTTAAGCCACAAAAACTTGTTATGTGTTAGCACGATTATTGCCAAGTGGCTAAGATGAAGTCTCAACAAAACACAATACCACAAGAGATCAAGACAGAGGTGACACAGTGGTTTATCCCGTGGTTCGGCCAAGCCAATGCTTGCCTACTTCCACGTTGTGGCGTCCCAACGGACGAGGGTTGCAATCAACCCCTCTCAAGCGGTCCAAAGACCCACTTGAATACCACGGTGTTTTGCTTTTCCTTTCACTATCCCGTTTGCAAGGAATCTCCACAAATTGGAGTCTCTTGCCCTCACAAGTATATGATCACAAAGAAAGCACAGAGTAAGGGAGGGAAGCAACACACACAAATCCACAACAAAAGCGCACACACACGGCCAAGACTCGAGCTCGAATGACTATCTCAGAGTTCACACTAGAACAGAGCTCGAATCACTTAGAATCACAAACGAATGCGCAAAGAACTTGTGTGGATGATCAAGAATGCTTAAGAGTTGCTTGTGTATCTCCTCCATGCGCCTAGGGGCTCCTTTTATAGCCCCAAGGCAGCTAGGAGCCGTTGGGAACAAATCTGGAAGGCCATCTTTGCCTTCTGTCTCGTGGCGCACCGGACAGTCCGGTGCACACCGGACACTGTCCGGTGCCCGATTTGTTTCCTTTTCTGGCGCTTCCGACCGTTGGAAGACTGCCGGAGATCTGCGAGCCGTTGGCGCACCGGACAGTCCGGTGCACACCGGACAGTCCGGTGCCGTCTTCCGACCGTTGGCTCGGCCACGTGTCGCGCGCCGATCACGCGGCCGACCGTTGGCCCTGGCCGACCGTTGGCTCACCGGACAGTCCGGTGCATACCGGACAGTCCGGTGAATTTTAGCCGTACGCCGTCGGCGAAGTCCCGAGAGCGACCAGTTCGCGCCGAGTCGGCCTGGCGCACCGGACACTGTCCGGTGCACACCGGACAGTCCGGTGCTCCAGACCGAGCTGGGACTTGGCTGCACACAGCCAAGTCATTCTCTCCCCTTTTCTCTTTTTCTTCTTGCTGTTTCTAACACTTAGACAAGTATATTAGTACACAAAACCAATGTACTAAGGCTTAGAAACATACCTTTACTTCATGATTTGCACCTTGTTCCATTTTACAAATAGGCACCTGTGTTGAGCACTAAATCACCAAAATCCTTAGAAATGGCCCAAGGGCACATTTCCCTTTCACATGGCTCCATGATATTTAAGCATCTATTATCACCAGATATTATAGAGCATGAGCAATCTAAAGATATGCACTTACTCACAACTTGAGATACCAATTTCTTGACTTACAGAGGTACCCAAGTCCAGATTGCTCCATTTCTTGCTTATCTTCTCTTTTCCACCTAGAGACTATACAAGATCGCTCAAGAAACAGTTAGTCTCAAAGGACACAAGTTATGTGTGCTCCCCCTCAAGTTGTGCATCAAGTATTAGAATGACTTGCACTTTGCACATTCTAGCTTCCTTAGAACTAGAGGGGATCACAACATATCTTGTTCAAGGCATACTCTATCACTTTCATCACACAAGGATGCCAATTTGAATATCAATTGTAAAACCACTTAACACCAATTGAAGGCTAAATGAAAGGTTGACTAAATTCAACAATGCATGCCTCAGTGGCACCTAAGCCAATTCAATACTCAAGGAAGTCTAACATTTACTCAACCTGTACATGGTTCATATTTAACTATCATTGCATATACCAATTGAAGATCAACACAATCATGTATATAAAGCGAAATATCTAAGCATGTCATGATTAAGAAGGTTTCTTAGGTGCACAAAAGAAACAACATTTTAAAGGCATAAATTACCTAAACCAAGATATTACCAATTGAAAGACACGAACATAGCTATGATCACAATGAATGGAATTTCAAGAATATTTAATGAAATTGTATAGCTCCATTTTCCATACCTTTGCCTTTATGAGAGCACTTGTTATCACCAATTCAGAGCTCCTTTTGCTCACGCACCTCATAGCTCATGGATTTGAAATTCACACAATACTAAACTAGGGTAATCATGTGAACATGGACTAAACAAAATGTCATAATTGCACATAGCATGACTTGCAAAAAAAAGTTACAGGTTTATCCATATACACGAAGAGAGTTAATCGTTGTGGATATAACAAATGAAATAGCTACCCATGAATGATTCAAAAGATATATCCTATATAGCACCAGTCATGATTAAGCAAACATCATTATGATTCATTTAACACAGGCAATCATAAAGCATAACTACTCCAAAGACAGGTAGCACAACAAGCCAACTTAAGAGCAATACTAAATTGCAATTATGTACTTAAAATACACGGGGTACCGTCCTTTGGAGAGTATGTTGTAGATTCTCATCAAGGTCCTTTACTTGATTCACCAATAATGATTCAGGACCTATACACCTTATTTCACTTGAGATGAACATGGGATTAGTGTTTCACAATAATTCAACCTTGGGTCAATAAACACCAAAACAATTAACAGCTTAAGCATAGAGTTTTAGATAACCGTCTTAATCTCTCCCATGGTCTCCAGTCCATCTCAAGGCACCTGCATGGACTAGTTAGCACAGTTTGGTACCCATCTCGGGATGGGTCCATAATGATCATCTAAATGTGCCTTTGGTACCCAAATGGCCTTTGTGCTAGTTCTAGGTGATCTCATTATAGATCTAGCACAAGTGTATGATTTGGGTCTCCTAAGCGAATGAGATTGACACACATTCACTTCTTTAGGAATCTTACCTTTATAACATACCTTTGATATATGACCCTGCTCACCACATTTGTAGCAGAAGCGTCGCTCAACCTGACATGACGCTTGCTGTTCGTCATTTTCTTTGGTGAGGGTCATCTTGGAGGATGCACATCCTTGATTCTTCATGACCGGACATGAAGTGATAATGTGGTCCTTATTGTTGCATCCAAAGCAACTTCTTGTCCCTTCATCCTTGTCTTTGTACGGACAGGATGCGATGAGGTGGCCTATCTCCTTGCATTTGAAACACCTCCTTTTTCCTCTTCCCTTTTTGTGCTTGAAGGACATGGAGAGATGATTAGTACAAACAACATGACTAATTGAATTTATACCTTTTTCCTCGTTCATGTTGATTTCTTCATTTATAGCTTTGGGAACATTCTTCTTATTGAGCTTAACACTTGCTGCAGTTTTTCCTTTCTCAAGCTTCTTCACCACGCGCCCGTGGATATCTTGAGAGAGTTGAGCTAAGAGTCTTCTCCTCAGTTGTCGTTGCTTCTTATTCCCACAGAATTTCTTTTGTGACCCTAAAACTTGTTGCTCAATCAATGATTGGCTTTCTTTTGAGCAACAAGGGTTAGCCATGATGATATACAATTCAAATGCGCACACGTGCGAGAATGGGGTTCACATGAATTTAAGTTTGAAATTACAACCTTATGAGCAATATTAAGCATGATATGGTCATCAACTAATTCATTATGAGAATAAGATAGCATATCATATTTTTCACTTAGAGCAAGTTTTTCTAAATTTATCATTTCTACTTGACTCTTAAGCATAGAATTCTCAATTTTAAGTTGAGCAACATCAGATAATACATCATGATTATTTCTTTGCTCAAATAAAATAGATTCATACCGTTGGACCAAATTATCATGAGAGCACTTTAGCTCCTCATGTTCTTTGGTCATCTTCTCCAGGCTGTCGTTGGTTTTGATGAGAGTCTCCTCTAGCCTGAGAAGTGTCTCGCCTTGTTCCTTGTTCCTCCTCAACAACTTAACCAAGAGCACTTTGTCTTCTTTGTTGAGATGGGTGTAGAACCGACGAATCTCCTCTTCTTCCACATCACCGATCTTATTTTCCCTGTCATTATTATTAGTGGAAGCAATACAGGAAAATGTACCTTGTGGTGATGAAGACTCATCCTCGCTATCATCCTCATATTCCTCCTCATCATCGCTTTCGTCTCCACCATCATTGTTAGCAATAAGACATTTATAACTAGTGGAGGACAAACCTGTCGACGAGGTGGATTCATCGTTGGGTGCCCATCGTTCTTGATCTTCTCCCTTTGAAAGGTTAGTATCACAAGCAATATAGGGAGTAGAAGCAGTACAATTTGCCACACAATATTTTACTTTAATTCTATTCCATAAATCATGAGCATCAACAATTAAATCATTATCACTACTCATGATGGCAAAATAAGCACCTCTAGAAAGAGAATGAACTAAGATGCTGCAAGCACGGTGATTGGGAGAAAAACATCTTAGTTCATCATTAGAGGGATTTTTACTAATGTCAGATGGAAAAATACTTCTCCTAAAGATCTGTCTCAAATCAGGATCAACACTCATGAAAGCATTATAAATAGAGACAGACCAAGATTTGTAATTAGAGCCATCGCCTAAAAGAAGTTCTACAGTTACCTCTTGTGACGACATCGTTATCTCCGGACGGCTAAGCCCACACTGGAGAGGCCTAGCTCTGATACCAATCGAAAGTTCCCTTTGACCCGGGAACAGGATCTGGATGTCGCCTAGAGGGGGGGGGGGTGAATAGGCGAATAAAACTTATTACTTTAAAACTTAAATTCTTACTCTGCTCGAAGACTTAGTACGTAGTTGTCGGCGTTTCGAGACCGGGGGGTCCCTCAGGCCGACGAGTGAGTGTCGCGTGTCCCGCGTCGTCGGTAGAGGCCAGGGCGGCGTCCGAGCCCTAGGGTCGGGTGAAGCGGAGTTCGTCGTCTTCCGGGTCTTAGCCCGAGTCCGAGCCCTTGGTCGGGCGGAGCGGAGTTCACCGTCTTCCGGGTCTTAGCCCGAGTCCGAGCCCTGGGTCGGGCGGAGCGGAGTTCGCCGTCTTCCGGGTCTTAGCCCGAGTCCGAGCCCTGGGTCGGGCAGAGCGGAGTTCGCCGTCTTCCGGGTCTTAGCCCGAGTCCGAGCCCTGGGTCGGGTGGAGCGGAGTTCGCCGTCTTCCGGGTCTTAGCCCGAGTCCGAGCCCTGGGTCGGGCGGAGCGGAGTTCGCCGTCTTCCGGGTCTTAGCCCGAGTCCGAGCCCTGGGTCGGGCGGAGCTTCCTATGGTGCCTTTGGCAGGGCCTGGCTTCCTGTCAGCATCACTCTGTCAAGTGGCGCTGCAGTCGGAGTGGCGCAGGCGGCGCTGTCCTTCTGTTAGACCGGTCAGTGGAGCGGCGAAGTGACGGCGGTCACTTCGGCTCTGCCGGAGGGCGCGCATCAGGATAAAGGTGTCAGGCCACCTTTGCGTTAAATGCTCCTGCGATTTGGTCGGTCGGTGCGGCGATTCAGTCAGGGTTGCTTCTTAGCGAAGGCAGGGCCTCGGGCGAGCCGAAGATGTGTCCGCCGTTGGAGGGGGGCCTCGGGCGAGACAGAAATCCTCCGGGGTCGGCTGCCCTTGTCCGAGGCTAGGCTCGGGCGAGGCGTGATCGAGTCGCTCGAATGGACTGATCCCTGACTTAATCGCACCCATCAGGCCTTTGCAGCTTTATGCTGATGGGGGTTACCAGCTGAGAATTAGGAGTCTTGAGGGTACCCCTAATTATGGTCCCCGACAGTAGCCCCCGAGCCTCGAAGGGAGTGTTAGCACTCGCTTGGAGGCTTTCGTCGCACTTTTTTGCAAGGGGACCAGCCTTTCTCGGTTGCAATTTGTTCCGGTGGGTGCGCGCGAGCGCACCCGCCGGGTGTAGCCCCCGAGGCCTCGGAGGAGTGGTTTCACTCCTTCGAGGTCTTAATGCCTTGCGTAATGCTTCGGCTGGTCTGGTTGTTCCCTCATGCGAGCTGGCCGTAGCCCGGGTGTACGGTCGGGGCCCAAGTTCTCGGGCTGGAATGTTGACGCTGTCAACGGTTCGGCCGGAGCCGGGTTGGGGAGAGCAGCCCCCGAGCCTCCGCACAGGGCAAGAGGGCAATCAGGGACAGACTCGACTTTTTTGCATACGCCCCTGCGTCGCCTTTCCGCAAGGAGGAGGGGGGAGAGCGCCATGTTACCCTCGATGGGCGCCGAACATGGTGTCTCCGGCGAGCTGCAAGCGGGTAATCCGCATGGACGTCCATGCCCCATTCGTTAGGGGTCGGCTAGGGGCCCAGAGGCACGCCCAAAAGTACCTGCGGGTGATCTGCCGGACCCGGTCCCCTGGCGACGGGGTCCGAGGGCTCGATGCCTCCCTCCGATGGGATTCCGTTACAAGATCGCTCCCACTGGTCTCGGAAATGTCCTAGGGTACCTCGGGAGCGCAGCCTGAGCCTTGGTTATGTATCGAACGTACCCCTGGTCATCCCTCGCTCGGCGTCTGAGGCGGCTGTGAACCCTTCGGGGGCCAGCCTTCGAACCCCTGATCAGTAATGGGCGCGGAGCCCGAGTAGCCTGAGGCGGCCGTGGAACCCTTCGGGGGGCCGGCCTTCGAACCTCTAACCAGTAGTGGGTGTAGGGCCCACGCGATCTGAGGCGGCTGTTGAACCCTTCGGGGGGCCAGCCTTCGAACCTCTGATCAGTAAGGAGGCTCGGAGCCTGGTTCCTTCACGGGGAAGGATCCCTTTCGGGGTATCCCCCTTTCCCGGTCCCTGTCGCAAGAGATAGAGAAAGAGGAAAAAGGGAAAAGGATACGAAACCGAACGACGCGGCGTACCTTTTTTGGCGCGGTTGTTTCGGCGAAGGCGAAGCGTCGCCCGTTGCTCCTGCTAGAAGCGCCGCCTGTCCAGCCGCGGAGTTAATGCGATGGGGCGAGTAGTTGGCGGGGCGGCCGTTGCGCGTGCGCGAGCCGTTCAAGGAACGGCCGTTTCGCTTCGCGTTTTTGAATCCCGCGTCCGGTCCGGGCGGAACGTTGGAACCGTCCTCGCCTTGGTCTTTATATACCCCGGAGAGGGTCCGGTGACGGTTCTTTGCTCCGCTTCCTGCCTGCCCCTTAGGTTTTCGCAACCCGAGAGATCTAGCTAGAGAAGAGAGAACCGCCCTTCCTGCCCTTCGCGCCGCCATCCCTTTTAGCTTGGTGATGGCTGAGCGGGTGACCATCATTCCGCCGCGTGATCCATGGCCCCTTTCCACGGTGACGGCGAGCGACCTGGAAGATCTGGTTGGCGAGGGTTTGCTCCGTCCCCTCACTGATAAGCAGCGACCGGAATGGATTCCTCCCGCGGGTGGAGCCGCTCCGTCCCCACCGCCGGGGTACATCGTGAGCTTTGTCTCCTTCCACGAGCGAGGATTCGGCGTGCCGGCGGGCCGCTTCATGCGGGCGATCCTGTACCACTATGGGGTGGAGTTGCATAACCTCACCCCTAACTCCATCTCGCAGGCCGCCATCTTCGTTGCGGTGTGTGAGGGGTACTTGGGGATCGCCCCCCATTGGGATTTGTGGACCCATTTCTTTTGCGCGGAGCTTTTCGCCTTGCCGACGGGGGAGAGGAAAGTCCGTGCAGCGGTGCGGGCCGGCGGCTGTACCCTTCTGCTGAGGCAGTCGCGGGCGTCGCTGTATATTCCTGCCATCCTCGCATCCTCGAACAAGGGGTGGCAGCGCCGGTGGTTCTACCTCCGGAACGACGGCGAGTTGCTCCCGCCGTTCTCCCAGCGAGTAGTCACCGCTGCCACCGACGCCTGGCGCCACGGGACCCCGCACGAGAGGCAGAAGAACCTCGAGCCACTCCTCCAGGCCTTGGAGGCGTTGCGGGAAGGGGGACTCACCGCTGCGGGAGTGATTGCCGCCATCCACCGTCGGAGGGTGCTTCCCTTGGCGGAGCGGCGACTGTCGCTTTGGGAGATGACCCCGGAGGCCGACTGGGAGGGCTCGCGGATGTCCCCTAACCCTCTTCCCTTCGACGCCCTCAGATGGCGGGTGTCCACTGCGTTGGGGAAGCCAGACTCCCACGCCTTCTCCCAGCCTTTGATGCGCCCCGACCAGGGGTGCGTTACTCTGGTAAGTGTCCGCTTCTTCCTTCTTCATACATCCGGTCGCTCCGGGTTCTTACGATTGAGGCTTTTCCCCCCTCTTCAGGAGGTGGGGTGGCACAAGCCTTCCCTGCCTCGGGTCCCGCAGGACGCGGTGGCCCGAGCAGCGCGGCGGGTAGGCGGGGAGGAGAGGAAGAAGAAGAAGGACGCGGAGAAGGCCCGGGCCCACGAGCGGAGGCGGGCTCGAGACGCCTTGGAAAAGCGCCGTCGCCAGTAGGAGAGGGAGGGGCTCCCGAGGGAGCCGTCGCCAGAAACGTCCGACGACGACGATGATGAAGATGATGACGAGGAGGACGACGTGGCCGCCCGCCTTGGCCTCAGCCCCGGCTTGGGGACTGGCCAGGAGCCGTCAAGCCAGCCCCCGAGCGGGCTGACGCCGTCCGTCCCCGGAGTCGGGGCATCAGCGTCCCGGCCTGAGGGGCAAGGGCAACCTGAGAGGGCTCCTGACACCTCGGCTGGAGGGGCTGAGGTGACCCCGGAGGACCAGGCCAGGGCGTCTGCTCCCCGGGAGCCGCCGCTCACGCCGGTAGCGCAGAGAGGCGGCCCTTGGGCCACCGTTACAGTGCCTGGGCAATCTGCCCCCCAGGCGTCCGAAGCGAGGGTGGTGCCGAAGTTGCCATCGAAGCGGGCCTCGGCGGCGGTTCCGGGGGCCGGGATCCAAGAGACTTCCCCTAGGCACGATGGATCATGGCCTGGAGCGGGTAAGTATCTCGGAATGTCTTCGTCCTGGCTTTCCATTCATAGGTTCCGGCCGTGATTTTTCTTTTCCCCCCAGCAAGCGAAGCCATGGCCTGACCGACCTGGCACCCCGGAAGGCACTTAAGACAACGCCGGCTTGTGCGGCCAGCGCCGCTTCGGGCCTTACCGTTCAACCGACCCTCTCGCACGGCGTTCCACCTCAGGGGGCTCAGACGGCGCCGGTCATCGCAGAGCAGGTTCCCGAGGCCGGCTCCTCTGCCGAGGCAGCCATCGTGGTAGGAGAGGCGGCTGACGCCGATGTTGTCCTGAGCCCACCGGTCGTGCCGGCCATGCCGGCGCCTGTCGCTACCGAAGCCGCTGCCGTCCCGGTCGAGGAGCGACCGGTTGCTGCCAACGCCGAGACGGCTGATATGCCGGCGCCCGGTGCCTCAGAAGAGGCGGGCGGGGAGGCACGATTCGTCCTGCCGGGCGGTGGCCTCGTCGCTGTGCGGCGGAGCCTTGAGGTCCGGCGCCAGTTGCTCCGGTTCCGGACCCGTGAGGCCTCGGACCCCGTCTTCGTTCTCGACGATGAACGGGAGGACCAGTCCTGGGACGAGCTCCGCGAGCGTGCCGAAGCAACGGTGGGGTCGCTCCGTTCGTTGCTGGAGGTTTTCTGCGGGGACGTCCCCAAAATCCTCCAGGTAACGATTTCGGGCATACCTTTGTTTTTCTTCTGTGACCGAGACGTTCTTCGTGACGCCCTATTTCCTTCCCTCAGGATCTGTCGGATCGGAGCGCCGCCAAGTCGTCGTTCATCCGCCGCGAAGTCGATGTCTGGGCTCGCTGCGGTCCCTAAGGACCTCGCTTGCCAGGGCCACTGCGCGCCTTTCCCAGCAGGGTGCCGAGGTAGCGGACCTCCAGTTGCTCTGCACTGACCTGAGAGCCGAGGCGGCAGTAGCGCGCATGGAGGTGGCCGCGGCGCGCGCAGAGGTGCAACGGCAGCGGTCGGAGCTCGTCCAGGTCGTCGAGGAGCGGGACCGATCTCGGGGCCGGGCTGCCAAGGCCGAAAGCCGGGCCGACGCCCTCGCGGCCGACTTAGCCGCGGCCCAGGCCGCGACCTCGGAGCAGCGTGCCCGAGCCGGGGGTATGCCTTGACCATCCTTGGTTCTTGTTCTTGTTTGTTTCCTCTGCTTGTGTTTGAGATTTTTCTTCTGGTTGTTCGCAGAGCTCGAGTTCGCCCTCTATGAGTCCGCCAAGGCGCTTGCCGAGGCGCTTGCCGGGGCGGCCGAGCAGAGGGAAACCGACCTCACGGCCATGTCCGAAGCCATCTCGGACGTTTATCGGATCCTTGGCTCCGGCGACGTCCCCTCAGGAAGCTCCCCTCTAAGCCGCCTTCAAGCCTTGGGTGATCACGCGCGGGGCAGGCTCCGCGAGGCGCTACACCACGGCGTCAGGCGGGCCTTCGCCGTGCTTGCTTCCCACTATGTTGTGGACCTGGAGCGGGTTAGCAAGGGGTATTGTCTTCCTGACGAAGACGAAGCTGCCCTGGCGGAAGTCCAGCGGCTCGACGCGGTCGCCGCGGGTCCGAGCGCAGTGCTGGCGACCACCTTTGAGGCGGAAATCCTCCCCCTGCGCCGTCGCCGGAAGCCGAGATGGACCTCACCGAAGGCGGAGACGGAGCTGAAGGCGCGGCTCCTTCCCAAGGCGACGCCTAACTCTTGTTGGATCAGTTTCTGTTGGATGTGCGTGCGTCCTCCTGTGGCCGCCGAGGCCTGAACACTTTGCTTCTATTGCATGAAGTCGTACTCTTCCTTTTATTTTGCGTGTCCGACTTTGTTCATCAATAATAGGGTGGCTTCCCGAGTAGGGGTCATTTTTCGTGGCGGGTGACGAGTGAAGGTGTCCTTAACCCGGAGGCATAGGAACCCCTCGGCTCAGTCGGCCCTGCCACTTACATGCACCCACGTTTGCTCCTTGGGGCTCTGCTTCTGATATAGCCGGGAGAACGCAAAAAGCCCTTTTGATCGAAAATTTTGGATGCGGAGTGGTACACCCAGTCTTGACGCAGAGAGGTCCCCCTTTTTAGCCCCCGAGGGAGGGTCGGGTCCTGCCGAGGCGAGGCCGACCCTTCCTTGGTGACTGAGACTTGTGCGGGAGCGAGGTGTACGAACAGCTTGAAAACGTCTTAAGGGTAGAAGCGACGTAGCTGTCGGACGTTCCAAGCGTTGCTGTAGACCCCGCCTCGACCGCCGGCCGGCTTGTGCGTTCCGGGCTCTAGAACGTCGGCGATGACAAGCGGCCTTTCCCGGGGGGGGGGGGGGGGTGCAGCCCCCGGATGTCATCCGCGCAGAGGCCATTTGACGGGTCGGGCTCCTGCCCGAATATCCGGCGAGTGCTCGGCGACATCCCTCGGCGCGCCGGGCATGCCCGAGGGACTCCATGCAAAAACGTCGGCGTTCGCGCGGAGAAAGTTGACGAGCACTGCTTCTTATTTGGGGTCGAGCTCGGAACCGATCCGGATCTGCCTAGAGGCGTCGCCACTGGGGTCGAGGGGGACGGCCTTAGCCGCCTCCACTGGCTCGAAGTTGCCGGCATGACGCTTCACGTCTGGCACCTCCTTGGAGAGGTTCTCCAGGTCGGCGATGAGGGCCTCGGACTCGGCGAGGGCCTCGGCATACTCCACGCACTCCACGTCGCATTCGAACGCGTGTTTGTACGTGGGGCCGACGGTGATGACCCCGTTGGGGCCCGGCATCTTGAGCTTCAGGTAGGTGTAGTTGGGGACGGCCATGAACTTCGCGTAGCATGGCCTCCCCAGCACCGCGTGGTAGGTTCCTCGGAACCCGACCACCTCGAACGTCAGAGTCTCCCTTCGGAAGTTGGAGGGTGTTCCGAAACAGACAGGGAGGTCGAGTCGTCCGAGGGGCTGGACGTGCTTCCCGAGAATGATCCCGTGGAAGGGCGCAGCGCCTGCTCGGACGGAGGACAGATCAACGCGCAGGAGCCCGAGGGTCTCGGCGTAGATGATGTTGAGGCTGCTGCCCCCGTCTATAAGGACCTTGGTGAGCCTGACGTCACCGATGACAGGGTCGACGACGAGCGGGTATTTCCCCGGGCTCAGCACGTGGTCGGGGTGATCAGCTTGGTCGAAGGTGATGGGCTTGTCGGACCAGTCTAGGTAGGCTGGCGCCGCCACCTTCACCGAGCAGACCTCCCGGCGCTCTTGCTTGCGATGCCGAGCCGAGGCATTCGCCGCGTGCCCGCCGTAGATCATGAAGCAGTCGCGGACCTCGGGGAACTCTCCTGCTTGGTGATCTTCCTTCTTGTCGTCGTCGCGGGCCCTGCCACCCTCCGCTGGTGGCCCGGTCCTGTGGAAGTGGCGCCAAAGCATAACGCACTCCTCAAGGGTGTGCTTGACGGGCCCCTGATGATAGGGGCACGGCTCCTTGAGCATCTTGTCAAAGAGGTTGGCACCTCCGGGGGGCTTCCGAGGGTTCTTATACTCGGTGGCGGCGACAAGGTCCGCGTCGGCGGCGTCGCGTTTCGCTTGCGACTTCTTCTTGCCTTTCTTCTTGCCGCCGCACGGAGTAGACGCCTCGGGAGCATCTTCCGACGGGTGGCCCTGGGGCTGCTTGTCCTTTCGGAAGATAGCCTCGACCACCTCCTGGCCAGAGGCGAACTTGGTGGCGATGTCCATCAGCTCGCTCGCCCTGATGGGGGTCTTGCGACCCAACTTGCTCACCAGGTCGCGACAGGTGGTGTCAGCAAGGAACGCGCCGATGACATCTGAGTCGGTGATGTTGGGCAGCTCGGTGCGCTGCTTCGAGAATCGCCGGATGTAGTCCCGAAGAGACTCTCCCGGCTGCTGTCGGCAGCTTCGGAGGTCCCAGGAATTCCCAGGGCGCACATACGTGCCCTGGAAGTTTCCGGCGAAGGCTTGGACCAGGTCATCCCAGTTTGAGATCTGCCCCAGAGGCAGGTGCTCCAACCAGGCGCGAGCGGTGTCGGAGAGGAACAGGGGGAGGTTGCGGATGATGAGGTTGTCGTCGTCTGTTCCACCCAGTTGGCAGGCCAGGCGGTAGTCCGCGAGCCACAATTCCGGCCTCGTTTCCCCCGAGTACTTTGTGATAGTAGTCGGGGGTCGGAACCGGGTCGGGAACGGTGCCCGCCGGATGGCCCGGCTGAAGGCCTGCGGACCGGGTGGTTCGGGCGAGGGACTCCGATCCTCCCCGCTGTCGTAGCGTCCCCCACGCCTGGGGTGATAGCCTCGGCGCACCCTCTCGTCGAGGTGGGCTCGACGATCGCGGTGATGGCGCTCGTTGCCGAGGTGGCCCGGGGCCGCAGGCGCGGTGTTGCGCGTGCGCCCGGTGTAGACCGAGGCTTCCCGCATGAATCGGGAGGTCGCGGCATGAGGTTCCAAGGGGTATCCTTGCCTTCGGGAGGCAGTGCTCTCGGCCCGTCGGACCGCGACGCCTTCCAGGAGATTTTTGAGTTCTCCCTGGATTCGCCGACCCTCGGTGGTGGATGGCTCCGGCATCGCGCGGAGGAGCATCGCCGCTGTGGCCAGGTTCTGACCGACCCCACTGGATGCAGGTGGAGGCCTGACCCTGACGACATCGGCGACGCGGTGCTGGAGACCCTGGGGCAGGTGACGTATTTCTCCGGCCGGGGGTTGGCCCGCCCATGCCTGCCCGATGTCCCGGCGGATCGGCTCAAGCGCTCCTGCTCCCTCGTCGATCCTGGCCTGCGCCCCGCGGACTTGCTCAAGCTGTGGGTCGTAACCCCCCACCGGAACGGGGACCACAGCTAGCTCCCGCGGGATGTCAGCGCGAGGCACCGGCCCAGGGGGAGCACCATCCTCTGGCATGCCGAGATGATTGCCTTCGGAGGGACCCCCTAGATCGACGTGGAAACATTCGCGGCTTGGGCCGCAGTCCTCGTCGTCGAGGCTGCGACTACCGTCGGAACAGTCGGAGAGGCAGTAGTCACATGCGGTCATGAAGTTCCGCATGGCACCGGGGTTGCCAAATCTAGAGAAATCCCAACAGATGTTGGGGTCGTCATCTTCCTCGGACCCAGAGGGCCCGTAGGTCGAGACGTCCGTCAGCCGGTCCCAAGGCGACCGCAAGCGAAACCCCAGAGGGTTTGTACTCGCCTCTACAAGGGCACCCGCCAAAGCGAGATTGTTAGTCGGGTTGAGGCTGAGTACAAATGACGTAGGATGGGAATTGGTTGGTACCTTTTGGTCGTCGAGCGGCGATGAAGTCACGTCGAGGACTGGCCGCATCGTCGCCTCCAGTACGAGGGCGACGTCCTGCAAGCTTTTCGCAAGCGCGCTGGCGTCGTCCACTTGCTCGGGATTGGCATGTCACGGGGAGACGGCGCTCGCCTTCGTCTCAAACGCGAGGTCGACGCCCAACGCGCCCCCCGTCGGGGTGCTAGGGACGTCAACTCGCTCGACAGCCGACGAGGCGCGGCCTCCTGCTTGGCCTTGGTTGCCCCGCCTCCTCCTCCGTTGGCGGGGGAGAGGACGGGGCGAGCTCGAATGTCGTTCTTCCGCCACGCGGGGAAGACGTCGTCGATTCCGCCGCCGGCGGGCGGGCTGTTGGCCGCCATTGTCGTTGTCGCGCGGTGGTGGCAGGAGTATCATGTCGTAGCTGCCGTCGAGGGACATGAACTCAAGACTCCCGAAATGGAGCACCGTCCCGGGTTGGAGAGGTTGTTGGAGACTGCCCATCTGGAGCTTGACGGGAAACTGCTCGTCAACACACAGCAGGCCCCTACCTGGCGCGCCAACTGTCGGCGTTTCGAGACCGGGGGGTCCCTCAGGCCGACGAGTGAGTGCCGCGTGTCCCAGCCCAGATGGGTCGAGCGCATGGGCGAGCGCGAAGGGGGGAAAGGAGCGAGGCGGACGGAGTCCGGCGTGAGAGAGGTGGGAGTCCCGCGGCCTTCGTGTTCGTCCCGCGCCCAGGTCGGGTGCGCTTGCAGTAGGGGGTTACAAGCGTCCACGCGGGTGAGGGAAGCGAGCGGCCCCAAGAGAGCGCCTGTCCCGTCCTCGTCCCGCGCGGCCAACCCTCTCTAAGAGGGCCCTGGTCCTTCCTTTTATAGACGCAAGGAGAGGATCCGGGTGTACAATGGGGGTGTAGCAGAGTGCTACGTGTCTAGCGAGGGAGAGCTAGTGCCCTGAGTACATGCCAATGTGGCAGCCGGAGAGATCTTGGAACCCAACTAGTGTGATGTCGTGGCCGTCGGAGGAGCGGCGGAGCCTGGCGGAGGGACGAGGACGGGACAGCTCTTAGAGAAGGTTGGCCGCACGGGACGAGGACGGGACAGGCGCTCTCTTGGGGCCGCTCGCTTCCCTCACCCGCGTGGACGCTTGTAACCCCCTACTGCAAGCGCACCCGACCTGGGCGCGGGACGAACACGAAGGCCACGGGACTCCCACCTCTCTCACGCCGGTCTCCGGCCGCCTCGCTCCTTTCCCCCCTTCGCGCTCGCCCACGCGCTCGACCCATCTGGGCTGGGACACGCGGCACTCACTCGTCGGCCTGAGGGACCCCCCGGTCTCGAAACGCCGACAGTTGGCACGCCAGGTAGGGGCCTGCTGCGTGTTGACGAGCAGTTTCCCGTCAAGCTCCAGATGGGCAGTCTCCAACAACCTCTCCAACCCGGGACGGTGCTCCGTTTCGGGAGTCTTGAGTTCATGTCCCTCAACGGCAGCTACGACATGATACTCCTTCCACCGCCACGCGACAACGACAATGGCGGCCGACAGCCCGCCCGCCGGCGGCGGAATCGACGACGTCTTCCCCGCGTGGCAGAAGAACGACATTCGAGCTTGCCCCGTCCTCTCCCCCGCCAACGGAGGAGGAGGCGGGGCAACCAAGGCCAAGCAGGAGGCCGCGCCTCGTCGGCTGTCGAGCGAGTTGACGTCCCTAGCACCCCGACGGGGGGCGCGTTGGGCGTCGACCTCGCGTTTGAGACGAAGGCGAGCGCCGTCTCCCCGCGACACGCCAATCCCGAGCAAGTGGACGACGCCAGCGCGCTTGCGAAAAGCTTGCAGGACGTCGCCCTCGCACCGGAGGCGACGATGCGGCCAGTCCTCGACGTGACTTCATCGCCGCTCGACGACCAAAAGGTACCAACCGATTCCCATCCTACGTCATTTGTACTCAGCCTCAACCCGCCTAGCAATCTCGCTTTGGCGGGCGCCCTTGTAGAGGCGAGTACAAACCCTCTGGGGTTTCGCTTGCGGTCGCCTTGGGACCGGCTGACGGACGTCTCGACCTACGGGCCCTCTGGGTCCGAGGAAGATGACGACCCCAACATCTGTTGGGATTTCTCTGGATTTGGCAACCCCGGTGCCATGCGGAACTTCATGACCGCATGTGACTACTGCCTCTCCGACTGTTCTGACGGTAGCCGCAGCCTCGACGACGAGGACTGCGGCCCAAGCCGCGAATGTTTCCACGTCGATCTAGGGGGTCCCTCCGAAGGCAATCATCTCGGCATGCCGAAGGATGGTGCTCCCCCTGGGCCGGTGCCTCGCGCTGACATCCCGCGGGAGCTAGCTGTGGTCCCCGTTCCGGCGGGGGGTTACGACCCACAGCTCGAGCAAGTCCGCGGGGCGCAGGCCAGGATCGACGAGGGAGCAGGAGCGCTTGAGCCGATCCGCCGGGACATCGGGCAGGCATGGGCGGGCCAACCCCCGGCCGGAGAAATACGTCACCTGCCCCAGGGTCTCCAACACCGCGTTGCCGATGTCGTCAGGGTCAGGCCTCCACCTGCATCCAGTGGGGTCGGTCAGAACCTGGCCGCAGCAGCGATGCTCCTCCGCGCGATGCCGGAGCCATCCACCACCGAGGGTCGGCGAATCCAGGGAGAACTCAAAAATCTCCTGGAAGGCGCCACGGTCCGACGGGCTGAGAGCACTGCCTCCCGAAGGCAAGGATACCCCTCGGAACCTCATGCCGCGACCTCCCGATTCATGCGGGAAGCCTCGGTTTGCACCGGGCGCACGTGCAACACCGCGCCTGCGGCCCCGGGCCACCTCGGCAACGAGCGCCATCACCGCGACCGTCGAGCCCACCTCGACGAGAGGGTGCGCCAAGGCTATCACCCCAGGCGTGGGGGACGCTACGACAGCGGGGAGGATCGGAGTCCTTCGCCCGAACCACCCGGTCCGCAGGCCTTTAGCCGGGCCATCCGGCGGGCATCGTTCCCGACCCGGTTCCGACCCCCGACTACTATCACAAAGTACTCGGGGGAAACGAGGCCGGAATTGTGGCTCGCGGACTACCGCCTGGCCTACCAACTGGGTGGAACAAACGACGACAACCTCATCATCCGCAACCTCCCCCTGTTCCTCTCCGACACCGCTCGCGCCTGGTTGGAGCACCTGCCTCCGGGGCAGATCTCCAACTGGGATGACCTGGTCCAAGCCTTCGCCGGAAACTTCCAGGGCACGTATGTGCGCCCTGGGAATTCCTGGGACCTCCGAAGCTGCCGACAGCAGCCGGGAGAGTCTCTTCGGGACTACATCCGGCGATTCTCGAAGCAGCGCACCGAGCTGCCCAACATCACCGACTCAGATGTCATCGGCGCGTTCCTTGCCGGCACCACCTGCCGCGACCTGGTGAGTAAGTTGGGTCGCAAGACACCCACCAGGGCGAGCGAGCTGATGGACATCGCCACCAAGTTCGCCTCTGGCCAGGAGGCGGTCGAGGCTATCTTCTGAAAGGACAAGCAGCCCCAGGGCCACCCGTCGGAAGATGCTCCCGAGGCGTCTACTCCGTGCGGCGCCAAGAAGAAAGGCAAGAAGAAGTCGCAAGCGAAACGCGACGCCGCCGACGCGGACCTTGTCGCCGCCGCCGAGTACAAGAACCCTCGGAAGCCCCCCGGAGGTGCCAACCTCTTTGACAAGATGCTCAAGGAGCCGTGCCCCTATCATCAGGGGCCCGTCAAGCACACCCTTGAGGAGTGCGTCATGCTTCGGCGCCACTTCCACAGGGTCGGGCCACCCGCGGAGGGTGGCAGGGCCCGCGACGACGACAAGAAGGAAGATCACCAAGCAGGAGAGTTCCCCGAGGTCCGCGACTGCTTCATGATCTACGGCGGGCACGCGGCGAATGCCTCGGCTCGGCATCGCAAGCAAGAGCGCCGGGAGGTCTGCTCGGTGAAGGTGGCGGCGACGGCCTACCTAGACTGGTCCGACAAGCCCATCACCTTCGACCAAGCTGATCACCCCGACCACGTGCCGAGCCCGGGGAAATACCCACTCGTCGTCGACCCTGTCATCGGTGACGTCAGGCTCACCAAGGTCCTTATGGACGGGGGCAGCAGCCTCAACATCATCTACGCCGAGAACCTCGGGCTCCTGCGCGTTGATCTGTCCTCCGTCCGAGCAGGCGCTGCGCCCTTCCACGGGATCATTCCCGGGAAGCGCGTCCAGCCCCTCGGACGACTCGACCTCCCTGTCTGTTTCGGAACACCCTCCAACTTCCGAAGGGAGACTCTGACGTTCGAGGTGGTCGGGTTCCGAGGAACCTACCACGCGGTGCTGGGGAGGCCATGCTACACGAAGTTCATGGCCGTCCCCAACTACACCTACCTGAAGCTCAAGATGCCGGGCCCCAACGGGGTCATCACTGTTGGCCCCACGTACAAACACGCGTTCGAATGCGACGTGGAGTGCGTGGAGTACGCCGAGGCCCTCGCCGAGTCCGAGGCCCTCATCGCCGACCTGGAGAGCCTCTCCAAAGAGGTGCCAGACGTGGAGCGCCATGCCGGCAACTTCGAGCCAGTGGAGACGGCTAAGATCGTCCCCCTCGACCCCAGTGGCGACGCCTCCAAGCAGATCCGGATCGGTTCCGGGCTCGAGCCCAAATAGGAAGCAGTGCTCGTCGACTTTCTCCGCGCGAACGCCGACGTCTTCGCGTGGAGTCCCTCGGACATGCCCGGCATACCGAAGGATGTCGCCGAGCACTCGCTGGATATTCGGGCCGGAGCCCGACCGGTCAGGCAGCCTCTGCGCCGATTCGACGAGGAGAAGCGCAGAGCGATAGGCGAGGAGATCCACAAGCTAATGGCAGCCGGGTTCATCAAAGAGGTATTCCATCCCGAATGGCTCGCCAACCCGGTGCTTGTGAGAAAGAAAGGGGGGAAATGGCGGATGTGTGTAGACTACACTGGTCTCAACAAAGCATGTCCGAAGGTTCCCTACCCTTTACCTCGCATCGATCAAATCGTGGATTCCACTGCTGGGTGCGAAACCCTGTCTTTCCTCGATGCCTACTTAGGGTATCATCAAATCAGGATGAAAGAGTCCGACCAGCTCGCGACTTCTTTCATCACGCCCTTCGGCATGTACTGCTATGTCACCATGTCGTTCGGTTTGAGGAATGCGGGTGCGACGTACCAGCGGTGCATGAACCATGTGTTCGGCGAACACATCCGACGCACGGTCGAGGCCTACGTCGATGACATCGTAGTCAAGACAAGGAAAGCTTCCGACCTCCTCTCCGACCTTGAAGTGACATTCCGGTGTCTCAAGGCAAAAGGCGTCAAGCTCAATCTCGAGAAGTGTCTCTTCGGGGTGCCCCGAGGCATGCTCTTGGGGTTCATCGTCTCCGAGCGGGGCATCGAAGCCAACCCGGAGAAGATCGTAGCCATCACCAGCATGGGGCCCATCAAGGACTTAAAAGGTGTACAGAGGGTCATGGGATGTCTCGCGGCCCTGAGCCGTTTCATCTCACGCCTCGGCAAAAGAGGCCTGCCTCTGTACCGCCTCTTAAGGAAGGCCGAGTGCTTCACTTGGAACCCTGAGGCCGAGGAAGCTCTCGGGGATCTAAAGGCGCTCCTCACCAAGGCGCCTATCTTGGTGCCCCCAGCCGATGGAGAAGCCCTCTTGGTCTACGTCGCCGCGACCACTCAGGTGGTTAGCGCCGCGATTGTGGTCGAGAGGCAAGAAGAGGGGCATGCATTGCCCGTTCAGAGGCCGGTTTACTTCGTCAGTGAGGTACTGTCCGAAACCAAGATCCGCTACCCACAAGTTCAGAAGCTGCTGTACGCAGTGATCCTGACGAGGCGGAAGTTGCGACACTACTTCGAGTCTCACCCGGTAACTGTGGTGTCATCCTTCCCCCTGGGGGAGATCATCCAGTGCCGAGAGGCCTCGGGCAGGATTGCAAAGTGGACGGTGGAAATCATTTGCGAGACCATCTCGTTCGCGCCTCGGAAGGCCATCAAGTCCTAGGTCTTGGCGGACTTCGTAGCCGAATGGGTCGACACCCAGCTACCGACGGCTCCGATCCAACCGGAGCTCTGGACCATGTTTTTCGACGGGTCGTTGATGAAGACGGGAGCCGACGTGGGCCTACTCTTCGTCTCACCCCTCGGAAAACACCTACGCTATGTGATACGCCTCCATTTCCCGGCGTCCAACAATGTGGCTGAGTACGAAGCTCTGATCAACGGATTGCGAATCGCCATCGAGCTAGGGGTCCAACGCCTCGACGCTCGCGGCGACTCGCAGCTCGTCATCGACCAAGTCATGAAGAACTCCCACTGCCGCGACTCGAAGATGGAGGCCTACTGCGGTGAGGTTCGGCGCCTGGAAGACAAGTTCTACGGGCTCGAGTTTAACCACATCGCTCGGCGCTACAACGAGACCGCGGACGAGCTGGCAAAGATAGCCTCGGGGCGAACAACGGTTCCCCCGGACGTCTTCTCCCGGGATCTGCATCAGCCCTCCGTCAAGATCGACGACCTTCCCGAGCCCGAGGCGCCCTCGGTCCGGCCCGAGGTACCCTCGGCACGGCCCGAGGCACCCTCAGCTCAACCCGAGGTACCCTCGGTCTCCGAGGGCGAGGCATTGCGCGTCGAGGAGGAGCGAAGCGGGGCCACGCCTGATCGAAATTGGCAGACCCCGTATCTGCAATATCTCCGCCAAGGAGAGCTACCCCTCGACCGAGCCAAGGCTCGGCGCATAGCGCGACGCGCCAAGTCGTTCGTCCTGCTGGGCGATGAGAAGGAGCTCTACCACCACAGCCCCTCGGGCATCCTCCAGCGATGCATCTCCATCGCCGAAGGTCAGGAACTCCTGCAAGAGATACACTCGGGGACTTGCGGCCATCACGCAGCGCCCTGAGCCCTCGTCGGGAATGCTTTCCGGCAAGGCTTCTACTGGCCAACGGCGGTGGCTGACGCCACTAGAATTGTCCGCACCTGCGAAGGGTGTCAATTCTATGCGAAGCAAACCCACCTGCCCGCTCAGGCTCTGCAGACGATACCCATCACCTGGCCCTTTGCTGTGTGGGGTCTGGACCTCGTCGGCCCTTTGTAGAAGGCGCCCGGGAGCTACACGCACCTGCTGGTCGCCATCGACAAATTCTCCAAGTGGGTCGAGGTCCGACCTCTGAACAGCATCAGGTCCGAGCAGGCGGTGACGTTCTTCACCAACATCATCCATCGCTTCGGGGTCCCGAACTCCATCATCACCGACAACGGCACCCAGTTCACCGGCAGAAAATTCTTGGACTTCTGCGAGGATCACCACATCCGGGTGGACTGGGCCGCCGTAGCTCACCCCATGTCGAATGGGCAAGTAGAGCGTGCCAACGGCATGATTCTACAAGGGCTCAAGCCTCGGATTTACAATGACCTCAACAAGTTCGGCAAGCGATGGATGAAGGAACTCCCCTCGGTGGTCTGGAGCCTGAGGACGACGCCAAGCCGGGCCACGGGTTTCACGCCGTTCTTCCTGGTCTACGGGGCCGAGGCCGTCTTGCCCACTGACCTGGAATACGGCTCCCCGAGGACGAGGGCCTACGACGATCAAAGCAACCAAGCCAGCCGAGAAGACTCGCTGGACCAGCTGGAAGAGGCTCGGGACAAGGCCTTACTACACTCGGCGCGGTATCAGCAGTCCCTGCGGCGCTACCACGCCCGAGGGGTCCGACCCCGAGACCTCCAGGTGGGCGACCTGGTGCTTCGGCTGCGGCAAGACGCCCGAGGGAGGCACAAGCTCACGCCCCCCTGGGAGGGGCCATTCGTCATCGCCAAAGTTCTGAAGCCCGGGACGTACAAGCTGGCCAACAGTCAAGGCGAGGTCTACGGCAACGCTTGGAACATCCAACAGCTACGTCGCTTCTACCCTTAATATGTTTTCAAGTCGTTCATATACCTCGCACCCACGCAAAGTTTAGTCATCAAGGAAGGGTCGGCCTCGCCCCGGCAAAGCCCGACCCTCCCTCGGGGGCTAAAAGGGGGGGAACCCCCTCTGCGTCGAAATTTTCCTCGGAAAAAGGGCTTCATGGACGGGTGAAAGTACGCGTAAGCGGCAAGGCCGACCGAGCCGAGGGACTCCCACGCCTCCGGGATACGGATACCTCACTCATCACCTTCCGCGAGAAGCAACTCCCACTCACACAAACATCCCTGTTATCGACAAAAAAGTCCAGATACTCGAAACAAGAGGAAAGGAGACGCAGCTTTACAACACAGCAAGGGCGTGTATTCTGGCCTCGGCGGCTACAGAAGGCACACGCTACAAGACACTCTGACCCTGCAGGCTCGGGTCTTGACGCTGGAAGGGGGCAGCAACACCCTCGGCATCGACGACACCTTCGCCGAGGCCCGACCTAGCCTCGGACGGCGACGCGGTCCGAGGATCTCCGCTCCGAAGGACGACGTCATCACCACGCCCGGGCAATCGCTGCCAGGGACTTCTCCGGGAATCCGGCCCGAGCAGGCGGCTCGGCCGGTTGCCCCTAGGGCCTCGGCCGACCATCTCCCAAGGGCGCCAGCCCGACCTGAGGCCTCGGCTGATCAACTCCGACGTCGGTCCCGCCAACGGACAACCCGGCTAGGCTCCGGCCAACCAGGTTTCATTTTCGAGCCGACTCTGCCTCTGTTCATACTGATATCGCTACCCCTGGCCTCGGCTCATCGAAGAGCGGCCGAGGGGTCCCTTTAACTAAGCTATAGGAGCCTCGGACAGCAAGGCCGACCGAGCCGAGGGACTCCTACGCCTCCGGGATATGGATACCTCACTCGTCACCTTGACACGGGGCGACTCATGCTTGGTGAAGCGGTTCAGATAATCAACAGACGAGTCTTAGCGCTCAAAAATGAGGAAAAAACACGGCTCCGTGCCGAAATTACATACATGTTCAGGCCCCGAAAGCCGTAATGAACAAAAACACTGGCATTCGGAGTGCCATTACAAACGGAACTCCGGTTCCGTCCCCACGGGCACGAACAACCCCACAAGATTGGGGAGCCCGCGGAACGATCGCGGGCCGACGGGTGGCCCGCCGCCGCCCGATCCGGCGACAGCGATGACTACCCTCGCCCCGAGCGACGAAGCAGCTTCAGCAGCGGCTTCGGGGCGGGTGCTACAGCAGAAGGACTCTCACCCACCGAGGACGAGAGCCAGCCATTCAGGCCGGGAGACGGAGACCCAGGGCTACTGGCGGAGTTGGCAATCTCATCGGTAGAGAAGCCATCTCCGGCTGCCGACGCCTCGAAGCGCGCCGGCAGGTCTCCGCCCTTGCCAGGACCACCCAGAGCGTGGGCGCTGCCCTCGCGGTGTGCGGTGCAACCGTCGACCGGACGGAGGACGTAGTGCTGCGCCCTGGCTGAGTGGCCCGCCTCTCCCGGCATGGCTGGAGGAAGTCTCCGCGAAGCTGGAGGATGTCGTTCTCCCCTAGACGCCAGGGGAAGAAGAGGGCAACCGACCCCCACGGAGGCAGCCCCCCGACTCGCCTCATCCTCCATCTTGGCCTGGATGATGAAAATCCTTGAGGCCGAGGTAGGGACAGAAGGCGCAGCCCGACTCGCTTTCCCCCACCATCAAGCTGGAGGTCACCGTCTTGGGTGACCGCCGGTGGAGGGGTGCAGCCGGGCTGCATGATGAAAATCCTTGAAGCCGAACGATGGCTGAAAGGTGCCAACTCCCACGGAGTTGTGTCCCTCCAATGATGAGGCAAAAAGACGGCGGGTATCCCCCATCCGGGGGCTTGGAAGGTGGAAAGACGCGGTGCATAAGGGAGCGAGAAGACACGGTCGCCTTTCGAAAGGGGTCACCCTCCTTTTAAAGGCAACTCTCCCTGCTTGCACCCCCAACCGTCACGGGCTGAGTCTTCTCCAACACGCTCCAAAACCCACCCCTGCGGCGCGGGGGCTGGGTCCCGCATGTCATGCAGACCGGCTCCGAGCAGAAGAAGCCAAACCGCCGCGCGTGGTGCACGCAACCGCCCAGCGGTTACAAGTGACCCTCCACTTTTGCCCACACCAACGGGCAAAAGAGGCGGACAGCCATGCAGGCGGCATGCAGCCGCGCCAGGTGGACGCGCTTCTCCGACTCCCGACACGCCAGCATGGAGGCCCAGGCCCACGCGTCGCGCAACCGGCGCGCCGGATGCTGCATGCAAACAACTGCACCACCACTTGCGCCACCACCGCGCCTCCTCGATTGCGGAACCAATACCACAACTCGAGGCGACCAGGCGCGCGATCCAGCAACGCCAGCCTGACGCGGCGGTCAACGCGGCCAAAAGTGGGCCGGCAGTAATGACGGTGGCAGGCGCGCGGGAGCAGCGGTCACGTCGTCAGCCAAGCTCACGTCCCATCCGGGGGTAGAAAGAGAACCCCCTCCCACGGCGTGAAGACAACGCGCCCGTGATCCGTTCCTCGAACGGCTCGCGCACGCGCAACGGCCGCCCCGCCAACTACTCGCCCCGTCGCATTAACTCCACGGCTGGACAGGCGGCGCTTCTGGCAGGAGCAGCGGGCGACGCTTCGCCTTCGCCGAAACAACCGCGCCAAAAAAAGGTACGCCACGTCGTTCGGTTTTGTATCCTTTTCCCTTTTTCCTCTTTCTCTATCTCTTGCGACAGGGACCGGGAAAGGGGGATACCCCGAAAGGGATCCTTCACCGTGAAGGAACCAGGCTCCGAGCCTCCTTACTGATCAGAGGTTCGAAGGCTGGCCCCCCGAAGGGTTCAACAGCCGCCTCAGATCGCGTGGGCCCTACACCCACTACTGGTCAGAGGTTCGAAGGTCGGCCCCCCGAAGGGTTCCACGGCCGCCTCAGGCTACTCGGGCTCCGCGCCCATTACTGATCAGGGGTTCGAAGGCTGGCCCCCGAAGGGTTCACAGCCGCCTCAGACGCCGAGCGAGGGATGACCAGGGGTACGTTCGATACATAACCAAGGCTCGGGCTGTGCTCCCGAGGTACCCTAGGACATTTTCGAGACCAGCGGGAGCGATCTTGTAACGAAATCCCATCGGAGGGAGGCATCGAGCCCTCGGACCCCGTCGCCAGGGGACCGGGTCCGACAGATCACCCGCAGGTACTTTTGGGCGTGCCTCTGGGCCCCTAGCCGACCCCTAACGAACGGGGCACGAACGTCCACTCGGATTACCTGCTTGCAGCTCACCGGAGACACCATGTTCGGCGCCCATCGAGGGTAACATGGCGCTCTCCCCCCTCCTCCTTGCGGAAAGGCGACGCAGGGGCGTATGCAAAAAAGCCGAGTCTGTCCCTGATCGCCCTCTTGCCCTGTGCAGAGGCTCGGGGGCTGCTTTCGCAAACCCGGCTCCGGCCAAACCGTTGACAGCGTCAACATACCAGCCCGAGAACTTGGGCCCTAACCGTACACCTGGGCTACGGCCAGCTCGCATGAGGGGACAACCAGACCAGCCGAAGCATTACGCAAGGCATTAAGACCTCGAAGGAGTGAAACCACTCCTCCGAGGCCTCGGGGGCTACACCCGGCGGGTGCGCTCGCGCGCACCCACCGGAACAAAATGCAACCGAGAAAGGCTGGTCCCCTTGCAAAAAAGTGCGACGAAAGCCTCCAAGCGAGTGCTAACACTCCCTTCGAGGCTCGGGGGCTACTGTCGGGGACCATAATTAGGGGTACCCTCAAGACTCCTAATTCTCAGCTGGTAACCCCCATCAGCATAAAGCTGCAAAGGCCTGATGGGTGCGATTAAGTCAGGGATCAGTCCATTCGAGCGACTCGATCACGCCTCGCCCGAGCCTAGCCTCGGGCGAGGGCAGCCGACCCCGGAGAATTTCCGTCTCACCCGAGGCCCCCCTCCAACGGCGGACACGTCTTCGGCTCGCCCGAGGCCCTGCCTTCGCTAAGAAGCAACCCTGACTAAATCGCCGCACCGACTGACCAAATCGCAGGAGCATTTAACGCAAAGGTGGCCTGACACCTTTATCCTGACGCGTGCCCTCCGGCAGAGCCGAAGTGACCGCCGTCACTTCGCCGTTCCACTGACCGGTCTGACAGAAGGACAGCGCCGCCTACGCCACTCCGACTGCAGCGCCACTTGACAAAGTGATGCTGATAGGAAGCCAGGCCCTGCCAAAGGCACCATAGGAAGCTCCGCCCGACCCAGGGCTCGGACTCGGGCTCAGCCCCGGAAGACGGTGAACTCCGCTCCGCCCGACCCAGGGCTCGGACTCGGGCTCGGCCCCGGAAGACGACGAACTCCGCTCCGCCCAACCCAGGGCTCGGACTCGGGCTAAGACCCGGAAGACGGCGAACTCCGCTCCGCCCGACCCAGGGCTCGGACTCGGGCTAAGACCCGGAAGACGGCGAACTCCGCTCCGTCCGACCCAAGGCTCGGACTCGGGCTAAGACCCAGAAGACGGCGAACTCCGCTCCGCCCGACCTAGGGCTCGGACTCGGGCTAAGACCCGAAAGACGGCGAACTCCGCTCCGCCCGACCCAGGGCTCGGACTCGGGCTAAGACCCGGAAGACGACGAACTCCGCTTCACCCGACCCCAGGGCTCGGACACCGCCCTGGCCTCTACCAACGACCTCCGCCTCGCCCGACCCAGGGGCTCGGACTCGGCCCCGGCCATGAAGGACAGACTCGACCTCGGCTTCGGAGGAGCCTCCACGTCGCCCAACCTAGGGCGCAGGCCAGCCACGTCAACAGGAAGCGCCATCATCACCCTACCCCGAGCTGACTCGGGCCGCAGAGAACAAGACCGGTGTCCCATCTGGCTGTCTCCACCAGATAGGCAATGATGGCGCCCCGCATGCCCTGTGACGACGGCGGCTCTCAGCTCTCTTACGGAAGCAGGAGGACGTCAGCAAGGACGCAACCGCTCCGACAGCTGTCCCTCCGCCAGGCTCCGCCGCTCCTCCGACGGCCACGACATCACACTAGTTGGGTTCCAAGATCTCTCCGGCTGCCACATTGGCATGTACTCAGGGCACTAGCTCTCCCTCGCTAGACACGTAGCACTCTGCTACACCCCCATTGTACACCCGGATCCTCTCCTTGCGTCTATAAAAGGAAGGACCAGGGCCCTCTTAGAGAAGGTTGGCCGCGCGGGACGAGGACGGGACAGACGCTCTCTTGGGGCCGCTCGCTTCCCTCACCCGCGTGGACACTTGTAACCCCCTACTGCAAGCGCACCCAACCTGGGCGCGGGACGAACACGAAGGCCGCGGGACTCCCACCTCTCTCACGCCGGTCTCCGGCCGCCTCGCTCCTTTCCCCCCTTCGCGCTTGCCCACGCGCTCGACCCATCTGGGCTAGGACACGCGGCACTCACTCGTCGGCCTGAGGGACCCCCCAGTCTCGAAACGCCGACACTACTCCTCTCTCTAAAGGCTTATAGTTGTGCCTTCTACACAAACTATAGAGTTACACACAAGAGGGAGAGCGAGAATTGATTCCAGTGAAGTCTACACTTGTTGGCTGCACTTGTACTTTGCTTGAGGCGCCTAGGGGTCCCTTTTATAGGCACAAGGGGCCTAGGAGCCGTTGGAATCCCATTTGGAAGGCAATACTTTCTTTCTGTCGGGTAGCGCTCCGGACAGTCCGGTGCCCGATTTCTTTCCTTCTACGGCGAAGCCGACCGTTGGCAGTCTTGGAGCCGTTGGCGCATCGGACATGTCCGGTGCACACCGGACAGTCCGGTGCCTCCAACTAGCCGTTGGTTCGGCCACGTGTTCCGCGCAGATCGCGCGGCCGACCGTTGGCCCACCGGACAGTCCGGTGCACACCGGACAGTCCGGTGAATTATAGCCGTACGTCGCCGGTGAATTCCCGAGAGCGGCCAGTTCGTCATAGTTCAGCCTGGCGCACCGGACACTGTCCGGTGCACCACCGGACAGTCCGGTGTGCCAGACTGAGCTGCCTTGGCTGTACATAGCCAAGCCCTTTGCACCTCTCTTCTTTTCTTCTTCTTTCTGTTTCTAACACTTAGACAAGTATATTAGTCCACAAAACCAATGTACTAAGTATAGAAACATACCTTCTCTTAATCATTAAATCTATAGCATTCCACATGCTTGAGCTTTGATGTTGGACTCATAAATCATCAAGTCGGCTTGTCTTGATCTAGATTGACATTACTTGGCTCCAACATCCTGTAAAGGTCACATAGAACATCTCCAAACATAGGAACAACCCAAACTAAAGATCAAGGTGAGCTTAGCTCTTTTGGGCTGCTTCCAGTTCTGGTTTTGACACTTGTTCTCCTTCTAGTGACCTTGATCTCCTTCTTAGAGCTTGTTCTTGAGCCTTATGACTTACACCACATAACTGTAGCTGTTACCTCATTGGCTGTAAGTCACGTTCTTATGTAGTGATCCTTGATGTGCCATAGCTATTCTCAACTCGATCACCCTTGACTTTGCAAGCCTTCTTCTTCACCCTTGGCTTTGGGTTCCTCAGCCTCCTTGACCTTCTCCCGTGCACTTGGTACCTCGAAGCTCTTCTTGCCCCCGTCCTTGGCTTGATCAGTTGTCTCCGAGCTACGCACCCGAGTCTCACTTTTGCAATGTCCATCTTACTTGTGATGTCCATTATGTATCCATAATCCAGTTCTTGGACCATCACATTTGTTCACTTGTGTTGAACCCTATAGGCTTTACTTTAAGCACCTGTTCAACACTTAGTACACTTGTTAGTCCTTTAATTGAGTTGTCATCCAAACACCAAAACTCACTAGAGAGCTTTCACAAGGTGCAAGGGTTGAAAAGCGCCAAGGAGATTTGGGACGTGCTAAAGACCGCGCATGAAGGAGATGAGGTGACCAAGATCACCAAACGGGAAACGATCGAGGGGGAGCTCGGTCGCTTCCGTCTTCGCCAAGGGGAGGAGCCACAAGACATGTACAACCGGCTCAAAACCTTGGTGAACCAAGTGCGCAACCTCGGGAGCAAAAAATGGGATGACCACAAAGTGGTTAAGGTTATTCTAAGATCACTTGTTTTCCTTAACCCTACTCAAGTTCAATTAATTTGTGGCAATCCTAGATATACTCAAATGACCCCCGAGGAAGTTATAGGAAATTTTGTGAGCTTTGAGTTGATGATCAAAGGCTCAAAGAAGATCAACGAGCTTGATGGCCCCTCCACGTCCGAAGCACAACCGGTCGCATTCAAGGCGACGGAAGAAACGAAGGAGGAAGCTACTCCAAGTCGAACACCCATCGACGCCTCCAAGCTCGACAACGAGGAGATGGCGCTCATAATCAAAAGCTTCCGTCAAATCTTCAAGCAAAGGAGGGGGAAAGATTACAAGCCCCGCTCCAAGAGAGTTTGCTACAAGTGTGGTAAGCCCGGTCATTTTATTGCTAAATGTCCATTATCAAGTGATAGTGATAGGGACAACGACAAGAAGGGGAGAAGAAAGGAGAAGAAGAGATATCACAAGAAGAATGGCGGCGATGCCCATGTATGCCGCGAGTGGGACTCCGACGAGAGCTCCACCGACTCCTCCTCCGACGAGGACGCCGCAAACATCGCCGTCACCAAGGGTCTTCTCTTCCCCAACATCGGCCACAAATGCCTCATGGCCAAAGACGGCAAAAGGAAGAAGGTAAAATCAAGATCCTCCACCAAATATGAAACATCTAGCGATGAGGATAATGCTAGTAATGAGGAGGATAACTTGCGAACCCTTTTGCCAACCTAAACATGCAACAAAAGGAAAAACTAAATGAGCTAATTAGTGCCATCCATGAAAAGGATGATCTCTTGGACTCCCAAGAGGACTTCCTAATCAAGGAAAATAAAAAGCATGTTAAGGTTAAGAATGCTTATGCTCTAGAAGTAGAAAAATGTGAGAAATTATCTAGTGAGCTAAGCACATGCCATAACACTATTGCCAACCTTAGAAATGAAAATGCAAAATTAATTGCTAAGGTTGATTCTCATGTTTGTGATGTTTCAATTCCCAATCTTAGAAATGATAATGATGATTTGCTTGCTAAGATTGAAGAATTAAACACCTCTCTTGCTAGCCTTAGGATTGAAAATGAAAAATTAATTGCTAAGACTAAAGAATTAGATGTTTGCAATGTTACAATTTCCAATCTTAGAGATAACAATGATATTTTACGTGCTAAGATTGTTGAACTTAATTCTTGCAAACCCTCTACATCTACCATTGAGCATGTTTCCATTTGCACTAGATGTAGAGATATTGATGTTGATGCTATTCATGATCACATGGCTTTAATTAAACAACAAAATGATCGTATAGCAAAATTAGATGCTAAAATTGCCGAGCATAACTTAGAGAATGAAAAGTTTAAATTTGCTAGAAGTATGCTCTATAGCGGGAGACGCCCTGGCATCAAGGATGGCATTGGCTTCCAAAGGGGAGACAATGTCAAACTTAGTGCCCCTCCTAAGAATTTGTCTAACTTTGTTAAGGGCAAGGCTCCCATGCCTCAGGATAACTAGGGCTACATTTTGTACCCTGCCGGCTATCTGAGAGCACCTAGAGGGGGGGGGGGGGGTGAATAGGTGATCCTGTAAAACTTGAAACTTAAGCCACAAAAACTTGGTTAAGTGTTAGCACAATAATCGTCAAGTGGCTAGAGAGGAGTCTCAATAAAACACAATAACCACAAAGATATCAGTCACAGAGATGGCACAGTGGTTATCCCGTGGTTCGGCCAAGACCAACGCTTGCCTACTCCACGTTGTGGCGTCCCAACGGACGAGGGTTGCAATCAACCCTTCTCAAGCGGTCCAAAGACCCACTTGAATACCATGGTGTTTTGCTTCGCTTTTCTTAATCCCGTTTGCGAGGAATCTCCACAACTTGGAGCCTCTCGCCCTTACACTTGAAGTTCACAAAGAAGCACGGAGTAAGGGAGGGATTAGCAACTCACACAAGACACTAAGATCACAGCAAATACACACACACAAGACCCAGACTTAAGCTCAAAAGACTAGCACACTAGAACGGAGCTCAAATCACTAGAATGTCGAACAAGTGCGCAAGAATGGAGTGTGAGTGATCAAGAGTGCTCAAGGAATGCTTGGTATTCTCCTCCATGCGCCTAGGGGTCCCTTTTATAGCCCCAAGGCAGCTAGGAGCCGTTGAGAGCATTCTAGGAAGGTTGATCTTGCCTTCTGTCGCCTGGCACACCGGACAGTCCGGTGCACCACCGGACACTGTCCGGTGCGGATATCCTTCCTTATTTGACGAAGCCGACCGTTGGGATTTGAGAGCCGTTAGCGCACCGGACACTGTCCGGTGCACACCGGATAGTCCGGTGCCTCCTTCTAGCCGTTGGCTCGGCCACGTGTCCCGCGCAGATCGCGCGGCCGACCGTTGGCCCGGTCGACCGTTGGCTCACCGGACAGTCCGGTGCACCACCGGACAGTCCGATGAATTTTAGCCGTACGCCGTTAATCATCTCCCGAGAGCGATGAGTTCGCCTGTGAACGGCTCACCAGACAGTCTGGTGAATTATAGCCGTACACCGCCGTCGAAGTCCCGAGAGCAGCCTGTTCGCCAGAGCCATCCTGGCGCACCGGACACTGTCCGGTGCACCACCGGACAGTCCGGTGCACCCAGACTGAGCAGACTTTGGCTGAACAAAGCCATCTCATTTCCAATTCAATTTTTCCTGTTTCCAGCACTTAGACACAATACATTAGTCCATAAAACAATGTACTAAGTCTAGAAACATACCTTTTGACATGATTTGTACTTTGTCCACCACTTTACATAGATTAACACAAAAACACTTGTGTTGGCACTCAATCACCAAAATACTTAGAAATGGCCCAAGGGCACATTTCCCTTTCACTATCCTAAGAGCAAAATTAGGAGAATTCATTCTAGGAGAATTCATTCGGATAGCACTCTCATTATCACATAGGAGTGGGACTTTGCTCAGATTGTAGCCAAAGTCCCGGAGGGGTTGCCTCATCCAAAGTAGTTGTGCGCAACACTGTCCTGCGGCAACATACTCGGCCTCAGCGGTGGATAGGGCAACGGAAGTTTGTTTCTTAGAGTTCCACGACACCAGGGACCTTCCTAAGAATTGGCACGTCCCCGATGTACTCTTCCTATCGACCTTACATCCAGCATAGTCGGAGTCTGAGTATCCAATCAAGACAAAGTTAGACCCCTTTGGATACCAGATCCCGAAACAAGGCGTAGCGACTAAATATCTAAGAATTCGCTTTACATCCACTAAGTGACACTCCTTAGGATCGGATTGAAATCTAGCACACATGCATACGCTAAGCATAATATCCGGTCTACTAGCACATAAATAAAGCAAAGAGCCTATCATGGACGGGTATGCTTTTTGATCAACGGACTTACCTCCTTTGTTGAGGTCGGTGTGTCCGTCAGTTCCCATCGGCGTCTTTGCGGGCTTGGCGTCCTTCGTCCCAAACCGCTTTAGCAAGTCTTGCGTGTACTTCGTTTGGGAGATGAAGGTGCCATCCTTGAGTTGCTTCACTTGGAACCCAAGGAAGTAGTTCAACTCGCCCATCATCGACATCTCGAATTTCTGCGTCATCACCTTGCAACTCTTCACAAGACTTTTGGTTAGTAGAGCCAAATATTATGTCATCGACATAAATTTGGCACACAAAAAGATCACCATCGCAAGTCTTAGTGAAAAGAGTTGGATCGGCTTTCCCAGCCTTGAAAGCATTAGCAATTAAAAAGTCTCTAAGGCATTCATACCATGCTCTTGGGGCTTGCTTAAGTCCATAGAGCGCCTTAGAGAGCTTACACACGTGGTCGGGGTACCGTTCATCCTCGAAGCCAGGGGGTTGCTCCACGTACACCTCCTCCTTGATCGGCCCGTTGAGGAAAGCGCTCTTCACATCCATTTGGTACAACCTGAAAGAATGGTGAGCGGCATATGCTAGCAAAATACGAATTGATTCTAGCCTAGCCACAGGAGCAAACGTCTCCTCAAAGTCCAAACCTACGACTTGGGCATAACCTTTTGCCACAAGTCGAGCCTTGTTCCTCGTCACCACCCCGTGCTCGTCCTGTTTGTTGTGGAACACCCACTTGGTTCCCACAACATTTTGCTTGGGATGAGGCACCAGTGTCCAAACTTCATTGCGCTTGAAGTTGTTTAGTTCTTCCTGCATGGCCAACACCCAGTCCGGATCTAGCAAGGTCTCTTCCACCCTGAAAGGCTCAATAGAAGAGACAAAAGAGTAATGCTCACAAAAATTCACTAATCTAGAGCGAGTAGTTACTCCCTTGCTAATATCACCCAAAATTTGGTCGACGGGATGATTCCTTTGAATCATTGCTCGAACTTGAGTTGGAGGTGCCTGAGGTGCTTCTTCCTCTTCACATTGAACATCCTGTGCTCCCCCTTGATCTTGCGCCTCCACTTGAGGTACCTGTTCGTCATCTTGGGTTGGGGGATGCACCATTGTTGAGGAAGATGGTTGATCTTGCTCCATTTGTTCCTGTGGTCGCACATCGCCAATCGCCATGGTGCGCATTGCGGCCGTTGGAACGTCTTCTTCATCTACATCATCAAGATCAACAACTTGCTCTCTTGGAGAGCCATTAGTCTCATCAAATACAACGTCGCTAGAGACTTCAACCAAACCCGATGATTTGTTGAAGACCCTATACGCCTTTGTATTTGAGTCATAACCTAATAAAAACCCTTCTACAGCTTTGGGAGCAAATTTAGAGGTTCTACCTTTTCTCACAAGAATATAACACTTGCTCCCAAATACACGAAAATAAGACACATTGGGTTTGTTACCAGTTAGCAGCTCATATGAAGTCTTCTTGAGGAGGCGGTGAAGATAGACCTTGTTGATGGCGTGGCAAGCCGTGTTCACGGCTTCCGACCAAAAACGCTTGAGGGTCTTGAACTCTCCAAGCATAGTCCTCGCCATATTGATGAGCGTCCTGTTCTTCCTCTCTACCACACCATTTTGCTGAGGTGTGTAGGGAGCGGAGAACTCGTGCTTGATCCCCTCCTCCTCAAGGAACTCCTCCACTTGAAGGTTCTTGAATTCGGACCCGTTGTCGCTTCTTATCTTCTTCACCTTGAGCTCAAACTCATTTTGAGCTCTCCTGAGGAAGCGCTTGAGGGTCCCTTGGGTTTCAGATTTATCCTGCAAAAAGAATACCCAAGTGAAGCGGGAAAAATCATCAACTATAACAAGACCATACTTACTTCCTCCTATGCTTAGATAGGCGACGGGTCCGAAGAGGTCCATATGAAGCATCTCCAAGGGTCTTGATGTGGTCATCATATTTTTGTTGTGATGAGAGCTTCCCACCTGTTTCCCTGCTTGACAAGCTGCACAAGGTCTATCTTTTTCGAAATGTACGTTAGTTAGACCTATCACGTGATCTCCCTTTAGAAGCTTGTGGAGGTTCTTCATCCCCACATGTGCTAAGCGGCGATGCCACAGCCAGCCCATGCAAGTCTTAGCAATTAAGCATGCATCTAGATCGGCCTCTTCTTTTGCAAAATCAACCAAATAAAGTTTGTCGTCTAGTACACCCTTAAAAGCTAGTGAACCATCACATCTTCTAAAGACAGACACATCTACATTTGTGAATAGACAATTATATCCCATATTGCATAATTGACTAACAGATAACAAATTATATCCAAGAGACTCAACTAAAAACACATTAGATATAGAGTGCTCGGATGAAATAGCAATTTTACCTAACCCTTTTACCTTGCCTTGGTTCCCATCACCGAATATTATTGAATCTTGGGAATCCTTGTTTTTGACGTAGGAGGTGAACATCTTCTTCTCCCCCGTCATATGGTTTGTGCATCCGTTGTCGATAATCCAGCTTGAACCCCCGGATGCATAAACCTGCAAGGCAAATTTAGGCTTGGGTCTTAGGTACCCAACTCTTGTTGGGTCCTACAAGGTTAGTCACAATTGTCTTAGGGACCCAAATGCAAGTCTTGTCTCCCTTACATTTGGCCCCTAACTTCCTAGCAATCACCTTCTTATTTTTTCTACAAATGGCAAATGAAGCATTGCAAGCATGATATATTGTAGAAGGTTCATTAACTTTCATAGGAACATTAACAACATTTCTCATAGGCATATTATGAACAACATTTCTCCTAGCAATATTTCTATCATGCATATAGGAAGAACTAGAAGCAAACATGGTATGAGAATCAAAAGCATCATATGCATTATAACTCCTATAAGCATTTCTAGATTGTCTCCTGTCATGGTACATAAAAGCATGGTTCTTTTGCACACTATTAGCCATAGGGGCCTTCCCTTTCTCCTTGGCGGAGATGGGAGCCTTATGGCTTGTCAAGTTCTTGGCTTACCTCTTGAAACCAAGACCATCCTTAATTGAGGGGTGTCTACCAATCGTGTAAGCATCCCTTGCAAATTTTAACTTATCAAATTCACTTTTGCTAGTCTTAAGTTGGGCATCAAGACTAGCTACTTCATCATTTAATTTAGAAATGCAATCTAGGTGTTCACTACAAGCATCAACATTAAAATCTTTACACCTAGTGCAAATCACAACATGTTCTACACAAGATGTTAATTTACTAGATTTTTCTAACTTAGCATTTAAATCATCATTTATGCTCTTTAAGCTAGAAATTGTCTCATGGCAAGTAGATATTTCACAAGAAAGCATATCATTTCGTTTAACTTCTAAAGCAAGTGAATTTTGTGCACTAACAAATTTATCATGCTCTTCATACAACAAATCCTCTTGCTTTTCTAGTAACCTATTCTTGTCATTCAAGGCATCAATTAACTCATTAATTTTGTCAATTTTAATTCTATCCAAACCTTTAAATAAACTAGAATAGTCTATCTCATCGTCATCACTAGAATCATCATCACTTGAAGAAGCATAAGTGGTATCCCGAGTACATACCTTCTTCTCCTTCGCCATGAGGCATGTGTGATGCTCGTTGGGGAAGAGGGATGACTTGTTAAGGCGGTGGCGGCGAGTCCTTCATTGTCGGAGTCGGAGGAGGAGCAATCCGAATCCCACTCCTTTCCGAGATGTGCCTCGCCCTTGGCCTTCTTGTAATTTTTCTTCTTTTCCCTCTTGCTCCCTTGTTCCTGGTCACTTCCATTATCGGGACAGTTAGCAATAAAATGACCAATCTTACCGCATTTGAAGCATGAGCGCTTCCCCTTTGTCTTGGTCTTGCTTGGCTGTCCCTTGCGACCCTTTAGCGCCGTTTTGAAGCGCTTGATGATGAGGGCCATCTCTTCATCATTGAGCCCGGCCGCCTCAACTTGTGCCACCTTGCTAGGTAGCGCCTCCTTGCTCCTCGTTTCCTTGAGAGCAATGGGTTGAGGCTCATGGATTGGACCGTTCAACGCGTCGTCCACGTACCTCGCCTCCTTGATCATCATTCGCCCGCTTACAAATTTTCCAAGGACTTCTTCGGGCGACATCTTGGTGTACCTAGGATTTACACGAATATTGTTCACCAAATGTGGATCAAGTACAGTAAAGGACCTTAGCATTAGGCGGACGACGTCGTGATCCGTCCATCACGTGCTTCCGTAGCTCCTTATTTTGTTGATAAGGGTCTTAAGCCAGTTGTATGTTTGGGTTGGCTCCTTGCCCGTTATCATCGCGATTCTTCCAAGTTCGCCCTCCACCAACTCCATCTTGGTGAGTAAGGTGACGTCGTTCCCCTCATGAGAGATCTTGAGGGTGTCCCAGATCTGCTTGGCATTGTCCAAGCCGCTCACCTTATGGTACTCGTCCCTGCACAAAGAGGCTAACAACACAGTAGTAGCATGTGCATTTTTATGAATCTATTCATTAATAAATATAGGACTATCCGAGCTATCGAATTTCATTTCATTCTCAACAATCTCCCATATGCTTGGATAGAGAGAGAACAAGTGACAACACATTTTATGACTCCAAAATCCGTAGTCCTCCCCATCAAAGTGTGGAGGTTTGCCAAGAGGGATGGAAAGCAAATGAGCATTTGAACTCTGAGGAATACGAGAGTAATCGAAAGAAAAAATCGAATTAACCGTCTTTTGTTTCTCGTAGTCGTAGTCATCCTTTTGGGAAGAAGTGGACTCATCGCTGTCGTCGTAGTAGACGATCTCCTTGATGTGTCTCGTCTTCTTCTTCTTCTTCTTCACATCTTTGCGTTTGTGGCTCGAGCCCGAGTCGGTAGGCTTGTCATTCTTTGGCTCATTGACGAAGGACTCCTTCTCCTTATCGTTGATCACGATTCCCTTCCCCTTAGGATCCATCTCTTCGGGCGATTAGTCCCTTTGTGAAGAGAACAGCTCTGATACCAATTGAGAGCACCTAGAGGGGGGGGGGGGGTGAATAGGTGATCCTGTAAAACTTGAAACTTAAGCCACAAAAACTTGGTTAAGTGTTAGCACAATAATCGCCAAGTGGCTAGAGAGGAGTCTCAACAAAACACAATAACCACAAAGATATCAGTCACAGAGATGGCACAGTGGTTATCCCGTGGTTCGGCCAAGACCAACGCTTGCCTACTCCATGTTGTGGCGTCCCAACGGACGAGAGTTGCAATCAACTCCTCTCAAGCGGTCCAAAGACCCACTTGAATACCACGGTGTTTTGCTTCGCTTTTCTTAATCCCGTTTGTGAGGAATCTCCACAACTTGGAGCCTCTCGCCCTTACACTTGAAGTTTACAAAGAAGCACAGAGTAAGGGAGGGATTAGCAACTCACACAAGACACTAAGATCACAACAAATACACACACACAAGACCCAGACTTAAGCTCAAAAGACTAGCACACTAGAACGGAGCTCAAATCACTAGAATGTCGAACAAGTGCGCAAGAATGGAGTGTGAGTGATCAAGAGTGCTCAAGGAATGCTTGGTATTCTCCTCCATGCGCCTAGGGGTCCCTTTTATAGCCCCAAGGCAGCTAGGAGCCGTTGAGAGCATTCTAGGAAGGCTGATCGATCTTGCCTTCTGTCGCCTGGTGCACCGGACAGTCCGGTGCACCACCGGACACTGTCCGGTGCAGATATCCTTCCTTATTTGACGAAGCCGACCATTGGGATTTGAGAGCCGTTGGCGCACCGGACATTGTCCGGTGCACACCGGACAGTCCGGTGCCTCCTTCTAGCCGTTGGCTCGGCCACGTGTCCCGCGCAGATCGCGCGGCCGACCGTTGGCCCGGTCGACCGTTGGCTCACCGGACAGTCCGGTGCACCACCGGACAGTCCGGTGAATTTTAGCCGTACGCCGTTAATCATCTCCCGAGAGCGACGAGTTCGCCTGTGAATGGCTCACCGGACAGTCCGGTGCACCACCGGACAGTCCGGTGAATTATAGCCGTACACCGCCGTCGAAGTCCCGAGAGCAGCCTGTTCGCCAGAGCCATCCTGGCACACCGGACACTGTCCGGTGCACCACCGGATAGTCCGGTGCACCCAGACTGAGCAGACTTTGGCTGAACAAAGCCATCTCATTTCCAATTCAATTTTTCCTGTTTCCAGCACTTAGACACAATACATTAGTCCATAAAACAATGTACTAAGTCTAGAAACATACCTTTTGACATGATTTGTACTTTGTCCACCACTTTACATAGATTAACACAAAAACACTTGTGTTGGCACTCAATCACCAAAATACTTAGAAATGGCCCAAGGGCACATTTCCCTTTCACTATCCTGAGAGCAAAATTAGGAGAAATCATTCTAGGAAGTCTCACTCTGGCCCTAACCATGCTTTTATGTATAAGGGTGAGACATCTAGCTCTAGGCAACCAACCCGTGCTAAGTTGCCTAAGAAGAAAACTCCTAGTGCATCAAATGATCATGACATTTCATTCAAAACTTTTGATGCACCATATGTGCTTACTAACAAATCCGGCAAGGTAGTTGCCAAGTTTGTTGGGGGCAAACACAAGGGCTCCAAGACTTGTGTTTGGGTACCCAAAGTTCTTGTTTCTAATGCCAAAGGACCCAAAACCATTTGGGTACCTAAAGTCAAGAACTAAACTTGTTTTGTAGGTTTATGCATCCGGAGGCTCAAGTTGGATCATCGACAGCGAGTGCACAAACCACATGACTGGGGAGAAGAAAATGTTCTCCTCCTACGAGAAAAACCAAGATCCCCAACGCGCTATCACATTCGGGGATGGAAACCAAGGTTTGGTCAAAGGTTTGGGTAAAATAGCTATATCTCCTGACCATTCCATTTCTAATGTTTTTCTTGTTGATTCATTAGATTACAATTTGCTTTCCGTATCCCAATTATGTCAAATGGGCTACAACTGTCTATTTACTGATGTAGGTGTTACTGTCTTTAGAAGAAGTGATGATTCAATAGCATTTAAGGGAGTGTTAGAGGGTCAGCTATACTTGGTAGATTTTGATAGAGCTAAATTCGACACTTGCTTAATTGCTAAGACTAACATGGGTTGGCTCTGGCACCGCTGACTAGCCCATGTTGGAATGAAGAATCTTCATAAGCTTCTAAAGGGAGAGCACATTTTAGGATTAACAAATGTTCATTTTGAGAAAGACAGGATTTGTAGCGCATGCCAAGCTGGGAAGCAAGTTGGTGTTCAACATCCACACAAGAACATCATGACGACTGACAGGCCACTAGAGCTCCTACACATGGATCTATTCGGCCCGATCGCTTACATAAGCATCGACGGGAGTAAGTACTGTCTAGTTATTGTGGATGATTATTCTCGCTTCACTTGGGTGTTCTTTTTGCAGGAAAAATCACAAACCCAAGAGACCTTAAAGGGATTCTTGAGACGAACTCAAAATGAGTTCGGCTTGAGGATCAAGAAAATTAGAAGCGACAACGGGACGGAGTTCAAGAACTCTCAAATTGAAGGCTTCCTTGAGGAGGAGGGCATCAAGCATGAGTTCTCTTCTCCCTACACGACACAGCAAAATGGTGTAGTGGAGAGGAAGAATCGAACTCTATTGGACATGGCAAGAACCATGCTTGATGAGTACAAGACACCGGATCGGTTTTGGGCCGAGGCGGTTAACACCGCTTGCTACGCCATCAACCGGTTATATCTTCACCGAATCCTCAAGAAGACATCCTATGAACTCCTAAACGGTAAAAAGCCCAATATTTCATATTTTAGAGTTTTTGGTAGCAAATGCTTTATTCTTGTTAAAAGAGGAAGAAAATCTAAATTTGCTCCTAAAACTGTAGAAGGCTTTTTACTAGGATATGACTCAAACACAAGGGCATATAGAGTCTTTAACAAGTCCTCAGGACTTGTTGAAGTTTCTTGTGACGTTGTGTTTGATGAAACTAACGGCTCTCAAGTAGAGCAAGTTGATCTTGATGAGATAGGTGATGAAGAGGCTCCGTGCATCGCGCTAAGGAACATGTCCATTGGGGATGTGTGTCCTAAGGAATCCGAAGAGCCTCCAAATGCACAAGATCAACCATCCTCCACGCAAGCATCTCCACCAACTCAAAATGAGGACGAGGCTCGAGTTGATGAAGGAAAAGATCAAATAGATGAGCCACCTCAAGATGACGACAATGATCAAGGGGGAGATGCAAATGATCAAGACAAGGAGGATGAAGAACCAAGGCCACCACACCCAAGAGTCCACCAAGCAATCCAACGAGATCACCCCGTCGACACCATCCTCGGCGACATTCATAAGGGGGTAACCACTAGATCTCGTGTCGCACATTTTTGTGAGCATTACTCTTTTGTTTCCTCTATTGAGCCACACAGGGTAGAGGAAGCACTCCAAGATTCGGATTGGGTGATGGCGATGCAAGAGGAGCTCAACAACTTCACTAGGAACGAGGTATGGCATTTGGTTCCACGTCCTAATCAAAATGTTGTAGGAACCAAGTGGGTCTTCCGCAACAAGCAAGACGAGCATGGTGTGGTGACAAGGAACAAAGCTCGACTCGTGGCCAAGGGGTATTCACAAGTCGAAGGTTTGGATTTCGGTGAAACCTATGCACTCGTAGCTAGGCTTGAGTCAATTCGCATATTATTAGCCTATGCTACTTACCATGGCTTCAAGCTTTACCAAATGGATGTGAAGAGTGCCTTCCTCAATGGACCAATCAAGGAAGAGGTCTATGTTGAGCAACCTCCCGGCTTTGAAGACAGTGAGTACCCTAACCATGTCTATAGGCTCTCTAAGGCGCTTTATGGGCTCAAGCAAGCCCCAAGAGCATGGTATGAATGCCTAAGAGATTTCCTTATTGCTAATGGATTCAAAGTCAGAAAGGCCGATCCTACTTCATTCACTAAAACTCTTGACAATGATTTGTTTGTATGCCAAATTTATGTTGATGATATTATATTTGGGTCTACTAACGAATCTACATGTGAAGAATTTAGTAGGATCATGACACAAAAGTTCGAGATGTCGATGATGGGGGAGTTGAAGTATTTCTTAGGATTTCAAGTAAAGCAACTCCAAGAGGGCACCTTCATTAGCCAAACGAAGTATACTCAAGACATTCTAAACAAGTTTGGAATGAAGGATGCCAAGCCCATCAAGACTCCCATGGGAACAAATGGGCATCTCGACCTCGACACGGGAGGTAAGTCCGTGGACCAAAAGGTATACCGGTCGATGATAGGTTCATTGCATTATTTATGTGCATCTCGACCGGACATTATGCTTTCCGTTTGCATGTGTGCAAGATTCCAAGCCGACCCTAAGGAATCTCACGTTACGACCGTAAAACGAATCTTGAGATATTTGGCTTATACTCCTAAGTTTGGGCTTTGGTACCCTCGGGGATCCACATTTGATTTACTTGGTTATTCGGATGCCGATTGGGCGGGGTGTAAAATTAATAGAAAGAGCACATCGGGGACTTGCCAGTTCTTGGGAAGGTCCTTGGTGTCTTGGGCTTCAAAGAAGCAAAATTCGGTCACTCTTTCTACCGCCGAAGCCGAGTACATTGCCGCAGGCCATTGTTGCGCGCAATTACTTTGGATGAGGCAAACCCTGCGGGACTATGGTTACAAATTAACCAAAGTTCCTCTTCTATGTGATAATGAGAGTGCAATCCGCATGGCGGATAATCCCGTTGAGCATAGCCGCACTAAACACATAGCCATTCGGTATCATTTTCTTAGGGATCACCAACAAAAGGGGGATATCGAGATTGCATACATTAATACTAAAGATCAATTAGCCGATATCTTTACCAAGCCACTAGATGAACAAACTTATACCAAACTTAGGCATGAGCTCAATATTCTTGATTCTAGAAATTTCTTTTGCTAATTTGCACATATAGCTCATAAATATACCTTTGATCATGTCTCTTTTATATATGCTATGACTAATGTGTTTTCAAGTATATTTCAAACCAAGTAATAGGTATATTGAAAGGGAATTGGAGTCTTCGGCGAAGACAAGGCTTCCACTCCACTCTATCACTCATCCTCCGTCGTTGCTCCAAGCAATTCTTCGTCTTTGGTATAATCTTCACTCATATGTTTTATTTGCCAAAGGGGAGAAAATATTTAGGAAAAGGGCTTATATTCCACTCTAAGTATCCGTTTTTGGCGATTCATGCCAAAGGGGGAGAAAGTATTAGCCCAAAGCAAATGGACCGCACCACCACCCTAGTTTTAAAATTAATGATTTTCAATTGGTAAATTTCAAATTGGTATCTCTTTGTGTTCTCAAGGGGGGAGAAAGTAGCACCCTTCAAAATTGATATCTTAAAACCCTCTTGAACACTAAGAGGAGAATTTATTTGAGGGGGAGTTTTGTTTAGTCAAAGGAAAAGCATTTGAAAAAGGGGAGAAAATTTCAAAACTTGAAAATGCTTAGCAAAATCTTATTCATTTACCTTTGACTATTTGCAAAAGGACTTTGAAAAGAATTTACAAAAGCATTTGCAAAAACAAAACATGTGGTGCAAGCATGGTCCAAAATGTTAAAAATAAAGAAACAATCCATGCATATCTAGTAAGTAATATTTATTGGCTCAATTCTAAGTAACCTTTGCACTTGCATATGCAAACTAGTTCAAATTCTGCACTTCTATATTTGCTTTGGTTTGTGTTGGCATCAATCACCAAAAAGGGGGAGGTTGAAAGGGAATTAGGCTTACACCTATATTCCTAATTAATTTTGGTGGTTGAATTGCCCAACACAAATAATTGGACTAACCAGTTTGCCCAAGTTTATAAGTTCTACAGGTACCAAAGGTTCACCATAAGCCAATAAAAAGATCAAGAGAAAGGGTTCAAACAAAGGAGCAAAGGGACAACCGAAGGCACCCTGGTCGGGCGCACCGGACTATCCGGTGTGCCACCGGACAGTGTCCGGTGCACCACCGGACAGTGTCCGGTGCACCAGGGGACTCGACGCCGAACTCTTCACCTTCAGGAATTTTCAGAGGCACCACGCTATAATTCACCGGACTGTCTGGTGTACACCGGACAATGTCCGATGCTCTAAGGGGACGCGACTCTGAACTCGCCAGCTTCGGGAATCCACAACGGCTAGTCCGCTATAATTCACCGGACATGTCCAGTGTACACTGGACTGTCCGGTGTAACGGCGGACCAACGGCTATTTCGGCGCCAACGGTCACCTGCAGGCGCATTAAATGCGCGCCAGTGCACGCAGAAGTCAGGCACGCGCGAGCTGGCGCACCGGACACTCTACAGTACATGTCCGGTGCGCCACCGGACATCCAGGCGGGCCCAGCAGTCAGAGCTCCAACGGTCGGAACCCTAACGTTCGGGTGACGTGGCTGGCGCACCGGACATGTCTGGTGTGCACCGGACTGTCCGGTGCACCATGCGACAGACAGCCTCCACCCAAACGACTAGTTTGGTGGTTGGGGCTATAAATACCCCCAACCACCCCACATTCAAGTCATCCAAGTTTTCCACCTCTCAACCACTTACATGAGCTAGACATTCAATACAAGATACACTCAAGTGATCAAATCCTCTCCAATTCTACACAAGGATTTAGTGATTAGCGAGAGAGATTTGTCGTGTTATTTTGAGCTCTTGCGCTTGGATTGCTTCTTTTCTTTCTCACTTGTTCTTGTGATCAAAACTCCATTGTAACCGAGGCAAGAGACACCAATTGTGTGGTGGTCCTTGCGGGGAAGTTTTGTTCCCGGTTTGATTTGAGAAGAGAAGCTCACTCGGTCCGAGGGACCGTTTGAGAGAGGGAAAGGGTTGAAAGAGACCCGGTCTTTGTGACCACCTCAACGGGGAATAGGTTTGCAAGAACCGAACCTCGGTAAAACAAATCCGTGTGTCACACTCTTCATTCGCTTGCGATTTGTTTTGCGCCCTCTCTCTCGGACTCGTTATTATTTCTAACGCTAACCCGGCTTGTAGTTGTGATTAATTTTGTAAATTCCAGTTTCGCCCTATTCACCCCCCTCTAGGCGACTTTCAGGGACCTTGCTGACGTCTCCTTGCTTCCTTAGGGGGCTGAGAACCGCCATCGTCATGGAGCACACGGGGTGTCATCATTACTTGTTTTACCGGGGTGAGCCAGATGGGACGCCGGTCTTGTTCCCCGTAGCCTGAGCTAGCTAGGGGTAGGGTAATGATGTACCCCCTACGACGTGGTCGGCCCGAGCCCAAGGTCGGGCGAGGCGGAGGCTCCTCCGAGGTCGAGGTTGAGTCCGAGCCCTGGGGTCGGGCGAGGCGGAGACCGTCGTCCGAGGTCGAGGTTGAGTCCGAGCCCTGTGGTCGGGCGAGGCGGAGACCGTCGTCCGAGGTCGAGGTTGAGTCCGAGCCCTGGGGTCAGGTGAGGCAGAGCTTCCTATGGCGCCCGAGGCTGGACTTGGTTGCTGTCAGCCTCACCCTGGCGGGTGGCACAACAGTCGGAGCAGTGCAAGCGGCGCTATTTTTCTGTCAGGTCAGTCAGTGGAGGGGCGAAGTGACTGCGGTCACTTTGGCCTTGTCGACTAAGGAGCGCGCGTCAGGATAAGGTGTCAGGCGGTCCTTGCATTGAATGCTCATGCGATGCGATCGGTTGGCGCGGCGATCTGGCCAAGGTTGCTTCACTGCGAAGCCTGTCCGAGCTGGGCCTCGAGCGAGTCGAAGGTGCGCCCGTTACTTGAGGATGCCCTCGGGCGAGGCGTGAATCTGCCTTGGTCTACTGTTCCTGCCTGAGGCTGGGCTCGGGCGAGGCGAGATCGTGTCCCTTGAGTGGACGGAGCCTTGACCTGAATTGCGCCCATCAGGCCTTTGCAGCTTCGTGCTGATGGTGATTACCAACTGAGTTTAGGAGTCTTGGGGGTACCCCTAATTATGGTCCCCGACAGTATCAGAGCCCGGTGCTTCATTAGAGCCTAACCGCTCGAAGTGATGTCGGGAGATCACGCCAAGAAAGAGATGGTGACCGGCGACAAGCCCGTTACAAGCCACGAGAAGGCTCAATCGGGAGAGTCCCGCAACAAGGGGAAGGAGAAGGAATCTCCTTCACACAAATCACATCGGAGTGGCGAAAAGAAGAAGAAGATGAGGAAGGTGGTCTACTACGAGACCGACTCTTCATCGCCATCGACCTCTGGCTCCGACGCGCCGTCCGTAACTTGTAAGCGCCATGAGCGCAAGAAGTTTAGTAAGATTCCCCTACACTACCCTCGTATTTCTAAACATACTCCATTACTTTCCGTTCCATTAGGCAAACCACCGGTTTTTGACGGTGAAGATTATAACATGTGGAGTGACAAAATGAGGCATCATCTAACATCACTCCACACTAGCATTTGGAACGTTGTTGAGTTTGGTGTACAGGTACCATCCGTAGGGGATGAGGACTATGACTCGGACGAAGTTGCCCAAATCCGGCACTTCAACTCACAAGCCACCACAATACTCCTCGCCTCTCTAAGTCGAGAGGAGTACAACAAGGTGCAAGGATTGAAGAGCGCCAAAGAGATTTGGGACGTACTCAAAACGGCGCACGAAGGAGATGAGGTGACCAAGATCACCAAAAGGGAAACGATCGAGGGGGAGCTTGGTCGGTTCATGCTTCACCAAGGGGAGGAGCCACAAGCGATGTAAAACTGGCTCAAGACCTTGGTGAACCAAGTGCGCAACCTCAGGAGCACAAAGTGGGATGACCATGAAATGGTCAAGGTTATTCTAAGATCACTAGTTTTTCTTAATCCTACTCAAGTTCAATTAATTCGTGGTGATCCTAGATACAAAATAATGTCTCCCGAGGAAGTGATAGGTAAATTTGTGAGCTTTGAGCTAATGATCAAAGGCTCCAAAAAGATCATCGAGCAAGGTGCATCCTCCTCCGTACCCGAAGCACAGCCCGTTGCATTCAAAGCAACGGAGGAGAAGAAAGAAGATTCTACGCCAAATAGAATCCCCATCGATGCCTCCAAGCTCGACAATGAGGAGATGGCGCTCATTATCAATAGCTTCTGTCAAATCCTCAAACAAAGGAAGGGGAAAGATTACAATCCCCGTTTCAAGAAAGTGTGCTACAAGTGTGGTAAGCCCGGTCATTTCATTGCAAAAATGTCCATTATCTAGTGATAGTGACAGGGGCGACGACAAGAAGGGAAAGAGGAGAGAAAAGAAGAGATACTACAAGAAGAAGGGCGGCGATGCCCATGTTTGCCGGGAGTGGGACTCCGACGAGAGCTCCACCGACTCCTCCTCCGACGAGAACGCCGCCAACATCGCCGTTAACAAAGAGCTCCTCTTCCCCAATGTCGGCCACAAGTGCCTCATGGCAAAGGACGGCAAAAGGAAGAAGGTAAAATCAAAATTCTCAACTAAATATGCAACATCTAGCGATGAGACTAATTCTAGTGATAATGAGGATGACTTGGTTACTGTTTTTGCCAACTTAAACATGCAACAAAAAGAAAAATTAAATGAATTAATTAGTGCTATTCATGATAAGGATGAACTCTTGGATAGCCAAGAGGACTTCCTAATTAAATAAAACAAGAAGCATGTTAAGGTGAAAAATGCTTATGCTCTAGAAGTTGAAAAATGTGAAAAATTAACTAGTGAGTTAAACACTTGCCATGATGTTATTTCCAACCTTAGAAATGAGAATGCCAATTTAATTGCTAAGGTTGAGAAGCTTGATGATTGTGATGATTCAATTGTTAGTCTTAGAAATGATAATGCCAATTGCTAAGATTGATCAATTGAATACCTCTCTTGCTAGCCTTAGGAATGAGAATGAAAAATTGATTGCTAAGGCTAAGGAACTAGATGTTTGCAATGCTACTATTTCCAATCTTAGAGATGAGAATGATATTTTGCATGCTAAGATCATTGAATTTAATACTTACAAACCCTCCACATCTTCCGTTGAGCATGTTACTATTTGCACTAGATGTAGAGATATTAATGATGATGCTATTCATGATCACCTAGCTTTAATTAATCAACAAAATGATCACATAGCTCAACTTAATGCCAAAATCAATGAGCATGACTTAGAAAATAAAAAATTTAAATTTGCTAGAAGCATGCTCTATAGTGGGAGATGCCCTGGCATTAAGGATGACATTGGCTACCAACAGGGAGACAATGTCAAGCTTAATGCCCCGCCTAAAAGATTGTCTAATTTTGTTAAGGGCAAGGCTCCCATGGTTCAAGATAACGAGGGTTACATTTTATACCCTGCCGGTTATCCCAAACACAAAATTAGGAGAATTCACTCTAGGAAGTCTCACTCTGGCCCTAATCATGCTTTTATGTATAAGAGTGAGACGTCTAGTTCTAGGCAATCAACCCATGCTAAATTGCCTAGGAAGAAAACTCCTAAAGCATCAAATGATCATAATGTTTCATTTAGAACTTTTGATGCTTCTTATGTGCTAACCAACAAATCAGGCAAGGTAGTTGCCAAGTATGTTGGGGGCAAACACAAGGGATCAAAAACTTGTGTTTGGGTATCCAAAGTTCTTGTATCTAATGTCAAAGGACCCAAAACCATTTGGGTACCTAAAATCAAGAACTAAACTTGTTTTGTAGGTTTATGCATCCGGGGGCTCAAGTTGGATCATTGACAGCGGGTGCACGAACCATATGACTGGGGAGAAAAAGGTGTTCTCCTCCTATGAGAAAACCAAGATCCCTAACGAGCTATCACATTCGGGGATGGAAATCAAGGTTTGGTCAAAGAATTGGGTAAAATTGCTATATCACCTGACCAATCCATTTCCAATGTTTTTCTTGTAGACTCTTTAGATTACAATTTGCTTTCTGTATCTCAATTATGTAAAATGGGCTACAACTATCTTTTTACGGATACATGTGTTACTGTCTTTAGAAGAAGTGATGATTTAGTAGCTTTTAAGGGGGTATTAGAGGGTCAGCTATACCTAGTTGATTTCAATAGAGCTGAACTCGATACTTGCTTAATCGCTAAGACTAACATGGGCTGGCTCTGGCATCGCCGACTAGCCCATGTTGGAATGAAGAATCTTCACAAGCTTCTAAAGGGAGAACACATTTTGGGACTAACAAATGTGCATTTTGAGAAAGACAGGATTTGTAGCGCATGCCAAGTAGGGAAGCAAGTTGGAGTTCATCATCCACATAAGAACATCTTGACGACTGACAGGCCACTCAAGCTCCTCCACATGGACCTATTTGGCCCGATTGCTTACATAAGCATCGGCGGGAGTAAGTACTGTCTAGTTATTGTGGATGACTATTCTCGCTTCACTCGAGTATTCTTTTTACAGGAAAAATCTCAAACCCAAGAGACCTTAAAGGGATTCATCTTGAGACGGGCTCAAAATGAGTTCGGCTTGAGGATCAAGAAAATTAGAAGCGACAATGGGACAGAGTTCAAGAACTATCAAATCGAAGGTTTTCTTGAGGAGGAGGGCATCAAGCATGAGTTCTCTTCTCCCTACACGCCACAACAAAATGGTGTAGTGGAGAGGAAAAATAGAACTCTATTGGACATGGCAAGAATCATGCTTGATGAGTACAAGACTTCAGATCGGTTTTGGGCCGAGGCGGTCAACACCGCTTGCTACGCCATCAACCGATTGTATCTACACTGAATCCTCAAGAAGACATCTTACGAACTCCTCACCAGTAAAAAGCCAAATGTTTCATATTTTAGAGTCTTTGGTAGCAAATGTTTTATTCTTGTTAAAAGAGACAGTAAATCCAAATTTGCTCCTAAGGTTGTAGAAGGCTTTTTACTAGGATATGATTCAAACACAAGGGCATATAGAGTCTTTAACAAGTCCACTGGACTAGTTGAGGTTTCTTGTGACATTGTGTTTGATGAGACTAACGGCTCTCGAGTAGAGCAAGTTGATCTTGATGAATTAAATGATGAAGAGGCTTCGTGCGTCGCGCTAAGGAACATGTCCATTGGGGATGTGTGTCCTAAGGAATCCGAAGAGCCCATTCAAGCACAAGATCAACCATCTTCCTCCATGCAAGCATCTCCACCAACTCAAGATGAGGATGAGGCTCAAGATGATGAAGAAGAAGATCAAGAAGACGAGCCACCTCAAGAGGAGGGTAATGATCAAGGGGGAGATGCCCAAGATCAAGACAAGGAAGATGAGCAAGTTCCAAGACCGCCACACCCAAGAGTCCACTAAGCAATCCAACGAGATCACCCCGTGAACACCATCCTCGGCAACATTCATAAGGGGGAAACTACTCGATCTCGTGTTGCTCATTTTTGTGAACACTACTCTTTAGTTTCCTCTATTGAGCCACACAGGGTAGAGGAAGCACTTCAAGATTCGGATTGGGTGATGGCGATGCAAGAGGAGCTCAACAACTTTCACGAGGAATGAGGTATGGCATCTGGTTCCACGTCCTAACCAAAATGTTGTAGGAACCAAGTGGGTCTTCCGCAACAAACAAGATGAGCATGGTGTGGTGACAAGGAACAAAGCCTGACTTGTGGCCAAGGGATACTCACAAGTCGAAGGTTTGGATTTCGGTGAAACCTATGCACCCGTAGCTAGGCTCGAGTCAATTCGCATTTTACTTGCCTATGCTACTTACCATGGCTTTAAGCTTTATCAAATGGACGTGAAAAGTGTCTTCCTCAATGGACCTATTAAGGAAGATGTCTATGTTGAGCAACCTCCCGGCTTTGAAGATAGTGAGTATCCTAACCATGTTTATTGACTCTCTAAGGCGCTTTATGGGCTCAAGCAAGCCCCAAGAGCATGGTATGAATGCCTAAGAAACTTTCTTATCACTAATGTCTTCAAAGTCGGAAAAGCCGATCCTACTCTCTTTACTAAAACACTTGCAAATGATTTGTTTGTATGCCAAATCTATGTTGATGATATCATATTTGGGTCTACTAACGAATCTACTTGTGAAGAGTTTAGTAGGATCATGACTCAAAAATTCGAGATGTCTATGATGGGGGAGTTGAAGTATTTCTTAGGATTTCAAGTGAAGCAACTCCAAGAGGGCACCTTCATTAGCCAAACGAAGTACATTCAAGACATTCTAACCAAGTTTGGGTTGAAGGATGCCAAGCCCATCAAGACACCCATGGGAACAAATGGGCATCTCGACCTCGACACGGGAGGTAAATCCGTCGATCAAAAGGTATACCGATCGATGATAGGCTCCTTACTCTATTTATGTGCTTCACGACCGGATATTATGCTTTCCGTATGCATGTGCGCAAGATTCCAAGCCGATCCTAAGGAAGTTCACCTTAGGGCCGTAAAACGAATCTTGAGATATTTAGTTTATACTCCTAAGTTTGGCCTTTGGTACCCCAGGGGATCCACATTTGATTTAATTGGTTATTCCGATGCTGATTGGGCAGGGTGTAAAATTAATAGAAAGAGCACATCAGGGACTTGCCAGTTCTTGGGGAGATCTCTAGTGTCTTGGGCTTCAAAGAAGCAAAATTCTGTCGCTCTTTCTACCGCCGAAGCCGAGTATATTGCCGCAGGCCATTGTTGCGCGCAATTGCTTTGGATGAGGCAAACCCTTAGGGACTATGGTTATAAATTAACCAAAGTTCCTCTTCTATGTGATAATGAGAGTGCAATCCGCATGGCGGATAATCCCGTTGAGCATAGCCGCACTAAACACGTAGCCATTCGGTATCATTTTCTAAGGGATCACCAACAAAAGGGGGATATCGAGATTGCATATGTTAACACCAAAGATCAATTAGCCGATATCTTTACCAAGCCATTAGATGAACAAACATTTACCAAACTTAGGCATGAGCTAAATATTCTTGATTCTAGGAATTTTGATTGATGTTTTGCACACATAGCTCATATATATATACCTTTGATCATATATCTTTATTTGCTATGACTAATGTGTTCTTTCAAGTGCATTTCATGATAAGTCATAGATTGAAAAGGGAAATGGTGTCTTCGGTGAAGATAAGGCTTCCACTCCACTCTATCGAATCATTCATCCTTCGCCGTCACTCCGCACACCTCTCCAACTTTGGTATAATCTTCACTCATATATTATTTACCATAGAGGGAGAAAGTAGTTACCAAGGGCTTATATTTCACTCACAAGTATCCGTTTTTGGCGATTCATGCCAAAGGGGGAGAAAGTATGAGCCCAAAGCAAAAGGACCGCACCACCACCAATTTCAAAAATATAGCCTTTCAAATTTGGGTTAAAAAAAGAATTTTCAATTGATATCTTATTTTTGATATAATTTCAAATTGGATATCCTCTTCAAAATTAATATCTAAAACCCTCTTGATCACTAAGAGGAGGATTTCATTAAGGAAGAGTTTTGTTTAGTCAAAGGAAAATCATTTGAAACAAGGCGAGAAAAATTCAAATCTTAAAAATGCTTCTCAAAATCTTATTCATTTACCTTTGACTATTTGCAAAAAGTCTTTGAAAAGAATTTACAAAAGAGTTTGCAAAAACAAAACAAGTGGTGCAAGCGTGGACCAAAAATGTTAATAAGAAGAAAGCCATCCATGCATATCTAGTAGAAATAATTATTGGTTCCATTCCAAGCAACCTTTGCACTTACATTATGCAAACTAGTTCAATTCTATACTTCTATATTTGCTTTGGTTTGTGTTGGAATCAATCACCAAAAAGGGGGAGATTGAAAGGGAAATAGGCTTACACCTTTTCCTAATTGATTTTGGTGGTTGAATTGCCCAACACAAATAATTGGACTAACTAGTTTGCTCTAGATTATAAGTTTTATAGGTGCCAAAGGTTCACAATAGACCAATAAAAAGACAAAGAAAGGGTTCAAACAAAGAGAGCAAAAGTCAGCCGAAGGCAGTCCTCGTCTGGCGCACCGGACTATCCGATGCACCACCGGACAGTGTCCGGTGCACCAGGGAATCCAACTCCAAACTTGCCAGTCTCGGGAATTCTGGGAGCCGCTCCGCTAAAATTCACCGGACTGTCCGGTGCTACACCGGACTGTCCGGTGTGCCAGCGGAGCAACGGCTACTTCGCGCCAACGGTCTTCTGCAGAACGCATTCAGTGCGCTACAGTGCGCGCCAGAGTCAGAGCAGCGTTAGAAGGCGCACCGGGCAGTGTACAGTAGTTGTCCGGTGCATCATCGGACTGTCCGATGACCCAGAAGACAGAAGCTCCGACGGTCGTACCCTAACGATCGGGTGACGTGGCTGGCGCACCGGACAGTGTCCGGTGACGCACGGGACTGTCCGGTGCGCCATGTGACAACAGCCTCCACCAAACGACTAGTTTGGTGGTTGGGGCTATAAATACCCAACCACCCCCACATTCATTTCATCCAAGTTTTCAGACTTCCTACACCTTATAAGAGCTATAGCATTCAATACAAGACACACCAAAGAGATCAAATCCTCTCCCAAGTCCAAAAGATCATTCCATTCAAATAGTGACTAGTGAGAGAGTGACTTGTGTTCATTTGAGCTCTTGCGCTTGGATTGCTTTTTCTTTCTCATTCTTTCTTGTGATCAATTGTAACTGAGGCAAGAGACACCAAGTGTGTGGTGGTCCTTGCGGGGACTTAGTGTCCCGTTTGATTGAGAAGAGAAGCTCACTCGGTCTAAGTGACCGTTTGAGAGAGGGAAAGGGTTGAAAGAGACCCGGTCTTTGTGACCACCTCAATGGGGAGTAGGTTTGCAAGAACCGAACCTCGGTAAAACAAATCACCATGTCACACACTTTATTTGCTTGTGATTTGTTTTCGCCCTCTCTCTCGGACTCGATTTTAATTCTAACGCTAACCCCGGCTTGTAGTTGTGCTTAAATTTTGTAAATTTCAGATTCGCCCTATTCACCCCCCTCTAGGCGACTTTCACGTCCCAACAAACTTGTATGGACTAATGACTTCTAAAATAAAATAAGAACGTAGATTGGTGCAAATACACTAGAGCCATGTAAAGTCTTAAAAAGACTTTAGTGGAAACCATTAGATAGCTAGAGGCAAATGTATCCGATGTTTTTTGTTTTACCAGTTAACAGGTGATTAGAGAACTAAACTAACCAGGTTAGTAAGCTATGTAATTATACTATCAAGAGGGGTCGATGATGTTTCATTGATGTACTTTTAGTGTCTCATGTATCATAACCAGGTTCATGCATTAGCACGAGGGGCTAACGGTGTTTCCGATCGAGAAAGAAAAAACTATTAAAATAGATTTTTTTTGAAAATGAGCAAATTTATCGGGATACGGGTCGTTCGGGACAAGTGAACGTACCGTACACAGGGCTAACATAAAGGTTTGCAAAAATGTGACATTTTTGTGTGGTGGGCGGTAGTAGAGGCTAGAGTTGCCTCCATTTTGGCTTAGTACCTGATAGGTTCTTCACGCATATTCTCGTAAGGTCAAACACACATTGCAAGCAGCTCAATGCCAGGGCACCTAACCTGATATCGTCGCTGGCTAGCTCCAGTTTGACCTCTTGCACTGAGGAGTGGTGGAGATGGCTTCGCGGGTGCCGGATGGCCATTGTCATGCTTGTGCTCGCTAGGGTGAATCGTGCCCACATGGTGGGGTGTTGCTTTGGCCTTGGCTTTCGCTTTGTCCTCGAATCGTGGTCAGGTTTTTGCAGCTTTTGGCGGCGATGTGGAATACAACCTCAGAGCCGGCATTAACGATTACCGTGCTTGACCTCGCTTCACTTGCCCCTCATTGATGGATCCATTGGGGATGCATGCCTCTGGCTTCGCTCCTTGCCTCGGCTACTCATATCTGCCATGGAAGATGAAGCGAGATCTCGTAAGGATCCCGTGCTAGGGTACTAGATTGGATCTGATGGGACCATACGGTGGTTGACGACGAGGTGGAAGACAACCTCGGAGTCAACATCAATAATTATCGCGCTTGGCCTCATTCGCCCGTCGTTGATGGATCTAGTGGGGATGCACGCTTCTGGCTTCGCTCCTTGCCTCAGCTACTCATAACCACCACAAATGCTGAAGCGAGATCTCGTAAGGATTCCATGCCGAGGGCACTAGATCGTCTATAGTGGGGCCAGATAGTGGGCATCGACGACATGGAAGACGACCTCAGAATCGACATCAGTAATGATCATGCTTGACCTCGATCCACTCGCCTGTCGTTTAATGGATCCAGTTGGGATGCATGCCTCTGGCCTTACTCCTTGCCTCGCTACTCATACCCGCCATAGAAGCTAAAGCGAGATCCCGTAAGGATTCCATGTCGGGGGCACTAGATCAGCTCCGGTGGGGCTAGGCATTGGCCGTCGACGACATGGAAGACGACCTCAGAGCCGACATCAATAATTCTCGCGCTTGACCTCACTTCACTTGCCCGTCGATGATGGGTCCAGGTGGGATGCATGCCATATCATAAGGATTCCATGTCGAGGGCACTAGATCGGCTCCGGTGGCCGCCAACGACATAGAAGACGACCTTAGAGCTATCAACGATTATCGCGCTTGACCTCACTTCACTCGCATGTCATTGATGGATCCAATTGGGATGGACGCCTATGGCTTCGCTACTTGCTTCGACTACTCATATTCTCCACGGAAACTGAAGCGAGACCTCGAAAGAGTTCCATGTTAGGGGCGCTAGATCGGCTCCGGTGGGGCTAGACGGTGGGCGTCGATGACATATGGAAGACGACCTCAGAGGTGGCATCAACGATTATTGCGCTTGACCTCACTTCACTCGCCCCATCGTTGATGTATCCAATGGGGATGCATGCCTCTGGCTTTCGCTTCTTGCCTTGGCTACTCACATCCGCCACGGAAGCTAAAGTGAGATCTCGTAAGGATCATGTATGAGGGCGCTCGAATCGGTTTCGGTGGGGCCAGATGGTGGCCGACGGTGCAGAAAAAAGCGACGGGTGGGCGTGACACACTTCACTGTGACCATACGAACGGGAAGTAGCGCGCCCCTAGAAGTGAAGGGAGAGCGAAGATCCCCTATGATAGAGGAAGTATGAATGGCACCGTTGCACCATTTAAGGGGCTCATGTTGCCTCTGTACAAGGGGAGGGGTACGATACTACGTAGGAGGCATTGCCCCTGTTTGTTTGGGCTTTTTCCAGCTTCTGGCCACCAAAAGCTGCTGCAGATCGCCAAACGCCCCAGCTTTTCAGCCAGCTTCTATAAGAATCGCTTTGGTAAAAACCATCCAAAATCAACATGAACACAAAATCAGTCGAATCATCATGATAGTAGGAATCTGTTGGTTTCTAGATCCTGAACCCTTTGGACCACTTCATCTTCCTCCGCACGTAATCCACACAATACTTAGATTCTTCCCACAGCCAGATTCTCTCTACAGCCAGATTCTCAGAAAAGCTGGTCAGAAAAAAGCTGAACCAAACAGGTCCATTGCCAACAGTCTTAGCCGTTTTTCGCTAATCCGACCGCTAGTTAAATAGCCAGATGGAGCGGTTCTAGATCGAACAATACTGTTATTTCTTGCTTCCATTTTTACGTGCCAATAAGTATAGGGAGAAATTGTTAAAGCTATCTTCATCAACCATCTCATCCCCATGCAGATAAGAGAAGCATACAAAATTAATGCGAGCGCACATATAAACACATAAATAGAGACGAGGGAGAGAGAACATGCGTCGATCTGAGGGCATGAGGAGGCCAACACACATTTTTTTACGGCTTCAGTCCCTTGTTAGCGCGGAGTTTACCTACATGCGTCATTTGGCATGTGTTTGGTTTTGAAACGACGTGGGTCGGGTCGGAGCCGACCTATTTTTCTAGGTTGGGTCAGACTCGTTCCTTGTTTGGTTTCAGTGACAGGTTGAACCTAGTTTCTTGTTTGATTACAGGGTTAAAATGGGTTGGAGCTACACCATCTCTTGTTTGTTTCGTGATGAAGAATGAATTGAATATGGTCACCTTCCTGATCATATTACCACACTCATGATGATATCTTCAATTCAATAAGATAACACCATTCAAAATAAATGAAACTGACACTATTTTAATATTTGATATACATAAATTAAAGCTATTATTAACCAAGTCATAAATTTTTAGTGTGAGGTCTCATTGTTACATTTCAGTCATAACTAAAGGATCATCCGAACAACATCAAGATGCATTTCAGTGATGTAACATTAGCCATGACTAGCAGGCTTGTCTAGGCAATGACAAGCACTGACATTTACTTATTCGACGACAACACTAGCAAGGCTTGTGGGTTGTGCCTACTAGAGAACACGCCGGCATCGGAGGGAAGGCCAGCGGGGGACTGACAGTGGGAGGTGCAGCAAGCTGGTGGGGGAGTCTGACAGCGCTGACGGAGGCCAGCACGCTGGAGGGCAGACCAGTGGGGGACTGACGATGAGATGCAAGCGGGGGATTAACGCCGGAGGGTAGGTCGGCGGGAGTCCCTCGTCCAAGCAGGCCGGCAGTGGTGGCGCGCCCCTGTGCTGGTCTAGAGTGGATAAGGAATGGGTGACAGGAAGTGGAGAGGAAGTGGGTCGAATTGATTCACTTGTTTTTGAGGAATCACTAGAACCCACGTTTTCAAGAAGTATTTCGACCCAGAACCAACCTAACCCGTGAGCCTTTTTGAACCAAACGTGGGTTATTGTGGGTTGAACCTGTTCAAACCCGCATCAACCCGCTAACCAAGCCGCCGTAAACTTTTCCCAAACGAGTAGTTATTTATACTACTTATTAAGAAGGTAAGAGTAGTCTGCCGTTCTGCCCTCCCCGTGTTCTGCCGTTCTGTCTTCCCCCGTTCCGCGCGCAGAAAAAAAAATCAAACTATGGTTGTTCAGGGATCGAACCTTGGATCTATTGAGTAAAATGCCTAGCCTTCCACCCTCTAGCCAACGTGACTCATGTTGAATTGTGTACAACTTTAACTAAGACTTCTTTTGTGTTTAACCCGCCGTCCACTCTGTATGCTCACTGAGTCTAGAAAAACATTTATAGCTGTAAGGAAAATGGACCCCGGGCCATTTGGCTAATTGAGTTTTGGTGTTTGATGAACAACACAATCCGTGAACTAATAAGTTTTCTAGTGTTTGTGTTTGTAGTTCACAGGATGCGAAGAGAATTGGACCAAGGCAATGAGGATGCAACACCTCAAAAGAAGACATAAAAAGATGCATAGGAGTCCAATACTCAAGAACAAAGAAGCCCGAAGAAATCAGCGAAGAAATCCAAGATAAGGGCTGTCAGCCAGCGCCTGGTGGCGCACCGGACATTGGTGTCCGGTGTGCACCGGACAGTGTGCGCAGAGAGGCCGCAGACAGACGCTCTCTGGCTGTAGCACCGGACTGTCCGGTGTGCACCGGACTGTCCGGTGTGCCAATGGGCAGACGACAACGGTCGGATCCAACGGTCGACTGCTACAGGCGCCAACGGTCGGCTGACGTGGCGTGCACCGGACATCTACTGTTCAGTGTCCGGTGGTGCACCGGACTGTCCGGTGCACCCGACGACAGAAAGCTGCTGCTTTCTGTCCAACGGCTAGTTGGGGGTGTGGAGGCTATAAATATCACCCCAACCGGCCATTCTCAAGTGTGAGAGCCCAAGCAACATACCAAGACACATAGTGCATATTTCCAAGTGCTCAAACACCCAAGTGCTTAATAGAATCACTCGGTGATTAGCGTAGGTGCTTTGCGAAGTGCTTAGGTTAGTTAGACCGCTTTAGCGCTTGCTCTAGGTGAATCCTAGTTAGTTGAGTGAGTTTTGTAAAACCACACAACCCCTCGGCTCTTGCGTGAGTCGTTGTAATTGTACCGAGTGGGGCGAGAGTCTTGCGAGACCGTGACAACCGCGTTTGTGTCACGGTCGCCACCGTGTACCGGAGGGAACGAGGCCCGCGGCGTTTTGGCCGGAAGCTCGATAGTGGAGACGGCGGGGAGCGTCCGAGAGGAGCCGGAAGCGGAGCACCACTTGCGCGTGGAGAAGGCCCGTGGCTCTCTACGGAGTTACTCGACCGTGGTGCTTGGCCCTCGCGTGGGCTTCCCTTTGCATAGGGGCACCAACGAGGATTAGTCGGGACCTTGCGTGGTTCCGGATACCTCGGTAAAAATACCGGCGTCATCCACGAGAGTTTGCTTCTCTACTTAGCTCTTTACATTCCGCATTTATATTAAGCATTTAAGTTTCAATCTTGTAGTCATACTTATTTAGTGTAGATTGAAACTTAGCCTTTGCGGTAGAGATAGCAACACTTAGTCAAAACCTAGGTTGCACATTCTAGTTTTGATTATTTGCATAGGTTTTGCTCTAGGGATTTAATTGTGGCCTAGTTTAGTAAAAGCTTAGAAGTCCTAATTCACCCCCCCTCTTAGGCGTCACCTGTTTCCTACAAGTGGTATTAGAGCCCGGTTTGGCTCATTTGAAACGCTTTAGCTTCGCCGCTAAAAGAGCCGACGCTTTTTAGAGGAAGGGATGGATACCCATAGGCCACCACACTTTGACGGCACTAACTTCCCATATTATAGTGCTAGAATGGCTTGTTACCTAGAGGTCGTTGATCTAGGTGTTTGGAGAGTCACTCGTGACGGGATGAAACCTCTCAAGAATCCCGAGAAACCCACCACGAGTGAGGAAAAAGAAATCCATTTAAATGCTAGAGCCAAAAATTGCTTGTATGAATCTCTTAGCATGGATATTTTCAATCAAGTATTTACCCTGAAAACTGCTAATGAGATTTGGCTAAAATTGCATGAGCTCCATGACGGCACATCCAATGTCCGTGAGCAAAAACATTGCCTAGTCTTAAATGAGTATAATTCTTTTGCTATGAAAGATGATGAGCTTGTTAGAGACATGTATTCTCGTTTGAATCTAATTATCAATGAGCTCAATTCTATTGGCATTAATAAGCTAGGTGATGCGGACATTGTGAGGAAGATTATCTCCCTGCTACCACAACAAAGATATGGGAGCATCATCACCATCCTTCACAACATGGAGGATTTGAGCAACATGACCCCGACCATTGTGATTGGGAAAATCGCGGCCTTTGAGATGTCGCGAAAAATGAGTCGGGGAGAGGAGCCAACTTCCTCAAGGCCATATGCTTTTGCATGTGATGAAAGGAAGGGCAAAAAGAAGGCTCCCACTCCAAGTTCCTCAAGTGAAGAAGAGGAAGAAGAAGAAATTGATGATGATGAAGATAATCAACCATGCACATCATCCTCCGAGGACGAAGAAACAATCCGACGCGTCGGAAAGGTAATGAGGATGATCCGCAAGATTAATCTAATGGATGTGCCCCTGCAGGTCGAGGATCTTCTCTTTAACATTGACAGGAAAAAGCAAAGGAAGAGAGGATGCTTCGCATGTGGGGAGAAGGGCCACTTCAGGGACAACTGTCCAAATATGGCCAAACCCAAAAAGGAGAGGAGCAAAGACAAGGCGCTCACAAGTGTTAGAACTTGGGATGATTCTTCAAGTGAAGATGAACCTCCAAGGACGCGCAGCCACCGGTCCTCGTCACGATCATCACGGTCATCACACAAATGCCTTATGGCAAGAGGTAACAAAAGCATTCCATCCTCTAGTGATGAAAGTAGTAGTGATGATGAAGGCGAGGGAAAGGCCTCTCTAGAAGAGCTTGCGGAAGCCGTAAAATTTTTCCAGAATGTTTGCACTAAGCAAAAAGCTCAACTTAAAACTTTGAAAAATAAGTTGGTTAGCTCTCAAAATGATTACAAAGGTTTGCTAGAAAAATTTGAAACTTTTGCAAACTTAAATAGTGAGCTATCAACTAAAATTGAGCTATTAGAATCTAGTGCTCCATCCACTGCTACCGATGATAGCCTTATTAAAAAGAATGAAAAACTTAAGGCTAAGTTAGCTAGCTCCCAAGAAGCTATTGAAAATTTGCTAGAGAAAATGGAAATTCTTAGCATACACAATAATGAGCTAACTACTAAGCTAGAAAAATTTGGTAGCACCCCAGCAGAATCTTTAGTTGAAATACCTGAAATAATTAAGAAAGATGCTTCTACTTCCTGCTTTGATTTAATTGATAATTCTAACCCCTGCAACCAAGTCATTGTTGAGAATATTGTTGTAGAGACATGTTCAGATGAGGTTGCAAAGGAAAATGAACAATTAAAGCAAGAAGTGGCTCGCCTTGGCAAGGCTTTGTATGACAAGAAAGGCAAAGCCAAACAAATCCGACCTCCACAGGATAACACCACTGCGGGAGTGAACAAGCCTGTAGAGGGAGAAACTGTGATTTGTAGGGTATGTCACATGGAAGGCCACAAGTCTTTCCAATGCGAGGCGATGACCGGGGATAAACAAAGGCAAAAGCTCAAGCAAAAGCCATCAAGCAAAATCTTCAACACCTACATCAAAAAGGTGAACAAAAAGGATGCTACACCATATTTGATCAAGAAGAAAAAGAATGGAAAGGTGATAGCAATCAAGGCCAACAAGCAAGCCAACAAAGGAAAGGGGGCCAAACGCATCTGGGTGCCAAAGGAGATAATTTCAACCATGAAAAGCACCAAGAAGGTTTGGATCCCGAAAGGGAAGTGAGTGGACCGAAGGTCTTCGGGAAATTTGGAGACTTGGCAAAGTTGGGATGTATATCATGGGGTACATCATATTGGATCAAGTTTATTGCCAAGTGGGTTAGTAAAAACTTTGGACCCAAATTTCCCACCCATGACTAAGGTAACTAGTTTTATTGTATTCTTCATTTTTAGATATGCGTATCTATTTACCTTCTATCTAGTTTACCTTTCTTGCCTAGTATTACAATTGTTATGTACTTTTGTTTAAAATCATGCATACTAGGTAAATCACATGGTAGGATTGCTTGCTTTCAATTCATATATTTAAGCAAACCTACATGGTTTAAAATGTTTAATTAAGCACGGCACATAGCTTCTATATCACTCCATAGTAAATGATGCATAAATTGAAAATTTTGATTTCTACAAAGTGTATCATTTAACTTATATGTGCCAAAGTTTGGATTATGGATAATTTGCCCCTCTTGATATCAAATCAAAGTGCATGTCTCCTACAAGTATTCAAAACTTGTATGCACACCTTTAGGGGGAGGTTACTCTATAATCTAACACTTTGAGACTAACACCTTTTCAAGTCTATTTCATGTGATAGTCTCATTGTAAGGAAAATGAAGTCCCCGGAGAAAGACAACAATCTTCCACTACAAAATCTCCAAGAACTCTTATGTCTCTCAAGCTCACCATTGACTTTCAATTGGTATCTTTTGAGACTACATTCAGTATCATTTACATGTCTTCTCCAATATTTGATTAGACTATATTTCATATCATATGCTTCCATGTTGCAAAAATGCATAAGTAGTTAACTCATATTCTGTTACCTATGCATAAGGGAAGTTTGTCTTTTCAAATCGTGTCTTGCACCTCTAATTTTCACATGCTTTTTCCTAAGTAGAGGATCTCTGTCAGGGGGAGTATTTCTTCATCTCTAAAGGGGGAGAAAAACTCTTTCTAAAGGAGAATACTCATTTAGGGGGAGTAATCTTTTGAGGACTCCTTCAAGTGGTATCATTCACATAATTTAATTTAATATCCTTCTAGTGATATCATTTGATACAATTCTTGATGAGGGCAAGCTTTTATTTACTTCCTACATGCTTTTAATGTCTTCCTTTTCGGTGGTTGATGCCAAAGGGGGAGAAGTTTAGGGACCAAAGCAATGAAAACTATATCAAACACCAAACACCACCAATTTAAAATTTTATATCTACAAATGACTTTTCAAGTGGTTTGGTTATTTGGTCCAAAAAATAGGAAGTAAGTGAATTATGGAGTTAGGGGGAGGCTTAAGTCCATAACTTCACATTGTGGGGACAATCATGCATCTTAGCAAGTAAATTGCATATTTTCATTCAAATACTTGTATTATTTGCTTGCTTTGGTTGTGTTGTCATCAATCACCAAAAAGGGGGAGATTGTAAGGAAAATGGACCCCGGACCATTTGGCTAATTGAGTTTTGGTGTTTGATGAACAACACAATCCGTGAACTAATAAGTTTTCTAGTGTTTGTGTTTGTAGTTCACAGGATGCGAAGAGAATTGGACCAAGGCAATGAGGATGCAACACCTCAAAAGAAGACATAAAAAGATGCATAGGAGTCCAATACTCAAGAACAAAGAAGCCCGAAGAAATCAGCGAAGAAATCCAAGATAAGGGCTGTCAGCCAGCGCCTGGTGGCGCACCGGACATTGGTGTCCGGTGTGCACCGGACTGTCCGGTGCCACACCGGACAGTCTGCGCAGAGGGGCCGCAGACAAGCGCTCTCTGGCTGTAGCACCGGACTGTCCGGTGTGCACCGGACTGTCCGGTGTGCCAACGGGCAGACGGCAACGGTCGGATCCAACGGTCGACTGCTACAGGCGCCAACGGTCGGCTGACGTGGCGTGCACCGGACATCTATTGTTCAGTGTTCGGTGGTGCACCGGACTGTCCGGTGCACCCGACGACAGAAAGCTGCTGCTTTCTGTCCAACGGCTAGTTGGGGGTGTGGAGGCTATAAATACCACCCCAACCGGCCATTCTCAAGTGTGAGAGCCCAAGCAACATACCAAGACACATAGTGCATATTTCCAAGTGCTCAAACACCCAAGTGCTTAATAGAATCACTCGGTGATTAGCGTAGGTGCTTTGCGAAGTGCTTAGGTTAGTTAGACCGCTTTAGCGCTTGCTCTAGGTGAATCCTAGTTAGTTGAGTGAGTTTTGTAAAACCACACAACCCCTCGGCTCTTGCGTGAGTCGTTGTAATTGTACCGAGTGGGGCGAGAGTCCTGCGAGACCGTGACAACCGCGTTTGTGTCACGGCCGCCACCGTGTACCGGAGGGAACGAGGCCCGCGGCGTTTTGGCCGGAAGCTCGATAGTGGAGACGGCGGGGAGCGTCCGAGAGGAGCCGGAAGCGGAGCACCACTTGCGCGTGGAGAAGGCCCGTGGCTCTCTACGGAGTTACTCGACCGTGGTGCTTGGCCCTCGCGTGGGCTTCCCTTTGCATAGGGGCACCAACGAGGATTAGTCGGGACCTTGCGTGGTTCCGGATACCTCGGTAAAAATACCGGTGTCATCCACGAGAGTTTGCTTCTCTACTTAGCTCTTTACATTCCGCATTTATATTAAGCATTTAAGTTTCAATCTTGTAGTCATACTTATTTAGTGTAGATTGAAACTTAGCCTTTGCGGTAGAGATAGCAACACTTAGTCAAAACCTAGGTTGCACATTCTAGTTTTGATTATTTGCATAGGTTTTGCTCTAGGGATTTAATTGTGGCCTAGTTTAGTAAAAGCTTAGAAGTCCTAATTCACCCCCCCTCTTAGGCGTCACCCGTTTCCTACAATAGCTTGGCCCCTGATCTTTCTGAAATTTGGGATGCAGTCCAGGAAATAAAGAAAATAGGGAAAAGAAGTTTAGAAATTGATTTTTAGTTTAAAAATAATTGCAGAAACCCATTTAATTCATGGAAATTTCATATTAAATTCAAATGAGTTCATTCCAATTTCTATAATTCTATAATATTATTTTTATCACATAATACCTCTGTTTTGTCATGAAAACAACAATAAAATTGATTTCCTAATTAATCATATATCAAATACATAGAAACTTTGGAAATTCGTAACTTCCCCATTTTAATTCTAAATTGAACCGTTTCAGTTGTGTTAGTCTCGTATGAATATTTACTACGCAGTAACAACATTGATTATACTATGTTTCATAATTTTATAATTAGATATATTTATTTTATACTACTTATTAAGAAGGTAAGAGTAGTCTGCCGTTCTGCCCTCCCCGTGTTCTGCCGTTCTGCCTTCCCCCGTTCCGCGCGCAGAAAAAAAAATCAAATTGTGGCTGCTCAGGGATCGAACCTTGGATCTATTGAGTAGAATGCCTAGCCTTCCACCCTCTAGCCAACATGACTCATGTTGAATTGTGTACAACTTTAACTAAGACTTCTTTTGTGTTTAACCTGCCGTCCACTCTGTATGCTCACTGAGTCTAGAAAAACATTTATAGCTTGGCCCCTGATCTTTCTGAAATTTGGGATGCAGTCCAGGAAATAAAGAAAATAGGGAAAAGGAGTTTAGAAATTGATTTTTAGTTTAAAAATAATTGCAGAAATCCATTTAATTCATGGAAATTTCATATTAAATTCAAATGAGTTCATTCCAATTTCTATAATTCTATAATATTATTTTTATCACATAATACCTCTGTTTTGTCATGAAAACAACAATAAAATTGATTTCCTAATTAATCATATATCAAATACATAGAAACTTTGGAAATTCGTAACTTCCCCATTTTAATTCTAAATTGAACCGTTTCAGTTGTGTTAGTCTCGTATGAATATTTACTACGCAGTAACAACATTGATTATACCATGTTTCATACTTTTATAATTAGATATTTATTTATCCTATGTTAATTAGGTTAATCTATATCTATTGAATTAAGTTATTTAATATATTAATATAGTATTCTAACTTTATGGTTATACGATGTTTGACCATTAGTCTTGCAAACACACACACTTACCTTTTTGTTTAAGCAAAAGCGTATGGTGGTACGTGTCCGATGACTAACGATGTATGAGGGAATTTCTTCCGATATGTGTGAAACGTGCTCTTCAATAATGAGACCATGCAAATCGTGACATATATCAAAGTCTACATGATACTGATGGTTGCAATGTAGTGGTGAAACAGATAGATTATAAATAACAAAATTTATGTATCGCCAGAATCACAAATTGATTATGAAATATTTTCTCATAACGGTATAACACATATTTTGTATATAAGTTATCGTAGTATACTGATATTATATATTCCCGTTGCAACGCACGGGCATTCAGCTAGTAAGGAATTATTTTTGTTTGAATTTGCTCCAGATACTGTAGTTCAATTAACAGCATCTGCCCCTTTTCTTTCGTACTGGAGTCGAACTGCTGTTCGATGTATATGGTCTGACGACTGACGAGGAGAAAATTAATTGAGAAACAAGAAGCCAACTCCTGCGATTTGTCCGCATCGTAATCTACTGCTACTGCTCGCCAGCTTGGTCACCCCGTGACTCATCAGCCATCTCATCCATGATGGAAAATGGCGCCATCTGATCCGAGTGTCTCTGGCAAGGCGCCAATCGATTGGGCTGTCATCACCTTTGGCTTTTACCCCGGCGCCACTCATCGTCCCATCCCTTTCTCTTTTCATTTCACGGCTCCTAGGTTGCAACTTGCAACCAGTTCATGGCAAGCGAGCTCGATCTTGTTGCCTCTCCACTCATCCGTTCGACTGGAAAAAAAAAAATTCCCGCGTTTTAAAGGGGATCTAAATATTTTTTTGAGAGAAACTCCTTAAATAAACACTAAAGTTTAGTTGAATATTTAAATAATAATTATGAATAAGAGACTTATTCTAATTTATAAAAAAATTATGTATAGAAGTAAAAGACGATACAAAATTATCAAACTACTTAAAATTATATTTAATATTTATAATTAATATTTAAATATTTAATGTGACATGAACTAACTAGCTAACCACACCAATCAATCACCCCAGGGTGGTGGCGTGCTTCCTCTGTCGTCCGATCTGCCGTTATCAGAGAGGAGCATGGGGACTCGGGGAGAGAGATAAGACCCTGGACAAAATTGGGCACGTCTTCTTCTCCGCGAACCTCGCGTCCTCCTCGCCTGCCTGCCTACAAGTTCTCCACCTCCCCGTGCCTCCATCGGGCCTCGCTTCTCGCGCTCTTCCTCTCCTGCCCCCGCCTGCCCCCAACAACCCGCGAGGGCGCCGTCTGCCCCCGCCTCCGGGAGCGATGATGATCGCGCGACGCCTGCTCCGATCCAATAATGCCCCCGCCCAGGTGATCATCCATGAACCTTCCTCCTGTCCTACGGAGCCGCCTTTCTCATCGCCCTGGATGGGAAGGAAAAAAAAACCGCGTTTTTTAAGGGATTCTCGGCGTTCGCCGCTTCAGGGGAAGTGGGGACTTCGTGTGGCTGGTATTGGATGGATAATATGCATGCTTCGATCTTTGGTTGCAAAATAGTACGATAAATAGATTATACGGTTTCTGTTTCTGCTTGGAGCCAGCCAGGTACTTACTTTAGCAGTCGAGGTATCAGATTACACTGTAGGAATCCCTGACCTTAAAAATCGCGCTTACGAGTACGTGCGATTACACTGTTTTGTATATTCAATTCCTACTTTAGCACAGACAGTAGTAGGAGTACTTTTGAGATGCAAAGGTAGGGTTCCTTTATTCGGGATATGTGTTCACGTCAAAGCACCTCAAGGCAGTACTAATGTGCAGCACTGAACCAAAAGCATCGCATATTCTTCTTTTTGACCTAATTGTGTCGTCCAGGCAACACCACGTCCACTTGCCAACGTTTCGCGGTTTGCCTTCGTGACAGCTCATGTGTGATCCTTTTTTCCCCTCCTGACCACAGGCAAGCAGCTTATTAAAGCATGTAACTGGCACCGCAAGTTTGCAAGGTTACGCGGATAGCTTGTTGGATGCGACAGTCAGACATTTTGGTTCAGCACCGTCTGCCCAGCCTGAAGAAAATGGGTACACAGTCCTTTCCTCTTGTCTGGAACCGGAATAATTGGGCTCAAGGGCCATGTCACCACTGTCTATTTCTGATCTACAAGGTGATTCTTTCAGGTTCAAGGGCCACGGCATGCTGGCGCCTTTTACAGCTGGCTGGCAGAGCAATGATTTGCACCCTCTGATCATTGAGAGATCTGAGGTTGTCACTCTGAATCTGAACTTTACCATAGTTTCTGTTACATATCTTGAATTGCAGTGTTCAGTTGTGGAGAAGTAGATTTTAATCTTTACATTTAATGGGAACAAGTATCTGGACTCTCTTGCAGGGTTCCTATGTCTAGCTTATCACCATTTTGATTATGCAGGGTTCCTATGTCTATGACATTAATGGGAACAAGTATCTGGACTCTCTTGCAGGATTATGGTGCACAGCTTTAGGTATGTGCACGTGACTTTTGTGTAAACTGGTAACACACCGCCATGTGTTTCTCTGTGGCTTTAGCAATGTCTTTGCATCCATTACTACTGCATCATCTGTGTTCGTTATGTATTTAGGTGGTAGCGAGCCTCGATTAGTCAAAGCAGCTACTGAGCAATTAAACAAACTACCCTTCTACCATTCCTTCTGGAACCGTACAACAAAACCTTCGTTGGTAAGTTTTCTCGAGCCACGCGTCGATTGTTGGCTTCTTCAAATTTGAAACCCCTGTCTCTACCCTGGTTTCTTTTCTCAAAATGTTCACTTGCCAAATTTCCAAAACTGACCATTGGAATTTTGCTGCTGCTTTCAGGATCTTGCACAGGAGATCCTTAGCATGTTCACTGCAAGGGAGATGGGGAAAGTTTTCTTCACAAACAGTGGTTCAGAAGCAAATGACTCTCAGGTGTCACTATTTTACAGTTCGCACCCTCAGTACCGTCAATGGTGTTTTTTTTTGTCAAACACGTAGGGGAGCTGAGTAACATTATATTAAGAAGAAATACAGTCAATGGTGGTGCTGTTGCTGTTCTTTGCGTTTACTGCAGATAACTGAAAGTGCGCTTAAATACTGATTTTTGCATCAGCCGCTCATCTTTAAAGAACTTAAACACAAAAACTAAAAATGAAGTTTACATGGTGTTTACACCTCGCTACAGAAATATGTCTGTGATCTCTCATTACTGGTAAAATGGTTGTTGGTTCATCGACCATGGTATTCATGTATCCATCGTAGCCCAATTTCTCTTTGAAAGATACTCAGTTAGTTGGCAGACCTTGAAGCTTTCTATTCTAGCATTTTAAAACGTTGTTTTATTTCTCTTTGATATAGGCATGGTTTTGTTTCTCATAGATCCATTGCTGATGCTTGTATTTTACAGGTCAAACTAGTATGGTATTATAACAATGCATTGGGGAGGCCAAACAAGAAGAAATTTATTGCGCGATCAAAAGCGTAAGTTTTGTTCCGTAACCAAATATTGTCCTTGAAACAAGAAAGGTCTTGTTATGCTTCTTCAGTTAACATTTTTTAGAAACCTCAAATCTGGAAACTTTCGAAATTCCATTCTTACTGCTTGTTACACATGGTGCAGATATCATGGATCTACATTGATTTCAGCGAGCCTAACTGGGTGAGTACTGTCATACTAGAAAAGCTGGTATGCCAGCATAACATATACTCCAACGACACTGATTAATAGATCTTCAATACTTCCCTGATTGCAACTCTATCGTAGTCTTCCTGCCCTACACCAGAAGTTTGATCTACCAGCACCTTTTGTTCTGCACACTGACTGCCCTCACTACTGGCGATATCATCTTCCTGGTAATATGATTTAAAACTTTGCTAGATGAATTCCAAAAAAAAAAAAAAAACTTCTGTATAGTTGAGCCGCAAATTTTTCTAATAGAATCTATTTGGTGCGAAACAGGCGAGACAGAAGAAGATTTTGCGACTAGACTTGCCACCAATTTAGAGAACCTCATTCTCAAAGAAGGACCAGAAACAGTAGAGTTCTTATCACCAAAGCTTGTATGCTGTCAATAGTATCAAAGCTTGATGTCTCCCTTACGTGTTATCTTTGATCTATCAGATCGCTGCTTTCATTGCTGAACCTGTGATGGGTGCTGGTGGTGTCATCCCTCCTCCAAAGACCTATTTTGACAAGGTTATATACTACGGGTTCCAATAACCGATCTCTTCTATGAACAGACTGAACCTGTCTGGAAGTATAGTTGCTTCATTCACCTATCCCTATGTCTTTACCTTCCTTCGTCTCGTTGTGACGGTTCAACAACAAAAAACCATTGTTGTTCATGAACTGCTAAACAAAAAACCATTGGTGTATTATGCAAATGCCTACATCAAGGACTTGAATTCTTGTTCTGAATGCTTGTTGGGCCTCATTTTGTTTCCTATCAACAGGTCCAAGCAGTCGTCAAGAAGTATGACATTCTTTTAATAGCAGATGAGGTATTTGTCGCTTTCTATTAAATCAAAAAAAAAATTGCGGAAGATCATATAAGGGAAAAAATATATATAGTTTTTGTGCAGATATTGTTGACTGATGATTCATTCTAGGTTATCACTGCATTTGGAAGGCTGGGAACTATGTTTGGATGCGATTACTATAACATCAAGCCAGATCTAGTTTCACTGGCCAAGGTGAGATTGAGTCCCACTGGACACGTGAACAGTGCCTGTATGACATCCTGATATATACAGAGATTCATGCCAGTTTTACCGTGGCAGGCTCTTTCAAACGCCTACGTACCCATCGGGGCAACTCTTGTTAGCCCAGAGATATCAGATGTGATCCATTCCCAGAGCAATAAGCTTGGTAGGTTTCTACGGTTTCTGTGAGATCAGCTGCAGTGTTTTCCTGGAACATTGCGTCTGCTGACGATGTCACGTGCTACAGGTTCATTTGCTCATGGATTCACGTACTCCGGCCATCCAGTTGCCTGTGCTGTGGCCATAGAAGCTCTGAAACTTTATCGGTATGTATGCCGCGCCGCGCTTTCCAGAACACGTATTCGAGTGTTATTTATCTGTTTGTTCCTGACGAATGGTTTGCAAAAAAAAAATTAAAATAAATAAATGGCGTCAGCGAAAGGGACATTCCCGGCCATGTCAAGCAAATCGCCCCAAAGTTCCAGGACGGGATTAGGGCGCTGGCAGACAGTCCGATTATCGGGGAGGTACGCGTCTGAATCTCTGAATCAACCCAAGGGGCTGTTTGTTCGAATACATAACTGCAATGCTCCTGTACTCCAGATACGTGGCTTGGGGATGATTATGGGGACCGAATTCACAAACAACAAGTCACCGACTGATCTGTTCCCTGCCGAATGGGGTGAGTCAATGTAGCAGCTACAGCCAGTACACAAAATGGCATGGCCATGAGGCCATGGCGTGTTCCCCTGCCCTGCCGAATGGTCTGTGTGTATGATGTGGGATGATACTTCTTGTCAGGGGTTGGTGCCATCTTCGGCGAAGAGTGCCAGAAGCGCGGCATGCTGGTGAGGGTCGCTGGCGACGCCATCATGATGTCGCCGACGCTGATCATGACGCCCGGCGAAGTCGACGAGGTTTGCCATCAGCGGTTCACAGTGCCCGCCAACTCGCCACTGTCGTCAAGCCTCGCCTCGCCTCGCCTCGGTAGCAACCCGGTAACAAAACATCAATGGCCTTGTCTTTTTTTCAGTTGGTGCGCATCTACGGGGAAGCCCTCAAGGCCACGGAGGAGAGGGTGGCAGCCCTGCAGTCCAAGAAGAACTAGCCAAAAGGGCGGCGACGACGACGATAACGATAAACGCCGGGCGACGACGGCCCATATTTGATGTACAGGTGAATAAACAGCCAAGTTCGTGGCTGCGAGATGGCAATAGCGCGCCGGTCTCTGTTCTTGCTCTGTCGCCAAGCAAATGGTGGCTCTAACTTTTTAAACATGGCAGAGATGTTTTTTTCTTCCCTTCCTTTCCCTTAAGGAATGGCAATATATCTCAAATGTTTGCTGCCCTGTAGTTCCTGAAGATAATGGGTTTCGTGTATATCGTGAGTGGTAGTGTTCGGATACATAGCTTTGTAAAGGCAAAGCAATAATAAAGTGAAGGAACTGCAGTTTCGAGTCTGCAAGGCAAGCATATATATACTGGTAAGTGAACGCACGGGCTCATGAAGAAGTCCGTAGCAGCACGCGGACGTATCCGCGAGCCTGTGACGTCAGCGATCGTGAAGAGCACTCACCTATGACGTCAGCGATCACTAGGCCCGGCGCGGGCGCGGGCGCGGAGAATAGTTCAGTTCGGTGGCGCGGCGCGCACTGTTCCGCTGGCGATACGGGCCCAGGCATCACTCCCGTTTGGTCGCAAAGCCCGTGCCCAGCTGGGCCAGGCAAGTACACATGGCGGGGCCCTGCCACAGCTGGAAAGCCCGGTGGGCGGTGGGCGGTGGGCGTGGGCCCGGGAAAGGCAGTGGCGTCCACGTCAGCGTTGGAAAGGGAATCCCGACTTGTCCTCTCCTCCCTGATCGGGTGATCCCTATTCGTTTGACGGCTACAGAAGACGTGGCTACCCCTTTCGCGCTTTCGGTGCCTGCCTGCGGTGACCGCCAGCCGCCCCCGCCCGCCGCCGCCGCCGTGCCGGAAAGCTGAAAGGAACAGGCAACCGGCGACTGTTCAGCAGAAAGTCAGCGAGGACGGGGTCAAATGCTCGAGGAATTTCATGACGAAACTGTTGGGGGTTTCCTGCTCGGGAACTCGGCAGAGCAAGCATCAAAGTTTCAGGTAAGCAAAAAAAAAAAAGAAGAAGAAGAGGAGGTTGTAGACTAGAGAATAGAGATGTTGACAGGGCGAAGAAGAAAAGGGCAGGGGCGGCTGGAGAGCTTTCGGTGAAAAACCTAGACCAGTAGTAGCTGAAGAAAGAACATGCATTTGCACACCGTGACGTCCTGGCGGGACCGGCGGCGACGGACCTATTCAGCGAGCGGCCGGCCAGCCGGCCCCTTCCACGTTGATTTGAGTGGAAATCGTGAACGGACATGGAGAGAGAGAGAGAGAAGCGAAGAAAAGGTTCAGAGTTTCAGAGCAGACCGGCAACAGTCAGCCTGAACGCTGCAGCTTTCAGAGCTACTGTCCCACGGTCTAACAATAACAATACTCCTGGTTCTTTTTTTCTTTGCGTTAAAAACAAAAGCACGCAGGCTTAAGGCAGTGAGAAAGTGAGTAATCAGCGCCGGATCGGAATGGACTGGTGTGTCGACCGACCGAGTCACCTGCAGCAGCAGCTTTACGCACATGCCTGCCCCCTTCAGGACGAGGAACTTGCCAAATCCGCCCGTTATTCAAACCATTTCCGTTCTGCTGATTGGGCTGAACGATTCGGGGCTGCAACAGTGCCGGCGTCCTCCCGGACGGTGTCATGCCGCCGCTGGCCGATGCTAGTGCTAGGCAAGCAAATGGGAGCGGAGCACGTGGTGCTCATGCTCCATGATTTCTTCTTCTTCTTCTTCTTCTTCTTCAGATGTGGTGATTCAGATCGCAGATCGCAAGCATGGATGGAGCTACGGTAAACACTGGCGCGCCTTTGTCGGCAGCGAACAGGCTATTGTTTCGCAGACGACACTTTTGTATCCTTGCGGAGCGTCGTTGTTCAAGGCGCACCTGCTGCTACATGGCCAGAGCAAAAGCCATAGGAAATGCCTGCTGGGTCTTTACCTGGGTAATCCCTCGGAAATGCCTCCGCCCATGAGATTTTTTTTTTAAAAAAAAACATGGTAATGCTATAAAGACAAAAATACTGTATCATTTATTTTTTCAGTACTAAGGGGGTTTAGGGTTACCAATTATATATTCATTAAGCAACATATGAATGTGGTTTCAATGTATGTCTATACTTATTATCATTTGAATGAATGTGGGCGAAAAAAAAAGTAAGCTAGAAAAAATTATATATTGGTACGGAGAGAGTACTAAACTTTAGGGATTGAGTTATAAGGAGTTATTTGGATGTATGTCTACCAAGATGTATTTTATAGCTAGAAAGAATTATATTGTGAACTAATCCTGTGCTCATGCGTGCTCATATCAACAGGGTTAGTTCACAGTGGTGTGTTGAGCAGTTATTCAAAACAAAGTAATGAATAATTTGAAGATGTATTTTTTTAATATATAAACTAATATTTTCTTTGTATCGTGCTTGGGCCGACACGGCCCAACCGTCGCCCAGCTGTGCTTTTGGTTTGTGCCGTGCCGTGCCTAAGTTTTGGTATTTAGGCACGGCTCGACTCGGCCCAAAATTATTTAATATATCATGTCGGTTCGGAAAAAAATGGTTCGAAACACGATGGGCTCGGCCTATCCCAACTTTTAGCTATAAGGGCAGTAGAACTAGTGCAAGGTTCGTATTGTGGACAAATCTAGCGGGCCGTGAAAAGGAAAAGGGACGTGCGAAAACACGGCTTTGTAATGTAGGAGACACAAGTTATGGAGTGGAGTTTGAAATACTGGGTGGGTGAGATAGATAGATGATAGGCTAAAAGAAAAGGAGATTGTGGGATCTGGAACTGGAATTATGTCGTCCACTGACCGAGAGAGAGAGAGATAGAAACAAAAAAAAAGGGTTTTAGAAACTGGGCAACCAACGAATACGTCTTGTATAAAGAATCTAAAATACACAAGCCTTTTGGGCACATGAACCAAGCTTGGGTGAGCTACAGACAAGTATACATGCGGCCGGGCACAGTACAGCGACAGCGTGAGCGTCAGCCAGGTAGTCCGCCGCCGCGGTCGGTGTGGCCGGGGCCGGCGGATTATCGCCCGCCGTCCGCTGGGACGTGGGCCCCACGAGACCAACCCGCAGAGACACAGAGGCCACAGGCCAGTGGCATGGGGCCGCTCCTCTGATCCTCTATTTTTCTCCATTTCTATATACAATATATTGTTTTTTTTTTCGTGGAGTTTGTGGCTGAGCTGCAATGGCCTGCGCCATTTATGCCCAGTAAATAGTGGTAGTACCTGACCTGACCACACAGGCCAGCATTTTTATGTTCTTCCATGCCATGCCATGCCATTGCCAGGTTGCAATGCAAGCCTCTCTTTTATTTGCGGTGGCCAGCCGTGCCTGCCGCCGATCTGCCATGTGCCATCCATCATCCTAGCAATATATGCGAATACTCGGAAGGTCACCGCAAATTACATGCAAGCTGCGTGACCACACCCCGCACGCCTGAATGTGGCTGGAGTTTCTTGTTTGCTGAGCGATAGGCCGGCTTGCAAGGTAATCCAGACCCTAAAGACGTGCGCAGGATGGAAACGCCTTTTTGGAGCGATGCATTATCGATCGACGCATTATTTTCCCGCACAGGCAATCCAAAAGGGAAAGGCTTCCATTAAGTGTGGGATCTGTGAAAATGACCTGGTCCGTGGGAACTCAGATTATTCTTGCCATTTTTTTTTGTGGGCCGCGTAAGTTGATACGTATTTCAAATATTAAACCAATCTAATCTGTTGGACCCACAGCCATGACTAGATAGAGAGCATATCATATGCAAAATGGAAAAGACAGAGAAAAAGGATGATGAAGAAACGGTTTCGCTGAATCGTTCGTCGCTCTATCCTATGTTCGTGTAGTAGTAATGTGTAGGTATAGATGTCCAAACAGGCCATCCGGCACGGACCTGGTCCGAACCCGTTTCGACCCGGTACGAATAATGCCGGGCCAGTCACGATCCGTTGATGCTCTGGGCCGGGTCGTGCTGGCCCACGTGTCTAGGGACATTCCCAAACCCGACACACACATGGATAAATCGTGTCGTGCCGGGCTGACCCGTCCGCCCGGTAGACCTGAACGTACCGGGCCGACCACTGGCCCGAACCAACAGTAGAACAGTATACACATACATATATTTAATAGAACTAATCAGATATAATAACATATTATTTACAGATATTAAGACAACATAATTCAGTTGTCAATTCACAAGATAATACCAGATTAATACAAATATGAAATGATCACATAAAATAACAGTTCGTTCACAGGATATTACACAAACACAAATATGAAATGATTATTAGGAGCTGTTAGTAAAATGACCGCCTCATTAAAAACCTTCTTAGGTAAAAACTCGCATCTCGTGAGAAAACCCTAATAAGAAAAAAAGGGTGCAGCCCAGCTCCCAAGTTTATAAGCTCATTACAGTCCATTACAGTGTACAGATCATTAGTTCAATACAACTCATAAGACATAAGACTAGTAGGTTGCAAGACTAAATATTTTCATCATCCCTAGCTGATTGTGTTGCTAGATCATCAAGCACAAGTTGTCGTGCTCAGCTTCAAGTTCTTGTGTGTCTTCCTCCACACTGTGTTGCAGGTGAGCATCAGCAAGTTCCTAATCTTTGATGCAGGATAATATCCATATCAGGAGCTAGACGACGTCGACGCTCTTCAATCACCCTGCCAACAAGACTAAAGATAGACTCTGAGGAAATAGTAGATGCTGGCACTGTCGAGACATCTTTAGTTAGCAGTGAAATAATATGATAAGTTAACTTATGTTGATGCCACCAAGAAAGGACATTGAAGTCCTCATCAAACTAAGTGATAGTATCACTGTCTAAGTAGGAAGCTAACTCAAAGGTAGATGCAACAGTAGAGATAGCTTGAGGGGTTGAAGAAGAAGAACCTGATCTCCTTCCAAAAGGAGTAGAGAACTCACCATCAAGGTCATCATCACCATAAATGTCATCCCATGCCATTTTTCTTACCAGATAGGCGAGATGATGGTTGGTGGGCGCCACACGTGCGTGTGTCACCAAATTTGGTCTCATACAATTGGAAAACCTTGGTTAGTTTAGTACGAACATCAAATGGAAGCATAGAGTAACAAGTACCAGTTAAACTAGATAACCTGATAAGTACTTTGTTAAAACCTCTCATCTTAGCTCTCGGATCCAAAATAAAGGCAACTGCATATAAGATTGGAATGTCCCTCCAGTATTTCAAGAATTTATGTTTCATAGGAACAACAACACATCTAAGTAATGGATCATTCTCAAATGCATTTAGATATCTAGCAATCCTCAGAATATGATGCAACATTAAAGTAGCAGTAGGGTAGTAACACACCAGACAATGCAACAGTTGACTCATAATAATTCTAAGAAAGATAAGACTTTTTTTGCAATAGCACAATGATTATCAGTGGGTAAAGGAGTCACATCCTCATTCAAAGGATACTGAGTTTTGATAAAAAACTGAGAAGGCGGACTTGTGAGGTAACAAATGCTTAAGCATTAAGTAGGTGGAGTTCCATCTAACATCTATGTCAACACCAAATTTACGAGGACGAATAGCCATACTCATACAATAGCTTTTATATGCAGATATACGTTGATTGGAAGCATTTAGAAATGTTATAGTAGTTCTAAAATCGTCAAGATAAGTTCTAATAGGATCCAGACCAGCTTTAACCACTAGATTAATCACATGACATGAACAACGTTGATGCAAAAACATGGTAGACAAGTCATCATTAGGTGCATCAAGATTACTATCATGCAAAGCAGGAACATGTACACCAAGGTAACCAGTTAAGAAAGGTCTAAGATATTTTATTGCAACATTATTTGAGGAAGCATTGTCTAAAGTAATGGCAAAGACTTTATCAGTTAAAGCATAATCATCGATTATAGCAGCAATATGATTAGCAATGTTTACACCACTATGCTTACCATCAATTAGCCTAAGTGCAAGCAACCGTTTTTCTAATTCCCACTTAGAATTAACGAAATGGGCAACTACACTCAAGTAATCTTCTTTTGCCTTGCCAGACCAAATATCAGAAGTAAGACAAACAAAACCAACATCATTTTTAAAAGATCCAATTAGGTTCACCATATGTTCATTATAAAATTTAACCATGTCCCTTGCAGTTGTCTGTCTAGAAACATGCACTAGTCTAGGGTTATGAGCACGATTGATATAAAATTGAAAAGCAAGAGTAGAACCATGCCATAAAGGAAGGTCATCCCTAGCAATCAAATGACACAGTTCAGTCCTAGCAATAGAAGCAGAGTACTCCCAACGTTGCAAAGTACTGTCAGCATTGTACTTAAGCACATATTGGACTTGCCCAGAGAGTTCATGTGCTTTCTTAGCAGGGCAATTATGATGAAGCAAATGGCCAGTACCAGAAGTAGATCGAGCAGTAAGTGTTTGCTTACAGTGCTTGCAACGAGCAGCACACCTGACTTTCTTACCATTCACAATCTTAGTCAATTCATCAAAGTCATTCTAGCACTTGGACCTTTTCTTCGAGTTCGAGTTGCTACCACCAGCATCAGGATCAGGGACTAACTCTGGCGGGCTTGTGGAGCCTGTGCTAGTCCCTATCCCAGAATTGGCAACAATATTGAAAGTCGCATAGAGGGGGTGAATAGGATGAATCTGAAATTTATAAACTCAATCACAACTACAAGCCGGGTTAGCGTTAGAAATGTAAACGAGTCCAAGAGAGAGGGCGCAAAACAAATCGTGAGCAAATACAGAGTGAGACACGATGATTTGTTTTACCGAGGTTCGGTTCTTGCAAACCTACTCCCCGTTGAGGTGGTCACGAAGACCGGGTCTCTTTCAACCCTTTCCCTCTCTCAAACGGTCACTTAGACCGAGTGAGCTTCTCTTCTCAATCAAACGGAACACAAAGTTCCCGCAAAGACCACCACACAATTGGTGTCTCTTGCCTTGGTTACAATTGAGTTTGATCACAAGAAGAATGAGAAAGAAAAGAAGCAATCCAAGCGCAAGAGCTCAAATGAACACAGCAAATCTCTCTCTCTAATCACTAAAGCTTTGTGTGGAGTTGGGAGAGGATTTGATCTTGAAAGCATCTAGGCCCCTGGTTGGTTTTAGTGATTAATGACAACGTAATATTACATGTGACTAACGTGTGTTTTGCAGAAACAAATGGTAAGTTAGGTCGCATGACAGGTAGAAGTACTACAACGGTGAAAACAATCCCGGACATAAGAACTCGAAGCGACGGCTAAAACGACGAAACAAAAGGTGAAGGTCTACGGAGTCCGAGTGTCAAGGAGATGTGGACACTCGCATTTTAGTTAGGTCTTTTATTCTCTTTTAGCCGTACTATAAAGAGGGGTTGTCGATGAGTAGTTTGACCAAGAGAGTTCTAGTGTAGTGTTGGTGCACAATCACACTCATACACAGTGCTAGGTGTCACTCTAGAACTCACACTCAAGTTAGAACGAAAACCGATTTGAAAAACAGCTGAAAAACAAGAGTTAGTGTTTCTGGCGTTGGGGCACCGGACTGTCCGGTGTGCACCGGACTGTCCGGTGCACCCTCTGCCAGATGGGGCCAGGCTGGTCCGCGGCAGAGACTTTGGCTCCGCAGAAACCCGAGAGCGCAGCGTTCAGAGTTGAATTTTAGTGGCACACCGGACACCGCACCGGACTGTCCGGTGTGCACCGGACAGTGAACTGTTCATTGTCCGGTGCGTCATGAGTCCAACGGCTATCTGTCAGAACTAGCCGTTGGAAACGACCGTTGGCGCACCGGTGGCGCACCGTTGGCGCACCGGTGGCGCACCGGACTGTCCGGTGCGCCATCGCGCAGTAAATTGCCTGTAACGGCTAGTTGGTGGGTGAGGGCTATTTATACCCCCTCCACCCACCATATTCAATGTCTTGCACTCCACATTTATTCCAGCACATTGCTAGAGCTTTGCAAGCACCAAAAGCCTAGTGAGGAGATTAGTGAATCATAATCCGAGTTTGTTCCTCATTAGCGCTAGTGAGAGCCACCTAGAGCACACACCACTTGCATTAGGCTTCTCTTGGTCAAGCGAAAGTCTACGGCTTGTTACTCTTGGTGATCGGCATCACCTAGACGGCTTGGTGGTGTTGGGAGCTCGGTGATCACCGTGAAGATCTTGTTGGTGACCCGACTCAAGTCTGTAAGCGGTCTCGAGGGATCCACCGCGCCGGAGTGGCAAAGGATCATCTCGTAGTGAGCACTTGGTTCTTGCGAGGACCAAGGGGGAGCGATACCCTTGCGCGGGTGCTCCAACGAGGACTAGTGGAGAGTGCCGACTCTTCGATACCTCGGGAAAAATTGGAGGAGTCTTCTAAACTTTGCTTTACATTCCGCACTTAATTCAAGCACTTTACATTGTGTATTTGTTTAGCAAGTATTTGAAGTATTATCTTAGCTTTGTTGCATCTCTAGTATTATACTCTTAGTGCTAGTTGTTGGGGTGAAGTTGGGCTCTTGCTTATCTCTTGCTTAGGTTTTAATTAGTGTTGATTTTTAGAAAAGCCCAATTCACCCCCCCCTCTTGGGCATCGTGATCCTTTCAATTGGTATCGGAGCCTTGTTGCTCATAGATTAGCTTAACCGCTAGAGTTACGATGTCCGGTGGGGATGGACCTCCTCCCGTTTTTGATGGTGACGATTTTCCTTATTGGAAAATTCGTATGGAAGCATACTTAGAGGCTATAGATATTGGTGTCTATAGAGCCGCCACACAAGGGTTCCCCGAACCTAGAGATCCCACAAATCTTGTAGGTGATGAGTTCAATTATGATAAATGGAATGCTAAGGCCAAAAACACCCTTTTTAGAGGCCTTTGCAAAGATGTGTTCAATAGAGTAAGAAATCATAAAAATGCTCATGATTTGTGGATGGATATTTGTGCTCTACATGAAGGAACTAGAAGTGAACGTGAGGAAAGATATCACATAGCCATGCGAAAGTTAAACTCTTTTGAAATGCTTACTAATGAAAATGCAAATGCTATGTACTCACGACTTAATATTCTTGTAGAGGAAGTCAATGGATTGGGACTTACTCAAATCTCACAACCGGATGTTGTGAGGAAGATTCTCAGTGTCCTCCCAATAGACAAATATGGACACATTGTCACTGTGCTACATCAAATGGATCTTTCGGTTACCACACCTACACAAATTTTGGGAAAGATCAATGCCCATGAAATGTACATGCACATCAACGACAAAGAAGAATCATCTTCCAAAAGAAAGGATTTGGCTCTCAAAGCAAATCATGAAAGAAAAGGAAAAGCAAAAATACAAGTTGAGGAAGAATCCTCAAGTGATGATGATCTTGATGCAAACATTGCCTTGATGGTAAGGAAGACCACCAAGATGTTGAAGAAGCTAAATAGAGAAGGCATCAAATTTGATTCAAGAAAGAAGAAGTTCTTTTCCAACAAAAGAAAGCCCATTTCTGAGATGGACTGCTACAACTGTGGTGAGCTTGGTCATCTTGCTCATCAATGCAACAAGCCCAAGAAGAACAAGTTCAAGGGCAAGAAAGAAGATGACAGCGATGATGAAAAGAAGGAAAAGAAATTCTTCAAGAGGAAGGATGGAAAGCAAAAGAAGTTTCACAAGAAGAAGAATGGAAAGGCATATATTGTTGGCGACTGGCTCACCGACATCGAATCATCAAGTGGGTCTTCTTCAAGTGAAGAAGAAAATGATGAAAAAGTTGCCGCCATCGCCGGGGACTTCTCTTCACCACCACCATCGCCATCATCTACTTCTCACCTATGCCTCATGGCTAGGGGTGAACGGAAGGTACAAAATGATATTAATATTGCTGATGATAGTGATAGTGATAGTGATGAAGAATTTGCTTCACCTTCATATGATGAGTTAGCTGACTTACTTAAAGAATATACTCAAATCATTAGAAAGTCAAAAGCTAAATGTGATAGGTTGAAAAATGAAAATGAATCTTTAAATGCCAAGTATGACATAGTTATAAAGGCTAGTGATGAAATAAAAGAAGAAAATAAAACTATGTCATCAACTGTGAATAAGCTCACAAATTCCCTAAAAGAGGCTAAGGAAAAATATGACAAATTAAATGAAGCTAATAGGGAGTTGCAAAATAGACTAGTAAAGATCAAGGAAGAATATACTCAAATTAAATTTGATCATGACAATCTTCTTGTTGAAAATGAACTTTTATCTTGCAAAACACATGAGGCTATTAACCCTGTTGTTAAGCTTGATGTAGCAACCTCATGTGATGATTTGATTCAAGAAGAGCAAACTAGTCTACATGCTGAATTGACTGAAAAAGTTGAAGTCCTGACTTTAGACAACCAAAAATTGAAGAATTATTTGACTGATGCAACTACTAGAGGAAAAGTTGCTATTGAGAACAATGATTTCAACAATGAGTTGGTAGTGGATAATCAAAGGCTTAAGAATGAGGTCAAGAAACTAAAAAGTGAAAATGAACATCTTGCAACAAGTGTGCAAAAGTTCAACAAGGGTCAATACCTCCAAAATGAGCTGCTTATGAACACTGTTATGAAAAATAACAAGAGTGGTATTGGATACAATGCTTTTGTGCAAAAGAAAGCTACCACTCAATACAAGCCGAAGCAGACTCACAAGCCTATCAAATGCTTTGAGTGTGGAAATGAAGGTCACTTTGCCCACAACTGCAAAGCCAAACCACCAACTCCCTTGCCTAAGCACTCAAGACCATTTGCTTTCAATGCTCACTATGTTCTAAGAAAGGTTGCAAATGGAAAGGTTAAGGTTACATTCCTAGGTCCACCAAACAAGAATAGACCTAGACAAATCTGGGTGGCAAAGTCCTTAATTGAGAGAGTCACTGGTCCTATGCAATATAGGGCCCTCAAAACTCAAGCTTGAATTGTCTGTGAATGTAGGTGAACTACAAGACCGGTGGGAGCCATTGGGTTATTGACAGTGGATGCACACAACATATGACAGGCAACCCACGGATGTTCACCTCACTAGATGAAAATGTTGATGGACAAGATAAAATCACATTTGGAGACAATTCAAAAGGAAAAGTGCAAGGACTTGGCAAGGTGGCAATCTCAAATGATTTATCAATATCAAATGTTCTCTTAGTTGCACCTTTGAGCTTCAATTTATTATCAGTGGGTCAACTCTGTGATCTTGGACTTCAATGCTTATTCACTCCAACAGAGGTTATTGTAACAAAGATGGATGATGAATCAATGGTATTCAAGGGATTTAGATACAACAACCTCTACTTAGTGGATTTCACTTCAGAAGATGCAGACTTAAGAACTTGCCTCTTCACCAAAGCTTCTCTTGGATGGCTTTGGCATAGGAGGCTTGCACATGTTGGGATGAGCACACTCAAGAAGGTATTAAAGAAAGATATGATTAGAGGATTAAAGGATGTGGTGTTTGAAAAAGACAAGCCATGCAGTGCATGTCAAGCTAGAAAGCAAGTTGCTAATACACATCCCACTAAAGCTTTCATGTCAACATCAAGGCCACTGGAACTACTTCATATGGATTTGTTTGGACCTACAAATTATGTCAGTGCCGGTGGCAACCTCTACTGTCTAGTGATTGTTGATGACTTCTCAAGATACACTTGGGTGTTCTTTCTCCATGACAAATCTGAAGTTGCATCTATATTCAAGAAGTTTGCCAAGAAAGCACAAAATGAATTTGATTGCAAGATTAAGAAAATTAGAAGTGACAATGGCAAAGAATTTGACAACACCAACATTCATGAGTACTGTGATGAAATTGGGATCAAACATGAAGTATCTGCCACATACACACCTCAACAAAATGGAGTTGTTGAAAGGAAAAACAGGACCTTGATCACTCTTGCAAGAACAATGATTGATGAGTATAACACACCGGAGAGGTTTTGGGCCGAAGCTGTCAACACTGCTTGTTATGCATCAAACAGGCTATTTCCTCACCGGCTACTTGAGAAGACTCCTTATGAACTGCTAAATGGGAAAAAGCCAGACGTCTCCTTCTTCCGGGTGTTTGGGTGCAAATGCTACATCTACAAGAAACGCCATCACCTAGGGAAGTTTCAAAGACGTTGTGATATTGGTTTTCTTTTGGGTTATTCATTAAAGTCCAAAGCATATCGAGTATTTGATAGTCGCCTAGAGGGGGGGTGAATAGGGCGAAACTGAAATTTACAAAAATAATCACAACTACAAGCCGGGTTAGCGTTAGTAATAAAGAAACGAGTCCGTGAGAGAGGGCGTAAAACAAATCGCAAGCAAATAAGAGTGTGACACGAGGATTTGTTTTACCGAGGTTCGGTTCTCGCAAACCTACTCCCCGTTGAGGAGGCCACAAAGGCCGGGTCTCTTTCAACCCTTCCCTCTCTCAAACGATCCCACGGATCGAGTGAGCTTTCTCTTCTTCTCAATCAACCGGGAACAAAACTTCCCCGCAAGGGCCACCACACAATTGGTGCCTCTTGCCTTGGTTACAATTGAGTGATGATCTCAAGAACAAGTGAGAAAGAAAAGAATGCGATCCAAGCGCAAGAGCTCGAAAGAACACAAGCAAATCACTCTCTCTAATCACTATGGTGTTGTGTGGAATTTGGAGAGGACTTGATCTATTTGGTGTGTCTAGAATTGAATGCTAGAGCTCTTGTAGTAGTTGAGAAGTGAAGAACTTGGATGGCAATGAATGTGGGGTGGTTGGGGTATTTATAGCCCCAACCACCAAAAGTGACCGTTGCTGGAAGCTCTCTGTTCGATGGCGCACCGGACAGTCCGGTGCACACCGGACAGTCCGGTGCCCCTGCCACGTCACCATTGCCGTTGGATTCTGACCGTTGGAGCTTCTGACTTCTGGCCCCTCCTGGGTGTCCGGTGCACACCGGACAGGTACTGTTTGATGTCCGGTGCACCGGTATGGGCGTCCCTGACGTCTGCGCGCGCTGCGCGCGCATTAAATGCTCCGCAGGGAGCCGTTGGCGCCGCAGGGAGCCGTTGCTCCGCTGGCACACCGGACAGTCCGGTGAACACCGGACAGTCCGGTGAATTTTAGCGGAGCGGCTGCCGCGAGAACCCGAGGCTGGCGAGTTCCGGAGACGGCGCTTCCTTGGAGCACCGGACAGTCCGGTGCACACCGGACAGTCCGGTGAATTTTAGCGCGCCGGCTTCCGAGAATTCCCGAGGGCGAAGAGTTTGAAGTCGGAGTCCTCTGGTCGCACCGGACATGTCCGGTGCACACCGGACAGTCCGGTGCCTTCAGTCAGAGGTGCCCTCGGTTGCCTCATTGCTCCTTTGTTGAATCCAACACTTGGTCTTTTTATTGACTGAATGTGAACCTTTTGCACCTGTATAACTTATGCACTAGAGTAAACTAGTTAGTCCAATATTTGTGTTGGGCAATTCAACCACCAAAATTATTTAGGAACTAGGTGTAAGCCTAATTCCCTTTCAATCTCCCCCTTTTGGTGATTGATGCCAACACAAACCAAAGCAAATATAGAAGTGCACAATTAAACTAGTTTACATATTGTAAGTGCAAAGGTTGCTTGGAATTTAAGCTAATATAAATACTTATTTGATGCGCATGGATGGTTTCTTTGTTTTTTGACATATTGGACCACATTTGCACCAAAGGTTTTGTTTTTGCAAATTCTTTTGTAAATTCTTTTCAAAGTCATTTTGCAAGATAGTCAAAGGTAAATGAATAAGATTTTGTAAAGCATTTTCAAGATTTGAAATTTTCTTCCTTTGTTCCAAAATGCTTTTCCTTTGACTAAACAAAACTCCCCCTCAAATAAGGTCTCCTCTTAGTGTTCAAGAGGGTTTTCCATCATTTTTGAAAATACTACTTGCTCCCCCTTTAGAACACAAAGAGATACCAATTTTGAAATTTACCATTGAAAATCATCAAATTTAAAAAATTAGGTTGTGGTGGTGCGGTCCTTTTGCTTTGGGCTCATATTTTCTCCCCCTTTGGCATGAATCGCCAAAAACGGAATCATTAGAGCCCAAAAGAAGTACTTTTCTCCCCCTTTGGTCATGAAATGAATGAGTGAAGATTATACCAAAGTTGGAGAGATGATGCAGAGCGACGGCGAAGAATGAGTAGTAGAGTGGAGTGGAAGCCTTGTCTTCGCCGAAGACCCCAATTCCCTTTCAATATACCTATGACTCGGTTTGAAATACACTTGAAAACACATTAGTCATAGCATATATAAAAGAGACATGATCAAAGGTATATTCATGTGCTATGTGTGCAAGTTTAGCAAAAGAAATTCCTAGAATCAAGAATATTGAGCTCATGCCTAAGTCGGGTAAAAGATTGTTCATCAAGAGGCTTGGTAAAGATATCGGCTAATTGATCTTTAGTATTAATGTAAGAAATCTCGATATCCCCCTTTTGTTGGTGATCCCGAAGAAAATGATACCGAATGGCTATGTGCTTAGTGCGGCTATGCTCGACGGGATTGTCGGCCATTTTGATTGCACTCTCATTGTCACATAGCAAAGGGACTTTGGTTAATTTGTAACCGTAGTCCCGCAGGGTTTGCCTCATCCAAAGCAATTGCGCGCAACAATGGCCTGCGGCAATATACTCGGCTTCGGCGGTGGAAAGAGCGACCGAATTTTGCTTCTTTGAAGCCCAAGACACCAAGGATCTTCCCAAGAACTGGCAAGTCCCCGATGTGCTCTTTCTATTAATCCTACACCCCGCCCAATCGGCATCCGAATATCCAATCAAATCAAAGGTGGATCCCCGAGGGTACCAAAGCCCAAACTTAGGAGTAAAAGCCAAATATCTCAAGATTCGTTTCACGGCCGTAAGGTGTGATTCCTTAGGGTCGGCTTGGAATCTTGCACACATGCAAACAGAAAGCATAATGTCCGGTCGAGATGCACATAAATAAAGCAATGAACCAATCATCGACCGGTATACCTTTTGATCCACGGACTTACCTCCCGTGTCGAGGTCGAGATGCCCATTTGTTCCCATGGGTGTCTTGATGGGCTTGGCATCCTTCATTCCAAACTTGCTTAGAATGTCTTGAGTATACTTCGTTTGGCTAATGAAGGTGCCCTCATGGAGTTGCTTGACTTGGAATCCTAGAAAATACTTCAACTCCCCCATCATCGACATCTCGAATTTTTGTGTCATGATCCTACTAAATTCTTCACATGTAGATTTGTTAGTAGACCCAAATATGATATCATCAACATAAATTTGGCATACAAACAAATCATTGTCAAGAGTCTTAGTGAATAAAGTAGGATCGGCCTTGCCGACTTTGAAGCCATTTGCAATAAGGAAATCTCTAAGGCATTCATACCATGCTCTTGGGGCTTGCTTGAGCCCATAAAGCGCCTTAGAGAGCCTATAAACATGGTTAGGATACTCACTGTCTTCAAAGCCGGGAGGTTGCTCAACATAGACCTCCTCCTTGATTGGTCCATTGAGGAAGGCACTCTTCACGTCCATTTGATAGAGCTTGAAGCCATGGTAAGTAGCATAGGCTAATAATATGCGAATTGACTCAAGCCTAGCTACGGGTGCATAGGTTTCACCAAAATCCAAACCTTCGACTTGTGAATACCCCTTGGCCACGAGTCGAGCTTTGTTCCTAGTCACCACACCATGCTCGTCTTGCTTGTTGCGGAAGACCCACTTGGTTCCTACAACATTTTGGTTAGGACGTGGAACTAAGTGCCATACCTCGTTCCTCGTGAAGTTGTTGAGCTCCTCTTGCATCGCCATCACCCAATCCGAATCTTGAAGTGCTTCCTCTATCCTGTGTGGCTCAATAGAGGAAACAAACGAGTAATGTTCACAAAAATGAGCAACACGAGATCGAGTAGTTACCCCCTTATGAATGTCGCCGAGGATGGTGTCGACGGGGTGATCTCGTTGTATTGCTTGGTGGACTCTTGGGTGTGGCGGTCTTGGTTGATCATCCTCCTTGTCCTTATCATTTGCATCTCCCCCTTGATCGATGCCGTCATTTTGAGGTGGCTCATCTTCTTGATCTTCTTGTTCAACATCTTGAGCCTCATCCTCAATTTGAGTTGGTGGAGATGCTTGCGTTGAGGAGGATGGTTGATCTTGTGCACTTGGAGGCTCTTCGGATTCCTTAGGACACACATCCCCAATGGACATGTTCCTTAGCGCTATGCATGGAGCCTGTTCTTCACCTATATCATCAAGATCAACTTGCTCTACTTGAGAGCCGTTAGTCTCATCAAACACAACGTCACAAGAAACTTCAACAAGTCCTGAGGACTTATTAAAGACTCTATATGCCCTTGTGTTTGAGTCATATCCTAGTAAAAAGCCTTCTACAGTTTTAGGAGCAAATTTAGATTTTCTACCTCTTTTGACAAGAATAAAACATTTGCTACCAAAAACTCTAAAATATGAAATATTGGGCTTTTTACCGGTTAGGAGTTCATAAGATGTCTTCTTGAGGATTCGATGAAGATATAACCGGTTGATGGCGTAGCAGGCGGTGTTGACCGCCTCGGCCCAAAACCGATCCGGTGTCTTGTACTCATCAAGCATGGTCCTTGCCATGTCCAATAGAGTTCGATTCTTCCTCTCCACTACACCATTTTGTTGTGGAGTGTAGGGAGAAGAGAACTCATGCTTGATGCCCTCCTCCTCAAGGAAGCCTTCTATTTGAGAGTTCTTGAACTCCGTTCCATTGTCGCTTCTTATTTTCTTGATCCTTAAGGCGAACTCATTTTGAGCCCGTCTCAAGAATCCCTTCAAGGTCTCTTGGGTTTGTGATTTTTCCTGTACAAAGAATACCCAAGTGAAGCGAGAATAATCATCCACAATTACAAGACAATACTTACTACCGCCGATGCTTATGTAAGCGATCGGGCCGAACAAATCCATGTGTAGGAGTTCCAGTGGCCTCTCGGTAGTCATGATGTTTTTGTGTGGATGATGGACACCAACTTGCTTCCCGGCTTGGCATGCGCTACAAATCCTGTCTTTCTCAAAATGAACATCGGTTAGTCCTAAAATGTGTTCTCCCTTTAGAAGCTTGTGAAGATTCTTCATTCCAACATGGGCTAGTCGGCGGTGCCAAAGCCAACCCAAGTTAGTCTTAGCAATCAAGCATGTGTCGAGTTCAGCTCTATCAAAATCTACCAAGTATAGCTGACCCTCTAACACTCCCTTAAAAGCTATTGAATCATCACTTCTTCTAAAGACAGTAACACCAGTATCAGTAAAAAGACAGTTGTAGCCCATTTGACACAATTGGGATACGGAAAGCAAATTGTAATCTAAGGAATCTACAAGAAAAACATTGGAAATAGAATGGTCAGGAGATATAGCAATTTTACCCAAACCTTTGACCAAACCTTGATTTCCATCCCCGAATGTGATAGCTCGTTGGGGATCTTGGTTTTTCTCATATGAGGAGAACATCCTTTTCTCCCCTGTCATATGGTTTGTGCACCCGCTGTCGAGTATCCAACTTGAGCCCCCGGATGCATAAACCTACAAAACAAGTTTAGTTCTTTGTTTTAGGTACCCAAACGGTTTTGGGTCCTTTGGCATTAGATACAAGAACTTTGGGTACCCAAACACAAGTCTTGGAGCCCTTGTGTTTGCCCCCAACAATCTTGGCAACTACCTTGCCGGATTTGCTAGTCAAAACATAAGATGCATCAAAAGTTTTAAATGAAATGGCATGATCATTTGATGCATTAGTAGTTTTCTTTCTAGGCAACTTGGCATGGGTTGGTTGCCTAGATCTAGATGTCTCACCCTTATACATAAAAGCATAATTAGGGCCAGAGTGAGACTTCCTAGAATGAATTTTCTTAATTTTACTCTCAGGATACCCGGCAGGGTACAAAATGTAACCCTCGTTATCCTGAGGCATGGGAGCCTTGCCCTTAACAAAGTTAGACAAGTTCTTAGGAGGGGCATTAATTTTGACATTGTCTCCCTTTTGGAAGCCAATGCCGTCCTTAATGCCCGGGCGTCTCCCATTATAGAGCATGCTTCTAGCCAATTTAAATTTTTCATTTTCTAAGTCATGCTCCCTAATTTTAGCATTAAGTTGTGCTATGTGATCATTTTGTTTTTTAATTAAGGCAAGGTGATCATGGATAGCATCAACATTAATATCTCTACATCTAGTACAAATAGAAACATGTTCAACATTAGATGTAGAGGGTTTGCAAGATTTTAGTTCAATGACCTTAGCATGCAACAAATCATTCTTAGTTCTAAGGTCCGAAATAGTAGCATTGCAAACATCAAAATCTTTAGCCTTAGCAATTAATTTCTCATTCTCATTTCTAAGGCTAGCAAGAGAAATGTTCAATTTTTCAATCCTAGCAAGCAAATCATTATTATCATTTCTAGGAATTGAAACATTGCAAGTGTGAGAATCAACCTTAGCTAGCAAATTGGCATTTTCATTTCTAAGGTTGTCTAAAGTCTCATGGCAAATACTTAGCTCACTAGACAATTTTTCACATTTTTCTCTTTCTAGAGCATAAGCATTTTTAACCTTAACATGTTTCTTGTTTTCCTTGATTAGGAAGTCCTCTTGGGAGTCCAAGAGATCATCCTTTTCATGGATGGCACTAATTAGCTCATTTAATTTTTCTTTTTGTTCCATGTTAAGGTTGGCAAAAAGAATACGCAAATTATCCTCTTCATTTTTATCATCCTCATCACTAGATGTTTCATATTTAGTGGCGGACCTTGATTTTACCTTCTTTTTGCCGTCCTTGGCCATGAGACACTTGTGGCCGACGTTGGGGAAGAGGAGGCCCTTGGTGACGGCGATGTTGGCGGCGTCCTCGTCGTCGGAGGAGTCGCTTGAGCTTTCGTCGGAGTCCCACTCCCGACAGACATGGGCGTCGCCGCCCTTCTTCTTGTGATACCTCTTCTTCTCCTTCCTCTTGCCCTTCTTGTCGTCGCCCTTGTCACTATCACTTGATAATGGACATTTAGCAATAAAGTGACCGGGCTTACCACACTTGTAGCAAACCTTCTTGGAACGGGATTTGTAATCCTTCCCCTTCCGTTGCTTGAGGATTTGCCGGAAGCTTTTGATGATTAGGGCCATCTCCTCGTTGTCGAGCTTGGAGGCGTCAATTGGTTGTCTACTTGGTGTAGACTCCTCCTTCTTCTCCTCCGTTGCCTTGAAGGCCACTGGTTGCGCCTCGGATGTGGAAGGCTCGTCAAGCTCGTTGATCTTCTTGGAGCCCTTAATCATGCATTCAAAGCTTACAAAATTCCCGATGACTTCCTCGGGGGTCATTAGTGGATATCTTGGATTACCACGAATTAATTGAACTTGTGTGGGGTTAAGGAAAATAAGGGCTCTTAGAATAACCTTAACCACTTCGTGGTCATCCCATTTTGCGCTCCCGAGGTTGCGCACTTGGTTCACCAAGGTCTTGAGCCGGTTGTACATGTCTTGTGGCTCCTCCCCTTGGCGAAGACGGAAGCGACCGAGCTCCCCCTCGATCATTTCCCGCTTGGTGATCTTTGTGAGCTCATCACCCTCGTGCGCCGTCTTGAGTAGGTCCCAAATTTCCTTGGCGTTCTTCAACCCTTGTACTTTGTTGTATTCCTCCTTGCTTAGAGAGGCAAGGAGGATGGTTGCGGCTTGGGAGTTGAAGTGCTCGATTTGGGCCACTTCATCCGTGTCATAGTCCTCATCCCCTACGGATGGTACCTGTACACCATACTCAACAATATCCCATAATCTTTTGTGGAGAGAGGTTAGATGAAATCGCATCAAATTACTCCACATAGCATAATCTTCACCATTAAAAGTTGGTGGTTTGCCTAATGGGACGGAAAGTAAAGGTGTATGTTTAGGAATACGAGGGTAGCGTAGGGGAATCTTACTATACTTCTTACGCTCTTGGCGTTTAGAAGTGACGGATGCCGCGTCGGAGCCGGAGGTAGATGTCGATGAAGTGTCGGTCTCGTAGTAGACCACCTTCCTCATCCTTTTGTGCTTGTCCCCACTCCGATGCGGTTTGTGAGAAGAAGATTTTTCCTTCTTCTCCTTGTGGTGAGAAGAGGAAGATCGTTTCTCCTTCCGCTTGGAGGAGCTCTTCTTCTTCTCCCTTCTCTTGGTGCGGGACTCTTCTGATGAAGTGCTCCCTTGGCTTGTAGTGGGCTTGTCGCTGGTCTCCATCTCCTTCTTGGCGTGATCTCCCGACATCACTTCGAGCGGTTAGGCTCTAATGAAGCACCGGGCTCTGATACCAATTGATAGTCGCCTAGAGGGGGGGTGAATAGGGCGAAACTGAAATTTACAAAAATAATCACAACTACAAGCCGGGTTAGCGTTAGTAATAAAGAAACGAGTCCGTGAGAGAGGGCGTAAAACAAATCGCAAGCAAATAAGAGTGTGACACGAGGATTTGTTTTACCGAGGTTCGGTTCTCGCAAACCTACTCCCCGTTGAGGAGGCCACAAAGGCCGGGTCTCTTTCAACCCTTCCCTCTCTCAAACGATCCCACGGATCGAGTGAGCTTTCTCTTCTTCTCAATCAACCGGGAACAAAACTTCCCCGCAAGGGCCACCACACAATTGGTGCCTCTTGCCTTGGTTACAATTGAGTGATGATCTCAAGAACAAGTGAGAAAGAAAAGAATGCGATCCAAGCGCAAGAGCTCGAAAGAACACAAGCAAATCACTCTCTCTAATCACTATGGTGTTGTGTGGAATTTGGAGAGGACTTGATCTATTTGGTGTGTCTAGAATTGAATGCTAGAGCTCTTGTAGTAGTTGAGAAGTGAAGAACTTGGATGGCAATGAATGTGGGGTGGTTGGGGTATTTATAGCCCCAACCACCAAAAGTGACCGTTGCTGGAAGCTCTCTGTTCGATGGCGCACCGGACAGTCCGGTGCACACCGGACAGTCCGGTGCCCCTGCCACGTCACCATTGCTGTTGGATTCTGACCGTTGGAGCTTCTGACTTCTGGCCCCTCCTGGGTGTCCGGTGCACACCGGACAGGTACTGTTTGATGTCCGGTGCACCGGTATGGGCGTCCCTGACGTCTGCGCGCGCTGCGCGCGCATTAAATGCTCCGCAGGGAGCCGTTGGCGCCGCAGGGAGCCGTTGCTCCGCTGGCACACCGGACAGTCCGGTGAATTTTAGCGGAGCGGCTGCCGCGAGAACCCGAGGCTGGCGAGTTCCGGAGACGGCGCTTCCTTGGAGCACCGGACAGTCCGGTGCACACCGGACAGTCCGGTGAATTTTAGCGCGCCGGCTTCCGAGAATTCCCGAGGGCGAAGAGTTTGAAGTCGGAGTCCTCTGGTCGCACCGGACATGTCCGGTGCACACCGGACAGTCTGGTGCCTTCAGTCAGAGGTGCCCTCGGTTGCCTCATTGCTCCTTTGTTGAATCCAACACTTGGTCTTTTTATTGACTGAATGTGAACCTTTTGCACCTGTATAACTTATGCACTAGAGTAAACTAGTTAGTCCAATATTTGTGTTGGGCAATTCAACCACCAAAATTATTTAGGAACTAGGTGTAAGCCTAATTCCCTTTCAGTATTCAACCATGCCACTGGTATGGTAGAAGAAACATATGATGTGGAATTTGATGAGACTAATGGCTCCCAAGGAGCACTTGAAAATCTTGATGATGTAGGTGATGAGCCACTAAGGGAAGCAATGAAGAACATGCCTATTGGAGCTATCAAACCAAAAGAAGATGAAGAAGAAGTGCAAATCATTGACAGGCCTTCTTCATCAAATGTACCACAAGATGATGAAAAAGATGAGAGGCATGCAAATGAAGATACATTTGTCTCTCTTGAACAAGCAAGGGTACAAGCCGAAGATGTTGATGCTCCAGGATCTTCTTCCCAAGTGGTTAACAGGAGGAACTCATCACTACTTCAAGCTCATCCTCAAAACCAAATCATCGGGAGTCCTTCACAAGGGGTTATTACTCGATCACATAGACATGCTTCTTTTATTGAACATCACTCTTTTGTTTCTTGTGTTGAGCCTACTTGTATAGATGAGGCGCTACAGGATCCGGACTGGGTGAATGCCATGCATGAAGAACTTAACAACTTCACCCGTAACGAAGTTTGGACCCTGGAGAAGCCTCCACAAGATGCAAGAATCATAGGAACAAAGTGGGTGTTCAGAAACAAACAAGATGATCAAGGTGTAATTGTAAGAAACAAGGCAAGACTTGTCGCGAAGGGATTCTCTCAAGTTGAAGGCTTAGATTTTGGAGAGACCTTTGCACCGGTTGCTCGACTGGAAGCCATCCGTATCCTACTTGCATATGCATCATGCTATGATATAAAACTTTATCAAATGGATGTAAAAAGTGCATTTTTAAATGGCTTCATAAATGAACTTGTATATGTTGAGCAACCGCCTGGATTTGAAGACCCTAGATATCCTAACCATGCTTACAGGTTGTCCAAGGCGCTTTATGGGCTAAAGCAAGCTCCAAGGGCTTGGTATGAGCGCCTTCGCGACTTCCTCATCGAAAAGGGCTTCAAGATCGGGACCGTCGACACAACTCTCTTCACAAAGAAACATAACGGTGATATTTTCATTTGTCAAGTATATGTTGATGATATAATCTTTGGCTCGACAAATGACTATCATTGCAAGGAATTTGGTGAGTTGATGTCGAAGGAGTTCGAGATGTCAATGATTGGTGAGCTAACATACTTCCTCGGCTTTCAAGTCAAGCAAATGAAAGATGGTAACTTTCTCTCACAAGAGAAGTATACCAAAGACTTGTTGAAAAGGTTCAACATGGAGAAGTGCAAACCAATCAAGACCCCCATGCCTACAAATGGACATCTCGACTTAGATGAGGGAGGTAACCCGGTTAATCAAACTCTCTACCGTTCTATGATTGGTAGTTTATTATACCTTACCGCATCTAGGCCCGATATTATGTTTAGTGTCTGCATGTGTGCTAGATTTCAATCTAATCCTAAGAAAGCTCATCTTCGCGCTGTTAAGAGAATTCTTAGGTATCTCAGGCACACCACAAGCGTTGGTCTGTGGTATCCCAAAGGAGCTACTTTTGATTTAATTGGTTATTCTGATTCGGATTATGCCGGTTGCAAAATTGATAGGAAAAGTACTTCTGGGGGATGCCATTTGCTTGGTAGATCACTAGTTTCTTGGTCATCCAAAAAGCAAAACAGTGTTGCCTTGTCAACTGCCGAAGCGGAATACATTGCCGCGGGTGCTTGTTGCACACAGATTTTATATATGAAACAAACCCTTCTAGACTATGGCGTAGTTCTAGATAAGGTACCTTTGTTGTGTGACAATGAGAGTGCTGTTAAAATTGCTAATAATCCTGTTCAACACTCTCGCACCAAGCACATTGATATCCGTCATCACTTCCTTAGAGATCATGTTGCTAAAGGAGATATCATTTTAGAAGGAGTGAGGTCGGAAGATCAATTAGCGGATATTTTCACTAAGCCACTTGATAAGACCCGCTTTTGCATGTTGAGGAATGAACTAAATATTCTTGATCTCAGAAATTTTATGTAAAATGTCAAATGGTGTTGTCAAGCCTGCATTGCATGTTTAAATTCCTTGTATTGCATCTAGGGCTTGTCTAACCTAGTTAAGATAACCGCCAACAAAGCGAGTGAAAAAGCTTAACTCGGGTCAAACTTGACAAGTCTTAGTTTTAAGCTTTTAGCACTTAAATTCTTACTTTTTATGCAATTGTTGGTTCTTGAAATATGCATGAGGTACTGCACTTAGGGGGAGTATTCAAAACTCAAATCACTCATGAAAAACCCCTAGTGCAAGCCAAAATGCAAATTTCACCATTTGCCTATTTTCTCTAAAAATTATCTAGCCTATGGCAAAATATTTTGAAAAGTATATGAGGGTGCCAATACCTGTCCCAACAAGTGTTATTTTGTGTGATTATAAGTTGGGATTTGGTTTGGTTGGGAGTTAGATAGAAATTCAAAATTTTCCAAACTCTCCTCTGTCTGGGCTCACCGGACAGTCCGGTGTGCACCGGACACTGCACTGTGCAATGTCCGGTGCACCGGCAGCCGCGCGCTTTGAATCAGTTTTCTTGTGCGCTGTCCGGTGGTTCATCGGACAGCTACTGTGCGCTGTCCAGTGTGCACCGGACAGGCGCTGTAGGCTGTCCGGTGTGCCCATGTCGCGTTTTAAAAAACGGCCCCCAGCCCGACCGAGCCAGAGGCTCCTTTTATTTCCCAGCCAGCGCCCGCTGCTCTCTGTCTCTGGCGTCTCCTCCCCGTCGCCGGCGATCTCCCCCACCGGCGACCACCCTGCTCCGGCAATCGTGTGCCTGGGCTCGCCTCTTTCCCCTCGGTGAGCAGTCCTTCCCCCTCTCCTTTCCTCTCACCCCTGCTCTCGGTTTGTAAGGCACCCTGGCACTCAAGTCTCCACCCCTGTCCACCTTTTGAATTCTTGTCAAATCTGGTGAATCCTTGATTGTGGTTTGTGAGTCTCTGTGTGCATTGAGTATCCCTGCAGGTTCTTAGCTCCTTCGGGAGGGTTTTCCCACCTCAAATAGCCATTTCTCCGAAACCCTAATTCCCCGCACGCCACATGCTCGGTGAAATGCCCAAACCAGCCAAAAATGCTCCAATTGAACTCAAATTTTTCAGGCACCTTCACAACACTTCCAGTAACCTACTTGCCAAATTTCACGCCAATCCGAGATCCCAGGCTTAAATTTCACTCAATTCCCCATTTCGAGCGATCGTTTCCGAGCCGAGTGCCCTAATCCCTTTTTATTCGCCTAAATTCAAACCAAGCACACACTTCACTCATATTCACCTATATAAACCTACTCGTGAAGTATCGGCTCAATTCCATATCGTTTTGTGCCTCATTTCGAATTCCAAACAACCTATGCCACTATTTATCCTTCAAACGTCGTTTTCACGTCGTTTGTCTTCTCGATCGTCTCGTCTCGTGTTTTCTGTGCCATATCTCTCTGTGTATGTATTTATTCACATTTCATATGCTTATGACTATGTGACTAATACGTGCTCACCTCTTCTGTCATTTCAGTGACCTTATTTGACCGTGTGCCGTCTCCCGTCCTGCCTGGATTGTCACCTCTCGTGTGAGCTTTCCAGGTAGTCATCTCATTCCTTGGTCAATCTATCGGTGATTTTTGCTCTGTGCTTAGTCTCTCTATCTCATTTGCAGACATTGGTTCAGGATGCCGCGCACGAAGAATGTGTCGGCGCCAGGAGGTGGCGATGATGAGGATCCTCGTCGCCCCTTCAGGCAGGTCAGGGGCAAGACTATTTATTTGGAGCAGCAGGAAGGCCGCAAGAAGCGGCGTACGGACAGAGCAGCCCGTGCAGCGGCAGCAGCTGCAGCAGCCGCTGCGCAGGCCGAGCTTGGAGATCAGCCGCAGACTCCGTCAGATCAAATCGCATTTCGTGTTCGTCGTCTCGCCTCCCGGCGCTCTTCCACTCACACCACCTCTGCTTCCACTCCGCCACCCACTCTGCCTGCTCCCGTCACTCCTATTGCGCCATCCACCACCACAGACATACCCATTACCTCCACCACGCCAGCTTCCACTGCTCCTCCTCCTCCCGCTCCCGCTTCAGCTCCTCCTGTCCCTCCACCTCGATTCCGGGAGCGCGATGAGACTGAGGTACAGCCACTTGCTGCGGATCCTCGTCTGTTTGACCTTCAGCGTGCTACAGCGGCACGGGTACGTAGGTTCAGATACGTACCTGTGGAGTCTTGGCTACCTGCTCAGAGAGACCCTGCAGCAGGTGAGCTTTTCAGCACACGTACTCAGGAGTCGTTTTTCAGAGCTCAGATGTCTGCCCAGATTGCTCTGCGAGTGCACCGGCTTTTGGATCTTTCAGCCTTTCTGCTTGCAGCCGGTGCTGACTCTGAGGCGCACCTCACTTATCTGCCAGGCCTTCAGACCCTTTTGACTACCAGCGGCAGGTATGTTGAGGAGTGGGTACGAGTCTTCTACGCCTCTGTTTGGATTGACCCGGATCATCACTGGATGAGGTTTCGCTTTGAGCGTGAGGATGTCACTATTACTGCCAGTCAGATCCGCCAGCTTTTTGGATTTCCCGAGTCGACGACTCGTCTTCACAGTCTTTGCTATGGCTCTTCTGACCCTCCTCGTCGCCCTCACGGCGGTGTGGCTCCGGGTATAGCTCACATCGCGGCTCTGTTCCGCCCGCCCTTCTCAGATGGGTCGCGATGTTCACCAGCAGACTTTACTACCGCAGCAAAGTACTTATATGAGCTTATCAGACGGACTCTTCTGCCGAGGATGGGATACAGGGAGGCTACCACTCATATTCAGCTTTGGCTCCTTGGTGCCCTGGTCTCTCACTCTGAGTTTGATGTTGTGGACTTCCTGATTTGTGAGATCGAGGACACCGTTTTGGATGGGATTCGTGCTCGTCGGCAGCTGCCCTATGCTCACTACTTATGCCACATCTTTGCGCAGCTGATACAGCCCCCTCGATTTCAGAGCACCCTTGAGGCCTCACGCCTCGTTTTTGGATCCTATCGTCCTGCGCCTGAGATTCCTGTGCCAGCTTCTGCTACTGTTTTTGACTCTCAGGCCGAGGATGCAGCTCTTCGTCAGTTTGACACTCAGGGTACAGCAGCTGATGATGATGATGATGATGATTTTGGGATTCCTCCTCTGCCTCCTATGCCTCCACGCTCACATGATCATGAGGCTGGGAGTTCTAGTGCTGCCCCTGCTCCTCCTCAGGCTATGGACCCTGCTCTTGCTTCGATTCTCCAGACTCTCACTCAGCAGCAGGCTCACATGGCAGCGCAGCAGGCTCACATTTTAGCCGAGCAGGCTCACCTGGTAGCTGAGCAGGCCCGGTTATCCGAGAGGATGCTCTCGATGTTCCAGAACATGCAGGACAGGCAGGATTCGTTTCAGCAGCAGCTTCTTCAGGATCGGGCTGAGAGTAGGGCATTCATGGCTCTCATGCTACAGCAGTCTGGTACCTCAGTTCCTCCGGTTCTGTCTGCTCCACCTCCTCCGCTTCACGCTCCTGTGGTGCCATCGATTCTGTCAGGACCCCCTGTTGGTACCTCTCCGCTCCGGCCGGTCACTTTGGCGTTCACCTCTCCGGCGCTCAGCTCTGTCTGCCCACAGCCGCCAGTGCCACCAGCATCTGCTGTTATCACTACCGCTGTGGCAGTATCTGTCTCCGCCTCTGTTCCGGCAGCTCCTGCAGCGCGGCCTCAGTCCGAGTCAGTACCAGCTCCAGCTTCTACCGCAGATCCTGGATCCGAGACTGACTCTGACCCTCCGCCAGCGTTCGCTCTGCTGCCTCGACCGCGATCGGATGCGCCCCCGCCGCCTCCTCCTGCTTCAGATGTTTAGGTTCAGGACCCTTTTGGTGTTTGACGCCAAAGGGGGAGAGATATGAGTTGTGAGAGTTAGGGGGAGTTAGAGAGTTAGTAGAGAGTCATGTTGATGTAATATATGTGCTTGCTACTCTCTGTACTAGCTTGATGTTTTTGGCTCACAAACTCGTCATATACTCTCGTTGCCTGATTGACTGTGTGTATTATGTTTTCACCCTATATTTTATCACCAGTCTTCTAGTTCTTGTTTCATTGATTTAACTTCACTTTTATATGAACAAGAATCTTATGATGTGTATGCGCTCACTCTTATTATTATGGTACACGTTCTTTCTGTCAAAGATTACTGAGTATAACTAACCATTCTTTCTATTGACAGAAACTTCAAAACAAACTACTCTCACAAAACTTGTAGGGTTGTCATCAATCACCAAAAAGGGGGAGATTGAAAGCATCTAGGCCCCTGGTTGGTTTTAGTGATTAATGACAACGTAATATTACATGTGACTAACGTGTGTTTTGCAGAAACAAATGGTAAGTTAGGTCGCATGACAGGTAGAAGTACTACAACGGTGAAAACAATCCCGGACATAAGAACTCGAAGCGACGGCTAAAACGACGAAACAAAAGGTGAAGGTCTACGGAGTCCGAGTGTCAAGGAGATGTGGACACTCGCATTTTAGTTAGGTCTTTTATTCTCTTTTAGCCGTACTATAAAGAGGGGTTGTCGATGAGTAGTTTGACCAAGAGAGTTCTAGTGTAGTGTTGGTGCACAATCACACTCATACACAGTGCTAGGTGTCACTCTAGAACTCACACTCAAGTTAGAACGAAAACCGATTTGAAAAACAGCTGAAAAACAAGAGTTAGTGTTTCTGGCGTTGGGGCACCGGACTGTCCGGTGTGCACCGGACTGTCCGGTGCACCCTCTGCCAGATGGGGCCAGGCTGGTCCGCGGCAGAGACTTTGGCTCCGCAGAAACCCGAGAGCGCAGCGTTCAGAGTTGAATTTTAGTGGCACACCGGACACCGCACCGGACTGTCCGGTGTGCACCGGACAGTGAACTGTTCATTGTCCGGTGCGTCATGAGTCCAACGGCTATCTGTCAGAACTAGCCGTTGGAAACGACCGTTGGCGCACCGGTGGCGCACCGGACTGTCCGGTGCGCCATCGCGCAGTAAATTGCCTGTAACGGCTAGTTGGTGGGTGAGGGCTATTTATACCCCCTCCACCCACCATATTCAATGTCTTGCACTCCACATTTATTCCAGCACATTGCTAGAGCTTTGCAAGCACCAAAAGCCTAGTGAGGAGATTAGTGAATCATAATCCGAGTTTGTTCCTCATTAGCGCTAGTGAGAGCCACCTAGAGCACACACCACTTGCATTAGGCTTCTCTTGGTCAAGCAAAAGTCTACGGCTTGTTACTCTTGGTGATCGGCATCACCTAGACGGCTTGGTGGTGTTGGGAGCTCGGTGATCACCGTGAAGATCTTGTTGGTGACCCGACTCAAGTCTGTAAGCGGTCTCGAGGGATCCACCGCGCCGGAGTGGCAAAGGATCATCTCGTAGTGAGCACTTGGTTCTTGCGAGGACCAAGGGGGAGCGATACCCTTGCGCGGGTGCTCCAACGAGGACTAGTGGAGAGTGCCGACTCTTCGATACCTCGGGAAAAATTGGAGGAGTCTTCTAAACTTTGCTTTACATTCCGCACTTAATTCAAGCACTTTACATTGTGTATTTGTTTAGCAAGTATTTGAAGTATTATCTTAGCTTTGTTGCATCTCTAGTATTATACTCTTAGTGCTAGTTGTTGGGGTGAAGTTGGGCTCTTGCTTATCTCTTGCTTAGGTTTTAATTAGTGTTGATTTTTAGAAAAGCCCAATTCACCCCCCCCCCTCTTGGGCATCGTGATCCTTTCAGATCTCTTTGGTGTGTCTTGTATTGAATGATATAGCTCTTGTAAGGTGTAGAAGTGTAGAAACTTGGATGCCATTGAATGTGGGGTGGTTGGGGTATTTATAGCCCTAACCACCAAACTAGTCGTTTGGTGGAGGCTGCTGTCGACGGACGCACCGAACAGTCCGGTGCGCCAGCCACGTCACTCGGCCGTTAGGGTTCGACCGTTGGAGCTCTGACTTGTGGGGCCTCTGGGCTGTCCGGTGGTGCACCGGACAGGTCATGTAGACTGTTCGGTGCGCCAACTGCGCGTGCTCTGACCTCTGCGCGCGCAGGCGCGCATTAAATGCGTTGCAGTCGACCGTTGCGCTTGAAGTAGCCGTTGCTCCGCTGGCACACCGGACAGTCCGGTGTGCCACCGGACACTGTCTGGTGCCTCACCGGACGGTCCGGTGAATTATAGCGGAGCGCCCTCTGATTTTCCCGAAGGTAGCGAGTTCAGCGTCGAGTTCCCTGGTGCACCAGACACTGTCCGGTGGCACACCGGACAGTCCGGTGCGCCAGACCAGGGTGCCTTTGGGATTTCTTTTAGCTCACTTTATTTGAACCCATCTTTGGTCTTTTTATTGGCTTGTTGTGAACCTTTGGCACCTGTAGAACTTATAGACTAGAGCAAACTAGTTAGTCCAATTATTTGTGTTGGGCAATTCAACCACCAAAATTTATTTAGGAAAAGGTGTAAACCTATTTCCCTTTCAATCTCCCCCTTTTTAGTGATTGATGCCAACGCAAACCAAAGCAAATAGAACTGCAGAATTTGAACTAGTTTGCATAATGTAAGTGCAAAGGTTGCTTGGAATGAAACCAATAATACTTACTAGATGCGCATGGATGTCTTTTCTTTTTATTAACATTTTGGACCACACTTGCACCACATGTTTTGTTTTTGCAAAATGTTTTAGAAATTCTTTTCAAAGTTCTTTTGCAAATAGTCAAAGGTAAATGAATAAGATTTTTGAGAAGCATTTTCAAGTTTTGAAATTTTCTCCCCCTGTTTCAAATGCTTTTCCTTTGACTAAACAAAACTCCCCCTCAGTGAAATCCTTCTCTTAGTGTTCAAGAGGGTTTTAGATATTAATTTTGAAGAGGGTGTACGAATTTGAAATTGTATCAAAATAAGATACCAATTAAAAAATCACCAATTAATAGACTCCATACCAAATAAATTTTTGTAATTGGTGATGGTGGTACGGTCCTTTTGCTTTGGGCTAATACTCTCTCCCCCTTTGGCATGAATCGCCAAAAACGGATATTTGAGTGAAATATAAGCCCCTTCTTAAACTACTCTCTCCCCTTTGGACGAAAAATAAGGAGTGAAGATTATACCAAAGTTGGAGAGTTTGTGCGGAGCGACGGCGAAGAATGATTTGATGAAGCGGAGTGGAAGCCTTGTCTTTGCCGAAGACTCCTTTTCCCTTTCAATCTATGACTTAGCATGAAATGGACTTGAAAGAACACATTAGTCATAGCACATGAAAGAGATGATCAAAGGTATATATATGAGCTATGTATGCAAGACATCAATAAAAATTCCTAGAATCAAGAATATTTAGCTCATGTCTAAGTTTGGTAAAAGTTTGTTCATCCAATGGCTTGGTAAAGATATCGGCTAATTGTTCTTTGGTGCTAACATATGCAATCTCGATATCTCCCTTTCGTTGGTGATTGAAAGGGAAATGTGCCCTTGGGCCATTTCTAAGTATTTTGGTGATTGAGTGCCAACACAAGTGCTTTTGTGTTGATTTATGTAAAGAGGTGGACAAAGTACAAATCATGTCAAAAGGTATGTTTCTAGACTTAGTACATTGTTTTATGGACTAATGTATTGTGTCTAAGTGCTGGAAACAGAAAAAATTGAATTGGAAATGAGATGGCTTTGTTCAGCCAAAGTCTGCTCAGTCTGGGTGCACCGGACAGTGTCCGGTGCGCCAGGCTGGCCCTGGCGAACAGGCTGCTCTCGGGACTTCGACGGCGGTGTACGGCTATAATTCACTGGTCTGTCCGGTGGTGCACCGGACTGTCCGGTGAGCCATTCACAGGCGAACTCGTCGCTCTCAGGAGATGATTAACGGCGTATGGCTAAAATTCACCGGTCTGTCCGGTGATGCACCGGACTGTCCAGTGAGTCAACAGTCAGCTGGGGCAACGGTCGGCCGAGGATTCCGCGCGTGACGCGTGGCCGAGCCAACGGTCACATTGGTGCACCGGACTGTCCAGTGTGCACCGGACAGTGTCCGGTGCGCCAACGGCTCTCAGACTCCAACGGTCGGCTTCGCCAAATAAGGAAGGATATCTGCACCGGACAGTGTCCGGTGGTGCACCGGACTGTCCGGTGCGCCAGTCGACAGAAGGCAAGATCTGCCTTCCAGGATTGCTCTCAACGGCTCCTAGCTGCCTTGGGGCTATAAAAGGGACCCCTAGGCGCATGGAGGAGTACACCAAGCATTCCTTGAGCACTCTTGATCACTCACACTCCATTCTTGCGCACTTGTTCGACATTCTAGTGATTTGAGCTCCGTTCTAGTGTGCTAGTCTTTTGAGCTTAAGTCTGGGTCTTGTGTGTGTATTTGCTGTGATCTTAGTGTCTTGTGTGAGTTGCTAATCCCTCCCTTACTCCGTGCTTCTTTGTGAACTTCAAGTGTAAGGGCGAGAGGCTCCAAATTGTGGATATTCCTCGCAAACGGGATTAAGAAAAGCAGGCAAAACACCGTGGTATTCAAGTGGGTCTTTGGACCGCTTGAGAGGGGTTGATTGCAACCCTCGTCCGTTGGGACGCCACAACGTGGAGTAGGCAAGCGGTTGTCTTGGCCGAACCACGGGATAACCATCGTGCCATCTCTGTTATTGATCTCTTGTGGTTATTGTGTTTTGCTGGGACTCCTCTCTAGCCACTTGTAGCACCCCAAAAATCCTAACCCAGGTTTGAAACCCTAATCTACCCTTTTCCCCCTTTCATCCTCTAATTCCAAGACCTCCACTAGTTTTTCTTTCTTCATATGCATACATTTTGTTTAATCACAAAGCACCTCACTTAGATTCTATTTTCTAAACACTTAGAGTATCCACAAAATAATTTGTTCAAAAGAAAAGGGGCAAAATGAGAAATAGGAAATAGAAAGAAAAAGAGAAAAAGAGAAAAGCTTTCTCCTTTTCCTGCTGGACCGAATCCCGGCCCAAGCCCGCGACCCCCCCTTCCCACGCGCCCGCGCTCCTCCTCTCTCGGCCCATCTTCGGCCTGCCTCCGCGCGCGCGCCAGCCCGCTCCGCACCCCGCCTCCCTCTCGCTGGCAAGGCGTCCCCACCCGTCAGCCACCCTCTCTCTCGCGCGCTCGCTCCCTCTGGCAGAGTGGCCCCCACTGGTCAGTTGCTTCGTCGTCCTTCCGCCGTCCCCTCACCGAAGTCACCTCCGGCCGTCGCCTCCGTCCTCCCCTTTGTCATCTCGCCGCACAGGGAAGTTTGGCACCGCCTCGTCCCCCCCTTGACCAACGTACTCGCCGGTACCGCCCCCGCCGTGGAGTCTCGTCGGCGACGCTGTGCGGCATTAATGCCGGCACTGTGAGGCTCACCGGCGTCCGCCAAGCTCCACCGCCCCCCCCCTTCCCTCGCGCGCCTATAAAAGGCTCGCCCCGAGCCCCTCCTTCCTCGCACCAGCCTCGGCCATCCCTCTCCTCCCCTTCCCCGGGCACAATTCGCGAAGCGCCGGTGTCGTTCTCCTCTCCGGTGAGCCCCTTCCTCCTCCTCCCTCTCCTTCTCCGTTGGTCCGGCAAGAAATTAAGTGGGCCGAGCAGCTCCCTCGCGTAGCCACGAACCCGAAGCACCACCTTCCAACCCCCGTCCCCCACCCAGAGCCCACCGGCAGCGATCCCCGCCGCGGAACTCCGCCCCTCCCCGTGGGCAGCCCCCTCCCAACCCTCTCCGGCCAAATTGAGCCTACCATTGGAACCGCCAGCCTCCGCCCGTGCCAAACCACCCTCCCTTGGTCGAAGAACCGGGCCACCGGCGGCAAGCCGCCGTCAAGCTTCCTCGGCGGCTGGCCTTTTCTCCCTCGCTCGGCCGGTTCGCCCCGCCGTCTGGCCGCGACGCCGTTTCCCCCCCCCTCTCGCTGGCAAGTGGGCCCACAGCAACGCCGTCACCCTCGCAGCCGCGCCGTCTCCCCCTCGCTCTTGGGCCGTCACTGGGCCGCAAGCGCTTCAGCGCGCGCGCTCGCGCCCGGGGTGGGCCAAAAGCCGTGTCCCCGGCCCAGGAGAGAGGAATTCTCTTTTCTTTTTCTTTTTCCACCCTTTTTCCCATTTAAATAGTTTTCTCAATATTTTATGCACCAAAAATTATCAAAAAGGATTTCCAAGGTTACATAAAATAATGTTGTTAGAAAATGGCACACTATGATTGATAAACCACTATTGATGTATTGTTTTACTGCCTGTTTCCTAGAAGAAGCGGGGACCGCAGATCCGGATCCCGTAGCTCCGGAAGAAGGGTCGGAGCCCGAACTTCCGGAAGTAGATCTTCTGTGCCAAGAGAGCTTCAACGAAGGCAAGTCCATCCTTCCCTTGATGCATAAATCACCTATTCTCTCTACCACTGCCTAGGCCGGGAACTATGGGGGAATATTGCATTGTGAGTGAGAGATGGCCCGCATTAACATATACTTTCTGGATACGAAATGTGGGTTGGAAAGAAGGGCAATGTGTACCTCCAAATTAAGTCTCTTTTTGAAAAGTTTTGCGATGAAGGGTACTCACCCTCATCACCCTGGGAGTGGGATGATCAGGGACTCCCTGGTTTAGGGGAGGGCCTAAGGTGTTGGCTCAGCTGGTTTAGGCGTGAGCAGAAGGATTGTCCCCTCATATAAGGACCGGCTTGTCATTTTCACTACCTGTACTCCTTTATCGTACAACCACTCGAGACTGTGTGGGCAGTCACTCAATCTGAACTCGTGCGGTCCAACCCTAGGGTTAAGAAGGCTGGGGAGCACCGGGAGGATAAGGAGGGGGAAAGTTTTGTCCGGTTTGGACATGGTGGTGGCCTGACTCCTTCCGGATAACCGTTAAGGTTAGGACGTACGAGTAAGGAAAGAGATCCGGCATTCGGGTCTCGCGACGGTGAGATCGCAGAAATCGGGCTAGTGGGTAAAGTGTACACCTCTGCGCAGAGTTGAAACCTATTCGAATAGTCCGTGTCCACTGGTATGGACGAGTCCGGTATGGTATGGCAATTAGAACTTTCTTTATGGGTTTCATGAAAAGAGGAATGTGTGAATAAATAGGTGTTAAGAAAGAAACTGAGGCCACAGGAGCGGGAAGCTCAGTGGCGGTTGAGTTTTTGGTTATTATAAGACTATGGGAAAAACCTTCAAGTATCTGCCTTTCTCTAAGAAAATGATGAGTGACCACAACTCCACCAAATTGAGCATGTATATCATAGGCCTTTTTCTCTCTACGGGACCGGGATGGGCTTGCGGAATACCTAGTGTATTCACCCAGATTTATTTATGTTTTTCAGCAGCCGAGGACTTCTTTTCTGCTATGCTTGATTAAGAGGGCTGTGTCTGCACCCAGTTCTGCCTGTGGCTTGGGCTAGTATATCTTCCTTCTGCGTTTCCTATTTTTGCTCTCTTGAGCTTGTACCCCGGTATTGTAATAACCTTTATCTAAACTCTGTACTATTTGAAGTAATGAATGTGTTTACTAGCCTCCTGGGACTAGTAATTGTATCACATTTGAGTCCCAAAGGATCGGGACGCTTCACCACTTGGCGATTATTGTGCTAACACTTAACCAAGTTTTTGTGGCTTAAGTTTCAAGTTTTACAGGATCACCTATTCACCCCCCCCCCCTCTAGGTGCTCTCAGTGATCCCTTAGAAAATGATACCGAATGGCTATATGTTTAGTGCGGCTATGCTCAACGGGATTATCCGCCATGCGGATTGCACTCTCATTATCACATAGAAGAGGAACTTTGGTTAATTTGTAATCATAGTCCCTAAGGGTTTGCCTCATCCAAAGCAATTGCGCGCAACAATGGCCTGCGGCAATATACTCGGCTTCGGCGGTTGAAAGAGCCACATAATTTTGCTTCTTTGAAGCCCAAGACACCAGAGATCTTCCCAAGAACTGACAAGTCCCTGATGTGCTCTTTCTATTGATTTTACACCCCGCCCAATCGGTATCGAAATAACCAATTAAATCAAATGTGGATCCCCTGGGGTACCAAAGGCTAAACTTAGGAGTATAAACTAAATATCTCAAGATTCGTTTTACGGCCCTAAGGTGAGCTTCCTTAGGATCGGCTTGGAATCTTGCACACATGCATACAGAAAGCATAATATCCGGTCGTGAAGCACATAAATAGAGTAAAGAACCTATCATCGACTGGTATACCTTTTGATCTACGGATTTACCTCCCGTGTCGAGGTCGAGATGCCCATTAGTTCCCATGGGTGTCTTGATGGGCTTGGCGTCCTTCATCCCAAACTTGTTTAGAATGTCTTGAATGTACTTGGTTTGGCTAATGAAGGTGCCCTCTTGGAGTTGCTTGACTTGGAATCCTAGAAAATACTTCAACTCCCCCATCATAGACATCTCGAATTTTTGTGTCATGATCCTACTAAATTCCTCACATGTAGATTCGTTAGTAGACCCAAATATAATATCATCAACATAAATTTGGCATACAAACAAATCATTTGCAAGAGTTTTAGTAAATAAAGTAGGATCGACCTTTCCGACTTTGAAGCCATTAGCAATAAGGAAATCTATTAGGCATTCATACATGCTCTTGGGGCTTGCTTGAGCCCATAAAGCGCCTTAGAGAGCCTATAGACATGGTTAGGATACTCACTATCTTCAAAGCCGGGAGGTTGCTCAACATAGACCTCTTCCTTGATTGGTCCGTTGAGGAAGGCACTCTTCACGTCCATTTGATAAAGCTTGAAGCCATGGTAAGTAGCATAGGCAAGTAAAATGCGAATTGACTCAAGCCTAGCTACGGGTGCATAGGTTTCACCGAAATCCAAACCTTCGACTTGTGAATATCCCTTGGCCACAAGTCGGGCTTTATTCCTAGTCACCACACCATGCTCGTCTTGTTTGTTGCGGAAGACCCACTTGGTTCCTACAACATTTTGGTTAGGACGTGGAACTAAATGCCATACCTCATTTCTCGTGAAGTTGTTGAGCTCCTCTTGCATCGCCATCACCCAATCCGAATCTTGGAGTGCTTCCTCTACCCTATGTGGCTCAATAGAAGAAACAAAAGAGTAATGCTCACAAAAATGTGCAACACGAGATCTAGTGGTTACCCCGTTATGAATGTCGCCGAGGATGGTGTTCACGGGGTGATCTCGTTGGATTGCTTGATGGACTCTTGGGTGTAGCGGCCTTGCAACTTGCTCATCCTTCTTGTCTTGATCATTTGCATCTCCCCCTTGATCATTGTCGTCGTCTTGAGGTGGCTCATCTTCCTCTTCATCATCTTGAGCCTCATCCTCATCTTGGGTTGGTGGAGATGCTTGCATGGAGGAGGATGGTTGATCCTGTGCTTGAATGGGCTCTTCGGATTCCTTAGGACACACATCCCCAATGGACATGTTCCTTAGCACGACGTACAGAGCCTCTTCGTCATCTAATTCATCAAGATCAACTTGCTCTACTTGAGAGCCGTTAGTCTCATCAAACACAATGTCACAAGAAACTTCAACTAGTCTAGTGGACTTGTTAAAGACTCTATATGCCCTTGTGTTTGAATCATATCCTAGTAAAAAGTCTTCTACAGCCTTAGGAGCAAATTTTGATTTTCTACCTCTTTTAACAAGAATAAAACATTTGCTACCAAAGACTCTAAAATATGAAACATTTGGCTTTTTACCGGTTAGGAGTTCATAAGATGTCTTCTTGAGGATTCGGTGTAGATACAACCGGTTGATGGCGTAGCAAGCGGTGTTGACTGCCTCGGCCCAAAACCGATCCGATGTCTTGTACTCATCAAGCATGGTCCTCGCCATGTCCAATAGAGTTCTATTCTTCCTCTCCACTACACCATTTTGTTGTGGCGTGTAGGGAGAAGAGAACTCATGCTTGATGCCCTCCTCCTCAAGGAAGCCTTCGATTTGTGAGTTCTTGAACTCCATCCCATTATCGCTTCTAATTTTCTTGATCCTTAAGCCGAACTCATTTTGAGCCCGTCTCAAGAATCTCTTTAAGGTCTCTTGGGTTTGAGATTTTTCCTACAAAAAGAACACCCAAGTGAAGCGAGAATAGTCATCCACAATAACAAGACAGTACTTACTCCCGCCGATGCTTATGTAAGCGATCGGGCCGAATAGGTCCATGTGGAGGAGCTCGAGTGGCCTGTCAGTCGTCAAGATGTTCTTGTGTGGATGATGAACACCAACTTGCTTCCCAGCTTGGCATGCGCTACAAATCCTGTCTTTCTCAAAATGAACATTGGTTAGTCCTAAAATGTGTTCTCCCTTTAGAAGCTTGTGAAGATTCTTCATTCCAACATGTGCTAGTCGGCGATGCCAGAGCCAGCCCATGTTAGTCTTAGCAATTAAGCAAATGTCGAGTTCAGCTCTATTGAAATCAACTAAGTATAGCTGACCCTCTAACACTCCCTTAAATGCTACTGAATCATGACTTCTTTTAAAGACAGTGACGCCTACATCAGTAAATAGACAGTTGTAGCCCATTTTACATAATTGAGAAACTGAAAGCAAGTTGTAATCTAATGAATCAATAAGAAAAACATTGGAAATGGAATGGTCAGGAGATATAGCTATTTTACCCAAACCTTTGACCAAACCTTGGTTTCCATCCCTGAATGTGATAGCTCGTTGGGGATCTTGGTTTTTCTCATATGAGGAGAACATTTTCTTCTCCCCTGTCATGTGGTTTGTGCACCCGCTATCGATGATCCAACTTGAGCCCCCGGATGCATAAACCTACAAAACAAGTTTAGTTCTTGATTTTAGGTACCCAAACGGTTTTGGGTCCTTTGACATTAGATACAAGAACTTTGGGTACCCAAACACAAGTCTTTACTCCCTTGTGTTTGCCCCCAGCATACTTGGCAACTACTTTGCCAGATTTGTTAGTCAAAACATAAGATGCATCAAAAGTTTTAAATGAAACATTGTGATCATTTGATGCAATAGGAGCTTTCCTCTTAGGCAATTTAGCACGGGTTGATTGCCTAGAGCTAGATGACTCACCCTTATACATAAAAGCATGATTAGGGCCAGAGTGAGACTTCCTAGAGTGAATTCTCCTAATTTTGTGCTCGGGATAATCGATAGGGTACAAAATGTAACCCTCGTTATCCTGAGGCATGGGAGCCTTGCCCTTTACAAAGTTAGACAATCTTTTAGGAGGGGCATTAAGTTTGACATTGTCTCCCTTTTGGAAGCCAATGCCATCCTTGATGCCAGGGCGTCTCCCACTATAAAGCATACTACGAGCAAATTTAAAATTTTCATTTTCAAGTTCATGCTCGGCAATTTTAGCATTAAGTTGAGCTATGTGGTCATTTTGTTTCTTAATTAAAGCTAGGTGATCATGAATAGCATCAACATCAATGTCTCTACATCTAGTACAAATGGAGACATGCTCAATGGTAGATGTAGAGGGTTTGCAAGAATTAAGTTCAACAATCTCAGCACGTAAAATATCATTCTTGTCTCTAAGATCAGAAATGGAAGCATTGCAAACATCTAAATCCTTAGCCTTAGCAATCAAATTTTCATTTTCATTTCTAAGGCTAGCAAGAGAAACATTTAATTCTTCAATCTTAGCAAGTAATTCAACATTATCATCTCTAAGATTGGGAATTGAAGCATCACAAACATTTGAATCAACCTTAGCAATTAAACTAACATTCTCATTTCTAAGGTTGGTGATAATATCATGGCATGTGCTTAGCTCACTAGATAATTTTTCACACTTTTCTACCTCTAGAGCATAAGCATTTTTAACCTTAACATGCTTCTTTTTTTCTTTAATTAGGAAGTCCTCTTGAGAGTCCAAGAGATCATCCTTCTCATGAATGACACTAATTAGTTCATTTAGTTTTTCCTTTTGTTGCATGTTTAGGTTGGCAAAAAGGATGCGCAAATTGTTCTCCTCATCACTAGCATTATCTTCATCACTAGAGGTTTCATATTTAGTGGAGGATTTTGATTTTACCTTCTTCCTTTTGCCGTCCTTTGCCATGAGGCACTTGTGGCCGACGTTGGGGAAGAGGAGTCCCTTGGTGACGACGATGTTGGCGGCGTCCTCGTCGGAGGAGGAGTCGGAGGAGCTCTCGTCGGAGTCCCATTCGCGGCACACACGGGCATGTGGGCATCGCCGCCCTTCTTCTTGTAGTACCTCTTCTTTTCTCTCCTCTTGCCCTTCTTGTCGTTATCCCTATCACTGTCACTAGATAGTGGACATTTTGCAATAGAGTGATCGGGCTTACCACACTTGTAGCAAACTTTCTTGGAGCGGGGCTTGTAATCCTTCCCCCTCCTTTGCTTGAGGATTTGGCGGAAACTCTTGATGATGAGCGCCATTTCCTCGTTGTCGAGCTTGGAGGCGTCGATGGGTTGTCTACTTGATGTAGACTCCTCCTTTTTCTCCTCCGTTGCCTTGAATGCGACCGGTTGTGCTTCGGGCACGGAGGGGCCATCTAGCTCGATGATTTTCTTTGAGCCTTTGATCATCAACTCAAAGCTCACAAAATTTCCTATCACTTCCTCGGGAGTCATTAGTGTATATCTAGGATTTCCTCGAATTAATTGAACTTGTGTAGGATTAAGAAATACGAGGGATCTTAGAATAACCTTGACCATCTCATGGTCATCCCATTTTGTGCTCCCGAGGTTGCGCACTTGGTTCACCAAGGTCTTCAAGCGGTTGTACATGGCTTGAGGGTCCTCGCCTTGGTTGAGTCGGAACCGACCGAGCTTCCCCTCGATCGTTTCCCGCTTGGTGATCTTGGTCACCTCATCTCCTTCGTGCGCGGTCTTGAGCACGTCCCAAATTTCCTTTGCGCTCTTCGACCCTTGCACCTTATTATACTCCTCTCGACTTAGAGAGGCGAGGAGTATAGTAGTGGCTTGGGAGTTGAAGTGGTGGATTTGGGCCACTTCGTCCGAATCATAGTCCTCATCCCCTACGGATGGTACCTATACACCAAACTCAACAACATTCCAAATGCTTGTCTGGAGTGAGGTTAGATGATGCCTCATTTTGTCACTCAACATATTATAATCTTCACCGTAAAAAACCGGTGGTTTGCCTAATGGAACGGAGAGTAAAGGGGTACGTTTGGAAATACGAGGGTAGCGTAGGGGGATCTTACTATACTTCTTGCGCTCATGGCGCTTAGAAGTTATGGACGGCACGTTGGAGCCGGAGGTTGATGGTGATGAAGAATCGGTCTCATAGTAGACCACCTTCCTCATCTTCTTTTTCTTATCGCCACTCTGATGCGACTTGTGTGAAGGGGATTTCTTCTCCTTCCCCTTCCCTTTGTTGCGGGACTCTTCCGATGAAGCCTCCTCGTGGCTTGTAATGGGCTTCTCACCGGTCCCCATCTCCTTCTTGGTGTGATCTCCCGACATCACTTCGAGCGGTTAGGCTCTAACGAAGCACCGGGCTCTGATACCAATTGAAAGTCGCCAATCACAACTACAAGCCGGGTTAGCGTTAGAAATGTAAACGAGTCCAAGAGAGAGGGCGCAAAACAAATCGTGAGCGAATAAAGAGTGAGACACGATGATTTGTTTTACCGAGGTTCGGTTCTTGCAAACCTACTCCCCGTTGAGGTGGTCACAAAGACTGGGTCTCTTTCAACCCTTTCCCTCTCTCAAACGGTCACTTAGACCGAGTGAGCTTCTCTTCTCAATCAAACGGAACACAAAGTTCCCGCAAGGACCACCACACAATTGGTGTCTCTTGCCTTGGTTACAATTGAGTTTGATCACAAGAAGAATGAGAAAGAAAAGAAGCAAACCAAGCGCAAGAGCTCAAATGAACACAACAAATCTCTCTCTCTAATCACTAAAGCTTTGTGTGGAGTTGGGAGAGGATTTGATCTCTTTGGTGTGTCTTGTATTGAATGCTATAGCTCTTGTAAGGTGTAGAGTGTAGAAACTTGGATGCCATTGAATGTGGGGTGGTTGGGGTATTTATAGCCCCAACCACCAAACTAGCCGTTTGGTGGAGGCTGCTGTCGACGGGCGCACCGGACAGTCCGGTGCGCCACCGGACACTGTCCGGTGCGCCAGCCACGTCACCCGGCTGTTAGGGTTCGACCGTTGGAGCTCTGACTTGTGGGGCCTCTGGGCTGTCCGGTGGTGCACCGGACAGGTCCTGTAGACTGTCCGGTGCGCCAACTGCGCGTGCTCTGACCTCTGCGCGCGCAGGCGCGCATTAAATGCGTTGCAGTCGACCGTTGCGCTTGAAGTAGTCGTTGCTCCGCTGGCACACCGGACAGTCCGGTGCCTCACCGGACGGTCCGGTGAATTATAGCGGAGCGCCCTCTGATTTTCCCGAAGGTAGCGAGTTCAGCGTCGAGTTCCCTGGTGCACCGGACACTGTCCGGTGGCACACCGGACAGTCTGGTGCGTCAGACCAAGGTGCCTTTGGGATTTCTTTTAGCTCACTTTATTTGAACCCATCTTTGGTCTTTTTATTGGCTTGTTGTGAACCTTTGGCACCTGTAGTACTTATAGACTAGAGCAAACTAGTTAGTCCAATTATTTATATTGGGCAATTCAACCACCAAAATTTATTTAGGAAAAGGTGTAAGCCTATTTCCCTTTCAAATATCGATCTCAATAGGATCTCCATGGGTCTCACTCTCACCGAAACCAATGAAGAACCTAGCATTCCCAACCTCATTATGGTCCTCGAGCCTGCGCTCATCCTCCTCTGCAGCCGCGTCAAGGTCCATGAGCCCGACGGCTACAACGGACACGAGCCCGACGGCTAGGAGGTTCAACAGCTACAACGGACAATCGGCTCCAGCTACCTCAACGACTACAAGGTTCAAGGCAACAAAATGGAATTAAATGTACATCTAACTATCAAGACGATTACAAGATTAAAGAGCTAAAATTAAACAAACCTTTTCAAGCCGGAGCACCAGGGACGACGGAACGGAGCCAAGGTCCGAGGAGCAGCCGAGCAAAGTGACCAGCAAGCAAGGAGCAGCCGAGCACCAAAGATAGTCGGACAACCGGACAGGTTAGAAGGAGGGTGAGAATGGGAGGAGAATGAAAACAGAACAAAATTATAGATGTCCAAGCAGCCAGAAGTGGCACTAATGAGGCAGTGACCAGACAAGGTGTGGACCGGAGACAGTGAAGAAGGGAAACACGCACCCGCACGGAGCACCAGCCGACCAGCTGTCAAGATACAACTCGATTCGAGGAGGCGAGGAGCACCAGCCGACCAGCGAGGAGCACCAATGATGAACGAGCATCACCAATCACCAGATTCGAATGGGATTAGGGTTAGGGTATCACTAATCACCAGATCCAAATGGGATTAGGGTTAGGGTTAGGCACAGGGCGACAAAGGGAGGGACGAGAGGGAGCACCAGAGACGTCGGAGGTGGTGAACCATCGACCGTTGACGGTGGGAGGAGGCAGGCACCGAGGCGACGCGGAGGCAGAGCCGAGGAGGAAGTAAATCTTCAAGCGCGGAAGAGCCGCAGCCGCACGAAGTCGGGTAGTCGGGGATAGGGGCGATCGACAGGGGGGCGGGGCGGGGATTAGGCATTAGGGTTTCCAATTTGTGAATTGTGAGATGGGGCGTGCGGGCTGATAACGGGCCAACCCATTATCCATGCCAAAGCACGAGGGCCGCATATGGTGCCCAAAACGTGCCGAGCCGCGGGTCAAACGGGCGGCACACACTGTTTGGACATCTATATGTGTAGGTGGGCGTATGACTTTCAGTTGACTTTTACCATGGAAATCTTAGAGGGTCCTTGTAATCCCGAGCTACAAAATGGGCTCATCTTATGATCTTTATGGTAGGTAGTGGACCAGATATAGGTTATTTATATGTTATTGCCACAAATTAATCTATGACTAGCTCGGGTTAACTAATGTTTGTTAATCCACATCCAAATACCCTCTAAGTTCACTCTATGGCAACCACTTAAGTTGCAAAATTCTACTCTATCTAAGCATTTTTTTGGGTGTAGCTCTATTAACTCTAGATTTATATAAATAAAAACAGCTTCATTCCATTCCATGAAATGCTAGCCAAACACTCCACGTCCACCAAATCCAGATTCACTAAACTAGTGAATCTCAAAATTTGTGAAGTTGATAAAAATTAACCACATTTATCACTAGTTACACAACATACCCCTTTATTCTTTTTTCTCTTTCCTTCCTTCGCACCTTTCTCCCTCGTCCGTGGAAAAAAATCATGCTTCGGTGACAGATGCTCCACACTGATCGAATCCTCACCCTAAACACCACTCACAATGCGCTCCTCGCCAGCACCCGTGTAGCTTGGAAGGGTGCGAGTAGTCATGCCCTAGGTGCACTAGATCACTATGATGGCTGATCACGCTTAACCTCGATTGAGGCTCTCTCCCTCACTCACTCCCTCTCACTCCAGTCGATTGTACCTCTTTCCCTCCATCTCCCTCCCTCTACCCCCACTCTATCCTACCTCTCTCTTCCTCTTCCTCACTGCGGGCAGCCATGCTCGTGCCTGCCCCAACCCCAGTTGACCACACCTCTCTCCCTTTATCTTTTCACTCTCCTTACTGTGGTAAGCAGCGCCAACACCACCCTTGTTGTGCCTCTCTCTCCCATCCCTCAATCCAGCCCTTGCCCTTTAACTCTCCCCATGTCCCTCACTCTATCCACCCCACCCCATCCCACGCCCACCCTAACCAGTCATGCATATCCCCCACACCCTACTTTGTCGTGCTTGTGTTCGCCTCTAGGCATCAGTCAGTTGTGCCTATTTCTCTCCCTCTAATCGCTTGTGGCTACTCTCGCCTCCGCCTTCACCCAATGGGGTTGTGCTCTCCCTCGACCTAGGCGCACCAAACTATATTGTGCCTACTACCGACTGTCATGATTGTGGCTGACCAAGTCATAAAAATTCATGTTTTTAGGAGTAGGAATAAAGAAACACTAACATTGATAAGTGAGGCCTACAAGGCTATCTACCATAGCCTTATCTACCCCATACTTGAGATTCCATTATGTGATATGGTGCAATCTATAATACAAAATTATGTTTTCATGGCTATATACACGATGGGACGACAACCTAAAAACAAAATATTATGTTTAAACTAAAATATCATTACATGGATTTAATAGTACTAGAACTGCTTCATTATTTTTAGGTGCACATTTACCTTTTAAGGAGTAGACCCGTTCAAAAATACCATAAGAGCCCCTTTGGAATGTAGTTTTTTTAGAGGAATCATACAAGAATTTTACATAAATCAATTTATTTTTATAAGAAAAACACTGGAAATGAGAAATATTCCCACATTGCAAGGAGCCCCAAGCCTGTTCTTCCTACGGTCTACGGAGCGAACCCACCTAGGGATGGCAATTGGACCCGTGGGTATGGATATCCACGGGTTTCGTACCCAGTGGACATGAATACGGGTTTGAAATCCCACCCGTGGATTCTATCGGGTCGGGTACCCGAAATACGTCGGGTAGGGTACGGATAGTATATTTTACCCATGGATATCCACTGGATACCCGAAATATTAATTCATAATTTTATATGTTGTGTTTTTGGCCCATGAAGCAAAGAAAAAAAGCCCAATTGCCCAAAGCAGTGAACCGGCTACTACATGAACATCATGGACTTCCTGTCATTGTGTTGTTGCTTATATTTATGTTGTGTGAACTATGATTTGTGAACTGGACGTGTACTATAAGTCTATGATTTGTGAACTGAATGTGTACTATGATTTGTGAACTGTACTATGATATGTGAACTGGACGTGTACTAGTCATGAACTGTACTATAAATCTATGATTTGTAAATTGGTGATGTTGCTTATCAATTTCACATGTTATGATATTGTTCATTAACTCCCATCTGTCATAAACTGTGTTGCTCATCAATTTATATGCAGATTTATATTTTACAGTAGCATATCCACCGGATACCCGATACCCGACGGATACCCGGTGGGTACGGGTACGGGTCCATTTTTTTACCCGATTGACTTGGTGGGTATGAATATTTGTATAAGGGTCGGGTATGATATCGAGTCGGGTATTATCATACCCGAACATAACCCGACCCGCTGCCATCTCTAAACCCACCCCAGTCCCTACCCACACATTTATTTTTCCTGCATGCTCGCTACTCGCGAGAAATGTTTCGTGCACTTCCAAATCTGTGTCGAATCCACGTCAGCTCAGTACTGGAATGCTGAGGAGGTGAGCTCACAGGCCGGTGAGCCTAGCAACCCCTCAGGCACTGCATGCGGGTCCCACCCGCCGGACGCGGCAGCTCAGCCAACAGCACGCATACGCATACGGCATACCGCAGCACCGCCAGCAGGTTACATATAAACCCTCCCACGACGGAAGAAACCCCCGACGAAATAAAAAGATTCTCTCTCCTTTTCTTTTTCTTCTCTCCACCCGCTTCTCTCTGTTGATTTCTGGCCGGGGTTGCCTGGCTTGGTTCTCCTTCTGGCTGCTCGCTGGCCTGCAACCGCCAAGGGAGAGTAAGCAAGAAGGATTGGACCGCCGTCCGCCGGGACACCTCTTCCTGATCCAAATCCAAGGTGACTTATGTTTCTTCTGACTGGACTGGATGGAGAGGTTCTTTTGTATTGAAACGGCCAGTTTTTTCTTCCTTTTTCTTCCATTTTGATTCTTGATGAGTCCGATTGCGTTCGGTGTTAGCGATTATCCACCGGCGATTCGCCGTCTGTTTTGGTTCGGAGGTCCTCGCTTCGCTCGCTGCTGCTGCCGTTGGCCGTTCTGATTTGGTTCTGCCACTGGACACTGAAGCCCTCTGTCTGGAGTCGCCGTGCCACCTCGTTGGCGTTTGGTTCTCGTCTTCTCCGATGCGTGCTGGTGCAGCCGGAAGCTGCCAGGAGGAGTGCTGCGCCTCTCTTCGTTTGCCTCGTGCTTCTCTGCTTGCTTCCGTTTCCTTTTCCGGTGTTTCGATCGATCGGCCACCTTCAGTTTCCTTTTCCGGTGTCTCGCCCCGATCGGATCGCTCTCGCTCCTCTTTGACTTCGCGGGCGCTGCAGATGCCATGTCCCCGCTCAGGGTAGGCAGTGGAGGGGACGAGACGGTCGTGGGGAGGTTGGTGAGTCCGGGCTGTCGTCTTTGTCTCTTGGCTTTGCTTTTTTTTTTTTGTCCTTGTTTGGTTGCTATGCGTTGCTGTCGATCCTTGTGTTTGGTGCCTGCAATCTTGTGCTTCAAGGGTCAGTGAGCTAGCTCAGATCAAATAATCTAATGTTTTCTTTTAAAAAAATCTTATCTGGTCGTGCGCACAGCGTGTTCATCGATTTGTGCGGTCTTTTCAGTCTGTTCTGTGAGCTGAGCGCCTTTGCACGGTTCAGATTCACTCGATTCTCCGATCCAATTTCGAGTTGTTGGTAAGTCTTGGCATGAGAAGGAACCACCTAATCCTTTCCGAGCACCAGAATGATTTTACTTTACACTGTGGACACATTGGATTCTAGCTGTGAACTTTATCTCTGTATCCTTCATCGTCCAGGCTGTAAAAGAAAGCCCGTTTTTTAATGCCGTTGGACTGGACTGAGTTTCTGCTTTGGATTCTACTGTTACTTGTTTTATGTATGATTCGATTCAGGAATTGATGCTGGTGATTCTTGCTACCATTTGCAGCAGGGACGGACAGCTAAAGTAGCTGTGGAATATGGAAGTCGAGCAGGCCGCCGAAGTAAGCGCTCCAGAGACGGCTGATCTTAACATGCCTGCTAAGACGCCGGTAAGAAAACATGCTATCCCTTACTAATAACCACTCAAAAAAAAACATGAGTGTTGTTATGGGGTTTCCTACTTACTATGTTTGACTGATGCCCCTTGCTATAGCTTTGCTAAGGCCCTGAGAGACACACATTTCCAATAACTGAAAACATTTAGCTTCCAATACCTGTCATGCACACGAGTCCACGAGGCGCCAAAAAACGATCTAGCCGAATCATATGCATATGGGGTGTTTGCCATGCTAAGCCTGTTTGGATTGACTAAAATAACTTGCTAGCTGCTAAAAAAAATGCTCCAAGTACCTTGTGCTGATCTTCATCTCTCTGGTATCTTGGTTACATTTTATATATGCATAATATGAAAAAATTATGTGATGCGCCATGATCACTGCAATGCAGTTTTCAGGATTGGTTTGTTGGGTTAAAATAAAAGATCGAATGCATTTTTCAGTTTCAGGTCATAAATATTTGCATCCATCGCATTAACAAGGTTATAGAAAAGGATAGAGATTACAAAAAAATATCAACAGAGCTAAAGCTTTTGGGCAAAGATTAGTATAATTCCCACACTGTTATTATCAAAGTTTGGTATTATTTTTTTTCTTTTGAAAATTGATGTTCCAAAGAGATCACTGAATTTTTACAATGCCATTTCTGCAGGCACATGGTGATGATAAAGAAAATGTACCCAATGGTAATACAAATTTGCAAGTCAAGGAAACACACAATGATGAAGACGATGGAACTGGATCTGATGGGTTTGAACTGATAGATGTGAAGGAAAACTTTGACTCAGCAAAAGTGGGGGAAGAAATCGCCGCTTCAAGAAGTACTACGGTTGATACATCTCCTGTTACAGAACAAAGTGAAACACAAGAAGAAAAAATAACAGCACATGAAGAACAATCAGTTGCAGCAAACACAAGACATGTAGAGTCCTCAATGTTGAACCAACAAACAGAACAGTTGGAAAAGCTGACAAGGCGTATTGAGGAGCTTGAATCTGAAAAAGATAAACTAGTAAAGGACTTGACAGAAGCAGAAAACAAACAGAGCATGCACTACAGTTCTCTACAAGAAGCTCAAAGCTCTCTTTCTATGAAAGATAAGGAGCTGGCTGAAGCAACAGAGTCGCTGAAGGAGCTGGGTTCTGAGCTTGAAACCTCAAAAAAGAGGATTCAAGAAATTGAAGCTGAATTGGATTCATCAGCAGATAAGCTTCGTAAACTTGAAGAGCTGAAGGATGAAAGAAGCTTGCATGCTGCACAGGAGGCTAAGAGGGCTTCAGAACTTGATAAGATGCTGGAACTGGCACAGTCAAACATGAAAGAAATGGAAAAACATATTAGCAGTCTTCAAGAGGAGGTAAAGGGTCATCAAGATAAGGCCACTGACCATCAGCAAATAGAAGAATCGCTGAGAAACACAATCTCAGAACTCAAGGTGGTACAAGAGGCACTGGAGCTGTCAAAGTCACAAGTGGCAGATTTGGAACAGAAGCTTGCCTCCCAGGATGCTGATATCAGTAAACTAACTGAAGAGTTGAATCTCCATTGTTCGTCTGAAGAATCCCTTAAAGAGAATAATCTTAAACTACAGACTGAACTTACTACTGCGCTTGAGGAACTACAATCAAAGCTTTTGAGTTTGCAGGAAATGGAGACAAAACTTGATGAACAGTCAAAAGACAGACAAACAAGTGAGGCTGCACTAGAGAAGCAAAATGAACAGCTACTTATCTTACAGGCTGGGCTTGACAACTTGAAGGATGAAAATGAAACTCTCCAAGGGTCACTTGCTGATCTTAATTCAAAACTTTCTGAGAAAGATTCCTTGTTGCATCAGGCAGAAGATGAGCTTGCTAAAGCACAATTGGTACTCTCAGAAGCACTGTCACAAAAAGAAGAGTTGGAGCTGAATCTGAACTCTCTCAATGAGCAGCATGGTGAATCCAAAGCTTTTGGAGAAAATGCAAGTCAGAAGATTATTGAGCTTGAAGCACAAATACAGGCAATGCGTGCAGCTGAAGAGGCACTCAACCTAGAGCTAAAAGAAGCTGAGGCAAGTGTCAAAGCTGCTGAGAAGAAAGGCTCAGACCTCGAGCAACAACTCAGTGAGATTGAGAATAAATTAGTTGCATCAAGTGAAGAAATAGAGTTGCTGAAAGAGCGTATTCAACAAGAAGCTGCTGTATCAGCAGAAAGAGGAATGCAGCTTGAAGAAACAATGACCAGTGCAGAGGGATACAAAGAAAAAATTAACGAGCTACAATGCTCCCTAGATTCCTCGATGTCTAAAAACCAGCTACTTGAACAAGAAGTCAAGGAGCTGACTGATAAATGTTCAGAGCATCAAGAACAAGCGCATTCAGTTCAGCAAAGAAGTCTGGAGCTGGAAGATCTGCTTCACACATCAAAGACTCATGCTGAAGGTGCATACTCTCGGACACAGGAGCTGGAGCAGGAGCTGAACAGCACATATGACAAGCTCAAGGGGGTTGAAGAAGAACTTGAGCAGTACAGAAGCAAGGCTTCGCAGCTCTCTGATGATCTAGAAGCTTATCAGACAAAAGCAGCTAGTCTTGAAGCTGTGGTGGAAGCAGCAAGCGAGAAAGAGAAGGAGCTTATGGAGTCATTGAGCCAAATAACTGAAGAAAAGAAGAAAATTGAAGAACTGACTGCAGAATACAAAGCTAAACTTGAAGAGAGCTTGAAGGAAAAGCAATCCCTTGAAGAGAACTTGAAGGAAAAGCAATCTCTTGAAGAGAGTCTGCAACAAGAGCTGGTGAAATTAAGAGAAGAAAACGAACACCATCAAAACAACATTGCTGATCTGAACCTTCAGCTCTCCACTAATAATGACATGCACAGTCAACTGGAGACCCAGCTAAAGGAGATCAATGATGATCATAGCAAAACAAGAGCACTTCTCCTTGAAACACAATCACACAAAGAAGAACTTGAGCTAAATCTGAGATCCCTTAATGATCTGCACACTGCATCCAAAACAGCTGCTGAGTCCTCAATGCAGAAAATTTCAGAGTTTGAAACTCAAATTCAGGAATTAACTGCTTCAGAACAGAGTCTGAAGCTGCAGCTTAGCGAGTTAGAGTCTAAATTAACATCTGCTGAGAAAACGAGCATAGATCTTGAGCAAGAGCTCAAAGCTGCTACAGGAGAGTGTAGTAGTTGTCATGTGAAGATTGATGAACTTTCTGAGGAGCTTGAAGCATACAAGCATAAATCAACTAGTCTCGAGACTTCATTAGCAGAAGCAAAGGAATTGGAGGCTGAGTTGTCAGAAAAGTTGGCTCAAGTTAATGAAGAAAAGGAGAAGTTTGAAGAACTGTCAAAGAAAACAACCATAAGTCATTTGGAAGCAGAGAAACAGGTCCAAATTTTGCAGGATGAATTGGAATCTGTCCGTGGCAAAATGCAAGAAGTGGAAAATGATTTGCAGTCTCTGGGTATTAGAGAAAGCTCAGTGCTTGATAAGCTTAAATATGCAGAAGAGCAGTTGGAGCACAAAGGCAGAGCGCTGGAACATGCCACTTCCAAGAAATTAGACTTGGAAGCTCTGTATCAGTCTTTACTTGAAGATACAGAGACGAAGCTTCAACAGTCCGCAGACAGCTTGACGCAGAAGGAGACAGAGTGCCAGCAACTGTCTGAAAAGCTGAAGTTGGCCGAGGAAGAAGCAGCATCTTATCAATCAAGAGCAGCTGCAGCAACAGAAGAGGTGGAGGCCATGAAAGTGGAACTCGAAGCCTTTGAATCAGAGATTTCTACTCATGAGGCCACCATTGAAGAACTCAAGGTCAAAGTCTCTGATTCTGAGTCAAAGGCGGAGCAGGCATTGGCTGAGCTTGCAATCCTCACTGGAACAAATGAGACTCTGAAAGAGGAACTTGACGCTAAGCTAGCAATGCTTCATGAAGTTCAGGAACAGCTTAATTCTACTCATGTGGAGAAGGAAGAAGTTGCTGCCAAACTAGCTGAGCATGAAAGGACAGTAGAGCATTTGACTGAGGTGCACAGTAGAGGTATAGAACTCCAATCTGCAGCTGAATCAAGGAATGCAGAAATTGAAGCTCAATTGCGGGAAGCACTTGAGGCAGCAGGACAGAAAGAGGCTGAGTTGAGAAACTTGAATGAAAAGCTGGTTGCACTCGAGTCCGAGATTGAAAGTTTGACAGATGTAAATCAAGCCTTGAAACAGGAAATCGATGCTAAGCTGGTAATGGTTGATGAGTTGCAGGAGAAGTGCAGTTCTATAAATTCTGAGAAAGAAGAAGTTGCTGAGAAGCTGTCTATTCATGAGAGAAAGTTAGAGCATTTGACAGAAGAACACTCAAGAGGTTTGGAGCTCCGATCTGTAGTTGAATCTAGGAATGAAGAAATTGAGAGTCAACTGCGTGAAGTTCTTGAAAAGGTAGCCCAAAAAGAAGCTGAAGTTACAGGTTTGACAGAGAAGCTGGCTTTGCTCGAAGCTGAGAATGAAAAGTTGACTGGTGTGAACGAGACATTAAAAGACGAAGTGGATGCTAAGCTGGCCATGTTTGATGAGCTTCAGGAACGGTTTAGCTCTACTCATGCTGAGAAGGAAGAAGTTGCAGAGAAGCTAGCTGTTCATGAGAGGACAATCTCACACCTGACAGAGGAACACACAAGAACCTTGGAGCTCCATTCTGTAGCTGAATCAAAGAACGGAGAAATTGAAGCTCAGCTACGTGAGGTTCTTGAGACAATAGCACAGAAAGAAGGTGAAGCTAAAGAATTGTGTAAGAAGCTGGATGCCCTTGAAATTGAGTTGGGATATTATGAGGAGCAGGCAACTGAAGCTGCTGCTGCTGAAGAGAATCATAAGGTTAAATTTGATGAAGCTTCACAGAAGATAAAAATCTTGGAGGAACAACTTGCAGAGACACAGAGCAAGTTGGATCATTTCCTTATAGAGAAGGAAAGCTTGACTCAAACAAATAGTACTTTGAATGAGGAGTTGGAAGTACATCAGAACAAGTTGAACGATTTACAACTTGCACTTGCTGCTGCAGTAGCAGAAAAGGAGGAGGCATCTGAAGAGATTCATTCGCTGCATAAAACACTCGATGGAATGATCGAGCACAAAGCAGAATTAGAAATACAGGTATTTACATGCTTGTCAAATTTTCTGCTTAATTGTAGCTTCAATATATGTTCTCATATACATAGCAGTAGAAAGAAAGCCTGTTGTTTGTTTAACTAAGTAGAACAATTTTCAGGTATCTTCTACTATACAAGAGCACGAAGAACTGAAGAGCAAGTACCAAAATACAATGGAAGAGAAACATGCGTTGAGTGATAAATATGAAACCGCAAAGAAAGAGCTCGAGGATGCAATAGCCAAGTTGGAGGAGGAAATGAATGTAGACAAGTCAGAAAAAGAGTCTCACATCTCAAAACTGGAGCGACAGATTACATTATCTGAGATAAAGTACATGGAGGAGGTAAGTGTCCCCTGTTCATCTCTCTCCAAACTATTTGGGATTTGACCTGGGAATGATATGTCATCTGTATAACATATGTACTATTTTCAGATAAAGACCATGCAAGTGGAGACAACTGAAAAGAATGAAGCACTAACAGCCAAGATGCAGGAACACACAGACCTACAGCATGAGAAAGATGAGTTGGAACAACAGTTGCTGGAAGTGAGGAAGGAACTGGATGGTGCCTACCACACCATAGCAAATCAGGTAACTGGTATCATTAAATATATTTCCGATATTGTATTGCTCTATTTTCAAGCCTTATTGTTATTTGTGAGCAAATAAGGGATCGTCAAATATAGTTTCCTTCCTTTTAGATTAGGGGTAAATATAACCTCCTATTGTTTAGAGACGAAGTTTATGTGTCTTGGTTTTCCTTATATAACCTTCTATTTCAATTATTGAGCAGCAATATATGTTAACTTGTCCCAATTTGTTATAATAATCAAAATGAAGGGGCGCCTTCTGTATTGTCTTGTGCTCAATAGTCCTAACATTGTCTGACTCAGGAACCAAGGGAATCAGATCGTTCTAATATTTCTCTCATCAAAATTTGTTGGAGCCAGTCTTGACATTATTTTTATTTTTTTTCAGGAAGAACAGGCTTCTGTGAGGGAGATAAAGTGGGACGCTTTTAGGAAGTACACGGAGGATCGTCTGGAAGCTGAGCAGCAGCGTGCTGAGGAGCTGGAACTACAAGTAGCAGCTCTTAAACAACAGCTCCAAGAAGCTGAGATCCATTATAAGCAAAAGGTGTTTCTCTCTCTGAGTTTTTCATTTTGGGCTCTGTGCTAATTCACCTGTTTCCTGTTGGACCTAATAGAGATTGTGGTTGTGTACTCAAGATCATTTAGATATGCCTATAGGTTCTGAGGAAAACGGACATTTTCTTGCGGCAACTAGATGGCATACTAAACTCTATTACACATGATGTTTTACTTGGACACTTTAGTATTTCTTGTATCACTGGAATTTTTAAAGTGGATGTTTCTTGTTTTGACAGGAAGAACAAGTTTCTCTAAGGGAGGTTCAATGGGAAGCGGATCAAAACCATTCGCTGGATGAGCTTAACGCTCAGCGTCAGTATGCCACAGACTTGGAGAAACAAATCGAAGATCTGACACAGAAGTTAACATCAGCTGATGCACACTACAAGCAGAAGGTAAACATTACCCTTGCAGCAATATTTAGAAGTGAAAAACACACACACCATCATATAGATGATCAGCAAATATTAAAAATAACATGGTGGAGTTTTGCAATTCTTCAGTCGTCATAGTATGTTCTTGCTAATACAGGTCGTCCTTGTGTTATTGGAATTTCCAACTTGATTAAAACCGCATGATGCATTTGCTAGTTTTCCCAGCTGTTTTTTCTCGTGTTGAATTTCTCCGAGTTCTCCAGGTGACAGAAGAGAGGGACAAACATGTTGAGGTCACCAAAGAGTTGAGCAAGTTGACACAAAAAGTAAGCGAGAGCGTTGAATTGGAGAGGAAGGTGCAGGACCTTGAGCAGAAGCTGCAGCTAGCTTATTCCAAGTCTGACGAACAGGCAAGCATAGACACGGCACGTGGCTACGGAATATCTTCGGTTACCTCTGGCCTTTTGTTAACAGCAACTAATCACATGATCTATTTGCAGGCAGTGGATACTGTGGAGTCGAGATCCCGTGAATTCAGCCTGGATTCATCAACGAGTTCAGGCAAGCAGCAAGACAAAACTCAGGCTGTCTCACCAAACCCAACCCTGCAAGGAGTGCAAGAACCTTCCGGCATCATGGCCTTCAAGTTCATCCTGGGAGTTGCCCTGCTGTCTGTCCTAATCGGCGTGTTTCTTGGGAAGCGGTACTAGCGCTCAGGTCGTGCTGATGAAAGGGCTCAGCCAGCGGCAAGTTTTAAAGGATTGGTGGCCTTGTTGGTAATGGTTCGACGACTTTCTGGGAGAAGGGCTCATCGGCGTGTTTCTTTTTGCCGTAATTTTCACTTTTCGGGTAAGGGTAGGGGGCCAAGGAATTTGATTTTTGATCATTCCTACCCTTTCATGCAAATGGCCAACTGCATGCGACTGGTTTTGCCTACAGCAAGTTTCCGTATACATTTCTTGTCCGTAAAGATCACAAGTCCAGCGACGAAACATGAAGCATTTGCTACTATATGTCTGTCTGTCTATATGCTCGTATGGAGAGAGTGCAAGTTTTGCTACCTTGTACAGATTCCACCAATCCAGTGCTTTTGATGATTCAGATTCTTTACTTTTTCAGCAGGCATTTGTTGTTTGCAAACTGCAACGCCTACCCAGAGGTCGGCATCCATGGTCAACTGTATGCATAGGCAGTTGACCCCATCATCAACCTACAAAGACAAGCTAGTTTCAGAAGTAACCTAAACATCAAATCTAACCATGGCAACATATTTAGTGTAAAAATAATTAGGACGCTAACATGCTAATTGGACGCCGTCCTTAGATAAGATCTGATGGAGATGTTAGCATGCTAGAGGACAATTAATCTACAGGCAGGCCTGAAATCAAACGAGATTCTTGGTGGATTCGCTACAGCGTCCATCTAAAGAAGTGGCATTCGAATGAAATCTACTATGCGCATAAAAAAACAGGGTCTAATTGATTTCTCCCAGATTGATGCTGCATCCCCTGCTCTGCTTCTGTGCGCGATGCGCTCGCCGTGTCGCGACACTGCAGTGCCGATGGAACGCCTCGGTCGGGCCGGCCGCCGGCCAGGTCAGGTCCGTGAACCAGCAGCAGAACGCTACAGAGCCTGCTGCAACCGCGTGGAAGAAGGTCAGCCGCTAGCGCCTCCACCTCACACGCCGCCGAGGCCCAGCCGGAAGCCATCGGCGAGCGCGGTATCGCCCGCCGCCGGGCTGCTGACGGCGGCGCCGACAATGACAGACCCGCTTGCCGCGCTCCAACTTGCGCCGACAACGCGAGAAGCCTGGGCTACTTCTGTATCCTCCTTCGTGCTTCGTAATTTTCTGTTGCCCCTCTGGCCAACTTTTTTGCATTTTAGTCCTTTTGGGGTTTATTTTGCACAATTATGTCCTTTGTAGTTTCATTACAAAAAATGGACCTTTACCTCGGCGCCGTCATCATTGGCGCCGAGGTAACACATAGTGGCGCCAACATAATTGGCGCCAACTTTTCCTACGTGGCAGCCGATGTGGCAAGTCTCAGTGGGTCGGCGTCATAGATCTTGGCGCCGACCCCTGGTCTATGGCACCGACCCCCTGGGACTTGCCACATCGGCTGCCACGTAGGAAAAGTCGGCGCCAATGATACCGGCGTCGATGTGTGTTACCTCGGCGCCAATGATGATGGCGCCGAGGTTAGGGTCCATTTTTTGAAATGAAACTGTAAAGGGCATAGTTGTGCAAAAAAAACCCAAAAAAGGCTAAAATCCAAAAAAGTTGGCCCCTCTGGTCCGTCTGGGCCGTAAGCGATAGGGCCTGCTCAAGCATCCACGCCCGGTTCGCGGAGCCCACCAGTGAAGGACACTCCCAGTCCTAGAGATGGCAATGGGCCCCGATCCCCGATTCCCCGCGGGGAATTCCTCCATTAGGGAATGGGGATGAGAAAGGTTCTCTCCCCGCAGAGATGCAAACGGGAAAAAATTCTCCTCCGATAGGTAAAATGGGGACGGGGATGGGAAACGTTCCCTATCTCCGTTCCCCGCGGGAACCCGTTAAACTTATATATGGTGATGTTTTCATGTAATATATAATGATAAAAATAAATAATTACATTGTTAACAGATAACTCGTTGTACAAATATGTTATTTTGATGTACACATAATGAGTTCTAACATCTGACAATGTATATAAGCGACAATATTTTATATTAATAACAATGAAAGTATGTCATAATTATAATTTAAGCGGGGACGGAATCCTCGATGGGATTTATCCCCACGGGAAATGGGGATGGGGAAGAAATGCCCCGCAAGAGTTCGTAGGGATCCCCATGAATAATGTTTTTTTGTCGCAGGGACAAAGTATGGATAGCCAAAACCCGACCAGGATTTCTCCGTTGCCATCCCTACCCAGTCCTAGAGAGTCGTTTTCAGTGCTTTGACGCGCACTTGTGAGATTCTGGTAAGCAAGAAATGTCACCATATTCCCAAAAAAAACGTCCACAAATATTTGATCTATATACTCTACCTGTTCTTTTAAGAAAAAGTCTCGTTTTCAGAGAACTTTTTATCAAACTATACAATTCAATGGCAACTACAACTTTATAGCTGATAAATTTTTATTTTAAACCATTTAGATTATCAAAACTTCTCTTTAAATCCTTACATTTTAAAATTCAAAAATTTAAATTGACTAGTGATTTTGAGTGTTTACATGGAATATACAAAAAGTGACCGTTGCCAGTATGATCTATAACTTTGTTGTTGATAAAAGGGGCATTTTTTGTTAATTTAAATTTCTCCCTCTCTCTTAATTTATTAGCTTCCAATATCTTTAAATTGTGACCTCCCTAACAATATTGTAGATTAAAAAAATACTATTATCCAAAAGCTTCTTAAAGATGTCCCAAAAAAAATGTCTCGGCTGCCTTGCATGCTGCATGCAACATCTGCAGTCGACTCGGTCAACGGCATGCAACATCTGTTGTTCCACTCGTCAAGCCGCATGCACCAATCACCGCGATAGGACCGACGATTTACGCCTTTAGAGCAACTCCAGTAGATCTCTAAAAGACTTCCTAAATCAATAATTTAGATAGTTAACATAAAAAATATTCTTCAATAGTTCTCTAAACAAACTTTCTAAATTTAAGAACTTATCATCTAACCTCATTTTCTCTCTACATTTGCTAACCATTTAACAACTCCCTAAACAAAAATGTTGACTGCATTATGTAGTTTTTGTGACTTATTTTTTATGTGGATATATACAAAACAAAATTATGAACCTATATTTAGAGAACTATTGGAGAACTCACATTTCTTTACTCCAAAAGCCATTTAGCAACTTCTTAAATCTGTGATTTAGAGAGCTAAAATTTACATAACTATTGGAGTTGCTCTTAGGAGGAGCATCCAAAAAATGGAACAAAATTCTTTACATCTAGAATGTAAAAAATCTTTTTTACAGCTCCTCACATATACCAGCTGTTGGTTCATATAAATAGAAAAAAACAAAATATTAAAGAGTTATTTTGTAAATTTTGATGTGTCTTTGTGGGTCTTCAAGTGGTGGATGTAAGGGGCCGTAAAAGATGGTTTTACGTCCAGTATGTATAGATTTTTTTCTCAAACAATGGGGAATACTTGTCGGACATGGTTTTTTTTATGATAATCTTCTAAAGTAAAGTTTAGTAGTATTAATTGGTAGCTGTTGGAGTTGCTCTAATGTCCAAAAAAAAAAGTGTCTCGTAGCAAATACAGCATTGAGCAGCGTCTAACAACAAATATCAGTACCGAAGAGTGTCCTGCAACGAATTTAGGACCCTTCAGAAAATGTTGCAAGAATTTTACAGTAGGAGAACTATTTTCACAGGGAAAAAAAATCCTAGAACGCATAAAAAGAAAATCCTTAAGTCTAGTCTAAAGACGCCTTACCCAATCCATAGACCCATGATCCGAGTCCCAGTGCTTTTAGGAAGAACTTTCCACTAGACGATGAGTGAGCACAGCACGTAAACAAATACTTCAACTCCACTAGATCCCCCCGATAGGCGAAAAAGGGTAGCAGTAAAAGTGAAAGGTGGCCTGGTGGAGAGAAAAGCGGTTTTGTTTTTTTTAAAAAAAAATGAGAGAAAAAGGGAAAGCCGGCATGGGAGGGATCGCATTCTTCAGCGCCTAGCCTCCCTAGTAGCTGCTACCTGATCTGCGACTGACGGCGGTCCGTCCCGATTACCGATGCGTTCGTTGCGATACATACTGTGCGTTGTAAAAAAAACAAAAGCAAAAGGACTAGTTTGGAAACCTAATTTTCGCAATAAAATTTTCTCTTGGAAAATTAAAATCTCTTAAAAAACGGTGTTTCCAAACTGTTAGATTTCACTCCACTCCTTTACAAACTCAGGGTTACAGAATGCGAGCCTACAATTCTAGAGAACGGTGATAGTGAGACTAGGAATTTTTATAGAAATCTAATAGGGATTTCGTAAGAACAGTAAGAACAGGAACAAAAAATTCTAACAGTGAGCCTACAATTCTAATTTGGTTGACATTCTTCTTCGTAAAATAATTGATCTAGTAAAAATTAGAGCCTCAATAGCAAAATGAAGAACGCATGTAGAAAGACATTGGGCCTGTTTGGTTCAGTTTTTTTCTGACCAGCTTTTTCTAGAATCTAGCTGTGGGGAGAATCTGGCTGTGTAGAGAATCTGAGTATCATTAGGATTACGTGCGGAGGAAGATAAAGTTGTCCATGGGGCTCAAGATCTATAAAGTGACGGATTACTACTATTGCGACGACTCAACCGATTATATGTTTATGTTGATTTTGAATGGTTTTTACCCAAACGAATTTTATAGAAGCTGGCTGAAAAGCTGAGCGTTTGGCAGTCCGCAACAGCTTTTGGTGGCTAGAAGCTTCGAAAATCTGAAACAAACAGGGGCATTGTGTGTTACCTACCGGGGACGTTCTCCGGCGGCGGAGAAGGGCCCTCGAAGCGCGTCGGGGAAAAGGGCCCGCGGGGTACTTAGTGCTCCGAATTCGGCTGGGTCGGGCCAGCCCAGCTCAAGCCCATCGTGCTTCGTGCCAAACGGGTTCGGGTCAGCAAAGCCTAAATGATTTTTGGGTCGTGTCGTGTGAGAGCACCTAGAGGGGGGTGAATAGGTGATCCTGTGACAACTTAAAACTTAAGCCACAAAAACTTGTTAAGTGTTAGCACAATAGTTGCCAAGTGGCTAAAGAGAAGTCTCAACAAAACACAATACCACAAGAGATCAAGCACAGAGGTGACACAGTGGTTTATCCCGTGGTTCGGCCAAGACCAACGCTTGCCTACTCCACGTTGTGGCGTCCCAACGGACGAGGGTTGCAATCAACCCCTCTCAAGCGGTCCAAAGACCCACTTGAATACCACGGTGTTTTGTTTTGCCTTTCACTATCCCGTTTGCAAGGAATCTCCACAAATTGGAGTCTCTTGCCCTTACAAGTATATGATCACAAAGAAGCACAGAGTAAGGGAGGGAAGCAACACACACAAATCCACAGCGAAACGCGCACACACACGGCTAAGAATCGAGCTCACAAGAGTATCACGAGGTTCTCACTAGAACGGAGCTCGAAACACTTAGAATGACAATCGAATGCGCAAAGACTGAGTGTGGATGATCAAGAATGCTCAAAGGTTGCTTGTGTATCTCCTCCATGCGCCTAGGGGCCCCTTTTATAGCCCCAAGGCAGCTAGGAGCCGTTGAGAGCAAATCCGGAAGGCCATCCTTGCCTTCTGTCGTCGGGGGCACCGGACAGTCCGGTGCACACCGGACACTGTCCGGTGCCCGATTTGTTTCCATAACTGGCACTTCCGACCGTTGCCGACCGTTGTAGATCTGGGAGCCGTTGGCGCACCGGACATGTCCGGTGCACACCGGACAGTCCGGTGAATTTTAGCCGTACGCCGTCGGCGAATTCCCGAGAGCGGCCAGTTCGAGCGGAGTCAGCCTGGCGCACCGGACACTGTCCGGTGCACACCGGACAGTCCGGTGCTCCAGACCGAACTGAGTCTTGGCTGCACACAGCCAAGTCTTTGTCTCCTCTTTTCTTTTCTTCTACTTTCTGTTTCTAACACTTAGACAAGTATATTAGTACACAAAACCAATGTACTAAGGCTTAGAAACATACCTTTATCTCATGATTTGCACCTTGTTCATCCATGGATATAAATTCACAATTAAGCACATGTGTTGGCACTCAATCACCAAAATACTTAGAAATGGCCCAAGGGCACATTTCCCTTTCAATCTCCCCCTTTTTGGTGATTTATGCCAACACAACATAAAGCAACTAGAACAAGTGCAAACTCACTTCAAATAAAACCTAAATTTATTTTGAATCAATTTTGGCATATATGGATCATCCTTTGCCACCACTTGGTTTGTTTTTGCAAATCAAACTCAAATCTCTATCTCTAAGTTAAACACACATGTTGAAGCAAAAAGAGAGTTATTTCAAAAGAGATTGATCAAAGATTTCAAAAAACTCCCCCTTTTTCCCATAATCAATACTTCTCCCCACAAGAAGCCGACTTTTGATAAGAGAGACAACATAAGAATTTTGACAAAACAAAAACTCTATTCTACTATTTTCAAAATCTCTCAAGTGGTAGCTGATCCATTTATTGCTTTGGCCTTTATTTTCTCCCCCTTTGGCATCAAGCACCAAAACGGGATCAATCTTGGCCCTTTAACCCCATTGCCTCACCAAAATCTTCAATTAAGAGCAAATGGCAATAAGAGTTCATGAGATGGACTTGGAATAAGTTACCCTCTCATCGGAGTGCAGTGGAAGTCTTGCATGATCCAAGTCCACCTTTTCCCTTTCAATTCTCCTTTGAGACTAAATCAAACAAACTCAAGCATATGGTTAGTCTCAAGGGATCAAGTTGTAACACATCTCCCCCTAAACATGTGCATCACTTTGCAACAGACTTGTGAGGTCCAAGGAGTGTTTGTACAACTTGAGCACCATAATAAGCAACAAAATGCAGAATGAACATGATCAAAGCATAAATACATGTATGCTACAATTCAATCCAAGTTCCGCGAGTCTAAGACATTTAGCTCACTACGCAGCCTGCAAAAGGTCTTCTCATCTAAAGGCTTGGTAAAGATATCGGCTAGCTGGTTCTCGGTGCTAACATAAAACACTTCGATATCTCCCTTTTGCTGGTGGTCTCTCAAAAAGTGATGCCGGATGTCAATGTGCTTTGTGCGGCTGTGCTCAACAGGATTTTCCGCTATTCGGATAGCACTCTCATTGTCACATAAGAGTGGGACTTTGCTCAGATTGTAGCCAAAGTCCCTGAGGGTTTGCCTCATCCAAAGTAGTTGCGCACAACACTGTCCTGCGGCAACATACTCGGCCTCAGCGGTGGATAGGGCAACGGAGGTTTGTTTCTTAGAGTTCCATGACACCAGGGACCTTCCTAAGAATTGGCACGTCCCCGATGTGCTCTTCCTATCGACCTTACATCCAGCATAGTCGGAATCTGAGTACCCAATCAAGTCAAAGTTAGACCCCTTTGGATACCAGATCCCGAAGCAAGGCGTAGCGACTAAATATCTAAGAATTCGCTTCACCGCCACCAAGTGACACTCCTTAGGATCGGATTGAAATCTAGCACACATGCATACGCTAAGCATAATATCCGGTCTACTAGCACATAAATAAAGCAAAGAACCTATCATTGACCGGTATGCTTTTTGATCAACGGACTTACCTCCTTTGTTGAGGTCGGTGTGTCCGTCGGTTCCCATCGGCGTCTTTGCGGGCTTGGCGTCCTTCATCCCAAACCGCTTTAGCAGATCTTGCGTGTACTTCGTTTGGGAGATGAAGGTGCCGTCCTTGAGTTGCTTCACTTGGAACCCAAGGAAGTAATTCAACTCGCCCATCATCGACATCTCGAATTTCTGCGTCATCACCCTGCTAAACTCTTCACAATACTTTTGATTAGTAGAACCAAATATTATGTCATCGACATAAATTTGGCATACAAACAAATCACCATCACAAGTCTTAGTGAAAAGAGTTGGATCGGCTTTCCCAACTTTGAAAGCATTAGCAATTAAGAAATCTCTAAGGCATTCATACCATGCTCTTGGGGCTTGTTTAAGTCCATAGAGCGCCTTAGAGAGCTTACACACGTGGTCGGGGTACCGTTCATCCTCGAAGCCAGGGGGTTGCTCCACGTACACCTCCTCCTTTATTGGCCCGTTGAGGAAAGCGCTCTTCACATCCATTTGGTACAACCTGAAAGAATGGTGAGCGGCATATGCTAGCAAGATACGAATTGATTCTAGCCTAGCCACAGGAGCAAAAGTCTCCTCAAAGTCCAAACCTGCGACTTGGGCATAACCTTTTGCCACAAGTCGAGCCTTGTTCCTTGTCACCACCCCGTGCTCGTCCTGTTTGTTGCGGAACACCCACTTGGTTCCCACAACATTTTGCTTGGGACGAGGCACCAGCGTCCAAACTTCATTGCGCTTGAAGTTGTTAAGTTCCTCCTGCATGGCCAACACCCAATCCGGATCTAGCAAGGCCTCCTCTACCCTGAAATGCTCAATAGAGGAGACAAAAGAGCAATGTTCACAGAAATTAACTAGTCGAGACCGAGTAGTTACTCCCTTGCTAATGTCACCCAGAATTTGGTCGACGGGATGATCCCTTTGAATCATCGCTCGAACTTGAGTTGGAGGTGCCGGTTGCGCTTCTTCCTCCATCACGTGATCATCTTGTGCTCCCCCTTGATCACACGCCTCCTGTTGATGAACCTGTTCATCGTCTTGAGTTGGGGGATGCACCGTTGTTGAGGAAGAAGGTTGATCTTGTTCATCTTGTTCCTGTGGCCGAATGTCTCCAATCGCCATGGTTCGTATAGCGGCCGTCGGAACATCTTCTTCATCTACATCATCACAATCAACAACTTGCTCTCTTGGAGAGCCATTAGTCTCATCAAATACAACGTCGCTAGAGACTTCAACCAAACCCGATGATTTGTTGAAGACTCTATACGCCTTTGTATTTGAATCATAACCTAATAAAAACCCTTCTACAGCTTTGGGAGCAAACTTAGAATTTCTACCCTTCTTCACTAGAATGTAGCACTTGCTCCCAAAAACACGAAAGTAAGATACATTGGGTTTGTTACCGGTTAGTAGCTCATATGACGTCTTCTTGAGGAGGCGGTGAAGGTAGACCCTGTTGATGGCGTGGCAAGCCGTGTTCACGGCTTCCGACCAAAAGCACTCAGGGGTCTTGAACTCTCCAAGCATCGTCCTCGCCATATCGATTAGCGTCCTGTTCTTCCTCTCTACCACACCATTTTGCTGTGGTGTGTAGGGAGCGGAGAACTCGTGCTTGATCCCTTCCTCCTCAAGAAACTCCTCCACTTGAAGGTTCTTGAACTCGGACCCGTTGTCGCTCCTAATCTTCTTCACCTTGAGCTCAAACTCATTTTGAGCTCTCCTGAGGAAGCGCTTGAGGGTCCCTTGGGTTTCAGACTTATCCTGCAAAAAGAACACCCAAGTGAAGCGGGAAAAGTCATCAACAATAACTAAACCATACTTACTTCCTCCTATGCTTGGATAGGCGACGGGTCCGAAGAGGTCCATATGCAGCAGCTCCAGAGGTCTTGATGTGGTCATCACATTCTTGCTGTGATGTGCTCCTCCCACTTGTTTACCTGCTTGACAAGCTGCACAAGGTCTATCTTTTTCGAAATAAACATTTGTTAGACCTATCACGTGTTCTCCCTTTAGAAGCTTGTGGAGGTTCTTCATCCCCACATGTGCTAAGCGGCGATGCCACAGCCAGCCCATGCAAGTCTTAGCCATTAAGCATGCATCTAGACCGGCCTCTTCTTTTGCAAAATCAACTAAGTAAAGCTTGCCGTCTAGTACACCCTTAAAAGCTAGTGAACCATCACATCTTCTAAAGACAGACACATCTACATTAGTAAAAAGGCAATTATATCCCATGTTGCATAGTTGACTAACAGATAGCAAATTGTAACCAAGAGACTCAACTAAAAACACATTTGAAATTGAGTGCTCATTAGAAATTGCAATTTTACCTAACCCTTTTACCTTGCCTTGATTCCCATCACCGAATATAATTGAATCTTGGGAATCCTTATTTTTGACGTAGGAGGTGAACATCTTCTTCTCCCCCGTCATATGGTTTGTGCATCCGCTGTCGATAATCCAGCTTAAACCCCCGGATGCATAAACCTGCAAGGCAAATTTAGGCTTGGGTCTTAGGTACCCAACTCATGTTGGGTCCTGCAAGGTTAGCACAAATGTCCTTAGGGACCCAAATGCAAGTCCTGTCTCCCTTGCATTTTGCCCCCAACTTCCTAGCAACTATTTTCCTATCCTTTCTACAAATAGCAAAGGAAGTGTTTAAAGCACAATAAATTATAGAAGGTTCATTCACTACTTTCCTAGGAGCATGAATAACATTCTTTCTAGGCACATGAGCAATATTTCTCCTACGCATATCTCTATCATGCTTATAAGAACTAGAAGCAAACATGGTATGAGAATCATAAACATGTGAATCAAAATCATTATAAGCATTTCTAGCATTTCTCCTATCATTATACATAAAGGCATGGTTCTTTTTCGCACTACTAGCCATAGGGGCCTTCCCCTTCTCCTTGACGAAGATGGGAGCCTTATGGCTTGTTAAGTTCTTGGCTTCCCTCTTGAAGCCAAGCCCATCCTTAATTGAGGGATGTCTTCCAATTGTATAGACATCCCTTGCAAATTTTAACTTGTCAAATTCACTTTTGCTAGTCTTAAGTTGTGCATTAAGACTAGTCAATTCATCACTTAGTTTGGAAATTGAAACTAAGTGTTCACTACAGGCATTAACATCAAAATCCTTACACCTAGTGCAAATTGTAACATTTTCAACACAGGAATTTGATTTACTAGCTACTTCTAGTTTAGCACTTAAATCATTATTAACACTTTGTAAAGTATAAATGGTTTCATGACAAGTAGATAGTTCATAAGAAAGCATTTCATTTCTTTTCACTTCTAAAGCATATGATTTTTGTGCCTCTACAAATTTATCATGTTCATCATACAATAAATCCTCCTGCTTTTCTAAAAGCCTATCCTTTTCATTCAATGCATCAATCAATTCATTGATTTTATCTATCTTAGATCTATCTAAGCCCTTGAACAAGCATGAATAATCTATGTCATCACCATCACTAGATTCATTATCACTAGAAGAAGCATAAGTGGAGTCTTGAGTACTCACCTTCTCCCTTGCCATAAGGCATGTGAGACGCTCGTTGGGGAAGAGGGAAGACTTGTTGAAGGCAGTGGCAGCGAGTCCTTCATTGTCGGAGTCGGAGGAGGAGCAATCCGAGTCCCACTCCTTTCCTAGATGTGCCTCGCCCTTTGCCTTCTTGTATTGCTTCTTCTTCTCTCTTTTGTTCCCCTTTTCCTGGTCACTTTCATTATCGGGACAGTTAGCTATAAAATGACCAAGCTTACCGCATTTGAAGCATGAGCGCTTCCCCTTTGTCTTGGTCTTGCTTGGCTGCCCCTTGCGACCATTTAGCGCCATCTTGAATCTCTTGATGATGAGAGCCATCTCTTCATCATTGAGTCCGGCCGCCTCAATCTGTGCCACCTTGCTAGGTAGCGCCTCCTTGCTTCGTGTTGCCTTGAGAGCAAGGGGTTGCGGCTCGTTGATCGGACCATTCAAGGCGTCGTCCACATACCTCGCCTCCTTGATCATCATTCGCCCGCTAACAAATTTCCCAAGAACTTCTTCGGGCGATATCTTGGTGTACCTGGGATTTTCACGTATATTGTTCACCAAATGAGGATCAAGAACGGTAAATGACCTGAGCATTAGGCGGACGACGTCGTGGTCCGTCCATCGTGTGCTTCCGTAGCTCCTTATCTTGTTGATAAGGGTCTTGAGCCGGTTGTATGTTTGCGTCGGCTCCTCGCCCCTTATCATTGCGAACCGTCCAAGCTCACCCTCCACCAACTCCATCTTGGTGAGCAAGGTGACGTCGTTCCCCTCATGAGAAATCTTGAGGGTGTCCCAGATTTGCTTGGCGTTATCCAAGCCGCTCACTTTATGGTATTCATCCCTGCACAAGGAAGCTAGAAGAACAGTAGTAGCTTGTGCATTCTTATGAATTTGTTCATTAATGAACATGGGACTATCCGAACTATCAAAGTGCATTCCACTCTCTACAATCTCCCATATACTAGGATGGAGAGAGAATAGGTGACTACGCATTTTGTGGCTCCAAAATCCGTAGTCCTCTCCATCAAAGTGTGGGGGCTTGCCGAGTGGAATGGAGAGCAAATGTGAATGTGAACTTTGCGGAATACGAGAGTAATCAAAAGAAAAGTTCGAATTAACCGGTTTTCTTCTCTCGTAGTCGTTGTGGTCTTCGTCCTTTTGGGAAGAAGTAGACTCATCGCTGTCGTAGTAGACGATCTCCTTGATGCGCCTTGTCTTCTTCTTCTTCCCTTCCTTCCGTCTATGACCCGAGCCGGAGTCGGTAGGCTTGTCGTCCTTCGGCTCGTTGACGAAGGATTCCTTCTCTTTGTCGTTGATCACGATACCCTTCCCCTTAGGATCCATCTCTTCGGGCGGTTAGTCCCTTTGTGAAGAGAACGGCTCCGATACCAATTGAGAGCACCTAGAGGGGGGGGGGTGAATAGGTGATCCTGTGACAACTTAAAACTTAAGCCACAAAAACTTGTTAAGTGTTAGCACAATAGTTGCCAAGTGGCTAAAGAGAAGTCTCAACAAAACACAATACCACAAGAGATCAAGCACAGAGGTGACACAGTGGTTTATCCCGTGGTTCGGCCAAGACCAACGCTTGCCTACTCCACGTTGTGGCGTCCCAACGGACGAGGGTTGCAATCAACCCCTCTCAAGCGGTCCAAAGACCCACTTGAATACCACGGTGTTTTGTTTTGCCTTTCACTATCCCGTTTGCAAGGAATCTCCACAAATTGGAGTCTCTTGCCCTTACAAGTATATGATCACAAAGAAGCACAGAGTAAGGGAGGGAAGCAACACACACAAATCCACAGCGAAACGCGCACACACACGGCTAAGAATCGAGCTCACAAGAGTATCACGAGGTTCTCACTAGAACGGAGCTCGAAACACTTAGAATGACAATCGAATGCGCAAAGACTGAGTGTGGATGATCAAGAATGCTCAAAGGTTGCTTGTGTATCTCCTCCATGCGCCTAGGGGCCCCTTTTATAGCCCCAAGGCAGCTAGGAGCCGTTGAGAGCAAATCCGGAAGGCCATCCTTGCCTTCTGTCGTCGGGGGCACCGGACAGTCCGGTGCACACCGGACACTGTCCGGTGCCCGATTTGTTTCCATAACTGGCACTTCCGACCGTTGCCGACCGTTGTAGATCTGGGAGCCGTTGGCGCACCGGACATGTCCGGTGCACACCGGACAGTCCGGTGCAGTCTTCCGACCGTTGGCTCGGCCACGTGTCCCGCGCGGATTGCGCGGCCGACCGTTGGCCCCGGCCGACCGTTGGCTCACCGGACAGTCCGGTGAATTTTAGCCGTACGCCGTCGGCGAATTCCCGAGAGCGGCCAGTTCGAGCGGAGTCAGCCTGGCGCACCGGACACTGTCCGGTGCACACCGGACAGTCCGGTGCTCCAGACCGAACTGAGTCTTGGCTGCACACAGCCAAGTCTTTGTCTCCTCTTTTCTTTTCTTCTACTTTCTGTTTCTAACACTTAGACAAGTATATTAGTACACAAAACCAATGTACTAAGGCTTAGAAACATACCTTTGTCTCATGATTTGCACCTTGTTCATCCATGGATATAAATTCACAATTAAGCACATGTGTTGGCACTCAATCACCAAAATACTTAGAAATGGCCCAAGGGCACATTTCCCTTTCATCGTGCCAGCCCGAAGTATAAAAACAGTGACCCAGCCCGGCCCTAAACCATGTCGTGCCTTCTTTGGGCCGTGCCGGCCCAAGCCCGGCCCGTGTATTTGACCACATAAAATCAAAATATTACAACCATATAAAGTTCATAACTTACTAAATTAAAGATATTAAACAATTATAGCATCATTTGACCACATAAACTCTAAATATAAAAACAATATAAAGTCGATATCTTACTAAATTAAAGAAATTAAACTGATTGGGCTTAATTGGGCCGTGCCGGCCCAAGTCCGGCCCATCTATGCGGGCCGTGCTGGGGGCCCGACGGGCCGGAAATTGAGGCCCGGCCCAAGCCCGCCTTCGGGCCGTGCTAGCCCGGCCCAAACTATTTCGTGCCGGGCCGTGCTTTGGGCTCCTATTTTCGGGCCGTGCTCGTGCTGGCCCGAAAAACCCGGCCTATACTCCCAGCACTAGGGGTACTGTTCATGGGTGTGTGTGGGGGGGTATCTACTGCGGGTCCCGATGTCCTGAGCAATACTCAACGCTTTGTTGCCTCCCAGTGTCGTCAGAGCAGAGGCCGGTCAGCTGGTGGCCACGTGGCACACTTTTGAGGATGCTCTCCGACATGGAGCCAATCACCACCGCGGGCGCCGGGCGGGGGCGGGGGCGGGGCGTGCGGCGTGCCCTTGCCTTGCTACTTTGCTAGTGCCAGAGCCAGACTGCCAGTGCGGCAGTGCCAACGCGATGATGGCCGGCTCGTCAGTGCGGTCAATGGTGACTGGGTGCGGTGACTGTCTGAGCTGAGGCCTCCTGGCAAAGCGACCACGGGCCACCGCTGGGCGCTGGCGGTGGCCGAGGACGGGACGACCCGACGTCTCGCTCTCGTCGCGCCCCATTCCCAGTCCGCACTGCAGAGTCCAGCCATGCCGGGGCCGCGCCTGAAACCCTATCGGGCTAGCAAAGCACACGCGGCCACCAAAGCCCATCCGGCCCTGCCTCTGTCGTCTGCATGGACAAATGGACATGGTCCCGGTTCGGCTTTTCTTCTTTGCACGATTGCGTCTGTCGTATCATTCGTATGCTCCCGTCCTCAGCCTCCTCCCCTCCTGTAAATAGTATGACCTCTCAAGAAGAGAAATGGCAATAGCTTTCCTTCGCTTGAACCGTTTAACAGTGTAGGGTCCCATATCATGTGTACAAAGAATTTCATAGAAAGCTTTGGATTGGACAATAAATAAATCGGCAATCCAAAGAGTAGCTGAATCAGGTGTCGCACACCACACAGCCGTCTGAGTGAGATCTGAGGAAACAGCTGCCGGTCGCGTGGAGCAACCGCGACCACAACAACCATAAGGCCAGACTGGGGCACTGTTGGCTGCCTGCAACCGGTGCCCGCCTATGACCGCCCCCACAACCACGAACAAATCGGTTCCAGCAGAGTACTAGCAGCCTCCAATAATTTCCCCATATCCTCGTTGACTGGAACACTGAGCAGATGCAGCCTCCAAAGGGTCACACCCATGGTAATGCAATGCATTGCAGGCGTCGCAGTGAACGCCTTTGCGTTGCAGCATTGGCGGGCTTCCGTCGGCCAAATCCTCGTTGCGTCTTTAAATACGAATTAGTCTGTAGTGCTAGGAATTGGGCTGGGCGGCCGGGCTATCGTGCTTCGTGCCAAACAGCTTTGGGCCAGTAAAGCCTTAAAAAACTTTTGGGCCGTGTCGTGCTAGCCCGAAGCGTAAAAATAGTGATCCAGTCTGGTCCTAAACCACGTCGTGCCTTCGTTGGGTCGTGCCGGCTCAAGCCCGGTCCTTATATTTAACCACATGAAATCAAAATATTACAACCATATAAAATCCATAACTTACTAAATTAAAGATATTAAACAATTCTAGTAGCATTTAACCACATAAACTCCCAATATAACAACAATGTAAAGTCGATATCTTACTAAATTAAAGAAATTAAATATAATCGGCTTAATTGGGCCGTGTCGACCTAAACCCGACCCATCTATGTGGGCCGTGCCGGGGGCTCAACGGGCCGAAATTTGAGGCCCGGCCTCGGCCCGTATTCGGACCGTGCTAGCCCGGCCCATATTATTTCGTGTCGGACTGTGCTTTGGGCTCCTATTTTCGGCTCGTGCTTGTGCTGGCCAAAAAACCAGACCCATATTCCCAACACTACTTGTGCGCTTTCCTGACTCCTACAATGTTGTGCTACCATTTCGGGTGAGCAAGAGGACTATGCAACAGAACGAGACAGATACATGTTAAAGGTCAATCTGAATTGGATGATATTAAGTCGGTTTAAATCCATAATGAGTTAAAATCCAATTAAATCCAATCTACGTGTAATATCAATAACGAAACAAGCTAGATACTGATAGATCCTAGTATTGCTACTGCATGCAGGACTCCACCAACGTCAAGCACACAAGTATAGATGGCCAATAAGCACGAGGCCCGCGAGCCCGGCATGAAGCCCGCTGTTTATGTTCGGTCTAAGCCTGGCACAGCCCGGTTCTATGGGGTCTGGCCTAGCCCGACACGAATAAGCGAGCCGGGCTCAGACAGGAAACTAGACACGATGGACTAGCCCGGCACGGTCCGATTACCTCTAAGCCCGTTAAGCCCGCTTTTTTACACTAAAACATGTTTACCGGCCCGCTTAGCACACTTTTCGGCCCACTTTTCCGTGCTAAACGGGCCGGCAGGCCCGGCGAGCCTGGCACAGCCCGGTTCTATGCGGGTCCGGGCCGGCCCGGCACGAATAAGCGAGTGGACTCAGACAGGAAACTAGACACGATGGACTAGCCCGGCACGACCCGTTTACGTCTAAACCCGTTAAACCCGCTTTTTTTACACTAAAACGTGCTTACCGGCCCGCTTAGCACGCTTTTCGGCCCACTTTTTCGTGCTAAACAGCTGGCCCGACCCGTTTAGACCGGCTGCGGGCTGGGCTCAGATAGAAAATCGAGCGCACGTGCTTAAACGGCCCAACCCGATTTTCTAACCGTGCTTGGCAGGCCGGATCCTAAACGGGCCGAGCTTCACCGGGCCCAGACCGGGCAGCCCGTTTGGACATCTCTGCACACAAGAAGGTACCGTACCGTTGCCGCCGGCGACGTCCGTCTCGCTCGCCATGCACAGGTGAGAAGACGAATCACGACCAGATATTTTCCCTGACCGCGAGCGTAAACAAACTTATCCAAAACCACCACCAGCAGCACCACCAGCCTCTTTCTCCAGCGATGTCGACTGGAAAACCTGGCGTACGCTTCCTTCCACGGACCAAAGTGAGCCAACAAGCAGCGACGGCTCCAGGTCGCCTGCCTCCTCCAAGTCCTTCGTGTAATCGTGTTTTCCTCTGATTCTGATTCTGATTCTGATTCTGATCTTCCGCAAGATAGGTACTCGTACTCGTAGTACTGACGAGCTCAAGGAAGAACGTACGGAGACTAGTACAAGGTAGCCCACTGCCCACCTCGCTTGCCCATCATGCCAGCGACGTACACGTACTGCATGCATGCATGCAGCAGGCCGGCCGGCTGTTCATCCGCTGCCTGCCTGACTGCCTCCTCGATGCCTGCAGTGCAGCACTGCAGCTAGCTAGCGAGCCGAAAGCACAAGGACCGGAACGATGTGGACGGAGGCGCACCGTTTGCCAACGACAGTGTCGGTGCCGAAGGTGTGGTTTTTTCACGACGATCAGTACCAATTAGGACGAGCGCAACATTGGGACAAGTCTCGTCGTTACCGATTATTGCTTGAGCGTTGTCAGTAATAACAGTCAGTAGCCGACATGTCACATTCTGATTGACCAGCGTTATTATATCCGTTTGAATTTGAAAAAAACTCTAAAATATGGAAAAACTTGATCCACCTTATAAATAGAGGAGGCTGATTGCGCTCGTTTACACAGTTTCATCACCATATCTCAAGACCACTTTCATGTACACACTTTCATCTCTGATTTGATATAAGCTGGAGTCTCAATTGTGAAACGTTCACACATTTGCTCAATAAGCGATCTTCACAATGCTCCGAGAACCCTGCCAATGTTGGGCAAGTCTTTTTCGATTATCTTCCTTCCGTCCACCGTCAAGGCAAGAGAAAGTTCGAGCTCGTCCCCGTGGACTAACTCCTCAAACTCTATTTTCTTATTCGTATGCTCCTCTTCATATTGATAACGACCAAGTGTCGATACTCCTCCTTATGCCACTGAGCCTCCAACAAATGACACTCCTCCTTCTAACACTAACGAAACACCCTCCACCGTCCGCCCGATGCTCGTTCTCTACAACCTTTCGCTTATAAGTATTCTCCTCCGTATCTACATTAATATCCACACGTTGTGGGTTTGTATGGTGCTCCTCATTCATATGCACCTCTTTATAGTGCTCCTCCTGTGTTTCCTCCCCTTATGATGCTCCTCTTATATATGGTGGTCTTGCTCCTTCTCAGCTTCCTCATGCACAAGCAGTCACATCGATGTGGTCTCCAACCAGTCCATGTACTCCGATGCATCATAGTTCTAACGACGATGGGACTAGACTAAGACAGAAGATGAAAGGATTGTGAGTACACATATATCTTTACGAATTACATACTTTTTTGTAAGTAGAGAACATTTTTGTGAGTTTGTACATTTATAGGTACACACGTGGTTAATACACTCCATTGAACGAAAATGATTGGCATTTAGGGTTATATAGCAGTCACGTACAACTCCATCACCGAGCCTCAATGCCAGCGTACCACCAAACTACCTTATTGGTCATGGTAGGGCAAGGACCAAACTATCTTATTGGTCATGGTAGGGCAAGGACTAGCAACGAGCAACAACGAGATCCTTGGCTCCTTAGTGTAGCGGCTTTGCAAGGCCAGTGAGACGATCAATTATACCAAATTATATAAGCACTTCACTAAGTTGCTACATCAAAACACTGACCACGTGAATGAGGATATGAAACAGATTCACATGTTGGCCATAACAATGTCCGAATAATTAAGAATAGAAGACAAAAAAAGGAAGAAGAAAGGATTATGACGATGAGTAGTTTTTTTATAAACCTTATATTTTTCACATTTTATTTACTTTGTTTAATTTCTGTAGGTTTTAGGAGCTTTGCAATTTTTCTAAGTAAATCACCTTGTTTTATTTTAAATATGAGTCTATAAATAAATTGATGTTGTGATGAGTTAACCGTAGACTAATGTTAAAGTTTGCAAACTATATCATGATAATAGATACAGACTTACGATACACTACAGAAAAACACTTAATTCCCGTCGGCCAGGAACCGACAGGAATAAGCATTAAACCGACGGGAATAAGTAATTCCTGTCGGTTTAGGGCTTATTCCCGTCGGTGCGTCAGGTGTCGGAGATAAGGTTATTCCCGTCGGCCGCTGACGGGAATAATTAATCCCCGACGGTCAATAACTAGCCGACGGGAATTACGGCTAATTCCCGTCGGCCAGGTTAGTCGACAGGAATTAACTGGGCCGACGAGAGTTAATAGTTAATTCCCGTCGGCTATGGTCAAACCGACGGGAATTAACTGGGTCGACGGGAGTTAACCTATAATTCTGCAACAGCAACACCAAATTAGATATTTCTCCACAATTGCACACATAACATACACAGAACATACACATCACAAACATATGACAAAATATATCACATGAACATACAAATCACAAACGCATTGATATGATTCACACATCACAAACGCTTTGATATAATTCACACATCACAAACATTTCAGATACGAGTTACGATCAAGTGTTTACACAAACATAACGTCCGCGAGTTAAAAAAACATAACGAGCACGAGTTCAAGTGTTTAGAGATAACCACCACTTGGGTGGTTAGAGCTTTGACCGCTGCCGCCACCACCACCAGGAGAAGGGAACGCGAAGAGCGAGTCAACAAATCCAGCCCCTGCTGCGGGATCAGACCCACTACCACCCGCTTCGGGCGTAACCTATGCAAGTTAGCAAATATCAACACGTTAAATGCAAATATCAAAAAGTATACAAGTGTATAAATTAATCGGCAGTTATCAAACGTACCCTATCTCCAGGTGCAGGTATATGTGTCGGAGGGGGTGTTGAACTGTGGTGGCGGAGCTAGTGTGTTTGCAAACTGGCTCCATTGTTGTGGCGGTAGAAAATTTGTTGCCATGTGAAAGTAGCCTAGAGGGGGGGTGAATAGGCTAATCTGAAAATTTTCACAACAAACTTCGAAAGATTGTTAGATACACAGTTCGACTGGTGCAGGCCGGTTCAACAACTACGCATGCAAGTTGAACCACTCTGAACCAATCCAACTGTTTTAAAAACTTTAGACTAAAATCTACTCGAAAAGTATTTCACAAGTTCTTGAGAGAAGTAAGATATAGCTAAGTGAGGATGAAAAGATGAATATGTAAAGGCTATTTTACTTCTAGATAAATTCTACGGAGAAATCTTTATGTCAATCTTGCAAGTAAAAATATCTCAAGTTGAAACAAGCAAGAACACAAGACACAAGATTTAATCCGAGGTTCGGCCACACCACAAAGGTGTCCTACTCCCCGTTGAGGAGCCCACAAAGGGCCGGGTCTTTTTCAACCCTAATCCTCCAAAAGCCGACCACAAAGGTCAAGGCAATCTCTTCTTATCTTAGCTCAAAGAGCGGGTGATACAAACTTCTTAGGGTCGTCCACAAATTTGGAGACTCCCAAGCAACCTCAAAAATCTTGAAACCTAGGGTTTCAAGAACACCAAGAAAGCACAAGAGGAGTTTGCACAAGCTCAGGTCTTTGAAAGAGAGATGGGAGAGGAAAACCAAATCGTGAGCACAAGCACAAACCTCACACCCAAGAGCTCCTCCAACAAGGTTGAATCTTGAGGAAGATTTAAGTGTGAGTGAGATGGAGAGCTGAGTGCTTTTTCTCAAGTTAGGTGAGCAATAAATGAGTGAGTGTTCAGCCGTATTAAAGAAGAGAGAGAGGGAGGGGTCTATTTATAGTCACGGCTCAAAAACTAGCCGTTTGACTAAAAAACCCGTTGAAAACCGGTTGAACCGCCCCCTAGGGCGGTTGAACCGCCCCCTGACAGGTCAGCAGACTGTCTGCCAGTCTGACTGCCAGACTGACTGGCAGACTGACCTCAGACAGCCAGGACCGGTTGAACCGCCCCCCCAGGGCGGTTGAACCGCCCCCTGACACTCCTGGCGACCTGACTGCCAGTCTGACTGGCAGACTGCAGAACAGAAGTCAGAGGGTCAGAGACCAGTTGAGCTGCCCCCCAGGACCAGTTCAGCTGGTCTAGACCAGAGAGTTTTGGAGAGAAAACCCCAGCTCAGCTGCCCGGGGGCAAGTTCAGCTGGGTATGGTCAAAGAGGTTCACAGCTGAAGTTGAAGTTCAGCTGGAGCTGAAAAGCTCAGCTGCAGCTGAAGAAGCTCATCACAGCTGAAGTTAAGTTCAGCTGGAAAGCTCAGCTGCAGTTGAAAAAGTTCAGCTGCTTTTCAGCAAGAACACTCTAGGTTTCTCAACCCTAACCATGGTCAACCAAATAATGTTAAAGGATTTTTGGTTTTCAAAAATAGCTTTTGAATTTGGGGACTTGAGCTATAGCAAACACCTGTACCTGTGCGAAAAAGAACAAGGAAGAATTACATCATGCAACACAAGATTTTACATAGATTTTATACGTCCGTTGCATGAAGTCCTTGGTGCTTCCTTAAGTTCCTGTTTCCTTCTAATCAAACACTGAGAACAAAAACTGTTAGTACCCTTATTTGTTTTGTCATTAAATCACCAAAACCCTCACTTGGGGTTGATTGCACTTACAATCTCCCCCTTTTTGGTGATTGATGCCAAAACAATTAAGGTCAAAAGATATATATTTGCAATAGAAAATTTCTTTTGAATGATTGTATGTAGATGGCTCCCCCTAAATGTGTGCACGATTGTGAATCCAACGTCTTGACATAATATGTCATGTGAGCAACACATTTAGAGATAGTGACAACAACCATACTAAATACAATCATCCGAGGGGTGCAAGAGTGTCAAAACAGGAGTTGTGATGCACATGATTATCTCTAAACACATTATTTTTACTTCATAGCAGAGTAGTCATTACAAACTGATAGAACAAAAGATGATGGCCAGAAGACCATCATATTCCTTTGAATAACAATCCAACAGTTTTATTTCATACAATGGTAAAGTACAAGCCACAACAGTGGCCAAAAACGAAAATAATCCAAAAGAAAACCGAAAGAACCACAAAATAGAAAGAACCACAAACTAGAGATTGGATTTTCTCCCCCTTTTTGGCAAGAAGTACCAAAAACGGAGAGAGAGAGACAAGGATACAAGAATCAATATCCTCCAGGAGGAGGATATGACGGAGGATATGATGGAGGATAGGAAGTGTAGTCAGGGAAAAAAGTCCTCATCGCGTCCTCCTCAAAAGTGGAGTCCCGAGGTGGCTCATCAGCCGCAGAAAAAACAGATGCCGAAGAAGTACGATGATCAGGAGGAGGTGGAGGGTGGTGGTGGTAACCGGAGCCGGATGGCCTAGGGTCATCAGGAATGGGTCCCGGACCCGGGTAAGGAGGCGGAGGGTGGGAGGATGATTGACCCGGATCCCCATGGTAGGGAGGTGGGGCAAACTCCTCGCGATCATCAACATAGACTTCTTCATCTTCATCGTCTGCGGACATAAAAGGCACCCCGTAGGCCTGCTGGTGCCACTCATTGATCTCCGGGGGAGGAGGATGGAGAGGCACATCAGGCGAACGAGGGACAAAAGGCATGCCCATGGAGGAAGCTTGACAACGAAGATTGTCGTCAGTCTCCCGCTGACGCCGTGCCACCTCATGGACATCAGCAGAAATGTTGCGGCACATGGAGAAAAATGCCGCAAGCCCATGGACCAAGCGAGCTCCCATCCCGCGGCCACGACCTCGACCACGACCACGAGCACGTGGCATGGGAGATCCGCGGCCAGGAGAGGGACGCGAGGCAGCAGCGGGGGGAGAGGAGGAAGGATGGTGAGGAGGCTGGCGAGGTGGCTCAGAGGAGGATGCAGGGCCTCCAGACCGTGAGGGAACCCGCTTCGTACGAGCAGCTGGGTTGGAGGAATCAACCCAGTAGGGTACGTAGCGGGAGTGTTTGACGGGTTTTTCGAAGTGGGTCTGGGTGACCACTTCGATCATCTTCATGATAAAGGGTGCATGAAGACACCCTCTGTGAGGAGACCAGGAAGCACGGACGATCTCTTCCCAGATCATGTCAAACACATTGATGCGTGCGAGACTGTTGGGAGCAAGGAGGAGGAGGAGGACTCGACTCTCCCCAAGGACGTTCATTTGATTACCGCCCTTTGGGAGAACGGTCATCCGTGACAAGGAATTAAGGTACCTGTAGTACCTATGCATGTTAGCGGTTGTCCAGAACTCCCGCTCAGTAGAGACATGAATGAATTCCGTCTCTTCCCGCATGGGCAGCCGAATGCCATGCACTCGCATGTTGCTGCCCTGAATGTCTGCATCAGAGAAGCCCAGAATATGGGCAAAACGACGATAACTGACTTTGTGCCAGTTACCCTGGATGAAGAAATACATGACTGGGTAATCATACCCATCGGCTTCCTCATCTACTTTCTTTATCCAGAGGGTGGCATAGAACTGAGCTACCACCTCATCGTTCCAGGGGTATTCCATGGTCATAATGTTACGTAACCCCTTTCTCTCTAAGTTTACGAGAGCTGACGACATGTCAGCATCTCCCATATTCTCACAACCCTCCCAGTCAATAAATCTATGTCGGACGATTGGGTGTTTCTTGGTAAGAATGACAGAATTGTAGAAGTCAGCCTGGAAAAGATTCCAGAACCGAGAGTCCTGGACACCAGGATGACGAGGAGTGAGAGTAGGGTTGGTAAACCTCAGACGCTGAAGGGTGTCTATTCCCTTCTGAGTGAAGTCGATGGGAGATTCATGCGGACCGCGGCTGACGTTCGCCGGATGCATGTGCAGTCCGGTGACGTAGAGAGCATCAGGCGCCGGAAGGTCGACGAAGTCGTCGAAAGCCCCATCCTCCTCTTGGCAGGGAGCATACCCTGAGGAAGACGTGCTACGACGAGGACGAGAGGCGCCAACCTTTTGGCGTCTCCCGCGAGTCGGCTGCGAGGGCAAGGAAGAGCCCTCGCCAGGCATCCGACCAGAGCCACGTCCTCTCTTAGAGAGGGAGCGACGAGGCGGAGGAGAGGGGACGGGAGATTCCTCCTGAATCTCGTCGGAGTCACTGCTAAACTCAACCACAGAGGGGTTGCGACGACGCACCATGATTGAAAGGGTGGTGAAACTGTGAAGCGGTTGAAGTGTGTGAAGGAGAGGCTCTAAAGGTTGTGAAGCGACCAAGGCGAGAGTGAATGAAGTGGGAAAAGAGAAGGGGAGAGTCAAGTATATATAGGCAGTTGAGCTGGTCCTCAGGACCAGTTCAACCGCCCCCATGGGCCAGTTCAGCTGGTTCTGACCAGTGTGGTCAGAGAACCAGAAACAGCAGAGGGAAGATGCCAAAAAAAACAAATTTCTGACGCAGGATTCTGAAAAAGTGTACTGCAGGGATTTCAAAAAAAAACAACATGGCGCAGCAACTGGCGCCAAGACGGGCTGTGCAGAAGCGTCCAAAAAAAACTGCGCGCGCTCAGACATTTGCATGCACTGCTGGATAAAAAAAAAGAAGCTCGCGCACTGACGCTAGAGCACAGCGGAGACCAAAAAATACTGCATGGCGTCCTTACCCCCTGCATGCCAGGTTGTGACCGGACAGGAAAAAGAAATGGGCGCCAGGCCGTAGGAAGTGACGGGTCAAATAAAAAATGCTGCGCGCCAGATGCTTGAGTGCGGCTGAGACCAAACAGTGACAAAAAAAGATTCTGCGCGTGAAGTGACCGGACCGGGGCGCTGACAGACGCAGTTGAGCGGCAGCAAGTAAAAAGAAAAAAATCGCGCCCAACAGAAGAAATGACCGGTAAAAAAAATGCTGTGCGCCCTGCAAAAAAAAGCGACCAGAAAAAAAAAACTTCCAACGCGCGCTGCAGCAGCTGACCGGATGCGCAAAAAAAAATTAAAGAATCTCTGGCGCCGCTACAGAGATGAGGCGACCGGACAGGGAAAGTGATCGGACAACAAAAAAAATAAAAGAAGTTCTGTGCGCGCGGCAGATGAAGTGACCTGACAATAAAATATAGACAACAAGGCGTAGCAGCTGGCGCCCAGACAGAGAAAATTTTTTTTTTGCATGCGCAGCAGGATGTGAACGGTCAGAGAAAAAAAATTTGGGTGCCCTGCAGCTGAGCGGATGTGACTGCGCGACAAAAAAAGTTTCTGCGCACCTGACGCTGCTGCCCATCTGAAAAAGCGACTGCGCGACTGAAAAAGTGCAGCGGACAGACCTGCGCGCGGACAGACCTGCGCTGACCGGTCAGACACCGGTTCAACCGGTCAACAACACCGGTTCAACCGGTTTTGGCCAGGGTGCTCCAAAAAAAAACTGGTCAAAAACAGCTGAGCTGAAGTTCAGCTGCAAAGTTCAGCTGGCCTCCTCCAGCTCAACTAGAAAGTTCAGCTGGTCAAGCCAGTTGAGCCAAAAAAAATCTTAGCACTAAAATGCATTCGAATTTTAACATTTTCACCAAGTTTTTTTTTGAAAGATCATCACATAGCTTTAAAACTATCAATCAAAAATAGTGAATCAAACAATTTTTGTGACCATTTTCAAGTTAAGTTACGAGAATCCAAGATATTTAATTCACTCCTAAGAAAGCAAAACCTAGTCTCATCGAGGGGTTTTGTGAAGATATCGGCTAGTTGATTTTCGGTGCTCACATGAAACAATTCGATATCTCCTTTGGCTTCATGGTCTCTCAAGAAATGGTGTCGGATGTCAATATGTTTAGTTCTAGAGTGTTGCACAGGGTTGTTTGCAAGTTTTATGGCACTCTCATTGTCACACAAAAGTGGAATTTTGTTAAACTCACAACCAAAGTCTCTAAGGGTTTGCTTCATCCATAACAACTGTGCACAACATGCCCCAGCTGCTATGTACTCAGCTTCTGCAGTGGAAAGTGCAACACAATTTTGTTTCTTGGAACTCCATGATACTAAGGACCGCCCAAGGAATTGGCAAGTCCCAGTAGTGCTTTTTCGATCTACTTTGCAACCGGCATAATCTGAGTCAGAATAGCCAAGTAAATCGAAAAGGGAGCCTTTGGGATACCATAATCCTAGGTTTTGGGTGTGAACTAAGTATCTTAGAATTCTCTTAACTGCTACAAGATGGCAATCTTTAGGATTTGCTTGAAAACGTGCACACATGCAAACACTCAACATAATATCAGGTCTAGATGCACATAAGAAAGCAGTGATCCTATCATTGATCTATATAATGTTTGATCTACGGGTTTACCTTCCTCATTTAGGTCGAGATGTCCATTTGATGACATTGGAGTCTTGGCGTGTTTTGCCTTTTCCATGCCAAATTTCTTGAGCATATCTTGTGTATATTTGGTTTGGCATAGAAAAGTACCTTCCTTGAGCTGTTTGACTTGAAATCCCAGGAAGTATTTAAGCTCGCCCATCATAGACATCTCAAACCTGTTCGTCATTACTTTGCTAAACTCTTCACAAAATTTTTCATTAGTACTACCAAATATAATGTCATCAACATATACTTGGCACACAAATAATTCATTGTCAACTTTTCTAGTAAATAAGGTAGAGTCAGCTTTTCCTATTGTAAACCCATTCTTAATTAAAAATTCTTTAAGACAGTCATACCAAGCTCTAGGGGCTTGTTTAAGCCCGTAGAGTGCCTTGTGAAGAAGATAAACATGATTTGGCTTCTTTGGATCTTCAAAACCCGGTGGTTGCTCCACATATACTCTCTCTTGTAGTGGTCCATTTAGAAATGCGCTCTTGACATCCATTTGATATAGCTTGAAATCATGGTTAGTAGCATATGCAATTAATATTCTAATTGATTCTAACCTTGCTACCGGCGCATATGTTTCGCCAAAATCGAGTCCTTCCACTTGAGTATAGCCTTGGGCAACCAACCGTGCCTTGTTTCTTGTAACCACTCCATGTTCATCTTGCTTGTTCCTAAAGACCCATTTAGTCCCAATCACATTTTGTTTGGGTCTTTGGACTAAGGACCTGAAAGGGAAATGTGCCCTTGGGCCATTTCTAAGGATTTTGGTGATTTAGTGCTCAACACAGGTACCTATTTGTAAAATGGAACAAGGTGCAAATCATGAAGTAAAGGTATGTTTCTAAGCCTTAGTACATTGGTTTTGTGGACTAACATGTTTGTCTAAGTGTTAGAAACAGCATGAAGAAATAGAGAAAAGGGGAGAGAATGACTTGGCTGTGTGCAGCCAAGTCCCAGCTCGGTCTGGAGCACCGGACTGTCCGGTGTGCACCGGACAGTGTCCGGTGCGCCAGACCTCCTCGGCGCGAACTGGCCGCTCTCGGGAATTCGCCGACGGCGTACGGCTAAAATTCACCGGACTGTCCGGTGTGCACCGGACTGTCCGGTGAGCCAACGGTCGGCCAGGGCCAACGGTCGGCCGCGCAATCCGCGCGGGACACGTGGCCGAGCCAACGGTCGGAAGACGGCACCGGACTGTCCGGTGTGCACCGGACTGTCCGGTGCGCCAACGGCTCGCAGATCCACGGCAGTTTGCAACGGTCGGGAAGCGCTGGATAAGGAAAGAAATCGGTCACCGGACATGTCCGGTGTGCACCGGACTGTCCGGTGCCCCCGACGACAGAAGGCAAGGATGGCCTTCCAGAATTGCTCTCAACGGCTCCTAGCTGCCTTGGGGCTATAAAAGGAGCCCCTAGGCGCATGGAGGAGACACACAAGCAACTCTTGAGCATTCTTGATCATCCACACAAGTTCTTTGCGCATTCGTTTGTGATTCTAAGCGATTCGAGCTCTGTTCTATTGTGAACTCTGAGATAGTCATTCGAGCTCGAGTCTTGGCCGTGTGTGTGCGCTTTTGTTGTGGATTTGTGTGTGTTGCTTCCCTCCCTTACTCTGTGCTTTCTTTGTGATCATACTTGTAAGGGCAAGAGACTCCAATTTGTGGAGATTCCTTGCAAAAGGGATAGTGAAAGGAACAACAAAACAACGTGGTATTCAAGTGGGTCTTTGGACCGCTTGAGAGGGGTTGATTGCAACCCTCGTCCGTTGGGACGCCACAACGTGGAAGTAGGCAAGCATTGGCTTGGCCGAACCACGGGATAAACCACCGTGTCACCTCTGTCTTGATCTCTTGTGGTATTGTGTTTTGTTGAGACTTCACCTTAGCCACTTGGCAATACTCGTGCTAACACTTAACAAGTTTGTGGCTTAAGATTGAAGTTTTTTTACAGGATCACCTATTCACCCCCCCCCTCTAGGTGCTCTCAATTGGTATCAGAGCCGTTCTATTCACAAAGGGACTAACCGCCCGAATAGATGGATCCTAAGGGGAAGGGTATAGTGATCAACGACAAAGAGAAGGAGACCTTCGTCAACGAGCCAAAGGACGACAAGCCTACCGACTCCGGCTCGGGTCAAAGACGAAAGGATGGGAAGAAGAAGAAGACCAGGCGCATCAAGGAGATCATCTACTACGACAGCGATGAGTCTACTTCTTCCCAAAAGGATGAGGACCACAACGACTACGAGAGGAGAAAACCGGTTAATTCGAACTTTTCCTTTGATTACTCTCGTATTCCGCAAAGTTCACATTCTCATTTGCTCTCCATTCCACTTGGCAAGCCCCCACACTTTGATGGAGAGGACTACGGATTTTGGAGTCACAAAATGCGTAGTCACCTATTCTCTCTCCATCCTAGTATATGGGAGATTGTAGAGAGTGGAATGCACTTTGATAGTTCGGATAGCCCCATGTTCATTAATGAACAAATCCATAAAAATGCACAAGCTACTACTGTTCTTCTAGCTTCCTTGTGCAGGGATGAATACCATAAGGTGAGCGGCTTGGACAACGCCAAGCAAATCTGGGACACCCTCAAGATTTCTCATGAGGGGAACGACGTCACCTTACTCACCAAGATGGAGTTGGTGGAGGGCGAGCTTGGACGGTTCGCGATGATAAGGGGCGAGGAGCCAACGCAAACGTACAACCGGCTCAAGACCCTTATCAACAAGATAAGAAGCTACGGGAGCACGCGATGGACGGACCACGACGTCGTCCGCCTAATGCTCAGGTCTTTTACCGTACTTGATCCTCATCTCGTGAACAATATTCGTGAGAATCCCAGGTACACGATGATGACGCCCGAGGAAGTGCTTGGAAAATTCGTGAGCGGGCGGATGATGATCAAGGAGGCAAGATACGTCGACGACGCGTTGAACGGACCACTCCACGAGCCTCAACCCATTGCTCTAAAGGCAACGAGGAGCAAGGAGTCGCTACCTAGCAAGGTGGCGCAAGTTGAGGCGGCTGGCCTTAATGATGAAGAGATGGCTCTCATCATTAAAAGATTCAAGACGGCGCTAAATGGTCGCAAGGGGCAGCCAAGCAAGACCAAGACCAAGGGAAAGCGCTCGTGCTTCAAATGTGGTAAGCTTGGTCATTTTATTGCTAACTGTCCCGATAATGAAAGTGACCAGGAAAAGGGAAACAAGAGAGAGAAGAAGAAGGCATACAAGAAGGCAAAGGGCGAGGCGCATCTAGGAAAGGAGTGGGACTCGGATTGCTCCTCCTCCGACTCCGACAATGAAGGACTCGCCGCCACTGCCTTCAACAAATCGGCTCTCTTCCCCAACGAGCGTCTCACTTGCCTTATGGCAAGGGAGAAGAAGGTGAGTATTCAAGACTCCACTTATGCTTCATCTAGTGATAGTGAGTCTAGTGATGATGACATAGATTATTCCTGCTTGTTCAAGGGCTTAGATAGATCTAAGATAGAGAAAATCAATGAATTAATTAATGCATTGAATGAAAAGGATAGGCTTTTAGAAAAGCAAGAAGATTTATTGTATGATGAACATGATAAATTTGTAGAGGCACAAAAATCATATGCTTTAGAAGTGAAAAGAAATGAAATGCTTTCTAGTGAAATATCTTCCTGTCATGAAACCATTTCTACCTTAAGAAGTGTTAATATTGATTTAAGTGCTAAACTAGAAGTAGCTAGTAAATCAAATTCTTGTGTTGAACATGTTGAAATTTGTACTAAGTGTAAGAATTTTGATGTTAATGCTTGTAGTGAACACCTAGTTCTAATTTCCAAATTAAATGATGAAGTGGCTAGTCTTAATGCCCAACTTAAGACTAGCAAGAATGAAGTTAATAAAATAAAATTTGCAAGGGATGCCTACACGGTTGGTAGACACCCCTCAATTAAGGATGGGCTTGGCTTCAAGAGGGAAGCCAAGAACTTAACAAGCCATAAGGCTCCCGTCTTCGTCAAGGAGAAAGGGAAGGCCCCTATGGCTAATAGTGCTAATAAGAACCATGCTTTTATGTATTATGATAGGAGACATGCTAGAAGTGCTTATAATCATTTTGATTCACATGTTTATGATTCTCATGCAATGGTTGCTTCTAGTTCTTCTTACAATCATGGTAGAGATATGTGTAGGAGAAATGTTATTCATGCTCCTAGGAAAGTAGTGAATGAACCTTCTACCATTTATTATGCTTATAATGCTCCATTTGCTATTTGTAGAAAGGGTAAGAAGGTAGTTGCTAGGAAATTAGGGGCTAGATGCAAGGGAGATAAATCTTGCATTTGGGTCCCTAAAGATATTTGTGCTAACCTTGCAGGACCCAACATGAGTTGGGTACCTAAGACCCAAGCCTAAATTTGCCTTGCAGGTTTATGCATCCGGGGGTTCAAGCTGGATTATCGACAGCGGATGCACAAACCATATGACGGGGGAGAAGAAGATGTTCACCTCCTACGTCAAGAATAAGGATTCCCAAGATTCAATTATATTCGGTGATGGGAATCAAGGCAAGGTAAAAGGGCTAGGTAAAATTGCAATTTCTAATGAGCATTCTATATCAAATGTATTCTTAGTAGAGAGTCTTGGATATAATTTGCTATCTGTTAGTCAATTATGTCAAATGGGATACAATTGCCTTTTTTACAAATGTAGATGTGTCTGTCTTTAGAAGATGTGATGGTTCACTAGCTTTTAAGGGTGTACTAGACGGCAAGCTTTATTTAGTTGATTTTGCAAAAGAAGAGGCCGGTCTAGATGCATGCTTAATGGCTAAGACTTGCATGGGCTGGCTGTGGCATCGCCGCTTAGCACATGTGGGGATGAAGAACCTCCACAAACTTCTAAAGGGAGAACACGTGATAGGTCTAACCAATGTTTATTTCGAAAAAGATAGACCTTGTGCAGCTTGTCAGGCAGGTAAACAAGTTGGAGGAGCACATCACAGCAAGAATGTGATGACCACGTCAAGACCTCTGGAGCTGCTGCATATGGACCTCTTCGGACCCGTCGCCTATCTAAGCATAGGAGGAAGTAAGTATGGTTTAGTTATTGTTGATGACTTTTCCCGCTTCACTTGGGTGTTCTTTTTGCAGGATAAGTCTGAAACCCAAGGGACCCTCAAGCGCTTCCTCAGGAGAGCTCAAAATGAGTTTGAGCTCAAGGTGAAGAAGATAAGGAGCGACAACGGGTCCGAGTTCAAGAACCTTCAAGTGGAGGAGTTTCTTGAGGAGGAAGGGATCAAGCACGAGTTCTCCGCTCCCTACACACCACAGCAAAATGGTGTGGTAGAGAGGAAGAACAGGACGCTAATCGATATGGCGAGGACGATGCTTGGAGAGTTCAAGACCCCCGAGTGTTTTTGGTCGGAAGCCGTGAACACGGCTTGCCACGCCATCAACAGGGTCTACCTTCATCGACTCCTCAAGAAGACTTCGTATGAGCTACTAACCGGTAACAAACCCAATGTATCTTATTTTCGTGTATTTGGGAGCAAATGCTACATTCTAGTGAAGAAGGGTAGAAATTCTAAGTTTGCTCCCAAAGCTGTAGAAGGGTTTTTATTAGGTTATGATTCAAATACAAAGGCGTATAGGGTCTTCAACAAATCATCGGGTTTGGTTGAAGTCTCTAGCGACGTTGTATTTGATGAGACTAATGGCTCTCCAAGAGAGCAAGTTGTTGATTGTGATGATGTAGATGAAGAAGATGTTCCGACGGCCGCTATACGAACCATGGCGATTGGAGACATTCGGCCACAGGAACAGGATGAACGTGATCAACCTTCTTCCTCAACTACGGTGCATCCCCCACCTCAAGACGATGAACAGGTTCATCAAAAGGAGGCGTGTGATCAAGGGGGAGCACAAGACGATCAAGTGATGGAGGAAGAAGCGCAACCGGCACCTCCAACCCAAGTTCGAGCGATGATTCAAAGGGATCATCCCGTCGACCAAATTCTGGGTGACATTAGCAAGGGAGTAACTACTCGATCTCGATTAGTTAATTTTTGTGAGCATTACTCTTTTGTCTCCTCTATTGAGCCTTTCAGGGTAGAGGAGGCCTTGCTAGATCCGGATTGGGTGTTGGCCATGCAGGAGGAACTTAATAACTTCAAGCGCAACGAAGTTTGGACGCTGGTGCCTCGTCCCAAGCAAAATGTTGTGGGAACCAAGTGGGTGTTCCGCAACAAACAAGACGAGCACGGAGTGGTGACAAGGAACAAGGCTCGACTTGTGGCAAAAGGTTATGCCCAAGTCGCAGGTTTGGACTTTGAGGAGACTTTTGCTCCTGTGGCTAGGCTAGAGTCTATTCGTATCTTGCTAGCATATGCCGCTCACCATTCTTTCAGGTTGTACCAAATGGATGTGAAGAGCGCATTCCTCAACGGGCCAATAAAGGAAGAGGTGTACGTGGAGCAACCCCCTGGCTTCGAGGATGAGCGGTACCCCGACCATGTGTGTAAGCTCTCTAAGGCGCTCTATGGACTTAAACAAGCCCCAAGAGCATGGTATGAATGCCTTAGAGATTTCTTACTTGCTAATGCTTTCAAGGTTGGGAAAGCCGATCCAACTCTCTTTACAAAGACATGTGATGGTGATTTGTTTGTATGCCAAATTTATGTCGATGACATAATATTTGGGTCTACTAATCAAAAGTCTTGTGAAGAGTTTAGCAGGGTGATGACGCAGAAATTCGAGATGTCGATGATGGGCGAGTTGAATTACTTCCTTGGGTTCCAAGTGAAGCAACTCAAGGACGGCACCTTCATCTCCCAAACGAAGTACACGCAAGATCTGCTAAAGCGGTTTGGGATGAAGGACGCCAAGCCCGCAAAGACTCCGATGGGAACCGACGGACACACCGACCTCAACAAAGGAGGTAAGTCCGTTGATCAAAAAGCATACCGGTCAATGATAGGGTCTTTACTTTATTTATGTGCTAGTAGACCGGATATTATGCTTAGCGTATGCATGTGTGCTAGATTTCAATCCGATCCTAAGGAATGTCACTTGGTGGCGGTGAAGCGAATTCTTAGATATTTAGTCGCTACGCCTTGCTTCGGGATCTGGTATCCAAAGGGGTCTAACTTTGACTTGATTGGGTACTCAGATTCCGACTATGCTGGATGTAAGGTCGATAGGAAGAGTACATCGGGGACGTGCCAATTCTTAGGAAGGTCCCTGGTGTCATGGAATTCCAAGAAACAAACCTCCGTTGCCCTATCCACCGCTGAGGCCGAGTATGTTGCCGCAGGTCAGTGTTGCGCGCAACTACTTTGGATGAGGCAAACCCTCAGGGACTTTGGCTACAATCTGAGCAAAGTCCCACTCCTATGTGATAATGAGAGTGCTATCCGAATAGCGGAAAATCCTGTTGAACACAGCCGCACAAAGCACATAGACATCCGGCATCACTTTTTGAGAGACCACCAGCAAAAGGGAGATATCGAAGTGTTTTATGTTAGCACCGAGAACCAGCTAGCCGATATCTTTACCAAGCCTTTAGATGAGAAGACCTTTTGCAGGCTGCGTAGTGAGCTAAATGTCTTAGATTCGCGGAACTTGGATTGAATTGTAGCATACATGTATTTATGCCTTTGATCATGTTCATTCTGCATTATGTTGTTTATTATGGTGCTCAAGTTGTACAAACACTCCCTGGACCTCACAAGTCCGTTGCAAAGTGGTGCACACATTTAGGGGGAGATGTGTTACAACTTGATCCTTTTTGACTAACCATTTGACTGAGCTTGGTTGATTGAACTTGGACCATGAAAGACTTCCACTGCACTCCGATGAGGGGTAACTTATTCCAAGTCCATCTCATGAACTCTTATTGCCATTTGCTCTTAATTGAAGATTTTGGTGAGGCAATGGGGTTAAAGGGCCAAAATTGATCCCGTTTTGGTGCTTGATGCCAAAGGGGGAGAAAATAAAGGCCAAAGCAATAAATGGATCAGCTACCACTTGAGAGATTTTGAAAATAGTAGATTAGAGTTTTTGATTTGTCAAATTCTTAAGTTGTCTCTCTTGTCAAAAGTTGGCTTCTTGTGGGGAGAAGTATTGATTATGGGAAAAAGGGGGAGTTTTTGAAATCCTTGATCAATCTCTTTTTGAATGACTCTCTTTATGCTTAAACATGTGTGTTTAACCTAGAGATAGAGATTTGTGTTTGATTTGCAAAAACAAACCAAGTGGTGGCAAAGGATGATCCATATATGCCAAAATTGAATAACACCTAAATTTATGTCATTTGAATTGAGTTTGCACTTGTTCTAGTGGCTTTATGAAGTGTTGGCATAAATCACCAAAAAGGGGGAGATTGAAAGGGAAATGTGCCCTTGGGCCATTTCTAAGGATTTTGGTGATTTAGTGCTCAACACAGGTACCTATTTGTAAAATGGAACAAGGTGCAAATCATGAAGTAAAGGTATGTTTCTAAGCCTTAGTACATTGGTTTTGTGGACTAACATGTTTGTCTAAGTGTTAGAAACAGCATGAAGAAATAGAGAAAAGGGGAGAGAATGACTTGGCTGTGTGCAGCCAAGTCCCAGCTCGGTCTGGAGCACCGGACTGTCCGGTGTGCACCGGACAGTGTCCGGTGCGCCAGACCTCCTCGGCGCGAACTGGCCGCTCTCGGGAATTCGCCGACGGCGTACGGCTAAAATTCACCGGACTGTCCGGTGTGCACCGGACTGTCCGGTGAGCCAACGGTCGGCCAGGGCCAACGGTCGGCCGCGCAATCCGCGCGGGACACGTGGCCGAGCCAACGGTCGGAAGACGGCACCGGACTGTCCGGTGTGCACCGGACTGTCCGGTGCGCCAACGGCTCGCAGATCCACGGCAGTTTGCAACGGTCGGGAAGCGCTGGATAAGGAAAGAAATCGGTCACCGGACATGTCCGGTGTGCACCGGACTGTCCGGTGCCCCCGACGACAGAAGGCAAGGATGGCCTTCCAGAATTGCTCTCAACGGCTCCTAGCTGCCTTGGGGCTATAAAAGGAGCCCCTAGGCGCATGGAGGAGACACACAAGCAACTCTTGAGCATTCTTGATCATCCACACAAGTTCTTTGCGCATTCGTTTGTGATTCTAAGCGATTCGAGCTCTGTTCTATTGTGAACTCTGAGATAGTCATTCGAGCTCGAGTCTTGGCCGTGTGTGTGCGCTTTTGTTGTGGATTTGTGTGTGTTGCTTCCCTCCCTTACTCTGTGCTTTCTTTGTGATCATACTTGTAAGGGCAAGAGACTCCAATTTGTGGAGATTCCTTGCAAAAGGGATAGTGAAAGGAACAACAAAACAACGTGGTATTCAAGTGGGTCTTTGGACCGCTTGAGAGGGGTTGATTGCAACCCTCGTCCGTTGGGACGCCACAACGTGGAAGTAGGCAAGCATTGGCTTGGCCGAACCACGGGATAAACCACCGTGTCACCTCTGTCTTGATCTCTTGTGGTATTGTGTTTTGTTGAGACTTCACCTTAGCCACTTGGCAATACTCGTGCTAACACTTAACAAGTTTGTGGCTTAAGATTGAAGTTTTTTTACAGGATCACCTATTCACCCCCCCCCCCTCTAGGTGCTCTCAGGACCAGACTTCATTCCGGGTGAAGTTGTTTAACTCCTCTTGCATGGCAATTATCCAATCCAGATCACCCAATGCTTCTTCAACCTTAAGTGGCTCAAGAGAGGAAACAAACGAGTAAAATTCACAAAAATTAGCTAAACGAGATCGAGTTGTTACCCCTCTCCTGATGCTACCCAGGATGTTGTCCACTGGATGATCCCTTTGTATTGTTTGATGGACTCTAGGATGAGGCACTGATGGATGTCTTTGTATTTGCTCCTCCTCATCAATTACTTGATCAAGAGGCACTTCACCATCAATACTTTCTTGTTCATCTTCTACCACTGTTGGCATCCTTTGATGATTTTCTTCGTGGCTTGGATGACTTGAGGTTGATGGGTTTGCTTGGGTGGAGACTTTGTCACTCACCACCCTTGCACCCACATCAACTATCTCATTGGTCATCCATAAGGTTCCTTCTTCATCATCCCTTTCTTGAGGTCTCACCTCACCTATTGCAAGTTTCTTTATGGCCTCACAAGGTGGTTCTTCATTTCCTGCAGTGTCATTAGAAATATGCCCTTGCGAGCCATTAGACTCATCAAATGTCACGTCTATCGCTATTTCAACAATACCGGTGGTATTGTTGAAAACACGATATCCATGCGCATTTGATGCATACCCAAGCAAGAAGCCCTCGTCCACTCTAGGAGCAAACTTTGAGCTCTTGACTTTCTTGTTAAGAATAAAACACTTACAACCAAATACTCTAAAATAATCAACTTTTGGTTTGTTACCAGTGAGAAGCTCATAAGCAGTCTTTTTGTAGATCTTATGAAGATAGAGACGGTTCATTGCATGACAGGCGGTGTTGACCGCCTCTGCCCAAAAGTTGTCAGGTGTCTTGTACTCATCCAACATGGTTCTTGCAGCTTCAATTAGAGTTCGGTTCTTTCTTTCCACAACACCATTTTGTTGTGGAGTGTAAGGCACCGAGAACTCATGCTTGATTCCCTCTTCTCCTAAGAATTCTTCGACACCTGTGTTCTTGAATTCCGTCCCATTATCACTTCTCACTTTCTTGATTTTGAGCTCAAATTCATTTTGAGCTCGTCTCATGAATTTCTTTAAAATTTCTTGAGTTTCACCTTTATCACTTAAAAAGAAAACCCAGGTAAATCGAGAAAAATCATCAACAATAACTAAACCGTACTTACTACCACCAATGCTAATGTAGGCCACAGGTCCGAAGAGGTCCATGTGAAGAAGCTCCAATGGCCTCTTTGTTGTGACCACATTCTTTGATTGATGTGGGACTCCATGTTGCTTTCCTGCTTGGCATGCGCCACAAACCCTATCTTTCTCAAATATAACATTTGTTAGTCCAATGATGTGATTATCCTTTTGAAGTTTGGCCAAATTCCTCATACCGACATGGGCTAGCCGGCGATGCCAAAGCCAACCCTTGTCGGACTTTGCCACTAAACAAGTCTCAGGCGTCACTTTACTTGTTGTGAAATCAACAAGATAAAGCTTGCCCTTCAAGCGACCGGTAAAGGCAACTGAGGAGTCCTCCCTTCTAAGGATCTTCACATCCACATCCGAAAATAGGCAATTATAACCCATTCCACAAAGTTGTGAAACGGACAACAAGTTATAGCTTAAAGAATCTACTAATAAAACATTTGAAAGTGATTGTTGGTCTGAGATAGGAATTTTACCAATACCAATCACCTTACTTTTGCCACTATCTCCAAACACAATTTCTTGTGCTTCTTGAGTTAGTTGCAATGTATGAAACATGTCTTTCTCCCCGGTCATGTGATTTGTACATCCACTGTCAAGCACCCAACTTGACCCACCAGAGGAGTAGACCTGCAAAACAAGTTTAGGCTATGCTTTTAGGTACCCAAATTGAATTGGGTCCTACATTGTTAGTTATAGCCTTGGGTACCCACACACTTCTTTTCATGACTTTTCGTTTAGTGTAGGCACCCACATATTTCACAACTAATTTTCCTAAATCCCAAGTCAACATATAATCACAAAGATATAAGTGGGAAATGGGAGCATTAGATTTTTGTCCACTTGAGGATCCCTCTTCCTTCATCTTACTCTTTGTGGAACTCAAGTTAACCTTTACCTGAGGTGACTTGTCATTTGAGGAGTGAATCCTCCCCAAGGCATCATATAGGGTGGTTCCCTCTATGAACTTGGGGGATCTCCACCCCTTATGCACTGTGCTAGGGTTTTCCTTGGATGAGTTGAACCCAAGCCCCCTTCTTCCATTGTTGGGCTTAAGGGACTTGTACTTGGGTTGAACTTTCTTTAACCCATCATTGCTAGAGCATCTTTTCAAAATTTCTTTGACCTTCACCTGTGGGCTATTCTTCCTTGCATGGTTAGTTAGACAACAAGAAGCATGATATTTGGCACAATGTTTGCAAGAATTATCATTTAAGCTAGACTTAGATTCAAGCACTAAAGATGAGGCATTGATGTTCTTGCAATTTCCAAGTTGCACTTGAAGTTCTTGATTTTGAACATTCAAGCTTAACATGCTTGCTTCAAGTGCATTCTTTTCATTTGCAAGATTAGCTATAGAGGTTTTCATGTTAATTACTTCTTTTTCTTTATTCTCTATAGTTATCTTGACTAAAGATACTTCCTTAGTCAAGACATCTAGCATTTCATCTTTATTGTGAAGCAATTCTTGAAGCTCCAGGTTTCTTTCCTTTTCAAGGATAAGCAAGTCTTCTTGAGCATCAAGAGTTGCTTTTCTTTTATCTAGCTTCTCCATTAATTTGGTGATAACATTGTATCCATTCAAGCCAAATTCTTTAATCATTTTATTTTTCATGGCAATTTGATCATCATCATCATCATTTGAAAAATCATTACTAAATAAGGTTACCTTATCTCCTTTTGCCATGAGGCAAGTTGGAGTGTAGAATTCGTCTTGTAGGTTGGTGAAGAGTTGCGAGCTTGATGTAGATTGGATGGCCACGTTTGCCACCACTTCCTCTTCCTCGGAGCTAGAACTCTCTTCATCGGAGTTCCATTCTTCACCAATATGGGCTTGACCATATTTCTTCTTCTTGAAGTATCCCTTGGTCTTGCCCCCCTTTTTGAACTTGTCCTTCTTGTATTCCTTCTTAGCTTCTTGTTCCTTCTTGTTAGGACAATCCGCTATGAAATGATCGGTTTGGCCACATTCATAGCATGCCCTCTTCTTTCCTTTCCTTTGGAACTTGTCATTTTTCCTTACAAATTTCTTGAATGTTTTGATGAACATAGCAGTGTCTTCATCACTTGAGCTATCTTCATCACTTGAGGTCTCGACCACTTTCTTTGCTTTGTGGTCTTTGTTCTTCTTGGGGTTGTCTTGCTCATTAGTGATCAAGGCATGAGAGTCCCTTGACTTGATAGGGGCTTCTTCGGACTCATGTTGTTGAATCTTTGCAAATAATTGATGAGGCGTCATATCCTCATAGTCATCACGATCCCTAATCATCCTTGCAAGACTCTTATCCTTTTCTTTATATGCTCTCATGAATAATCTTGTGACCTTGGAGTCACTCCAATCTTCACTCCCAAGAACTCTTATTTTGTTGACCAACACCATCAACCGATCAAAGAGTGATTGAAGCGACTCACCCTTTGTCCAATCATATCTTGCAAGCTCATTTTCCAAAGCCTCAACTCTATGTCTTTTAGCTTTGGGATCTCCTTCATGTGACATTTTAAGAATATTCCAAATGTCACGGGCATCTTCTCTTCCTTGAACTTTCCGGTATTCTTCCGGACAAAGACTTCCTTTGATTATGCTCACTGCTTGAGCATTTCGATGAACCTCTTGCATCATTTCCGGAGTCATCTCTTCTCCTTGGGCGGGCTTATACATACCTACATTAACAATCTCCCAAAGACTAGGATGCACACCGATTAAATGCGACTTCATCTTGTCGGCCCACTCATCATAGTTCAACTCACTAAGAGTTGGTAACTTTCCAAGTGGGGCGGAAGAGAAGTTGGGAATATAATTTCTAGAGTAATCGAATTGAACTTTGCTAAAGTCATTACCTTTGCTTTTGGTAGATGATCCTTCGGTGTTGAGACTTACCTTGCTCAATACCTTAGACACCAAAAGATCCACTAGATCGTCATTATAATCAAATGTTCCCTTACCTTTATCTTCTTCGGCCTTTCTTCTTGATTCTTCTTCTTCGGCCTTTTTCTTAGCATCTTCCTCTTTCATTTTGAGGAACATCCTCTCGGCAATCTTCATGGCGAGGTCGAGGACCTTGGGGTCCACTTCCTCACCGGAGGATGTGACGGGAATATCCTCGAGGATAGGATCCACATGGTCCCGTTGAGTAGACATGATCGTTTCCTCACGCGGTTAAGCGTAAAATGAGGTACGAGGCTCTGATACCAATTGAAAGTAGCCTAGAGGGGGGGTGAATAGGCTATCTGAAAATTTTCACAACAAACTTCGAAAGATTGTTAGATACACAGTTCGACTGGTGCAGGCCGGTTCAACAGCTACGCATGCAAGTTGAACCACTCTGAACCAATCCAACTGTTTTAAAAACTTTAGACTAAAATCTACTCGAAAAGTATTTCACAAGTTCTTGAGAGAAGTAAGATATAGCTAAGTGAGGATGAAAAGATGAATATGTAAAGGCTATTTTACTTCTAGATAAATTCTACGGAGAAATCTTTATGTCAATCTTGCAAGTAAAAATATCTCAAGTTGAAACAAGCAAGAACACAAGACACAAGATTTAATCCGAGGTTCGGCCACACCACAAAGGTGTCCTACTCCCCGTTGAGGAGCCCACAAAGGGCCGGGTCTTTTTCAACCCTAATCCTCCAAAAGCCGACCACAAAGGTCAAGGCAATCTCTTCTTATCTTAGCTCAAAGAGCGGGTGATACAAACTTCTTAGGGTCGTCCACAAATTTGGAGACTCCCAAGCAACCTCAAAGATCTTGAAACCTAGGGTTTCAAGAACACCAAGAAAGCACAAGAGGAGTTTGCACAAGCTCAGGTCTTTGAAAGAGAGATGGGAGAGGAAAACCAAATCGTGAGCACAAGCACAAACCTCACACCCAAGAGCTCCTCCAACAAGGTTGAATCTTGAGGAAGATTTAAGTGTGAGTGAGATGGAGAGCTGAGTGCTTTTTCTCAAGTTAGGTGAGCAATAAATGAGTGAGTGTTCAGCCGTATTAAAGAAGAGAGAGAGGGAGGGGTCTATTTATAGTCACGGCTCAAAAACTAGCCGTTTGACTAAAAAACCCGTTGAAAACCGGTTGAACCGCCCCCTAGGGCGGTTGAACCGCCCCCTGACAGGTCAGCAGACTGTCTGCCAGACTGACTGCCAGACTGACTGGCAGACTGACCTCAGACAGCCAGGACCGGTTGAACCGCCCCCCAGGGCGGTTGAACCGCCCCCTGACACTCCTGGCGACCTGACTGCCAGTCTGACTGGCAGACTGCAGAACAGAAGTCAGAGGGTCAGAGACCAGTTGAGCTGCCCCCCAGGACCAGTTCAGCTGGTCTAGACCAGAGAGTTTTGGAGAGAAAACCCCAGCTCAGCTGCCCGGGGGCAAGTTCAGCTGGGTATGGTCAAAGAGGTTCACAGCTGAAGTTGAAGTTCAGCTGGAGTTGAAAAAGTTCAACTCAGCTGAAGTCCAGCTCAGCTGAAAAGCTCAGCTGCAGCTGAAGAAGCTCATCACAGCTGAAGTTAAGTTCAGCTGGAAAGCTCAGCTGCAGTTGAAAAAGTTCAGCTGCTTTTCAGCAAGAACACTCTAGGTTTCTCAACCCTAACCATGGTCAACCAAATAATGTTAAAGGATTTTTGGTTTTCAAAAATAGCTTTTGAATTTGGGGACTTGAGCTATAGCAAACACCTATACCTGTGCGAAAAAGAACAAGGAAGAATTACATCATGCAACACAAGATTTTACATAGATTTTATACGTCCGTTGCATGAAGTCCTTGGTGCTTCCTTAAGTTCCTGTTTCCTTCTAATCAAACACTGAGAACAAAAACTGTTAGTACCCTTATTTGTTTTGTCATTAAATCACCAAAACCCTCACTTGGGGTTGATTGCACTTACAATCTCCCCCTTTTTGGTGATTGATGCCAAAACAATTAAGGTCAAAAGATATATATTTGCAATGGAAAATTTCTTTTGAATGATTGTATGTAGATGGCTCCCCCTAAATGTGTGCACGATTGTGAATCCAACGTCTTGACATAATATGTCATGTGAGCAACACATTTAGAGATAGTGACAACAACCATACTAAATACAATCATCCGAGGGGTGCAAGAGTGTCAAAACAGGAGTTGTGATGCACATGATTATCTCTAAACACATTATTTTTACTTCATAGCAGAGTAGTCATTACAAACTGATAGAACAAAAGATGATGGCCAGAAGACCATCATATTCCTTTGAATAACAATCCAACAGTTTTATTTCATACAATGGTAAAGTACAAGCCACAACAGTGGCCAAAAACGAAAATAATCCAAAAGAAAACCGAAAGAACCACAAAATAGAAAGAACCACAAACTAGAGATTGGATTTTCTCCCCTTTTTGGCAACAAGTACCAAAAACGGAGAGAGAGAGACAAGGATACAAGAAGCTACAATATAAAGAATACAAATACAATGGTATAAGTCATAGATTTACAATATTAAGAAACATAACAAAAAGAATAAAGAATTCATACCCAAAAGTCATTACGCACAAGTCCCTGTCTGTCAATGTGGTTTCGTTCCTTTTTAAACTTATACTCATCCCAGGTACTGACGAGCACCTCATCCTCGGTATCACCGTTTGACACCTTCACTATACCAGGGTAGTGAAGGCGGGAAAGAGAACCCAACGTAAGGTTAACCTGAGTGTGGTGTCCCTTGCCGTCAAAGGACAGGTCCTCTTAATTTCTGCATTACACAAAAACATTAACAATACACATAATAGTTATATGAGATAAGTTAATATATTACACTCACCGATCTCCATGTGGCATGATTAAAGTCCTATAAGCCTCTCGCTCTATCGAGTGACGAGGCTTTACTGAGTGGCTTTTTCTTGAGCGATGTGTGTGTGTCGCTGAAGAGCCTCCCGAGCCATCATCCACCGGGTTGTCAGCCGGCCGGTTCGCCCTATTGGCCCCACTGGTCCCACATCTGTTGCTGCTCTCTCTGGTGGTCCCACTGGTCCCATGGCTGGTGATGTTGTGCTGCCTGGTCCCATGTCACGTGCTCCACCTCCTCATTGTGCTCCACCTCATCATTGTGCTGCTCAACCTCATTGTGTTGCTCCTCCTCATTGTGCTGCTCATCCTGATACATACAACTTAAGAATTATTTGTAAATATGTAAATAAATTTATTTGTACAAGATATGTTACCTCATCTCTATGTACCGCGCTCAACAGCTCTCGACGTCTGCTGCTGCTCGAAGAACTGCCCTGAAAAAGGCCCAGGCCCTTGAACAGCCCCTTCACTAACTTCTTTGATTTTGGCAGCATCTTGCATCAAAAATAAGAAATTATTCATTAGTGCATCAAAAATGACATAATCCTTAAAAAATAGAAACAAATGAAATAACAAAACAACTTTACTTGTTAAATATCATCAAAATCGGGATCTATTTGTTCTCTTCTATGCAGAGGTCGCCATGTAACTTTTCTCCTAACAGGTTGTCTTCTCCGTCTCTCGGGAAAAGTTAAGTCGTTAACGTCTGCAACTTCTACTTCTGCTTCTGCTGCTCGTTCAAGGCGTGACTCCCCATGGAGATACCAGACCTTATAGCCTAGCACAAAACCATGCGAGCACAGGTGTAGTGTGACCTGCCTCTTGGTGTGGCTCATCATATTTCTACATTTATTGCATGGACACCTAATATTATCTATTTGTGACAAAGCAGCTGCATGGTCCAGAAATATCTGCGTCTTGGCAAACCATTCACTTGTGTAACACCCACCCTTCTTGAAACCTTCATACATCCAATCACGTCTATCACCCATTATTGCGGATGTGTGTACGAGTAAGAAGTGCGTGTGTGAGACATTCATGTTTCTAAACGTCACACATACATATATAGATAAGTAGTTAAACTATATATATACATAACATAACTTCATCACATTAACATGATTAATACTTGCATAACATCAAATTCATTAAATAACAATATTTGAAATAACTACTATTTTGTATAACACATCACATTCATCATCCAATTCATTAACTAATAACATTAAACAACACATTTTATATTTGCAACATAAAATTAAAAATAGCAACTACAATGTATAAAGTTATATGAAGACTACTAACACTGTTAATTAACAAATTTAAACAAACTATAATCACATAACAGTTAACTCCTGTCGGCCACAAAAAACCGACGAAAATAAAACATTACAATATATAATATACCTCGCTTTGCGCGAACGGCGGTGGTGGACGACGTTGGTGGACGACAGTGATGGACGACGTCGATGTGGGGAGGACGCGGCTACCGTGGACGGCGGCGGGCGACGACGTAGGGCGGGCGCGCGGCCGTGAGCAGACGGCGGCTACCGTGGACGGCGACGGTCGTGGTCGGCGGCGGGCCTCGGCGGGCGCGCGGGCGGGGGTGGCGGCCGTGGGCAGGCAGCGGCCATGCGCACGGCGCGGGCGCGCGGTGCACGGGCGGGCGCGGGTAGGACACGGGGCGACGTGGGCGGCGGCTACCGGCGGCGTGGCGCGGCGTGGGGCGGGCGTGGGGAGCGGGCAGCACGGCGGCATGGGCGACGCGGCTTCGGTAGAGGAAGGTAGAATAAACAGGAAGATAGAAGAAAGGGCCCCTGGCGTCGGTTATTTCGAATAACTCCCGTCGGCCTGGCGGCACGGTCGACAGGAGTTACTTAATCGCCGTTGGCCTGTGCGCGGGCTGACGGGAATTAATTAATCCCCGTCGGCTACGTTGACTGGCCGACGGGAATTAATTAATCCCGGTCGGCTAAATTGACTGTCCGACGGGAATTAAGTTAGCCGACGGGGATGCTTTGGATTATTGTAGTGATAGTAACTGAAAGGGAATTAGGCTTACACCTAGTTCCTAAATAATTTTGGTGGTTGAATTGCCCAACACAAATATTGGACTAACTAGTTTGCTCTAGTGTATAAGTTATACAGGTGCAAAAGGTTCACACTTAGCCAATAAAAAGACCAAGTATTGGGTTCAAATAAAGGAGCAAGGGTCAACCGAAGGCACCTCTGGTCTGGCGCACCAGACTGTCCGGTGTGCCACCGGACATGTCCCGTGCACCAGAGGACTCCAACTCCGAACTGCTCACCTTCGGGAATTTCCAGAGGCGACTCCGCTATAATTCACCGGACTGTCCGGTGTACACCGGACATGTCCGGTGCTCCAAGGAAGAGCGGCCTCCGGAACTCGCCAGCCTCGAGAATTTGTTGAAGCTGCTCCGCTATAATTCACCGGACTGTCCGGTGTAACAGCGGGGCAACGGCTATTTCGGCGCCAACGGCTACCTGCGACGCATTAAATGCGCGCGCTGCGCGCGCAGAGGTCAGGCACGCCCATACTGGCGCACCGGACAATCCACAGTGCATGTCCGGTGCGCCACCGGACATCCAGGCGGGCCCAGAAGATAGAGCTCCAACGGTCGACCCCAACGGCTTTTGGTGACGTGGCTGTCGCACCGGACATGTCCGGTGCGTCATCGAACAGACAGCCTCACCAAACGGCTAGTTTGGTGGTTGGGGCTATAAATACCCCCAACCACCCACCATTCATTGCATCCAAGTTTTCCAGCTTCCAACCACTATACAAGAGCTAGCATTCATTACAAAGCACACCAAAAGAGATCAAATCCTCTCCCAACTCCACACAAAGCCTTAGTGACTAGAGAGAGTGATTTGTAGTGTTCATTTGAGCTCTTGCGCTTGGATCACTTCTTTTTCTTTGGCATTCTTTCTTGTGATCAAGCACTCACTTGTAATTGAGGCAAGAGACACCAATCGTGTGGTGGTCCTTGCGGGAAGTTTGATTCCCAAGTGATTTGAGAAAGAGAAGCTCACTCGGTCCGAAGGACCGTTTGAGAGAGGGAAGGGTTGAAAGAGACCCGGCCTTTGTGGCCTCCTCAACGGGTAGTAGGTTTGCGAGAACCGAACCTCGGTAAAACAAATCCGCGTGTCACACTTCTTATTCGCTTGCGATTTGTTTTCTGCCCTCTCTCGTGGACTCGATTATATTTCTAACGCTAACCCGGCTTGTAGTTGTGATTATTTTTGAGAATTTCAGTTTCGCCCTATTCACCCCCCCCCCTCTAGGCGACTTTCAATTGGTATCAGAGCCCGGTGCTTCATTAGAGCCTAACCGCTCGAAGTGATGTCGGGAGATCACACCAAGAGGGAGATGGAGACCGGCGACAAGCCCACTACGAGCCAAGGGATCACTTCATCGGAAGAGTCCCCCACCAAGAGGAAGGAGAAGAAGAAGGACTCCTCCAAACGGAAGGAGAAAAGATCCTCTTCTTCTCACCACAAAGAGAAGAAGGAAAAATCTTCTTCCCACAAGTCGCATCGGAAAGGCGACAAGCACAAGAGGATGAGGAAAGTGGTCTACTACGAGACCGATACTTCATCAACATCGACCTCCGTTTCTGATGCGCCGTCCGTAACTTCGAAGCGCCTAGAGCGCAAGAAGTTTAGTAAGATCCCCTTACACTATCCTCGTACATCTAGACATACTCCATTACTTTCCGTTCCATTAGGCAAACCGCCAACTTTTGATGGCGAAGATTATGCTAGGTAGAGTGATTTAATGAAATTTCATCTAACCTCACTCCACAAAAGTATATGGAATGTTGTTGAGTTTGGAGCACAGGTACCATCCATAGGGGATGAGGATTATGATACGGACGAAGTGGCCCAAATCGAGCACTTCAACTCTCAAGCTACAACCATACTCCTCGCCTCTCTAAGCAAGGAGGAATACAACAAGGTGCAAGGGTTGAAGAATGCAAAAGAGATTTGGGACCTACTCAAGACCGCTCACGAGGGTGATGAACTCACCAAGATCACAAAGCGGGAAACGATCGAGGGGGAGCTAGGTCGTTTTTGTCTTCGCCAAGGGGAGGAGCCACAAGATATGTACAACCGGCTCAAAACCTTTGTGAACCAAGTGCGCAACCTCGGGAGCAAAAAGTGGGACGACCACGAGGTGGTTAAGGTTATTCTAAGATCTCTCATTTTCCTTAACCCCACTCAAGTTCAATTAATTCGTGGTAATCCTAGATACCCACTAATGACCCCGAGGAAGTAATCGGGAATTTTGTGAGCTTTGAATGTATGATTAAAGGATCAAAGAAGATCAACGAGCTTGACGAACCCTCCACGTCCGAAGCACAATCGGTGGCATTTAAGGCGACGGAGGAGAAGAAGGAGGAGTCTACACCGAGTAGACAACCAATTGACGCCTCCAAGCTCGACAATGAGGAGATGGCTTTAATCATCAAAAGCTTTCGCCAAATCCTCAAGCAATGGAAGGGGAAGGACTACAAATCCCGTTCCAAGAAGGTTTGCTACAAGTGTGGTAAGCCCGGTCACTTTATTGCTAAATGTCCATTATCAAGTGACAGTGACAGGGATAACGACAAGAAGGGCAAGAGAAGAGAAAAGAAGAGGTACCACAAGAAGAAGGGCGGCGATGCCCACGTGTGCCGCGAGTGGAACTCCGACGAGAGCTCCACCGACTCCTCCTCCTCCGACGAGGACGCCGCCAACATCGCCGTTACCAAGGGACTTCTCTTCCCCAACGTCGGCCACAAGTGCCTCATGGCAAAGGACGGCAAAAGGAAGAAGGTTAAATCTAAATCCTCCACTAAATATGAATCTTCTAGTGATGATAATGCTAGTGGTGAGGAAGACAATTTGCGTATCCTTTTTGCCAACCTTAACATGGAACAAAAAGAAAAATTAAATGAGCTAATTAGTGCCATCCATGAAAAGGATGATCTCTTGGACTCCCAAGAGGACTTCCTAATCAAGGAAAACAAGAAACATGTTAAGGTTAAAAATGCTTATGCTCTACAAGTTGAAAAATGTGAAAATTTGTCTAGTGAGCTAAGCACTTGCCATGAGACCATTGACAACCTTAGAAATGAAAATGCTAAATTAATTGCTAAGGTTGATTCTCATGTTTGTATTGATTCAACTTCCTATCCTAGAAATGATAATGTTGATTTGCTTGCTAGGATTGATGAATTGAATATTTCTCTTGATAACCTTAGGATTGAAAATGAAAAGTTAATTGCTAAGGTTAAAGATTTTGATGTTTGCAATGCTACTATTTCCGACCTTAGAACTAAGAATGATATGTTGCATGCTAAGGTTGTAGAATTAAAATCTTGCAAACCCTCTACATCTACCGTTGAGCACACTTCTATTTGTACTAGATGTAGAGATGTTGATATCAATGCTATTCATGATCACATGGCTTTAATTAAGCAACAAAATGATCATATAACATTATTAGATGCTAAAATTGCCGAGCATAACTTAGAAAATGAAAAATTTAAATTTGCTAGAAGTATGCTCTATAATGGGAGACGCCCTGGCATCAAGGATGGCATTGGCTTCCAAAGGGGAGACAATGTCAAACTTAATGCCCCTCCTAAGAACTTGTCTAACTTTGTTAAGGGCAAGGCTCCCATGCCTCAGGATAACGAGGGTTACATTTTGTACCCTGCCGGTTATCCCGAGAGCAAAATTAGGAGAACTCATTCTAGGAAGTCTCACTCTGGCCCTAATCATGCTTTTATATATAAGGGTGAGACATCTAGTTCTAGGCAACCAACCCGTGCTAAGTTGCCTAAAAGGAAAACTCCTAATGCATCAAATGAGCATGACATTTCATTTAAGACTTTTGATGCATCTTATGTTTTAACTAACAAATCCGGCAAAGTAGTTGCCAAGTTTGTTGGGGGCAAACACAAGGGCTCCAAGACTTGTGTTTGGGTACCCAAAGTTCTTGTTTCTAATGCCAAAGGACCCAAAACCGTTTGGGTACCTAAAGTCAAGAACTAAAATTGTTTTGTAGGTTTATGCATCCGGGGCTCAAGTTGGATACTCGACAGCGGGTGCACAAACCACATGACGGGGGAGAAGAAGATATTCTCCTCATATGAGAAAAACCAAGATCCCCAACGAGCTATCACATTCGGGGATGGAAATCAAGGTTTGGTCAAAGGATTGGGTAAAATTGCTATATCACCTGACCATACTATTTCCAATGTTTTTCTTGTAGATTCTTTAGATTACAATTTGCTTTCCGTATCCCAATTATGTCAAATGGGCTACAACTGTCTATTTACTGATGTAGGTGTTACTGTCTTTAGAAGAAGTGATGATTCAATAGCATTCAAGGGAGTGTTAGAGGGTCAGCTATACTTGGTAGATTTTGATAGAGCTGAACTCGACACTTGCTTGGTTGCTAAAAATAACTTGGGTTGGCTCTGGCACCGCCGACTAGCCCATGTTAGAATGAAGAATCTTCATAAGCTTCTAAAGGGAGAGCACATTTTAGAACTCTCAAATTGAAGGCTTCCTTGAGGAGGAGGGCATCAAGCATGAGTTCTCTTCTCCCTACACTCCACAACAAAATGGTGTAGTGGAGAGGAAAAATCGAACTCTATTGGACATGGCAAGAACCATGCTTGATGAATACAAGACACCGGATCGGTTTTGGGCCGAGGCGGTCAACACCGCCTGCTACGCCAACAACCGGTTATATCTACACCGAATCCTCAAGAAGACATCCTATGAACTCCTAACCGGTAAAAAGCCCAATATTTCATATTTTAGAGTTTTTGGTAGCAAATGCTTTATTCTTGTTAAAAGAGGTAGAAAATCTAAATTTGCTCCTAAAACTGTAGAAGGCTTTTTGAAAGTCGCCTAGAGGGGGGGTGAATAGGCGAAACCTGAAAATTAAAACTTTATCCCCCAACTAGAACCCTTGATTAGTGGTTAGAACAAGATATACAAATATCGGAGAATAGAAACTAAGTTCTTGCTTGAAAAGAGTATTGCTAAATAATGCGGAAGTGATAATACAACTAGTAAGTTATAGAATAACAAAGCAAGAAGCCTTAGATGAGAAGAGCACTAGGACAAGTTCTTCCTTGCAACATGTTGCTTCACTAAATGGGAATTTAACTTGAAGCAACACCAAATGATATTAGCAAATAAAGGTGCAAGAAAACTTAGAGCAAGGGAAAGCAAACAAATTACAAGCAATAAACACAATGGACACGGGTGATTTGTTTTACCGAGGTTTGGCCCTCGAAGGCCTAGTCCCCGTTGAGGAGTCCACTTAAGGACGTGTCTTTTTCAACCCTTTCCCTCTCTCCCCCGATCACACAAGGATCGGTGAGCTCTTCTTCTTCTCAAGGATCACTCTCGATCCCACAAGGACCACCACAATCTTTGGTGTCTCTTGCTAGCTTTTACAAACCTCCAAAACTTTGGAGGAAGTTCAATGGGAGTCAAAACTCCACGCGCAAATGAACACAAAGATGAAGCACACACTATCTCTCAGTGAATCTCACAAGGCACTAGTGCTAAACTCAAATGAGTAGCTCTCTTTTGCTTGCTCTCTCTTTTGTGGCACTTGTGTTGGTTGTAGTGGTCTAAATCTTGTGTATAGGATGGATCAATGAATATATGTGGTTGGGAGGGCTTGAGTATGTCAACTATATGACTTGGAATGTTGCTTGTGCTCCCACACGTTGAAGTGGCCGGTTGGGGTGGTATTTATAGCCACCAACCAAAATCTAGCCGTTGGTGAAGGTTGTCTGTTCGACGGTGCACCGGACAGTCCGGTGCACACCGGACATGTCCGGTGCGACAGCCACGTCACCCGGTCGTAGGGGTTTCGACCGTTGGAGCTCTGACTGCTGGGCCCGTCTGGATGTCCGGTGGCGCACCGGACATGTACTGTAGAGTGTCCGGTGCGCCATGACGCGCGTGCCTGACTTCTGCGCGCTCTGGCGCGCATTTAATGCGCCGACAGGTGACCGTTGGCGCCGAAGTAGCCGTTGCCCCGCTGTCACACCGGACAGTACGGTGTACACCGGACAGTCCGGTGAATTATAGCGGAGCAGCCGAAGTGAATTCCCGAGGCTGCCGAGTTCGCGAGGCCGCTCATCCTTGGAGCACCGGACACTGTCCGGTGTACACCGGACAGTCCGGTGAATTATAGCGCGCCAGCTTCCGAGAATTCCCGAAGGTGAAGAGTTTGAACTCGGAGTCCTCTGGTGCACCGGACATGTCCGGTGGCACACCGGACAGTCCGGTGCGCCAGACCAGAGGTGCCTTCGGTTGGTCCTTGCTCCTTTGTTTGAACCCAATACTTGGTCTTTTTATTGGCTAAGTGTGAATCCTTTGGCACCTGTATAACTTATATACTAGAGCAAACTAGTTAGTCCAATATTTGTGTTGGGCAATTCAACCACCAAAATTAATTAGGAACTAGGTGTAAGCCTAATTCCCTTTCAATCTCCCCCTTTTTGGTGATCGATGCCAACACAAACCAAAGCAAATATAGAAGTACATAATTGAACTAGTTTGCATAATGTAAGTGCAAAGGTTGCTTGGAATTGAGCCAATATAAATACTTACAAGATATGCATGGATTGTTTCTTTATTTTTAACATTTTGGACCACGCTTGCACCACAAGTTTTGTTTTTGCAAATTCTTTTTGTAAAACGGTTTCAAAGTCTTTTTGCAAAATAGTCAAAGGTAAATGAATAAGATTTTTGCAAAGCATTTTCAAGATATGAAATTTTGTCCCCTTGTTCAAATACTTTTCCTTTGACCAAACAAAACTCCCCCTCAAATAAATTATCCTCTTAGTGTTCAAGAGGGTTTTAAGATATCAAGTTTTGAAATACTACTTGCTCCCCCTTAGAACACAAAGAGATACCAATTTGAAATTTTCCAATTGAAAACCATTAATTTTAAAATTAGGGTGGTGGTGCGGTCCTTTTGCTTTGGGCCAATACTTTCTCCCCCTTTGGCATGAATCGCCAAAAACGGATACTTAGAATGAAATATAGGCCCTTAGAAGTACTTTCTCCTCCTTTGGTCATAAAATAAATGAGTGAAGATTATACCAACGATGGAGAGACATTGTGGAGTGATGGCGAAGGGTAGATAATATCGATAGAGTAGAAGCTTTGTCTTCGCCGAAGACTCCAATTCCCTTTCAATGTACCTATGACTTGGTTTGAAATTCACTTGAAAACATATTAGTCATAGCATATAAAAGAGATATGATCAAGAGGATATATTAAATTAAGCATGATCATAGTTCTATATAACATAGATTGCTCCCCCTAAATATGTGCGAGAGGAAAACATATTTTTGGCCTCAAATGCCAATTGCACATAATTAGGTAAATGAGAACATATCTATATCATATAGAATGTGAAGTTCATTGTGTCATGGTATAAGTGTGATGCTCATGACAGTTTATGCACTTATGAAAGCATGTTGTAAATATTTCAAGCTTTTTCCCTTAAGGAATTCAAAGAGGCTTAAGGACCATCCACCTTTGGAACAAAGGCAGCTTATCCTCGTTACAAGGTTAAGCTTTAAGCTCTTTGACAATAAAAGTACTTCATCTAGTTTTACCAAAGATGCACTAAAGCAGGAATGAATTTTGGGAAATTAAACCAGGTATGAAGCAGGGATAATACATGGACATGCTTTCTCTTCCTTTTATACAAGATATGCAAAGAATGTATAGAAAAGGAAGATTTATGTACAAGTTTAAATGAAAGGAGATAGTTTTACCGTTATGTACCTTTACATAGGGACGCTCTCTTCATTGTGCTTGTCCTTAGTCTTAGATGCTTAAGACCAATTCTTAATGACAATATATGGAAATATTTTGCACAAGAGAGAGTTCTACAACTAGTGATCTTTTCAAGTTATTGTTAGCATATATCAAATGAATCACAAGTTGCATAAATGTATCATGAATTCTCCTTTTAACTTAGTGCATATCAAGAGAGATATCGATTGATAGAATATACGGCACTAAGAAATATGATTGTTGATTGAAGTTATTCAATGATCAAACAAATAACAGATGTGATCAAAAGAACAACATACACATTAGATTATCAATTAAGCTTAGAGTAGGAGAATCCAGCAAATATGCTACTTTAGAGTGAAAGACAAGAATTTAAAGATAGTAGCATACTTCATGAGAAACTTATTCTCATGCAAGAGACTATATGAAATTACTGAGATAAAGCAATAGTCTCAACATAATCAAGATAAAAGGCTCCCCCTAAAGATATGCATCAAGTATTTGAATGAAATGAATGGATGCATTTACTTTAAAGACAAATAGAGAGAAGCATTATACATCTTGATCAAGGCTCATTAAATTTGTAATAAACAACTTGAGCCTAGTATTCTCAATATGAAAGGGTTTAGAATACTCACAACCACACCATTGATTGTTTCGTAGAAGTAGGTGGTGTTGTCCTTGATGTTTTCCTCTTTCATTTGAGAGTCCTCCCTTTGCAGTGGCTTCTTTTTCCTTTCAAACTTATTGAAAATACTCAAGAAGAATGTTAGTAATACAAGGGAGTATATAGTGATGGATGATTTCTTTTAGATAAGAAATTCATCATCCATGAGTCACATAGATATGAAATAAATTCCTTAACGTTAGTGCATATTAACAGAAAAGAGGAATGAGCACCTTTTTAATCATTTTTGATCAATCAAAGGAATTTTACTTTTTCATATTGAATTTATTATCATGACTTAGAAGCGCATCAATATGAGAATGGATATAGCAAAGGCATGAATTAGATTCTAATGAACAAGCGCATTTATGAAAATGATATTGAATGCATACTTAGTTAATTTCGGTCCAATAAAGAATCTATTCCTCACAAGGGTACAATATGATAATTTAGATTAAATACCCATTGAGATGGGAACCAAACTCAAGAAGATGAGTTCCCATACCTTTGCTTTTACCTTTCTTCCTTTGGGTCAAGATCAACCCATGAGGCTTGTGCACTTTCTTTCTTGTAGATTTTCATAATTGAACTCAAGAGAAATGTTATTAGCAACACAAGCACTAGTTTCCATTTTTGTAATCATTTTGATAAGGAATGGGAAGCTAGATTACTAAAACATGGAAACTTCATAGCATGAACTAGATTATCCATAGATGATGTTATGCTCAATTTTAACTCATAAAACAAGCATAAATAATCCTTTAAGATTATGGGAATAAATCTAATTCATGATATGGAAAGCGATGAATGTGAAAGAATCAAATCCAATTTAAGTAAGTAGAAGCACATCATAAGTCAATGGATTGATTTTTCTTTTTATGTTAGATTACATGCTTTTCCAAAGAGAAACCTATTCTCTATAAGTGAGACTACTTGGGTTACTTAGATAAAATCATTAATCTCACTATTCTAGTTATAGAGAGAGTTTTCCTTTTACAAGTGTCCTAAGGATTTGAATTCCTTACATGACACCTTATTCTTTTGAGAACATGAAATATCTCTCTATATCTAGAATCATGGCAATAACAAGATAATTAGAGGAAGGATATGCCATGACATACTAGCAATAAATTAAAGCATGTAGATTACCATAGGATGGAAATGATGGGTATGCAATCTACCATATGAGAGGAAATTCTTCAAAGAATGATGATATGAATTTTAAAGACATTTGAAGCGCTACACATTTCTTATGTGACTACACAGGACACATAATAAAATACTTGCACTTTAAAAGCATAGAGGTTACCATCCTTTGACTTTCCTCCATGTTGTAGGCCTTGATTTTTCCACATAAGATAATTCTTTATTTCCTACAACATCAATAACTTCCTCGAGATGATATGAGTTTAAGATGTAGTAGTTTGAAGAATAACCTTGGGTCAATCACGGATAAAGATCATTGAAGATTTGATAGCTTGAGTTAAATTGAATTAACTTTCTCAAGCACCCCAAGGCTTCATACCATCTCCTTTTCCTGCAAAGCTTGTCAATCACATTTTGGTACCCATCGCTTGATGGGTCCATCATGGTTAGTCAACAAAGATCTAGGAACCCAAAAGTCCTTTGTGTTAGCACTAGGTAAACTCATTACCTTTCTAGCACAAGTTGCAATTTTGGGTTGCCTAGTTACATGAGAATCAATTGACAAGTTAGGAGTGAAATTGTTACCAATGGAACAATCCTTGCATTGATGTCCCTTCTTTCGGCATGTGTAGCATAGGCGTTTTTCAAGTTTTGAAGTTTTCTTCTTTCCTTGTTTGTTGCCTGCTACATGGTTAGTAAAAACTTTCTTTTCTAACCCAATGCCTTTTTGTTTTAAATGGGGACAAGATCTAAGCAAGTGTCCCTTCTTGGAGCATTTAAAACAAAGTCTATCATCCTTGTTAATAATCAAGCCATTTTTAATGTAGGGACATGACCTAATTAAGTGCCCCTCTTCAAAGCATTCACTACACCTCTTAATGTGAAGTGTGGCTTGATCATTACCTTGGATGTTACCTTTTGTGGAGGCGTGGTTGAGGCTTTTGGAGGAGATGTTGAATTTCATCTTTTGTTTCTTCCTCTTGGCAATCCTCAAATCCTTGACATTTTCTTCAAGGGATGTAGTGCATGCCTCCGTTGTTCCCGTCTCAAGCTTCTTCACCATGTGATCACGGTTATCTTGAGAAGGTTGGGCAATGCATTTCCCTTTTAGTTGTGTCAAGCTCTTCTTTAGCCTCTCATTTTCTTTCTTGAGCTTTTGATATGAATCATCATTTGTTCCTGCAAATTCTAGCTCAAAGGAAGATTTGCTTGTCGACAAACAACAAGCATTAGCACATGGTAATATAGTATCAATTTGAATACATGTGCACGAGTGAGGTTGTTGGGATTTTAAGTTTTCTATCACAACCTCATGAGCAATATTTAATATGATATGATCATCCATAAGGTTTTCATAAGAACATAGAAGCATATCATATTTATCTTGAAAAGCTAGATTTTCAACTTTTAGCTTTTCTACTTGGTCCTTAAGCAAGGTATTCCTATTTACTAATTGAGCGATACAATGTAAAGCGTTATCATGCTCAATTGAAACAGTTTCATACCTTTGGACCAAATCAACATGAGAGCACTTTAGCTCCTCATGTTCTTTAGTCAACTCGTCAAAGTGTAGCATTTTCATGGAGAGAACATCTTCTAGCCTTTGACGAGCTTCGCTTTGTTCTCTCGCTCTTTCTAGAAGTTTGAGTATGACCGCCTTATCTTCTTGGCTTAGGCGAGCGTAGAGATGCAAGAAGCTTCTTTCTTCCTCCTCATCCTCATTTGTCCTTCCGCTATCATTTGCATTAGCCACACAACACATGTGGGAATCGAAATGGGAAGACAAACCTTTTGGAGAGGTGGATTCATCGTTTGGTCTCCATCGTTCATTCTCTTCTTCTTCCTTGCAAGGGTTAGTATCACAAATACCAAAGGAAGTAGAGACACAAAATGAACTATCATGTTTGGACTCATCAAATTTGCTTCTAATTCTAGTCCAAATATCATGCGCATCATGGACGGATTCGTCATAGTTTGATATGAAGGCATGATAATCTTCTTTGCTAAGAGAATTGGTTAAGATGTCAAAAGCTAGATAGTTTAAGCGATAACATCTTTGATCCTCCTCGGAATTAATTTTTCCATTGAAATTAGAGGGAAAAATACTCTTGTCTATAATTTGTTCTAATCGTGGATCTATGGTTCTAAAAGCATTTATCACACTAGTAGACCATGAGTCATAATTGGAACAATCATCAAATAATATTTCAAGAGTTACCTCTTTTTGAGTTACGTTCGATGGAGGAGTCTTCTTGTTCTTTTGGGATCTTTTACGAGCCATCACTTCGAGTTGTTAGACTCAAGATGAAGTGCCTAGCTCCGATACCAATTGAAAGTCGCCTAGAGGGGGGGTGAATAGGCGAAACCTGAAAATTAAAACTTTATCCCCCAACTAGAACCCTTGATTAGTGGTTAGAACAAGATATACAAATATCGGAGAATAGAAACTAAGTTCTTGCTTGAAAAGAGTATTGCTAAATAATGCGGAAGTGATAATACAACTAGTAAGTTATAGAATAACAAAGCAAGAAGCCTTAGATGAGAAGAGCACTAGGACAAGTTCTTCCTTGCAACGTGTTGCTTCACTAAATGGGAATTTAACTTGAAGCAACACCAAATGATATTAGCAAATAAAGGTGCAAGAAAACTTAGAGCAAGGGAAAGCAAACAAATTACAAGCAATAAACACAATGGACACGGGTGATTTGTTTTACCGAGGTTCGGCCCTCGAAGGCCTAGTCCCCGTTGAGGAGTCCACTTAAGGACGGGTCTTTTTCAACCCTTTCCCTCTCTCCCCCGATCACACAAGGATCGGTGAGCTCTTCTTCTTCTCAAGGATCACTCTCGATCCCACAAGGACCACCACAATCTTTGGTGTCTCTTGCTAGCTTTTACAAACCTCCAAAACTTTGGAGGAAGTTCAATGGGAGTCAAAACTCCACGCGCAAATGAACACAAAGATGAAGCACACACTATCTCTCAGTGAATCTCACAAGGCACTAGTGCTAAACTCAAATGAGTAGCTCTCTTTTGCTTGCTCTCTCTTTTGTGGCACTTGTGTTGGTTGTAGTGGTCTAAATCTTGTGTATAGGATGGATCAATGAATATATGTGGTTGGGAGGGCTTGAGTATGTCAACTATATGACTTGGAATGTTGCTTGTGCTCCCACACGTTGAAGTGGCCGGTTGGGGTGGTATTTATAGCCACCAACAAAAATCTAGCCGTTGGTGAAGGCTGTCTGTTCGATGGTGCACCGGACAGTCCGGTGCACACCGGACATGTCCGGTGCGACAGCCACGTCACCCGGCCGTAGGGGTTTCGACCGTTGGAGCTCTGACTGCTGGGCCCGCCTGGATGTCCGGTGGCGCACCGGACATGTACTGTAGAGTGTCCGGTGCGCCATGACGCGCGTGCCTGACTTCTGCGCGCTCTGGCGCGCATTTAATGCGCCGGCAGGTGACCGTTGGCGTCGAAGTAGCCGTTGCCCCGCTGTCACACCGGACAGTCCGGTGTACACCGGACAGTCCGGTGAATTATAGCGGAGCAGCCGAAGTGAATTCCCGAGGCTGCCGAGTTCGCGAGGCCGCTCATCCTTGGAGCACCGGACACTGTCCGGTGTACACCGGACAGTCCGGTGAATTATAGCGCGCCAGCTTCCGAGAATTCCCGAAGGTGAAGAGTTTGAACTCGGAGTCCTCTGGTGCACCGGACATGTCCGGTGGCACACCGGACAGTCCGGTGCGCCAGACCAGAGGTGCCTTCGGTTGGTCCTTGCTCCTTTGTTTGAACCCAATACTTGGTCTTTTTATTGGCTAAGTGTGAATCCTTTGGCACCTGTATAACTTATATACTAGAGCAAACTAGTTAGTCCAATATTTGTGTTGGGCAATTCAACCACCAAAATTAATTAGGAACTAGGTGTAAGCCTAATTCCCTTTCACTTTTTACTAGGATATGACTCAAACACAAGGGCATATAGAGTCTTTAACAAGTCCTCAGGACTAGTTGAAGTTTCTTGTGACGTTGTGTTTGATGAGACTAACGGCTCTCAAGTAGAGCAAGTTGATCTTGATGAGATAGGTGAAGAACAGGCTCCGTGCATCGCGCTAAGGAACATGTCCATTGGGGATGTGTGTCCTAAGGAATCCAAAGAGCCTCCAAATGCACAAGATCAACCATCCTCCTCCACGCAAGCATCTCCACCAACCCAAAATGAGGACGAGGCTCAAGTTGATAAAGGGGAAGAACAAAATGATGAGCCACCTCAAGATGATGGCAATGATCAAGGGGGAGATGCAAATGATGAAGACAAGGAGGATGAACAACCAAGGCCGCCACACCCAAGAGTCCACCAAGCAATACAACGAGATCACCCCGTCGACACCATCCTCGGCGACATTCATAAGGGGGTAACCACTCGATCTCGTGTTGCACATTTCTGTGAGCATTACTCTTTTGTTTCCTCTATTGAGCCACACAGGGTAGAGGAAGCACTCCAAGATTCGGATTGGGTGATGGCGATGCAAGAGGAACTCAACAACTTCACGAGGAACGAGGTATGGCATTTAATTCCACGTCCTAACCAAAATGTTGTAGGAACCAAGTGGGTCTTCCGCAACAAACAAGACGAGCATGGTGTGGTGACAAGGAACAAAGCTCGACTCATGGCCAAGGGGTATTCACAAGTCGAAGGTTTGGATTTTGGTGAAACCTATGCACCCGTAGCTAGGCTTGAGTCCATTCGCATATTATTAGCCTATGCTACTTACCATGGCTTCAAGCTTTACCAAATGGACATGAAGAGTGCCTTCCTCAATGGACCAATCAAGGAGGAGGTCTATGTTGAGCAACCTCCCGACTTTGAAGATAGTGAGTACCCTAACCATGTTTATAGGCTCTCTAAGGCGCTTTATGGGCTCAAGCAAGCCCCAAGAGCATGGTATGAATGCCTTAGAGATTTCCTTATTGCTAATGGCTTCAAAGTCGGCAAGGCCGATCCTACTTTATTCACTAAAACTCTTGACAATGATTTGTTTGTATGCCAAATTTATGTTGATGATATCATATTTGGGTCTACTAACGAATCTACATGTGAAGAATTTAGTAGGATCATGACACAAAAATTCGAGATGTCGATGATGGGGAAGTTGAAGTATTTTCTAGGATTTCAAGTCAAGCAACTCCAAGAGGGCACCTTCATTTGTCAAACGAAGTACACTCAAGACATTCTAACCAAGTTTGGAATGAAGGATGCCAAGCCCATCAAGACACCCATGGGAACAAATGGGCATCTCGACCTCGACACGGGAGGTAAATCCGTCGATCAAAAGGTATACCGGTCGATGATTGGTTCATTGCTTTATTTATGCGCATCTCGACCGGACATTATGCTTTCCGTTTGCATGTGTGCAAGATTCCAATCCGACCCTAAGGAATCCCACCTTATGGCCGTAAAACGAATCTTGAGATATTTGGCTTATACTCCTAAGTTTGGGCTTTGGTACCCTCGGGGATCCACATTTGATTTGATTGGTTATTCGGATGCCGATTGGGCGGGGTGTAAGATTAATAGGAAGAGCACATCGGGGACTTGCCAGTTCTTGGGAAGATCCTTGGTGTCTTGGGCTTCAAAGAAGCAAAATTCGGTTGCTCTTTCTACCGCCGAAGCCGAGTATATTGCCGCAGGCCATTGTTGCGCGCAATTGATTTGGATGAGGCAAACCCTGCGGGACTACGGTTACAAACTAACCAAAGTTCCTCTTATATGTGATAATGAGAGTGCAATCCGCATGGCGGATAATCCCGTTGAGCATAGCCGCACTAAGCACATAGCCATTCGGTATCATTTTCTTAGGGATCACCAACAAAAGGGTGATATCGAGATTTCATACATTAACACTAAAGATCAATTAGCCGATATTTTTACCAAGCCACTTGATGAACAATCTTTTACCAGACTTAGGCATGAGCTCAGAATTCTTGATTATTGGAATTTCTTTTGCTAATTTGCACACATAGCACACAAGTATACCTTTGATCATATCTCTTTTATATATGCTATGACTAATGTGTTTTCAAGTGTATTTCAAACCAAGTCATAGGTATATTGAAAGGGAATTGGAGTCTTCGGCGAAGACAAAGGCTTCCACTCCACTCTACTACTCATCCTTCGCCGTCACTCCAAGCATCTCTCCAACTTTGGTATAATCTTCACTCATTTATTTTATGACCAAGGGAGGAGAAAGTACTTCGTAGGGCTCTAATGATTCCGTTTTTGGCGATTCATACCAAAGGGGGAGAAAGTATGAGCCCAAAGCAAAAGGACCGCACCACCGCCCTAATTTTAAAATTTAATGTTTTTCAACTGGAAAATTTCAAATTAGTATCTCTTTGTGTTCTAAAGGGGGAGCAAGTAGTATTTTCAAAACTTGACATATTAAAACCCTCTTGAACACTAAGAGGAGAATTTATTTGAGGGGGAGTTTTGTTTAGTCAAAGAAAAAGCATTTGAAACAAGGGGAGAAAATTTCAAATCTTGAAAATGCTTTGCAAAAATCTTATTCATTTACCTTTGACTATCTTGCAAAAGGATTTTAAAAAGAATTTACAAAAAGATTTGCAAAAACAAAACATGTGGTGCAAATGTGGTCCAATATGTTAAAAACAAAGAAACAATCCATGCACATCATGTAAGTATTTATATTGGCTCAATTCCAAGCAACCTTTGCACTTACATTATGCAAACTAGTTCAAATTATGCACTTTTATATTTGCTTTGGTTTGTGTTGGCATCAATCACCAAAAAGGGGGAGATTGAAAGGGAATTAGGCTTACACCTAGTTCCTAAATAATTTTGGTGGTTGAATTGCCCAACACAAATATTGGACTAACTAGTTTGCTCTAGTGTATAAGTTATACAGGTGCAAAAGGTTCACACTTAGCCAATAAAAAGACCAAGTATTGGGTTCAAATAAAGGAGCAAGGGTCAACCGAAGGCACCTCTGGTCTGGCGCACCGGACTCCAACTCCGAACTGCTCACCTTCGGGAATTTCCAGAGGCGACTCCGCTATAATTCACCGGACTGTCCGGTGTACACCGGACATGTCCGGTGCTCCAAGGAAGAGCGGCCTCCGGAACTCGCCAGCCTCGGGAATTCGTTGAAGCTGCTCCCCTATAATTCACCGGACTGTCCGGTGTACACCGGACTGTCCGGTGTAACAGCGGGGCAACGGCTATTTCGGCGCCAACGGCTACCTGCGACGCATTAAATGCGCGCGCTGCGCGCGCAGAGGTCAGGCACGCCCATACTGGCGCACCGGACAATCCACAGTGCATGTCCGGTGCGCCACCGGACATCCAGGCGGGCCCAGAAGACAGAGCTCCAACGGTCGACCCCAACGGCTTTTGGTGACGTGGCTGTCGCACCGGACATGTCCGGTGTGCACCGGACTGTCCGGTGCGCCATCGAACAGACAGCCTCACCAAACGGCTAGTTTGGTGGTTGGGGCTATAAATACCCCCAACCACCCACCATTCATTGCATCCAAGTTTTCCAGCTTCCAACCACTATACAAGAGCTAGCATTCATTACAAAGCACACCAAAAGAGATCAAATCCTCTCCCAACTCCACACAAAGCCTTAGTGACTAGAGAGAGTGATTTGTAGTGTTCATTTGAGCTCTTGCGCTTGGATCACTTCTTTTTCTTTGGCATTCTTTCTTATGATCAACCACTCACTTGTAATTGAGGCAAGAGACACCAATCGTGTGGTGGTCCTTGCGGGAAGTTTGATTCCCAAGTGATTTGAGAAAGAGAAGCTCACTCGGTCCGAGGGACCGTTTGAGAGAGGGAAGGGTTGAAAGAGACCCGGCCTTTGTGGCCTCCTCAACGGGGAGTAGGTTTGCGAGAACCGAACCTCGGTAAAACAAATCCGCGTGTCACACTTCTTATTCGCCTGCGATTTGTTTTCCGCCCTCTCTCGTGGACTCGATTATATTTCTAACGCTAACCCGGCTTGTAGTTGTGATTATTTTTGAGAATTTCAGTTTCGCCCTATTCACCCCCCCTCTAGGCGACTTTCAGTAACAATAATCGATAACAAAGTGGGTCGATTGCTGTTGTGAGGTATAATATAGACAAGCTAGGCTAGAATCAGCCGAGCATCTCCAAATATTTTTACTGAAATTTATTCTCTAAATTATCATTCATAGAGTCATTTGCATAAAAACGATTTTCTATACTTTTTCTAATCTTCAACGGCATTTCTACAGTTTGTTTGCACTCTAGAGAGTCATTTAGGTTTCTATCTTTAGCTAGCGAGAAACATATAATAAAAGATGACTATATTTGGATAATCATTTAAATAAGTTGCTGGAGAGTATTTTTTATATAAATATCTATTTATAATGATTAAGGGATATTTAGGACTGTTCCACTCCATATTTTACTACTATGCTCCACGATTTACTTGCTAAATGGTCTAAACTTTAGGAACTCTAGTCCTGAAAAAAAAACATGGGATTAATTGGTTGAGCTCCACCATTTTGGTGGAGCAGCAAAAGAGATACCCCATAAAACCTGCTAACCTAGAGTTTAGATTTAATTACCCAATAATGCCTCTCGTTATGAAAACAACTATTTGATTTGTTGTTCTTTCTTCGCATCCGCCCTTCACATATCTTCTTCTGTCTTCCCCATGATGCTCTCCTGTTTTGCTCTCCCGCACAAGTCTTTGCCACCGTCGCGACCCTCTTCTTCATGGCCCATGCCACGATCGGTGCCCTCAACGCTCTCCTGGTTGCGCTCTGTTGCTCTTCCTGGTCCCCGACGCTTCTCCATGCAGCCACCGCCATGCTCCTCCACGCCGTGCCGCACGTGACCCTCGACATTGTCACGTCATGCATCCTCACCTCTATGCTCTGTCGTGTTGTCTAGCCCTCCACCATTGTAGACATCGTTCGCTGTATGTCGTCACCCCTCCTCATCCCAGACCCGCAGCTAGACCTGATCATGCGCCATCTAACCCGACCCCGTCCGAAAAAAACTTGACTTGACCCGACCCGATCAATGCAACAGGTGGGTACGTGCTGTGATTTTTGTTCCAAAACCTGACCCAAAGCCAAAAAGCCCGACTCAACCCAAAAAACCTAGCCCAACACGTCAAACAGGGAGGCACGGGCCATCCCAACCTGACCTGACACTAGGCACGGGTCGGGTACATACCGTAATAAATTGCCCATGACCCGACCTGACCTGGACCTGACCCGATGTTTGGATAGGTCTATGTGCAATAGAGTAGAGGGAAGATGTTCGGCCCGCTGCTGCCATTCTACATCGAGAAACGACCAAACACGAATGGGAGAGGCTTGAGGATCCACCGGACGGGGTTCACCGAGTGCGCCAGTAGCCTGCGAGCGAGCCCGCACTCTGTGCCCAGCAGTTTGCACTGTCAGAAAACAAGCTATTTGTTGAGTGCCAGGAGATTGTCCGAGTGCAATTTATCGGACACTCGACGAATAATGACACTCGACACAGACCTCCTTTGCTGAGAGCCAAACACTCGGTACAAACTGACACTTGGCAAAGTAGTCTCTGACTCAGCAAAGAGACTGGCAAAGGGACCATTGGTGCTCCCTTTGCCAAGAGATAGTCCAACATACACTCAGCAAAGAGGGAGCCTTTAACGAGTGCCTCTTGGAGCACTCGACAAATGGACTGGCATGGGGACACACGAGAGCCTTCTTTGTCGAGCGCTAGTCCAGTAGACACTCGACACCTCCCTTACACTCGACAAAGCTCCGTCGCCGTTACTTGACGCCGTGACGACTTTTCTTTGCTAAGTAGTAGGTGACACTTGGCAAAATTTTTACCGATTATCCGACAAAGAATATTTGATAAAGAAGCTATTAACTATGTATAGTTCGTCGAGACTTATTTAACTAGACATACTAAGCAAAAACTTCATTGCACTCAGGAAAGCAGCCCGGGCCGCCGCCGACGGACGTAGAGAAACACGAGCGGGAGCACCTCGAAGACCTCGTCGGACGGGGGTCACGTAGGGCGAGCAGCTCGTCCGTTTTCGGAGCACGACCACCACTTGCTTCAGGGAGCAGTCCACAACGCGATGATGAAATCCATTGTTGTTTCAATAAAATCTCAATTTCTTTGAGTTGAAGCTAAATTATAATCAAACAGATTAAAATATTATTAAACTTTGGAGTAGAGCTACTCCGTAGAGTGAGTGAAACAGAGCTCAAATTGGTCTGCCACATTATCCACATTAAATTTTTTAGTATGATAAAGACACCGCCATCCCTTAGTCGATTTTTTCCCGATTTTGTTTGATACAGCACCGGTCTAAAAAATTCGGTTTATCGCCAACGCCACAAAAAGGGTATCCCCCCCCCCCCCCCCCCAAAACCCTAACCTGCCGCGCGATCAAAGGATGCCGGAGGGCCACGTGCCGGCGCCTCCCCCGCCGGCCGGTCCAGGCCGTCCGTTTCTCCGGTGGGGACAGGACAGGGACGACTATGCAGCCACAGCTCGGCGGTCGACGCATCACACGGGCGCAACAGTATTTTAGCTGCTGCTCGTCTCATCTCTGAGACTCTGACCCAGTGACCATGATCACCTAGCCGAGCTCCGTCCCTCCATCTGCCTCTCTCTCTTTCTTCCCGCGGCCTCCGGCTCCGCCCCTCTCCTCCAGCACCAGCAGTAGTCCATCTCCGGCTCTCTTCCCTCTCGCTAGGCGCTAGCTAGGCTCTAGCCCCTAGTCTGGTCCTGCCCGCTGTGCCTGTGCGGCTGTGCGTGCACAGCGAAGGCGCACAGCTAGCGGCTTCTGCTCACTGGGCGTCGCCATAAACAGTGGAGATTCCCGCCCCCATTTTCCCAATTATGGATAGCCAGCGGCGACCGGGGGAGCACTGCTGAGGCCGCTCGCCCGCCCGCACGCCATTGCTCCCGTCGAGGTAAGCGCGCCGCTCCCCTTGGAATTCCTCCTGTCCGTTCCCGCCTGAAGTCCTACCGAGATCGGATCTTTTGGCCGCCGGCCGTGAACCTGGGAACGGAGCAAAGGCGGGATCTTGCCAACCCTGGCGGCTCCGGCACCTTCTCTTGCCTTCCATGCCGTTTCCCCCCTCCTTTTTGGTTGACCCATGGCTGGATTCATCAGTCCGCTTAGCTTTCGTCCTCGTTCATCGTTCTACCGGTGGTTGGTCCATCTGTTTGAGGCCCCCTCTGGTATTTCCCCTTTTCATACCCAAACAGTGCGGGTAGGGTTCTTGATATGGCTCGGTGCGTAGTATGGCAGAGTAGAGCAACCGACAGGCGGGGTTTATCTTCTTTTGCCTTTTCGTGTACCCCTTTCCCCTTTTGAGTTCAATCGTAGCAGCAGCAGTGGCTGCTTGCTCGTTTTCTCTCTTTATTGTTTTTTTTATTATTACTATAGATAGAAAAGCGTGTGTGCTGCTGGCAATCTGCTTTGGGTGCCTAATGCGATGGAAAGCGAGGTCCCCCCCTCCTTGTGGAGACAATCTCGGAGGCGCGGTCGACGGCTTGGCAGTTCTTGCCTTCAGCAGTTCTTGTCTTCGTCTCCGCACTCCATAGTCCGGACTTCGCTAGAACAAGTGGATGGTTTTTGGCTACTCCATATCAATTCCTGGCGGCGTTTTTTTTTTTGCGCCTTTTGTTTCTGCTTTTCTCTTTCAAGAAAGTACGTGATGCCCCTACTCAACTTCATTTTCACTGTCGGCTACCAAAATTATGTAGGTCCACCCTACCTTATTCCCCGAAACGAGACTACTATCATTGCGAGTAGTTGTCATGTGGATTTATGCCCAATCCTGTGATGAAAGTGGGGAATTTGTGCCGTCCCTTAACACTCATGGCAGCCCTGATTTCATATTGTCAAGTCACCATTGTCTTTGGGCAGCGCAGCAAGAGAGGGGAGGAGACCTGAGCCATGGCTTTTGTAGATTCCTCTTATCCGTTTTATTTCTATATCAGAGTATCACACGCCTCATCCAAATGGCTGTATTTTTTCTTCGTATAGCTCATTGGCGGCGAATACCTATTCTACAACCTTTCACGATTCACAAGACACTATAAATTCAGGCTGCTTTGATTGCGTGGCTCCCTTTGCGATCTTGCAGAATCTATTCCTGAGGAATAACAGGCTGCTCCACGACTTGCTGTTTGTTCACATATTCGCTGTTTTGACCAAAGTTGCCCCCATCCATTGTATCTTGATTCTTGAAACACACTCGCAGGATGGCATGCTTTCTGAGTCTTCCTGAGATTTCACGCCCTACAGCTTGGTTATTAGCCCTGAAGCTCATGTTCGCTGACTCGCTGCTTCTCATTTTTAGGGTCACATCGTAGCTCCGCGACCTGTTCGGCAAAATGAGGCCTTCAGATGGCAGGGCGCAGCTTTCAGGCTTTGCACAGTCAGATGAATCGACACTTGATGTGGAGGGGCATTGCTACCACCAGCAGTCATTCCCTTCCTCTCCATCGATGCAACCGATTGCTTCTGGCTGCACGCACACAGAGAACAGCGCTGCGTACTTCTTATGGCCAACATCAAACCTGCAGCATTGTGCAGCCGAGGGGCGCGCAAACTACTTCGCCAACCTTTCAAAGGGACTGTTGCCCAAGTCTGGCCGGTTGCCCAAGGGCCAGCAAGCAAATAGCTTGCTTGACTTGATGACTATAAGAGCTTTCCATAGCAAGGTGTTGCGTTGCTTTAGCCTTGGAACGGCGGTGGGCTTCCGCATCAGGAAAGGGGCTCTGACAGATATCCCCGCGATTCTTTGCTTTGTTGCTCGCAAAGTTCACAAGAAGTGGCTTAATCCGGACCAATGCCTTCCTGCCATTGTTGAGGTAGGGGAACTGTAATTAGTATGTATTTTGGATGATCGAGTTAGCCATGCTCCCAAACAACAATGCTGGTGAAGTTGTGTACTTTGAAAATCTTTTCGTCGTGGTCTGAATAGCTATCACTTAGTCGGATCATTGACAGGGTCCAGGAGGTATTTGGTGTGATGTTGACGTTGTTGAGTTCTCGTACTACGGTGCACCAGCTCAAAATCCAAAAGTGCAAATGTTCACTGAGCTTGTTGATAAGTTGTGTGGCAGTGATGAATGTATTGGCTCCGGCTCTCAGGTACACTTTTGTTCTTTTCTGCATTGATTGATTTTCAAAGTATATATCATGTGGCTTAAGGGTAGCATGCTACCATGTGGACTTGTGCAGCTGTGCACAATGATTGTATTGGACCAAACCATGTACTACCGAATTGTACTGCTGGTTTGTAAGGGTACCGTTCAATTTTGTCAAGACCCCCCTCAAGATTTACTTGTACTAGTACAAAGGGATAAATAATTGCACGGCATGCATAAGATAAGATTATGCTAGGGACTGACAGTTACTTTTTTCAGTTATTCCTACCATGCCAGGTGCGTGGCTAAATGAGCTCTTTTAAATCCTGCGAATGTTCAGTTCAGCCAACTGGATGTTCTGAACTTTTTATAAGCTATTAGAATTAGTTTACCCTACAAATCTTTGCTATAGCTTTGCTATAGTATAGCAGCTAACACACCAAATCATTTGAAGTACTGCAAGTCTGCACTCCCCCCCCCCCCCCCCAAAAAAAGTACACCCACGCGTGCATGTGTGGGGGTGGATTACAACCCACACTTACACAGCACCAGCCCCATTCACGACCATAGGAGGTTCAGTCCTAAGAACCAAATCCTGAAGAGGAAGCAACCCCAGCTAGACCCCAAATATGCACCTGAATGTTGTTCTCCGGAGCCAAGCACAAATTTGTTTCAAACAGTTGGGCTTTTTAAGTGTTGAAGATGTAGACTTCACTTCCATTGTCTAAGTCACCCTAGTCATTGCTTCTGTTTGAAATTAGGTTTCGGTAAAATGAACATGAATTACTTAAAAGAAGCTGATAAGACTTCTTGGAATGGTGCAATGTCAAGCAAGCATGCTTTTGGAATCTTTCTCCTTACACTCTTGTTTCACTCTTCCAGGTTGCAAGTCAGGACACTTTTGGGACTTTGGGCGCCATTGTAAAACGGCGAACTGGCAACAAGCAGATAGGTTTCCTCACCAACCGACATGTTGCTGTTGACTTGGACTACCCAAACCAGAAGATGTATCACCCATTGCCACCCAACCTTGGGCCTGGTGTTTATCTTGGAGCTGTCGAAAGGGCAACATCTTTCATCACAGATGATGTTTGGTATGGAATCTATGCTGGAACAAACCCAGGTAGAGCAGTTATAATTTATGCGGTTAATATAGGAGATTAAGTATTACTTGCAGCTTTAATTGCTTGGTTATTTTTCTATATATTTAAATTTTCACGAGATGGCGTTATTGCTTGATCTTTTCATATCAAGCAAGGCTTGACATTTGTGATTTTATATTAATATTTCCAATCAAATTAACACCCAAACTTGCTCTTCAGTTTACTACTTGCAAATAAAGCAACATCCGTTTTTGTTATTTTTATGAGAAAATAAAATACAAGTTAGGACTATCTCTGAATAAATAAAAGACTCCTGGTCATAGATACATGTTGTTTTAGGATAAGATCTGGTGAAAACTTGAAAATTACAAACATCAATATCAAATTTATTTGGTTTAGAAACATGTTAATATATGTCTAGATTTTTGTTTGAAAATACTTGCAAACTCTCATGATTTCAAGAATTTTTAGAACATGTTCTAGAAGAAATTAGTGGTAGAAGAAAACATCAAAACCGTGCAAAGACAAATGCGACAACTATTTTTCACGGGAGGGAGAATTCCTTGGTTTTTATCACTCTAATCATGCAGTACATTTACTTTTTCTTCTTTTTTTTTTCCTGCTGATGATTCCAAATGATGTACACAATGTTCTAATTCCCAAACATACATGCATGCCATGTTCTGATTCCCAAACATACTTGCTATGTTGTAATGAGCCTGCAGAGACATTTGTACGCGCCGACGGGGCATTCATCCCATTTGCTCACGACTTCGACATCTCCACAGTCACAACTACAGTTAGGGGTGTTGGTGACATTGGGGATGTTAAGGTTATAGATCTGCAGAGTCCACTTAATAGCCTCATAGGGAGGCAAGTATGCAAAATCGGCAGAAGTTCTGGTCACACAACTGGAACTGTGGTGGCTTATGCCCTTGAGTACAATGACGAGAAAGGAATAAGCTTCTTCACTGACCTCCTTGTTGTCGGCGAAAACCGCCAAACTTTTGATCTAGAAGGTGATAGTGGAAGCCTTATTATCCTGACTGGCCAGGATAATGAGAAGCCGTGTCCCATTGGGATAATATGGGGTGGCACAGCAAACCGTGGGAGGCTAAAGCTTAGGTGTGACCATGGCCCTGAAAATTGGACCAGTGGAGTTGATCTTGGCCGCCTTCTGGATCGTCTTGAACTTGACCTTATCATAACCAATGAATCACTCAAAGGTTCGGCATTTCCCTTGTTTTCAGTTATGTGTTTTACACAATTTTTGCATCACTTAGACATCGGAAAATCCACTAGTGTCCAGAATTAGGGTATGTTTGGATCCCAAGTGCTAAAAAGCAATCTGACTAAATTTTAGCTCCTCTAGGAGATAAAAGTGACTAAAAGATCATTGTAGTCACTTTTAGCTCTTCCTGTTGGGATCTTTAGCTCCTAAACTTTAGTCACTTTTGCTTTATCTCGTGGGATCAAAACAGTCCCTTATTATGATTACAAAATCGAGTCTGTATGCTTCTGTTGTTTTTTGTTCCATGACAGAGAACTGACAGAATTTATCCTCGATAAAGATGCCGTGCAGCAGCAAAGGCTCGCGTTGGTGGCTGCAGCTAACTCTGCTGTTGGGGAGTCGTCGACAGCAGCTGTTCCTGCCCCAGAAGAAAAGGTGGAGATCTTCGAGCCTCTGGGGATCAAAATCGAGCAGCTGCCTCGGCACGACGTTTCGGCCTCGACGGAAGGGGATGAGGCAGCTGTGATCAATGTGGAAGAGCGCCAGTTCATCTCAAACTTTGTCGGCATGTCCCCTGTACGCGACGACCAGGATGCTCCGAGGCAAATCGCGAACCTGAACAATCCGTCAGAAGAAGAACTCGCCATGTCGCTGCACCTAGGCGACCGGGAGGCCAAGCGACTTCGCACTGACACAGAATCCGAGCTTGACCTGGAGAAGTGACACACTCATTTCAGCGTCTCCGCATTGAGTCATAAAGTAGTCCGAAGAAGGTGGTCACCCGTGGTTCAGCAGACTGAACCTGCAGCCGTAGCTGCAGCTTCCTGGCACAAGCCTTATCATGTACTATGGTAAAACTTGATTCAGCAATTGTAGGATGTTAGCTGGTATCCCCTGCAGTTTTGTTGTGAGACTTGATATGCACAATGCTGAATCCCCTATATCAAAACAATGCAGGTAGCGATAAAGTGGTCTTGATCAGTTTTTTCCTGTCCAACCATTAACGGAGTTGTTTCAAGATCACTAGATCAGCTTCCGGAAACCTTGTGTATTCACCTTTGGAATTATTCTTACGGAACGTTTGGATGCATTCATTTTCTTCCATTCATTTTAGAGAAATTGAAATTTGAAATTTACTTAATAAAGTAAACTATTTAGCTTGTAATTTAGTATTTTATCACTTTCCGAAGTTTAGATATAAAACTATTTTAAATTTATAGGGTAAAGGATGAGAAATGATTTTATATATTATTAAAATTTATTTCTATTTTGTAAATTATAGGACGTTCTTTGACTCATTCCTCTATAGTAAAATCTATAGTAAAATGTAAAACATCAATCGGGTGGAGAAGTTTTTTTACTGGTAAAAATACATGGCACTTGCTCCCTCCGTACCAATTGGGTGCTTTTACTGGTAGAACGTCGTGTAGTTGCGATTGGCACTAGAAGGGTTGATTTGGTGACAAAGGAGGATTGGAAAGAATTGAGGGGAAAATAAACTAATTTTCTCCTTAATTTTTTTAATCCTCCCGTGATCCCTGGTCACCAAATTAGCTTGAAATGTTTTTTTTGACGGAGGAGCACTATCAAGCTTCGATAAAAACGATTGTACGGAGATAAAATATGGTACAGAAAGTAAAAGCCATTTCAAATTAAAACTAAACGAACAACGGCTTGCTAATTTAACCTCTAGATCCTCCGTGGAGGCCTCATCAACTAGTAGCGGTATTTTATCGTTTTCTCTTCGAAGCAACTTTGACTGACATGTTGATCCAACAGGCAGGGTCGCCACGTAGCTTCATCATCGTACTAAATGTCTAAATTCGGACTTCTCTCACGATCACACGTTACCGATGTGCAGTTGAATTCACGGACGTCTGGGCCCGTATCATGCGGGGTATCCCTGTCAGTGAGAGAGGAAGAATGAGGGTGGGAGACGGGAGTGATCCGCGTGGCCTTCGGTTGCTTCGCGTACTCCCTCCGGTTCGGCGTTAGAGTACGGGACGGGAAAGCGAAACCCTCACGGCGCCGGAACCCCACCAGTCCTCCACCACCTCCCAATTCCGGAAGCGAATAAACGCCACTAGATTCCGGCCGCGGTCCCTCCTCCAGCGCCGGCGTCCCCTCGATTGGCTGCGAACCTTGCGGCTTCGTTCGCGCGATCGCAGATCGGGGCTGGTTTGTCTAGATAGAGGTGCTCTGTTGCGTAGGAGAGGGTGGGGGCGTCAGAGCTGCCGGCGTTTTATTTTGGTCCTTTTTCATCCGGTGAGCTGCGGCTTTCTCGCTAATTACTCGGCGCGGCAGCAGACTTGGACTGCACAAGCTTGCTATCTCTGGTTCAATTGGCCCAGCTTGCGCTCTGATTGCCCCCCAAAACTGCGTGCGTGTCTGGCAGCGTGCTGGAATTGCTCATCTGTTCGTCTGGCGAAGCAATTGGCTAGCCGATTACATCTCCGGCTCACCTTGATCTCACTGCAGTCTGCTGAAATCGCCCGTCTCTGAGGGCCATTGCCGCTCGCTTCATTCGTGGGTTGCTGAGGGCGCCTTGGGGGCCTGGGGCCTGAATTTGCGTGGGGCAGCCTTGGGAAAGCGCAAGGGAACCTTTCCTCGTGACCATGAATCTACTGGAGGAGTTGATCCGGGCGATAGAGCTCTGGCTCCGGATTGTTAAGGAGCAGGTGCCCTTGATCGACCCCACCCTTGACCCAGTGTTACTTGTTCCTGGTATTGCTGGCTCCATCCTTGAAGCTGTTGATGATGAAGGAAACAAGGAGAGAGTTTGGGTGCGCATCCTTGCTGCTGAGCATGAGTTCCGGGAGAAGCTCTGGTCCAAATTTGATGCCTCCACTGGTACAAGCAATTGATTATGGTTTATATTCAGTTGGCTATTGCTTTTAGCACAGTGACTTACTTCTTTTAAATTCTAATGTTATTGTTGTATGGCCTTACTTGTTTTACATGATTTTTTTTTTTTGGGGGGGGGGGGGGGGGTGTCAATGAAGTTAGAATAATGAACAAAAAAAGACACAGACGTATGTACTGAAGTGGCATTGTATAAAGTTTGGTCAATCCTTTTTTGATTCGTGGTTTTGTCCCTTATGTTATTAGATTGTTTCCATGTCATATGATATGAAGTTATTTTAATGGAGCAGGTAAAACTGTTTCTGTTAACGAGAAAACAAGAATTACTGTCCCTGAGGACAGATATGGTTTGTATGCCATTGACACATTAGACCCAGACATGGTAAGATATAACTTCATCTATCTGTGTTTTAGTTATTATTTTGTTAAGTTGTTACTTATCTAGGACTTTGAGGCCATTTGACTATGAATTTGATCCAAGCCTCCAATGAAGTGCACAAACTGCAATGGTTATATGATCATATGATTCACTCTCTTGCATTTGTAGATCATTGGTGATGACACTGTGTACTACTATCATGACATGATAGTGGAAATGATTAAATGGGGATATCAAGAAGGAAAAACTCTCTTTGGATTTGGTTATGATTTCCGTCAAAGCAACAGGTAACAATTTGTTCTTGTTGTACTGATTGTTAAGTCACTGTTTTCTGAGTTTATGACCACAATTGTGGGTATTTTTTATTCTCTGTTGATACACATTATGTTATCTTCTCCTTCCATGTTGATACCACTCTCTTCTTCAGGCTCTCAGAGACACTTGACAGATTTTCTAAAAAGCTGGAGTCAGTGTACACAACTTCTGGTGGAAAGAAGATCAATCTCATTACTCATTCAATGGGGGGATTACTTGTGAAATGTTTCATCTCACTGCACAGTGATGTTAGTACTTCATGTATTATGGATCTTTGGTTGAGATTTGCCATGTTTAAGGTCCTGCGCAGCTGCGCTATCTTCAAGGGTGTAGCTACTTTTCTGAATAATGTTATTTTCCTTCTATAGATATTTGAAAAATATGTCAAGAGTTGGATCGCAATTGCTGCACCATTCCAAGGTATCACTTGCCTGAGTACCATTTATATTAATTATTTGTTCAACATAGAGCATATTTGAAATAGCTGCTGGATGTCTAACCTGCCTAGTAGTACTAATGACTGCAAATCTCACTTGTATATTAAGAGTATAGTAAGAGCTCTACTAAGCAGGTACTATTCACTATTGTCTTGCCTTTTTCACCATCAATTCCTAGAAGTCACATGACTAGTCCCCTTTTGTTATTAAACATCATTTATTCCATACACCCTCTTCTTGTGATTTTCCTTGCTCAACATGTTACCTTAAACATCTCTCCTAGGCTGCTATTTTGCTTCACAAAGCAACCTGTTGCAGGTGCCCCTGGGTACATAACTACCAGTCTGCTGAATGGAATGTCTTTTGTCGAAGGATGGGAATCAAGATTCTTTATTTCCAAATGGTGTATGCAGCAATTGGTATGTTTTATATCCTTGCATCCCACCCCATGTGTATTTTCATGTGGACAGCATAACTTTTGCCTTTAAGAAAGAATCCTCAAAAAAGGTTTTCTGCTTCAGCTACTTGAGTGCCCATCAATCTATGAGTTGCTGGCAAACCCTAACTTCCAGTGGAAAGACATCCCACTGCTACAGATTTGGAGAGAGAATTTGGATAACAGTGGCAAGAAAAGTGCCCTGTTAGAGTCGTATGAGCCTGAGGAAGCAATAAAGATGATTAAAGAGGCTCTTTCCAGTAATGAGGTGTGCCATCCACATTTCAGATTACTGTGTAACTCAGATTACCCTAATGCTCATTCTTTCTGACAACTAAATCGCATTGGCAGATCATTGCTGATGGCATGCATATTCCGGTGCCCCTTAATTTGGATATATTGAATTGGGCAAAGGAAACTTATGATCTTTTATGCAGTACAAAGCTTCCGGAATCAGTGAAATTCTACAACATTTATGGGATTGATTATGATACTCCACATACTGTCTGGTATATTCTCACCTGGATAGTTCTGATTTTGCTTCTAGCTTCCCACTGATATTAGGTTGACTTATTGCTGTTCATAAATGTCTCAATAAACTCAAGCCATGCATGTCCTAGATTTTACCATCACAATAATGTCACATCACTTTTATTGTTACTGTGAATGATACACAAGCGTTTTCCTTCATACTCCATACTCGGGAATTGAAAATAGATGGGTTGTGTGTGTGGGGTTGCCGTTCTCTAGGCTGTTTGTGTGCTCTGTATAGGTTTTGGGCCCGGTTTTCCTTAAAACTGGGTCAATTCCATTCTTCTTAAATGAAAGGCATAGCTCCTGCCATTACGTTCAAAAAAAATGGTAAAACCATACCTTGTGAATTATTAATATATGTTTGTCTTTGTCAGCTATGGCAGTGAACAGCAGCCGGTTTCAAGTCTTAGTAGCCTCTTATATGCTCAGGTTAGTTCTTTTGGTTGTTGTTGCATTTCATGATTTCATTTTTTTTTGTGGTTCCTGTTGTGCTCAACAATGAATACCCACTCTATAATGTCTGATGATCTGATCCTTGTTTTTTCTCCCCATCTTTTCAGGGAAAATACGTCTATGTTGATGGCGACGGATCTGTTCCCGCAGAATCAGCAAAGGTCTGATATTGGCGATATGCTTTTACCATTTGGGCATTTGAAGCAAGGGAAATGTTTTCCTTCTTTTCGCAGGCTGATGGATTTAATGCAGTGGCAAGGGTTGGGGTTGCTGCTGACCACCGGGGAATCGTGTGCAGTCGCCGCGTGTTCCGGATCGTCCAGCACTGGCTGCACGCCGGAGAACCTGACCCGTTCTACGACCCGCTGAGCGACTATGTCATACTCCCAACACTCTACGACATCGAGAAGCATCATGAGAAACACGGGGATGTCACGTCAGTAGCGGAGGACTGGGAGATCATCTCTCCGAACGACGGCAAGACCATGAGGCCAGGCGAGCTTCCTCCTATGGTCAGCACACTGACCACGAGCCGGGAAGGCAAGGAGGGTGCACTGGAAGAGGCGCAGGCCACCGTGGTCGTTCACCCGGAGAAGAAGGGGCGGCAGCATGTGCAAGTTAGGGCTGTGGGTGTCAGCCATGGTGGCTAAAGCCGTAGGAGCCACCACTTTGGTTGTCTACTCTATCTAGCAGTAGCAGCTATACCTGTAGGTGCACGCACTGTAAAATTGGATGTACATATATGGCTATGACCTCTGTAGGGACTCTGGTTTTAGAACTATAAATGGGCACCCTGCCTGCTTGTAAATGTTCAGAACCGAAAACACAGGGCCTGTTCTTTTTTTTTTTCCTTTTTTAAAAAAATAAAAAGATGGTAAAGGATTCCATTACTTGGAAGGCACATTACCTATGTGGGGGCAGAGCTGTCCCCATTGGAGAGTTTGGAGTGCTGAGACCTCAGTGCTTCACGGGAGAAAAGTTTGGCTACTTTTGTGTGCTGTGTTAGGTGACTCGCAAATTCATCAGTCAATCAGTGGACGTAGCGTTCAGTGGCCTGGGTGGTGCTGGTAAGGATGAAAACGGTCGGAAACGGTCGGTAAACACTAAAACCATTACCGTTTTCATATTTTTTATCGGAAACGAAATCGAAAACGGTAACTCCGGAAACGAAAACGATATCGGTATTTCGGAAACATCGGAAACGAAAGTTCGGTGCGGAAAATACATCGATAACGGTCGAAATCTAAAATACGATCGGTAAACATATCAAACTTCACAATACAACAAAGTTGACAAAAGATCACAAAGGCCACAAGTTCACAATTTATGATATAACAAGTTCACAATATAACAAGTTCACAAGGATCATAAATTTATAATATAAAAAGTTTACAAAGATCACAAGTTCACAATATAACAAGTTCACAGTATAACAAGTTCATAAAAATCACAAGTTCACAGACTCAAAGTTCACAATTCACAATATCCATTCGATTTAGCTGACATGGCATGCTTAATCATAAAATATTTTTCCTCACATAAAGAGTTTTTTCACAGCCTCACAGGAAAACCCTAAAATCTAGTGTGTGGAAAAGACAGACTGTTGGCTCTCTATCATTATATATTACTAATACATAACATGTTCATAGAAAAGGGTGGATTCGTTTGAGAGACCAAATGATTAATCTCAACTGCCCTTTCAACACCATTTATCCTAAAAAAATCTTAAAGTGTCCAAAAAATACAAAAATAAGTAATCCTTATCCAGAGACGTACAGGCGATGCGAAAATCACATTCTGGAAAATTCCGAAAAAAATTCTGAGACACAATTCCGGAAAATTCCGAGACACAAATCCGGTAATTTCCGACAAAAACCGATAACCAAAGGAAACGGTCGGTAAAACACCACACCGATTCTGATACCGATTCCGATAGGAAATTCCGAAAACCGATTCCGTTTTCGAAAAATACCGTTACCGGTAAATCCGATCGAAAAATTTCGAAATCGGTTTCCGGAATTCCGAAAAATTCCGAAACCGTTTTCATCCCTAGGTGCTGGTTATGAAAACGAAGGGGAAAGAGGAAAGTCGTGTTTGACTACAACTCTTCTCGCAAAGAGCATTGATTTGCTTATTAAATGTTTTGAAAATTTGTTCACACTTTTTAGCCGGTGCAAATAATATACCATCTGTTCTGTGAAAGGGATGGTAAACAGAGAAAATATTATTGTTGTTGTTGTTGTTGTTGTTGTTGTTGTTGTTGTTATTATTTTGGCAACTGGCTCCGCTGGATATGCCTATGCATTTTGTTTGGGCGTGCAGCATATTCTTCATTTCTTCATCCCTAAGGGTCAATTGTGTCGCAAAACAATACGCAGAAAATGCCAGGTTGGTCCAATAGATTTGGTCGCCTGTTACCTGTCAAGCTAACCCGGTCAATTTTTTTGCTCTGGACTTGATGACAGTCTGGTACAGTTGCACCCTTGTCGTACCCAACTGGACGCTGAGAAATCAACATCCACCATACAAACATAGCCAGGGGGATGCAGAGTCCGCGAAGGAGACGATGCGGGTACGGCGATAATAAAGCAGCAGACCAAGTACAAATACGAATCCGATCGCAGATGTTTTCATTTCAGACTTCAGAGCTCAAGAACGCCAGAGAACATAATCCCTGCTGGGGTAGCTAGTGAAGTTTCCATGCATAGCACGGGAAAGCATATACAGGATGGAAACGGAAACAAAGATGTATCATCGTCATGATTCAGAAAGGAAAAACAAAAAAGAACAGCTCCATGCATTGTTTTTCGCCTGACTGCATGATGGAGATCGGTCTGGACTCTAGGCGCGCCATCCCCGTGCCCTGAGCCCCTGACGACGAACTCAGAAGCACATGTCGAGCATGCAGCAGCAGCAGAGAGCGGCCAAGCTGCAGATCGAACAAAGACGGAGGACAGGTCATGGGTATGTAGTAGAGTTCAGAAGCGACGAACGAAACGTTGAAGCGGCCGGCAGTAGGCATGGCAGGCAGGTGGATAGGCAGATCCTTACCATCCTTTCAGGAAGCCGTCGTTGCCGCCCTTAGAGTCCTGCTGCGGCGGGGGAGGGTACCCGCCGGCGGCCATGGGTGGCGGCGCGCCGTATGCCGGCGGCGGGTACGCCTGCGGCTGGCCTGGCGGAGGGTAGGCCGTGCCCGGCGGCGGGTAGGCTGCACAGCCGAGGCAAAATCGATGAGGGGCAGGTTGCAGTAGTAATAAAGGTTGCATCTTGATGACCCCGTGTCGCAGCGGGACACGTACCTGAGGTGCCCGGAGGAGGAGCCTGGTAGCTCATGGCCGGTCGGAGGAGCTCCTCCCTGGTGTGCAACGCAGGCAGGCGGGGTGGGAAGCCGAGCAGGAGGCGGTCGATGGATGATCGACAAGGGAGGATGGTGGTGGATGGTACAGTCAGAAGCCGGACGACGAGCTTTTATAGCCACGGCGCCGAGCTGGAAACCGCGTCGCGGTGGCTAGTGGTGACCTGCTGGCGCCGCCGTCGCCCAAAAGTTGCTTAGGCGCGTTGAGTTCAAGGAGCGCCTTGTTTTGAAATCCGTAAAAGATGATTATGTTATCTATATCTATCTCTAATATTAAACATGAGAAAAAGATATTTATTTCCTCGCTCTTTTGTTTTGTCCACCAAGCTAGCACCCACGACCAGCCAACCAGCACTCTCTGTCGTTCGTTCCGACCCAGTTCACCGGATGTCGATGCATGTCACGCCGGGTTCATCGCTCTCTGACGAAACAAAAAAAACTGCTTCGTCGATCAATCAACCAGAGAGCGATCATCTGCTGCAGTTTGCTGTGGATTTCCTTGTACGCATTCTTATCTTCCTTAACCACTAAGCATCGATCCGTCCATCGCGGGCTTGGGCTTCGTGTTGGTGACTGAGCGAGCTCAGGCACGCAACGTCTGTTTGTCTTTTCCATCCGGACGCTCCTGCCTGCATGCTATGGTACCACCCTTTCAAACTGCTCCACTATTACCTCTCACTCAGGCCTCCAGAGTCCAAAAGAACTAGGTTTCTCGGGTGATTAGGTGAAAACACTTGTAGGGTCGTTTGGTTCACAAAATGTATCGTAAGTAGTAACGATAACGGTTTGCGCTTGATTGTCAGCGGTAACAAGTTTAAATAGACTGATATCAATTTCTAATATAGTATCCGATTGCGATTAGAGTTAAACAAACATAATTTAATGTTATTTATTACCCACTACATTACAAATATGTGAACCAAACAGCACGATGTTTATTACTAGACCTGATATTGGATCACACTGAGTTGATAGGGCCCGGTTTCGAACATAATTTTCAATCCATGACCTGACCTAATCCGTAAAACCTAGCTGAATACAAGAACACCCCCCCCCCACACACACACATCAATCCATCCATCAGTCAAGTGACGTCTCTTCCTATTCCAAGGTCAAAAATGATGATGTAACACTATGAAAATCATTAAATAAAATAATGCATTTAGTTAATATTGATATTAATGGTAATGAATTTTCTTTTAAGCGTGTGTCATTTATTTGCCTTTGGAATGATTTTTGGATGCTCATGATTGATTTTGGTCATTTAATAGCATTTCGTTTTAAATAAAAAATCCTAGTAAATAATATATATAATAATAGTCCAAGAATTAATATCTTATTTATAAATAATTTTAGTTTGATTATTATGATTTTTAGGGTTATTTCAAAATGTATTTCGAATTTGGAAAAGGGGAAAAAAAAGAAAAAGACCTAAACCTACTGGACGTGTGGCCCATTAGGCCCATCAGCCCCTAGCCGCCCTCCTGACCTAATCCCAGCCGCCTCCCATCATCCTCTCCCTGTGGCCGCCGCCACTCCTTCTCCCCTCCCCTTCTCTCTCTTCTCTCCTCCTCTCTGCCTCTCTCTTCCAGCCGCGCCAGGCGCCGAGCGCCTCTGCCCACGACAGCGCCCCGTCCAGCTCTCGACCTGGCCGCGCGAGCCCCTGCGCCCATCGAGTCCGCCTGCAGCTAGCCGAGCCCAGTGCCGCTCCGGCCATCCCGCGCGACGCCAGGCCGCCCGACCCCGCCTTGCGCATTCCACGCCGAGCGCGCCCAGGAGCCCGCGCCCCGACATGCCCCAGCCTGCCCCTGCACGCCCCGATGTCGAGCCACGCACCCAGCCCAAAGCCGAGCGATCGCGCCGAAGGCCCCTGCACCAGGCAGCGACTCGACCGACCCCGCACAAGGACCTCGACCGAGCCGTGCAGCCCGAGCAACCTCGACGCCGCGCCACTCGACCCGACCGACGCGCAGCCAAGCAGCCGTGCGCGCGATGCCGAGCAGCGCCGACCCGCGCAGAGCCGCCCCGAAGCCCGCGCGACCGTTCTTCCTGTGCGTTGATGGACCTTCATTGCATCCGTTTCTCTTCCCCCCAATTACTCCCTCCATTGATGCGTCATGAAGAACCCGCCGACGCCACTGATGACCATGACGCACCCCGGTCGTCTCTTCCTCTCCCTCCCTCTCCCTATAAAATCCGGGACTCCCTTCCTCTCTTCCTCCCCGAGCTCCTCGCTCCCTTCTCCCACAGCCGAGTTGCCCCTCTATCTCACTCTGTTACTCGCCGTCACCGGTGCTCGTCCGCGTAGCACCTCGACCGTGCTCACGTCGTTGTGGACGGAAGCCGGAGCAGTGACCTGCTCGCCGTCGTGCCTCGCTATCGTGCCTCACCGAAGGTGTGTCCAAACCACGTCAATCCTCGTCGTTCCCTGGCCGTCGAGCCATTCGCCATTCATCCAAGGTTGGAGACAACCCAAAACAACTTGAGTTTATTTTTATCATGTTTGAAGTTATGAATTTTGTGAATTATTGATGTAATTTTGAGATGATGTGATTTAGCGATTCACGTGTACGATTTTAGAGAGTTGCGATGTATACGTGTAACCGAAATCAAACCCCGTGGCACTATTTTGAATATGCATATGATTTTATAATTCTAAAAATGAACACGGTCACTATTTATTACTTCAATGATTTTCATACTAGAAAACGTTTAGAGATTTGATTTTACTTTTGTGGGTGGAACGATAATTGTTAGTAGTATGTTAAGCATAAACTTATTTGCATGAAGAAATAGGAACTAAGCCACGTATTTTCGGACGAATGAAAAATGTATAGATTTTACTATTCATAATGAATGTATTCATAAGTATAGCACTTAATTACTTAGGATAGTAAAATGCTCATTTATGTCATAATAACCATGAATAGGTTATTAAAAGTCCCATTTAGTAATTTACAATTAATTCTTAGTATATTAATGTTAGAAGAATTAAATAAACAATTTTTAGTTATACATATAAATTCTATTTAGAAAAGAAAGGAGAAAAACCAAAATAGTAGAATTTATAATAATGTTAAAAAGACTTAATTAGACGCTCATACTTTTCTAATAAAGAAATTGATAGTTATATTGGTAAATATAGGTTTCTTACTAAAGAATTAAAGAATTTGTTTCTAACTATAAAATGACCTTTTAATAGACATTATGATTTTGATTTAATAGGATTTGTTGTAGATGTTTAAGTGTAGCCGTACTAAATAGTAATAGGTCTAATAATGATATAATGGTTTAAATAAGTGCTCACGCTATCATAACTAAAATGATAGTTAATAATATACTAATAAATATAGTATTCATTTTAATTATCTGGATCATTTGTTACTACAATAGAATTAAAGATAATTAATAGATTAATTATCCTTTGTCATAATTTATTAATCAAACCTATAGTCAATTTGTTCTTAACTAGGTTTATGGCATGATTAATGATTTTATAGAATTTAGTGCACAGTATATACGAATCACTTAGTTTTTCCTAAAGGATAAAATAAAGTAATAAGAGTTTAAGTTCTTTTATAACTTAAAATGTTGCTTTATATATATTGACTTCAAATATATAGGCTATATGCTTTTATTGGTATTAAATGATGGTTATGCGTTCATTATCTTTTGCATGAAAATCCACTTAAGATCCATAACCTAACTCGTCTTAAATAAGTGATTAATAATATAATTATGGTCTTTTCACATAAAACCTATTTAGACTTATATCTTAATTTGTCATAAGTGAATGATTAATAATATGCTACATAATGCTTCTATAATTAATAACGTGATTAGTAGCCCATTAACATTAGATATAACATATATCTTTTCTAAAATGTTAAAAAGGTTTAATATCGTTATATCGTGTTTATCGTGTTATAAACCCTTAATCTAGACGTATCGCGTATGACGTTTTATAAAAGATTAAATTAGAGAACCTAATATTGGTATATTTTAATTAAGATATTTATAAGCTCATGTCTTGTTTTATAAAGTATAGATCACACCTTTTTGAAAAGAATATCTTTTATTATAACCCTTGCGTGTAATGTTTTTGAAAAGCGAACGCTCTTTTTGTTATGTTTTAGCTTTGCGTATGGTGAATGTTGTATGTTATTGAGTGGTGTTTGTTTCTTCTTGTTTGTTTGTGTGATATTCAGTGATTGATCCCAAATTTGAGAATCAAGATTCAAGAACCTCAAGTTTTCAATAAGCAAGGCAAGTGGACTTCTCCCTCTGCATACTCTGTTTGATCCCAAACAATACATTTAATAAAGTTTATTCTTTTGGATGTATATGCATAATTTGACGGGTTACCTATTTAGATAACCTTTCCAACCTTATTCCTTGATCAAACCTGGGAATTATATTTTATCTTCGTAGCTATGCTATTGCTACAACTTAACTTTATGCAGTCACTCCCGCTTATGATATTAATGTTTCAAATGATAAATGTACATTGTTGTTGTTAACCCGATGGTTAAACAAGATTATTGCATATCAATGGGAACATGGAGTGACCACCCGGGAAAACAGTGCTACCATGAGAACTATCATGGCTCTGGTCTTGGCTAAATAACTAGGGAAGTCTTATGTTGGGTGTTGGTCGTGGTCGACCGGAACGGGGGCATCTGGCAAGCGCTTATAGTACCGGCTCAGGCAGATTGGATACGGGCATAGTTCCCAAAGCTTTACCCTGCAGTCTGGGCTATAAGTTGGTTACGTTAGGTGTGCTTTATGCAGTTTGACCATTTCCAGCATTTGCGTAATGAGGACTCTAGGGAGAAGCCTCGTAGTGAGACCCTGGCCATTCACCTCGGAAGTGAATACGGGTCTAGCTAACCCGGGCAAGAAGGGAATCGCGACTCATGGGTAAAGATGCGCCACCTCTGCAGAGTGTAAAACTGATATATCAGCCGTGCTCACGGTTATGAGCAGCCTGGACTCCTCACATGATAATTGAACTTGAAGATGGAAATAAATCGAGATCCGACGATCTGCCAATGTTTGCTTAAGTGGTTTCACTTAAGTGTTTTTGTTATACTCTTATACCTTTGTTTAATGGGAATACTTGGGATTCACACTTATTAGTAAGACAGGTGTTGGTAATAAAATGTTGACCAACTAAAATGCTTACTGCTCAACCTCAGCCTCACCTTGTTAGACTTGCATTAGTTTTTCCCCCACTTGCTGAGCCCCGACCATAAGTGAGCTCACCCTTGCTTAATTTTGATCAGAAGTTGCAGATGAAGATATGATGCTGAACTCCACGGATGCTAGTCTAGTGATACCCCCGGTCATCTTCCTGTGGATGGATGTCCATGTTCGTTGTACTTTGATGAATAAAGGTTAAGACATCATGTCTGTTCGAAGTGTAATATGTTAATATAGTCGTTATTTACGCTCTTATGCATTGTTCTTTTGATATATTACACTTGTGACGTCAACATATGTGTGGAAATAGATCCTGGCACACATATGGTATGCGCTCGGTTCTACCCCCTAGAACCGGGTGTGACAGAAGTGGTATCAAAGCAATGTGACCGTAGGTCGCTAGATTAGTTAGAAATGGAAAGCCCAATCAGTCGTTCAAAACTGGACTTATTTGTCTCAATAAAAACTTACTTTATATCAAAACTCGTCTCTTTTATTTTCAACCCTTTTTGTCTGATTCTTCGTCTATCAGAAGGCTCTCCTCAGAAGCATTGCAAGATGATCAAGCTAGGATTGCGGAACTTGAAGCGAAGTTTGCTAGAAGAAACCTTTTCGAAGCTATCAACGATGCCATATTCTCTGTCTTATCCCCACTCCGCAAGAAGTTTTGTTTTGGATCCCCTGGGTCTATTATTTTACTTCTTGGCTAAGGTGATAGGATTGTTCTTTAGTATTAAGATTTTCGACTAGATCGGTAATGGCGATATTATATTATATTATATTATAAGTGGTTTTCTAATCCCTAATATTGCTATATAACCCTTGACTTCTTATACTTTTGTTGTCTTGCCACTGTATTGCCACCCTTGCGCAATATCTACCTTGATATACTAAATTCTTTGTCTCCCTACTCCTACTTGATAATGCCTCTCTATTTTGTCTCCTTGATAATGCTTTCTCCCTAACTCACTTTATATCCTTGGTTGTATCATTCATCCTCACTTTAATAGTTCATGGTTATCTCATTTCACTCTTGGCCACCAACAAATATGTCATATCTAACTCCTTGATAATTCGTACCCAACTCCTTGATGTTATATTATCTTTCTTATTTCAAACCTTGTCTCACCATTGTTTTGGTTGAATGAGTAGAATTGGATTGTGTTGTGCTGGTATGCTTGAGTTCATTGTCCTTTGTGTTCATGTTTGATTTGCTTCTTTAAAATGATTGTTGGTGTTGTGTGACTTTTGTCCACAATGACATCAATTAGCTAGGAAAAACCTTAGATAGATGGGTTTTTGCTGCTCTCTATAATCTGTCTTTGCTCAACCCTTTCATCCCTTCCATTCTTCCATACCCATACAGATGTCAGACCTTGGAATGTCAACGACAAGTGATGTCACTAAATGCAAAGAATGCGGTGTGTTGGCAAATCAAAACAACACTATGAATAAAACAGCTGATGAACAGACATTCAAGACCCAAAAGGATGCACAACCAAACCAACAAACAAGTGACCTTGGAACATGTTGTTGTTGTGAGTACTATGGAATTCCTTGTCGCCGGATCAGTACAAACGAAAGTGAAACTACAAAACAGAAGAACCGGATTTTGTTTTCTGGCATTAAAAGACAAATGTCTCCCCAAGAACAACTAATAGCAGATGCACTAGCAGACGATGAATTGCCAGGTTTTCCAAAAAGGAAACATCACAAGGATGCCCAGCCCCAAGAAGAAACACAGGAGTGTTACATTGATGGATGGACTATTACCTGCACACAGTTTCAGCCTCGTCGTCACATCAGGTCCAAGAAACAAAAAAGGAAACATGGAAAAAGTCAAGAAATAACTTCAAGAAAAGCTTGCTATCAATGTGGACGTGAAGGTCATTACTTTCGTAATTGTCCTGATAAGAGTTCACTACAGATCACCTCCGAGAGGAAGCTATCTCAGTCTTCAGACATGGAATATGAACAGAAATGCACAGAAACCTCTACCAACAACGTAAAGACAACTCCACCATGTAACTTATCAAGTCGTGCTTGCTTTGGCTGTGGTTATATCGGCCATCTTGTTAATGGTTGTCCTAAGAAAGTTGTGGAGATCAATAAGGTCCAAAAGAAGCGACAACATCCTCAAACCCTTGCATCAACAAAGAATAAACAACGGAAAGAGACCACAGGAAAGATAAGTTATGCAGTGACAGGAACTATTCCATACGATAATGCCGTGATTTTTGGAACACTAGTCATTCACAAAACCATCGCCACTGTGTTGTATGATCCTCGTACAATACATTCTTTTATCAGTGCCCAGTTTGCAACAAAGTATGGTATCTTTAAGTGCCCCTTAAGATCAAGAAAGACCATCAGTACACCTGAAAGGAAAGTGTTAGTGAACTACATATGTCCGAAAGTAAGTATTAAAATCAACGGGATAGATTTTTCAGCTGATCTCCTAGTGATAGAATCAATGGGAAAGGATGTGATTCTTGGAAAGAATTGGTTACAAAGAACTAAAGCAGTAATCCAACATACTGAGAGAACCATGTGTTTGGAAACCCCGTTTGGAGAAAGAATAGTAGTTGAAGACAACCGACCTCCAGCTCAGATTGGTACATCTGGCAAGGAAGAATAATATACCGTTTAGCTAGAAGAAGGAGTATGTCTCACGGAAAAAAAATGTCAAAGTATTGCCCCTCTCAAGATTTGTAATTGTGCTAAGTGATATATGAATAAATTTGGAGAATCTCTCGCACCTATTGTGTTTTGCCTCTTTATAAAGAAAATAAAGTATGGTGTCATCTGAAGCAATGTGATACTCTAGTTGCCCTAAAATTCCGCTCAAGTCTTTCTCTCAAATGTGTATTCAAAGAAATACTCTTGGATTAGAAAGATGATTTGGATATCATGCTCTGAAATCTATAAGGTTCAAAAGATCTTTGTTAAGGAATATAACACCTGTAAACTCTTATAGTATGATGAAGCTAGGCGGAAATCTGAAACCATCCTTGTTCCTTAACTAATCTTATATTGGAAATCAAAATGTAGCTATTTATCTTAATGTCATACAAGCCGCTTATGTAATCTTGCCTCACTATCTCTTTTACTCTCTAACCAGATGATGAACCCCAATGGAAATGAAGTAAATGATGCCAACGACAATATTCCTACCTTAACAACTATGAACGAGAGAAATGAGTCACCGAGATATTCGATGAATGGAATGAAGAACAACAAAAGGAATAGAAGAATGTTTGGATACATGATTAGTCCACCTCAAGCGAAAGCCACGAAACACACGGATACCCAAACAGAAGAATCAAGTCAGGCTCAGCTACATGAGATACAGACACCCAATCAACCCTCACCCCCTGTTGGTCAAGCAAAGTTGACTCGCAAAGAACTCAAAGCAAGAGGTGCTTGCTACTACTGCAAAAACGAAGGACATCTTATTCGCGAATGCCCCAAGAAGCGTCTAGACCGACAAGAGAAGAAAACTGCCAAGCATGACCTAAGCAATACTTCAGAAGACCCACCATTTTATAAGTATGATGATGAAGGTCGCCTGATTAGCATACATTGCGGAGCAAAGAAGTAAGGAAGTTCCTTAAGTTTGGAGGAGTTCAATGAGAACTAAGAACCTACAAATAAACCATGTATCACCTTTGTTTTCTTGCTAGCCTTCCCTAATCTCGAGGACGAGATTCTTTTTAAGAGGGGTAGATTTGTAACACTATGAAAATCATTAAATAAAATAATGCATTTAGTTAATATTGATATTAATGGTAATGAATTTTCTTTTAAGCGTGTGTCATTTATTTGCCTTTGGAATGATTTTTGGATGCTCATGATTGATTTTGGTCATTTAATAGCATTTCGTTTTAAATAAAAAATCCTAGTAAATAATATATATAATAATAGTCCAAGAATTAATATCTTATTTATAAATAATTTTAGTTTGATTATTATGATTTTTAGGGTTATTTCAAAATGTATTTCGAATTTGGAAAAGGGAAATAAAAAAAGAAAAAGAAAAAGACCTAAACCTACTGGACGTGTGGCCCATTAGGCCCATCAGCCCCTAGCCGCCCTCCTGACCTAATCCCAGCCGCCTCCCATCATCCTCTCCCTGTGGCCGCCGCCACTCCTTCTCCCCTCCCCTTCTCTCTCTTCTCTCCTCCTCCCTGCCTCTCTCTTCCAGCCGCGCCAGGCGCCGAGCGCCTCTGCCCACGACAGCGCCCCGTCCAGCTCTCGACCTGGCCGCGCGAGCCCCTGCGCCCATCGAGTCCGCCTGCAGCTAGCCGAGCCCAGTGCCGCTCCGGCCATCCCGCGCGACGCCAGGCCGCCCGACCCCGCCTTGCGCATTCCACGCCGAGCGCGCCCAGGAGCCCGCGCCCCGACATGCCCCAGCCTGCCCCTGCACGCCCCGATGTCGAGCCACGCACCCAGCCCAAAGCCGAGCGATCGCGCCGAAGGCCCCTGCACCAGGCAGCGACTCGACCGACCCCGCACAAGGACCTCGACCGAGCCGTGCAGCCCGAGCAACCTCGACGCCGCGCCACTTGACCCGACCGACGCGCAGCCAAGCAGCCGTGCGCGCGATGCCGAGCAGCGCCGACCCGCGCAGAGCCGCCCCGAAGCCCGCGCGACCGTTCTTCCTGTGCGTTGATGGACCTTCATTGCATCCGTTTCTCTTCCCCCCAATTACTCCCTCCATTGATGTGTCATGAAGAACCCGCCGACGCCACTGATGACCATGACGCACCCCGGTCGTCTCTTCCTCTCCCTCCCTCTCCCTATAAAATCCGGGACTCCCTTCCTCTCTTCCTCCCCGAGCTCCTCGCTCCCTTCTCCCACAGCCGAGTTGCCCCTCTATCTCACTCTGTTACTCGCCGTCACCGGTGCTCGTCCGCGTAGCACCTCGACCGTGCTCACGTCGTTGTGGACGGAAGCCGGAGCAGTGACCTGTTCGCCGTCGTGCCTCGCTATCGTGCCTCACCGAAGGTGTGTCCAAACCACGTCAATCCTCGTCGTTCCCTGGCCGTCGAGCCATTCGCCATTCATCCAAGGTTGGAGACAACCCAAAACAACTTGAGTTTATTTTTATCATGTTTGAAGTTATGAATTTTGTGAATTATTGATGTAATTTTGAGATGATGTGATTTAGCGATTCACGTGTACGATTTTAGAGAGTTGCGATGTATACGTGTAACCGAAATCAAACCCCGTGGCACTATTTTGAATATGCATATGATTTTATAATTCTAAAAATGAACACGGTCACTATTTATTACTTCAATGATTTTCATACTAGAAAACGTTTAGAGATTTGATTTTACTTTTGTGGGTGGAACGATAATTGTTAGTAGTATGTTAAGCATAAACTTATTTGCATGAAGAAATAGGAACTAAGCCACGTATTTTCGGACGAATGAAAAATGTATAGATTTTACTATTCATAATGAATGTATTCATAAGTATAGCACTTAATTACTTAGGATAGTAAAATGCTCATTTATGTCATAATAACCATGAATAGGTTATTAAAAGTCCCATTTAGTAATTTACAATTAATTCTTAGTATATTAATGTTAGAAGAATTAAATAAACAATTTTTAGTTATACATATAAATTCTATTTAGAAAAGAAAGGAGAAAAACCAAAATAGTAGAATTTATAATAATGTTAAAAAGACTTAATTAGACGCTCATACTTTTCTAATAAAGAAATTGATAGTTATATTGGTAAATATAGGTTTCTTACTAAAGAATTAAAGAATTTGTTTCTAACTATAAAATGACCTTTTAATAGACATTATGATTTTGATTTAATAGGATTTGTTGTAGATGTTTAAGTGTAGCCGTACTAAATAGTAATAGGTCTAATAATGATATAATGGTTTAAATAAGTGCTCACGCTATCATAACTAAAATGATAGTTAATAATATACTAATAAATATAGTATTCATTTTAATTATCTGGATCATTTGTTACTACAATAGAATTAAAGATAATTAATAGATTAATTATCCTTTGTCATAATTTATTAATCAAACCTATAGTCAATTTGTTCTTAACTAGGTTTATGGCATGATTAATGATTTTATAGAATTTAGTGCACAGTATATACGAATCACTTAGTTTTTCCTAAAGGATAAAATAAAGTAATAAGAGTTTAAGTTCTTTTATAACTTAAAATGTTGCTTTATATATATTGACTTCAAATATATAGGCTATATGCTTTTATTGATATTAAATGATGGTTATGCGTTCATTATCTTTTGCATGAAAATCCACTTAAGATCCATAACCTAACTCGTCTTAAATAAGTGATTAATAATATAATTATGGTCTTTTCACATAAAACCTATTTAGACTTATATCTTAATTTGTCATAAGTGAATGATTAATAATATGCTACATAATGCTTCTATAATTAATAACGTGATTAGTTATATCTTTTCTAAAATGTTAAAAAGGTTTAATATCGTTATATCGTGTTTATCGTGTTATAAACCCTTAATCTAGACGTATCGCGTATGACGTTTTATAAAAGATTAAATTAGAGAACCTAATATTGGTATATTTTAATTAAGATATTTATAAGCTCATGTCTTGTTTTATAAAGTATAGATCACACCTTTTTGAAAAGAATATCTTTTATTATAACCCTTGCGTGTAATGTTTTTGAAAAGCGAACGCTCTTTTTGTTATGTTTTAGCTTTGCGTATGGTGAATGTTGTATGTTATTGAGTGGTGTTTGTTTCTTCTTGTTTGTTTGTGTGATATTCAGTGATTGATCCCAAATTTGAGAATCAAGATTCAAGAACCTCAAGTTTTCAATAAGCAAGGCAAGTGGACTTCTCCCTCTGCATACTCTGTTTGATCCCAAACAATACATTTAATAAAGTTTATTCTTTTGGATGTATATGCATAATTTGACGGGTTACCTATTTAGATAACCTTTCCAACCTTATTCCTTGATCAAACCTGGGAATTATATTTTATCTTCGTAGCTATGCTATTGCTACAACTTAACTTTATGCAGTCACTCCCGCTTATGATATTAATGTTTCAAATGATAAATGTACATTGTTGTTGTTAACCCGATGGTTAAACAAGATTATTGCATATTAATGGGAACATGGAGTGACCACCCGGGAAAACAGTTGTCGGGGACCATAATTAGGGGTACCCTCAAGACGCCTAATTCTCAGCTGGTAACCCCCATCAGCATAAAGCTGCAGAGGCCTGATGGGTTTGATTAAGTCAGGGATCAGTCCATACGAGCGACTTGATCACGCCACGCCCGAGCCTAGCCTCGGGCGAGGGCAGCCGACCCTAAGATGACTCCGTCTCGCCTGAGGCCTCCTCTTTCACGGCAGACGCATCTCCGGCTCGCCCGAGGCCCCGCCTTCGATAAGAAGTAACCCTGACTAAATCACTGCGCTAACCAACCAAGTCCCCGGGGCGTTTAACGCAAAAGGTAAGACCAACGGGCGACCAGACTTCGCCAGAGGTGCCATAGGAGGCTCTGCCCGACCCAGGGCTCGGACTCGGGCTAAGGCCCCGGAAGACGGCGAACTCCGCTCCGCCCGACCCAGGGCTCGGACTTGGGCTAAGACCCCGGAAGACGGCGAACTCCGCTCCGCCCGACCCAGGGCTCGGACTCGGGCTAAGGCCCCGGAAGACGGCGAACTCCGCTCCGCCCGACCCAGGGCTCGGACTCGGGCTAAGGCCCCGGAAGACGGCGAACTCCGCTCCGCCCGACCCAGGGCTCGGACTCGAGCTAAGGCCCCGGAAGACGACGAACTCCGCCTCGCCCGACCCAGGGCTCGGACTCCGCCTCGGCCTCTGACGAACGACCTCCGCCTCGCCCGACCCAGGAGCTCGGGCTCGACCTCTGTCATGCAGGACGGACTCGACCTCGACTTCGGAGGAGCCTCCACGACGCCCGACCTAGGACACAAGACCGCCACGTCAACAGGAAGCGTCATCATCACCCTGCCATGAGCCGACTGGGGTCGCAGAGAACAAGACCGGCGTCCCATCTGGCCAGCTCCGCCAGATAGGCAATGATGGCGCCCCGCTAGACCATGACGACGGCGACTCTCAGCTCCCTTACGAAAGCAGGGAGACGTCAGCAAGAGCACAGCTGTTCCAACAGCTGTCCCTCCATCAGGCTCCGTTACTCCTCCAACAGCCACGACGCCACACCAACAGGGTGCCAAGATCTCTCCGGCTGCCACCTGGGCATGTACTTAGGGCGCTAGCTCTCCCTCGCTAGACACGTAGCACCTTGCTACACCCCCATTTTGTACACCTGGATCCTCTCCTTACGCTTATAAAAGGAAGGACCAGGGCCTTCTTAGAGAAGGTTGGCCTCACGGGAACGAGGGCAGGGGCAGGCGCTCTCTTGGGGCCGCTCGCTCCCCTCACCCGTGCGGACGCTTGTAACCCCCTACTGCAAGCGCACCCGACCTGGGCGCGGGACGAACACGAAGGCCGCGGGAACCTCCGTCTCTCTCTCTCTCTCTCGACCCGGCTCCGGCCACCGACCTTGCTCTCTCTCTTTCCCCCCTTCGCGCTCGCCCACGCGCTCGACCCATCTGGGCTGGGGCACGCGGCACACTCACTCGTCGGCTCGGGGACCCCCCGGTCTCGAAACGCCGACAACAGTGCTACCATGAGAACTATCATGGCTCTGGTCTTGGCTAAATAACTAGGGAAGTCTTATGTTGGGTGTTGGTCGTGGTCGACCGGAACGGGGGCATCTGGCAAGCGCTTATAGTACCGGCTCAGGCAGATTGGATACGGGCATAGTTCCCAAAGCTTTACCCTGCAGTCTGGGCTATAAGTTGGTTACGTTAGGTGTGCTTTATGCAGTTTGACCATTTCCAGCATTTGCGTAATGAGGACTCTAGGGAGAAGCCTCGTAGTGAGACCCTGGCCATTCACCTCGGAAGTGAATACGGGTCTAGCTAACCCGGGCAAGAAGGGAATTGCGACTCATGGGTAAAGATGCGCCACCTCTGCAGAGTGTAAAACTGATATATCAGCCGTGCTCACGGTTATGAGTAGCCTGGACTCCTCACATGATAATTGAACTTGAAGATGGAAATAAATCGAGATCCGACGATCTACCAATGGTTTGCTTAAGTGGTTTCACTTAAGTGTTTTTGTTATACTCTTATACCTTTGTTTAATGGGAATACTTGGGATTCACACTTATTAGTAAGACAGGTGTTGGTAATAAAATGTTGACCAACTAAAATGCTTACTGCTCAACCTCAGCCTCACCTTGTTAGACTTGCATTAGTTTTTCCCCCACTTGCTGAGCCCCGACCATAAGTGAGCTCACCCTTGCTTAATTTTGATCAGAAGTTGCAGATGAAGATATGATGCTGAACTCCACGGATGCTAGTCTAGTGATACCCCCGGTCATCTTCCTGTGGATGGATGTCCATGTTCGCTGTACTTTGATGAATAAAGGTTAAGACATCATGTCTGTTCGAAGTGTAATATGTTAATATAGTCGTTATTTACGCTCTTATGCATTGTTCTTTTGATATATTACACTTGTGACGTCAACATATGTGTGGAAATAGATCCTGGCACACATATGGTATGCGCTCGGTTCTACCCCCTAGAACCGGGTGTGACAGATGACCGGTGCATCCCTTACATGTTTTATTTTTCGGTAATATTACCTTGTGGAAAAAACATGAATTTTCATAACACCCGATCAAGAATTTATAGAAATTAATTCGAGTGTGCCTGGAAAACGTAGGCACGTATGTATGCTGAATCAAAATGCTCCCAAATCGAAGGGTTTTCTTTTCTTCTCTGAGCGGGGAATCAGATCAAATCAAATACAAGCGCTAGCAGGATAATCTAATATAAGATCTCCCTCGAACAAAAAAAACAAAGAAACGCAGATGCATGATTATCCCTTTTGAGTTTGTTGACTTTGCAGTCCCATGACCTATGCATATTTTAACTATGGGCCCACTGAAATGGGAATAGAACTTGACCCATTTGGAGGACTTCACGTTCCAAGCAGATCTGAGGGCTAGAAATGGATGTCTAGAAATCTGAATTATCCGTATTCGTATTCGCTAAAACTGCTAATATGTATATCCGAATCCGTATTCGATTATAATATGGATGTGAAAGTAGCCTAGAGGGGGGTGAATAGGCTACACCTGAAAATTTTCACTAAAACTTCGAAATAATGTTAAATTAAAGTTGCACAGGTGCAAACCGGTTCAGTCGATTTTAATCACAACTGAACAAGTTTGAACCCGCTCAACTTAAATTTGATAATCTATTTAACAAGTACGAGGTAGTGAACAATATAGATAAAGATTTGCCCTACACAAGAACTACTTAAAAGAATAATATGAGCCAACCACAGAATATAAAGCGCTTGACAAGAACACACAAGAACACGCGATATAACCCGAGGTTCGGCAACCACCATAAAGGTGTCCTACTCCTCGTTGAGGAACCCACAAAGGGCCGGGTCTTTTCCAACCCTAATCCTCCACAAGCCGACCACAAAGGTCAAGGCAATCTCTTCTCAAATCTGCTCAAGGAGCGGGTGATACAAACTTCTTGGGGTCGTCCACAAATTTGGAGACTCCCAAGCAACCTCTAGCCGTCAAGGAACACGAGGTTCCAAGAGTAACAAATCCACACACGGTTAAGTTTGCAGCGAGCTCAAGAACAAGAGAATGGGAGAATCGAGATGAAATTGACAGCGAGTTCGATCGAGTTCACCTCACACCAAGGGTCCTTCAAATGATTGAAGGAGATGCGATTGCGGGTGTGAAAGGTGAAATGAATGCTCTTGTTTGAAGGTTGGTCAGCCCAGAGTTCGTGAGAGAGGCGAAGTTAATGAGAGAGAGAGAGTGTGAGGGGGTATATAAAGGATCCCCCAAAAGCTGGCAGCCGTTGGGAGAAAGTGGGCAAAAACCGGTTGAACCGGTTTCTAAACCGGTTGAACCGGTTTCTACCAGTGGGAACCCGGTCCACTGGGCTACTCAGCCGGACACTCGACCGGTTTCAAAACCGGCTGAGTAGGGACAAAAATCGGCTCAACCGGTTTTTTTTAAAAAATATCTGCTGCGACTTTTTCTGACAGCTCTGACTGTCAGATAGGTCAGAGCAGAGGTGGCAGGTGAACAGTACCGAAACCGGTTGAACCGGTTTCAGTACCGGTTGAACCGGTTTCAGGGGGCTGAAACCAAACTTTGAGAATTTTGAAGGGAACAAAAGGGGAGACTTTGTGGGAAGTAAAATTTGTTTTTCTCAAGGGCATTCATGATCTAGGAAAATGATCTCCAAGGAGTTTTTCAAAAGATTTTGAACTTGGCTCGTTTCACAACTTACTTAACCGTCGCAGATCCCTCTTAATTGTACGGCGATTCCTATGACTCAAGAATTATAAATTTTGCACAGCCGTTGTTTCTTGACACTTGGAGCACGCCATTTGATGTGAAATTTTAAATCTGCTGTGCTTTATACCTTTATGCTCGTAAGATCTGTGCTTCTCCTGTCTGTAGAAATACTATGTACATACTAGGAGCAAACTTGTTAGAATCTTAGTTTGTTTTGTCATTAATCACCAAAACCCTCAATTAGGGTTGATTGCACTTACAATCTCCCCCTTTTTGGTGATTGATGCCAAAACAAACTATAATGGAAATAAGAATTAAAAGTTACAAGTACTTGCAATATAAAATCTTTTGTGTATGTGTAGCTCCCCCTAAATATGTGCATGAGTTTTGCGATATTAACATTGACTTGATATGTCAATTTGCAACATATTTAGAGAGAGAACAATCAACACTATACACAAAAATGATGAGGTATGAAGCATAAATGAATAAAAAGAGTAAAAGCACATTCAAGCTCATTATTGCATAGCATATGATATGAAAAAAAAGTTCTACAGCTATTACAATAATGAGAGCTTGTCTCATCACATCATAAAGGTGTTTATGGCATTCAAGCCATGGTGTTTATGGCATTCAAGCCATGCATGCATCAAATAGTAGTTATTACAGACCAAGTGTTCATTACAAAAATAGGGGTACTGCGTACTGCATAATAAACTTTCTCCCCCTTTTTGGCATAAGAACCAAAAAGAGAGAGAGAATCGCCAAACGAAATGATCACCAGTGAGGAGGAGGATGATGAGGACCGAAGAAATGGTGCGCCAGGTCAGCGGCAAAGTGTTCCTCTCCAGACTGGGCCGGAGGAGGAGCACTGCCCGAAGGGTCCTGGGGCGGAGGATAAGAGGACGATTGGCCCGGATCCCCGTGATACGAGGGCGGGACAAACTGCTCTGGATCATCAACATAAGTCTCTTCTTCTTCGACGTCATCAGCTGTTGAGAAAGGTACCCCATACGCCTGCTGGTACCACTCGTTGATATCTGGAGGAGGAGGGTGGAGAGGTACATCAGGAGAGCGAGGAGCGAAGGGAGTACCCAAAGCAGAAGCTTGACGACGTAGGTTGTCGTCGGTCTCCCTCTGACGGCGAGCCACCTCATGGACGTCTGCAGCAATGTTTCGGCACATGGAGAAGAAGGTCGCAATCCCGTGGGCCAAACGGGCACCCATCCCACGACCACGACCTCGACCACGACCACGACCACGTGGTGTGGGAGATCCGCGGCCAGGGGAAGAGCGCGAGGCACCAGCAGCAGCAGCAGCAGCAGACGGACCCGCAGAAGCATGACCACGAGAACTGGAGGGGGCTTTCCGGAGGCGCCCAGCTGGATTATTGGGATCAATCCAGAAAGGGGTGTATGACTGATGTCGGGTACCCTTGTCAAATCTGAACTGGGTCACGACCTCAATCATCTTCATAATGAATGGAGCATGAAGACACCCCTTCAAAGGAAAGCAGGCAGCATGAATAATTTCCTGCCATATCATGTCAAAGACATTAATCCTTTCTGAGCCGTTTGGCTTCATAAAAGAGAGCAGGACCTTGCTCTCCCCAAGGATGTTCATCTGATTTCCCCCTTTTGGAATGAGGGTCATCCTGCAGAGGGAGTTGATATAACGATAATACTTATGAATGTTGGTCGACTCCCAATATTTTCCAGACTCAGACAGATGAAGATCCTTGGCTTCTTCTCTTGTGGGCTGCCGGAAATCATGAATTTTGATCTTGTCTCCAGATATATCATCATCAGAAAAGCCAAGAATGTGAGCAAATCGACGATAGCTCACCTTGTACCAACTACCTTCAATGAAAAAGTTCAGATAGGGGTAGTTGTAATGACTCTCCTCGTCAGCAAGCTTTATCCAGAGAGTGGAGTAGAATTGAGCAATTACTTCATCATTCCAATCATATTGGAATGTCATGATATCCTTCATTTGTTTCCTTTCACAGGCCCTCAGTGCCTGTGACATCTCTGGATCCCCAATAGCTTCACAACCTTCCCAGTTAATATATCGTTGATGCAGGATTGGTTGATGCTTCTTGGGGAGAATGACTGAATTATAGAAATCCACATGGTGAAGAGTCCAAAAGCGATTTCCATCGATCCTGGCATCGCGAATACGCAATACAGGATTTTGGAAACGAAGATCCTGGAGAAGAGCAGAGCCTCCACTGGCAGTGAAGTCAGTGACTGGCTCATTGCCAGCACGCCGAGCTTCTGCCCGGTGGAGGACCAGACCGCGAATCACAGGAGCGTGGGCAGGGGGAAGATCAACTTCATCGTCCTTCCCGCCATCATCATCACTTGCAGGCTCCCATGCCTGTGGATTCGCCGCAGGTCGAGACCGCCCGGAAGGATTCCGAGATGTTCGACCGCGAGCACTATGAGACCCGGAGGCCTCAGCACCCGGCATGACATTGCCGCTTCCGCGCCCTCGCTTGGAACGAGAGCGAGGAGGAGAATCTCCATGGATTTCCTGGTCGTCCGAGGAGGAGTCGGATTCGACCACCGACGGGTTCCTTCTACGCACCATTCTAAGAAATAAGAAATAGAACCTATGATGAGCAAGGGTCAAACACATTTGAGAAGAAACGCATAAGATATTGAGCATGCACTTCAACCGTTCATATGAGCGGTTCAACTACAATGAACAATATCAAATCGCTAATCTCTAACAATGTTTGTGACAAAATGAAGATAATCTAAGTGTTGCAATCACTTAAACTAAAATGTACCCAACGAATGATACATGTGATAATCAAGAATGCGTAGGATCGAGTATAAGGAAATAACATAGGGCAATACCTCGATCCGAAGATTGGGTCAAGAACTGCCAACGAGATGGAGGAAGATGGTGGAAACACGCCGGGAAGAACGGATCTCCAACCACTCTTCCAAAAGAGTGAGGGCACGAGAGAGTGTGAAGGTGTGAGAGAGGAATGAGAGGGCGGCGGTGGCTGGAAAAATGAGACAGAGAAGGGAAGAGGAGAGAGGGAGAGACATAAAAAGGAGAGAGTCGGCCGCCAGAAAAATCGAAAACCGGTTCAACCGGTTCCAAAACCGGTTCAACCGGTTTCGGGTCAAAGTGCGCAGTAAAAGCGCGCAGAAAACAGTGTTGACTGCACGAAAATCCTGGCAGGCTGACAGCACAGACTGCAAAACTGACAGCGCAGACTGCGCAGCTGTCAGCGCAGACTGCGCGCTGACTAACGGCGCGACGGCCAAAACCGGTTCAACCGGTTTTTATACCGGTTCAACCGGTTTCAACCAGGGAGAAACCGGTTGAGTGGCCTACTCAGCCGGTTTACTCAACCAGTTTCCAGATATTGCCCGGAAGGGCTGTAATAGTACTTAGCAAATATGACATGAGATATTTTAAAGATAAAAATGATATTTCTCATTTCATATTGCTCAAACAATCAACTTTCAACCATCAAATTTGATCAAAATTTTAGTTATTAAGTCACGTTTCGAGAATCCAAGATATTTAGCTCACTCCTAAGAAAACAAAACCTAGTCTCATCAAGGGGTTTTGTGAAGATATCGGCTAGTTGATTTTCGGTGCTCACATGAAATAGTTCGATATCTCCTTTGGCTTTGTGGTCTCTCAAGAAATGGTGTCGGATGTCAATATGTTTAGTTCTAGAGTGTTGCACAGGGTTGTTTGCAAGTTTTATGGCACTCTCATTGTCACACAAAAGTGGAATTTTGTTAAACTCACAACCAAAGTCTCTAAGGGTTTGCTTCATCCATAACAACTGTGCACAACATGCCCCAGCTGCTATGTACTCAGCTTCTGCAGTGGAAAGTGCAACACAATTTTGTTTCTTGGAACTCCATGACACTAAGGACCGCCCAAGGAATTGGCAAGTCCCAGTAGTGCTTTTTCGATCTACTTTGCAACCAGCATAATCTGAGTCAGAGTAGCCAAGCAAATCGAAAAGGGAGCCTTTAGGATACCATAATCCTAGGTTTTGGGTGTGGACTAAGTATCTTAGAATTCTCTTAACGGCTACAAGATGACAGTCTTTAGGATTTGCTTGAAAACGTGCACACATGCAAACACTCAACATTATATCAGGTCTAGATGCACATAAGTAAAGCAGTGATCCTATCATTGATCTATATAATTTTTGATCTACAGGTTTACCTTCCTCATTTAGGTCGAGATGTCCATTTGATGACATTGGAGTCTTGGCATGCTTTGCTTTTTCCATGCCAAACTTCTTGAGCATATCTTGAGTATATTTAGTTTGGCATAGAAATGTACCTTCCTTGAGTTGTTTGACTTGAAATCCCAGGAAGTATTTAAGCTCGCCCATCATAGACATCTCAAACCTGTTTGTCATCACTTTGCTAAACTCTTTACAAAAATTTTCATTAGTACTACCAAATATAATGTCATCAACATATATTTGGCACACAAATAATTCATTATCAACTTTTCGAGTAAATAAAGTAGAGTCAGCTTTTCCTATAGTAAACCCATTTTTAATTAAAAAATCTTTAAGACAGTCATACCAAGCTCTAGGGGCTTGTTTAAGCCCGTAGAGTGCCTTGTGAAGAAGATAAACATGATTTGGCTTCTTTGGGTCTTCAAAGCCCGGTGGTTGCTCCACATATACTCTTTCTTGTAGTGGTCCATTTAGAAAAGCGCTCTTGACATCTATTTGATATAGCTTGAAATCATGGTTAGTAGCATAGGCAATTAATATTCTAATTGATTCTAACCTTGCTACCGGCGCATATGTTTCACCAAAATCAAGTCCTTCCACTTGAGTATAGCCTTGGGCAACCAACCGTGCCTTGTTTCTTGTGACCACGCCATGTTCATCTTGCTTATTCCTAAAGACCCATTTAGTCCCAATCACATTTTGTTTGGGTCTTTGGACTAAGGACCAGACTTCATTCCGGGTGAAGTTGTTTAACTCCTCTTGCATGGCAATTATCCAATCCGGATCACCCAATGCTTCTTCAACCTTAAGTGGCTCAAGAGAGGAAACAAACGAGTAAAATTCACAAAAATTAGCTAAACGAGATCGAGTTGTTACCCCTCTCCTGATGCTACCCAGGATGTTGTCCACTGGATGGTCCCTTTGAATTGTTTGATGGACTCTTGGATGAGGCACTGATGGATGTCTTTGTATTTGCTCCTCCTCATCAATTTCTTCATCAAGAGGCACTTCACCATCAATACTTTCATGTTCATTTTCTACCACTGTTGACATCCTTTGATGATTTTCTTCGTGGCTTGGATGACTTGAGGTTGATGGGTTTGCTTGGGTGGACACTTTGTCACTCACCACCCTTGCACCCACATCAACTACCTCATTGGTCATCCATAAGGTTCCTTCTTCATCATCCCTTTCTTGAGGTCTCACCTCACCTATTGCAAGTTTCTTTATGGCCTCACAAGGTAGTTCTTCATTTCCTGCAGTGTCATTAGAAACATGCCCTTGCGAGCCATTAGACTCATCAAATGTCACGTCTATCGCTATTTCAACAAGACCAGTGGTATTGTTGAAAACACGATATCCATGCGCATTTGATGCATAACCAAGCAAGAAGCCCTCGTCCACTCTAGGAGCAAACTTTGAGCTTTTGACTTTCTTGTTAAGAATAAAACATTTACAACCAAATACTCTAAAGTAATCAACTTTAGGTTTGTTACCAGTGAGAAGCTCATAAGCAGTCTTTTTGTAGATCTTATGAAGATAGAGACGGTTGATTGCATGACAGGCGGTGTTGACCGCCTCTGCCCAGAAGTTGTCAGGTGTCTTGTATTCATCCAACATGGTTGAAAGGGAAATGTGCCCTTGGGCCATTTCTAAGTATTTTGGTGATTTAGTACCCAACACAGGTGCCTAATTGCAAAATGGTGGACAAAGTACAAATCAAGAATAAAGGTATGTTTCTAAGCCTTAGTACATTGGTTTTGAGTACTAATATACTTGTCTAAGTGTTAGAAACAGAAAGTAGAAGAAAAGAAGAAGAGGAGAAAAGACTTGGCTGTGTGCTGCCAAGTCTCAGCTCGGTCTGGAGCACCGGACTGTCCGGTGTGCACCGGACAGTGTCCGGTGCGCCAGACTGACTCCGCGCGAACAGGCCGCTCTCGGGAATTAGCCGACGGCGTACGGCTAAAATTCACCGGACTGTCCGGTGTGCACCGGACTGTCCGGTGAGCCAACGGTCAGCCGGGCCAACGGTCGGCCGCGCAATCTGCGCGGGACACGTGGCGGAGCCAACGGTCAGAAGAAGGCACCGGACTGTCCGGTGTGCACCGGACATGTCCGGTGCGCCAACGGCTCGCAGATCTCCAACGGTCTGCAACGGTCGGCAGCGCCAGTTAAGGAAACAAATCGGGCACCGGACAGTGTCCGGTGTGCACCGGACTGTCCGGTGCCCCCGTCGACAGAAGGCAAGGATGGCCTTCTAAAATTGCTCTCAACGGCTCCTAGCTGCCTTGGGGCTATAAAAGGAGCCCCTAGGCGCATGGAGCACAGATACAAGCAACCTTTGAGCACTCTTGATGATCCACACTCAATCTTTGCGCAATTGTTTGTCATTCTAAGTGATTCGAGCTCCGTTCTTGTGAGAACAGTGATATAGTCTTGTGAGCTCGATTCTCGGCCGTGTGTGTGCGTTTTTGCTGTGGATTTGTGTGTGTTGCTTCCCTCCCTTACTCTGTGCTTTTTGTGATCATATACTTGTAAGGGCAAGAGACTCCAATTTGTGGAGATTCCTTGCAAACGGGATAGTGAAAAGCAAAGCAAAACACCGTGGTATTCAAGTGGGTCTTTGGACCGCTTGAGAGGGGTTGATTGCAACCCTCGTCCGTTGGGACGCCACAACGTGGAGTAGGCAAGTGTTGGTCTTGGCCGAACCACGGGATAAACCACTGTGTCAACTCTGTGATCAATCTCTTGTGGTATTGTGTTTTGTTGAGACTTCTCTTTTATCCACTTGGCAATTATTGTGCTAACACATAACAAGTTTTTGTGGCTTAAGTTTTAAGTTTCACAGGATCACCTATTCACCCCCCCCCCTCTAGGTGCTCTCAATTGGTATCAGAGCCGTTCTCTTCACAAAGGGACTAACCGCCCGAAGAGATGGATCCTAAGGGGAAGGGTGTCGTGATCAACGACAAAGAGAAGGAATCCTTCGTCAACGAGCCGAAGGACGACAAGCCTACCGACTCCGGCTCAGGGCATAGACGGAAGGAAGGGAAGAAGAAGAAGACAAGGCGCATCAAGGAGATCATCTACTACGACGATAGTGATGAGTCTACTTCTTCCCAAAAGGATGACGACAACGACTACAAAAAGACGGTCAATTCGAACTTTTCATTTGATTATTCTCGTATTCAACATAGTTCGAATTCGCATTTGCTTTCCATTCCTCTTGGCAAACCTCCACACTTCGATGGGGAGGACTACGGATTTTGGAGTCACAAAATGCGTAGTCACTTATTCTCTCTCCATCCAAGCATATGGGAGATTGTGGAGAATGGAATGAAATTTGATAGCTCGGATAGCCCTATGCTTATAAATGAACAAATTCATAGAAATGCACAAGCTACTACTGTTCTCTTAGCATCTTTGTGCAGGGAAGAGTACAATAAGGTGAGCGGCTTGGACAATGCCAAGCAGATATGGGACACCCTCAAGATCTCTCACGAGGGGAACGACATCACCATGCTCACCAAGATGGAGTTGGTGGAGGGCGAGCTTGGACGATTCGCCATGATAAGGGGAGAGGAGCCAACTCAGACGTACAACCGGCTCAAGACCCTTATCAACAAAATAAGGAGCTACGGAAGCACGCGTTGGACGGATCACGACGTCGTCCGCCTAATGCTCAGTTCCTTTACCGTTCTTGATCCTCATCTCGTGAACAATATTCGTGAGAATCCCAGGTACACGATGATGACGCCCGAGGAAGTACTTGGAAAATTCGTAAGCGGGCGGATGATGATCAAGGAGGCAAGATACGTCGACGAAGCGTTGAACGGTCCAATTCACGAGCCGCAACCCCTTGCTCTCAAGGCAACACGAAGCAAGGAGGCGCTACCTAGCAAGGTGGCGCAAGTTGAGGCGGCCGGGCTAAATAATGAGGAGATGGCCCTCATCATTAAGCGCTTCAAGACGGCGCTTAAGGGTCGCAAGGGACAGCCAAGCAAGACCAAGACAAAAGAGAAGCGCTCGTGCTTCAAATGTGGTAAGATTGGTCATTTCATTACTAACTGTCCCGATAATGAAAGTGACCAGGAAAAGGGGAACAAGAGGGAGAAGAAGAAATATTACAAGAAGGCCAAGGGCGAGGCACATATCGGAAAGGAGTGGGACTCGGATTGCTCCTCCTCCGACTCCGACAATGAAGGACTCGCTGCCACCGCCTTCAACAAGTCTTCCCTCTTCCCCAACGAGCGTCTCACATGCCTTATGGCAAGGGAGAAGAAGGTGAGTACTCAAGACTCCATTTATGCTTCTTCTAGTGATAGTGAGTCTAGTGATGATGATGACATAGATTATTCATGCTTGTTCAAGGGCCTAGATAGATCTAAGATAGATAAAATTAATGAGTTGATTGATGCTTTGAATGAGAAGAATAGATTACTAGAAAAACAAGAGGATCTTTTATATGAGGAGCATGATAAATTTGTTAGTGCACAAAATTCTCTTGCTCTAGAGATTAAAAGAAATGAAGTACTTTCTAGTGAATTATCTTCCTGTCATGAAACCATTGCTACTTTAAGAAGTGTTAATAATGATTTAAGTGCTAAACTGGAAGTAGCTAGTAAATCAAAATCCTGTGTTGAAAATGTTACAATTTGCACTAGGTGTAAGGATTTTGATGTTAATGCTTGTAGTGAACACTTAGTTTCAATTTCCAAGCTAAGTGATGAATTGGCTAGTCTTAATGCCCAACTTAAGACTAGCAAAAGTGAATTTGATAAGTTAAAATTTGCAAGGGATGCCTATACAATTGGAAGACATCCCTCAATTAAGGATGGGCTTGGCTTCAAGAGGGAAGCCAAGAACTCAACAAGCCATAAGACTCCCATCTTCGTCAAGGAGAAGGGGAAGGCCCCTATGGCTAGTAGTGCTAAAAAGAACCATGCTTTTATGTATAATGATAGGAGAAATGCCAGAAATGCTTATAATGATTTTGATTCACATGCTTATGATTCTCATGCCATGTTTGCTTCTAGTTTTTCTTATAAGCATGATAGAGATATGTGTAGGAGAAATGTTGTGCATATGCCTAGAAGAAATTTTGCTCATGTTCCTAGAAAAGTTGTGAACAAACTTTCTACAATTTATTGTGCTTTAAATGCTTCCTATGCTATTTGTAGAAAGGATAGGAAAATAGTTGCTAGGAAGTTAGGGGCAAAATGCAAGGGAGACAAGACTTGCATTTGGGTCCCTAAGGATATTTGTGCTAACCTTGCAGGACCCAACATGAGTTGGGTACCTAAGACCCAAGCCTAAATTTGCCTTGCAGGTTTATGCATCCGGGGGTTCAAGCTGGATTATCGACAGCGGATGCACAAACCATATGACGGGGGAGAAGAAGATGTTCACCTCCTACGTCAAAAATAAGGATTCCCAAGAGTCAATTATATTCGGTGATGGGAATCAAGGCAAGGTAAAAGGGTTAGGTAAAATTGCAATTTCTAATGAGCACTCAATTTCCAATGTGTTTTTAGTTGAGTCTCTTGGTTACAATTTGCTATCTGTGAGCCAACTATGCAATATGGGATACAACTGTTTGTCTAACAAATGTTTATTTCGAAAAAGATAGACCTTGTGCAGCTTGTCAAGCAGGTAAACAAGTTGGAGGAACGCATCACAGCAAGAATGTGATGACCACATCAAGACCTCTGGAGCTGCTGCATATGGACCTCTTCGGACCCGTCGCCTATCTAAGCATAGGAGGAAGTAAGTATGGTTTAGTTATCGTTGATGACTTTTCCCGCTTCACTTGGGTGTTCTTTTTGCAGGATAAGTCTGAAACCCAAGGGACCCTCAAGCGCTTCCTCAAGAGAGCTCAAAATGAGTTTGAGCTCAAGGTGAAGAAGATAAGGAGCGACAACGGGTCCGAGTTCAAGAACTTTCAAGTGGAGGAGTTCCTTGAGGAGGAAGGGATCAAGCACGAGTTCTCCGCTCCCTACACACCACAGCAAAATGGTGTGGTAGAGAGGAAGAACAGGACGCTAATCGATATGGCAAGGACGATGCTTGGAGAATTCAAGACCCCCGAGTGTTTTTGGTCGGAAGCTGTGAACACGGCCTGCCACGCCGTCAACAGGGTCTACCTTCACCGCCTCCTCAAGAAGACTTCGTATGAGCTACTAACCGGTAACAAACCCAATGTATTGTACTTTCGTGTATTTGGGAGCAAGTGCTACATTCTAGTGAAGAAGGGTAGAAATTCTAAGTTTGCTCCCAAAGCTGTAGAAGGGTTTTTATTAGGTTATGATTCAAATACAAAGGCGTATAGGGTCTTCAACAAATCATCGGGTTTGGTTGAAGTCTCTAGCGACGTTGTATTTGATGAGACTAATGGCTCTCCAAGAGAGCAAGTTGTTGATTGTGATGATGTAGATGAAGAAGATGTTCCGACGGCCGCCATACGAACCATGGCGATTGGAGAAGTGCGGCCACAGGAACAAGATGAACGAGATCAACCTTCTTCCTCAACAACGGTGCATCCCCCAACTCAAGACGATGAACAGGTTCATCAACAGGAGGCGTGTGATCAAGGGGGAGCACAAGATGATCATGTGATGGAGGAAGAAGCGCAACCGGCACCTCCAACCCAAGTTCGAGCGATGATTCAAAGGGATCATCCCGTCGACCAAATTCTGGGTGACATTAGCAAGGGAGTAACTACTCGGTCTCGACTAGTTAATTTTTGTGAACATTACTCTTTTGTCTCTTCTATTGAGCCTTTCAGGGTAGAGGAGGCCTTGCTAGATCCGGATTGGGTGTTGGCCATGCAGGAGGAACTTAACAACTTCAAGCGCAATGAAGTTTGGACGCTGGTGCCTCGTCCCAAGCAAAATGTTGTGGGAACCAAGTGGGTGTTCCGCAACAAACAGGACGAGCACGGGGTGGTGACAAGGAACAAGGCTCGACTTGTGGCAAAAGGTTATGCCCAAGTCGCAGGTTTGGACTTTGAGGAGACTTTTGCTCCTGTGGCTAGGCTAGAATCAATTCGTATCTTGCTAGCATATGCCGCTCACCATTCTTTCAGGTTGTACCAAATGGATGTGAAGAGCGCTTTCCTCAACGGGCCAATAAAGGAGGAGGTGTACGTGGAGCAACCCCCTGGCTTCGAGGATGAACGATACCCCGACCACGTGTGTAAGCTCTCTAAGGCGCTCTATGGACTTAAACAAGCCCCGAGAGCATGGTATGAATGCCTTAGAGATTTCTTAATTGCTAATGCTTTCAAGGTTGGGAAAGCCGATCCAACTCTTTTTACTAAGACTTGTGATGGTGATTTGTTTGTGTGCCAAATTTATGTCGATGACATAATATTTGGTTCTACTAACCAAAAGTCTTGTGAAGAGTTTAGCAGGGTAATGACGCAGAAATTCGAGATGTCGATGATGGGCGAGTTGACCTACTTCCTTGGGTTCCAAGTGAAGCAACTCAAGGACGGCACCTTCATCTCCCAAACGAAGTACACGCAAGACTTGCTAAAGCGGTTTGGGATGAAGGATGCCAAGCCCGCAAAGACTCCGATGGGGACCGACGGACACACCGACCTCAACAAAGGAGGTAAGTCCGTTGATCAAAAAGCATACCGGTCAATGATAGGGTCATTACTTTACTTATGTGCTAGTAGACCGGATATTATGCTTAGCGTATGCATGTGTGCTAGATTTCAATCCGATCCTAAGGAGTGTCACTTAGTGGCAGTGAAGCGAATTCTTAGATATTTAGTCGCTACGCCTTGCTTCGGGATCTGGTATCCAAAGGGGTCTAACTTTGACTTGATTGGGTACTCAGATTCCGACTATGCTGGATGTAAGGTCGATAGGAAGAGTACATCGGGGACGTGCCAATTCTTAGGAAGGTCCCTGGTGTCATGGAACTCTAAGAAACAAACATCCGTTGCCCTATCCACCGCTGAGGCCGAGTACGTTGCCGCAGGACAGTGTTGTGCGCAACTACTTTGGATGAGGCAAACCCTCAGGGACTTTGGCTACAATCTGAGCAAAGTCCCACTCCTATGTGATAATGAGAGTGCTATCCGAATAGCGGAAAATCCTGTTGAGCACAGCCGCACAAAGCACATTGACATCCGGCATCACTTTTTGAGAGACCACCAGCAAAAGGGAGATATCGAAGTGTTTTATGTTAGCACCGAGAACCAGCTAGCCGATATCTTTACCAAGCCTCTAGATGAGAAGACCTTTTGCAGGCTGCGTAGTGAGCTAAATGTCTTAGATTCGCGGAACTTGGATTGAATTGTAGCATACATGTGTTTATGCCTTTGATCATGTCCATTCTGCAGTTTGTTGCTTATTATGGTGCTCAAGTTGTACAAACACTCCCTGGACCTCACAAGTCCGTTGCAAGGTGATGCACATGTTTAGGGGGAGATGTGCTACAACTTGACCCTTTGAGACTAACCATATGCTTGAGTTTACTTGTTTTAGTCTCAAAGGAGAATTGAAAGGGAAAAGGTGGACTTGGACCATGCAAGACTTCCACTGCACTCCGATGAGAGGGTAACTTATTCCAAGTCCATCTCATGAACTCTTATTGCCATTTGCTCTTAATTGAAGATTTTGGTGAGGCAATGGGGTTATAGGGCCAAGATTAATCCCGTTTTGGTGTTTGATGCCAAAGGGGGAGAAAATAAAGGCCAAAGCGATAAATGGATCAGCTACCACTTGAGGATTTTGAAAATAGTAGAATAGAGTTTTTTTTTGGTTTGTCAAAACTCTTGGTTTGTCAAAACTCTTTTTGTCTCTTTTGGCTTCTTGTGGGGAGAAGTAGTAATTATGGGAAAAAGGGGGAGTTTTTGAAATCTTTGATCAATCTCTTTTGGAATGACTCTCTTTATGCTTCAACATGTGTGTTTGACTTAGAGATAGAGATTTGAGTTTGATTTGCAAAAACAAACCAAGTGGTGGCATAGAGTGATCCATATATGTCAAAAATGAATCAAAATAATTTGAGTTCTTATTTGAAGTGTTTTTGTACTTGTTCAACTTGCTTTATGTTGTGTTGGCATAAATCACCAAAAAGGGGGAGATTGAAAGGGAAATGTGCCCTTGGGCCATTTCTAAGTATTTTGGTGATTTAGTACCCAACACAGGTGCCTAATTGCAAAATGGTGGACAAAGTACAAATCAAGAATAAAGGTATGTTTCTAAGCCTTAGTACATTGGTTTTGAGTACTAATATACTTGTCTAAGTGTTAGAAACAGAAAGTAGAAGAAAAGAAGAAGAGGAGAAAAGACTTGGCTGTGTGCTGCCAAGTCTCAGCTCGGTCTGGAGCACCGGACTGTCCGGTGTGCACCGGACTGTCCGGTGCGCCAGACTGACTCCGCGCGAACAGGCCGCTCTCGGGAATTAGCCGACGGCGTACGGCTAAAATTCACCGGACTGTCCGGTGTGCACCGGACTGTCCGGTGAGCCAACGGTCAGCCGGGCCAACGGTCGGCCGCGCAATCTGCGCGGGACACGTGGCGGAGCCAACGGTCAGAAGAAGGCACCGGACTGTCCGGTGTGCACCGGACATGTCCGGTGCGCCAACGGCTCGCAGATCTCCAACGGTCTGCAACGGTCGGCAGCGCCAGTTAAGGAAACAAATCGGGCACCGGACAGTGTCCGGTGTGCACCGGACTGTCCGGTGCCCCCGTCGACAGAAGGCAAGGATGGCCTTCTAAAATTGCTCTCAACGGCTCCTAGCTGCCTTGGGGCTATAAAAGGAGCCCCTAGGCGCATGGAGCACAGATACAAGCAACCTTTGAGCACTCTTGATGATCCACACTCAATCTTTGCGCAATTGTTTGTCATTCTAAGTGATTCGAGCTCCGTTCTTGTGAGAACAGTGATATAGTCTTGTGAGCTCGATTCTCGGCCGTGTGTGTGCGTTTTTGCTGTGGATTTGTGTGTGTTGCTTCCCTCCCTTACTCTGTGCTTTTTGTGATCATATACTTGTAAGGGCAAGAGACTCCAATTTGTGGAGATTCCTTGCAAACGGGATAGTGAAAAGCAAAGCAAAACACCGTGGTATTCAAGTGGGTCTTTGGACCGCTTGAGAGGGGTTGATTGCAACCCTCGTCCGTTGGGACGCCACAACGTGGAGTAGGCAAGTGTTGGTCTTGGCCGAACCACGGGATAAACCACTGTGTCAACTCTGTGATCAATCTCTTGTGGTATTGTGTTTTGTTGAGACTTCTCTTTTATCCACTTGGCAATTATTGTGCTAACACATAACAAGTTTTTGTGGCTTAAGTTTTAAGTTTCACAGGATCACCTATTCACCCCCCCTCTAGGTGCTCTCAATGGTTCTTGCAGCTTCAATTAGGGTTCGGTTCTTTCTTTCCACAACACCATTTTGTTGTGGAGTGTAAGGCACCGAGAACTCATGTTTGATTCCCTCTTCTCCTAAGAATTCTTCAACACCTGTGTTCTTGAATTCCGTCCCATTATCGCTTCTCACTTTCTTGATTTTGAGCTCAAATTCATTTTGAGCTCTCCTCATGAATTTCCTCAAAATTTCTTGGGTTTCACCTTTGTCACTTAAAAAGAAAACCCAGGTGAATCGAGAAAAATCATCAACAATAACTAAACCATACTTACTACCACCAATGCTAATGTAGGCCACTGGTCCGAAGAGGTCCATGTGAAGGAGCTCCAATGGCCTCTTTGTTGTGACCACATTCTTTGATTGATGTGGGACTCCATGTTGCTTTCCTGCTTGGCATGCGCCACAAACCCTATCTTTCTCAAATACAACATTTGTTAGTCCAATGATGTGATTATCCTTTTGAAGTTTGGCCAAATTCCTCATACCGACATGGGCTAGCCGGCGATGCCAAAGCCAACCCTTGTCGGACTTTGCCACTAAACAAGTCTCAGGCGTCACTTTACTTGTTGTGAAATCAACAAGATAAAGCTTGCCCTTCAAGCGACCGGTAAAGGCAACTGAGGAGTCCTCCCTTCTAAGGATCTTCACATCCACATCCGAAAATAGGCAATTATAACCCATTCCACAAAGTTGTGAAACGGACAACAAGTTATAGCTTAAAGAATCTACTAATAAAACATTTGAAAGTGATTGTTGGTCTGAGATAGGAATTTTACCAATACCAATCACCTTACTTTTGCCACTATCTCCAAACACAATTTCTTGTGCTTCTTGAGTTAGTTGCAATGTATGAAACATGTCTTTCTCCCCGGTCATGTGATTTGTACATCCACTGTCAAGCACCCAACTTGACCCACCAGAGGAGTAGACCTGCAAAACAAATTTAGGCTATGCTTTTAGGTACCCAAATTGAATTGGGTCCTACATTGTTAGTTATAACCTTGGGTACCCACACACTTCTTTTCATGACTTTTCGTTTAGTGTAGGCACCCACATATTTCACAACCAATTTTCCTAAATCCCAAGTCAACATATAATCACAAAGATATGAGTGGGAAATGGGAGCATTAGATTTATGTTCACTTGAGGATCCCACTTCCTTCATCTTACTCTTTGTGGAACTCAAGTTAACCTTTACCTGAGGTGACTTGTCATTTGAGGAGTGAATCCTCCCCAAGGCATCATATAGGGTGGTTCCCTCTATGAACTTGGGGGATCTCCACCCCTTATGCACTGTGCCAGGGTTTTCCTTAGATGAGTTGAACCCAAGCCCCCTTCTTCCATTGTTGGGCTTAAGGGACTTGTACTTGGGTTCAACTTTCTTTAACCCATCATTGCTAGAGCATCTTTTCAAAATTTCTTTGACCTTCACCTGTGGGCTATTCTTCCTTGCATGGTTAGTTAGACAACAAGAAGCATGATATTTGGCACAATGTTTGCAAGAATTATCATTTAAGCTAGACTTAGATTCAAGCACTAAAGATGAGGCATTGATGTTCTTGCAATTTTCAAGTTGCACTTGAAGTTCTTGATTTTGAACATTCAAGCTTAACATGCTTGCTTCAAGTGCATTATTTTCATTTGCAAGATTAGCTATAGAGGTTTTCATGTTAATTACTTCTTTTTCTTTATTCTCTATAGTTATCTTGACTAAAGATACTTCCTTAGTCAAGACATCTAGCATTTCATCTTTATTGTGAAGCAATTCTTGAAGCTCTAGGTTTCTTTCCTTTTCAAGGATAAGCAAGTCTTCTTGAGCATCAAGAGTTGCTTTTCTTTTATCTAGCTTCTCCATTAATTTAGTGATAACATTGTATCCATTCAAGCCAAATTCTTTAATCATTTTATTTTTCATGGCAATTTGTTCATCATCATCATCATTTGAAAAATCATCACTAAATAAGGTTACCTTATCTCCTTTTGCCATGAGGCAAGTTGGAGTGTAGAATTCGTCTTGTAGGTTGGTGAAGAGTTGCGAGCTTGATGTAGATTGGATGGCCACGTTTGCCACCACTTCCTCTTCCTCGGAGCTAGAACTCTCTTCATCGGAGTTCCATTCTTCACCAATATGGGCTTGACCATATTTCTTCTTCTTGAAGTATCCCTTGGTCTTGCCCCCCTTTTTGAACTTGTCCTTCTTGTATTCCTTCTTAGCTTCTTGTTCCTTCTTGTTAGGACAATCCGCTATGAAATGACCGGTTTGGCCACATTCATAGCATGCCCTCTTCTTTCCTTTCCTTTGGAACTTGTCATTTTTCCTTACAAATTTCTTGAATGTTTTGATGAACATAGCAGTGTCTTCATCACTTGAGCTATCTTCATCACTTGAGGTCTCGACCACCTTCTTTGCTTTGTGGTCTTTGTTCTTCTTGGGGTTGTCTTGTTCATTCGTGATCAATGCATGAGAGTCCCTTGACTTGATAGGGGCTTCTTCGGACTCATGTTGTTGAATCTTTGCAAATAATTGATGAGGCGTCATATCCTCATAGTCATCACGATCCCTAATCATCCTTGCAAGACTCTTATCCTTTTCTTTATAAGCTCTCATGAACAATCTTGTGACCTTGGAGTCACTCCAATCTTCACTCCCAAGAACTCTTATTTTGTTGACCAACACCATCAACCGATCAAAGAGTGATTGAAGCGACTCACCCTTTATCCAATCATATCTTGCAAGCTCACTTTCCAAAGCCTCAACTCTATGTCTTTTAGCTTTGGGATCTCCTTCATGTGACATTTTAAGAATATTCCAAATGTCACGGGCATCTTCTCTTCCTTGAACTTTCCGGTATTCTTCTGGACAAAGACTTCCTTTGATTATGCTCACTGCTTGAGCATTTCGATGAACCTCTTGCATCATTTCCGGAGTCATCTCTTCTCCTTGGGCGGGCTTATACATACCTACATTAACAATCTCCCAAAGACTAGGATGCACACCGATTAAATGCGACTTCATCTTGTCGGCCCACTCATCATAGTTCAACTCACTAAGAGTTGGTAACTTTCCAAGTGGGGCGGAAGAGAAGTTGGGAATATAATTTCTAGAGTAATCGAATTGAACTTTGCTAAAGTCATTACCTTTGCTTTTGGTAGATGATCCTTCGGTGTTGAGACTTACCTTGCTCAATACCTTAGACACCAAAAGATTCACTAGATCATCATTATAATCAAATGTTCCCTTACCTTTATCTTCTTCGGCCTTTCTTCTTGATTTTTCTTCTTCGGCCTTTTTCTTAGCATCTTCCTCTTTCATCTTGAGGAACATCCTCTCGGCAATCTTCATGGCGAGGTCGAGGACCTTGGGGTCCACTTCCTCACCGGAGGATGTGACGGGAATATCCTCGAGGATAGGATCCACATGGTCCCGTTGAGTAGACATGATCGTTTCCTCACGCGGTTAAGCGTAAAACGAGGTACGAAGGCTTTGATACCAATTGAAAGTAGCCTAGAGGGGGGTGAATAGGCTACACCTGAAAATTTTCACTAAAACTTCGAAATAATGTTAAATTAAAGTTGCACAGGTGCAAACCGGTTCAGTCGATTTTAATCACAACTGAACAAGTTTGAACCCGCTCAACTTAAATTTGATAATCTATTTAACAAGTACGAGGTAGTGAACAATATAGATAAAGATTTGCCCTACACAAGAACTACTTAAATGAATAATATGAGCCAACCACAGAATATAAAGCGCTTGACAAGAACACACAAGAACACGCGATATAACCCGAGGTTCGGCAACCACCACAAAGGTGTCCTACTCCTCGTTGAGGAACCCACAAAGGGCCGGGTCTTTTCCAACCCTAATCCTCCACAAGCCGACCACAAAGGTCAAGGCAATCTCTTCTCAAATCTGCTCAAGGAGCGGGTGATACAAACTTCTTGGGGTCGTCCACAAATTTGGAGACTCCCAAGCAACCTCTAGCCGTCAAGGAACACGAGGTTCCAAGAGTAACAAATCCACACACGGTTAAGTTTGCAGCGAGCTCAAGAACAAGAGAATGGGAGAATCGAGATGAAATTGACAGCGAGTTCGATCGAGTTCACCTCACACCAAGGGTCCTTCAAATGATTGAAGGAGATGCGATTGCGGGTGTGAAAGGTGAAATGAATGCTCTTGTTTGAAGGTTGGTCAGCCCAGAGTTCGTGAGAGAGGCGAAGTGAATGAGAGAGAGAGTGTGAGGGGGTATATAAAGGATCCCCCAAAAGCTGGCAGCCGTTGGGAGAAAGTGGGCAAAAACCGGTTGAACCGGTTTCTAAACCGGTTGAACCGGTTTCTACCAGTGGGAACCCGGTCCACTGGGCTACTCAGCCGGACACTCGACCGGTTTCAAAACCGGCTGAGTAGGGACAAAAATCGGCTCAACCGGTTTTTTTTAAAAAAATATCTGCTGCGACTTTTTCTGACAGCTCTGACTGTCAGATAGGTCGGAGCAGAGGTGGCAGGTGAACAGTACCGAAACCGGTTGAACCGGTTTCAGTACCGGTTGAACCGGTTTCAGGGGGCTGAAACCAAACTTTGAGAATTTTGAAGGGAACAAAAGGGGAGACTTTGTGGGAAGTAAAATTTGTTTTTCTCAAGGGCATTCATGATCTAGGAAAATGATCTCCAAGGAGTTTTTCAAAAGATTTTGAACTTGGCTCGTTTCACAACTTACTTAACCGTCGCAGATCCCTCTTAATTGTACGGCGATTCCTATGACTCAAGAATTATAAATTTTGCACCGCCGTTGTTTCTTGACACTTGGAGCACGCCATTTGATGTGAAATTTTAAATCCACTGTGCTTTATACCTTTATGCTCGTAAGATCTGTGCTTCTCCTGTCTGTAGAAATACTGTGTACATACTAGGAGCAAACTTGTTAGAATCTTAGTTTGTTTTGTCATTAATCACCAAAACCCTCAATTAGGGTTGATTGCACTTACAGGATGTCAAATGGATATATCTGAATTCGATTAGTATGTTTGATGAAACATTCAAAACTTAATTTTATCACTGATTACTAATTACAAATGATTTTAAGTTTAATAATAAACTAGAAAATTGATATATACCATTTACAATATTAAAAATATTTATATGATAAATAAATAAATATATTAACCTTATCTTTCTAGTGATATTCAATAATATAATTCAATAAGTTTCATAAACATTCAATTATAACTCTTCACTTTATCTATATAGTGAACACATCTCAACGAAGTTCCATAAACATTCAACTATAACTCTTTACTTTACAATATGTAGATAATTTTCTTCATGTTTTCATTTAAGTTTGGTACACACATTTATATAGGGCATTCGTTTATTTTAGAATATTTTTTTCTTGGTACATTTACTATTTTATATCAATTTTAGTTTATTTGTATTTGTATAAATGTCACTTATTAAATATCTCGTGTTTTTTACCTTTTGTTACATGATTCGATAGTTTAAAAATATTGTTCATATAATTTTGTTGACTTGGATATAGAGGATCACGGGAAATCTACTTTTAATTTAAGTTTGTTTTGACTATCTATAAACTTATACTTAAATAAGAAAATCCACATGTTAATTTGTAGGGTATGTTGTTTGAGTTCAATTGAGTAAATATCTGAATAAAAATTTAGAATCGACTATCTGTTTTGTATTCGTATCCGAAGATATATTGGAATTCGTATCTAAATTCGGACTAAAATACGATAAATTGTGACATTCGAATTCGTATTCGTGCGTATTTGATCCGTTTCCACCCATATCATCTGATCCTAGGCTAGACACGCCTAAGCTAACCACACCATTTACTCGGTAGACAAGCATAAAGGTGGAATAAAACTACTAGACCAGAACTCTCACGGTTACCGAGAAATGGTGGAGAGGTGGAAAGTCTTGATGCTCACTGATGATGTTTAAATTTATAATCTTCTTTATCTTTATGTTCATCAATCGATGAATAGTAAGAAAACATTTGATATCTCTTATATATGAATCCTGGGTTCGTTTCTTGGCCCATCATTGTGCCACGTCACCAGCAAATCTCGACCATCGAAGCCTCGGCGATTTGAAAAAAAAGACCCTGTGATTCATTGAAATTGAACCCGTCGTCCAGGGAGATTTTCGCCACTATGAAACGCGACAAGTTCGACTTCGACGAAATAGAGGCGTATGTGAGGGCTTCAATGATTTGGAGATTCACACAATGCACACACACCGGTATGGACTCGAGCTCTCTCTTAGACGCGTTCGACAGTGATTAATCCTCCACGATCAATCAGGGCAGCCACCGTTCCCGTCTTCAATGTCGTTACTGCTCAGGTCGCCGTTCCGCCACTACTGCCCTGCCCTGCCGACGCCGACATCGAGCACCCTTCTAGCCGGACGAAGAAGAGGACGCAGTCGAACAACACCTTCTCGATTCTCCGCTCGAGGCCGCCTTCCTGCACCTCATCCTCCTCCGTCTCGACGCCAACCTTTGCGGCGAGGTGGTCCGCCGCGGCTCCCACCTCCTCTTCTTCCACGAGGGCGGCGCGAACGGTACCGCCGCTCCCCTGTACAGAGCGTTGCTGCTAGCGACAGCGGGCCGCAGCGGGAGAACCTGAGCGTGCCGGATTACGACACTGGAGAACCTGAGCGTGCCGGATTAGCGACGGCAGCTCGTGGTCATTGTCAAGAGGCTGGACGCCGCCAAGATTGGCCCAGTAGCACTGAAAGCAGAGGCGTTCGAGCAGAACATGGATGTTGTTGGCCGACTGCGACACTGGAAGCAGAGAGATCTCGGAAGTAGAGGGCGGCTCGAGATGAACCCCAGCTGCTGCGCCAAGTCGTGCTCGGCCGACGACGCCATCACCGTCTCGTCCTCCTCATCCTGCTCGTCTGGCTCTGGGGCAGATCTCCTGTCACCAGACCACGATCGCCCCAACGCTGGCCGCTTCCTGTGCTGCCTCGACGTGTCCGGCCTCAAGCGCCGCCTGGTCGCCACCTTCTCCAGCATCCACGCCCACCAGTGGAGGTACTTGGTCATGGGCCAGGCTTGCTTCCACCTCGGCCTGATGGAGGACGCGTTGGTGCTTCTCCAAACCGACCGCCGCCTCGCCTCCGCGACGTTCCGGCGTGAGAGCGTGTGCTGGTCGGAGGACAGGTTCCCGCCCCCGTCGAACCTGCTGGCGCCCGCCAATACAAGGGCGGAGTCCGTGTCGCAGCTGCTGGCGCACGTGAAGCTCGTCCTCCGCCGCCGCGGTGGCGGCGCTGGACGTCGGCCTCCCGACGAGGCCGTGCGCCATTTCAACAAGGTGCTCGACACGTGCCACAGCGTGCTGTCGCACCCCTTCGCCATGGCCTGCCTCGGCGAGCTGTCCATCATGATGCCATTGGTGAGGAAGAAGAGAGAAGGAGAGAGCTCACCGGAGATAGGAGTAACGGCTACAGCACTGACAGCGATGCAGACGGAAACCGTGCCCTGCAGACTGATCCGGACGGAGAAGGCTTAATGGTTGTCCTCAGCGCTCAAGAGAGATTTTGAGTCTATACAAACGGTTACGCACCGTATGGATTTCCAAATCGTCGAATCACTCCTCTACGGTTCCATTTCGTTGAAGCCGTCCTTGTCGCCTCTGCGCTTCCATTTCGTTGAAGCCGAGCTTGTCGCGTTTCATAATTGGCGAAAATCTCCCGTCCAGTCGGCGCATTTACTTCTTCCTTATCACCTCCATCTCTCACCCCGGTCTCTCTCTCCCCTCGCGCGGCCGGCGCCCCAACTCCCTCCCCTCCGGTTCTCGCTCGCCTCTGGGTCCTGACGCCTTCCACCGTCGGCCGGAGAAGCACCTCCGCCTTGCCACCGTCGGGCCCTGCTGTCTCCAGCCATCGTCGCTCCATCTCCGCCACCCCACCACCGGGTCCCGTCGGCATCTGGCCACTGTTGCCGGTTGTATGCACCGCCCGGATGCGTCCTTCTCCGTTCTCCCTCCACCTCCGTCTGCTGACCGTCACCACCATTCGCCTCCAGGTGCAGCGGCGTGGCGAGGAAGCGCGGGAGGAGCCGGTACGGCGGGACGCGGAGGGCCCCGTCGCCTGGTCCGCAACAGCCTGCATCCCGGGAGGCCACGAGTAAGATAAGGTGAGGGAGAAGAAGTGAAATCCGGCCGCCATGCCGAGGCCTCAACCTTCCGTGTGTCTCCTATCTGAAGACCCCCCACTACCTCCACTGACTCCCCCTTCTTTTAATGTCGTTAAAGTTGCTTTGAATTTTCAATTGACTAATGCGCGTCCGTTCAACACAACGAACAGAAATGGCCATCAGCTGACTTGCACGTTTGTGAGACAGGCTTGAAATATGAAACACATTGCTTGTGTCTACTGAAGTGTTTACTCTTCATTTTTGATTTTATCACTCTAGCCCTGAATGCATTTGCCATCTATTGATGTCATGGTAGAATGTTTGAAGAAATGCCCTTAAGGTGTTAGATGAAATGTCTATATGGATGCATTAGGCAACTGCCCTCAAAGGATTAGATAAAATGAGTATATGAATGGATAGGCACCTCTAACGCACATGTACCACATCTTTGCCATGCCTGTGGTGTTAGTTTTGATGTACAAGACAACAATATGAATTTCAATTTTATCTTATTATTCTATCAACAGATTTATTCAGTGTCTTCCTTTAGAAGCAGTGGTTGTAAATGTTCAAAGTAGCACTTATTATTCATGTTCATTGAGAAATCAACAGTACCGATTTCTGATATTTTTTATATTGTTTGTTTTTTAATGCTGTTGGTCTGCTGCAATAGTACACTGCTACAATAAATTGGTTAGTGTTGCTATAAAATTTGATGCACAATATATGTTCAACATATTTCATATCAAAGTACCATCATCAATTAGGATCACTTATTTTTTCCCTGAAAAGTTAAGCTTACATACTTCATCATCAATCCTTTGATTTGAAAAATTGGTATGTGTGGACTTACCAAACGATGCAGCTCTAGCAGTACGATCCTATTGCACGGCACTGCGGCAGTACACGACTACCAAAGGTCCACATCTTTGTTCTTTGCCTGTGTGCATGTGCTAACCACAAAGATGACACAATACATTAAAGTGAGCATCGGGGTAGGTCCCGCGCCAAAGGTTTATTGTGCTTTCAATTCTAGAACTCTAACACAAAAGAAGGATTAGAGTATCTTCTCCACTGTCATGGACCTTCGGTCCATGGGGATAGCTGTCTTCTCCGGCGAGGTTATACCCCTCTGCCGCAGGCTTGGTTCTAGGGTAGCAGCCCTAGGTGCTTGAGAGGGACATTGCAAGAGAGGGAGAGAGATTGGTTTGATAATGATCTTGCTTGATTTATTCCCTGCTGCCATGCGGCTTATAAATAGCCCTATGGCTAACCAACTTCTCCTACAAACTCTTAACTAACTCCTACTTTCTTGGACTTATCTGATGCTAACCAACTCTCCACAATTCTCTCATCCCAATCCTATTCTCTAGCCTTATCCCAGCTCATCTCAATCTTATTCTCTAGCCTTATCCCAGCCTGGCTGTTGCGTCTCGCTCCCTATGATGCCCATGACATCTCCCCCTCCCTTGAGGACCAGCTCGTCCTCGAGCTGCCATAGACTTACCTGACACGACTTAAGGTTAAGCCTTTTACATCTCGGCTTACCTTTATTATTTAAAACAAAAATACAAAATAATTGTGGAACTAAAATATAAATTTGAACTGTAGCTATGTCCTCCTGTCCTCCTGGATCCCAAGGAAAGAGCTGAACTGCGGACTTCACGTTGGATGAAAGGTGAAGGAGGAACCAGCCCGTTCTTATGTTGGGTCTGTCCAGCACCAAGGCAGTTGCCCGAATGAAGGAGACGACCCTCTTTGGCCGTGCAGGGGGACTGCATACCCAGATCTCGACTTCTGCAGGGGGTTCAAAAAGTATAGACGAGACCTGGTGGTTGGGCGCGCAGGCTGCGAGTTGGTGCAGCGATGAGCTGATCAGCAAGTGCAGCTTCCGCACCGCCCGCCTAACAAGGAAGCCGCGCACTGCGGCTTGCAGGCGCACCACGGCCTGCTCATGTGATGACGGCCATGGGGTGGCCCTGGAGGCCACAGCAAGGTGCTTCTCCCCACGAAGGGACTGTACCTGGCGGCGTGCCAGGAACCCTCGCGCTGCCGCCTGAAGCCGCACCGCTGCTTGGAGTTCCTTCTCTGTCTTCTCCTTGTAGCGGTGGAACATCACAACGAATTGATCCCACTTCTCTTCGAGCCGAGTGAATGCATCTAGAGTTGGAGAGGGCGGGTGGGAGGGCGTTGCGGCGGCAGATGGCGCGGCGGCTGGTGGTGGTGAGGGATGGGCGGCTGGTGGTGGTGAGGATAACCTGGAGCTGATACCAGGTGTCATGGACCTTGGGGATAGCTGTCTTCTCCGGCGAGGTTATACCCCTCTGTCGCAGGCTTGGTTCTAGGGTAGCAGCCCTAGGCGCTTGAGAGGGTCATTGCAGGAGAGAGAGATTGGTTTGATAATGATCTTGCTTGATTTATTCCCTGCTGCCATGCGGCTTATAAATAGCCCTATGGCTAACCAACTTCTCCTACAAACTCTCAACTAACTCCTACTTTCTTGGACTTATCTGATGCTAACCAACTCTCCACAATTCTCTCATCCCAATCCTATTCTCTAGCCTTATCCCAGCTCATCTCAATCTTATTCTCTAGCCTTATCCCAGCCTGGCTGTTGCGTCTCGCTCCCTATGATGCCCATGACATCCACTTACTAAATATAGCACTATATTGATTATTAAATTATCTATGGCGAGTGAGTAGGCTCTGAGTCCCTCGGAGGATGGACTCAAAGATGGGGAGGCAATAGCTGCGCTGCAAAAAAATGGAATTTATGCCTGCAGAAATATGGCTGCCTCACAACACTCTCAAGCTCAGACGAAGTTGCCACTAAACCCTCAAGTGAATGTGTGAAACAATCAATTAGTAAGGAGAAATATTTGTAACTTAATTTCCCACCAAGAATTATATTTTAAATTTACTTTAGAAGGCTTTATTCATAGTACATTTAAATTTGAGCATGCTGTTATGCCACCATATCTTCTATTTTACTGCTAGGCTCAGCAAGGTTGAGCATGCTATTATGCCATCCATAAAAAAATTAACATGCTGAATGTTTTTTTTCCGGTTCAATTGAATACTCTAGTAAGGGGGAAGAGGTGGCTTATGATGCAGTGAAACAACTTATATGTGAACTTAGATCTCTGTGTTGAACTGATTGTGTGAACTTGTCTTTGTGAAACTTTTATGTGCGAACTTGATGGCTATGTGAAACTGTTGTGTGCGAACTTGATGGCTTTGTGAAACTGCTATGTTAAGATTTGATGTCTTTGTAGAACTTTTATGTGCGAACTTGATGACTTTGTCAAACAAATTACAATGGTTGATTCTTTTTCCTAATTATGCATTCTATCATAATCTTTCTGCAATATTCAAGGCTCGTTGTTTATCCAAGCCTTTTACAACTTCATAAGACACAATGCATTCGGGCTGCAAGCTTTTGTTACAAGGTCAGTAAGCTAAGTCGCAATGCATTCAAGTTGCAATCTTTTGCTACATGTCAGTAAGTTTCACTGTTGGCTCCATAAACAATTCATGCTTTAACTAGATGCTATATATGTATTTTAGTGTAAAAATGAATTATCAAAATCTATGCGCCTAGTAGAAAATTAAAAAAACGACCTACATTTTGGGACGGAGGAAGTAGCTATTAATGTCCAAATCAAGAGTCACCAGCTACAAAACGAACACCACTGGTCAATGATGATGGTGCGGCAACGCCGCGCCCCGTTCTTTCTAGTTATATATACTATAGCTTCAACCTCTCTAGTTGCTCGCATGTTGTCTCTCACTCGTGTTTAGGTTTAACACAACCATCAACCTAAACCACACTCTCTTCTAACTTTTTTTTTTAATTCTTGGTGCCTACTGTATGTTGTTAACAACGATACAGTCACCAACTCACCATAAGATAAAACTTCACTTAAAAACTAAATCTGGTTTCATATTTTTTGAAGCTTTGAAACAAAATTTTCACATCTTTCTAAGATTAATCCAGATTTCAGGAATTTAACTACATGATTATTTTTGGAAAAAAACATCTGTAGTCCGAAAAAACAGTCCATACAGGGCCAAATTCTACAGCCCAATTAACCTCCAAGGACCGAGGCTCCAACCAAAAGGGCCCCGACCCAGTGTCAATGTAAAACGCGAGGATATTTTCCCCTTCACCATTCCCTTCTCATCCCCTACCTCTCTTGGTTTCGCTGGTAGGCGGCAGCCCGACTAAAGGAACGCCCGCCGCGTGCCGTCGCCGTCGCCGTCGCCGACTTCACCTGCGCCCCTCTATTGGAACACCTGCTTGCTGTTTTTTCTTCTCTGTTCACCTCGTCTGGCCGGGCCGGACTGCCGCAGCCTTACTCCCAGCTGCCCAGGTTTCTGTTGGACCCTTTGACGGCAACGAGCATCCACCATACCAGGTATGCCCGCCCCACTCTATTCCCTTCTGTGCAAAACTGAGCACCGCAACCCTGATTTTAGCTAATTGTTTTGTCAACTATCTGTATTTGGATCTGATTGAATCACAAGTGTAATTTTATGCATGTATTATTTATTATGCCTACTAACTTATTCTCTCACCCATGTCAACTATCTCCGCCCCTGCCTGAAGTAGGTAGGTCGACCTGCGCCAATGCACTGACAACACGGACACGGGGGATACATTCTTCGGTGAAGAATAATCTTAGCTTTGGACCTTTTTAGTGGACTCGAGCTATTGCAATGGAGATTGTGAACAGTAGGTTTCATTACCGTCTTGGCATTTTAGTAGTTATGGCAGTTGAAATCGTGTATTGCCACCTTCTTACATTTACCTTTTGATCCTTGATTTAGGTGTTTCCTTCAGCTCAATTGGAGTCGGAAGAATTATAATAAACAAGACAGTGAAGGTAACCAATTCACGCCCTAGCTTCGCAGTTAGTTTTGTTCAGTTATGAATGTGTTACTTGAAAACACAAAAGAGAAGGAACCTTAAACTGCATGTAAGTTAGGTCATTTAACACAGGTGTGGCATACAATCTTTCTAGGTGATAAAAAAGGGAAGCTATTCCATTTAATTTTTCGTAGTTCGTTACAGTGAAATAGGAAAATTTTTCCTTGCAGCCGGCCACAAAGGATTGACACTACAGTCTGCACTCAGCTTTGGATTCTTGACATGTATCCACCCCATCAATCTTAAAGTAATAGAACACCGATCTTAAAGCAATAGAACAGCCTGCAGAGAAGTGGGTCGGTGTTCTGTTGCTTTAAGATTGATGGGGTGGACATGTGTCGTGAATCCGAACTTCCGAAGCAGGCTGCAGGCCGCTTCTCTGCAGCCGGCTGCAGAGATTTTTTTCCTGTGAAATACCCTGTCAATATATGTCATATGCAGTTTGACGGCAGTAGTATGCCCATGACCTTATTTTTTACTATGGTCTATGGGGTTTGGTGATGGATGGCCTAACAAGGTAAACAGCTCGGGCACTTACCTAGCCAATTTACATGGACACATGGGGTTTTGTTTTCTATGATATGTTCTTCATTCAGTTTGCACTAATTATGACTACTATGCAAACAGATAATATTCAGAAATAAATTTGTCGATCTCTCAGTCTTTGGGGTTTTGTGGAAAGGTCTCAATATAATATATATTTTACACTTGTCCCTTTTTGTTTACGTGTTCAGGTAGGATGCCAAACACACCGGATTGGCTGGAAGCTAACAAGGACATGTTGCGAGTACTCTCCTGGTGCTTCTAGAAAGAAGCAAGAGAAGTATGAGCAACAACCACAGAACGTCGATCTTCCAGAATTACACCCAAAAAACAAAAAGAAACCCTTCCCTGTTCCGATTAAAAAGATGCTGCAAGCTTCTCGGCGAGAGAAGAGGCTTGCACAAATGCATATAGAGAAGCCTCTTGAACCCCCAAAGAACGGTTTGCTTGTGCCAGAGCTTGTTCCAGTTGCACATGAAGTCCTTGATAACTGGAAAGTGCTAATCAGAGGGCTCTCTCAACTTCTGAATGTTGTTTCAGTTTATGGTTGCAGGTAACTAAAAAAATGTTTCAGTATATCAGCAGCTGTTATTACAAGCAGTATTGCAGTAGTATCGTGGTGGTGTCTATGCATGTGTGTATGCATCACCTTTATAATCATAAAAAGAAAAGGAAAAATAATAGTATTACACTCGTACATGCATGGAATCAGCATTGTCTGCAAGCATTTGCCAAGTACCCTGAAATTCTGTCACTGGCTGGTGATTTTTTTTCAGAAAGTGTCCTCAAGTCCATGTTGGTCCAGTTGGCCACCAGATCCAAGACTGTTACGGTTCCGGAAGCCAGCGTCGGAACAGTCATCACTCTTGGGCTAGAGGTTCCATCAATGATGTTCTCATCCCAATTGAGTCTTACCATCTTTTTGACCCATTTGGTCGGAGAGTGAAGCATGATACCAGGTTTGATTATGATAGGATACCAGCAATTGTTGAGCTATGCATTCAGGCTGGTGTTGACTTACCACAATACCCCTCGAGGCGACGGACTGCTCCTGTCCGGATGATAGGCAAGAAGGTGATTGACCGCGGTGAGTTTGTTGATGAGCCCAAGCCACAACGTTCAGAACACTGTGTATCTCTACTTGCTGAGCTCGACACATTCAGCAACCAACAAGTCCAGTCACCTTCACCATCAAATATGAAAGAGCTTGCCAAGAGGACACTGAAAGCATACCTTAATGTCCGGCGTGGCGTCGAGCAGCTGATGAGCAAGTACACTGTGAAAGCATGTGGGTACTGCTCTGAGGTCCATGTTGGTCCGTGGGGCCACAATGTGAAGCTCTGCGGGGCTTTCAAGCACCAGTGGCGGGATGGCAAGCATGGGTGGCAGGACGCGGTGGTTGATGAGGTCATCCCGCCCAACTACGTGTGGCATGTCCCTGACCCCAGTGGCTCTCCTCTCAGATCCTCTCTCAGGAGTTTCTATGGCAAAGCTCCAGCTGTCGTAGAGCTGTGTGTGCAGGCTGGGGCTGAAATACCTGACGAGTATCGGGCCATGATGAGGACTGACATTGTCATCCCGGACTCTGTGGAAGCTCGGATGGCTGCATAACAACAATGTTCTGAGCTTCTACGACTACTATCCTGCAGTTCTTGTCCAGAGTACAGATTCCAACCAAATGTGCCACTTTCTGGGCATGCTGTGATGGTGGGTCTCTTAGCCATGTGGTAATTGCTCAGGGAGCAGCAGATGCATAGTTTGTATAATATAATTAGCATAGCTAAATCATGATCGTTTGGGATTTAAAGCTGAGTTGAAGATCTGATTTAAGTACTATTCGTTGAAAGGTATATTCCTTACCAACGCCTTTTCTGCTATTCCATTTCAATTCATCTCTCTTATGAACCAGTGGACTTCAAACTTTTGCAGGTTTAACGCATGAACCTAGGACGCGCAATGACAAGCCTGATAGCCTGAAAGCTAAAAGGAATGGTCTCTGCACCATTTATAAGGTCCATCCCATCTTGTTTACAGGCCGCAGATGCTTTATTCCTGCCTATGCTAGACTGTGAGGCACCTAGAATGCTCAGGAGTCGCCATACTGATGGCCTTCCGCTTTCTCCATCGGTACAATTGCGAGCTAATGCTTTGGATTAAACTAATCACGGTGGTTTGTTCGGGGTATTTGTGCGCCTGGCTGTAGTTAATCATGGACTAAAAGCCTGTGCTGTGCACTTGTGCCCGCCCCCAGATCGACACTTTGGGGGTATGGCTACATGTATAGTCCTACCAGATCGTCGGCATATTGTGTTCTCTTTTTGCTGTATACTAGTACTTTGTAACATGCAAGCGGAGGCTACTTATTCAGCGCCGTTCGCTAATTGTGTTTATGAAATGTTTTGAGCTGTATATGGAACGGATGGTGATGAATGATCCATGGCCGAAAGATTCATCCATGTGTGATCAGCTCTGTGATAAGTTGCACCCATTGCAACTTGGGTGCTGTTTGTTTCACATATTTATAATGTGATGGATAACCGATAACAATAAATCATGTTTGTTTAAGTTCAACATAATCAGATAACACACTAGTAAGTGATGTTGGCTTATTCAAATTTATTACTGATGATATTCAAATGTGAATTTATTATTTGCGTGTTACATTTTATGAACCAACGACACCTTGGAGATATCAAAGGTAAAGGATACAAACCAATACATACAAGAATGAGGGTAAGATAACCTTTCTAAAAATATCAACCTTTTCACCTCCTTTAATTTTATTAAAAAAAATTGTATATAAGAAAGGCACAGAGAATATGGCTGATGATACTTTGTCCAGAATAGCTCACCTGAACAATCTCTAAGCTGTTTCCACGGTGAGACCTGATTGGCTACAAGAGGTACTAAAATCTTAGGCCACTTATCGTTAATAGAGGGATTATCCGAGGGATTATCCAGGTCTCAAAGCTATAGTGTCGTTCTCGTGGTGGGGACTGATCATCACTTCGTGGCAGTGAAGCACCCCTACACAACTTCTTCAATAGCCCAACTCTTGATGGACAACATTGTCGCACTCCATCGTCTTCTTCCTTACTCTATTGTCACTGACAGAGACATCATATTTCTCAGAACTCTTCAAGCTCTACAAAGTCGATCTACAACTGAGTACAACCTATCATTATCAGGCAGATGGTCAAACCAAGAAGTCAACCAGTACAGATGGGCAAACTGAGAGAGTCAAACTAGTGTCTGGAGATGTTCCTCTGTTGTGCAGTTCAGGACTCCCCGAATACATGGAAGTATTGGTTGTCACTTGCAGAGCTATGGTACAACTCTGCTTACCATGCATCCATTGGATGCCCTCTATTCAAGGCCCTATATGGTTTTGAACCATACAGCCTTCTACTCCTGCTACGGTGTCTGGCTTAGTGGACAGTAGAGAGCTACATTTACGATCACCGAAACATAATGAAGCTCATGGTAGATAGGAAGTGCTCTGACTTGCAGTTCCATTCCAAGTGGGTGATCTAGTATTACTGAAATTACAGCCATACACTGAGTTCTCTGTGGCTAACAAGCATGGATTATTCAGGAAAGCACATTCGCTCTCTAGAAATACAGAACTAGCTGTTGTTTGTTGGAGTGTCATTTTATTATTGGCCAAGAACATGACATGTCATCACATAACAACCTACGAATCCATGATGCCTGCTGGCGCAAGCACAGAAAGAGAGAAAAAGGGGGGAGGGGAGAAAAGAGTGAGCTGCTGCACTGCAAGTACACGGGCTTGAGTTGTCCCGGTATATACCCTCTTCTCCCTTAAGCTAGGGCGATTAAAACAACGCAAGTAAATACAGCTCGGAATCGAGCAACGGGCCGTGGACGTTTGGGTATCTAATGGTCCATCAGTTGCTAATAAAGCTGCCTATGTGGCCGTGTATAAATGCACTGCAGCAACGGCGAAGGCACTCGGCAGCAGCAGCAGCTCCAGCTCCAGCTCCCACGCAGAGGCAGTCTCTCCGGCGAGCTCCAGCGCCGTAGTCATCATCGCCATGGCTAGGGAAGAAGAGCTCAAGGTTCGTAGCAAAGCTTAGCTTGCTCGGCCGCGCGCGTGCATCCTTTGACTCGTTGCTCGTCGTATTGCCTGCTGCCATTGATCGACTGACATCCATGGTGCCGTGCAGAGGATTGACCTGAAGGTGAACGTGAGCTGCTGCGATGGCTGCAGGAGGAAGGTGATGAAGGCGATGAGCCTCAAAGGTGATGAAGGCGACGAGCCTCGAGATTTTCAAGTGTCTGTGTCGCGTTTGTTAGGGGCTGTGGTGCTGCCCTGTTCTCTCCTTGAGACAGACAAATCTAGTTGGTGCTGACGTACGTGTGCGTCGTCGTCATTGCGCGTGCAGGCGTGCTGAGGACGGAGATCCTGCCGTCGCACGACCGGGTGACCGTCGTGGGCGACGTGGACGTCAACGTCCTGGTGAAGAAGCTGGCCAAGGTCGGCAAGATCGCCGAGGCGCTGCCTCCCGCGCCTGCTGAGCAGGGCAAGAAGCAGCGCGATGACGCCGGCCGGAAGGACGGCGACAGAGCGGTGCCGGCGCAGGCGCAACCGCAGGCGGAGGAGGAGAAGTGCAAGGGCAAGGACGACGCCGGTGGCAAGGCGGCGGCTAAGGCAGCGCCGGGCAAGCATGAGGGGTGCAAGAAGTGCGCGCGCGAGGCCGCCGCGCGCGCCGTGCACGTGGGCGACAGTGGCGACCACTGCAGCGGGAAGAAGGCGCCGTCCAAAAAGGACAACAACGCCGGCGGCGGCGGCTGGGGCGGCGAGGAAGGCGGCGACGCCGACGCCGAGCCCTTGGCGGTGGCGCCCCACCACCACTATGCGCAGGCCCAGGCGCAGCAGCACTACCACCGCGCGGAGCCGGCGATGGTGGTGCCGGTGCACGTGCCGCCGTCCTACTACTACCCGCCTCCGGCCGCCGCGGCGATGCCGTACTATGGCTACTACGGCATGCCCCCGCCGCCGTCGGCGATGGCGATGGCGATGGCGATGGGGGTGGTACCGCCGTCCCAGCGGCACCCGCAGGCCCGGCCGCAGTCGTCCCGCTTCGACGAGGACTTCTTCGACGACGACAACACGGTCGGCTGCAGCGTCATGTGAACCGTTGACGGACGGCCGCCGCCACGCGCCGTAGCCGGCCATGCTTTGTAGCGCCATGCCATGTCGTTTTCCCGGGCAGGTCGTCGCACCGATGGCGATGCCATCTGTCAACGTACCATACGATGTGTTAGCTTATCGATCGAAAGGAGGGAACGGAACGGGATGGCATTGCTGTCGGGGGGGCCTGTCGCGCGGTTCCGCCACTTCTCGGCTGCGTCCCATCGCGGGCGCGGGCCGATTCGCGCGCGTGTCCCCGCGGCGAGTACGCAAGGACACCCACAACAGCAGCACGAGTGGAGAAGAGTCTTTTTTGTGTGTGATTCGGCGTTCGGGGTAGGTAGGTAGGTAGGTAGGCAAGCGGGCTGCTTTCTTTGCTGCCTGAATTCCGTGGCCTGCGGCTTGGCGGATGGTCGCGGATTCCATGGCCGGCTGGACCGACCACCGGACCTGCCGATTCCATGGCTGAGCGGAGCTGAGCTTGTGAGATCGAGGGAGACGAAGAGACGGGTTCGGTCGAGGCTGCTTTGCTTTGGTCTTGACCCGCGTTTGTTCGTTCAACAAGGGAATAATTAAAGGCGATGGAGAGAGGCGGATTGAACTGGACCGCACATTCGCGGTTCACGCGTGATCGCTGAGCGTAGTAATTACATGCATCGCCACCAAGACAAGCAGTGAGTGATTATTGCTCATTCACTCTGCATCCAACATGATCGTCGTCCTCATGTTTATATATATGTACTACTTATGAAGTTGCTGCAATCATGGAGGATGTCTGTGGTGTTCACCAGCTTCAGTAGAAGTTTAGAGCAGGATGAGTGCGGATAGCCTAAGCATGCGTTCGATACCCTCTTAGCTTCTTGCAACCTTGTCTACAATTTTTTGGTCATAACGAAGCAAAACCAAAAAAAAAACAATCAGGAAAAGAAGAACTCGAAACTTTGTTCAGGATTTGCTTTGTGCCCGTGCCCAAAAACCAAGTAGCGTGCCCAGCTGATCTCGGAACTCCCACCCAATATGGAACTAGCCCAACACGCTACGGAACGGGCCAAATCTAGCTGGGCCTGGTACATGCACCTCGGGTGCGGCAATGGGCCAACCGCAGGCACCTGTTCTAAAATAAATGTAACTATTGTATTCATACCGGCTAATTTTTTTTAAATTTAATTAGATTTACAGAGTAATATTCATATTTTAAATGGATTCGTTATAAAAAATAGATTTAAAAATGTATTAATTATATATTATAAACATTAGTATTATAATACTCCCTCCGCTTCACAAAGAATGTCATTTGACTTTGTTGATGCCAAATTTGGTCGACTCATCTTATTTAAGAACTTTGTGATAATAATATAGAAAAATTCAGTTCGTAGTTAAAGTAAAATATTAATAAATAAAAATAAATAGAATAAAAATAAATGATAGTTATAAATTTTTTGAATAAGACTAGCAAGTCGTACTTCATAAAACAAACAAAAGACACCCTTCATAAAGACATGTACAAGCATGAGCTTATAAATAATAAATACAGTTAATACATAATATATAGTGTCGTGTAGAGATGAATCCTTCATAAAGAGATGGTCTCTTGAATTTTTTTTCCCCTTAAACTCTAGAGACCCCTTTTACCTGACGTAACAAGGAGAGCGTTTTCAATTATATAAAGATAGTTGATTCTTCCAAGCATTAACTACTTTGACACCAAAAGGAGGAGCATATTATTCCTGCGCGTGTACTATGAGCACATTGGCACCTTGCCGTGCCGCGGAAGCTAAGAAAGTAAGAAGTTTCTAGAAACCTGGCGGTTCCAAAAGACCTGTCCCGGTGACCAAGACCGACTGAGGCGCTCAGGCGTGCGTGGGCCCCTGTACAGCCCAGCTCCTTGTCCTTGGTCCTTGGCACGGAAGGCTCGTACCCGGTTAGACGGTTATGCCCCTGCGTCCGCTAGCGAGTCGCGCCAGGAATGGATAAGGTTGTGCGCAGCGGTTGCCGCTCGCAATCCTCCTCCCCTTGCATGCCGTCTGTAAGGGGCATCTTATGGCCGCAGCAGTGCCCCTACAATGCCTCCTACGTGTCGGCTCCCTTCTCTCTTCCCCCAGATCTAGCGTGTCACTATTTATCACTCTAAACACTGTGCTGTGTGTCTACGAGTAATTGTTAGTAGATAAAAAATTGATAGTTGATATAGAAAATGATATTTTATAGTTGTAGTGGGGTATAGGGGAGTATTTAGGGGGAACCGCTGCGGGAGATTAAAAACTAGGAGGGAAATAGAGGGAAAAAGTAATATAGGGGGAAAAAATTAGAGATAACAGTTACCGATAGCCTAAGCCCGTGCCCCGAGCGGGTGCGTGCCTTCGCTACGAAGCACCAGGGACAAAGTGGGAAGATTCTTTGCTTAATCGCTACGAAGCACGAGGGACAAAGTGGGAAGATTCTTTGCTTAATTGCTACTACCTAGGAGGAAATGAGGAATACGGACTCTCGAAGAAAACAGATCGTCCTCTTCCGATCCGAAAAGGATCTCTCGTACCCTGCTGATTTGACGTGCCACGTCACTGGTCACGGTCGTCATCGACGGGGGTCTTGGCTTTTGGCACCAGCGGTCGGCAAAAGCTGACGTTGCGATTGCAAAGTGTGCACGTGCTTGCTCAGCAAGCCACTGTACTGTAGCCTACAGGCCTAGCGCCAGTGCGCCCTCGTCGTGTCGACTCTCTACTGTACTGTATATGAACTAGGAAGACACTGCAAGTACAGCATACGTGTCGAGCTGCCATTGCCCACTGCAAGCGTTGGCGTGTTTTGTTTGTCAAAGGGCTTAGTTATTAATGTAAAACTCAAAAGTATTCACGTGAACTTTAGACTAAAGTTTACTTGATAGATGATGTCTCGACCTTTAACTACAAAAAATAAATACTTCTTCTCCCAGACACCTAGAAATATAATATGTCTAGTACATACTAAAAACAATATTTTTAGGATTTATTTGGTTAAGCTCTAGACTTCTAAAAATCCTAAGCTGTAAGTTGTGACAAAGATATTACAAGTCAATGGTTGTCAAAAGGCTAAAATATATTTAGGACCTATTTGGTTCCCTTAGTCACTAGACTAGATTTTAGTGACTAAAGTTTAGTCGCTAAAGTACCTTGTTTGGTTCCGGTGACTAAACCGGACTAAAAAACATTAATTGTTGTGAACAATGACTAGTTTACCCCTATTAATTAATGGATGTTTGCTATAAGAAAAAAGTGGAGATGACAAATAAGGTAAAAATACTACTTTAGTCCCTTTTAGTCACCCCCTTAGTGACTAAAGAACTAAAGTTTAGTCACTATATTTGCTTCTTTAGAGACTAAAAGTGACTAAACTTTAGTCACCCTAAACCAACGGGGCCTAAAGTTGAAAGTATAAGTGCACGTCTTTCATAGGTATTCAAAACTTATATATACGCATAATTTTAGGGAGAGGTCACTTTATAAGTTGTTAAATTTTAGACTTAGATTATCCCAGCAAGAGCCAATACGCTGAATATAGGGGATGTAGACGTTTAGAATGGGCTCCAACAAAATCCGCTAAAATCGTCCGCTAAGTATAGTGTGCCGTATTCATCCGATAAGGCTGGCTGCAGCGGTTGCCGCCAGCCAGCACTCTCCCCTTGCATGGCGCCTGTAGGGGGCGCTTCATGCCCTCAACGTTGCCTCTTGCAGAGACCCCTACCGGTCGGTCCCCTTCTCTCCCTCTAGATTTAGCGTTTCACTATTCACACCCTTTAGGTTGTTAATTCCTGTAGCAGTGGGTCTACGAGTAATTGTTAGTAGATAAAAAATTGATAATAGTTGAAAAGTAGATATAAGAAATGATATTTTATGGTTGTAGTTGGGTATAGGGGGAGAATATAGGGAGAACCGCTGCGGAAGATTAAAACGTAGGGGGTGAAATGTTGATGATGTGACGCAAAAAAATTGTCAACCAGGGCTCGCTATGCACTGTTAGCTCGCGTCGCGTGCGCGTCTTCCTTCCGTTCGTTCATGCGCAACGGAAGGTAGAAGAAGACGCGGCTACAGGCGTCGTCCACGGTGGCTCTTGTTGGACCAGCTTGGTTCGACTGCCACGTTGTTCCCGTTCTCATTTTTTACTACCCGCTAATTCCTGCCTAGTACTTGATGGTAACGTTTAATCAGTAGTTATTGTTTAGCAAAATAATATATTGTGTTAATTAAGTTGGTATACTTAAGAGAATGAGATATAAATATTCCATTTTATACAAATGGTTAAGGACAGCATAAATGATCATAGAGACTGCCGTTGCCGGTTGGAACAGCAGAATCCGAAGAAAACCAGCCAGCACGGCGAGAACACGATCACGACTCACCAGCAGTCTCCGCCGCATCCGGGTGGCAGTTTCCACGTACATTCCACACACTGACTAGTTTCCATATCGATTACGTATGCCTTCGTTTCCACCATCCAACATAAATTCCTTTGCATGTTGCTGGTTTTTACTTTTTAGCGGCCTGACTTGTTTTTGACATGCGTTCTCATACTTGAATTTCTGACCCTCCCGTCCCGCCTTCCGCAAACCACTACTCCACGACGGGGCAAAACGGGCATTACGCCCACTTCTCTCTGATTTCACCAGTATAACTACCCTCTCTGCCTCTCTCCCCCCCTCAACAAAAGCTCTCGGCGCTTATTAAGTCTTGACGATTTATCATTCCATTACATCCACACCTGCGATGGAGTACGAGCGCGGTGGCGGAGGCGGCCGCGGCCGCGGGCGGGGCCGTGGAGGTGGCGGCGGAGGAGGGCGGGGAGGTGGCGGCGGCGCCCGCGGAGGCCGAGACGAGTACGGCGGCGGCGGAGGAGGGTACGGGTACGACGAAGGAGAAGGCTATGGCGGGGGTCGTAGAGGCGGCGGCGGAGGGTACGGGTACGACGTAGGGGGCCGTAGAGGCGGCGGCGGCGGCGGCTACCACCAAGGTCCTCGCGGAGGCTATGGCACGGGAGGCGGCTACCACCAAGGGCCTCGCGGAGGCTATGGCACGGGCGGCGGCTACCACCAAGGGCCTCGCGGAGGCTATGGCACGGGCGGCCGCGGTGGAAACGCGTGGGCGCCGGCGCCTGGCGCGGGGAGAGGTCGCGGAGTTGGCGGTGGCGCGGCCGAGTACGCCCCCGTCAGGGGGCCAGCGCCCGCGCAGGCGCCGGTGGCGAGTCCGCTTGCGCCCAAGGACAAGGAGGCGCCGCGTTCGTCGGGATCCGTCGGTAAGTGCCTTATCCGGTTTTACTCGCGTCAGTCTGTTTCTGGTGTTCGGCATATGCGTGATACTCTGTTTCTATTTCTATGAGCGTTTCTGGTTTCTCCACCGTCGTCGACGGTAGAGTAACCATCGCATATCAATTTTTAGTGCGGTGTATATTTTCTGGCATTTTTAACCATGTTTTTTTAGCGCGCAAGCGCGGTGTATATTTTCTGGCATTTTTCGCTGTCTACCTGCTGGTTCTTGCTCATTATGTATATTAGACTACGATGGATAGATCTCTGTTTCTGATGAATCGATGTCTAGCGTTATGGATGAGATGAGTGTTCCTGGTTTGTGAACTGAGGTTTGGATTCAGAAGCACATGATCCCTCTGGATGGCGGTAACCATTTACCGATTTCGATGCGTTTAGAGCTGAACTGTTAGATTGTTGAGACTTGAGAGGGTGCCCTTTGTGCTGTTAAGTAGTGATACATGTTCACTTCGCCTTTCTTTAGAGAGTAATCTGCTAGTTTCCCTTTTGATTTTGCTTTCCTTTTTAGTGAGCAGCGTTCTTTGGTGGTAGCTCAGCATCCTTCAGTTTCTCATTACTTGTATCATTTATCGAGTGTTTCTAGAAAGCTCCCAGAGGTCAGAGCTGTCCTTAGATTTGAAAAGTGGAAATTCTTGGTCCTTTGTTTACCATATTACTTAATGGAAATGCATTTATCTCTTTCCTGCGCTTTTGGTACCTGGCAGTGCGTTCTTTAGATGTGTTTGTCTTCTCTCTATTTATTTTATTCTAATTCAGTTTCTAAATTGCCAAATAAGAAAACTAAAACTTGACAAATACATACAATAAAGTAAAGTTTTAGTTTCTATATTTGGCATTTATGGACTAGGAGGGAATAAAAATTAGTCACTAGAAACTAAACACCCTCTTATTTATATAAATGCACTTGACATATATGAAGAGAACTCAATTCATGGAATGGAGAGTGAATATACAAGGGAGAGGATATACTTTCGTGTATTAGTGGAATTGAAATTGCGGTGGATGAAAGGATCTTTACCTGAAACTGAATTCAAATTTACCCAGCTATTTCATTTGGGTGATTATTGGGCCAAAAGATTTAGGGCTTGTTTGGTTAGAAGTGAATTGAAAAGAATTAGACTGTCTCCAGCAACGTCCTCTATATACATCCTCTATATCCGTCCTTTACAGTCTTCTCTAAAAGATTCTACCTCATGTATCTATTTCCTCTCCAACAACGTCCTCTAAATCACGTCCCCTATATGTAAATACCTATATTAAAGATATTTTTATTTTTAAATTTTTGTACATACGTGTTTGTCATACTCTCAAATGTATTGTACATATTTTAGTTTTACTAAAACGGTTGTTTAAAGTATTCAAATAGATAGAGAACCGTTTAGAGGAACCCTATACATAGAGGATCCAGCAGCGTCCTCTAAATTTAGAGGACCGTTTAGAGGACGCTGCTGGAGGGGTAGAGGACGTCCTCATCCTCTAAATTTAGGGTACAGGACCTTTTAGAGCTCCTTGTTGGAGCTAGTCTTAGAGAGTGTCAACATAACTGTGTAACTGTGTGTATTCTCTCCCGTAATGGGCTTTGGCTCACCTACTCTACTATATTAAAACATTCCCAACTCACACTAGGGTTAGAGTTTCATTTCGCCCAACAAGTTATCCAGCTAGTTTTTTCTCTTCTCCCTCTCCCCACTCTCCGCTGACGGTGCCACCATGAACTAGAGCCCGATTCTAATCCAATTTGACCCTTAAAGTTTGTAGTGTAAAATCTAAAGACCATTATCACCCCTAGCAGCGGACACTGCCCCTCCCTCGACGGTGTGAGCCGCTATCCCCAACGCCGACGCCCATCTCTGCCTCGTCCTTGGTTTCTCCTTGTCGATGGGCCGCAGACGTCCCACCTTTGTCCCGGCGGTCGTCACTGCTCCCCCTGGGTTAATTGCCTTCCCTTCAACTCCCTTGCACTAGCTCGCCGTCAACTCCGCCCCACCGGACAAAGCGACCCCTTCCCCTGTGCCGCAATCAGTGCTGCACCAGCCCTCTATGCTGTCATACTGGCCCCCTGCGTCGCCATCGACGTCGCGACAGCCCCTTGCGATACATACTTTTGTGTCTTTGGTTGTGTCTGCTATCCTAACACATCTGCCACAGCTCCCCACAAACTCGTGCCTAGATCCACCTGCTGCCTTTTCCCTGGGTACTCCTTTGATCACATGAGGTACCACTGCCTCGATCTTCTCCATAAGCGCATCATCATCTCTAGGCATCTCGTTTTCAATAAGGACTTTTTCTCATGATGGCTCCTCCCCACCTCTTGACCTCGACTCTCTTCTCGATGTCGATCGTGACGCAACACGTCCTCTTTACCACCGTCCCAGTAACCTTCGCGCCCTACGCGATCCTGTCACCTCTACCTGCACCATGCGGGACCCGTCGCCTCCGCCTGCGCCATGTGTGGCCCTATCGCTTCCGAGTGCGCCATGCGCATCCCCACCTCCCTAGCCACCTTCATCTCACTTCGTTGATCCCGCTCGTGTATACCAGCGGTGTGTGCGACCTAATCCCTTCGTTGTGCTGACCTGTGCCTTATCTCGCTCTCAAAACGAGTCATCGATGTACCATCCGATTGCTATCCACCGCAACCCCTCGGCTTTGTTGAGACCAGGTCGGACATGCCCTTGTTCATCTATTTGTACGATGATGACACCGTCTACCTCCTCAACGTTGACGACATCGTGCTCACAGCGTCCAATCCCGCCCTCTTCAGGCTCAAGCACACGGTTGCTGCCTTGTAGCACAAGTTCGCGATAAAGGACCTAGGCCCTCTCCACCACTTCCTCAGGGTTACCGTGGAGCGACATCCCTAGGGTCTCTTCCTTCACCAGTGCACATACATCATCGACCTTATGGACCGGTCTGGCATGTCCGACTGTGAAAGTCGCCTAGAGGGGGGGGGGGTGAATAGGGCGAATCTGAAATTTACAAAGTTTAAGCACAACTACAAGCCGAGGTTAGCGTTAGAATTAAAATCGAGTCCGAGAGAGAGGGCGAAAACAAATCACAAGCAAATAAGGAGTGTGACACGGTGATTTGTTTTACCGAGATTCGGTTCTTGCAAACCTACTCCTCGTTGAGGTGGTCACAAAGACCGGGTCTCTTTCAACCCTTTCCCTCTCTCAAACGGTCACTTAGACCGAATGAGCTTCTCTTCTCAATCACACGGGACACTAAGTCCCCACAAGGATCACCACACAATTGGTGTCTCCTGTCTCGGTTACAATTGAGTTGATCACAAGAAAGAATGAGAAAGAAAAGAAGCAATCCAAGCGCAAGAGCTCAAATGAACACAAATGACACTCTCTCTAGTCACTATTTGATTTGAAGTGATTCCGGACTTGGGAGAGGATTTGATCTCTTTGGTTGTGTCTAGAATTGAATGCTATAGCTCCTGTAATGTGTTGGAAGATGGAAAACTTGGATGCAATGAATGGTTGGGTGGTTGGGGTATTTATAGCCCCACCCACCAAAAGTGGCCGTTGGGAGGCTGTCTGTCGCATGGACACTGTTCGGTGCGCCAGCCACGTCACCCGACCGTTAGGGTTCGACCGTTGGAGCTTCTGTCTTCTGGGCCACCGGACAGTCCGGTGGTGCACCAGACAGGTCCTGTAGACTGTCTGGTGTGCCTTCTGGCGCTGCTCTGACTCTGGCGCGCACTGTAGCGCATTGAATGCGGTTGCAGACGACCGTTGGCGCTGAAGTAGCCGTTGCTCCGCTGGCACACCGGACAGTCCAGTGCTACACCGGACAGTCCAGTAAATTTTAGCGGAGTGGCTCCCAGAATTCTCGAGACTGGCGAGTTCGAAGTTGGAGTTCCCTGGTGCACCAGACACTGTCCGGTGGCACACTGGACAGTCCGGTGCGCCAGACCAGGGCTGCCTTCGGTTAACTTTTGCTCTCTTTGTTTGAACCCTTTCTTTGTCTCTTTATTGGTCTATTGTGAACCTTTGGCACTTGTAAAACTTATAATCTAGAGCAAACTAGTTAGTCCAATTATTTGTGTTGGGCAATTCAACCACCAAAATCAATTAGGAAAAGGTGTAAGCCTATTTCCCTTTCAGACTGCAAGCCCTGCTCCGCGCTTGTTGACATCAACGTGTAGATCTCCAACGACAGTGGTGCCTTGGTCAGCGATGTGATGGCCTACTGGGGCTTTCCAGTAGCTCATCTTTACCAGGCCCGATATCGTCTACACGGTCCAGCAGGTGTGCCTTCACATGCACACCCAGCGGGAGCCCACCTCACTGCTGTCAAATGGATTCTTCACTACCTTCATGACACTCTCAATTACGGTCTTCTTCGGCCCTCTCTGACTTCTGATCTGGTGGTTTACACTGACGTTGATTGGGTTGTCTGCCCTGACACACATCAGTCCACATCCGGCTACGCAGTGTTTATAGGTGCCAACCTTGTCTCCTACTCATCGAAGCGGCAACCTGTCGTCACCTGCTCTAGTGCTGATGCCGAGTATCACGATGTGGCCATTGACATGACCGAGGCTTCCTCGCATGGCCAGATTTTTTATGAGCTCCATAGCCTCCTCGCGTGCGCCATCCTCGTGTACTGCACCGTCAATGCGGTCTATTTCTCCACCAATCCCATGCATCATCAGCGTATGAAACACATGGAGATCAACATCCACTCTGTCCGCGAGCGTGTCGCTGTCGGTGATCTTCATGTTCTCCGTGTCCCTACCACTTCACATTTTGTTGACATCTTCACCAAGGGGCTTTCTTCTATAGTTTTCACTGAGTTTCGGTCCAGTATTAAAATATGTACATGATAAAGTTGTGATGACGGTGGTGTTAACGTAATTGTGTAACTGTTTGTGTATTCTCTCCTATATTAATATATTTCCACTATATTAATATATTTCCAAATTCCAACCCACACTTTCATTTCTGTCAATAGAGGGGATTACATCCATGTCTAAATAAAATTATATAGAAAGAGATTTAATCTTGCTGATAGTTTGTTTGGGAGAAAGAGGATTAAAGGGGCTAAGATCTCTTACTATTCAAATCTCTTTGCTCTCAAACACGTCCTCAAGGCCTTAAGGAGATAATGTAGCTTGGCTAATATTTTTTTTATTTAACATGTTGCTATTTTACTATTTTCTCTCACGTACAGTTGACCATGTCCGTTTCTGATTGCTCTTTCTTTTTCTTGTAGAACGCATCGCATCCAGCGAAATGGCCAGAGTAGAACCAATAGGATCAACACTAGCTGCCACATCTTCTGTTAATACACGTGTGCCAATGCAGAGACCTGATTCTGGAGGTTCATTATCTCAAGCAACGGTTAAACTTTTGGTGAATCACTTTATTGTCAGCTACCGAAAGGTGACAACTATTTTTCATTATGACATAAACATCAAGCTTGATGAAGCTTCGTCTAATGCTTCGGGCAAAGAGCTATCCAAGGCAGAATTTCTCTCTGTCAAGGATGAGCTCTTCAGGGAAAGCAGTTTACGGCGTCTTTCCTCATGTGTTGCTTATGATGGTGGAAGAAATCTGTATACTTCTGCTGAACTGCCTGCAGGTTTATTTCGTGTGAGAGTTCGATCAAAGACCTACATTGTATCAGTAGATTTGAAGAAGCAGCTGCCATTAAGTCAACTCTCAGATTTACCTGTGCCTAGAGAGATCTTGCAGGGCCTTGATGTTGTTGTGCGTGAGGCCTCCAGATGGAACAAGATTATCCTTGGTAGAGGATTTTACTCACCAAGCAGCAGTATAGACATTGGGCAGGGTGCTGTAGCTATGAAAGGAACCCAGCAGTCCCTTAAATCCACTCAGCAAGGGTTGATCCTGTGTGTTGACTATTCTGTCATGCCGTTTTACAAAGCTGGACCGGTGATGGATCTTGTTCAGAAATTAGTGAGGTACCTTGATTATCGGACAACTTTGAACAAGAGGCAAATGGAAAATCTGGTTGATGAGCTTAAAGGCCGACGTGTAACTGTGATTCATCGGAGGACTAATCAGAAGTACACAGTGCAAGGTTTGACACCCTTACCTGCCAGCCAGATGACCTTTGTGGATGCTGAATCCGGCCAAACACGGAGGCTCGTGGATTATTATGCTCAGAAACATGGCAAGGTGATTGAGTATCAGATGCTGCCATGCTTGGATTTGAGCAAGAGCAAGGACAAACCGAATCATGTTCCGATTGAGCTCTGCACTCTTCTTGAAGGACAGAGGTTTCCAAAAGCAAACTTGAATCAGAATTCTGAGAGGATACTAAAAGGAAGTGCTCTAATTCCTGCATCTAAACGGATGGAGGAGATTCAAAACTTGGTGAATGCTTCGGATGGACCATGCAGGTAACTCCGTAACTGTTTTTCCATGTGTTCTTGTCAACCTGAAAAGTTGAGCTACTGCTATAGTGCTATATAGCTATACTTAAACTGTATGAAATTAGATGCAATGTGATTGCCCGTTCTTCATAACTCAACTTAACCGTGTGTGTGTGTGTATAGTGTAGTGTATACACACTATTAGTTCTCTTATTCATTCCTACCTTTTTTTTCTCTCTCCTGCAAATGCACAACAACATAACTCTTTTCTAGGAAAGAAACAAACAGATCATTACCTTTTCTTTTCAACAGATTATGCATGTTTATTATTACTAGCTACTAATTATCATTTCATTTACAGAGGAGAAATTGCACAGCAATTTGGGATTTCCTTGGATGTACGAATGACAGAAGTGACGGGTAGGATCCTTCCTCCACCAAACCTCAAACTTGGGGCATCCAATGGGCAGACCTCCAAATTGAGTATCGATCATGGCTGCCAGTGGAATCTTGTGAAGAAGAGACTAGTAGAGGGGCGGGTTCTTCAGTGCTGGGGCATCGTCGACTTCAGTGCTGAGCCGTCTGGCTCTGGCGCCCGTCAGGAGCCCCTGGATACAAGGATGTTTGTTGAGAAGATTGTGAGGAAGTGCTGTGAGCTTGGTATCCGTATGAACCCTAATCCATGCTTCGTACACATAACAAGGATGGCAGTGCTCTTCGATCCACATGGACTACATGAAGAGCTAAACAAAGCAAAACAAGCGGCAGTGAGCAAGAAGCAGAGGTTGCAGCTCCTTTTCTGCCCGATGTCCGAGCAGCATTCGGGGTACAAGACACTGAAGCTGATTTGTGACACACAGCTGGGGATCCTGACCCAGTGTTTACTGAGCGACCGCGCAAACAATCGAAAGGGACAGGACCAGTACATGACGAATCTTGCTCTAAAGATCAATGGCAAGCTTGGGGGCAGCAACGTTCAGCTGTTTGACTCGCTCCCACGGGTCGGTGGTGGGGTACCTTTCATGTTCATCGGTGCTGACGTTAACCACCCGTCCCCCGGTAACGTGGAGAGCCCATCGATCGCAGCCGTGGTCGCCTCTGTCAACTCTGGTGTCAACAAGTATGTGACCAGAATCCGTGCCCAGCCGCACCGCTGCGAGGTGATCCAGCAGCTTGGTGAGATCTGCCGGGAGCTCATTGGAGTCTTTGAGAAGCAGAACCTCGTGAAGCCGCAGAAGATCATCTACTTCCGTGATGGCGTGAGCGACGGGCAGTTCGATATGGTCCTGAACGAGGAGCTGGCTGACCTGGAGAAGGCGATCAAGGTGAATGGCTATGCGCCAACCATCACCGTGGTCGTGGCCAAGAAGCGGCACCACACTCGGCTGTTCCCCAGGGACGAACAGCAGCCGCAGACGAAGACCGGGAACGTGCCGCCTGGCACGGTGGTGGACACGGGCGTGGTGGACCCGTCCGCGTACGACTTCTACCTGTGCAGCCACACTGGGATTCTGGGGACGAGCAGGCCGACGCACTACTACACCCTGGTGGACGAGCACGGCTTCGGCTCCGACGACCTGCAGAAGCTGATCTACAACCTGTGCTTCGTGTTCGCGCGGTGCACCAAGCCGGTGTCGCTGGCGACGCCCGTCTACTACGCCGACCTCGCGGCCTACCGTGGCAGGCTCTACTACGAGGCTGCCATGATGGCGTCCCAGGCCCAGCGAGGGGGGTCCTTTGACGTCACTAACTTCCCGAGGCTGCACAAGGATGTGGAGGACAACATGTTCTTCATCTGACACCAGTTTTTTTTGCCGGGGTCGATTTTGCTGTGTGGCAACGTCGCATGGTTTTTATGTTGTTGCCTTTTTTGCTTGCTGGTCGTAGTGCCACTGTGTGTTGTTGAAGTCGCTGGTTTGAAACTGCAGTCAGTGAACTGTACGCGTCCTGCTTTGTTTTTGTTTGCGCGCGTGTGAAACAGTCTGGTGTGTTCAGGGTTGTAAACAAACTTTAGTAAATTCTCACTGGATTATACTGCATGACTGTAGTTGAAGGAAAAGAAGCAGGTTTGAGTTGTGAAGATACTTGTTGCAGTACAACAGACAGATATTGCAGGTTCTAGATGAATTTCTCTGCTTCAGGATGGGTCTTGTGCCGTTGCGCACAGAGAACAACACACCCATGCAGATGCAGCAGCCAGCCCCGTCTTCCAATGCTGCTTGGTGAAATGTGTACCATGTTTTGTGCTTGTTCCAAAGAGAAGGTCCTCCAAAAGCTCCCTACGGACATCTCCTGTGCCCACCGCGACCGACGCCTAGAAGATCTCTCTCGACTTGGAGTGGTCTTCACTCTGCAAATTCAAGTTCCGAGAACGGATGCCGTCCGCCGTTCATTCTCAAAGATCTGCAATTGAACGCAATACATTGTAAGATTGTTTCCTACCAAGTAGGATTCCGGTCCAGTTCCCATTCCGTCCCCTCGTTCGGTTATTCCTATACTATGTGAATTGGATGGAATTAAAAAAATATAAGAGATTTTGATTTATTTAAAATTTAAATACACTCAAACTATGGTATCCACGTGGATTGAGAGAAAAACTAACAAATCCCTCAAGAGTTACACTGACAGCCTGATACACACCATGACAGCAACCTCCCTCACTTTACGACGCCATCCAACTCCCGGGCCAGCAAAGCAAAGTAGCAAACTACCAACCTAGTAGGTTATCTGATTGGCTTGCCATGACCGCAAATGTCATGCGAGCCCATGAAATCAGTCCATCAGGGGAATTACATAAGACCCACCTGCCAACGGGAGTGTTCGCCTTGAAATTTTTCTATCTCTACTTTTGCATTTCCACTTTTCTGTAATTGTTTATCAAAATTCTCAGCCATGGAAGAGATAAAAAAAAAAATCTAACTGCACTACAAAGCTCGCAACTATACTACCAGGCACCCATGGATACGGTGAAAATTCCAGACCAACAAAATGTCCGATGAGATAATAACCCAACATTTTTTTATTTAGCCGGTGCCTCCTCAGCTAAGCACCTGGTACTGCTTTGCACAATGTACGCTGAACCCCTTTTCAGTTTTTCAGCAGAAAGACAAACAAGAAGTCTTGAATGCCAGGGAATGATTGGATGTATGCTAAATCAAACGGGCTAATTTTCCGGCAGTTATGAGAATTTCATTCTCAAGTCACGGCTCCAAATCATTGAGAACGGACGCCTCGGATTAAGATTGCCAACATACAGATCTCTACAATGTGATCTTGAGAACCTATGAAAGCATTTAAAAAAAACTATGAAAGGGCGTCGTTTATTGCAACAAATTCTTCCCTGGAAACAATGGCATGAAGCAGACATGATTAGCTGACCAAAATATTAGATTCCTGATTCCATAGTCTTAAGAAACATACTTATGGACGAACCTGCTTGATTTAGAGACAGAAAATACCGCTTCTGACATATTTTCATGACTGGTTGCGACTAAGCATATTCTGGAAAGAAATGTACAAGTCTTTGTGTTCTGTTCCAAAAATCTCTTCTGCTTTTGACAGGGTGTCCTGCACAAGTCACCACATTGACATGTTTTCCAAGTTTCTGTTGTAACCATGAAAACAGTGGCAGATTAGGATACCTCCCGTGATTGTTTTTGAGCATTGAACTCCTTGATGTTGGCCAAAAACGCTCCAAATTGCTCATAAGAAAGTCTTGTCCTGGGAGTTGTAGGCACAAACGTTAAGGGAGAAACAAACTAATCACTGCCGCATAAGGTGACGAGAATAGCAACCAACCGTGCTTGCCGGAAGAATTCCTTCCCATCTATACGTGGCCGCCCTGGAAACAGGAAAGAGTTAGTGTATGTGTCTTTAGCAAGCTCCAATACGTGTCACATTCACTGTCCCAAACCTGTGAATGAGTGGCGTTGAGGAGAGGTAGGCGCTGAATACTGATGACTTGATGATCCTTGCCATGACGAAAATGTCAATTGGCCCTCAGATCGAGCTTTTGTAGGAGAAGTCGGACCAGAGAAGAAGTTGGGAGAGGGTGGGCCAGTTGAATAAGCTCGAGGAGAACCACTAGAGGACGAAATCATAGGTGTTGAGCCAGGAGTTAATTTTGGAGGCACATATGGTTTGATTGAGAACTGGTATCCTGTAAAAAGTGTTAATTCTTTCGATGTAAGTGGTTGGGCTCAATATGTTAATATGCTGATCTAGTTTAGCTGTTCACTACTCAGGAGTGAGAGTGAATTACCTCCACCATGGATGGATTCAGTTATTGTAGATCTGATGGAGGTATCTGAAGAAGTGTTACTGCTACAAACTTCATCTATAGTGTCATTTAACGGGAAAAAAAGGGTGTGCATCAGGTATGCGGTTACAGCTATTGCTTTAGCAGAAAATGCTGTCAAAACTGTAAGGATGTTGAACGACACCTTTCCAATACGGGACTCGAGCTGTCAAAATATCTTCTCCGTTGTGATCTTGACTGGTTTCAGACAGTTGCTGTGAAAAACATGCCAATAAAATCGTCTGCTCACACAAAAGTTCCAGCAGAAGAGAAGGCTTGAAAGGTAACAATAATTTTTGACTAAGAGTGAACAAAAATAGTTGATCAATACAACTCACCAATAGATTATCTTCACTTAACGATTTCATCAGTTGTTTCTTAAAAGCCTCCAACTGCACAAAACGAACAATCTCTGGTAATTCGGGTAACTAGTGAAGTGCATTTTTTCATGTTGAATAGAAGTAGAGTTTGACAAACTTCATGCTGGTTAGAATTCCTTGCCAGGCTCATACATGTGACATCATTCAAGGAAATGGCAAATAACCAGCTTATGATTCATCAGTCACCAGAATCACAGACAAGTAATGTCCCGTTCAAAAATTTCAGTCAATTCCATAAAAAAACATCCAATTATTATAGTTCCTGCAACACTATGCTTGAAACTGCAACGTGACTGACAGTAAAGTAGTAACTGAACCTGTCCTATTTTTATGCTATTTCTCTATTGAATCAGTCTCCACAAACCTGGCCTGACAATCTGATACCAATAACACCGTATTCAAAATTATTTACTACCAGCGGCCAGCGGGCTTCTCTAGAATATCATTAATTTAATCTGTCACGCAACCTCAATATCTGTAGTAAAATTATCTATTTTCCAACTATACAAAATCCGTAACTAAGACTGAAAGATATAAAACCCCTGCAGTATCACAATTTTGTACCCAGCCAAAGTTGAACCATCTGCCAGAGTAAAAAAATAAAATAAAATAAATCTACTACTTCAAATCATCAAGAACAAATCAAAGGCTGTCTCTCTTTCATCACAGTAAGTCAGTAATGATAAAACATAAGATGTACTCTCCACTGCGATGACGACTACACTACAATAAAACTGGCTCTTTGCACACTACCTACAAACAATGCTAGACATACGGACCATCCAAATTCATAATAATCAAATGCTTGTTTGTCCCATCTTTACCAAATGTCCAAAATCATGGCCACTGAAAAGCACATCTCTGATATACACAAGCAAACAACATTAAAAGAACAGAGTCTGGTGAAAGTCCCCAACAATTCCACTAACTGTACACTCGAAACACACCTCTACCCAAAATTTGCAGGCTTCACATAACAATCAATGCTGAAGCCAAAACCTGTAACCAGAATTGAGATGGGCCTAGGAAGCTAGTAAAGGCCACACCTTCGCCAAATTCCTGGTCAGCTTTTTGGTCGTCGCGGCGAGCGAGTCCCTTTCCTTCGCTAGCTTCGCCTGCGCGACAAAGGATCGTAGTCAAAGAAGCCAATCACAAATCATAATTCTACGGGGCAAAGGGAAGGGCGGGGAGCTTACGTTCTCGTCGAGAGCGGCGGCCAGGCGAGCGTCGGAGTCGGCGAGGCGGGCGCGGAGCTCGGCCTCGGCGTGGTCGCGGTCGGCTAGGTCACGGCGGAGGCGCCCAGAGTCGGCCTCGAGGCGGGAGACGCGGGAGGTGATGGCCATGGAGGTGATCTTGCGCGCCACGTCCAGTTGCTCGTACGGGTCGGTGGGGATCACGGCCAGGATCTCGTCGGGAAGGTGGAAGTCTACGCCCGGCGCGGCCGCCGACGCCTCGTACCTCGCCATCGCCGGCGACGGGGCACGGGCGGGTACCTACCTGGGTGGGTCACTTCTTGGTGGCGCTGGCGCTGGTCCCCGGCGTCGGGGAAGAATAGGAGTGGAAAATAAAGGTTTTTTTTTTTGAAAATTTCTTGACGGATACCGACGCGTAGTCGCGGATGGACATGTGGTGCCTGGCGTATGCGTATACTGTTGGGTGCTCCATATCATTTTCCACTCATTGTTTCTCCTTTTATTCATTTGGATTTTCTTTGTACATTCTTTTGTTTCTTACATCCGTATTATTATTGGTGAGTTGGTAGGAGCTACACTTTATTCCTCCCATATGATCTAGAATGGCTAGCATTTTTCTCTTTTAGAAAGGTATGTGCTCGAAGCAATGCTAATATACGGAAAAAACACAATTAGAGCATTACCGAGTATTTCCTCTGTTCTTTTTCATTTATCACATTTTAGTAAAAAAATAAAGTGTAGTGCTCGAAGAATTTTCACAACTGGTCGACCAATTGACTGCCTATCAAAATCAATCAGACCCATTGTACTATACATTGAAGTTTATTGATGGTCTTAAGGACGACATCAAGGCAGTGGTGATGTTACAAAGACCTCAGGATTTCGATTTTGCTGCAGTGCTGGCACAGTTACAGGAGGAGGCTGCGGATTTATTAAGAAAGAGGGACTCACGGCGTGCATACTCTGGAGTTTCGTCTGCTGCTAGAGACTCTAAACCACCCTTGAACAACAAGCAGGAGGATCAGAAACCTGGTAACACCAGCACTGAGGCCAAATTGGCTTCGCTATATGCATATCGCAAGGCACAAGGTCTTTGTTACAAGTGTGGGTTGCAGTATTCAAGAGGACATAAATGTGCTGACACAGTACAACTGCATCTAGTGGAAGAATTGTGGAACATGGTGCCTGTAGCCGAACCAGAATTGATTACCTCAGATGACGAACAAGAGGCTAAGTTGTGCATGCTGACCCTGTCTCAAGCAGCAGTCGAGAATGGCAACTCTTCTCGCACCATGCGATTCATGGGTCATATAGCAGGAATGGAAATTTTAGCCTTGTTGGACTCAGGGAGTTCTCATTCTTTCCTCAGTGAAGCAGTGGCAGCACAGTTGGCTGGCGTTACACTAATGGACAAACCTGTCAACGTACAGGTAGCCAATGGCTCAAAGTTATCTTGTGCTTATGAATTGGTGAATGCCAAATGGTCAATCGGTGGAGTATCATTTTCTTCGACATTGAAGGTGTTGCCATTACCTACTTATGATCTCATTATAGGCATGGACTGGTTAGAGGCTCATAGCCCTATGGTAGTGCATTGGTCACAGAAGTGGCTTCGCATATCCTTGCCAACATCTATGGTAACACTGAGTGGTTTGGCTTCATCAGTGCTCCACAACTCAGTTATTCAGGTCTGCAGTTTGTTGGAGTTACCAGACAAAGAACAATTGATTCTTCAGGGCCTTCCTGCAGATATTCAGGACCTTATTCAGCACTATGCGCCAGTCTTTGAATTACCCACTAGCATGCCTCCTGCCAGAGATTGTGACCACCAGATTGAGTTGTTACCAGGCGCTAGTCCGATCCAAATGCGACCTTATCGATATGCCCCAGCCTTGAAGGATGAAATAGAAAAACAGATTTCAGAGATGTTACAATCTGGTATTGTGCAGCCCAGCAAGAGTGCATTCACTTCATCTGTTATTCTTGTCAAGAAAAAAGATAACACTTACCGGTTTTGCGTGGATTATCGACATTTGAATGCTCTTACAGTCAAAACCAAGTTTCCTGTACCAGTTATTGATGAGTTTCTGGATGAGCTACATGGAGCAACCTCTGGTTTTCGACATTGGACTTGCGAGCTGGATTCCACCAAATCCGCATGAACCCTCGAGATCAACATAGACGGATTTTCAAAGTCACCATGGCCATTTTGAATTTAGAGTCATGGCGTTTGGGTTGTCTGGAGCTCCGGCAACGTTTCAAGGGGCAATGAATTCCACATTGGCACCACTATTGAGGAAATGTGCACTAGTCTTTTTTGATGATATATTAGTGTACAGTCGGACTTGGACAGACCATCTCCTTCATTTGTCCCAGGTATTACAGCTGCTGCAAAAGGACCAGTGGCATATTAAGCTCTCTAAGTGTGCCTTCGCCCAGCCGCAGATATCTTACCTTGGTCATGTTATCAGTACTCAAGGTGTTGCTACCGATCTAGCAAAGGTGAAGGCGGTTCAAGCATGGCCAGTACCTACTAATTGCAAAGAGCTTCGAGGATTTTTAGGTCTCGTGGGATATTACAGAAAATCCGTAAGGAATTTTGGCCTTATTGCCAAGCCACTGACCAATCTTCTGAAAAAAGGGGAATTATTTGTTTGGACCCATATTCATGAGCAGGCATTTTCTGCGTTGAAACAGTCCCTAACGACAGCACCAGTTTTGGCATTACCCAACTTTGATAAGCCTTTTGCCATCGAGGCAGATGCATCGGGAACATGCATTGGAGCTGTGTTGTTACAGCAAGAACATCCCTTGGCCTTTGTTAGCAAAGCATTGGGTCCTCGAAATCAAGGGCTGTCCACCTACGAAAAAGAGTATTTAGCTATCATTTTAGCTGTGGATCAGTGGCGGCAGTACCTTCAGCATTCTGAATTTGTTATATATTCAGACCACCGTAGTCTGTCACATCTCACAGAGCAGAAGCTGAGTACTCCATGGCAGCAAAGAATGTTTTCAAAGTTGCTTGGTCTTCAATACCGCGTGGTGTACAAAAAGGGGGTGGAAAATGGGGCAGCAGATGCTTTATCACGAAGACCACCTGCTTCGGACGATATTCTGTTCAGCCTGTCGTCCTGCAAGCCTCAATGGCTGCTCCAAGTGGTCGACAGCTATACAAATGATGACCAGACATAGAAATTACTTGCTCAGCTTGCTCTTCACAAGTCCAGCACAGGGCCATACACCTTACATTCCGGCCTCCTTCGTTATAAAGGGAGAGTATGGATTGGTGCTGATTCACGTCTACAGACTACAATCGTTTCGTCGCTGCATGACAGTACAATGGGGGCCATTCTGGATTTCCAGTAACCTACAGAAGAATCAAGCAGCTGTTCGCCTGGTCTGGGATGAAAGCTCAGATTAAGTCATATGTTGCTTGTTGCTCAGTGTGCCAACAAGCTAAGCCCGACAGGAGTCGATACCCGGGGCTGTTGCAACCCCTTTCGGTGCCGGAGCAGTCTTGGCAAGTCATTGGTCTCGACTTTATTGAAGGACTTCCCAAATCAGCTAATGTTGATACGATACTGGTGGTGATTGACACCTTTTCCAAATATGCCCACTTTCGACCATTGTCCCATCCCTTCACAGCCTTTAAGGTGGCACAATTATTCTTGGATTCAGTTTACAGACTTCATGGCATGCCCACATCCATAATTTCGGATCGGGACAGGGTGTTTATGAAGCGTCCCAATCCTCTGGGACTCAAATGTGATACAATTACTAGTCCTAGGAGGCTAGTAAACACATTTATACAACAGATGATTTCAGATCTGCTTAAACGAGACAAACCTATAAAGTTGGCGATCAACTTTAAGAGTTGGTCCACAACTCGGGACATATCATCAGAGTGGGGCTGAAGCAGCCCGATATACGCAGCGAAGCAAATCAGCGGTTCAACAGCTACAGGCAAGGTTGGGAACAGGCGTAACTCTTACCCGATCTCCTTTTTTCTGAAAAACAACAAATAAGCAAGGGTGAGTACAAACGTACTCAACAGCCCACCTTCACCCACCTTCCCACTAGTTTTCATTTTCAAAAATAGCTACTGGACTTTCCGTCCACCATAGTTCATGGCTCAACCGCCGGACCTTTTTAAAAAATCCACTTTTCTCAAACGCACCCTTTTTTTGAAAACAAAACATTAATTGTCATACCATACCAGACTCGTCCATTCCTGTGGACACAGACTATTCGAATAGGTTTGAACTCTGTGCAGAGGGGTACACTTTACCCACTAGTCCGGTTTCTACGATCTCACCGTCGTGAGACCCGAATGTCGAATCTCTTTCTTTCCTCGCACGTCCTAACCTTAACGGTTATACCGGAAGGAGTCAGGCCACCGCCATGCCCAAACCGGACAAAACATTTCCCCTCCTTATCCTCCTGGTGCTCCCCAGCCTTCATAACTCTGGGGTTGGACTGTACGAGTTTAGATTGAGTGACTGCCCACACAGTCTCGAGTGGTTGTACTTATCATGAGTACAGGTAGTAAAGGATGACAAACCGGTCCTTATATGAGGGGACAATCCTTCTGCTCACGCCTAAACCAGCTGAGCCATCACCTTAGGCCCTCCCCTAAACCAGGGAGTCCCTGATCATCCCTACTCAAAGGTGATAAGGGTGAAAACCTGAAAGGGAAATGTGCCCTTGGGCCATTTCTAAGTATTTTGGTGATCAAGTGCCAACACAAATGGCTTAATGTGAAACTATGCCAAATGGTGGAAGGAGTACAAAGTCAACACAAAGGTATGATTCTAGACTTAGTACATTGGTTTTTGTGTACTAACATATTTGTCTAAGTGCTAGAATCAGATAAAATACAATTGGAAAAGACTTGGCTCGAGCAGCCAAAGACTCTGCTCAGTCTGGGTGCACCGGACTGTCCGGTGGTGCACCGGACAGTGTCCGGTGCGCCAGGCTGGCGTCTGATCAACTGGCTGCTCTCGGGTCTCAACGGCGGCGTACAGCTATAAATCACCGAACTGTCCGGTGGTGCACCAGACAGTGTCCGGTGAGTCGGCTGCGGCGAAGTCGCCGCTCTCAGGAACCAAGTCAACAGCGTACGGCTTGAAAGGGAATTAGGTTTACACCTAGTTCCTAAATAATTTTGGTGGTTGAATTGCCCAACACAAATAAATGGACTAACTAGTTTGCTCTAGTGTATAAGTTATACAGGTGCCAAAGGTTCACACTTAGCCAATAAAAAGATCAAGTATTGGGTTTGACAAAAGAGCAAAGGGACAACCAAAGGCACCTCTGGTCTGGCGCACCGGACATGTCCGGTGCACCAGAGGACTCCGAACTCAAACTCGTCACCTTCAGGAAATTCCAGAGGCGACTCCGCTATAATTCACCGGACTGTCCGGTGTACACCGGACAGTGTCCGGTGCTCTAGGGAAGAGCGGCTTCAGGAACTCGCCAGCTTCGGGAATTCACTTCGGCCACCTCGCTATAATTCACCGGACTGTCCGGTGTAACAGCGGGGCAACGGCTATTTCGGCGCCAACGGCTACCTGCAACGCATTAAATGCGCGCCAGCGCGCGCAGAAGTCAGGCACGCGCGTCATGGCGCACCGGACACTCTACAGTGCATGTCCGGTGCGCCACCGGACATCCAGGCGGGCCCAGAAGTCAGAGCTCCAACGGTCGAAACCCCAACGGCCTAGTGACGTGGCTGTCGCACCGGACATGTCCGGTATGCACCGGACTGTCCGGTGCACCTTTCGACAGACAGCTCCACCAAACGGCTAGTTTGGTGGTTGGGGCTATAAATACCCCCAACCACCCCACATTCAAGTCATCCAAGTTTTTCACTTCTCAACCACTTACAAGAGCTAGGCATTCAATTCTAGACACACTCAAAGTGATCAAATCCTCTCCAACTCCACATAAGGCTTTAGTAATTAGCGAGAGAGATTTGCCGTGTTCTTTTGAGCTCTTGCGCTTGGATTGCTTCTTTTCTTTCTCACTTGTTCTTGTGATCAAAACTCAATTGTAACCGAGGCAAGAGACACCAATTGTGTGGTGGTCCTTGTGGGGAAGTTTTGTTCCCGGTTGTGATTTGAGAAGAGAAGCTCACTCGGTCCGAGGGACCGTTTGAGAGAGGGAAAGGGTTGAAAAAGACCCGGCCTTTGTGGCCTCCTCAACGGGGAGTAGGTTTGCAAGAACCGAACCTCGGTAAAACAAATCATCGTGTCCCACTCCGCATTTGCTCACGATTTGTTTTGCACCCTCTCTTTCGAACTCGTGTTTATTTCTAACGCTAACCCATCTCGTAGTTGTGTTTATATTTGTAAATTTCAGTTTCGCCCTATTCACCCCCCCTCTAGGCGACTTTCAATTGGTATCAGAGCCCGATGCTTCATTAGAGCCTAACCGCTCGAAGTGATGTCGGGAGATCACACCAAGAGGGAGATGGAGACCGGCGACAAGCCCACTACGAGCCAAGGGAGCACTTCATCGGAAGAGTCCCGCACCAAGAGGAAGGAGAAGAAGAAGGACTCCTCCAAACGGAAGGAGAAAAGATCTTCTTCCTCACACCACAAAGAGAAGAAGGAAAAATCTTCTTCCCACAAGACGCATCAGAAAGGCGACAAGCAAAAGAGGATGAGGAAGATGGTCTACTACGAGACCGACACTTCATCAACATCAACCTCCGACTCCAATGCGCCATCCGTAACTTCTAAGCGCCAAGAGCGCAAGAAGTTTAGTAAGATCCCCTTACACTACCCTCGTATATCTAGACATACTCCATTACTTTCCGTTCCATTAGGCAAACCGCCAACTTTTGATGGCGAAGATTACGCTAGGTGGAGTGATTTAATGAAATTTCACCTAACCTCACTCCACAAAAGTATATGGAATGTTGTTGAGTTTGGAGCGCAGGTACCATCCGTAGGGGATGAAGACTACGATACAGACGAAGTGGCCCAAATCGAGCACTTCAACTCCCAAGCTACAACCATACTCCTTGCCTCTCTAAGCAAGGAGGAATACAACAAGGTGCAAGGGTTGAAGAATGCAAAGGAGATTTGGGACCTTCTCAAGACCGCACACGAGGGTGATGAACTCACCAAAATCACCAAGCGGGAAACGATCGAGGGGGAGCTCGGTCGCTTCCGTCTTCGCCAAGGGGAGGATCCACAAGATATGTACAACCGGCTCAAAACCTTGGTGAACCAAGTGCGCAACCTCGGGAGCAAGAAATGGGATGACCATGAGGTGGTTAAGGTTATTTTAAGATCACTCATTTTCCTTAACCCTACTCAAGTACAATTAATTCGTGGTAATCCAAGATATACACTATTGACTCCCGAGGAAGTAATCGGGAATTTTGTGAGCTTTGAATGTATGATCAAGGGCTCAAAGAAGATCAACGAGCTTGATGAACCCTCCACGTCCGAAGCACAACCGGTGGCATTTAAAGCGACGGAGGAGAGGAAGGAGGAGTCTACACCGAGTAGACAACCAATTGACGCCTCCAAGCTCGACAATGAGGAGATGGCTTTAATCATCAAAAGCTTTCGCCAAATCCTCAAGCAACGGAAGGGGAAGGACTACAAATCCCGTTCCAAGAAGGTTTGCTACAAGTGTGGTAAGCCCGGTCACTTCATTGCAAAATGTCCTATATCTAGTGACAGTGACCGGGGCAACAACAAGAAGGGAAAAAGGAGAGAAAAGAAGAAGTACTACAAGAAGAAGGGCGGCGATGCCCATGTTTGCCGGGAGTGGAACTCCGACGAGAGCTCCACCGACTCCTCCTCCGACGACGAGGACGCCGCCAACATCACCGTCACCAAGGGACTCCTCTTCCCCAACGTCGGCCACAAGTGCCTCATGGCAAAGGACGGCAAAAAGAAGAAGGTTAAATCTAAATCCTCCACTAGATATGAGTCTTCTAGTGATGAAAATGCTAGTGATGAGGAGGATAACTTGCGTACCCCTTTTGCCAACCTTAACATGGAACAAAAGGAAAAATTAAATGAATTGATTAGTGCTATCCACGAGAAGGACGATCTCTTGGACTCTCAAGAGGACTTCCTTATTAAAGAAAACAAAAAACATGTTAAGGTTAAAAATGCTTATGCTCTAGAGGTAGAAAAATGTAACAAATTATCTAGTGAGCTAAGCACATGCCATGACACTATTGACAACCTTAGAAATGACAATGCTAGATTAATTGCTAAGATTGATTCTCATGTTTGTATTGATTCAACTTCCTATCCTAAAAATGATAATGTTGATTTGCTTGCTAGGATTGATGAGTTGAATGCTTCTCTTGCTAGCCTTAGGATTGAAAATGAAAAATTAATTGCTAAGGCTAAAGATTTTGATGTTTGCAATGTTACAATTTCCAATCTTAGAGATAACAATGATATTTTACGTGCTAAGATTGTAGAACTTAATTCTTGCAAACCCTCTACATCTACTATTGAGCATACTTCTATTTGTACTAGATGTAGAGATGTTGATATCAATGCTATTCATGATCACATGGCTTTAATTAAACAACAAAATGATCATATAGCAATGTTAGATGCTAAAATTGCCGAGCATAACTTAGAAAATGAAAAATTTAAATTTGCTAGAAGTATGCTCTATAATGGGAGACACCCTGGCATCAAGGATGGCATTGGCTTCCAAAGGGGAGACAATGTCAAACTTAATGCCCCTCCAAAGAATTTATCTAACTTTGTTAAGGGTAAGGCTCCCATGCCTCAGGATAACGAGGGTTACATTTTGTACCCTGCCAGTTATCCCGAGAGAAAAATTAGGAGAACTCATTCTAGGAAGTCTCACTCTGGCCCTAACTATGCTTTTATGTATAAGGGTGAGACATCTAGCTCTAGGCAACCAACCCATGCTAAGGTGCCTAGAAAGAAAACTCCTAGTGCATCAAATGATCATGCTATTTCATTCAAAACTTTTGATGCATCATATGTGCTTACTAACAAATCCGGCAAGGTAGTTGCCAAGTTTGTTGGGGGCAAGCATAAGGGCTCTAAGACTTGTGTTTGGGTACCCAAAGTTCTTGTTTCTAATGCCAAAGGACCCAAAACCGTTTGGGTACCTAAAGTCAAGAACTAAAATTGTTTTGTAGGTTTATGCATCCGGGGGCTCAAGTTGGATACTCGATAGCGGGTGCACAAACCACATGACAGGGGAGAAAAAGATGTTCTCCTCCTACGAGAAAAACCAAGATCCCCAACGAGCTATCACATTCGGGGATGGAAACCAAGGTTTGGTCAAAGGTTTGGGTAAAATTGCTATATCACCTGACCATACTATTTCCAATGTTTTTCTTGTAGATTCTTTAGATTACAATTTGCTTTCCGTATCCCAATTATGTCAAATGGGCTACAACTGTCTATTTACTGATATAGGTGTCACTGTCTTTAGAAGGAGTGATGATTCAATAGCATTTAAGGGAGTGTTAGAGGATCAGCTATACTTGGTAGATTTTGATAGAGCTGAACTCGACACTTGCTTGGTTGCTAAGACTAACTTGGGTTGGCTCTAGCACCGCCGACTAGCCCATGTTGGAATGAAGAATCTTCATAAGCTTCTAAAGGGAGAGCACATTTTAGGACTAACAAATGTTCATTTTGAGAAAGACAGGATTTGTAGCGCATGCCAAGCCGGGAAGCAAGTTGGCACTCATCATCCACACAAGAACATCATGACAAGTGACAGGCCACTGGAGCTCCTACACATGGATTTATTCGGCCCGATTGCTCACATAAGCATCGGCGGGAGTAAGTACTGTCTAGTTATTGTGGATGATTATTCTCGCTTCACTTGGGTGTTCTTTTTGCAGGAAAAATCTCATACCCAAGAGACCTTAAAAGGATTCTTGAGACGGGCTCAAAATGAGTTCGGCTTAAGGATCAAGAAAATTAGAAGCGACAACGGGACGGAGTTCAAGAACTCTCAAATTGAAGGCTTCCTTGAGGAGGAGGGCATCAAGCATGAGTTCTCTTCTCCCTACACTCCACAACAAAATGGTGTAGTAGAAAGGAAGAATCGAACTCTATTGGACATGGCAAGAACCATGCTTGATGAGTACAAGACACCGGATCAGTTTTGGGCCGAGGCGGTCAACACCGCCTGCTACGCCATCAACCGGTTATATCTACACCGAATCCTCAAGAAGACATCATACGAACTCCTCACCGGTAAAAAGCCCAACATTTCATATTTTAGAGTCTTTGGTAGCAAATGCTTTATTCTTATTAAAAGAGGTAGAAAATCTAAATTTGCTCCTAAGACTGTAGAAGGCTTTTTACTAGGATATGACTCAAACACATGGGCATATAGAGTCTTTAACAAGTCCTCAGGACTTGTTGAAGTTTCTTGTGACGTTGTGTTTGATGAAACTAATGGCTCTCAAGTAGAGCAAGTTGATCTTGATGAGATAGGTGAAGAACAGGCTCCATGCATAGCGCTAAGGAACATGTCCATTAGGGATGTGTGTCCTAAGGAATCCGAAGAGCCTCCACATACACAAGATCAACCATCCTCCTCTTCGCAAGCATCTCCACCAACTCAAAATGAGGATGAAGCTCAAGTTGATGAAGGACAAGATCAAGGAGATGAGCCACCTCAAGATGACGACAATGATCAAGGGGGAGATGCAAATAATGAAGACAAGGAGGATGAAGAACCAAGGCCGCCACACCCAAGAGTCCACCAAGCAATACAACGAGATCACCCCGTCGACACCATCCTCGGCGACATTCATAAGGGGGTAACTACTCGATCTCGTGTTGCACATTTTTGTGAACATTACTCTTTTGTTTCCTCTATTGAGCCACACAGGGTAGAGGAAGCACTTCAAGATTCGGATTGGGTGATGGCGATGCAAGAGGAGCTCAACAATTTCACGAGGAACGAGGTATGTCATTTAGTTCCACGTCCTAACCAAAATGTTGTAGGAACCAAGTGGGTCTTCCGCAACAAGCAAGACGAGCATGGTGTGGTGACTAGGAACAAAGCTCGACTTGTGGCCAAGGGATACTCCCAAGTCGAAGGTTTGGATTTCGGTGAAACCTATGCACCCGTAGCTAGGCTTGAGGCAATTCGCATATTATTAGCCTATGCTACTTACCATGGCTTCAAGCTTTATCAAATGGACGTGAAGAGTGCCTTCCTCAATGGACCAATCAAGGAGGAGGTCTATGTTGAGCAACCTCCCGGCTTTGAAGATAGTGAGTACCCTAACCATGTCTATAGGCTCTCTAAGGCGCTTTATGGGCTTAAGCAAGCCCCAAGAGCATGGTATGAATGCCTTAGAGATTTCCTTATTGCTAATGGCTTCAAAGTCGGCAAGGCCGATCCTACTTTGTTCACTAAAACCCTTGACAATGATTTGTTCGTATGCCAAATTTATGTTGATGATATCATATTTGGGTCTACTAACGAATCTACATGTGAAGAATTTAGTAGGATCATGACACAAAAATTCGAGATGTCTATGATGGGGGAGTTGAAGTATTTTTTAGGATTTCAAGTCAAGCAACTCCAAGAGGGCACCTTCATTTGCCAAACGAAGTACACTCAAGACATTCTAACCAAGTTTGGAATGAAGGATGCCAAGCCCATCAAGACACCCATGGGAACAAATGGACATCTCGACCTCGACACGGGAGGTAAGTCCGTGGATCAAAAGGTATACCGGTCGATGATTGGTTCATTACTCTATTTATGTGCATCTCGACCGGACATTATGCTTTCCGTTTGCATGTGTGCAAGATTCCAAGCTGACCCTAAGGAATCACACCTTACGGCCGTAAAACGAATCTTGAGATACTTGGCTTATACTCCTAAGTTTGGGCTTTGGTACCCTCGGGGATCCACATTTGATTTGATTGGTTACTCGGATGCCGATTGGGCAGGGTGTAAGATTAACAGAAAGAGCACATCGGGGACTTGCCAGTTCTTGGAAGATCCTTGGTGTCTTGGGCTTCAAAGAAGCAAAATTCAGTCGCTCTTTCTACCGCCGAAGCCGAGTATATTGCCACAGGCCACTATTGCGCGCAATTGCTTTGGATGAGGCAAACCCTGTGGGACTACGGTTACAAACTAACCAAAGTTCCCCTTCTATGTGATAATGAGAGTGCAATCCGCATGGCGGATAATCCCGTTGAGCATAGCCGCACTAAACACATAGCCATTCGGTATCATTTTCTTAGGGATCACCAACAAAAGGGGGATATCGAGATTTCATACATTAACACTAAAGATCAATTAGCCGATATCTTTACCAAGCCACTTGATGAACAAACTTTTACCAAACTTAGGCATGAGCTCAATATTCTTGATTCTAGGAATTTCTTTTGCTAAGTTTGCACACATAGCACACAAGTATACCTTTGATCAAGTCTCTTTTATATATGCTATGACTAATGTGTTTTTCAAGTGTATTTCAAACCAAGTCATAGGTATATTGAAAGGGAATTGGAGTCTTCGGCAAAGACAAAGGCTTCCACTCCACTCTACTACTCATCCTTCGCCGTCGCTCCGCATCGCTCACTCCAACTTTGGTATAATCTTCACTCATTTATTTATGACCAAAGGGGGAGAAAGTACTTTTAAAGGGCCTATATTTCATTCCAAGTATCCGTTTTTGGCGATTCATGCCAAAGGGGGAGAAAGTATTGGCCCAAAGCAAAAGGACCGCACCACCACCTTAATTTTTAAAATTAATGATTTTCAATTGGTAAATTTCAAATTGGCATCTCTTTGTGTTCTAAAGGGGGAGCAAGTAGTATTTTCAAAACTTAATATCTTAAAACCCTCTTGAACACTAAGAGGAGGATCTCATTTAGGGGGAGTTTTGTTTAGTCAAAGGAAAGCATTTCAAACAAAAGGAGAAAATTTAAATCTTGAAAATGCTTCTCAAAATCTTATTCATTTACCTTTGACTATCTTGCAAAAAGACTTTGAAAAGAATTTACAAAAGAATTTGCAAAAACAAAACATGTGGTGCAAGCGTGGTCCAATATGATAAAAATGAAGAAACAATCCATGCATATCCTGTAAGTATTTATATTGGCTCAATTCCAAGCAACTTTTGCACTTACATTATGCAAACTAGTACAATTATGCACTTTTACATTTGCTTTGGTTTGTGTTGGCATCAATCACCAAAAAGGGGGAGATTGAAAGGGAATTAGGCTTACACCTAGTTCCTAAATAATTTTGGTGGTTGAATTGCCCAACACAAATAAATGGACTAACTAGTTTGCTCTAGTGTATAAGTTATACAGGTGCCAAAGGTTCACACTTAGCCAATAAAAAGATCAAGTATTGGGTTCGACAAAAGAGCAAAGGGACAACCGAAGGCACCTCTGGTCTGGCGCACCGGACTGTCCGGTGTGCCACCGGACATGTCCGGTGCACCAGAGGACTCCGAACTCAAACTCGTCACCTTCGGAAAATTCCAGAGGCGACTCCGCTATAATTCACCGGACTGTCCGGTGTACACCGGACAGTGTCCGGTGCTCTAGGGAAGAGCGGCTTCAGGAACTCGCCAGCTTCGGGAATTCACTTCGGTCACCTCGCTATAATTCACCGGACATGTCCGGTGTACACCGGACTGTCCGGTGTAACAGCGGGGTGAAAGTCGCCTAGAGGGGGGGTGAATAGGGCGAAACTGAAATTCTCAAAAATAATCACAACTACAAGCCGGGTTAGCGTTAGAAATATAATAGAGTCCGCGAGAGAGGGCGCAAAACAAATCGCAAGAGAATAATGAAATGAGACACGCGGATTTATTTTACCGAGGTTCGGTTCTCTCAAACCTACTCCCCGTTGAGGAGGCCACAAAGGCCGGGTCTCTTTCAACCCTTACCCTCTCTCAAACGGTCCCTCGGACCGAGTGAGCTTTCTCTTCTCAATCACTTGGAACACAAAGTTCCCATAAGGACCACCACACGATTGGTGTCTCTTGCCTCAATTACAAGTGAGTGTTTGATCACAAGAAAGAATCAAGAAAGAAGAAAGCAATCCAAGCGCAAGAGCTCGAAAGAACACAAGCAAATCACTCTCTCTAATCGATAGGGCGTTGTGTGGAATTTGGAGAGGATTTGATCTCTTTGGTGTGTCTAGAATTGAATGCTAGAGCTCTTGTAAGTAGTTAGGAAGTGGAAAACTTGGATGCAATGAATGGTGGGTGGTTGGGGGTATTTATAGCCCCAACCACCAAACTAGCCGTTTGGTGAGGCTGTCTGTTCGATGGCGCACCGGACAGTCCGGTGCACACCGGACATGTCCGGTGCGACAGCCACGTCACCAAAGCCGTTGCAATTTGACCGTTGGAGTTCTGACTTCGGGGCACGCCTGGATGTCCGGTGCACACCGGACATGAACTGTAGATTGTCCGGTGCGCCTGCTCCCGCGTGCCTGACGACTGCGCGCTTCTGGCGCGCATTAAATGCGCTGCAGGTAGCCGTTGGCGCCGATATAGCCGTTGCCCCGCTGTTACACCGGACAGTCTGGTGTACACCGGACAGTCCGGTGAATTTTAGCGGAGCAGCCGAAGTGAAAACCCGAGGCTGGCGAGTTCCTGAGGCCGTTCTTCCTTGGAGCACTGGACATGTCCGGTGTACATCGGACAGTCCGGTGAATTATAGCGGAGTGGCCTTCGGAAATTCCCGAGAGTGAAGAGTTCTGTGCGCAGTTCCCTGGTGCACCGGACACTGTCTGGTGCGCCACCGGATAGTCCGGTGCGCCAGACCAGGGAGCCTTTCGGGATGCCTTTAGCTTTCTAATTTGAACCCAACTTTGGTCTTTTTAATTGGCTTGTTGTGAACCTTTTGCACCTGTATAACTTACACACTAGCAAACTAGTTAGTCCAATATTTGTGTTGGGCAATTCAACCACCAAAATTATTTAGGAACTAGGTGTAAGCCTAATTCCCTTTCAATCTCCCCCTTTTTGGTGATTGATGCCAACACAACCAAAGCAAATGTAAAAGTGCATAATTTGAACTAGTTTGCATAATGTAAGTGCAAAGGTTGCTTGGAATTGAGCCAATATAAATACTTACATGATGTGCATGGATTGTTTCTTTGTTTTTAACATATTGGACCACATTTGCACCACATGTTTTGTTTTGCAAATTCTTTTGTAAATTCTTTTCAAAATCCTTTTGCAAGATAGTCAAAGGTAAATGAATAAGATTTTTGCAAAGCATTTTCAAGTTTTGAAATTTTCTCCCTTTGATCCAAATGCTTTTCCTTTGACTAAACAAAACTCTCCCTAAATGAGATCCTCCTCTTAGTGTTCAAGAGGGTTTTGATATACCATTTTTGAAATACTACTTCCTCCCCCTTTTGAAATTGACCAATTTAAAAATCTCCAAATCTCCAAATTTTTAAAATTAGGTGGTGGTGCGGTCCTTTTGCTTTGGGCTCATATTTTCTCCCCCTTTGGCATGAATCGCCAAAAAACGGAATTATTAGAGCCCAACGAAGTACTTTCTCCTCCTTTGGTCATAAAATAAATGAGTGAAGATTATACCAAAGTTGGAGAGATGCTCGGAGTGACGGCGAAGGATGAGTAGTAGAGTGGAGTCGAAGCCTTTGTCTTCGCTAAAGACTCCAATTCCCTTTCAATATACCTATGACTTGGTTTGAAATACACTTGAAAACACATTAGTCATAGCATATATAAAAGAGATATGATCAAAGGTATATTTGTGTGCTATGTGTGCAAATTAGCAAAAGAAATTCCTAGAATCAAGAATATTTAGCTCATGCCTAAGTTTGGTAAAAGATTGTTCATCAAGAGGCTTGGTAAAGATATCGGCTAATTGATCTTTAGTGTTAATGTATGAAATCTCGATATCCCCCTTTTGTTGGTGATCCCGAAGAAAATGATACCGAATGGCTATGTGTTTAGTGCGGCTATGCTCAACGGGATTATTCGCCATGCGGATTGCACTCTCATTATCACATAGAAGAGGAACTTTGGTTAGTTTGTAACCATAGTCCCGCAGGGTTTGCCTCATCCAAAGCAATTGCGGACAACAATGGCCTGTGGCAATGTACTCGGCTTCGGCGGTAGAAAGAGCGACCGAATTTTGCTTCTTTGAAGCCCAAGACACCAAGGATCTTCCCAAGAACTGGCAAGTCCCCGATGTGCTCTTTCTATTAATCTTACATCCCGCCCAATCGGCATCCGAATAACCAATCAAATCAAATGTGGATCCCCGAGGGTACTAAAGCCCAAACTTAGGAGTATAAGCCAAGTATCTCAAGATTCGTTTTACGGCCGTAAGGTGTGATTCCTTAGGGTCGGCTTGGAATCTTGCACACATGCAAACGGAAAGCATAATGTCCGGTCGAGATGCACATAAATAAAGCAATGAACCAATCATCGACCGGTATACCTTTTGATCCACGGACTTACCTCCCGTGTCGAGGTCGAGATGCCCATTTTTTTCCATGGGTGTCTTGATGGGCTTGGCATCCTTCATTCCAAACTTGGTTAGGATGTCTTGAGTATACTTCGTTTGGCTAATGAAGGTGCCCTCTTGGAGTTGCTTGACTTGGAATCCTAGAAAATACTTCAACTCCCCCATCATCGACATCTCGAATTTCTTTGTCATGATCCTACTAAATTCTTCACATGTAGATTCGTTAGTAGACCCAAATATGATATCATCAACATAAATTTGGCATACGAACAAATCATTGTCAAGAGTTTTAGTGAATAAAGTAGGATCGGCTTTGCCGACTTTGAAGCCATTAGCAATAAGGAAATCTCTAAGGCATTCATACCATGCTCTTGGGGCTTGCTTGAGCCCATAAAGCGCCTTAGAGAGCCTATAAACATGGTTAGGGTACTCACTGTCTTCAAAGTCGGGAGGTTGCTCAACATAGACCTCCTCCTTGATCGGTCCATTGAGGAAGGCACTCTTCACGTCCATTTGGTAAAGCTTGAAGCCATGGTAAGTAGCATAGGCCAATAATATACGAATTGACTCAAGCCTAGCTACGGGTGCATAGGTTTCACCGAAATCCAAACCTTCGACTTGTGAATACCCCTTGGCCACGAGTCGAGCTTTGTTCCTTGTCACCACACCATGCTCGTCTTGTTTGTTGCGGAAGACCCACTTGGTTCCTACAACATTTTGGTTAGGACGTGGAACTAAATGCCATACCTCGTTCCTCGTGAAATTGTTGAGCTCCTCTTGCATTGCCATCACCCAATCCGAGTCTTGTAGTGCTTCCTCTACCCTGTGTGGCTCAATAGAGGAAACAAAAGAGTAATGCTCACAAAAATGTGCAACACGAGATCGAGTGGTTACCCCCTTATGAATGTTGCCGAGGATGGTGTCGACGGGGTGATCTCGTTGTATTGCTTGGTGGACTCTTGGGTGTGGCGGCCTTGGTTGTTCATCCTCCTTGTCTTCATCATTTGCGTCTCCCCCTTGATCATTGCCGTCGTCTTGAGGTAGCTCATCATTGTGTTCTTCATCTTTATCAACTTGAGCCTCGTCCTCATTTTGGGTTGGTGGAGATGCTTGCGTGGAGGAGGATGGTTGATCTTGTGCATGTGGAGGCTCTTCGGATTCCTTAGGACACACATCCCCAATGGACATGTTCCTTAGCGCGATGCACAGAGCCTGTTCTTCATCTATCTCATCAAGATCAACTTGCTCTACTTGAGAGCCGTTAGTTTCATCAAACACAACGTCACAAGAAACTTCAACAAGTCCTGAGGACTTGTTAAAGACTCTATATGCCCTTGTGTTTGAGTCATATCCTAGTAAAAAGCCTTCTACAGTTTTAGGAGCAAATTTAGATTTTCTACCTCTTTTGACAAGAATAAAACATTTGCTACCAAAAACTCTAAAATATGAAATATTTGGCTTTTTACCGGTTAGGAGTTCATAGGATGTCTTCTTGAGGATTCGGTGTAGATATAACCGGTTGATGGCGTAGTAGGCGGTGTTGACCGCCTCGGCCCAAAACCGATTCGGTGTCTTGTACTCATCAAGCATGGTTCTTGCCATGTCCAATAGAGTTCGATTCTTCCTCTCCACTACACCATTTTGTTGTGGAGTGTAGGGAGAAGAGAACTCATGCTTGATGTCCTCCTCCTCAAGGAAGCCTTCTATTTGTGAGTTTTTGAACTCCGTCCCGTTGTCGCTTCTAATTTTCTTGATCCTTAAGCCGAACTCATTTTGAGCCCGTCTCAAGAATCCCTTTAAGGTCTCTTGGGTATGAGATTTTTCCTGCAAAAAGAACACCCAAGTGAAGCGAGAATAATCATCCACGATAACTAGACAGTACTTACTCCCGCCGATGCTTATGTAAGCAATTGGGCCGAATAAATCCATGTGTAGGAGCTCCAGTGGCCTGTCACTAGTCATGATGTTCTTGTGTGGATGATGAGTGCCAACTTGCTTCCCGGCTTGGCATGCGCTACAAATCCTGTCTTTCTCAAAATGAACATTGGTTAGTCCTAAAATGTGTTCCCCCTTTAGAAGCTTATGAAGATTCTTCATTCCAACATGGGCTAGTCGGCGGTGCCAAAGCCAACCCAAGTTAGTCTTAGCAACCAAGCAAGTGTCGAGTTCAGCTCTATCAAAATCTACCAAGTATAGCTGACCCTCTAACACTCCCTTAAATGCTATTGAATCATCACTTCTTCTAAAGACAGTAACACCTACATCAGTAAATAGACAGTTGTAGCCCATTTGACATAATTGGGATACGGAAAGCAAATTGTAATCTAAAGAATCTACAAGAAAAACATTGGAAATAGTATGGTCAGGTGATATAGCAATTTTACCCAATCCTTTGACCAAACCTTGATTTCCATCCCCGAATGTGATAGCTCGTTGGGGATCTTGGTTTTTCTCATATGAGGAGAACATTTTCTTCTCCCCTTTCATATGGTTTGTGCACCCGCTGTCGAGTATCCAACTTGAGCCCCCGGATGCATAAACCTGCAAAACAATTTTAGTTCTTGACTTTAGGTACCCAAACGATTTTGGGTCCTTTGGCATTAGAAACAAGAACTTTGGGTACCCAAACACAAGTCTTGGAGCCCTTGTGTTTGCCCCCAACAAACTTGGCAACTACCTTGCCGGATTTGTTAGTAAGCACATATGATGCATCAAAAGTTTTGAATGAAATAGCATGATCATTTGATGCATTAGGAGTTTTCTTTCTAGGCAACTTGGCACGGGTTGGTTGCCTAGAGCTAGATGTCTCACCCTTATACATAAAAGCATGGTTAGGCCCAGAGTGAGACTTCCTAGAATGAGTTCTCCTAATTTTGCTCTCAGGATAGCCGACAGGGTACAAAATGTAACCCTCGTTATCCTGAGGCATGGGAGCCTTGCCCTTAACAAAGTTAGATAAATTCCTTGGAGGGGCATTAAGTTTGACATTGTCTCCCCTTTGGAAGCCAATGCCATCCTTGATGCCAGGGCGTCTCCCATTATAGAGCATACTTCTAGCAAATTTAAATTTTTCATTTTCTAAGTTATGCTCAGCAATCTTAGCATCTAATATTGCTATATGATCATTTTGTTGTTTAATTAAAGCCATGTGATCATGAATAGCATTGATATCAATATCTCTACATCTAGTACAAATAGAAACATGCTCAACATTAGATGTAGAGGGTTTGCAAGATTTTAGTTCTACAACCTTAGCATGCAACATATCATTCTTAGTTCTAAGGTCGGAAATAGTAGTATTGCAAATATCAAAATTTTTAGCCTTAGCAATCAAATTTTCATTTTCTATTCTAAGGCTAGCAAGAGAATCATTCAATTCATCAATCCTAGCAAGTAATTCAACATTATCATTTCTAGGATTGGAAGTTGAATCAATACAAACATGAGAATCAACCTTAGCAATTAATCTGGCATTTTCATTTCTAAGGTTGTTAATAGTGTCATGGCAAGTGCTTAGCTCACTAGATAGTTTTTGACATTTTTCTACTTCTAGAGCATAAGCATTTTTAACCTTAACATGTTTCTTGTTTTCTTTAATTAGAAAATCCTCTTGGGAATCCAAAAGGTCATCCTTTTCATGAATAGCACTAATCAATTCATTTAATTTTTCCTTTTGTTCCATGTTAAGGTTGGCAAAAAGGGTAAGCAAGTTATCCTCCTCATCACTAGCATTATCATCACTAGAGGATTCATATTTTGTGGAGGATTTAGATTTAACCTTCTTCCTTTTGCCGTCTTTTGCCATGAGGCACTTGTGGCCGACGTTGGGGAAGAGAAGCCCCTTGGTGACGGCGATGTTGGCGGCGTCCTCGTCGGAGGAGGACTCGGTGGAGCTCTCGTCGGAGTCCCACTCGCGGCACACGTGGGCATCGCCGCCCCTCTTCTTGTGGTACCTCTTCTTTTCTCTTCTCTTGCCCTTCTTGTCGTTGTCCCTGTCACTGTCACTTGATAATGGACATTTAGCTATAAAGTGACCGGGCTTACCACACTTGTAGCAAACCTTCTTGGAACGGGATTTGTAGTCTTTCCCCTTCCGTTGCTTGAGGATTTGGCGAAAGCTTTTGATGATTAAAGCCATCTCCTCATTATCGAGCTTGGAGGCGTCAATTGGTTGTCTATTTGGTGTAGACTCCTCCTTCTTCTCCTCCGTCGCCTTAAATGCCACCGGTTGTGCTTCGGACGTGGAGGGATCATCAAGCTCGTTGATCTTCCTTGAGCCCTTGATCATACATTCAAAGCTCACAAAATTCCCGATAACATCCTCGGGGGTCATTTGAGTATATCTTGGGTTGCCACGAATTAATTGAACTTGAGTGGGGTTAAGGAAAATGAGAGATCTTAGAATAACCTTAACCACCTCGTGGTCATCCCACTTCTTGCTCCCAAGGTTGCGCACTTGGTTCACCAAGGTCTTGAGCCGGTTGTACATATCTTGAGGCTCCTCCCCTTGGTGAAGACGGAAGTGACCGAGCTCCCCCTCGATCGTTTCCCGCTTGGTGATCTTGGTGAGTTCATCACCCTCGTGCGCGGTCTTGAGTAGGTCCCAAATCTCCTTTGCGCTCTTCAACCCTTGCACCTTGTTATATTCCTCCTTACTTAGAGAAGCAAGGAGTATGGTTGTAGCTTGAGAGTTGAAGTGCTCGATTTGGGCCACCTCGTCCTCATCATAGTCTTCATCCCCTACGGATGGTACCTGTACACCATACTCAACAACATCCCATATACTTTTGTGGAGTGAGGTTAGATGAAATCGCATTAAATCACTCCACATAGCATAGTCTTCACCATCAAACGTTGGTGGTTTGCCTAATGGGACGGAAAGTAAAGGTGTATGTTTAGGAATGCGAGGGTAGCGTAGGGGGATCTTACTATACTTCTTACGCTCTTGGCGCTTAGAAGTGACGGACGCCGCGTCGGAGCCGGAGGTGGATGTCGATGAAGAATCGGTCTCGTAGTAGACCACCTTCCTCATCCTCTTCTTCTTGTCCCCACTCCGATGCGGCTTGTGAGAAGAGGATTTATCCTTCTTCTCTTTGTGATGTGAAGAAGATATTTTCTCCTTCCCTTTGGAGGAGTCCTTATTCTTCTCTTCGTGGTGTGAAGAAGATCTTTTCTCCTTCCGTTTGGAGGAGTCCTTCTTCTTCTCCTTCCTCTTGGTGCGGAACTCTTCCGATGAAGTGCTCCCTTGGCTTGTAGTGGGCTTGTCGCCGGTCTCCATCTCCCTCTTGGTGTGATCTCCCGACATCACTTCGAGCGGTTAGGCTCTAATGAAGCATCGAGCTCTGATACCAATTGAAAGTCGCCTAGAGGGGGGGTGAATAGGGCGAAACTGAAATTCTCAAAAATAATCACAACTACAAGCCGGGTTAGCGTTAGAAATATAATAGAGTCCGCGAGAGAGGGCGCAAAACAAATCACAAGAGAATAATGAAGTGAGACACGCGGATTTGTTTTACCGAGGTTCGGTTCTCTCAAACCTACTCCCCGTTGAGGAGGCCACAAAGGTCGGGTCTCTTTCAACCCTTACCCTCTCTCAAACGGTCCCTCGGACCGAGTGAGCTTTCTCTTCTCAATCACTTGGAACACAAAGTTCCCGCAAGGACGACCACACGATTGGTGTCTCTTGCCTCAATTACAAGTGAGTGTTTGATCACAAGAAAGAATCAAGAAAGAAGAAAGCAATCCAAGCGCAAGAGCTCGAAAGAACACAAGCAAAACACTCTCTCTAATCGCTAGGGCGTTGTGTGGAATTTGGAGAGGATTTGATCTCTTTGGTGTGTCTAGAATTGAATGCTAGAGCTCTTGTAAGTAGTTAGGAAGTGGAAAACTTGGATGCGATGAATGGTGGGTGGTTGGGGGTATTTATAGCCCCAACCACCAAACTAGCCGTTTGGTGAGGCTGTCTGTTCGATGGCGCACCGGACAGTCCGGTGCACACCGGACATGTCCGGTGCGACAGCCGCGTCACCAAAGCCGTTGCAATTTGACCGTTGGAATTCTGACTTCGGGGCACGCCTGGATGTCCGGTGCACACCGGACATGAACTGTAGATTGTCCGGTGCGCCTGCTCCCGCGTGCCTGACGACTGCGCGCTTCTGGTGCGCATTAAATGCGCTGCAGGTAGCCGTTGGTGCCGATATAGCCGTTGCCCCGCTGTTACACCGGACAGTCCGGTGTACACCGGACAGTCCAGTGAATTTTAGCGGAGCAGCCGAAGTGAAAACCCGAGGCTGGCGAGTTCCTGAGGCCGTTCTTCCTTGGAGCACCGGACATGTCCGGTGTACACCGGACAGTCCGGTGAATTATAGCGGAGTGGCCTTCGGAAATTCCCGAGAGTGAAGAGTTCTGTGAGCAGTTCCCTGGTGCACCGGACACTGTCCGGTGCGCCACCGGACAGTCCGGTGCGCCAGACCAGGGAGCCTTTCGGGATGCCTTTAGCTTTCTAATTTGAACCCAACTTTGATCTTTTTAATTGGCTTGTTGTGAACCTTTTGCACCTGTATAACTTACACACTAGAGCAAACTAGTTAGTCCAATATTTATGTTGGGCAATTCAACCACCAAAATTATTTAGGAACTAGGTGTAAGCCTAATTCCCTTTCACGGGGCAACGACTATTTTGGCGCCAACGGCTACCTGCAGCGCATTAAATGCGCGCCAACGCGCGCAGAAGTGAGGCACGCGCGTCATGGCGCACCGGACACTCTACAGTGCATGTCCGGTGCACCACCGGACATCCAGGCGGGCCCAGAAGTTAGAGCTTCAACGGTCGAAACCCCAACGGCCTGGTGACGTGGCTGTCGCACCGGACATGTCTGGTGTGCACCGGACTGTCCGGTGCACCTTTCGACAGACAGCTCCACCAAACGGCTAGTTTGGTGGTTGGGGCTATAAATACCCCCAACCACCCCACATTCAAGTCATCCAAGTTTTTCACTTCTCAACCACTTACAAGAGCTAGGCATTCAATTCTAGACACACTCAAAGTGATCAAATCCTCTCCAACTCCACATAAGGCTTTAGTGATTAGCGAGAGAGATTTGTCGTGTTCTTTTGAGCTCTTGCGCTTGGATTGCTTCTTTTCTTTCTCACTTGTTCTTGTGATCAAAACTCAATTGTAACCGAGGCAAGAGACACCAATTGTGTGGTGGTCCTTGCGGGGAAGTTTTGTTCCCATTTGTGATTTGAGAAGAGAAGCTCACTCGGTCCGAGGGACCGTTTGAGAGAGGGAAAGGGTTGAAAAAGACCCGGCCTTTGTGGCCTCCTCAACGGGGAGTAGGTTTGCAAGAACCGAACCTCGGTAAAACAAATCAGCGTGTCCCACTCCGCATTTGCTCACGATTTGTTTTGCACCCTCTCTTTCGGACTCGTGTTTATTTCTAACGCTAACCCATCTCGTAGTTGTGTTTATATTTGTAAATTTCAGTTTCGCCCTATTCACCCCCCCCCCTCTAGGCGACTTTCACGGCTATAATTCACCGGACTGTCTGGTGTGCACCGAACAGTGTCCGGTGCGCCAACAGCTCCAAGTCTCCAATGGTCGGCTGCGCCAGAATATGAAAGAAATCCGCACCGGACAGTGTCCGGTGCGCCAGTCGACAGAAGGCAAGATTTGTCTTCCTGGATTGCTCTCAACGGCTCCTAGCTGCCTTGGGGCTATAAAAGGGACCCCCTAGGCGCATGGAGGAGAACACCAAGCATACTTTAAGCATCCTTGATCATTCACACTTCGTCTTTGCGCACTTGTTTGACATTCTTAGTGATTCGAGCTCCGTTCTAGTGAGAACTTTGTGATATTCATTTGAGCTCGAGTCTTGGCCGTGTGTGTGCATATTTGCTGTGGATTTGTGTGTGTTGCTTCCCTCCCTTAATCTAGTGCTTTCACTTTGATTCTCATTGTAAGGGCGAGATACTCCAAGTTGTGGAGATTCCTCGCAAACGGGAAAGAGTAAAGAAAAGAACACCGTGGTATTCAAGTTGATCATTGGATCACTTGAGAGGAGTTGAGTGCAACTCTCGTCCATTGGGACACCACAACGTGGAGTAGGCAAGTGTTGTACTTGGCCGAACCACGGGATAAATCCTCGTGTCTCTTGTGCTTGTTCTCACTGTGTCTATTGTGCTTCACAAGAGCTCTCCTTAGCCACTTGAGTTTATTGTGCTAACTCCTAATCAAGTTTGTGGCTTTGAGTTTCAAGTTTTTACAGGATCACTTATTCACCCCCCCCCTCTAGGTGCTCTCAATTGGTATCGGAGTCGTTCTCTTCGAAAAAGGGACTAATCGCCCGAAGAGATGGATCCTAAGGGCAAGGGGATGGTGATCAACAACGACAAGGAGAAGGAGTCCTTCATTAATGAGCCGAAAGACGACAAGCCCACTGACTCGGGCTCAAGTCATAAAAAGAAGGACGGGAAGAAGAAAAGACGCATCAAGAAGATTGTCTACTACGACGACTGCGACGAGTCTTCTTCTTCCCAAAAGGACGATGACGACAACGACTACGAGAAAAAGAAGATGGTTAATTCAAACTTTTCCTTTGATTATTCTCGTATTCTGCAAAGTTCCAATGCTCATTTGCTTTCCATTCCCCTCGGTAAACCCCCTCACTTTGATGGAGAGGACTACGGATTTTGGAGTCACAAAATGCGTAGCCACTTGTTCTCTCTCCATCCAAGTATATGGGAGATAGTAGAAAATGGAATGCACTTTGATAGTACGGATAGTCCCATGTTCATCAATGAACAAATTCATATAAATGCACAAGCTACTACTGTTCTTTTAGCGTCATTGTGCAGGGATGAATACCATAAGGCGAGCGGCTTGGATAACGCCAAGCAGATTTGGGACACCCTCAGGATCTCTCATGAGGGAAATGACGTCACCATGCTCACCAAGATGGAGTTGGTGGAGGGCGAACTTGGGAGATTCGCAATGATCAGGGGAGAGGAGCCAACCCAAACATACAACAGGCTCAAGACCCTCGTCAACAAAATCAGGAGCTATGGAAGCACGCGATGGACGGACCACGACGTCGTCCGCCTAATGCTAAGGTCTTTCACTGTCCTTGATCCACATCTTGTAAACAATATTCGTGAAAATCCTAGGTACACCAAGATGTCGCCCGAAGAAATACTTGGAAAGTTCGTAAGCGGGCGGATGATGATCAAGGATGCAAGATACGTCGATGAGGCGTTGAATGGTCCAATTCATGAGCCTCAAGCCATTGCTCTCAAGGCAACAAATAGCAAGGAGGCGCTACCTAGCAAGGTGGCACAAGTTGAGGTGGCGGGGCTCAATGAGGAAGAAATGGCCCTCATCATCAAGCGCTTCAAGACGGCGCTAAAGGGCCGCAAGGAGCATCCCAAAAAGAACAAAACGAAGGGAAAGCGCTCCTGCTTCAAGTGCGGTAAGGTTGGTCACTTTATTGCTAATTGTCCCGACAATGATAGTGACCAGGAACAAGGAAAGAATGGGAAAAGAGAGAACAAGAAGGTTTACAAGAAGGCTAAAGGCGAGGCACACCTTGGAAAGGAGTGGGATTCGGGTTGCTCTTCATCCGACTCCGACGACGAAGGACTCGCCACCACCGCCTTCAACAAATCGTCTCTCTTCCCCAACAAGCATCACACCTGCCTCATGGAAAAGGAGAAGAAGGTAAGTACTCGAAATGCAATTACATATGCCTCTTCAAGTGATGATGAATCTAGCGATGATGAAGTAGACTATGCTAGTTTATTCAAAGGATTAGATAGAACTAAAATTGATAAGATCAATGAATTAATTGATGCTTTGAATGAGAAAAATAGACTTTTAGAAAAGCAAGAAGATCTTTTATATGAAGAGCATGATAAATTTGTAAGTGCACAAAATTCTCTTGCGTTAGAAGTTAAAAGAAATGAAATGCTTTCATGTGAATTGTCTACATGCCATGAATCTATTTCTAGCTTAAAGAGTATCAATGATGACTTGAATGCTAAACTAGAAATAGCTAATAAATCAACCTCTTGTGTAGAACATGTTGTGATTTGCAATAGGTGTAAAGATTTTAATGTTGATGCTTGTAGTGAACACCTAGTTTCCATTTCTAAATTAAAGGATGAAGTGGCTAGTCTTAATGCTCAACTTAAGACTAGCAAAAGTGAATTTGATAAACTAAAATTTGCAAGGGATGCCTACGCGATTGGTAGACACCCCTCAATTAAGGATGGACTTGGCTTTAAGAGGGAAGCCAAGAACTTAACAAGTCATAAGGCTCCCATCTCCGCCAAGGAGAAAGGGAAGGCCCCTATGGCTAATAGTTCTCAAAAGAACCATGCTTTCATGTACCATGATAGGAGATATTCTAGGAATGTTCATAGAAGTTATGATGCTTTTGATTCTCATGTCATGATTGCTTCAAGTTCTTCTATTATACATGATAGAAATTTGGCTAGGAAAAATGTTGTTCATCATTTGCCTAGAAGAAATGTTGTTCATGTACTTAGGAAAGTAAGTAATGAACATTCTACAATTTACCATACTTGCAATGCTTCCTTTGCTATTTGTAGAAAGGATAAGAAAGTGGTTGCTAGGAAATTAGGGGCAAAATGCAAGGGAGACAAAACTTGCATTTGGGTTCCTAAGACTATTGTCACTAACCTTGTAGGACCCAACAAGAGTTGGGTACCTAAGACCCAAGCCTAATTTGCCTTGCAGGTCTATGCATCCGGGGGATCAAGTTGGATTATCGACAGTGGATGCACAAACCACATAACGGGGGAGAAGAAAATGTTCACCTCCTACGTCAAGAATAAAGATTCCCAAGATTCAATCATATTCGGTGACGGGAATCAAGGCAAGGTTAAAGGCTTAGGCAAGATTGCCATATCAAATGAGCACTCTATCTCCAATGTATTTTTAGTAGAGTCGCTAGGTTATAATCTTTTGTCGGTTAGTCAATTGTGTAATATGGGATATAATTGCTTTTTCACAAATGTAGATGTGTCTGTCTTTAGAAGGAGTGATGGTTCATTAGCTTTTAAGGGTGTACTAGATGGCAAACTCTATTTAGTTGACTTTGCAAAGGAGGAAGTTGGTCTAGATGCATGCTTAATTGCTAAGACTAGCATGGGCTGGTTGTGGCATCGCCGTCTACCACATGTGGGAATGAAGAACATTCACAAACTTCTAAAGGGAGAACATGTGTTAGGTCTAAAAAATGTGCATTTTGAAAAAGATAGACCTTGTGCAGCTTGTCAAGCAGGTAAACAAATGGGAAGTGCTCATCACATCAAGAACGTGATGACTACATCAAGACCCCTGGAGCTGCTGCATATGGACCTCTTCGGACCCGTCGCCTACCTCAGCATCGGGGGAAGTAAGTATGGTTTAGTAATTGTTGATGATTTTTCCCGCTTCACTTGGGTATTCTTTTTGCAGGATAAATCTGAAACCCAAGGGACCCTCAAGCGCTTCCTAAGGAGAGCTCAAAATGAGTTTGAGCTCAAGGTAAAGAATATAAGGAGCGACAACGGGTCCGAGTTCAAAAACCTTCAAGTGGAGGAGTACCTTGAGGAGGAAGGAATCAAGCACGAGTTCTCCGCTCCCTACACACCACAGCAAAATGGTGTGGTAGAGAGGAAGAACATGACGCTTATAGACATGGCGAGGACAATGCTTGGAGAATTCAAGACACCCGAGCGGTTTTGGTCGGAAGCTGTGAACACGGCTTGCCACGCCATAAACCGGGTCTACCTTCATTGCCTCCTCAAGAAGACATCATACGAGCTACTAACCGGTAACAAACCCAACGTTTCGTATTTTCGAGTCTTTGGGAGTAAATGCTACATTCTGGTGAAGAAAGGTAGAAATTCAAAATTTGCTCCCAAAGCTGTAGAAGGGTTTTTGTTAGGTTATGACTCAAATACAAAGGCATATAGAGTCTTCAACAAATCATCGGGTTTGGTTGAATTCTCTAGCGACGTTGTATTTGATGAGACTAATGGCTCTCCAAGAGAGCAAGTTGAGCTTGATGATGTAGGTGAGGATGATGTTCCAACGGACGCGATTCGTACCATGGCGATTGGAGACGTGCGACCGCAGGAACACAAGGAACAAGATCAGCCTTCTTCCTCAACAACGGTGCACCCCCAACCCAAGATGATGGACAGGTACCTCAAGAGGAGGCGTGTGATCAAGGGAGAGCACAAGATGTCCAAGTTGAAGAGGAAGAAGCACCACAGGCCCCTCCAACTCAAGTTCGAGCGATGATTCAAAGGAACCATCCTGTCGACCAGATTTTGGGTGACATTAGCAAGGGAGTAACCACTCGCTCTAGTTTAGTTAATTTTTGTGAGCATTACTCTTTTGTCTCTTCTATTGAGCCTTTCAGGGTAGAAGAGGCCTTGCTAGATCCGGACTGGGTGTTGGCCATGCAGGAAGAGCTCAACAACTTTAAGCGTAATGAAGTTTGGACACTGGTGCCGTGTCCCAAGCAAAATGTTGTGGGAACCAAGTGGGTGTTCTGCAACAAACAAGACGAGCACGGGGTGGTGACGAGGAACAAGGCTTGACTTGTGGCAAAAGGTTATGCCCAAGACGCAGGTTTGAACTTTGAGGAGACTTTTGCTCCTGTGGCTAGGCTAGAGTCAATTCATATTTTGTTAGCCTATGCCGCTCACCATTCTTTCAGGTTGTACCAAATGGACATAAAGAGCGCTTTCCTCAATGGGCCAATCAAGGAGGAGGTGTACGTGGAGCAACCCCTGGCTTTGAGGACGAACGGTACCCCGCCACGTGTGTAAGCTCTCTAAGGCGCTCTATGGACTTAAGCAAGCCCCAAGAGCATGGTATGAATGCCTTAGAGACTTTTTAATTGCTAATGCTTTTAAGGTTGGGAAAGCCGATTCAACTCTTTTCACTAAGACATGTGATGGTGACTTATTTGTGTGCCAAATTTATGTCGATGACATAATATTTGGTTCTACTAACCAACAGTCTTGTGAAGAGTTTAGCAGGGTGATGACTCAAAAGTTTGAGATGTCGATGATGGGCGAGTTGAACTACTTCCTTGGGTTCCAAGTGAAGCAACTCAAGGACGGCACTTTCATTTCCCAAATGAAGTATACGCAAGACTTGCTCAAGCGGTTTGGGATGAAGGACGCCAAGCCCGCAAAGACTCCCATGGGAACTGACGGACACGTCGACCTCAACAAAGGAGGTAAGTCCGTTGATCAAAAAGCATACCAGTCCATGATAGGTTCCTTGCTTTATTTATGTGCTAGTAGACCGGATATTATGCTTAGCGTATGCATGTGTGCTAGATTTCAATCCGATCCAAGGGAGTGTCACTTAGTGGCTGTGAAGCGAATTCTTAGATATTTAGTCGCTACGCCTTGCTGGATATTCAGACTCCGATTGTGCTGGATGTAAGGTCGATAGGAAGAGTACATCAGGGACGTGCCAATTCCTAGGAAGGTCCCTGGTGTCATGGAGTTCTAAGAAACAAACCTCCGTTGCCCTATCCACCGCTGAGGCCGAGTACATTGCCGCAGGACAGTGTTGCGCGCAACTACTTTGGATGAGGCAAACCCTCAGGGACTTTGGCTACAATCTGAGCAAAGTCCCACTCCTATGTGACAATGAGAGTGTTATCCGCATGACGGACAATCCTGTTGAGCACAGCCGCACAAAGCACATTGACATCCGGCATCACTTTTTGAGAGACCACCAGCAAAAGGGAGATATCGAAGTGTTCTATATTAGCACCGAGAACCAGCTAGCCGATATCTTTACCAAGCCTTTAGATGAGAAGACCTTTTGCAGGCTGCGTAGTGAGCTAAATGTCTTAGACTCGCGGAACTTGGATTGATTTAGCATACATGTGTCTTATGCTTTGATCATGTTCCCTTATGCATATTGTTGTTTATTTATGGTGCTCAAGTTGTACAAACTCTCCCCGGACCTTAAAAGTCCATGTGTGAGTGATGCACACATTTAGGGGGAGATATGCTACAACTTGACCCTTTGAGACTAACCATGTGTTTGAGCTTGCTTGATTTAGTCTCAAAGGTGGATTGAAAGGGAAATGGTGAACTTGGACCATGCAAGAATTCCACTACACTCCGATGAGAGGGTAACTCACTCCAAGTTCATCTCCATATTCTTATTGCCTTTGTACTCTTATTTGAAGATTTTGGTGAGGCAATGAGGTTTAAGGGCCAAGATTGATCCCGTTTTGGTGCTTGATGCCAAAGGGGGAGAAAATAAGGCCAAAGCAAGAAATGGATCAGCTACCACTTGAGAATTTTGAAAATAGTAGAGTAGAGTTTTGTTTTGTCAAAATACTCTTATTGTCTCTTAGTGCTAAAAGTCTGTCTCTTGTGGGGAGAATGCTTGATTATGGGAAAAAGGGGAAGTTTTTGAATTCTTGATCAATTTCTCTTGGAATACCTCTCTCTATGCCTCAACAAGTGATTTTGACTTAAAGATAGGAAATTGAGTTTGATTTGCAAAAACAAACCAAGTGGTGGCAAAGAATGATCCAAATATGCCAAATTTGAATCAAAACAAATTTGTGTTCTCAATTGCATTGTTGTTGCACTTCCTTTAGTTGCTTTTTGTTGTGTTGGCATAAATCACCAAAAAGAGGGAGATTGAAAGGGAAATGTGCCCTTGGGCCATTTCTAAGTATTTTGGTGATCAAGTGCCAACACAAATGGCTTAATGTGAAACTATGCCGAATGGTGGAAGGAGTACAAAGTCAACACAAAGGTATGATTCTAGACTTAGTACATTGGTTTTTGTGTACTAACATATTTGTCTAAGTGCTAGAATCAGAGAAAATACAATTAGAAAAGACTTGGCTTGAGCAGCCAAAGACTCTGCTCAGTCTGGGTGCACCGGACTGTCCGGTAGTGCACCAGACAGTGTCTGGTGGTGCACCGGACAGTTGTGCGCCAGGCTAGCATCTGATCAACTGGCTGCTCCCGGGTCTCAACGGTGGCGTACGGCTATAAATCACTGGACTGTCCGGTGGTGCACCGGACAGTGTCCGGTGAGTCGGCTACGGCGAAGTCGCCGCTCTCTGGAACCAAGTCAACAGCGTACGGCTATAATTCACCGGACTGTCCGGTGTGCACCGGACAGTGTCCGGTGCGTCAACGGCTCCAAGTCTCCAACGGTCAGCTGTGCCAGAATAGGAAAGAAATCCGCACCGGATAGTGTCTGATGGTGTACCGGACTGTCCGGTGCGCCAGTCAACAGAAGGCAAGATTTGCCTTCCTGGATTGCTCTCAACAGCTCCTAGCTGCCTTGGGGCTATAAAAGGGACCCCTAGACGCATGGAGGAGAACACCAAACATACTTTGAGCATCCTTGATCATTCACACTTCGTCTTTGCGCACTTGTTTGACATTCTTAGTGATTCGAGCTTCGTTCTAGTGAGAACTTTGTGATATTCATTTGAGCTCGAGTCTTGGCCGTGTGTGTGCGTATTTGCTGTGGATTTGTGTGTGTTGCTTCCCTCCCTTACTCTAGTGCTTTCACTTTGATTCTCATTGTAAGGGCGAGAGACTCCAAGTTGTGGAGATTCCTTGCAAACGGGAAAGAGTAAAGAAAAGAAGAACACCGTGGTATTCAAGTTGATCATTGGATCACTTGAGAGGAGTTGAGTGCAACTCTCGTCCACTGGGACGCCACAACGTGGAGTAGGCAAGTGTTGTACTTGGCCGAACCACGGGATAAATCCTCGTGTCTCTTGTGCTTGTTCTCACTGTGTCTATTGTGCTTCACAAGAGCTCTCCTTAGCCACTTGAGTTTATTGTGCTAACTCCTAATCAAGTTTGTGGCTTTGAGTTTCAAGTTTTTACAGGATCACCTATTCACCCCCCTCTAGGTGCTCTCAAAACCCTTCATCATACACATTTTGAAAAACATTTTCTTTTGAAAACTCACACCTTTTCTCAAATCATTTGTAACAAATATATCAAGTATTGATTGCGGCAAGCGGCTTGGGTGGCCTTAATAACTTGTCTCAAAATTATATCATGCATAAAATAACATGCTGAGGGTTGTGGTTGAAAAATCATAGGTAATTTATGCATCAAAGGGATCTAGTGAGCTTGTCGTGCTTATCCGGCGAAGGGGGAAGGGGAGCTCGCGGAACTGGCTTCTAGCTCCACTGCCTGCGTAGACTTGCAGATCTAGCCTCCACAAGACGGCACGAACGCTCCGATAACTATGCAACATGAACAAGCAAACAACAAACCAGCAAGTATACCAACAAATATTTAGTATAGTGGTCAGAATAGCGATATATGGATGGGCAGAGTCTTGAGTAGGATCTGTGTCATGTGGTGTTGAGGTACTACTAGTGGTGGAGCGGAGGTGCTTACTAAGAGGGTGGACTGGAGGCGAAGCGACACTATGCGTGTAGCCGGCAAAGCGGAGTAACTGAGTGGGTGGGGTGTTTGCCTTGGCTGAGGGTGTTAAGTGTGTGGAGTGGGAGAGGGTAGCTGGGTGTATTTATAGCTGGGAGTATGTGGTATAGCTCAGTGAAGTTCACTATTGGTGAGAATAGTGACGAAAGAATCGTCTGACTTAGTATGGACAGGAGAGTTATAGGCAGAATATGGGACAAAAGTATTTTGGGAGTTTTCTGGAATATGAACCATGCTTAAGGGATGACATGGTTGGATAGGGAATAGTTTGACAAGAATTTTAGAAACAATAATGACTGAAATCTGAGTTTGGATGGAGGAGTTTTGGATTTTATAATCATAGGGAGAAAAAGAAAAGGAAAGGGATATTCTTGGAATATTCTAGAATTTGAATATTTAGAGATATTTGGAAAATCAAAAATACAAATGTATTTTTGAGCGGGATGCGAGGAATTATTTTTGGGCTTTTGTTGGGCAGGGGTTTATGTTGGTGGAAACTGTTCCGACCCACTGTGTCACATCAGACAGCAGTGAGGCGAGACCCAAATAGCTGGAATGTTGTGGTATTCTGGTCCGAGTGGGTTGTGGTATCTTGGGCCAGGTTTTATAGGATTGAAGACGTATCCATACAAACATGGTTCACCTTTCTTTTTGGAAGTCTGGTTTGAAAGAATCCCAAAGTTAAGCGTGCTCAACTTGGAGAAATCTGGGATGGGTGACCAGATGGGAAGTTCCCTCCTGGAAGGAAAATCACAGTCACCAGAGTTCGTATGACTGGAATATGGGTCTGGCTGGTCTTAGATGGACTGGGCAGCATGACGGATGAGTAGTTGAAATTTGGGGTAATCAGATGATCGATGAATAGTAACGATGAATAGTGATGGTGAATAGTTCGTATGAACGAACGATGAACGATGAATAGGAACTATGAATGAACGATGAACGATCGAATGATCGAACGAACGAACGATCGGAATTTCGGCAGCATAACGGCAAGAAAAAGATTATTTGGACGAACGAACGGATAAACAATCGAACGATCAAACGAACGGACGAACGAACCATGAACGATCGGACGAACGATCGAACGATCGGACGAACGAACGAACAAACTAAGAACAGGTGGACGAACGATCGAAGAACGACCGAACGATCCTTGTGCTAGTGTGTGCTTGTGTGGGAAGTGGAGTGGGAGTGGGCATGTGGGGGGAAGTGGAGAGAGTTGCCATGAAATGGCTTGGGGTGGGATGAGAGGAGGCCCTTGCCCCTCTATTTATAGCCATGGCGGGGGATTAGGGGGAGGGATGAGAGGATTAGTGGGAGGATGAGAGGATCAGTGGGAGATTAGCATGGATTTGTCTTATATGAGTGTAATTAGCTTGTAGAGCTCACCGTATGACACCGGAGAAAATATTTGTAGGGACTTGAAAAATGATTCTGAAGGTATTTCTCAAAAAGAAAATACTTGGAGATATATCGGTGGAATATTTGGTCAGTATTTCTGAAAGAGTTTGAGGGTGATCATTGGGGAAATATTTGTAGGATATTTTGAGGAGGATTTTAGAGAAAATATAGACCACTATAATTTTATTTGTTGATATCAACTCGCAAACAAACATTTTGAAATGAAATTTGGAATTCATTTTGAATTTAGAGCGAGTTTGAGAAAATTCCAAGATTTGAATTTTTGGGATGCTACAAATCTACCCCACTTAAAAGGAATCTCGTCCTCGAGATTCGGCTTAGAAGGGTTATGGGTATAGCTTTACTTTAGCTACATATCTTCACTTTGCAACTCTTCGAGGAGATGGAACTTCAACAAGATCTGGCCTTGAGGAGCATCTGGTTGCTGATTGCAAACGCTGATTCTGGCTACTCAAAGATCATCTTCAGGCTTCTAGGTTTCGCTTGGCAGCTAGCTTATTGAAGAAGCATCGATGCCAACACACAAACCTTCCTCTTGTGAACTCCCACATAGATTTCTTCTTTGATTGGTCTTCTAGTGCTTCATCAACAAAACTTGGGTGACCACTTCTCATCCAGAAACTTATATGCTTTGATGATCTGGTCCTCCACAAGCTTGCTACAGGCCTTCTTTTTTTTCTCCATAGCAGGAACCTTACTGGAACACTACCCCACTTAAAAAGAATGAGGGTAGATCTCTTGAATCTTGGGGATTTGAACTCTTTGAAGTACCTCATAACAAGGGTGTTACGGGGCCTTCTTCTGCTGTTGCTGCTTGAGCAGGCTGCAGAGAAATGACTGACATAGGGTTGATTCTGGGACAACCTTCTTCTCATCTTCTCTTCACTATCTTCTTTTCACTGCCCCTTTCTTTCTCTTTGCTCTTCCCACTAGAGGATTCTATCAAAGAGTATTACCATCATACAGATGAGGAAACCAAAGACTATGAACCATGTACAATAGTCTTCAACCCAAGAATCACCAAGCATTGTGATCTTAGGGGCGAGTGAGTGGAAAAATGGAGTTGCTTGCGATTTGGCAGAGGGGATTTTATCAGGACTGTTTTGCTTTGAGCGAGATGGGGATTGAGGGAGCTGGTGGGGGGATTTTATAGGCGAGCGATATGCAAGGGTGTGGAGTGGTGGTGATGGAGCAGGTGCTATGCGGCAGCGGGTGCGATGGAGGGGGGCCTGTTGCCGGCGACAATGGCGGCGGTGGGTGCGCTGCAAAGGGGTGTGGGGAGGTGGTAGTGCGCATGGAGGCGGGCACGCGTGCGGGGGGCACGGGTGGGTGGTGGGGTCGATGACCCTGATGTTTGTGGACTCTGGTTCTAAGAATCTTTGCCTCTCTGTATGGTAATAACTTCTTCTGTCCTCTTTTTCTGTTTACTTTGACTCAGGGGCAGTGCTTTGATTCTCACGGTCGGTCCTTTTGACTGAGCGGCTGGACTGGTTGCTTCTGTAGCTTATTCTAAGCTTCAAGGGTAAGCTTCTCGGTATCTTCTTGGGTAAGACACTTTTCTCTTCAGATGGGTTAAGATGAGAATGGAAGAATAAGGTGAGGATTGGATCTAATTTGTGATCTATGTTTTTAGAGAAAACCTTTCTTAAAAGAAATAAAACACACAAGCTCAGCAATGATGAAAGGGAAATGTGCCTTTGGGCCATTTCTAAGTATTTTGGTGATTTAGTGTCCAACACAAGTGTCTAAGTGTAAAATGGTGGACAAAGTACAAATAAAGGATAAAGGTATGTTTCTCAGACTTAGTACATTGTTTTAGAGACTAATGTATTGTGTCTAAGTGCTGGAAACAGGAAAAGACCAATTGAAAATGCCTTGGCTCGAGCAACCAAGACTCTGCTCAGTCTGGGTGCACCGGACTGTCCGGTGGCTCACCGGACAGTGTCCGGTGTCCGGTGCACCAGGCTGGCTCGAGCGAAGTGGCCGCTCTTGGGAATTCACCGGCGACGTACGGCTATAATTCACCGGACTGTTCGGTGTGCACCGGACTGTCCGGTGAGCCAACGGTCGGCAGGGCCAATGGTCGGCCGCGCGATCTGCGCGGGACACGTGGCCGAGCCAACGGCTAGAAGGAGGCACCGGACTGTCCGGTGCGCCAACGGCTCTCAGGCTGCCAACGGTCGACTGTGCCATTTTTGGAAGGAAATCGGGCACCGGACAGTGTCCGGTGTGCACCGGACTGTCCGGTGCGCCAGTCGACAGAAGGCAAGATTAGCCTTACTAGATTGCTCTCAACGGCTCCTAGCTGCCTTGGGGCTATAAAAGGGACCCCTAGGCGCATGGAGGAGTACACCAAGCATTCCTACAACATTCCTAAGCACCAAGACATCGATTCCACGTCTTTGATTCTTTGCGATAGCAATTAGAGCTCTAGTTGAGTGGTGAACTCATTGAGTTGTGTTGTGAGCTCTCATTGCAACTTGTGTGTGTGGTGTTGCTGTGATTTCTTGTCTTGAGTGCGTTGCTAATCCCTCCCTTGCTCTGTGCTTCTTTGTGAATTTTAAGTGTAAGGGCGAGAGGCTCCAAGTTGTGGAGATTCCTCGCAAACGGGATTGAGAAAAAGCAAGCAAAACACCGTGGTATTCAAGTGGGTCTTTGGACCGCTTGAGAGGGGTTGATTGCAACCCTCGTCCGTTGGGACGCCACAACGTGGAGTAGGCAAGCGTTGGTCTTGGCCGAACCACGGGATAACCACCGTGCCATCTCTGTGATTGATCCTTGTTGGTTATTGTGTTTTGTTGAGAATTTCTCTCTAGCCACTTGGCAATTATTGTGCTAACGATTAACCAAGTTTTGTGGCTTAAGTTTTCAAGTTTCACAGGATCACCTATTCACCCCCCCCTCTAGGTGCTCTCAATTGGTATCGGAGCGGTTCTCTTCACAAAGGGACTAACAGCCCAAAGAGATGGATCCTAAGGGGAAGGGAATCGTGATCAACGACAAAGAGAAGGAATCCTTCGTCAACGAGCCGAAGGATGACAAGCCTATCGACTCTGGCTCGGGCCATAGACAAAAGGATGGGAAGAAGAAGAAGACAAGGCGCATCAAGGAAATTGTCTACTACGACGACAGCGATGAGTCTACTTCTTCCCAAAAGGACGACGACCACAACGACTACGAGAGAAGGAAACCAGTTAATTCGAACTTTTCTTTTGACTACTCTCATATTCCACAAAGTTCAAATTCACATTTGCTCTCCATTTCTCTCGGCAAGCCTCCACACTTTGATGGGGAGGACTACGGATTTTGGAGCCACAAAATGCGTAGTCACCTATTCTCTCTCCATCCTAGTATATGGGAGATTGTAGAGAGTGGAATGCACTTTGATAGTACGGATAGTCCCATGTTCATTAATGAGCAAATACATAAGAATGCACAAGCTACTACTGTTCTTCTAGCTTCTTTGTGCAGGGATGAATACCACAAAGTGAGCGGCTTGGATAACGCCAAGCAAATATGGGACACCCTCAAGATCTCTCATGAGGGGAACGATGTCACCTTGCTCACCAAGATGGAGTTGGTGGAGGGCAAGCTTGGACGGTTCGCGATGATAAGGGGCGAGGAGCCAACCCAAACAAACAACCGGCTCAAGACCCTTATCAACAAAATAAGGAGCTACGGAAGCACGCGATGGACGGACCACGACGTCGTCCGACTAATGCTAAGGCCCTTTACCATTCTTGATCCTCATTTGGTGAATAATATTCGTGAGAATCCCAGGTACACCAAAATAAGAACTCAAAATTGTATTGATTCAAATTTGACATATATGGATCATCCTTTGCCACCACTTGGTTTGTTTTTGCAAATCTAACTCAAATTCTTTTGACAAGAGAGACAATAAAAGAGTTTTGACAAACCAAAAGCTCTAATCTACTATTTTCTAAATTTCTCAAGTGGTAGCTGATCCATCTATTGCTTTGGCCTTTATTTTCTCCCCCTTTGGCATCAAGCACCAAAACGGGATCAATTTTGGTCCTTTAACCCCATTGCCTCACCAAAATCTTCAAATAAGAACACAAAGGCAATAAGAGTACATGAGATGAACTTGGAATAAGTTACCCTCTCATCGGAGTGCAGTGGAAGTCTTGCATGGTCCAAGTCCACCTTTTCCCTTTCAATCCTCTTTTGAGACTAAAACAACTAAACTCAAGAATATGGTTAGTCTCAAAGGGTCAAGTTGTAGCACATCTCCCCCTAAATATGTGCATCACTTGCAAAAAGGACTTGTGAGGTCCAGGGAGTGTTTGTACAACTTGAGCACCACAATAAGCAACAAAATGCAGAATGAACATGATCAAAGGCATAAACACATGTATGCTACAATTCAATCCAAGTTCCGCGAATCTAAGATATTGAGCTCACTATGCAGCCTGCAAAAGGTCTTCTCATCTAGAGGCTTGGTAAAGATATCGGCTAGCTGGTTCTCGGTGCTAACATGAAACACTTCGATATCTCCCTTTTGCTGGTGGTCTCTCAAAAAGTGATGTCGGATGTCAATGTGCTTTGTGCGGCTGTGCTCAACAGGATTTTCCGCTATTCGGATAGCACTCTCATTGTCACATAGGAGTGGGACTTTGCTCAGATTGTAGCCAAAGTCCTGGAGGGTTTGCCTCATCCAAAGTAGTTGCGCGCAACACTGTCCTGCGGCAACGTACTCGGCCTCAGCGGTGGATAGGGCAACGGAGGTTTGTTTCTTAGAGTTCCATGACACCAGGGACCTTCCTAAGAATTGGCACGTCCCCGATGTGCTCTTCCTATCGACCTTACATCCAGCATAGTCGGAATCCGAGTACCCAATCAAGTCAAAGTTCGACCCTTTGGATACCAGATCCCGAAGCAAGGCGTAGCGACTAAATATCTAAGAATTCGCTTCACCGCCACTAAGTGACACTCCTTAGGATCAGACTGAAATCTAGCACACATGCATACGCTAAGCATAATATCCGGTCTACTAGCACATAAATAAAGCAAAGAACCTATCATGGATCGGTATGCTTTTTGATCAACGGACTTACCACCTTTGTTGAGGTCGGTGTGTCCGTCGGTTCCCATCGGCGTCTTTGCGGGCTTGGCGTCCTTCATCCCAAACCTTTTTAGCAAATCTTGTGTGTACTTCGTTTGGGAGATAAAGGTGCCGTCCTTGAGTTGCTTCACTTGGAACCCAAGGAAGTAGTTCAACTCGCCCATCATTGACATCTCAAATTTTTGTGTCATCACCCTGCTAAACTCCTCACAAGACTTTTGGTTAGTAGAACCAAATATTATGTCATCGACATAAATTTGGCACACAAAAAGATCACCATCGCAAGTCTTAGTAAAAAGAGTTCGATCGACTTTCCCGACCTTGAAAGCATTAGCAATTAAAAAGTCTCTAAGGCATTCATACCATGCTCTTGGGGCTTGCTTAAGTCCATAGAGCGCCTTAGAGAGCTTACACACGTGGTCGGGGTACCGTTCATCCTCGAAGCCAGGGGGTTGCTCCACGTACACCTCCTCTTTGATCGGCCCGTTGAGGAAAGCGCTCTTCACATCCATTTGGTACAACCTGAAAGAATGGTGAGCGGCATATGCTAGCAAGATACGAATTGATTCTAGCCTAGCCACAGGAGCAAAAGTCTCCTCAAAGTCCAAACCTGCGACTTGGGCATAACCTTTTGCCACAAGTCGAGCCTTGTTCCTTGTCACCACCTCGTGCTCGTCCTGTTTGTTGCGGAACACCCACTTGGTTCCCACAACATTTTGCTTGGGACGAGGCACCAGTGTCCAAACTTCATTGCGCTTGAAATTGTTGAGTTCCTCCTGCATGGCCAACACCCAGTCTGGATCTAGCAAGGCCTCTTCTACCCTGAAAGGCTGAATAGAAGAGACAAAGGAGTAATGCTCACAAAAATTAACTAATCTTGAACGAGTAGTTACTCCCTTGCTAATATCACCCAAAATTTGGTTGATGGGATGATCCCTTTGAATCGTCGCTCGAACTTGGGTTGGAGGTGCCTGAGGTACTTCTTCCTCTTCAACTTGAACATCCTGTGCTCCCCCTTGATCATGCGCCTCCACTTGAGGTACCTGTTCGTCGTCTTGGGATGGGGGAAGCACCATAGTTGAGGAAGACGGTTGATCTTGCTCCAAATGTTCCTGAGGCCGTACATCTCCAATCGCCATGGTGCGTATCGCGGCCGTTGGAACGTCTTCTTCATCTACATCATCAAGATCAACAACATGCTCTCTTGGAGAGCCATTAGTCTCATCAAATACAACGTCGCTAGAGACTTCAACCAAACCCGATGATTTGTTGAAGACCCTATACGCCTTTGTATTTGAATCATAACCTAATAAAAACCCTTCTATAGCTTTGGGAGCAAATTTGGAATTCCTACCCTTCTTCACTAGAATGTAGCATTTACTCCCAAATACACGAAAGTACGATACATTGGGTTTGTTACCAGTTAGCAGCTTGTATGAGGTCTTCTTGAGGAGGCAGTGAAGATAGACCCTGTTGATGGTGTAACACCCCTGGTGTTACGATAACTAAAACCTTGTCATGTCATCATCTGCACTTGCATTAACTGCTTGATACACCTAGAATGCATTCACTAGGTCAAAAAAATTTTAATGAATGTGGTGTTGTGTATAAGAGTATAGGACTCAGATTAAGAACTTTGCTTAAGACATGGGAAGAGAAGTCGTCTCTTGAGCAAGTAGTAAGCTGGCTTAGAATTTAAAGTATTAAAGGCAAGTTCTAGAGTCTATAGCAACCTTGTTTTCAAAGTTAGATCAAGTGGAAGAAATACTTGGGCTGAAGGATTAACCTCAAAACCCTAAGTGAGATTTGAAAACCTTCCTTGTGATTTATGGATAAGCAAAGCAACTCCTAAACCAAGGACACTTTGGACATGAGTTTCATGTACTAGAGTTGGATTGAGATTAAGGAGTCACTTGTCTTTTAGGAGTATGAATTGAGTTGGTAAATCACTAGATGAGAAGAAGTCACATTTGAAACCCTAAACTAGCCCAAAAGTGGAATTCAAAATCTAGAAAGAATTTGACAAAAGTCCATATATCAAAGTTGTAGAGCTTGGAAAAGTGGATATATTTCTTATTTGGATATTCCTAAGTTGTGTGGAAGAATTTGAAGTTAAGTACAAAAATTCAGTTTTGGGTTCATTTTGGAATTGCTAAAAATAATATAAACTAGACAACTTTGGACCCTTGTAACTTCTGATCTAAAACCATTTTGAAGATGATCATTATAACAAAGTCATAGAGCTACATGAGGAGTACAAGTTTGGTTAAGTCACCTAGCCCTAACACTCTATGGAACTTGGATAAAAACTAGTCCAAAGTAGAGCTGTCAGAAATTGTAGATTTCAGACTTAGTGAAATTCAGATTCTGAATTTCAGCAATTGGAGCAAACTTTGGGTTATTGTAGTTTGGAATCCAAGAGGTTTTGGTTAATGGTTACTATATCAAACTTGTAGAGGAACTATAAGAGTATAAACTTTATTAAGCAACTTGCCCCTATAAACATTTGGAACCCAGGAAAAAGAGTGGTTCCAAGTGGTGCTGCTATATTTCTGAATTTTCAGATTGGAAACAGTAACTGAAACTGAATTTCAGTGTTTTGATAGCAGTTTTGAAGCCTATTTGTGGCTGTTCTATAATGTTTTGTGTTATGGTATTTATAGAGAAGTTGAAGCCCATATGATGGTGAACAAGTTTCTTTAAGTGACTTTGGCTTGTTCCCACATAAAAAGTGGATAAAAATGCCCCCAAAGATCAGCTGCTAGGCATTCCTATAACTGAATTTGGTTCAGTTCTGAAATCTGAAATTTGTTGTATGGTGCCAAGTTTGGAGCCCTTTTGTGGTTGTTCTATAAGGTTTTGGACTGAGGTTTCTATAGAGAAATTGAATACCATATATTGGTGAACAACTTCTTTAAAGGGGATGGACATGATCCTATACGAAAATTGGAGTAACAGCTGCTCAAAGTTTGACTGTCAGGTGGTTGGTGACTTAGTTTATTCAGAACTGAAAGTCTGAAATCAATATTTTTAGTGCAGTTTTGGGAGCTGTGTAGTGTTTGTTCTAGGTGGTTTTGAACCAAAGTTTCTGTAGCAAGTTTTAAGACCATATCTAGGAGAACAAACTTGTTTAAGCACTGCTGGGTTGGTGCTACACAAATTTGGGAGAGAAGTTAGCTCCAAGATGGGCTGTCAGGTTGCTTTGACTGAAATTTTGTTCAGTTCACTGAAACTGAAATTCAGTAAAAGGTACTGATTTTGGAGCTCATTTGTGGCTAATCCATTTGGTTTTGGGATAAATTTTCTGTATCAAATCTGAAGACCAGAGTACGGTGAACAAGTTTTATATAGTGAGGTGGACTTGGTTCCACATAAAGCTGGGAGAAAATGGTGCTGCAAAACCCCCTGTCAGAATTAGTGAAGGGCTGTCTAGTTAACTGAGATTGTGGGTTTCAGCAGTTTTTGCTCAATTTTGGGGTACAATAGCTCTCACTCTGTATGGTTTCAGCCTGGAGTTGTTATACAAAATAGGTAGAGCTACAAGTAGAGAATAATTTTGGTTAAGGGAGAGTGGTTTGTTGCTAAGTGAATTTGTGAGATAAAGGGGATCAAACAGAGAGCTGTGCAATAGGACAGTAATGGTTGATAAAGCTGATTCAGTGTTGGGTTTGAGTAACTGAAGAAGATCCTCTCCCTGCTGATCTCACTTGTGTGTGCAAAGGGAATTATGGACGAGGTACACAGTGAAGGATCTAGATTCTCCTCAGCTCTACTGAAAAGAAAATCAAGTGTGGACTGTTTTGGGGATGAGTGAGCTAGAGGCTTTGTTTGTTGGTCCTGCGATGGGATGAGATGGACAGCAGCAAATTTAGTGGCCTCACTGTAAGAAATATCAACTTTGGACCATAGTGTATACCCTCCGTGGAGGCCTTATCTGCTCCCTCCCCTATCTGTTTGCTGAGCAAAGAGAGTGGATATTTTGGCTGCTAGAAGTGACCAAGTTCAGTGTCCCAGCTATATGGTGTGCTGGTGCAGATCTGGGTGCATGAGAGCCACGTTGATTAACTCAAGCAGTGCTGGCAGACTGAAAACACTCCTTCACTGCATGTTTGCCAAGTTCAGGGAACACCTACCTCATTTCAGCTATTTATAAGGGCAGGATCCAGTGGAGCTTTCCTCCCTGCCATGAGCTCTGCTCACAGACACCTGCAAAGAGTGTGGAGTCCGATGTTAGAACTAGTGTGACCCTCTCCTATGCCACATAGTTGAGCTGCTCCAGAGCTTAGTGTCATTTTCCCTGTGCCGTGGTGACCATACCCACCCAGTTGCCACTTCACCATGGCCAGGTAGTTTCAAAAGATTCCTCAAATGTGTTGTACATGTTCCGTGCTCTTCATTGATCAGTGAAGCTCACCGTGTTTGCTGCTTCAACTCTACTGTGGTGTACTGCCCGGAACGGGGTTGCGCCGCCGTAGACTGGAGCCGTAGACACCTCCACCGTTGCCCGACCAACTTGAATCGTCCCTGGCCAATCTCGCGCGCGCACCGTGACCAAGGAAGGTTAGTACTCTCCGCGCGCTTAATTCAAACACTACTGTGTGAGTACTTTGGAATTAAGGATCACCGGACCCAGTGTTTTGCTGCCGCCGTCGGTAACGTTGTTCTCGGCTTGCCATGGATCGCTTAAACCCATACTTTGGACCACCGTGGTTTAGGGATCACGTGGGTACCATCATCGTCGTCTATGTTGCGCCATGGTGGCCGGTCCGGCGCTGGATCGTTGGAATTGGGCACGGCGGTGTCGTGGACGGGACCTTGCAAAAGAAACAAAGTCGAGGGGCTTAACTGATTTTGTCAGCGAGACAGACCAATAGTAGATGGGGCCCATACTGGATTTATCTGTGCGTGAAGGCCTTCTAGCAAAAACACCGGTGTAGGAACGCGGGCTGCCAGCCATGGGCCGACTTGCCCGGTTGCGTGGGCCGAGTAGCAGGATTAAGCCCAGAACTATGCATGATTTGTCTTTTTCTTTTACCAGAAAACTTAGAAATGGTGCCAGAAATTGTAGAAAAAATCCAAAAGCAGTGAGACCAATTTTCTGAGGTGTCTAAAATCAAGACCTCTCTGGTAAAAATATTATTAGGGTTTTTGGAGCAGTTGGAAGATATTGAGAGTATTAAAAGTGCTCTTGACAGACCCATTTGAATTTTAGAAATAAAAATATAACACCAAAAATTCTGGAAATTCTTGGAAAGTCTTTTTATCTGAAGTTGAACACTTGGTAAAATTTTGGAGCTGTTTGGAAGCATTTTGATCAGAAAGCCTTGTAAGGTCCCAATAGAGAAATAATAAACCCTTAATCAAAATATAAATAAGTGTTTGGAAGGTGAAACAAGATTAACTAGTGAAACCGGATCTTTGGATGAAGAAACAAGTGTGCCTAGTGAGATCTGAGATTTTAGTATGCTTTGTAGTGCCTTAAGTGTGTTGGTGTAAGCTTAGTAACCAAAAACAAAGCACTACAAATTGTAAGAAAATGTGTATAAGCTTCTTTTGGACATATGAGCCATTGGGCAAAGTCTGGAATTGTTTGGACATGGTTTGCTTGGCAAACTAATTTTTTGCCCATAAAGAGAAAGGATTTCACCTATGGTTGAGGACGCTTAATGAATCCAATCTAGTTGTTTGTGTCCAAGTATTAGGTTATGTAGAAGTATGTGTATGCTTGTTATGTGTTTTTGGTTTGTAATGTTTTGTCCCCCGCCTCTCCCTTGTGAGAGTTTGCATTTCATCTCATTACATAAGCATTCATGTATTTATAATTGATTTGTAGAACACCTAGACGAAGTGGTGATTGAAGAAGGAGTCTACTCCAGTATCTGTTGATCAAGTGAAGAAGCCATATAACTAGGTAGCCTGTAGAGGGATCTAGTGCCTCTTCACTATAACAAAGGCAAGCCCTGGTGCATGCAACCCCTTCCTTGTGTTTTTAAATACTTTTCGCACACTTCAGTCTAGTGAAATGTGCATTAGGTTTATAGGAGTTGCTTGAAACCCTTTGATGCATTGCCTTCCTTGATATCCATACCTTTATAGATACTTCTGGTGAAGTATCAAAATTTGATTTACAAAAATGCTTAGCCCTGCTTAGATCTTGTGGATAGAGGTTGTCTTTTGCAATACTGCCTAGCTCAGGGGTTATCCTGAGGAAAGATGGCTTCTACCTGCAAGAATACTTTCATTGAGAGCGTGGTGGGATCTTACTGCAAAGCTCCCTATGATGCTCTTTTCATCCTAAGGAACAGAAACAATCCTAAGGATGGAAGTACTTAAATCGAGACTTGGGTTAGGAACAGGTGATGTTCTACCCAGGTTGATTAAGGATTGGATGCGTATGTAGGCCTGCTAGCGCAAGGACTATCTTAGCTAGCCGCATACCCTGGAAATGGGACAGGGTAAGCTTTGCCTCGGGCAGACTAAGGCCAGAATAAGATAACACGAAATGGGCGTGGAGCGGTGGCGGGAGTAGCGTGTACCCTCCGTGGCAAGAGGCTGGACGGTGGTGTATCTGTGCTCTCGGTTTGCGTGAACCTGATCTGGTCTTAAGAACCCTGGGGTCGAGTTGACATATGCAAGGATTAAGTGCTACATATGTCGTGTGGTTAGAGATCCTCAGCTGAGTAAATCGATTCGGATCGCCGTTATATCCCCGGAGAGTGGAGACTTGATCACTGACCTACAACCTAAGTCAGGATGTGAACTTCATGAATAAAAATAATGTTGTATTGATGAGATGATGAAATTAGACTAGAGGCAAACAGAGTCTATTAATATTTAATCTGGCGTTAAAATGTTGAAAGTAAGGACTCACTTTAGTAAGCTATTTCTGCAAAAGTATCTAAGTTGATTCTTGCTAAAGCCTCTCCTTGATTCCTATTTATCCAGCATACCCTTGAGAGTCTTTTCCTTAGTCGGGTAAGACTTGCTGAGTAATTCCATACTCAGGGTTTTATTCCCTGTTGTTTTTCAGGTCATAGCTTTGTGCTGCTGATGATGGTATTAAGTGCCGGTGGGCTCGGCCTTCTTATATAAGTACTCCCTTATACTTTTTACTGAGGATGGTCGTTTGAGCTAGCATATATTTCAAACCTATACTTTTGTAATCACTCTGATAAAATTTGGTAATAAGATTTCCGCTGCAAAAATATTGTGTGTGTGATTTGTGTTACTTAATCCCGCGGTTCTGGTTGTAAGTGGTTTATCCGATGTCCTTGGGGCAATCGGACGGATCCTGTTAAGTTATCTGGTGCACATGCATGGCCGTCTGAGGTCTTTGGGACAAGGACAGGTGCATGTGGGCCCGATAATTTGGGAGGTTCTGCCACAGGCTGGTATCGGAGCGAGATTAAGTATACACGGGCACATACATATTTTGAAAACAAAAGCTTTGATTTCGGAAAACCTATTTTCAACTAAACATATTGTTTGGCTTTGAAAAACAGTTTTGAAAAACTATAATGCTAGCGACATCCTCTGTTAAGCCCTAAACTAAGGACTATAAGGTGGCTTAGTTTAAGATACTAACCACTAACCCGCAACTATAATGCAATTTTCTGCAGGTACACTAACTAAACCCTAGGAAAGTGCGACTAGTGATCAATAACGGAGTGAGTAGGTATGCCACCGCCATAGAACGTGAAAGCCACTCTATGTTGGCAAGAATTGTGAGGACGAATAGGTCGAGCATGCATCATGACATACAATTTTAAGTTAAGCCCCCTATATAGTAGCTTAGTACATGTTTCATCCATCCTATTCATGCTACCTATCTTTGCTTTTCTATACTACCTTTTCCTATTCGTGAAGCCTTGAGACTCAGTTCATTTGGTGGACCAGTAGTTTATAAGGTACAATTGCCAAAGAATTTGTCAGCAGTGCACAACATGTTCCATGTGTCCTAGTTAAAGAAATGTCTTCGAGTCCCCGAGCATGTTATCAAGAATTTAGGTGTTAACCTTGAACTAGATTTAACCCACTTGGAATGTTCCATAAAGGTTTTGGATTAAAAGGATTGGGTCACTCGAAGATGAGTTATCAAGTTTTACTAGATACAATGGAACCAACACCCGAAAGATAGAGCCACTTAGGAATCAGAGGAGTATTTAGAAAAACATTTCCTAAATTCCTAGTTTCTTCAAAGCCTTAAGTTTTGTGTAGTTGTCCCTGACGTGAACCAACAGGGGCACACTCCTTGCCTTGTAGTAGTAATGGGGAAATAAGCCAGTGACACATTTCCTTTTTCATTATCTAGCCTAGAGTTTTAAATCTCGGGACGAGATTTCTTTTTAGGGGGGAAGGCTGTAACACCCCTGGTGTTACGATAACTAAAACCTTGTCATGTCATCATCTGCACTTGCATTAACTGCTTGATACACCTAGAATGCATTCACTAGGTCAAAAAAATTTTAATGAATGTGGTGTTGTATATAAGAGTATAGGACTCAGATTAAGAACTTTGCTTAAGACATGGGAAGAGAAGTCGTCTCTTGAGCAAGTAGTAAGCTGGCTTAGAATTTAAAGTATTAAAGGCAAGTTCTAGAGTCTATAGCAACCTTGTTTTCAAAGTTAGATCAAGTGGAAGAAATACTTGGGCTGAAGGATTAACCTCAAAACCCTAAGTGAGATTTGAAAACCTTCCTTGTGATTTATGGATAAGCAAAGCAACTCCTAAACCAAGGACACTTTGGACATGAGTTTCATGTACTAGAGTTGGATTGAGATTAAGGAGTCACTTGTCTTTTAGGAGTATGAATTGAGTTGGTAAATCACTAGATGAGAAGAAGTCACATTTGAAACCCTAAACTAGCCCAAAAGTGGAATTCAAAATCTAGAAAGAATTTGACAAAAGTCCATATATCAAAGTTGTAGAGCTTGGAAAAGTGGATATATTTCTTATTTGGATATTCCTAAGTTGTGTGGAAGAATTTGAAGTTAAGTACAAAAATTCAGTTTTGGGTTCATTTTGGAATTGCTAAAAATAATATAAACTAGACAACTTTGGACCCTTGTAACTTCTGATCTAAAACCATTTTGAAGATGATCATTATAACAAAGTCATAGAGCTACATGAGGAGTACAAGTTTGGTTAAGTCACCTAGCCCTAACACTCTATGGAACTTGGATAAAAACTAGTCCAAAGTAGAGCTGTCAGAAATTGTAGATTTCAGACTTAGTGAAATTCAGATTCTGAATTTCAGCAATTGGAGCAAACTTTGGGTTATTGTAGTTTGGAATCCAAGAGGTTTTGGTTAATGGTTACTATATCAAACTTGTAGAGGAACTATAAGAGTATAAACTTTATTAAGCAACTTGCCCCTATAAACATTTGGAACCCAGGAAAAAGAGTGGTTCCAAGTGGTGCTGCTATATTTCTGAATTTTCAGATTGGAAACAGTAACTGAAACTGAATTTCAGTGTTTTGATAGCAGTTTTGAAGCCTATTTGTGGCTGTTCTATAATGTTTTGTGTTATGGTATTTATAGAGAAGTTGAAGCCCATATGATGGTGAACAAGTTTCTTTAAGTGACTTTGGCTTGTTCCCACATAAAAAGTGGATAAAAATGCCCCCAAAGATCAGCTGCTAGGCATTCCTATAACTGAATTTGGTTCAGTTCTGAAATCTGAAATTTGTTGTATGGTGCCAAGTTTGGAGCCCTTTTGTGGTTGTTCTATAAGGTTTTGGACTGAGGTTTCTATAGAGAAATTGAAGACCATATATTGGTGAACAACTTCTTTAAAGGGGATGGACATGATCCTATACGAAAATTGGAGTAACAGCTGCTCAAAGTTTGACTGTCAGGTGGTTGGTGACTTAGTTTATTCAGAACTGAAAGTCTGAAATCAATATTTTTAGTGCAGTTTTGGGAGCTGTGTAGTGTTTGTTCTAGGTGGTTTTGAACCAAAGTTTCTGTAGCAAGTTTTAAGACCATATCTAGGAGAACAAACTTGTTTAAGCACTGCTGGGTTGGTGCTACACAAATTTGGGAGAGAAGTTAGCTCTAAGATGGGCTGTCAGGTTGCTTTGACTGAAATTTTGTTCAGTTCACTGAAACTGAAATTCAGTAAAAGGTACTGATTTTGGAGCTCATTTGTGGCTAATCCATTTGGTTTTGGGATAAATTTTCTGTATCAAATCTGAAGACCAGAGTACGGTGAACAAGTTTTATATAGTGAGGTGGACTTGGTTCCACATAAAGCTGGGAGAAAATGGTGCTGCAAAACCCCCTGTCAGAATTAGTGAAGGGCTGTCTAGTTAACTGAGATTGTGGGTTTCAGCAGTTTTTGCTCAATTTTGGGGTACAATAGCTCTCACTCTGTATGGTTTCAGCCTGGAGTTGTTATACAAAATAGGTAGAGCTACAAGTAGAGAATAATTTTGGTTAAGGGAGAGTGGTTTGTTGCTAAGTGAATTTGTGAGATAAAGGGGATCAAACAGAGAGCTGTGCAATAGGACAGTAATGGTTGATAAAGCTGATTCAGTGTTGGGTTTGAGTAACTGAAGAAGATCCTCTCCCTGCTGATCTCACTTGTGTGTGCAAAGGGAATTATGGACGAGGTACACAGTGAAGGATCTAGATTCTCCTCAGCTCTACTGAAAAGAAAATCAAGTGTGGACTGTTTTGGGGATGAGTGAGCTAGAGGCTTTGTTTGTTGGTCCTGCGATGGGATGAGATGGACAGCAGCAAATTTAGTGGCCTCACTGTAAGAAATATCAACTTTGGACCATAGTGTATACCCTCCGTGGAGGCCTTATCTGCTCCCTCCCCTATCTGTTTGCTGAGCAAAGAGAGTGGATATTTTGGCTGCTAGAAGTGACCAAGTTCAGTGTCCCAGCTATATGGTGTGCTGGTGCAGATCTGGGTGCATGAGAGCCACGTTGATTAACTCAAGCACTGCTGGCAGACTGAAAACACTCCTTCACTGCATGTTTGCCAAGTTCAGGGAACACCTACCTCATTTCAGCTATTTATAAGGGCAGGATCCAGTGGAGCTTTCCTCCCTGCCATGAGCTCTGCTCACAGACACCTGCAAAGAGTGTGGAGTCCGATGTTAGAACTAGTGTGACCCTCTCCTATGCCACATAGTTGAGCTGCTCCAGAGCTTAGTGTCATTTTCCCTGTGCCGTGGTGACCATACCCACCCAGTTGCCACTTCACCATGGCCAGGTAGTTTCAAAAGATTCCTCAAATGTGTTGTACATGTTCCGTGCTCTTCATTGATCAGTGAAGCTCACCGTGTTTGCTGCTTCAACTCTACTGTGGTGTACTGCCCGGAACGGGGTTGCGCCGCCGTAGACTGGAGCCGTAGACACCTCCACCGTTGCCCGACCAACTTGAATCGTCCCTGGCCAATCTCGCGCGCGCACCGTGACCAAGGAAGGTTAGTACTCTCCACGCGCTTAATTCAAACACTACTGTGTGAGTACTTTGGAATTAAGGATCACCGGACCCAGTGTTTCGCTGCCGCCGTCGGTAACGTTGTTCTCGGCTTGCCATGGATCGCTTAAACCCATACTTTGGACCACCGTGGTTCAGGGATCATGTGGGTACCATCATCGTCGTCTATGTTGCGCCATGGTGGCCGGTCTGGCGCTGGATCGTTGGAATTGGGCACGGCGGTGTCGTGGACGGGACCTTGCAAAAGAAACAAAGTCGAGGGGCTTAACTGATTTTGTCAGCGAGACAGACCAATAGTAGATGGGGCCCATACTGGATTTATCTGTGCGTGAAGGCCTTCTAGCAAAAACACCGGTGTAGGAACGTGGGCTGCCAGCCATGGGCCGACTTGCCCGGTTGCGTGGGCCGAGTAGCAGGATTAAGCCCAGAACTATGCATGATTTGTCTTTTTCTTTTACCAGAAAACTTAGAAATGGTGCCAGAAATTGTAGAAAAAATCCAAAAGCAGTGAGACCAATTTTCTGAGGTGTCTAAAATCAAGACCTCTCTGGTAAAAATATTATTAGGGTTTTTGGAGCAGTTGGAAGATATTGAGAGTATTAAAAGTGCTCTTGACAGACCCATTTGAATTTTAGAAATAAAAATATAACACCAAAAATTCTGGAAATTCTTGGAAAGTCTTTTTATCTGAAGTTGAACACTTGGTAAAATTTTGGAGCTGTTTGGAAGCATTTTGATCAGAAAGCCTTGTAAGGTCCCAATAGAGAAATAATAAACCCTTAATCAAAATATAAATAAGTGTTTGGAAGGTGAAACAAGATTAACTAGTGAAACCGGATCTTTGGATGAAGAAACAAGTGTGCCTAGTGAGATCTGAGATTTTAGTATGCTTTGTAGTGCCTTAAGTGTGTTGGTGTAAGCTTAGTAACCAAAAACAAAGCACTACAAATTGTAAGAAAATGTGTATAAGCTTCTTTTGGACATATGAGCCATTGGGCAAAGTCTGGAATTGTTTGGACATGGTTTGCTTGGCAAACTAATTTTTTGCCCATAAAGAGAAAGGATTTCACCTATGGTTGAGGACGCTTAATGAATCCAATCTAGTTGTTTGTGTCCAAGTATTAGGTTATGTAGAAGTATGTGTATGCTTGTTATGTGTTTTTGGTTTGTAATGTTTTGTCCCCCGCCTCTCCCTTGTGAGAGTTTGCATTTCATCTCATTACATAAGCATTCATGTATTTATAATTGATTTGTAGAACACCTAGACGAAGTGGTGATTGAAGAAGGAGTCTACTCCAGTATCTGTTGATCAAGTGAAGAAGCCATATAACTAGGTAGCCTGTAGAGGGATCTAGTGCCTCTTCACTATAACAAAGGCAAGCCCCGGTGCATGCAACCCCTTCCTTGTGTTTTTAAATACTTTTCGCACACTTCAGTCTAGTGAAATGTGCATTAGGTTTATAGGAGTTGCTTGAAACCCTTTGATGCATTGCCTTCCTTGATATCCATACCTTTATAGATACTTCTGGTGAAGTATCAAAATTTGATTTACAAAAATGCTTAGCCCTGCTTAGATCTTGTGGATAGAGGTTGTCTTTTGCAATACTGCCTAGCTCAGGGGTTATCCTGAGGAAAGATGGCTTCTACCTGCAAGAATACTTTCATTGAGAGCGTGGTGGGATCTTACTGCAAAGCTCCCTATGATGCTCTTTTCATCCTAAGGAACAGAAACAATCCTAAGGATGGAAGTACTTAAATCGAGACTTGGGTTAGGAACAGGTGATGTTCTACCCAGGTTGATTAAGGATTGGATGCGTATGTAGGCCTGCTAGCGCAAGGACTATCTTAGCTAGCCGCATACCCTGGAAATGGGACAGGGTAAGCTTTGCCTCGGGCAGACTAAGGCCAGAATAAGATAACACGAAATGGGCGTGGAGCGGTGGCGGGAGTAGCGTGTACCCTCCGTGGCAAGAGGCTGGACGGTGGTGTATCTGTGCTCTCGGTTTGCGTGAACCTGATCTGGTCTTAAGAACCCTGGGGTCGAGTTGACATATGCAAGGATTAAGTGCTACATATGTCGTGTGGTTAGAGATCCTCAGCTGAGTAAATCGATTCGGATCGCCGTTATATCCCCGGAGAGTGGAGACTTGATCACTGACCTACAACCTAAGTCAGGATGTGAACTTCATGAATAAAAATAATGTTGTATTGATGAGATGATGAAATTAGACTAGAGGCAAACAGAGTCTATTAATATTTAATCTGGCGTTAAAATGTTGAAAGTAAGGACTCACTTTAGTAAGCTATTTCTGCAAAAGTATCTAAGTTGATTCTTGCTAAAGCCTCTCCTTGATTCCTATTTATCCAGCATACCCTTGAGAGTCTTTTCCTTAGTCGGGTAAGACTTGCTGAGTAATTCCATACTCAGGGTTTTATTCCCTGTTGTTTTTCAGGTCATAGCTTTGTGCTGCTGATGATGGTATTAAGTGCCGGTGGGCTCGGCCTTCTTATATAAGTACTCCCTTATACTTTTTACTGAGGATGGTCGTTTGAGCTAGCATATATTTCAAACCTATACTTTTGTAATCACTCTGATAAAATTTGGTAATAAGATTTCCGCTGCAAAAATATTGTGTGTGTGATTTGTGTTACTTAATCCCGCGGTTCTGGTTGTAAGTGGTTTATCCGATGTCCTTGGGGCAATCGGACGGATCCTGTTAAGTTATCTGGTGCACATGCATGGCCGTCTGAGGTCTTTGGGACAAGGACAGGTGCATGTGGGCCCGATAATTTGGGAGGTTCTGCCACAGATGGCATGGCAAGCCGTGTTCACGGCTTCCGACCAAAAACACTCGGGGGTCTTGAACTCTCCAAGCATAGTCCTTGCCATATCAATGAGCATCCTGTTCTTCCTCTCTACCACACCATTTTGCTGAGGTGTGTAGGGAGCGGAGAACTCGTGCTTGATCCCCTCCTCCTCAAGGAACTCCTCCACTTGAAGGTTCTTGAATTCGGACCCATTGTCGCTTCTTATCTTCTTCACCTTGAGCTCAAACTCATTTTGAGCTCTCCTTAAGAAGCGCTTGAGGGTCCCTTGGGTTTTAGACTTATCCTGCAAAAAGAACACCCAAGTGAAGCGGGAAAAGTCATCAACAATAACTAGACCATACTTACTTCCTCCTATGCTCAGATAGGCGACGGGTCCGAAAAGGTCCATATGCAGCAGCTCCAGAGGTCTTGAAGTGGTCATCACATTCTTGCTGTGATGTGCTCCTCCTACCTGTTTCCCTGCTTGACAAGCTGCACAAGGTCTATCTTTTTCGAAATGTACATTGGTTAGACCTATCACGTGTTCTCCCTTTAGAAGCTTGTGGAGGTTCTTCATCCCCACATGTGCTAAGCGGCGATGCCACAACCAGCCCATGCAAGTCTTAGCCATTAAGCATGCATCTAGACCAGCCTCTTCTTTTGCAAAATCAACCAAATAAAGTTTGCCGTCTAGTACACCCTTAAAAGCTAGTGAACCATCACATCTTCTAAAGACAGACACATCTACATTTGTAAATAAACAATTATATCCCATATTACATAATTGACTAACAGATAGTAAATTATATCCAAGAGACTCAACTAAAAACACATTAGAGATAGAGTGCTCATTTGATATTGCAATCTTGCCTAAACCTTTCACCTTGCCTTGGTTCCCATCACCGAATATGATTGAATCTTGGGAATCCTTATTCTTGACGTAGGAGGTGAACATCTTCTTCTCCCCCATCATATGGTTTGTGCATCCGTTGTCGATAATCCAGCTTGAGCCCCCGGATGCATAAACCTGCAAGGCAAATTTAGGCTTGGGTCTTAGGTACCCAACTCTTGTTGGGTCCTACAAGGTTAGTCACAATTTCCTTAGGGACCCAAATGCAAGTTTTATCACCCTTGCATTTTGCCCCTAATTTCCTAGCAACTATCTTCCTATCCTTTCTACAAATAGCAAAGGAAGCATTTAAAGCATGATAAATTGTAGAGGGACCATTCATAACTTTTCTAGGAACATGAACAATATTCTTCCTAGGCACATGATGAATATTCTTCCTAGGCATATCTCTACCATGCATATAGGAAGAACTGGAAGCATACATGGCATAAGAATCATAGGAATGTGAATAAAAAGCATTACAACTCCTATGAGACTGTCTTCTATCAAAGTACATAAAAGCATGGTTCTTTTTAGTATTACTTCCATAGGGGCCTTCCCTTTTGTATTTGTTCTACTTGCTTTATATTGTGTTGGCATAAATCACCAAAAAGGGGGAGATTGAAAGGGAAATGTGCCTTTGGGCCATTTCTAAGTATTTTGGTGATTTAGTGTCCAACACAAGTGTCTAAGTGTAAAATGGTGGACAAAGTACAAATAAAGGATAAAGGTATGTTTCTCATACTTAGTACATTGTTTTAGAGACTAATGTATTGTGTCTAAGTGCTGGAAACAGGAAAAGACCAATTGAAAATGCCTTGGCTCGAGCAACCAAGACTCTGCTCAGTCTGGGTGCACCGGACTGTCCGGTGGCTCACCGGACAGTGTCCGGTGCGCCAGGCTGGCTCGAGCGAAGTGGCCGCTCTCGAGAATTCACCGGCGACGTACGGCTATAATTCACCGGACTGTTCGGTGTGCACCGGACTGTCCGGTGAGCCAACGGTCGGCAGGGCCAACAGTCGGCCGCGCGATCTGCGCAGGACACGTGGCCGAGCCAACGGCTAGAAGGAGGCACCGGACTGTCCGGTGTGCACCGGACATGTCCGGTGCGCCAACGGCTCTCAGGCTGCCAACGGTCGACTGCGCCATTTTTGGAAGGAAATCGGGCACCGGACTGTCCGGTGCGCCAGTCGACAAAAGGCAAGATTAGCCTTACTAGATTGCTCTCAACGGCTCCTAGCTGCCTTGGGGCTATAAAAGGGACCCCTAGGCGCATGGAGGAGTACACCAAACATTCCTACAACATTCCTAAGCACCAAGACATCGATTCCACGTCTTTGATTCTTTGCGATAGCAATTAGAGCTCTAGTTGAGTGGTGAACTCATTGAGTTATGTTGTGAGCTCTCATTGCAACTTGTGTGCGTGGTGTTGCTGTGATTTCTTGTCTTGAGTGCGTTGCTAATCCCTCCCTTGATCTGTGCTTCTTTGTGAATTTTAAGTGTAAGGGCGAGAGGCTCCAAGTTGTGGAGATTCCTCGCAAACGGGATTGAGAAAAAGCAAGCAAAACACCGTGGTATTCAAGTGGGTCTTTGGACCGCTTGAGAGGGGTTGATTGCAACCCTCATCCGTTGGGACGCCACAACGTGGAGTAGGCAAGCGTTGGTCTTGGCCGAACCACGGGATAACCACCATGCCATCTCTGTGATTGATCCTTGTTGGTTATTGTGTTTTGTTGAGAATTCCTCTCTAGCCACTTGGCAATTATTGTGCTAACGATTAACCAAGTTTTGTGGCTTAAGTTTTCAAGTTTCACAGGATCACCTATTCACCCCCCCCCCCCCTCTAGGTGCTCTCAAATGATAAGCACAAACAAATCAAATATTTTGAATGGGGAAAGAATAGAGTTTTTCCAAAACACGGACTACTCAGATTCGAGGGCTAAGCATAACTACTATTACTCGGTTCCTGAATTGGGAACTATGCTAGATGCAACTTATGATCACTAACGTTAAAGCATCACATATGCACTCAAAAGGGGGGAAAACATCAAGCGAAATTCATTTTGAAATGCCCTAGGGGGCCACACAATTAGAGTTTTGCAAAACACAAGTCTACATGATTACCTCTCATACATGCAGGGCTCTAGCCAAAGTGAAGAAAAAACTTCACTACCCAATGCATGCAGAGGACTGGGCATAACTAACTTCAGACCAGACAACTTCTCTTATGGCAAGGCTAGCACACAACTTCAATCTGAGACATCTCCTGGATGGGTCAAGAGGGAGCCGATGTTGATGAGTTCTTCTGGCGGCGACTGAGATGGCAAGACGGGATCGAACTCTTCTTCAAGCTGGACTGGCTCTTGTAGCTCCTCAGAGGGCGGCGGTGCTGGCGGGGTGCTTGCAGCTTCTTCCTTGACTTCAAGGGATGGTGCTAGAATCTTCTTCATGGTGAGGGGCTCAAACAACTCTGGCGGGGGATCTTGGGATGATTCAGGGTGCTCTTGCTTATCCATAGCCTGAGGGAAGACTGGAATTCCTTCTAAGACTATGGATCCTTCCGGGAGTTCCCAAGTCTTCTTATCTCCTCTGATAGAGACCGGGTGACCTTCAAGAATTTGGGGATCTTCAGCTCCTCTGGGTTGAACTGGGTTGGATGGAGCGGGCTCTTGGATCCGCAGGGCTCTACGTTGGTTATGGGTTACCAAGTATGCCTCCATCAGCTTCTAGACGTGCTCATCTTTAGCTTGCTTCAGGGCTTCAACAGCTATGGCTTCATGACTTTCCAAGGCAGTTGCACGGGCTTGAGCTGTGGTGAGATCCACATGGAGCTGACGGTTGTGCTTCTCTGCATCTTCTGCTCGGGCAATCATCTGACGGTGGTGCCAAGCCAAGAAATCATATTGTACATCCAGGGTGAGCAGGTATGCAGTGAGGTACACGACCGAGGGGTCGTCCTCGAGCAGCTGCTTCCCTTCCAATGCACGCATCCTGGCCATCCAAACGGGACGGTTTCTTTGAAAGGGCGGAAAGAATCTGAGCGGTGTGTCGGCCACTTCTTCTTCATAGATCTGACACAGGGTCCTCAATGCCTTGCGGACGACGACTTGGCAGGTGTCTTTGAATCTATGCCCAGCAGCAGTGACACTCCATTCCACATGGTGCGGACTGGATCCAATGTATACAGTCACAACACACTTCTCTATGCCATGCTCAACGAATTCATGACCATCATACTCTGGCTGGCTCCTAATTCCGAGGCAGACTGTGCATGCTCTCAGCAACTTGGGGAAACCATCTTCATTCCGGCAAAGGCTGGTTTGGCAACGAACCTCCATCTGTCTTCTGAGAGGAGAGGGGGAAAGCATTTTTGAAATGAAGGGATGAGAGCAAGAATTTTTTTAAGAAAATAGTTTTGGCTCAAAAACTTTTTGACCAGGCTAAGGGTTACGTCCTACGGCCAACCTAACAGCTCTGATACCACTTGAAGCGCCCCAATCCTCTGGGACTCAAATGTGATACATATACTAGTTCCAGGAGGCTAGCAAACACATTTATACAACAGATGATTTCAGATCTGCTTAAACGAGACAAACCTATAAAGGTGGCGATCAACTTTAAGAGTTGGTCCACAACTCGGGACATATCATCAGAGTGGGGCTGAAGGAGCCCGATATACGCAGCGAACCAAATCAGCGGTCCAACTGAAAGTTCCCTTTGACCCGAGAACAGGATCTGGATGTCGCCTAGAGGGGGGTGAATAGGCGAATAAAAATTATCACTTTATAACTGGAAATTCTTACTCTACTCGAAGACTTAATACGCAGTGGAGTGAGAAGACTCTTCGAGTAGGTTGCAGTGGAATCGGAGATCCTGTCTCAAAATGTCCTGCACTTCAAATAAAGCTTATACCACGGATAAGTGTTGAAGTGCAAATATAAAATCGAGTAAGACAGAGAGTCAGGATACAATACAGAACAGAGCACACAAACGCAAGGATTTATCCCGAGGTTCGGCCAAGCCTGAAATGCTTGCCTAGTCCTCGTTGGAGTTAGCCACACCTGGGCTTGGAGTCTATTTCAACTCCTTCCTCCGTTTGCTCAGATCTGTCAGTATGACAGATAGAGCCTTTCACTATGTTGAGTTGGGTTACACCAAAACCGCGGTTGCTTATAAACTTCTTGGCAGCACCCCGGCAGAGTAACAATACGCTCAAGACCTTGCTCCAGCTCTTAGCAGCACTTCTCCTCTCTCTAAAGGCTTATAGCTGTGCCTTTTACACAAACTAGAGAGATACACACAAGAGGGAGAGTGAGAATTGATTCGAGTGATGTCTACACTTATTGGCTGCGCTTCTATGTTGCTTGAGGCACCTAGGGGTCCTTTTTATAGGCACAAGGGGGCTAGGAGCCGTTGGAAGCAATCCAGGAAGGCAAATCTTGCCTTCAGTCGGGTGGCGCACCGGACAGTCCGGTGCACCACCGGACACTGTCCGGTGCCTGATATCCTTCCATAAATGGAGAAGTCAACCGTTGCAGTCCTAGAGCCATTGGCGCACCGGACACTGTCCGGTGCGCACCGGACAGTCCGGTGCCCCCATTTGACTGTTGGCTCTGCCACGCGTCACGCGCAGATTACGCGGCCGACCGTTGCCCAATCCGACCGTTGGCTCACCGGACAGTCCGGTGCACCACCGGACAGTCCGGTGAATTATAGCCGTACGTCGCCAGACTCCTCCCGAGAGCGGCTTGTTCACCGGGGTTCAACCTGGCGCACCGGACACTGTCCGGTGTGCCAGACTGAGCTGAGTCTTGGCTGAACATAGCCAAGCCATTTGCACCTCTTTCCTTTTCTTCTTCCTTCTGTTTCTAACACTTAGACAAGTATATTAGTACACAAAAACCAATATACTAAGTTCAGAAACATACCTTCTCTTAATTATTACATCTATAGCATTTCACATGCTTGAGCTTTGATGTTGGACTCATAAATCATCAAGTCGGCTTGACTTGATCTAGATTGACATTTCTTGGCTCCAACATCCTGCAAAGGTCACATAGAACATCTCCAAACATAGGAACAACCCAAACTAAAGATCAAGGTGAACTTAGCTCTTTTGGGCTGCTTCCAGTTCTGGTTCTGACACTTGTTCTCCTTCTAGTGACCTTGATCTCCTTCTTAGAGCTTGATCTTGAGCCTTATGACTTACACCACATAACTGTAGTTGTTACCTCATTGGCTGTAAGTCACGTCCTTATGTAGTGATCCTTGATGTGCCGTAGCTGTTCTCAATTCGATCACCCTTGACTTTGCAAGCCTTCTTCTTCACCCTTGGCTTTGGGTTCCTCAGCCTCCTTGACCTTCTCCCGTGCACTTGGTACCTCGAAGCTCTTCTTGCCTCCATCCTTGGCTTGATTAGTTGTCTCCAAGCTACGCACCCGAGTCTCACTTTATGCAATGTCCATCTTACTTGTGATGTCCATAATCCAGTTCTTGGACCATCACATTTGTTCACTTGTGTTGAACCCTATTAGCTCTACCTTAAGCACCTGTTCAACACTTAGTACACTGTTAGTCCTTTAATTGAGTTGTCATCCAAACACCAAAACTCACAAGAGAGCTTTCAATCTCCCCCTTTTTGGTGATTGATGGCAACACAATTAAAGCTTACATAAGAATAAGATTTGAAGCACAAATTTTCAATTTTAAGTTTAGAGAATGCTCCCCCTAAATATGTGCTTACTTCAAAAACATAATCTTGACCTCAGACACCAATTTGCACATACTTAGGCAATTCGAAACATTTCTACACCTTAGCACTTTTTAGGATGCATTGTGTCAAGAATCAAACCATGATGCTATAACACACAAATGCACATAATCAACCACACAAATGCACATAATCAGAGTTAAACACCATTCAAATTAGTGAATATATCATAGGAATAACAACCTACCACTGTTCACCATTAAGATACCAATTTAAACTAAGATACCAATTTAAAGCAATCTTAAAGCACCTTTAGTCTTAAAGCACAATTAACCACATGACTATCTATTACACTATAGAAGCCAAATAATTCATCGCAGCGGAAACACTAGTCCATATGATGCAACACATATAATACTCTTAAACTAACACATCACCCCTTAGGATAAGCTTTCCTCTCAGGTTGAGATAAGCTTTAATACACAAATTCTCCCCCTTTGACATCAAACACCAAAAACCATACTCAAGCAAGAACATAGGATGATGTCAAGGGACAGCAGGGTGTTAAGGAGGAAAAACGACTATCAAAACTCCCCCTTACTTATTGAACATATGCACTATCAACATTTAGGTAAGATACATATATGCAAAAAGCTTAATACTTCCTTTTGTACCTTTACCATATTGTAGTGTACTTCCCATCTTGAAAGTATTTAATCTCTCGAGAGCTTCTCCACACTTGTGCCTGATTCTTTATCCTAACTTTTTCTTGTTGCTAAGACACCAAACTTAGAACAAGTTATAGTATTGGGCACAAGAAGAAACTTCTATTCTAATGATTATCAAGAGATGTCAATTGAAGCAAACTATCACGGCTACCAATTGAAAGATACCAATTGCAAGTTCATTTATTATCATAGCTCCATGATATTTAAGAATAAGCATCTAGTATCACCAAATTTTATAGAGCATGTGCAATCTAAAAATATGCAATTTACTCATGACTTAAGATACCAATTCCTTGACTTACAGAGGTACCCCAGTCCTGATTGCTCCATTTCTTGCTTATCTTCTCTTTTCCACCTTGAGACTGTACAAGATTGCTCAAGAAACGGTTAGTCTAAAAAAAACACAAGTTATGTGTGCTCCCCCTCAAGTTGTGCATCAAGTATTTGAATGACTTGCACTTTGCACATTCTAGCTTCCTTAGAACTAGAGGGGATCACAACATACCTTGGTCAAGACATACTCTATCACTTTCATCCCAAAGAGATATCAATTAAATACCAGATTGAAAGCCACTTAATACAAATTGAAGGCTAAATGAAAGATTGACTAAATACAACAATGCATGCCTCAGGAGCACCTAAGCCAATTGAATACTCACAGGAAGTCTAACATTTACATGCAACTTAGACATGCTTCATACTTAACTATCATTGTAACACATATACCAATTGAAAAACAATACGATCATGTCTTAAGCACATCATAGTTAAGAAGGTTCTTTAGGTGCATCAGAAGAAGCAACATTTTAAGGCATGAGTCTTCTAAGCCACGATACTCCCAGTGAAATGTAAGAACACAGCTATGATCACAATCAATGGAACTTCAAGATATTCAATAAAATTGCACAGTTCCATTTTCCATACCTTTGCCTTTTACCAGTATGGCCATGAGAGCACCAGTTATTACCACAAACCAGCTGAAAGTTCCCTATTATTTATGCACTTCATAGCTCGAGAGAATGCATTAGAGGCATAACACATAGTGCCACAATAGGGTCATCATATGAACTAAGCAATATGTCATATTTTCACACAGGCCAATCATAAAACCATATAGCATAACTCACACGGGGTGCAGATTTATTCACGAACACAACAAGAGTTAATCATGGAGGATATCTCAAATGATAAGTTACCCAAGCAATGATGAGATACCAATTGAGAGCACGATACAAGGGTACCATCCTTTGGAGAGCAAGTTGAAGAATCTCATCAAGGTCCTTTGTTTGATTCACCAATGATTAAGGACCTATACACCTTATTTCACTTGAGATGAACATGGGATTAGTGTCTCACAATAATTCATCCTTGGGTCAATGAATAAACATCATAACAATTAATAGCTTAAGCACAGAGTTTGAGTTAACCGTATTAAACTTTCCCATGGTCTCCAGTCCATCTCAAGGCACCTGCATGGTCTAGTTAGCACAGTTTGGTACCCATCTCGGGATGGGTCCATAATGATCATCTAAATGTGCCTTTGGTACCCAAATTGCCTTTGTGCTAGTTCTAGGTGATCTCGTTATAGATCTAGCACAAGTTTATGATTTGGGTCTCCTACGTGAATTCACTTGCTTAGGAATCTTACCTTTATAACATACCTTGGATAGATGACCCTGCTCACCACACTTGTAGCAGAAGCGTCGCTCAACCTGACATGACGCTTGTTGTTTGTCATTTTCCTTGGTGAGGGTCACCTTGGAGGATGCACATCCTTGATTCTTCATGACCGGACATGAAGTGATCGTGTGGTCCTGATTGTTGCATCTAAAACAACTCCTTGTTCCTTCATTCTTGTCTTTGTACGGACAAGACGCGATGAGGTGGCCTAACTTCTTGCACTTGAAGCACCTCCTTTTTTCTTTTCCCTTTTTGTACTTAAATGACATGGAGAGATGATCAGTGCAAACAACATGATTAATTGAATTTTTACCTTTTTCCTTGTTCATGTTGATTTCTTTGTTTATTGCTTTGGGAACATCCTTCTCATGGAGTTTGACCCTTGCTGCGGTTTCTCCTTCCTCAAGCTTCTTCACCACGTGTTCGTAGATATCTTGCGGAAGTCGAGCAAGGCATCTTCTCCTTAATTGTCTTTGTTTCTTGTTCCCAAGCAGTTTCCTTTTTGATCCTGCAACTTGTTTCTCAAACAAAGATTGGCCTTTCTTGGGGCGGTGGAGGCCAGCACATGATAATATTTTGACCAATTGATTACTAGTGCAAGAATGAGGTTCATATGACTTTAAACTAGTAGTTACTACCTCATGAGCAATATCGAGCATGATATGATCATCAACTAGTTTACTATGAGAGTATGACAACGTATCATACTTTTCACTAAGAGCAAGCTTTTCTAAATTCATTGTTCCTACTTGACTTCTAAGCATAGAATTTTCAGTTTTAAGTTGAGCAACATTAGATAGAGCGTCATCATTATTACTTTGCTCAATTAACATTGAATCATACCGTTGGACCAAGACATCATGAGAGCACCTTAGCTCCTCATGTTCTTTGGTCATCTTCTCCAGGCTGTTGTTTGTTTTGATGAGAGTCTCCTCTAGCCTGAGAAGCGTCTCGCCTTGTTCCCTGTTCCTTCTCAACAACTTAACCAAGAGAGCTTTGTCCGCTTTGTTGAGATGGTTGTAGAAACGGCGAATCTCCTCTTCTTCCACATCGTCGGTCTCATTTTCCCTGTCATTAATGTCAGTGGAAGCAATATAGGAAAATGTACCTTGTGATGATGAAGATTCATCCTCGCTATCATCCTCATATTCCTTCTCATCATGGCTTTCGTCTCCACCGTCATTGTTAGCAATAAAACATTTATCACTAGTGGAGAACAAACCTGTCGATGAGGTGGATTCATCGTTTGGGTGCCATTGTTCTTGTTCTTCTCCCTCTGAATGGTTAGTAACACAAGTAATATAGGGAGTAGGAGCATCACAGTTTGTCACAGAATATTTTTCTTTAATTCTATTCCATAAATCATGAGCATCAACAAATAGATCACTATCACTGCTCATGATTGCAAAATAAGCACTTCTAGAAAGAGAGTCAACTAAGATGTTGCAAGCATGGTGATTGAGAGATAAACATCTTAGTTCTTCATTAGAAGGATTTTTACTAAAATCAGAGGGAAAAATACTTCTACTAAAGATCTGTCTCAAATCAGAATCAACATTCATGAAAGCTTTGTAAATAGAGACAGACCAAGATTTGTAATTAGAACCATCGCCTAAAAAAAGTTCTACAGTTACCTCTTGTGACGACATCGTTATCTCCGGACGGCTAAGCCCACACTGGAGAGGCCTAGCTCCGATACCAATTGAAAGTTCCCTTTGACCCGGGAACAGGATCTGGATGTCGCCTAGAGGGGGGTGAATAGGCGAATAAAAATTATCACTTTATAACTGGAAATTCTTACTCTACTCGAAGACTTAATACGCAGTGGAGTGAGAAGACTCTTCGAGTAGGTTGCAGTGGAATCGGAGATCCTGTCTCAAAATGTCCTGCACTTCAAATAAAGCTTATACCACGAATAAGTGTTGAAGTGCAGATATAAAATCGAGTAAGACAGAGAGTCAGGATACAATACAGAACAGAGCACACAGACGCAAGGATTTATCCCGAGGTTCAGCCAAGCCTGAAATGCTTGCCTAGTCCTCATTGGAGTTAGCCACACCTGGGCTTGGAGTCTATTTCAACTCCTTCCTCCGTTTGCTCAGATCTGTCAGTATGACAGATAGAGCCTTTCACTATGTTGAGTTGGGTTACACCAAAACCGCGGCTGCTTACAAACTTCTTGGCAGCACCCCGGCAGAGTAACAATACGCTCAAGACCTTGCTCCAGCTCTTAGCAGCACCTCTCCACTCTCTAAAGGCTTATAGCTGTGCCTTCTACACAAACTAGAGAGATACACACAAGAGGGAGAGTGAGAATTGATTCGAGTGATGTCTACACTTGTTAGTTGCGCTTATATGTTGCTTGAGGCGCCTAGGGGTCCTTTTTATAGGCACAAGGGGCCTAGGAGCCGTTGGAAGCAATCCAGGAAGGCAATCCTTGCCTTCTGTCGGGTGGCGCACCGGACAGTCCGGTGCGGATATCCTTCCTTATTTGGCGAAGCCGACCGTTGGAGTTTGAGAGCCGTTGGCGCACCGGACACTGTCCGGTGCCTCCTTCTAGCCGTTGGCTCGGCCACGTGTCCCGCGCAGATCGCGCGGCCGACCGTTGGCCCGGCCGACCGTTTGCTCACCGGACAGTCCGGTGCACCACCGGACAGTCCGGTGAATTATAGTCATACATCGTTAATCATCTCCCGAGAGCGACGAGTTCGCCTGTGAACGGCTCACCGGACAGTCTGGTGATTTATAGCCGTACACCACCGTCGAAGTCCCGAGAGTAGCCTGGTCGCCAGAGCCAGCCTGGCGCACCGAACACTGTCCAGTGCACCACCGGACAGTCCGGTGTGCCAGACTGAGCTAAGTCTTGGTTGTACACAGCCAAGCCTTTTGCACCTCTTTCCTTTTCTTCTTCCTTCTGTTTCTAACACTTAGACAAGTATATTAGTACACAAAACCAATGTACTAAGTCTAGAAACATACCTTTTCTTAATTAATATATCTATAACATTTGACATGCTTGAGCTTTGATGTTGGACTCATAAATCATCAAGTCAGCTTGACTTGATCTAGATTGACATTACTTAGCTCCAACATCCTGCAAAGGTCACATAGAACATCTCCAAACATAGGAACAACCCAAACTAAAGATCAAGGTGAACTTAGCTCTTTTGGGCTGCCTCCAGTTCTGGTTTTGACACTGCTTCTTCTTCTAGTGACCTTGTGCACTTCTTCTTAGAGCTTGATCTTGAGCCTTATGACTTACACCACATAACTAGATATGCTTCCTCATTAGTTGTAAGTCACATCCTTATTTAGTGATCCTTGATGTGCCATAGCTCTTCTCAACTTGATCACCCTTGACTTTGCAAGTCTTCTTCTTCACCCTTGGCTTTGGGTTCCTCAGCCTCTTTGACCTTCTCCCGTGCACTTGGTACCTCGAAGCTTTTCTTGCCTTCATCCTTGGCTTGATCAGTTGTCTCCGAGCTATGCACCTGAGTCTCACTTTATGCAATGTCCATCTTACTTGTGATGTCCATTATGTATCCATAATCCAGTTCTTGGACCATCACATTTGTTCACTTGTTGAACCCTGTTAGCTTTACCCTAAGCACCTGTTCAACACTTAGTACACTTGTTAGTCCTTTAATTGAGTTGTCATCCAAACACCAAAACTCACAAGAGAGCTTTCAATCTCCCCCTTTTTGGTGATTGATGGCAACACAATTAAAGCTTACATAAGAATAAGATTTGAAGCACAAATTGAGTTCTAAGATTGTAGAATGCTCCCCCTAAATATGTGCTTGCATTAAAAACTTAACTTTGGCCTTAAATTCCAAGATGCACATACTTAGGCTAAATCGAAACATTGCTACACCTTAGCACCTGTGGGATGCATTGTGCCAAGGATCAAACCATGATGCGTATAACACACGAATGCACAGAATCAGAGTTAAACACCATTCACTTAAGTAAATGCACATACTTAGGCTAAATCGAAACATTTCTACACCTTAGCACTTTTTGGGATGCATTGTGTCAAGAATCAAACCATGATGCTTATAACACACAAATGCACAGAATCAGAGTTAAACACCATTCACTTAAGTGGATATATCACAGGAATATCAACCTACCACTATTCACCATTAAGATACCAATTTAAACTAAGATACCAATTTAAAGCAATCTTAAAGCACCTTTAATCTTAAAGCACCATTAACCTTAAAGCACCATTAACCACATGACTCACCATTAACCACATGACTATCAATTATACTATAGAAGCCAATTAATTCATAGCAGCGGAAACACTAGTCCATATGATGCAACACATATAATACTGCAAGAAGCATATGATAAGACTTATCAATAACACACTGACAATGCTTAAACTAACACATCACCCCTTAGGATAAGCTTTCCTCTCAACACAACTAACACATTATCCCTTAGGATAAGCTTTCCTCTCAGGTTGAGATAAACTTTAATGCACAAATTATCCCCCTTTGACATCAAACACCAAAACCATATTCAAGCAAGAACATAGAATGGTGTCAAGGGACAGCAGAGTATTGAGTAGGTAAACACACACTAACAATACCCCCCTTACTCATTCAACAAATGCACCACAAGCATTTGGAGGAAAGTTAAGGTACATATACGCAAAAGATCAATACTTCCTTTGTACCTTTGCCCGGATGTGGTGTACTTCCTCTCAACACATATAATACTTTGCCCGGATGTGGTGTACTTTCTCTCTTGAGAGTATTAGTCTCTTGGGAGCTTCTCCACACTTGTGCCTGATCCTTTATCCTAACCTTTTCTTGTTGCTAATACACCAAGCTTAGAGCAAGTTATAGTATTGTGGCACAAGATGAAGCTTCTATTCTAGTGATTACAAAAAGATGTCAATTGAAGCAAACTATCACAGCTACCAATTGAAAGATACCAATTGCAAGATCATTTATTGTCATAGCTCCATGATACTTAAGGACAAGCATCTAGTATCACTAAATTTTATGAGCAATCTAAAAATATGCAATTGCTCATGACTTAAGATACCAATTCCTTGACTTACAGAGGTACCCTAGTCTTGATTGCTCCATTTCTTGCTCATCTTCTCTTTTCCACCTTGAGACTACACAAGATCGCTTCAAGATACAATTAGTCTCAAAAGACGCAAGTTATGTGTGCTCCCCCTACACTCGTGCATCAAGTATTTGAATAACTTGCACTTTGCACATTCTAGCTTTCTTAGAACTAGTGGGGATCACAACATATCTTGGTCAAGGCATACTCTATCACTTTCATCACACAAAGATACCAATTTGAATATCAAATGAAAGATTGACTTAATCCAACAATGCATGCCTCAAGAAGTATAACATTTTACGAGCAACCTAGACATGCTTCATACTTGACAATCATTGCACCACATATACCAATTGAAAAACAACACGATCATGCATATAAAGCGCAATGTCTAAGCACATCATAATTAAGAAGGTTCCTTAGATACACCAAAAGAATCAACATTATAAAGAAGGAGCACCTAAGTCAAGATACTACCAATTCAGAGGCAAAACCATAGCTGTGATCACAATTAATGGAACTTCAAGATATTCAATGAAATTACATAGTTCCATTCTCCATACCTTTGCCTTTTCCTGAATTGCTATGAGAGCACCAGTTGTCACTAATTGAGGGATTGAAAGTTCCCCTTTTGCTCATGCACCTTATAGCTCAAAAGAGTGCATTAGAGGCACAACATGGGGTTGGTATTCACACAATACCAGACTAGAGTAATCGTGTGAACATTAACTGAACAAAATATCATATTTGCACATAGGTTAATCATCAAAACCATATAGCATAACTCACAAAGGAATACATGTTTATTCACGAACACGAAAAGAGTTAATCATGGTGGATATATCTAATGAAAAACTACCCATTAAATGATTCAAGAGATAAAACCTCTAAAGCATACAATCATGATTAAGCACACATGGTTACGATCTTGGAAATCACTAATCATTGATTGAAAGGTACTCAACACAGGCAATCAAGAGGCATAACTACTCCAAGGACAGGTAGCACAACAATCAGTTTTAAGAGCAATACTGATTATCAACAAAGTACTTAAGATACAAGGGTACCATCCTATGGAGAGCAAGTTGAAGAATCTCATCAAGGTCCTTTGTTTGATTCACCAATAATGATTAAGGACCTATTCACCTTACTTTACTTGAGATGAACATGGGATTAGTGTCTCACAATAATTCAACCTCGGGTCAAAGAATAAACACCAAAATAATTAACAGCTTAAGCATAGAGTTTGAGATAACCGTCTTAAGCTCTCCCATGGTCTCCAGTTCATCTCAAGGCACCTGCATGGTCTAGTTAGCACAGTTTGGTACCCATCTCGGGATGGGTCCATATTGATCATCCAAAAAGGCCTTTGGTACCCAAATAGCATGTGTGCTAGTCCTAGGTGATCTCATGATTGATCTAGCACAAGAGTATGATTTGGGTCTCCTAAGCGAATAAGATTGAGACAAATTTACTTGTTTAGGAACCTCACCTTTATTACATACCTTGAGTAGATGACCCTGCTCACCACACTTGTAGTAGAAGCGTCGCTCAACCTGACATGACGCTTGATGTTTGTCATTTTCCTTGGTGAGAGTCATCTTGGAGAATCCACATGCTTGGTTCATCACTAGCGGACATGAAGTGATCATGTGGTCCTTGTTGTTGCAACCAAAGCATCTCCTTATCCCTTTGTCCTTGTCTTTGTATGGACAAGATGCGATGAGGTGGCCTAATGCCTTGCACTTGAAGCATCTCCGTTTTCCTCTTCTCTTGTTACTTCTAGATGACAGAGAGTCATGGTCAGTGCAAACAACATGATTAATTAAATCTTTACCTTTTTCCAAGCTCATGTTGATTTCTTCATCTTTAGGAACATCCTTTTTATGGAGCTTAACACTTGCTGCAGTTTTTCCTTTCTCAAGCTTCTTCACCACGCGCCCATGGATATCTTGAGAAAGTTGAGCAATGTGTCTTCTCCTTAGTTGTCTTTGCTTCTTGTTCCTACACAATTTCTTTTGTGACCCTAAAACTTGTTGCTCAATTAATGATTGGCTTTCTTTTGAGCAACAGGGGTTAGCACATGGTGATATATAATTCAAATGCGCATACGTGCGAGATTGAGGTTCACATGAATTTAAGTTCGCAATCATAACCTCATGAGCAACATTAAGCATGATATGTCTATCCAAGAGATTATCATGAGAATAAGACAATGAATCATATTTTTCAGTGAGAGCTAGTTTATCATGACTTAGCAATTCTACTTGCCTCTCAAGCATGGCATTTTTCATTCTAAGTTGAGCAACACAAGATAAAGCATTATCATTAATACTTTGCTCAATTAAAATTGAATCATACCGTTGGACCAAGACATCATGAGAGCACCTTAGCTCCTCATGTTCTTTGGTCATCTTCTCCAGGCTGTTGTTTGTTTTGATGAGAGTTTCCTCTAGCCTGAGAAGCGTCTCGCCTTGTTCCTTGTTCCTTGTTCCTTCTCAACAGCTTAATTAAGAGCGCTTTGTCTTCTTTGTTGAGATGGGTGTAGAAACGACGAATCTCCTCTTCTTCCACATCGTCGGTCTCATTTTCCCTGTCATTACTGTTAGTGGAAGCAAAACAGGAAAATGTACCTTGTGATGATGTAGACCCCTCATCTTCTCCCTCATCATTGCTTTTGTCTCCATCATCATTGTTAGCAATAAAACACTTATTACTAGTGGAAGACAAACCTGTTGATGAGGTGGATTCATCGTTTGGTTTCCATCGTTCTTGTTCTTCTCCCTTGGACAAGTTAGTATTACCAGCAATAAAGGGAGCAGAGGAAGTGCATATGGACTTAAAAATTTTCAACTTAAGTTTAGTCCATAGATCATGAGCATCAACAAATAAGTCACTATCACTACTCATGATGGCAAAATAGACACCTCTAGATAGAGAATCAACTAAGATGTTGCATGCATGGTGATTTAGAGTTCGACATCTTAGTTCTTCATTAGAAGGATTTTTACTAACATTAGAGGAAAAAATACTTCTACTAAAGACTTGTCTCAAATCATGATCAACACTCATGAAAGCATTATAAATAGAGACATACCAAGACTTGTAATTAGAGCCATCGCCTAAAAGAAGTTCTACAGTTACCTCTTGTGACGACATCATCATCTCCGGACGGCTAAGCCCACACTGGAGAGGCCTAGCTCTGATACCAATTGAAAGTTCCCTTTGGCCCGGGAACAGGATCTAGATGTCGCCTAAAGGGGGGGGGGTGAATAGGCGAATAAAACTTATCACTTTAAAACTTAAATTCTTACTCTACTCGAAGACTAGAACGCAGTGGAGTGACGACCCTTCGAGTAGGTTGCAGTGGAATAGAAGATCCTGTCTCAAAATGTCCTGCACTTCAAATAAAGCTTATACCATAGATAAGTGTTGAAGTGCAGATATAAAGGCGAGTAAGACAGAGAGTCAGGATACAATACAGAACAGAGCACACAGACGCAAGGATTTATCCCGAGGTTCGGCCAAGCCTGAAATGTTTGCCTAGTCCTCATTGGAGTTAGCCACACCTGGGCTTGGAGTCTATTTCAACTCCTTCCTCCGTTTGCTCAGATCTGTCAGTATGACAGATAGAGCCTTTCACTATGTTGAGTTGGGTTACAACAAAACCGCGGTTGCTTACAAACTTCTTGGCAGCACCCCGACAGAGTAACAATACGCTCAAGACCTTGCTCTAGCTCTTATCAGCACCTCTCCACTCTCTAAAGGCTTATAGCTTTGCCTTCTACACAACTAGAGAGATACACACAAGAGGGAGAGTGAGAATTGATCCGAGTGATGTCTACACTTGTTGGCTGCACTTGTATATTGCTTGAGGCGCCTAGGGGTCCCTTTTATAGGCACAAGGGGCCTAGGAGCCGTTGAGAGCAATCCAGGAAGGCAATCCTTGCCTTCTGTCGGGTGGCGCACCGGACAGTCCGGTGCACCACCGGACACTGTCCGGTGCGGATATCCTTCCTTATTTGGCGAAGCCGACCGTTGGAGTTTGAGAGCCGTTGGCGCACCGGACACAGTCCGGTGTACACCGGACAGTCCGGTGCCTCCTTCTAGCCGTTGGCTCGGCCATGTGTCCCGCGCAGATCGCGCGGTCGACCGTTGGCCCGGCCGACCGTTTGCTCACCGGACAGTCCGGTGAATTATAGCCGTACGCCGTTAATCATCTCCCGAGAGCGACGAGTTCGCCTATGAACGGCTCACCGGACAGTCCGGTGTACCACCGGACAGTCCGGTGATTTATAGCCGTACACCGCCGTCGAAGTCCCGAGAGCAGCCTGGTCGCCAGAGCCAGCCTGGCGCACCGGACACTGTCCGGTGCACCACCGGACACTGTCCGGTGTGCCAGACTGAGCTGAGTCTTGGCTGTACACAACCAAGCCTTTTACACCTCTGTCCTTTTCTTATTCCTTCTGTTTCTAACACTTAGACAAGTATATTAGTACACAAAACCAATGTACTAAGTCTAGAAACATACCTTTTCTTAATTAATATATCTATAGCATTTGACATGCTTGAGCTTTGATGTTGGACTCATAAATCAAGTCAGCTTGACTTGATCTAGATTGACATTACTTAGCTCCAACATCCTGCAAAGGTCACATAGAACATCTCCAAACATAGGAACAACCCAAACTAAAGATCAAGGTGAACTTAGCTCTTTTGGGCTGTCTCCAGTTCTGGTTTTGACACTGCTTCTTCTTCTAGTGACCTTGTGCACTTCTTCTTAGAGCTTGATCTTGAGCCTTATGACTTACACCACATAACTAGAGATGCTTCCTCATTGGTTGTAAGTCACGTCCTTATTTAGTGATCCTTGATGTGCCATAGCTCTTCTCAACTTGATCACCCTTGACTTTGCAAGTCTTCTTCTTCACCCTTGGCTTTGGGTTCCTCAGCCTCTTTGACCTTCTCCCGTGCACTTGGTACCTCGAAGCTTTTCTTGCCTCCGTCCTTGGCTTGATCAGTTGTCTCCGAGCTATGCACCTGAGTCTCACTTTATGCAATGTCCATCTTACTTGTGATGTCCATTATGTATCCATAATCCAGTTCTTGGACCATCACATTTGTTCACTTGTTGAACCCTGTTAGCTTTACCTTAAGCACCTGTTCAACACTTAGTACACTTGTTAGTCCTTTAATTGAGTTGTCATCCAAACACCAAAACTCACAAGAGAGCTTTCAGTGTTCCGCGGTGGGCGACAAGTACCACAAGTTCACGTTCGCTGGTCACAGTCTGATGAAGCTTTGGCCACTTGGGAAGATGAAGACTCCTTGCGTGCTCGGTTTCCAGCAGCTGCCGCTTGGGGTCAAGCGGCCTCTCAAGGGAGGGGGACTGTCAGCAACCCTGTTCGTCGCTCGACTGAAGATGAGGCAGCGCTTCAGGAATCAAGGCAACCATTGGGCCGACGGGTGCGTAGGCCCAATGTCCGTGTGACACGGAAAGAGTGGGCCGCCTGATGAGGCAGGCGTGTAATAAATACTAGCTGACTTGATATTTCACAGAGGAAGGAAATGAACACAGTTTTCCCATCTCTTCCAGTTTCATAGTTTATATCCGTTATTCTTCCTCGCTTCTATCCTTCCACGGTCGCATCAGCGACGCAAGGCTGACAAAATCTTATTTATCCTCCAACTAATGCAGGGCGGACCCAAGTAGAGCCGAGTGCTGCACATTTTTTTTTGTCAAGTACTAGAGTCTAAATTTTAACATAAGGTTCCCTACTCAGCCTAATTTAGATGCCACTGCTATGGTATTTTAGAGTTCATCCTTAGAAGCACATCCTAAGTCATATTTTGTACTAGGTTCGTCCCCTGAAGTAGCATACATATCGACGTACGGTTAGTACAGATGTGAATATGTGATGACTAGGTATCTATTCGTACTGGTTGAGCATAAAACTCCTGCTCACCAATTTATTCAGTCCCCAATTGTCTATAACGTGCCATTGTGCCAAGGTAGAGAAAGAGCAAAAAAAAAAACACTCTCACAGTAGTCTCACGGAGGTGGCTATCCATCTCTGCTGAGATGGCCTAGCACCAACCGTTGCAAGCGCGCCCTCACGGAGTAACGGGCCAGGCCCAGTTCGCGGCAGCCGCGGGCGCACAGAAGAGTATAGAGCAGAGCGCGTGCGGCAATCTAGTTCACGGGCACCAGCAGTTTTAGTACCACCTCGTTGCTTTAGGTCTGTTGCAGAACGTGGGAATAGCATATAAGGAGGACTGGGCAGCCTAGAGAAGCCACGCAGCTGCGCGGTGCACACAGAGCGAACTATTCTTTCGCCTTTTACTAAAGAATACCGTGTGTGCGCCGCAAATAGCAGCATACGCCAATTTTTGAAGGGGATTTTCTTTTTGGAGAACCCCACAATTCAAATATAAGTTGTCTTTTGAAATAACAAAGTATTAGAGGGGTTTTTTATTCCTTTGTCGTCCTAATTCCTAACTTATTCTTTTTTTTTGAAAACTGGGTATCCGAATTTTAATTATTTCCAAGATCCTCGTTTTCAGTGTAAGTTTTGCTTAAATTTAAATTCAAATAAATTGTCAAACAAAAGTAATCGTTTATTAATTAGAAGTAATTTTAAATTATTTGTCAGAGGGCGTCACAATTCAAATTTAGCTTTGCTGATAACAAATGATACTCCAAAAATATTATTCGGTCATATAATTTGATGTCGTTTTAATTTTGGGAGGAAGTAAATGAAAAGTTAGTTTTAAATAATTTGTATAGTTGTACTTCGTTATTCCAAAAATAAAACAGATATAAACTTTCACTTTGTACTCTTGTATAGTATGAGAGAGTGTGTCAAAGTAGTGTACGTTAACCTTGCATTATGTAGCGTTAACCTTGCATTATATAGTAGGAGAGTGTCGAAGTAGTGCACAAACTTTCAATTTGATCAATGTTTTATTTTGTTAAAATGCAAATAAACTATTAATACATTTATATTTTTTATAAAAGTTTTTTTACGACAAATCAGTGCATATAAACATTAGATTCTAAACTAAATAATAGAGCGGTTATTTGTATCAAAATTTTATAAGTTTAACCCGAACTTTATCTAAAACGATAATTAATAGAACACTGCAGAGATTAGTGGTCTACACGTGTTGACAAATGTGAAAGAATTTATGCATAAAAACCACATGCACATGGTTGTATATAAAATAGTTTTATGTAACCATTTACATGAATGTGCATGCTTTAGGCATTTGGTAGTTAGTAGTTGGTACACATATTCGATGTAACGCGACTCATCCTAAACTGCTAGACTATGGTGTTAACTTAGATCTTTGTGCACCGTTGACTTTATCATCCTATCCATCTCCATGTCTTAAGAAATATATAATTTTGCTCTCTTTTGACCACCACATTATTTGGACAAAACATAAACCTACAAAAAAAATAAAAAAAGAGTAAATATATGGACAATGACTCAAAATCTGTATGACTGTAAGACTATCTCGTCTTTTTAAGAGTTTTACCCTTCTAAGGGTTAGTTTGGAAATTTAAATCCTCTCCGAGATTTTCAATGATTAAGTAAAAAATGAGCTAATTTTCCACTCAATTTCCAGAAATTCTAGATGGGATTTAAGTTTACATACTAGCTCTAAAACTCACTTTCTAAATTACCATTTGGATAGTTATTTTCATAAAAATCGTACTCCCTCCGTTTTTTATATTTGACGTTGGATAGTAGAAAACTGAACTAGCTAGCGTCAAGTAAAAAAAAATAGAGGTAGTATTATATGTATTTTCACTCTCCAACAGTTTTTCTAGTGAGCCATTATGGTTTTTCATACTTGGCTAGTGAAAAATTGGGAATGGAAGATGGATTTATTTGGATAACCATTTTGAAAATCTCTTATAGGCTAGTTTTTTCATCAAAATACCCATTTATAGCAATTACGAGGGAATTAGGGAGACTCTTGGAGATCCTCTTATCTCTGATTCAAGCAAATATCAACCAATATATAGTTGTTCATTCCAAATAACTCAACTAATAAAGAAGAATAAGTGGCACCCTAGTCAGTGGGCATCTATTAGACTGTACACAGACCACACTCTGAATCTATTGCTAACCCTGTTCACTTTACAGACCGCACACCAACACTTCTGACTTTAAACTTGTACTGTGGCAGCTCATCTTCCTCATCGTCCTCGTCTTCACTTGAATCCTCTTCAATTTTGTCCCATTTTGAGTAGTCAAGGCCTGAATGACTCTTCGGTTTTGGGATGGCTTCCCAACCCTGGGGTTTTGAAGGCGAAGTGGACGGAACCACAGCCTTTAGAGGTTCAGTTGCAGGTTTTCTATGGAGAATTGGTCCAGCTGAAGGTTTGTTCTCGAGGACCAGTTTGGTTGCTGGTTGGTCAGGCTTAGCGATAGAAGAAGTGTCGGTCTTCTGAACTCGTGGAGGAAGTTCTTCCTCTTCCTCTTCACGACAAAGGGACTCCTCTTCACACTCAGGAATTGGGGCCAGTGACTTCAAAACAGTACGGCAGGTGGACAGAAAAAAAAAAGGTCAGCAAAGTACACAAGGCACAATTAGGCAAGGGTGTCAGTGAGGTGAACCGAAGTGAATTAGCAAAGAGAGCGAAAACTGAAAACATACTAGCTGTGTCTTCAATCGTGCCTGCAGGTTCCGATACACTTCAGACGACGGGTTTATCTCAATGAGCCTGTTGACATCAAACAGAGCTGACTGATAATCCTTCAGAGTGACGAGAGTCTGGGCACGTAACATCAGAGCTCCAGCATGCTCCGTATCCAACTCGAGGACAGATGTACACTCTTGTGCTGCCTGCACCAGATCTCACAAATGGAGAATTTAATGTTAGAAACAATAAATGATGTGTGCAGTTACCGGATGATTCCAGAGGAACGCATACTGCTATTGTCAGGGCCAATGCAAACAATAACTATACCCCCTCTTACTAGCTTTCGTAGTAGATAATCAATTATAAGCCATTTGCCGTCCCTTAAATTTCAGGGGCCCAAATCAAGGGAATCATTTGAGTAGGGCCATTCATAAATTTCAGGTAAGTTTTTTTTTCCAGGTACCGTGCCTAGCCTGTTTTCTAGTACTTTTGCTATTTTTGTAAGGCAACGGCAAGCAAAACATAAGCAGCTGCATCTTCTCAAGTTGACTCCATCAATCTAATGCATCTTTCATGCTGACTCCAATGAATCTAATGGATTCAGTACAACACAAATTTTACCGCCAACTGAGGTAAATGCGCAAAGATCACCATAACAAACAAAAGCTAGACAGAAGATTAGTGGATCCTGGACATAACAGTACCAGTCCATGCACACAAATACCCAGTCCAAATTGAGCATGCATATTGTTGTATGACGTCATGACGAGCAGAAAACACAATCTACGAGACCGAAATCGCAGGAGCCCCTGAACCCGGAAAAGTACAGCTGTATTTCAACCAAAACTGACACTTGGAAGCGCCGAAGGAACGCCCCTTCCCCGAAGTCACCACCGAGGCGAGGTGGGGACCAAAAGCGACGACGCAATCTGTGCAGGAAAGCAACCCAAACCCACCCAGAGCAGAGGGAGCCGGGAGTGGGACCTTGTGGAAGTCGTGGAGCTTTAGGTAGCAGGCGGCGCGGTTGCTGTGGAGCGCGATGCGCTGCGCGGGGCTACGCGCCGCAGCCAGCGCGGCGGAGTAGAGCTCCAGCGCCTCCCGGTGGCGGCCGCCGCGGTAGAGCCCGTGCGCCCTCTCCACCGCCTCCGCGCCGGCGCCCTCGGCAGCCCCCGCCATCGTCCGCGCGAAGAACCCGGCTGCGGCTCTGGGGCCGAGTGAATCGGAGATGGGATTTGGAATCCGGGGAGATAATCACGAGGGGGTGGAGGTGGGGGGCGAGGAGTATGACGAGACGAGATGATGACGGAGGGGGGATTTGAATTGATGGGGTCCGGGTACATGGATGCCTCGTGCACGGTTGCGGGTTGTTGGGTTTTGCTGCCCGAGACCGCGCGAGGAACACGGCTCCAGCCTCCAGGCTCACCTGGGCTGGGCCTGCGCGGGGGTTATATTGCAATTGACGGATTTGCCCCTCGTCGAACCTTCCGACTCGGCGTTTATACAAGCGAAATTTGTGTAGAGATGTTGAACCTGCGTGTTTGACTCTATTTTTTCTTCACCGACAAGAAAAGGTTACTTTGATCCACAAAAGGAGTGATTTGTTTATATATAATTAAGGAGTGTGCACTTCCATAGTCCCATCACTCCCATGAATGAGTTGTGTTTTCAGAAAAGAAAAAAAGTGGATGGAGATGCTGCTCTTTACGGTAGTTGGGATTGTGCACAATTAGGTAGAGATGAAACAAATGGACGAATGAACCCCCCCCCCCCCTCACCGAGAAACCATATTTCGCTTTTACTTGCAGCTTGTTCGCTGCGGCTTGCTGCGGCTGCGGCTGCGGCTGCGGCTGCGGCTGCGGCTTCTACAGTATTTTTCTCTCTATGGATTGCAGCTACAGCAGTCCAAACAGCTGCAACAGTGCCGGCTTGCAGCCAGCCGAACAGGGCCTTGGTCTGTTTTCGTATTTGCAGGAAAACGATAACGGTTCAATGTTTTTGTCCGTATTTCCAAAATCTCGTTTTTTCAGGGGTTTACCCGTTTTAGTCACACAAGCGGGATAGAGAACACATAAAACAATAGACAAAAAATTACTGCCTTAGCTCCACCCTCTATGATCTGCTTGCTTAGTGATTATCTATTCTTGTTTACTAGATACTATAATGGTATGGACTACCTTTGGTGGATAATTCTGTTGTGGTCCAAACTTTTGTTGGATTGTCTTGTGCTACTTATGGTGGATAATTCTAGTATTTTTTGTTTTTGCCTTTGAGTTGCAATGCTGTTGGGAACCAAAATGAGTGGCGGACGGTTCGGAGGCCGGACGGTCCGTGCCGCGGGTCCGGACGGTCCGCGCGTGCGCAGAGTAGATTAGGGTTCCAAGTTTTGTGCTACGGTTGTTAGCTAGATTTGCGGAATTAGCTCAGGAAATTAGTTTGTAAAGGGTCCAGCCCCCTCCTCTATAAATAGAGAGGTATACGGCGGATTTGTAATCATCAATCGAATCAATAACACTTTTATCTCACATTTATTTCTTGTACAATTAGGAGTAGTTCTAGTCTAATTCTAGTTTAGCCTCTCAATCCCTAAATTCTCCGCTTCTTTTCGACTCTACGTCGATCAGAGGAGTCTAGATCGGTCCGCCCGAGCCTAGACAACACTTAGAATCTCTCCTCCCCGACGGGGTCCCTTCCGAAAGCGAGATCCAGGTGTCGCTGGCGACCTTCGCCGCCCCCTGCGCACGCGTGGACCGTCCGGCCCTAGGGCGCGGACCATCCGACCCTAAGGCGTGGACCGTCCGGCCGTCAGACAGGGAACCCTAGCCCTGCGCCAGGTCGCGGACTGTCCGCGCCTGTGCAGAGAGCACCGCTGCTGGTTCTTGTTGAGTGTTTGGCGCCCGAAAAAGGCGTCAACGCGGACGGTCCGCGCGTGCGCAGGAAACCCTAGCCTCGCGCCAGGTCGTGGACTGTCCGGACCCTAACCGCGGACCGTCCGCGCCTATGCAGAGAGCACCGCCGCTGGTTCTTGTGTAGTGTTTGGCGCCCAAAAAAGTGCCAACATACTTTTTGGCGACTCCGCTGGGGATAATTTCATATAGACCTATCGAGATCGGCCCTCAATGGCCGGTTCAAAGGATAGCTTTGAAGTTTCCACCAGCAATATCATCAGGCCGACATGGGAAACCTTGCCAATTGAAGAACAACTCCTATTCGAGGAGCGCCAGGAGCAGCTGATCCAGGAAGCAAAGGCAAAATTCCTGGCCGACTTCAAGATGGATAGCAACAACAAAGTCGTTCGGCAACGGGCGACAGATCTGGCTTCGCTCCGACCTACTACGAATACCCCCAATGTAAGTAGCGCCAATGACCTCCAAACTCTTAAAGCTTACATAGACGAACAACGAGAGCAAATGCAACGTATCGTAGGGGTTATACAAAACGATCATAAAAGGCTAGTGCGTGCGCTTGATAAGTCTACTATTGCAAATCTTCCTTCGCACGAGGTTGAACTGAGGGAATACACACGTGATTCATCGACAACAGGTTGTCACGGCCAATCACAACCCCTTTATGGGATGCCGATAGACATGTACCCGTGGCAACAACAGCCTCCCACGCACATTGGTGATAAATTTGTCAATTTGTGCATGTCCTGACTATCCGCACGTGAGCGCGGATCGTCCGGACCAGCGGCGGTCGATCCCATTTTTAGAAGCGAATTACTGAGACCTGCACCCAAGCCGCCACATACCGTGCAAACCCTAGATAACCCATTCGGACCGTCCACGTATGACGTCAGACAGTCCGAATATAATGTCGGACGGTCCGCGTATTTAACCGAATGGTTCGACACAGAGTTTTTTGAGGAGGATGGATATCCAACTCCGTGTTTGTCCCAGCTAGACTTCCCATCTCACCATACGACATGTCAGCGCCGTAATATAATCTACCAAACCCGTGGGAGTGAGTACTTTTCGGCCCCCAGAAGGCCAGAAAGGAATGGCCAGTCCTATGAGCCTCATAGGTAATATATTAACGTGCTGCAAAACCCAAACCAATGGGGAGGAAAACAACATACCAACATCCAAACAACCTCACCCATATTGGACCAAAGAGCCGGTGGTCTCCCACCGGCTGCCATCGATATAGTAAGAGAGGAAATAGCTGGGGCGTTCTGAGATAAGCTCAGAGTTAGTATAGTCCCCAGGGGGCAGTCATATTGGAGACCTTATGGTAGCCATTTTGACTGTCTCCCATACCCACAGAGGACCAGAGTACCCGAATTCACAAAGCTTTTGGGTGACCAAGGAAAGAGCACGCTTGAGCACATAGACCAGTTCTTAGATAGTTAGGAGAATTGGCCGACACCGAAGCATTCCGTGTACGTTTATTTTCATTATCTTTAATAGGGATTGCATTCACATGGTATGCCACACTCCCTCCTAATTCCATTTTGTCATGGGGAGACTTAGAACAAAAATTTCATGAACATTTCTTCTCTGGCGATTACGAGCTAGATTTAGTAGACTTAATGGCCCTACGACAAGAAAAGGATGAATCGGTTAGTGATTATATCTGGAGATTCCGGGATACGAGAAATCGATGCTTTCAAATTCATTTAACAGATAAACAATTGGCGGGAATAGCCTTTGATGGATTGCGCTATTATTTAAAAGAGAAATTACAAGGCATCCAGTTCTTTACGCTAGCACAATTACATCAAAGAGCTTTGGCTTATGAAAGCCAAAGCAAAGAACTAGTCAAAACGGTTCATCATAATGTCCATATAGTAGAACACAATCAAAATAGTTCGGACGATGAACCAAAGGAAGTTTATACTGCTGAAATAGTTTGGCCTGAGCAGGCCAAATCTTCGGCTTGCTCCTCCTTGCAGTCAGTTCAAAAGAAACGACAGGGGGAGATTAAGTTTGCATTTAATGTCAGCAAATGTGATAAGATATTCGATGAATTACTAAAAAATGGTAACATTAAGATCGATTATATCGTTCCACCCGTCGACGAACTAAAGCGTCGCACATATTGCAAGTGGCACAACTCATTTTCCCATGCCACTAATAATTGTAATGTGTTCCGACGATAAATCCAATCGGCCATTAACGAGGGACGATTGAAATTTCAGGAGGACACGAAGCCCTTCCCAATGAATATGATCGACTTCAAGGGCAAAAGGGTCCTAATTCGGCCCAGCACAGTCGATAAGGGCAAAGACAAAGAAGTCATCATCGGCAACGTACGGGAGGCCGATGGAAACAATAAAATCTTTTACAGGAAAGTGGTGGTCGAGAAGACTCCTGATGGAGGGGAGACACTGAAAGTGACCATCACAACCTCCGGCTCAGGGGGCAAGCACAGACAAGGGAACATGCGCGAGAACCAATACTACGCATCGCGGACGGTCCGGTGTCCAGGCGCAGACGGTCCGTAACATCGCCAGACGGTCCGGAGCGTTCCAGCGGACGGTCCGACAACGCCAAGGAGCCACGGCGACCACGTACCTTCAAACCACGACAACCAGAAATAGGTACATGGAAAACTAACATGTTTAAGGTAGCTGGTCGGTTGGTCAAACCCGACCCGACCTTCGATCAATTATTGTCCAAGTATGTGAAAAAGAAGGCCGGTCCCAGTGACCGGCCAGCAAAGCGACCTCGCTCGCCCATTCATGAGCAGCGTTAGGAAAGTGAAAGGGAATTAGGCTTACACCTAGTCCCTAATTAATTTTGGTGGTTGAATTGCCCAACACAAACATTTGGTCTAACTTGTTTGCTCTAGTGTATAAGTTATACAGGTGCAAAAGGTTCACACTTAGCCAATAAAAAGACCAGGTATTGGGTTCAAATAAAGGAGCAAGGGTCAACCGAAGGCACCTCTGGTCTGGCGCACCGGACTGTCCGGTGTGCCACCGGACATGTCCGGTGCACCAGAGGACTCCCACTCCGAACTGCTCACCTTCGGGAATTTCCAGAGGTGACTCCGCTATAATTCACCGGACATGTCCGGTGCTCCAAGGAAGAGCGGCCTCCGGAACTCGCCAGCCTCGGGAATTCATTGAAGCTGCTCCGCTATAATTCACCGGACTGTCCGGTGTAACAGCGGAGCAACGACTATTTTGGCGCCAACGGCTACCTGCGACGCATTTAATGCGCGCCAGAAGCGCGCAGTCGGCAGGCACACGGGAGCAGGCGCACCGGACAATCTACAGTACATGTCCGGTGCGCCACCGGACATCAAGGCGGGCCCAGAGACAGAGCTCCAACGGTCGAATCCCAACGGTGTTGGTGACGTGGCTATCGCACCGGACATGTCCGGTGTGCACCGGACTGTCCGGTGCGCCATCGAACAGACAGCCTCACCAAACGGCTAGTTTGGTGGTTGGGGCTATAAATACCCCAACCACCCACCATTCATAGCATCCAAGTTTTCCACTTCTCAACTACTTACAAGAGCTCTAGCATTCAATTCTAGACACACCAAAGAGATCAAATCCTCTCCAAATTCCTCACAACACCCTAGTGATTAGAGAGAGAGATTTGCTTGTGTTCTTTTGAGCTCTTGCGCTTGGATTGCTTTCTCCTTTCTTGATTCTTTCTTGTGGTCAAACACTCACTTGTAATTAAGGCAAGAGACATCAATCGTGTGGTGGTCCTTGCGGGAACTTTGTGTTCCAAGTGATTGAGAAGCGAAAGCTCACTCGGCCCGTGGGACCGTTTGAGAGAGGGTAAGGGTTGAAAGAGACCCGGCCTTTGTGGCCTCCTCAACGGGGAGTAGGTTTGAGAGAACCGAACCTCGGTAAAACAAATCCGCGTGTCTCACTTCATTATTCGCTTGCGATTTGTTTTGCGCCCTCTCCCGCGGACTCTATTGTATTTCTAACGCTAACCCGGCTTGTAGTTGTGTTTATATTTGTGAATTTCAGTTTCGCCCTATTCACCCCCCCTCTAGGCGACTTTCAATTGGTATCAGAGCCCGGTGCTTCATTAGAGCCTAACCGCTCGAAGTAATGTCGGGAGATCACACCAAGAGGGAGATGGAGACCGGCGACAAGCCCACTACGAGCCAAGGGAGCACTTCATCGGAAGAGTCCCGCACCAAGAGGAAGGAGAAGAAGAAGGACTCCTCCAAACGGAAGGAGAAAAGATCTTCTTCCTCATACCACAAAGAGAAGAAGGAAAAATCTTCTTCCCACAAGTCGCATCGGAAAGGCGACAAGCACAAGAGGATGAGGAAGGTGGTCTACTACGAGACCGACACTTCATCAACATCAACCTCTGACTCCGATGCGCCGTCCGTAATTTCTAAGTGCCAAGAGCGCAAGAAGTTTAGTAAGATCCCCTTACACTATCCCCGTACATCTAGACATACTCCATTACTTTCCGTTCCATTAGGCAAACCGCCAACCTTTGATGGCGAGGATTATGCTAGGTGGAGTGATTTAATGAAATTTCATCTAACCTCACTCCACAAAAGTATATGGAATGTTGTTGAGTTTGGAGCACAAGTACCATCCATAGGGGATGAGGATTATGATACGGACGAAGTGGCCCAAATCGAGCACTTCAACTCCCAAGCTACAACCATACTCCTCGCCTCTCTAAGCAAGGAGGAATACAACAAGGTGCAAGGGTTGAAGAATGCAAAGGAGATTTGGGACCTACTCAAGACCGCGCACGAGAGTGATGAACTCACCAAGATCACCAAGCGGGAAACGATCGAGGGGGAGCTCGGTCGCTTCCGTCTTCGCCAAGGGGAGGAGCCACAAGATATGTACAACCGGCTCAAAACCTTGGTGAACCAAGTGCGCAACCTCGGGAGCAAGAAGTGGGACGACCACGAGGTGGTTAAGGTTATTCTAAGATCTCACATTTTCCTTAACCCCACTCAAGTTCAATTAATTCGTGGTAATCCTAGATACACACTAATGACTCCCGAGGAAGTAATCGGGAATTTTGTGAGCTTTGAATGCATGATTAAAGGATCAAAGAAAATCAACGAGCTTGACGAACCCTCCACGTCCGAAGCACAACCGGTGGCTTTTAAGGCAACGGAGGAGAAGAAGGAGGAGTCTACACCAAGTAGACAACCAATTGACGTCTCCAAGCTCGACAATGAGGAGATGGCTTTAATCATTAAAAGCTTTCGCCAAATCCTCAAGCAACGGAGGGGGAAGGACTACAAACCCCGCTCCAAGAAAATGTGCTACAAATGTGGTAAGCCCGGTCATTTCATTGCAAAATATCCTATATCTAGTGACAGTGACAAGGGCGACGATAAGAAGGGAAAGAGGAGAGAAAAGAAGAAGTACTACAAGAAGAAGGGCGGCGATGCCCATGTTTGCCGGGAGTGGGATTCCGACGAGAGCTCCACCGAGTCCTCCTCCGACGAGGACGCCGCTAACATCGCCGTCACCAAGGGACTCCTCTTCCCCAACGTCGGCCACAAGTGCCTCATGGCAAAGGACGGCAAAAGGAAGAAAGTTAAATCTAAATCCTCCACTAAATATGAATCCTCTAGTGATGATAATGCTAGTGATGAGGAAAATAATTTGCGTACCCTTTTTGCCAACCTTAACATGGAACAAAAAGAAAAATTGAATGAGCTAATTAGTGCCATCCATGAAAAGGATGATCTCTTGGACTCCCAAGAGGACTTCCTCATTAAGGAAAACAAAAAGCATGTTAAGGTTAAAAATGCTTATGCTCTAGAGGTAGAAAAATGTAACAAATTATCTAGTGAGCTAAGCACATGCCATGACACTATTGACAACCTTAGAAATGAAAATGCTAGATTAATTGCTAAGGTTGATTCTCATGTTTATGATGCTTCAATTCCCAATCTTAGAAATGATAATGATGATTTGCTTGCTAAGATTAAGGAATTGAATGATTCTCTTGCTAGCCTTAGAATAGAAAATGAAAATTTGATTGCTAAGGCTAAGGATTTTGATGTTTGCAATACTACTATTTCCGACCTTAGAACTAAGAATGACATGTTGCATGCTAAGGTTGTAGAACTAAAATCTTGCAAACCCTCTACATCTAATGTTGAGCATGTTTCTATTTGTACTAGATGTAGAGATGTTGATATCAATGCTATTCATGATCACATGGTGTTAATTAAACAACAAAATGATCATATAGCAAAATTAGATGCTAAAATTGCCGAGCATAACTTAAAAAATGAAAAGTTTAAATTTGCTAGAAGTATGCTCTATAATGGGAGACGCCCTGGCATCAAGGATGACATTGGCTTCCAAAGGGGAGACAATGTCAAACTTAATACCTCTCCTAAGAACTTGTCTAACTTTGTTAAGGGCAAGGCTCCCATGCCTCAGGATAACGAGGGTTACATTTTGTACCCTGCCGGCTATCCTGAGAGCAAAATTAGGAGAACTCATTCTTGGAAGTCTCACTCTGGCCCTAATTATGCTTTTATGTATAAGGGTGAGACATCTAGCTCTAGGCAACCAACCCGTGCCAAGTTGCCTAGAAATAAAACTCCTATTGCATCAAATGATCATAGCTTTTCATTTAAGACTTTTGATGCATCTTATGTTTTGACTAACAAATCCGGCAAGGTAGTTGCCAAGTTTGTTGGGGGCAAACACAAGGGCTCCAAGACTTGTGTTTGGGTACCCAAAGTTCTTGTTTCTAATGCCAAAGGACCCAAAACCGTTTGGGTACCTAAAGTCAAGAACTAAAATTGTTTTGTAGGTTTATGCATCCGGGGGCTCAAGTTGGATACTCGACAGCGGGTGCACAAACCATATGACAGGGGAGAAAAAGATGTTCTCCTCATATGAGAAAAACCAAGATCCCCAACGAGCTATCACATTCGGGGATGAAAATCAAGGTTTGGTCAAAGGATTGGGTAAAATTGCTATATCTGAGAGCACCTAGAGGGGGGGGGGGGGTGAATAGGTGATCCTGTAAAAACTTCAAACTTAAGCCACAAACTTGTTAGGTGTTAGCACGATTATTGCCAAGTGGCTAAGGTGAAGTCTCAACAAAACACAATACCACAAGAGATCAAGACAGAGGTGACACGGTGGTTTATCCCGTGGTTCGGCCAAGCCAATGCTTGCCTACTTCCACGTTGTGGCGTCCCAACGGACGAGGGTTGCAATCAACCCCTCTCAAGCGGTCCAAAGACCCACTTGAATACCACGGTGTTTTGTTGTTCCTTTCACTATCCCGTTTGCAAGGAATCTCCACAAATTGGAGTCTCTTGCCCTTACAAGTATATGATCACACAGAAGCACAGAGTAAGGGAGGGAAGCAACACACACAAATCCACAACAAAAGCGCACACACACGGCCAAGAATCGAGCTCACAAGACTATCTCAGAGTTCTCACTTAGAACAGAGCTCGAATCACTTAGAAACACAAACGAATGCGCAGAGACTTAGTGTGGATGATCAGGAATGCTCAAGAGTTGCTTGTGTGTCTCCTCCATGCGCCTAGGGGCTCCTTTTATAGCCCCAAGGCAGCTAGGAGCCGTTGAGAGCAAATCCGGAAGGCCATCCTTGCCTTCTGTCGTCGGGGGCACCGGACAGTCCGGTGCACACCGGACACTGTCCGGTGCCCGATTTGTTTCCTTATCTGGCGCTGCCGACCGTTGCAGCCCGTTGGAGATCTGCGAGCCGTTGGCGCACCGGACAGTCCGGTGCACACCGGACAGTCCGGTGCCGTCTTCCGACCGTTGGCCGGCCACGTGTCTCGCGCGGATTGCGCGGCCGACCGTTGGCCCTGGCCGACCGTTGGCTCACCGGACAGTCCGGTGCACACCGGACAGTCCGGTGAATTTTAGCCGTACGCCGTCGGCGAATTCCCGAGAGCGGCCAGTTCGAGCCGAGTCAGCCTGGCGCACCGGACACTGTCCGGTGCACACCGGACAGTCCGGTGCTCCAGACCGAGCTGGGACTTGGCTGCACACAGCCAAGTCATTCTCTCCCCTTTTCTCTTTTTCTTCTTTCTGTTTCTAACACTTAGACAAATATGTTAGTCCACAAAACCAATGTACTAAGGCTTAGAAACATACCTTTACTTCATGATTTGCACCTTGTTCATCCATGTACACAAATTCACAATTAAACACATGTGTTGGCACTCAATCACCAAAATACTTAGAAATGACCCAAGGGCACATTTCCCTTTCAATCTCCCCCTTTTTGGTGATTTATGCCAACACTACATAAAGCAACTAGAACAAGTGCAAACTCACTTCAAATAAAATAAATTTAAGTTTTATTCAATTTTGGCATATATGGATCATCCTTTGCCACCACTTGGTTTGTTTTTGCAAATCAAACACAAATCTCTATCTCTAAGTTAAACACACATGTTTAAGCATAAAGAGAGTCATTCAAAAAAAGATTGATCAAAGATTTCAAAAACTCCCCCTTTTTCCCATAATCAATACTTCTCCCCGCAAGAAGCCAACTTTTGGCAAGAGAGACAACTTAAGGATTTTGACAAACCAAAAACTCTATTCTACTATTTTCAAAATCTCTCAAGTGGTAGCTGATCCATTTATTGCTTTAGCCTTTATTTTCTCCCCCTTTGGCATCAAGCACCAAAACGGGATCAATTTTGGCCCTTTAACCCCATTGCCTCACCAAAATCTTCAATTAAGAGCAAATGGCAATAAGAGGTCATGAGATGAACTTGGAATAAGTTACCCCTCATCGGAGTGCAGTGGAAGTCTTGCATGATCCAAGTCCACCTTTTCCCTTTCAATTCTCCTTTGTGACTAAATCAAACAAACTCAAGCATATGGTTAGTCTCAAAGGGTCAAGTTGTAACACATCTCCCCCTAAACATGTGCATCACTTTGCAACGGACTTGTGAGGTCCAGGGAGTGTTTGTACAACTTGAGCACCATAATAAGCAACAAAATGCAAAAAGGAAACATGATCAAAAGCATGAATACATGTATGCTATAATTCAATCCAAGTTCCGCGAATCTAAGACATTTAGCTCACTACGCAGCCTGCAAAAGGTCTTCTCATCTAAAGGCTTGGTAAAGATATCGGCTAGCTGGTTCTCGGTGCTAACATAAAACACTTCGATATCTCCCTTTTGCTGGTGGTCTCTCAAAAAGTGATGCCGGATGTCGATGTGCTTTGTGCGGCTGTGCTCAACAGGATTTTCCGCTATTCGGATAGCACTCTCATTATCACATAGGAGTGGGACTTTGCTCAGATTGTAGCCAAAGTCCCTGAGGGTTTGCCTCATCCAAAGTAGTTGCGCGCAACACTGACCTGCGGCAACGTACTCGGCCTCAGCGGTGGATAGGGCAACGGAAGTTTGTTTCTTAGAGTTCCATGACACCAGGGACCTTCCTAAGAATTGGCACGTCCCTGATGTACTCTTCCTATCGACCTTACATCCAGCATAGTCAGAATCTGAGTACCCAATTAAGTCAAAGTTAGACCCCTTTGGATACCAGATCCCGAAGCAAGGCGTAGCGACTAAATATCTAAGAATTCGCTTCACCGCCACCAAGTGACACTCCTTAGGATCGGATTGAAATCTAGCACACATGCATACGCTAAGCATAATATCCGGTCTACTAGCACATAAATAAAGTAAAGACCCTATCATTGACCGGTATGCTTTTTGATCAACGGACTTACCTCCTTTGTTGAGGTCGGTGTGTCCGTCGGTTCCCATCGGAGTCTTTGCGGGCTTGGCGTCCTTCATCCCAAACCTCTTTAGCAGATCTTGCGTGTACTTCGTTTGGGAGATGAAGGTGCCGTCCTTGAGTTGCTTCACTTGGAACCCAAGGAAGTAGTTCAACTCGCCCATCATCGACATCTCGAATTTTTGCGTCATCACCCTGCTAAACTCTTCACAAGACTTTTGATTAGTAGAACCAAATATTATGTCATCGACATAAATTTGGCACACAAACAAATCACCATTACAAGTCTTAGTGAAAAGAGTTGGATCGGCTTTCCCAACCTTGAAAGCATTAGCAATTAAGAAATCTCTAAGACATTCATACCATGCTCTTGGGGCTTGCTTAAGTCCATAGAGCGCCTTAGAGAGCTTACACACGTGGTCGGGGTACCGCTCATCCTCGAAGCCAGGGGGTTGCTCCACATACACCTCCTCCTTTATTGGCCCGTTGAGGAACGCGCTCTTCACATCCATTTGGTACAACCTGAAAGAATGGTGAGCGGCATATGCTAGCAAGATACGAATGGACTCTAGCCTAGCCACAGGAGCAAAAGTCTCCTCAAAGTCCAAACCTGTGACTTGGGCATAACCTTTTGCCACAAGTCGAGCCTTGTTCCTCGTCACCACTCCGTGCTCGTCCTGTTTGTTGCGGAATACCCACTTGGTTCCCACAACATTTTGTTTGGGACGAGGCACCAGCGTCCAAACTTCATTGCGCTTGAAGTTGTTAAGTTCCTCCTGCATGGCCAACACCCAGTCCGGATCTAGCAAGGCCTCCTCTACCCTGAAAGGCTCAATAGAGGAGACAAAAGAGTAATGTTCACAAAAATTAACTAATCGAGATCGAGTAGTTACTCCCTTGCTAATGTCACCCAGAATTTGGTCGACGGGATGATCCCTTTGAATCATCGCTCGAACTTGGGTTGGAGGTGCCGGTTGCGCTTCTTCCTCCATCACATGATCATCTTGTGCTCCCCCTTGATTACACGCCTCCTTTTGATGAACCTGTTCACCGTCTTGAGTTGGGGGATGCACCGTCGTTGAGGAAGAAGGTTGATCTCGTTCATCTTGTTCCTGTGGCCGAACGTCTCCAATCGCCATGGTTCGTATAGCAGCCGTCGGAACATCTTCTTCATCTACATCATCACAATCAACAACTTGCTCTCTTGGAGAGCCATTAGTCTCATCAAATACAACGTCGCTAGAGACTTCAACCAAACCCGATGATTTGTTGAAGACCCTATACGCCTTTGTATTTGAATCATAACCTAATAAAAACCCTTCTACAGCTTTGGGAGCAAACTTAGAATTTCTACCTTTCTTTACTAGAATGTAGCACTTGCTCCCAAAAACACGAAAGTAGGATACATTGGGTTTGTTACCGGTTAGTAGCTCATATGACGTCTTCTTGAGGAGGCGGTGAAGATAGACCCTGTTGATGGCGTGGCAAGCCGTGTTCACGGCTTCCGACCAAAAGCACTCGGGGGTCTTGAACTCTCCAAGCATCGTCCTCGCCATATCGATTAGCGTCCTGTTCTTCCTCTCTACCACACCATTTTGCTGTGGTGTGTAGGGAGCGGAGAACTCGTGCTTGATCCCTTCCTCCTCAAGAAACTCCTCCACTTGAAGGTTCTTGAACTCGGACCCGTTGTCGCTCCTAATCTTCTTCACCTTGAGCTCAAACTCATTTTGAGCTCTCCTGAGGAAGCGCTTGAGGGTCCCTTGGGTTTCAGACTTATCCTGCAAAAAGAACACCCAAGTGAAGCGGGAAAAGTCATCAACAATAACTAAACCATACTTACTTCCTCCTATGCTTAGATAGGCGACGGGTCCGAAGAGGTCCATATGCAGCAGCTCCAGAGGTCTTGACGTGGTCATCACATTCTTGCTGTGATGTGCTCCTCCTACTTGTTTACCTGCTTGACAAGCTGCACAAGGTCTATCTTTTTCGAAATAAACATTTGTTAGACCTATCACGTGTTCTCCCTTTAGAAGCTTGTGGAGGTTCTTCATCCCCACATGTGCTAAGCGGCGATGCCACAGCCAGCCCATGCAAGTCTTAGCCATTAAGCATGCATCTAGACCGGCCTCTTCTTTTGCAAAGTCAACTAAATAAAGCTTGCCGTCTAGTACACCCTTAAAAGCTAGTGAACCATCACATCTTCTAAAGACAGACACATCTACATTTGTAAATAAACAATTATATCCCATTTGACATAATTGACTAACAGATAGCAAATTATATTCAAGACTCTCCACTAGGAATACATTTGATATAGAATGCTCATTAGAAATTGCAATTTTACCTAACCCTTTTACCTTGCCTTGATTCCCATCACCGAATATAATTGAATCTTGGGAATCCTTATTCTTGACGTAGGAGGTGAACATCTTCTTCTCCCCCGTCATATGGTTTGTGCATCCGCTGTCGATAATCTAGCTTGAACCCCCGGATGCATAAACCTGCAAGGCAAATTTAGGCTTGGGTCTTAGGTACCCAACTCATGTTGGGTCCTGCAAGGTTAGCACAAATGTCTTTAGGGACCCAAATGCAAGATTTATCTCCCTTGCATCTAGCCCCTAATTTCCTAGCAACTACCTTCTTACCCTTTCTACAAATAGCAAAGGGAGCATTACAAGCATAATAAATGGTAGAAGGTTCATTCACTACTTTCCTAGGAGCATGAATAACATTCTTTCTAGGTACATGAGCAATATCTCTCCTAGGCATATGTACAACATTTCTCCTACACATATCTCTACCATGATTATAAGAAGAACTAGAAGCAAACATTGCATGAGAATCATAAACATGTGAAAAATGATTATAAGCATTTCTAGCATGTCTCCTATCATAATACATAAAAGCATGATTCTTTTTAGCATTACTAGCCATCGGGGCCTTCCCCTTCTCCTTGACGAAGATGGGAGCCTTATGGCTTGTTAAGTTCTTGGCTTCCCTCTTGAAGCCAAGCCCATCCTTAATTGAGGGATGTCTTCCAATTGTATAGGCATCCCTTGCAAATTTTATCTTTTCAACTTCACTCTTGCTAGTCTTAAGTTGAGCATTAAGACTAGCCACTTCATCTTTTAGTTTTGAAATTGAAACTAAGTGTTTGCTACAAGTGTTAACATCAAAATCTTTACACCTAGTGCAAATTGTAACATTTTCAACACAAGACTTAGATTTATTTGTTACTTCTAATTTAGCATTTAAATCATGGTTAACACTTTGTAAAGTAGCAATGGTTTCATGACAAGAAGATATTTCACTAGAAAGCACTTCATTTCTTTTCACTTCTAAAGCATATGATTTTTGTGCCTCTACAAACTTATCATGTTCATCATACAATAAATCCTCTTGCTTTTCTAAAAGCCTATCCTTTTCATTCAAAGCATCAATCAATTCATTGATTTTATCTATTTTAGATCTATCTAAGCCCTTGAACAAACATGAATAATCTATGTCATCATCACTAGACTCACTATCACTCGAAGAAGCATAAGTGGAGTCTTGAGTACTTACCTTCTTCTCCCTTGCCATAAGACAAGTAAGACGCTCGTTGGGGAAGAGAGCCGATTTGTTGAAGGCAGTGGCGGCGAGTCCTTCGTTGTCGGAGTCGGAGGAGGAGCAATCCGAGTCCCACTCCTTTCCTAGATGCGCCTCGCCCTTTGCCTTCTTGTATTGCTTCTTCTTCTCTCTTTTGTTCCCCTTTTCCTGGTCACTTTCATTATCGGGACAGTTAGCAATGAAATGACCAAGCTTACCGCATTTGAAGCATGAGCGCTTCCCCTTGGCTTTGGTCTTGCTTGGTTGTCCCTTGTGACCTTTAAGCACCGTCTTGAATCTTTTAATGATGAGAGCCATCTCTTCATTATTAAGGCCAGCCGCCTCAATCTGTGCCACCTTGCTAGGTAGCGCCTCCTTGCTTCGTGTTGCCTTGAGAGCAAGGGGTTGCGGCTCGTTGATCGGACCGTTCAACGCTTCGTCGACGTATCTTGCCTCCTTGATCATCATCCGCCCGCTTACGAATTTTCCAAGCACTTCCTCGGGCGTCATCATCGTGTACCTGGGATTCTCACGAATATTGTTCACGAGATGAGGATCAAGTACGGTAAAGGACCTGAGCATTAGGCGGACGACATCGTGATCCGTCCAACGCGTGCTTCCGTAGCTCATTATTTTGTTGATAAGGGTCTTGAGCCGGTTGTACGTCTGAGTTGGCTCCTCTCCCCTTATCATGGCGAACCGTCCAAGCTCGCCCTCCACCAACTCCATCTTGGTGAGCATGGTGATGTCGTTCCCCTCGTGAGAGATCTTGAGGGTGTCCCATATCTGCTTGGCATTGTCCAAGCCGCTCACCTTATTGTACTCTTCCCTGCACAAAGATGCTAAGAGAACAGTAGTAGCCTGTGCATTTTTATGAATCTGTTCATTTATAAGCATAGGGCTATCCGAGCTATCGAATTTCATTCCGTTCTCCACAATCTCTCATATGCTAGGATGGAGAGAGAATAAGTGACTACGCATTTTGTGACTCCAAAATCCGTAGTCCTCCCCATCGAAGTGTGGAGGTTTGCCAAGAGGAATGGAAAGCAAATGCGAATTCGAACTATGTTGAATACGGGAATAATCAAATGAAAAGTTCGAATTGACCGTCTTCCTGTAGTCGTTGTCGTCGTCCTTTTGGGAAGAAGTGGATTCATCACTATCGTCGTAGTAGATGATCTCCTTGATACGCCTCGTCTTCTTCTTCTTCCCTTCCTTTCGTCTATGGCCCGAGCCGGAGTCGGTAGGCTTGTCGTCCTTCGGCTCGTTGACGAAGGTCTCCTTTTCTTTGTCGTTGATCACAATACCCTTCCCCTTAGGATCCATCTATTCGGGCGGTTAGTCCCTTTGTGAATAGAACGGCTCCGATACCAATTGAGAGCACCTAGAGGGGGGGTGAATAGGTGATCCTGTAAAAACTTCAAACTTAAGCCACAAACTTGTTAGGTGTTAGCACGATTATTGCCAAGTGGCTAAGGTGAAGTCTCAACAAAACACAATACCACAAGAGATCAAGACAGAGGTGACACGGTGGTTTATCCCGTGGTTCGGCCAAGCCAATGCTTGCCTACTTCCACGTTGTGGCGTCCCAACGGACGAGGGTTGCAATCAACCCCTCTCAAGCGGTCCAAAGACCCACTTGAATACCACGGTGTTTTGTTGTTCCTTTCACTATCCCGTTTGCAAGGAATCTCCACAAATTGGAGTCTCTTGCCCTTACAAGTATATGATCACAAAGAAGCACAGAGTAAGGGAGGGAAGCAACACACACAAATCCACAACAAAAGCGCACACACACGGCCAAGAATCGAGCTCACAAGACTATCTCAGAGTTCTCACTTAGAACAGAGCTCGAATCACTTAGAAACACAAACGAATGCGCAGAGACTTAGTGTGGATGATCAGGAATGCTCAAGAGTTGCTTGTGTGTCTCCTCCATGCGCCTAGGGGCTCCTTTTATAGCCCCAAGGCAGCTAGGAGCCGTTGAGAGCAAATCCGGAAGGCCATCCTTGCCTTCTGTCGTCGGGGGCACCGGACAGTCCGGTGCACACCGGACACTGTCCGGTGCCCGATTTGTTTCCTTATCTGGCGCTGCCGACCGTTGCAGCCCGTTGGAGATCTGCGAGCCGTTGGCGCACCGGACAGTCCGGTGCACACCGGACAGTCCGGTGCCGTCTTCCGACCGTTGGCCGGCCACGTGTCTCGCGCGGATTGCGCGGCCGACCGTTGGCCCTGGCCGACCGTTGGCTCACCGGACAGTCCGGTGCACACCGGACAGTCCGGTGAATTTTAGCCGTACGCCGTCGGCGAATTCCCGAGAGCGGCCAGTTCGAGCCGAGTCAGCCTGGCGCACCGGACACTGTCCGGTGCACACCGGACAGTCCGGTGCTCCAGACCGAGCTGGGACTTGGCTGCACACAGCCAAGTCATTCTCTCCCCTTTTCTCTTTTTCTTCTTTCTGTTTCTAACACTTAGACAAATATGTTAGTCCACAAAACCAATGTACTAAGGCTTAGAAACATACCTTTACTTCATGATTTGCACCTTGTTCATCCATGTACACAAATTCACAATTAAACACATGTGTTGGCACTCAATCACCAAAATACTTAGAAATGACCCAAGGGCACATTTCCCTTTCAATATCACCTGACCATACTATTTCCAATGTTTTTCTTGTAGATTCTTTAGATTACAATTTGCTTTCCGTATCCCAATTATGTCAAATGGGCTACAACTGTCTATTTACTGATGTAGGTGTCACTGTCTTTAGAAGAAGTGATGATTCAATAGCATTTAAGGGAGTATTAGAGGGTCGGCTATACTTGGTAGATTTTGATAGAGCTGAACTCGACACTTGCTTAGTTGCTAAGACTAACTTGGGTTGGCTCTGGCACCGCCGACTAGCCCATGTTGGAATGAAGAATCTTCATAAGCTTCTAAAGGGAGAACACATTTTAGGACTAACCAATGTTCATTTTGAGAAAGACAGGATTTGTAGCGCATGCCAAGCCGGGAAGCAAGTTGGCACTCATCATCCACACAAGAACATCATGACTAGTGACAGGCCACTGGAGCTCCTACACATGGACCTATTCGGCCCGATCGCTTACATAAGCATCGGCGGGAGTAAGTACTGTCTAGTTATTGTGGATGATTATTCTCGCTTCACTTGGGTGTTCTTTTTGCAGGAAAAATCTCATACCCAAGAGACTTTAAAGGGATTCTTGAGACGAGCTCAAAATGAGTTCGACTTAAGGATCAAGAAAATAAGAAGCGACAACGGGACGGAGTTCAAGAACTCTCAAATTGAAGGCTTCCTTGAGGAGGAGGGCATCAAGCATGAGTTCTCTTCTCCCTACACCCCACAACAAAATGGTGTAGTGGAGAGAAAGAATCGAACTCTATTGGACATGGCAAGAACCATGCTTGATGAGTACAAGACACCGGATCGGTTTTGGGCCGAGGCGGTCAACACCGCTTGCTACGCCATCAACCGATTATATCTACACCAAATCCTCAAGAAGACATCCTATGAACTCCTAACCGATAAAAAGCCCAATATTTCATATTTTAGAGTTTTTGGGCGCAAATGAACACAAAGATGTAGCACACACTATCTCTCAATGAATCTCACAAGGCACTAGTGCTAAACTCAAATGAGTAGCCCTCTCTTGCTTGTTCTCTCTTTTGTGGCACTTGTGTTGGTTATAGTGGTCTAAATCTTGTGTATAGGATGGATCAATGAATAGAGGTGGTTGGGAGGGCTTGAATATGTCAACTAGATGACTTGGAATGTTGCTTGAGCTCTCACACCTTGAAGTGGCCGGTTGGGGTGGTATTTATAGCCACCAACCAAATTGTAGCCGTTGGAGAAGGCTGCTGGCGATGGGCGCACCGGACAGTATCCGGTGCGCCGCCATGTCATCCTGTCGTTAGGGCTTGGAGCTGGTCGACCGTTGGAGGCTTTGCCCTCATGCGGCACCGGACGGTCCGGTGCGACACCGGACAGTCCGGTACCCCTCTGACCAACTGCTTTGACTTCTGCTGCGTTCACTGTGCTGCACTGTTCACTGTTAGAGTCGACCGTTGCGCGCAAGTAGCCATTGCTCCGCTGGCACACCGGACAGTCCGGTGTTACACCGGACAATCTGATGAATTATAGCAGAGCTGCGCCTGGGAAACCCGAAGCTGAAGAGTTGAGGTTGATCCTCCCTGGTGCACTAGACACTGTCCGGTGGCACACCGGACAGTCCGGTGCGCCAGACCAGGAAGCACTTCGGTTCCCTATGCTCCTTTCTTTTTGAGCCCTTTTTAATCTTTGTATTGGTTTTGAGTTGAACCTTTGCCACCTGTAGAACATATACTCTAGAGCAAAGTAGTTAGTTCAATTTGTTTTGTGTTGGGCAATTCAACCACCAAAATCATTTAGCAAAAGGTTTGACCCTATTTCCCTTTCAATACGACCGATTTGTAATCATCAATCGAATCAATAACACTTTTGTCTCGCATTTATTTCTTGTACAATAGGAGTAGTTCTAGTCTAGTTCTAGTTTAGCCTCTCAATCCCCAAATTCTCCGCTTCTCTTCAACTCTACGTCGATTAGAGGAGTCTAGGTCGGTTCGTCTGAGCCTAGACAACACCTAGGATCTGTCCTCCCCGACAGGGTCCCTCCTGGGAGCGAGATCCAGGCGCCGCCGGCGACCTTCGTCGCCCCCTGCGCACGCGCGGACCGTCCGACCGTCAAGCAGGGAACCCTAGCCCCGCGCCAGGTCGCGGACCATCCGGCCCCTTGCCGCGGACCGTCCGCGCCTGTGCAGAGAGCACCGCCGCTGGTTCTTGTTGAGTGTTTGGCGCCCGAAAAAGGCGTCAACGCGGACGGTCCGCGCGTGCGTAGGAAACCCTAGCCTCGCGCCAGGTCGCGGACCGTCCGACCCCTGGCCGCGGACCGTCCGCGCCTGTGCAGAGAGCATCGCCGCTGGTTCTTGTGTAGTGTTTGGCGCCCGAAAAAGGTGCCAACAGATGCCTTCGAAACTGAAGCACGTGAACTGTGATGCTTGTGATAGCTTAGTGAATTAGGGTTTGTTTGTATAATCTTTGTTGTTATCATGTTAGTATATTATGTATTACTATATATGATACTCATTCTTGTTTTTTGTATCTGCAAGTTTGAGGTTGATGATTGACGAATGTTGGCAAGTGCTGACTTTTGCGCAAGATGTCGCTCTTTAACAAAAAAACTTATGTGCTTGTTCACTTTTAAACTTGTAAAGTTATGATTTATGGTGCCTTATACTTCTAATATTATAGTTTAATAGTACTGGTACAATATTTGGGTACGGGAGACAAGCCAACTTCTTAGACTGTGTTGCTGCCAACCCGTGTTTAGTTTGGCGGGGCTAAATTTTAGTCCTATCACATCGGATATTTGACTAATAGTTAGAGGTATTAAATATAGTTTAATTACAAAAACTAATTATACAGATAAGGAGTAAACGGTAAAATGAGTCTTTTAAGTCTAATTAGCCAATGATTCAATCATGTGATGCTATAGTAATAATTTGCTAATTGTAGATTAATTATGTTTAAATTTTTTGTTTAGTCGTTTAGTCTTTAGATGTGTAATTAATTCTACAATTAGACAATATTTAATACAAGTAATGGCATTTCAACATTCAATGTGACATGGAATCATGGACTACACTTTAGTCTATAGAACCAAACATCCATTTTTCGTGGAGACACAAGTCAACTTCTTAAATTGCATTGCTACGTGAATCTTGGTTGTCTACTTTTTATGGAATACCAAATCTTGAACATGTAAGCTAAGGGCATGTATAATCTCATTAATTAGGAGTATCTTAAGAGATATATAGGAGATTAAGTGAAAAAATCAGGAGACAAGGGGTGTAAACGGATACTTATTCGGATATCAGTTTTTTGTTCTTTTTTCTTTAATTGTAAATTAATAGAATATAGAATTTGCTATGCAAATTTATATTATTGTTTTTAGTATTGAGCTTGTAAAGATTCATGAAAGGTAAACCTCAAATCTATCATATATCTTCTCAAATAATAAATATAAATTTCGGATACAAATTGAATATGGATACGGATATTTTTTCACCTTTTTTGTTGTATGGAGCAAATAATGTATGAAATAATTTATACAAAATTTTATTCTTATTTATAATAATGTGCTTCATAACATAAGAAGAGATTAGTATCAAATTTCATACATATCTATTTTAAAATATTAAATTTGTCCTAACAGTTCGGATATCCGTTTACACCCAGTCCGTATCTACAAGATTATCTCTCTATTTATCTAACTACACTAGTTGAATGTCCGTGCGTTGCAACGGGAATATATAATACCAATATACTACGATAACTTATATACAAAATGTGTGTTATATTGTTATGAGAAAATGTTTCATAATCAATTTGTGATCCTAGCCATACATGAATTTTGTTATTTTAATCTAGTTATTTCACCACTACATTGCAACCATCAGTATCATGCAGACTTTGATATATGCCATGATTTGTATGGTCTCATCATTGGAGAGCACGTTCCACACATGCCGGAAAAATTCCCTCGTACATCATTAGTCATCAGACACGTACCACCATATGCTCTTGCTTAAACAAAAAGGTAAGTGTGTATGTGTTTGCGAAGAGAATTAAAGGCAAGCCGACACAAAAGCTACCCTGACGGTGGCGAGGATGACGAACTGGTCACTGTTGTCGATCCTCCTCTGTGTCACCTCCGGCGCCAAGATGACGCCACAATCCTCGATATAGTAGTCATCGAACGCACGCGACATGACGAGTACCGATGACTCTTGGTTGGGCTGCTAAACGAAGTGCACCCCGGGCTCATCAGTGAGGTAGTACCCCTAGCCGTTGCACCACCGGATGCGCTATTCCACTACATACATCATGTTCGAGGACACTCACACAACGTCAGCAACGTCCATCGTCCCAGCGCACAAGAATTCATGTCCGGTCAGTAGCGACTTACGTGGCAGGTTGGGCTTCAGGTGGACGATGAGCTGGACGGTGTGATGGCGTCGTCGTCGGATGCGGTGTCCAGAACAACCCGAGAGTCATCGACGTTGGCGACAACCATGAGGCCCCCCTGCTTAACGATGGACAACGCGGTGCAGCTGCTCTGGACCGCGTCCAAGCGGCGGCTTCGCGGAAGCTTGTCGTACACAGCAGCGCATGCGACCACGTAAGACTACTTTTAGAGGTCGAACTGACAGTCGCCAAGCTTCTTCTCGTCATCGATGAGCGACGACAACGCGAGTGCTTCCTGCTCATGGAGTTTGTTCGGGGTTTGAAGCAGGAAACATGGATTCATGCTTGGCGTTGGTTTATGAAAATGACTCACAAGTCTGATCCATGGAAAAAATATTACGAAGAAAAAATGTCACACATACAAAAAAGGGAATTTAAGTATAATGCATTATTCAAACAAAAGAAATAGCATGCAAAGCTCTTCTTTAAATAATATTACCTCCATCCAAAAATATAATTCAAGAATCTCGGTGATACTTATCTACTACTACACATTGTGCAATGGTAGCAAGTGAGCTTGGAGAGAGATGTAGTAGATGTGTTTCCTGTCATAGATGTAGACATAAACACATAATAGTGAGTGCCCGTGCGTTGCAACAGAAACATTTAATATCATGATAACTTATGAACAAATGTGTGTTATACTGTTATGTGAAAATGTTTCGTAATTAATTTGTGATCCTAGCCATACATAAATTTTGTTATTTCAATCTAACTATTTCATCACTACATTGCAACCAACAGTACTGTGCAGACTTCTATACATGATAGCTGAATGCCCGTGCGTTGCAACGGGAATATATAATACCAGTATACTACGATAACTTATATACAAAATATGTGTTATACCGTTATGAGAAAATGTTTCATAATCAATTTGTGATTCTGGCCATACATAAATTTTGTTATTTATAATCCATCTGTTTCATCACTACATTGCAACCATCAGTATCATACAGACTTCGATATATGTCACAATTTGCATGGTCTGATTATTGGAGAGCACGTTTCACACATACCGGAAGAAATTCCCTCGTACATCGTTAGTCATCGGACACGTACCACCATACGCTTTTGCTTAAACAAAAAGGTAAGTGTGTGTGTTTGCAAGACTAATGGTCAAACATCGTATAACCATAAAGTTAGAATACTATATTAATATATTAAATAAATTAATCCAATAGACATAGATTAACCCAATTAACATAGGATAAATAAATATCTAATTATAAAAGTATGAAACATGATATAATCAATGTTGTTACTGTGTAGTAAATATTCATACGAGACTAACACAACTGGAACGGTTCAATTTGGAATTAAAATGGGGAAGTTACGAATTTCCAAAGTTTCTATGTATTTGATATAGGATTAATTAGGAAATCAATTTTATTGTTGTTTTCATGACAAAACAGAGGTATTATGTGATAAAAATAATATTATAGAATTATAGAAATTGGAATGAACTCATTTGGATTTAATATAAAATTTCCATGAATTAAATGGGTTTCCGCAATTATTTTTAAACTAAAAATCAATTTCTAAATTCTTTTTCCCTATTTTCTTTATTTCCTGGACTGCATCCCAAATTTCAGAAAGATCAGGGGCTAAGCTATAAATGTTTTTCTAGACTCAGTGAGCATACAGAGTGGACGGCGGGTTAAACACAAAAGACATCTTAGTTGAAGTTGTACACAATTCAACATGAGTCATGTTGGTTAGAGGGTGGAAGGCTAGATATTCTGCTCAATAGATCCAAGGTTCAATTCTTGAGCAGGCACTGTTTATTTTTTTTTCTGCGCGCGGAACGGGGGAGGGCAGAACGGCAGACTACTATTGCTTACTTAATAAGTAGTAGAGATGTTTATTTTTTTTTCTGCGCGCGGAACGGGGGAGGGCAGAACGGCAAACTACTATTGCTTACTTAATAAGTAGTAGAGATTTATAATATAGGAACTTTAGATTATATCATACAATCTTTTAGCTATCTTTTATAATTAAAAACCCAAGCGAGGTCTATCCTCGACCTTATAGATGAGGTATTCATCAGCAGCGCGTTAAACTCTTCCGACTTAATTAAAGTGGTGCTTAATTATTTTACGTGTTCAACGAAAAATAAAACATAATTCCTCTGTCTCAAATTAAAATGTGTTTTACCTTTTACTATATTCATAACGGAGGAAGTATATAATAACAAAATCAAAATATGTGGGAAGACTTGTACGTGGATGTATGCAACATATTGCACAACTAATGCATATATATATACCACGTTTCAGACACTTAAATATATAGATATGTCTCATATCATGGGAGGGGGAGAAAAAGGCGGTGAGGAACAAAGCAGAAAAAGAAAAGCATACATGTGACGTGGAGCCGTGTGCCGGAACCGGAAAGGTTAGCCAGGTGATGCATGCCGAATTCAGGAGAAACATCCCTTGGAACGTTCGTCGGGGTCTCCACCCTCCAGACGTGTCACGCTGCTGCTGGCAAGCAAGGCGAGGCAGGCCTGGCGCCGGCGCACACGCCATCCCATTCTTGACGGGGACGCGCACGCCATCCCAAAATCTGCGTCGGCTGCCATTTCAGTGTGCCTCCCAAAACAAATCTGCTGCTTGCGGCCTCACATTCAAGTAAATTCCTCCCAACAACATCAACCATGGCGACCCGACATCAGTATTGTATTAGCCACAAAACTGGAGAGCACAGCAACGCCCTAAAATCTACAAATTACAAGGATGACGCCACAACACATGCATGCATGCCAGGCATTCGCGATTCCGAGGCAAGCTAGCTGTCACCTGCCCTCCTCGATGATGGAGGTGTAGAGGGGCGACGGGACCGCGGGCGTCAGGTCCCCGGGCTCAGGGCTCGCCTGGGCGCCGCCGTGGCCGCCGGACGAAGACGTTGGCTGCGTCGACGACGACCCGACGTGGCTGCTCGCGAAGCTGCCGCTGACGTCGGCCGCCATCACCTGCCACTCCGTGATGTAGCTCGGCTTCGCAACGTCCTCGGCCGCGTCGGCGTCCCCGTTGAGCATGGCGACCACCCTCGACATGGACGGCCGCTTGTGGGGCGAGCCCTGGGTGCAGTGGAGCGCCACGCGGATCACCCGCAGCACCTCGTACGCGTCGTACTCCGTCAGCTTCGGGTCCACGAACTCCAGCGGCCGCCCGTTCTCGTACAGTTCCCACACCTGAAACGTAGTAGTTAGTACGTACCATTCAAGGATCGATTTGTTTAGGACGACATCGATGCTGAAAGTTACAGTACAGCGTGTCCACATCCTCTGATACATACTCAGAATTTTCCAGTGACAAGCTCCAATTCAGCGTGTATGGCATTATCAAATTGGTTTCATTCTGATGATGATCTTACCCTTTCAAAGATATAGGTCGTGCCTTCGTCCAGAGCATTCTGATAGTTTGATTCACCAGCGACAATCTCCAGCGCGACCACGCCAAACGCGAACACATCAACCTTCTCAGTCATATGCCCTCTCATGGCGTACTCAGGCGCGAGATAACCACTAGATGACAGTAGAGTCGAAGAGACAACCAACTGCCATTAGCTCCACCACATTCGCAACACGCCACTACGTTCCTTCATTTATGCCCAAACTAAAGGTGAGATGGAAAATATATATACTTACAACGTGCCAGCAACATTTGTGATGACGTGAGTCTTCTTGTCGTCGTAGAGCTTGGCAAGGCCGAAATCGGAGATCTTCGGGTTAAGATCGGCGTCGATCAACACGTTACTGGCCTTTATGTCCCTGTGCACAATGCGGATGGTTGACTCCTCGTGGAGATAAGCTATACCTCTTGCTACGCCCAAACATATCTCGAATCGTGTTGGCCAGTCTAGATTCAAGCTCCCCTTTCCTGAACACGACAGTTCAAACATATTGAAGTTCTGCACCAGAGTTGCGCTCTAAATTGTTCATACAAGGAATGGGTGAAGTCATACCAAACAACGCATGATCGAGGCTTCCATTCTCCAGGTACTCGTAGACCAACAATGGTGTTTTTCTCTCAAGGCAGCAGCCATACAACCTCACGAGGTTACGGTGCTGCACTCGGGAAATGGTTTCGATTTCTGCCGCAAACTGCATCTTTCCCTGGTTAGAGGACTGAGAGAGCTGCTTCACTGCCACCACTTTTCCATCACTCAACTTACCCTGAAAGAAAGTTGCACTTGTTAACTATTATTATACAAGGTATTTCATAGCTCAGTGCAGGGTTTTTACTTCACTTGAAAATCATCAGATTATGGTAAATGGCATAGGGCGACTTTTCGGTGTCTACTCAGATCGTCAGGAAGCAGCATTTAACTACTTATTTAAGCCTTCATAAGTTCACGCATCGAACACAGATCCAGTCCTGTATATATACTAGATAACTAGAATGACAAACCTTGTAAACTGATCCATATCCTCCTTCACCAAGTAGGTTACTAGAACAAAAGTTCTCTGTAGCTGACCTAAGCTCACTGTAACTGAAGACATTTGGCCTTCCAACTATGGTATACAATTCTGCATGGTTCGGAATAGCTTGTTAGCATACTTTCTGTTTGCAGTCAAGAGCACACTATTAGTATATGTATATCAAGCACCTTCTAGCTCTAACAATAGCTTTCTCCTTTTCTGACACCACAAGAAGATTCCGGCCAGTGCGATCAATGCAAAAACTGAAACACCAACTGCAACCCCAGCGATCACACCAGTTTTATGGCTGCTCTTGCTGTCTTCAGAACTACGGACTGTAGGAACGAAATCTGAAGAAGACTTCAGTTAGTTGAGCATGGAAAACCTTATATAGAACATAATTGAGAATACCCAATAGTTACAATTCCACCAAGCAATAAAGGGGATAAAGTGCAATCTCAGCCCTCAGCACGGGTGTGCAGTGTGCTATGTTCTGCTTTTGGTTTCAAATGGCATAAATTCAACTAAATTAAGGTCCGCCACCGCCAAGTTATACTTATATATGTAGTTACAACTGTACAACATCATAAAACATACCGTGCTGACAAATTTTCATGTTCTAATTCTTCTATTAAAGATAACAGTTTTTTTTCATCCAAATTTAAAATTTCATATAATGTATACCACACTGACGAGTCTATTTTTTGTGACTACACTAGTATGCATTGATTAATACTTCAAAATGTCACTTGGGCAGTAGTATAACTGCAATGTAGAACAAGTTAAAGTTCAGATGAGTACTTGGAGTTGCACTCAGGGCTGATATTGCAGGACCATAGTATCCCTTATAAGGAATGCAACAAGTGCCCTTGCCAGCCCAGAAGAGATGAATCTCAAGGAAGTTTTTGGTTACTGGAACAACATACTGCTTCTTAACATCAGTGAAAGATTTCCCTCCAGCTGCCTTTCTAATGTCAAAGTTCTGCTCCTTGCGCTCTCCCTAAACAAGCATGAAGTATCAAGCACAAAAGTCTATATCTAGAACAATGCATATGATTTAAAACCATCAGATGCCAGCCAGATATAAGTTACCTGGACATAGATATCGAAAACCCTCCTCCCTCGGCTTCTCCAAGACTGCATGTCTGGAAAGTCAACCTCTGCAAATTGAAGTGTGACCGTGTAATTTCCATTCTCAAGTCCAATGCCATAGTATCTCAGAGATGATGGTGACATCCTTGCTGTTTGGAACAGTGCAGAGTCTAGGGTGTTCTCGAACTGGCGTGAACTGTAGATGATGTAACTTGCATTGGGTGCATCTGCGTCCAAGAATAACCCAACGCTGCTAACGGCCCATGTAGGTGCACCCGCAACATAGTATGATGCAGCACTAAGGTTGGCATTATCAGCTTGATAGACGGAATTATCTGAACCTGATATTGCTCTACTACCACCACAGTCCACCGCAAAGGACGCAGCTGCATCCAAATTTTCAGAGTACTGTTTAATTGGAATCTGCAATTGCGGGTTCAACATTACAAACTAGATATATGCTCAAAATTCCAAGGTTGAAGCATTACACTTTGGAGAACCGAGGAAACAGGGAGTACTATGCTGAAGACACTCCAATCCCCATGGCAAAACACTGCAGATGAAATGTTTTGCCATTTTAAGTTCTGATTAGAAGCCAAGACTGAAACTTATTTTTGTGCTAGCCTCATAGAGACGACAGACTGGTGTTTACCTGTTATTGGAGCTATCCATCACAAAGTCGTTTGCTACCAAATTCCTTAGTATCAAAGTAGAACATATAGGGAAAAATTAGCTATTACTGTTATATTGAATCGGCAGGTTTTGTGTGCAATAACTAAGCAGTATGTTTTCCTGAAAGAAGTTTGAGAACACAAACATACAATTGTAAATTTTTCTCAGTAGCCCAAGAAGGAAAGTTTCCTGAGATATGGTTGTATGAAAAATCTCTGTGAAAAGGCAGAGGAAAAGGTAACTATTAGATCAATAACATATTTCCTTCAGCACATTGCCAAAACAAAGAGAACATAAACATACATATTGGTCACTAAGGGACTTTTTGTGGCAGGCAGACTTCCCGAAAGGCTATTATTCCCTAGAAATCTGATTCAAGTAGAATATTTGCAAATATCAGCAGAAGGTTAACAAGAAAGAAAAAAAATAGAGGTTCATTCAAACAATTATGAACAAACATAAAGTTCCAAGGAAGTACGTTGGCAGGCCATGTACAACAATGTTGTGACTAGTGTTTGAATAAGTGATGGGATCACAGACGACTTACCGATTAGAATAGGACTACAATAAAGATCAACTTTGAGCTCTTACCTTTTTGCCTTGGTAGTTGGTAATGGATAAGATTACAATGACATACAAGGAGATATCCCTTGGTGTATGGTTTTTGCGGACGATGTAGTGCTAGTTGATGAAAGTCAGGCAGGAGTAAATAAGAAACTAGAGTTTTGGTTGGATACTCTAGAATTCAAAGGTTTTAGAGTCAGTAGAACTATATATGAGATGTGATCACGCAAATACTACACCTGAGGAAGGAGATATCAGTTTGAAAGGTCAATAATGTCTAAGAAAAACACATTTAGGTATTTAGGACCAATGGTCAATGCTACAGAGAAATAGGGATATTGATAAAGATGTTAGCCATAAAATTAAAGCAGGGTAGACGAAGTGCATCAAGTGTATGCATTCTATATGAGAAGAGGATGGTACATAAGCTAAAAGGCAAGTTTTGTAGGACGACGATTAGACCGCCTATGTTGTATTGTACAGTGCAGAATGTTGGCCTATAAAAAGATGACATATTCAGCAAATACCAAATAAGTGTTGTAGAAATATGTATGTCGTGTTAGATTTATGGCTATACAAGAAGAAATTGAGTTTAAAATGATGATATACGTGAAATGCTAGGGGTAGCACCAATTGGAAAAAGCTTATCCAACATCGGTTGAGTTGGCTTGGACATGTTCAACCAGAGGCACCAATATGTAGTGAGATCCTAAGCGTTAGAAATGTGTATAGGTTCTTGTATATTTGGGTATTCGTTGTACACAACTATAACCTTTGTACACGTGATCATCAGATCCTCAGGTCCTGGGTTCGACACCCCGTGAGAGCGAATTTTTAGGCTGTGGTTAAAAAAATCCCCTCGTCTGTCCCACGCCAAAGCACAAGTCTAAGGCTCGTTCTCGGTCGTTCTCACATGGGCTACGGTGCTGCTGTGTATGGGTGGGGCAAGGGTTCAAGGGTTTTCTCGACCTGTGTGAGAAGGCCTTCGTCTTCTTAATATAATGCCGTGGGGGCGGTCTTATCCCCTATAGGTCGAGTTTTTTTTTAACCTTTGTACACACCCATATCTATGTATATCAAGCAGCCGAGGTCCATTGATGGTGTGGCAATCATCCTCTACATGGTCTCAAGCAATTTCTTTCCTAAACTCAATCCTCTGCCACCTAGAATCCGCCCCTCCTCTTCCAACCCTAGCTCGTGTCGCCATGGCTGCAGCCACCGCCCCCAACACCAACTCCTCCTCGGCATCTTTTAGTGCTTCCTCCTCCGTCGAGCTGTTGTCCAACACCACCCCAGCCATCCTCGATCCCTTATGTACAATCAACGTGAAGACTCATGCCCCGATGACGTTGCAGCTTGCACGCCCTAATTTCCATCGCTGGAACATCTTCTTCCAGGCCATGGTGGGCAAGTTTGGTCTTCTTTTGTTTATCGACGTGTCCGTGCTAGCGTGCCCTGATTATCAAATCTGGGACCACACAGACTATGCCATCAAGAGCTGGCTCTACACGTCCGTCGACGACATCGTTCTCAATCCTGCCATGGGCGATCAGCCGATCATCAAATGGCCTGCGACCTCTACACTTCCATCACCGATCTCTTCAACACCAACCAAGAATCTCACGCCATCCACCTCAGCAGCGAGTTCACACCGTTGTTCAGGACGATTCCTCCATCACAGACTATTGCCAGCGCGTCAAGTCTCTCGCCGACTCTCTCCACGACATCGACCATGGGGTTTCTGATACCTAGCTTGTCTTCAACCTTCTTTGCGAGCTCAATCCCAAGTTCTCGAATACCGTTGACATCATCATCAACATGACCCTGTTGCCCTCCTTAGCAAGGCCTAATCCATGCTTGCCTTAAAGGAATCGATGATCGCCAAAGAGACAAAGGTTGTCTCTGAGATGGCCCTCGCTGCGGCTGCCTCCTCACCTCCTTGCCCTCCCGGCGGCTGCACCAGTGTCGGCAATACTGGTGCTCATGAGGGCAGACGCGGCAGTGGTGGTTACAGAGGTAGCGGTCGCCATCCTAGCGACAGTGGGATCAGACAGTCTCATTGCGGCGTTCAACAACATGGTGCAACCATCCCAGACAGGCTAGATCATGGACTCCGATGCCACTTCTCACATGTCGTCGAAAAACGACACCACTCATTGCGCGAGAGGAAGACCTAAGTTGATATAGGGAAGCAGTAAAAGGAGACTCAAAAGGTTAAAATATACCCAAAGATTTAGCCTAGAATAGGAGTGCATGGAAAACGGCTATAAGTGACCGAACATTGGCTTGTGAGTTCTGTTGGATTTTAACTCTAGCCTACCCCATTTTGCTTGGAACTAAAAGGCTTTGTTGTTGTTGTTCAAACAATTAAAGAAACTGCAAAAGTAACTCTTACAAATAACTAAGAGATGGAAGATTCAAAATTGATTGAGGTATTTGTCCTGTGATATTGTTGAAACTCAGGTCCCTGCGGGAAAGAAGAAAAACAGCATTAGACAACAAAAGGGCAAACTACAACTGAAACTGAAAGTTAAACTACATAATATAAATTCGTCACTTAATTATGATATTCTGACAAGGGGAACATGCTTACAATAAGTATAAATTTACAAAGTTGGAGAAGTCTACCGATGCTAGTGTATCAGATATAATGCTGTTCCTCAACACTCTGCAAGATGGAACCTTATATAATTAAATGTTTAGGCCCTTAAACTTGAATATAAAAACAGGGAGGGCACATGTCATACAGTTCACCCAAAGATGTCAAATTGCCAATGAATGACAGCGACGAGCTTCCATTCACTATATCGCCTATTCTTCTGTTACATAGAAATGGTTAATGCCATAGCTATTATCTTTGCAACATAATATTCCTACAATCACAAAAACTACTAGGGACTCACAATTTTTTTAAGTTGACAAGATTAGAAAGACTTGTGGGAATGGGGCCTTGAAAAGAGTTCCCTTGGAGCCTCCTGGAAGTACATAGATATTTGATTAGAGAAGTAATACCTATGCTAGTTCCTCATGACAAATTAATTGTGCTATAAAATAACAGATGATGTAGAAAAATATGCAACATCTTGCACTTCTCCAGAAAATGAATGACCTTCCTACTATTGACGTCAAGAAAACAATTTTAAAATATTGAAACCTTAGTGATTTTCAGATATAAATCTTACAGTTGGGTCAAGTTAGTCAAACTCCCAAGATAATCAGGAATCTGCCCACTGAAATTATTGTCTGATGCCCACCTAGATACATGACAAGAGTTGGTAAGATTATTAGCTTCTACCTCCAAAGGAATAGCAATTTCACGAGGAGCTAGCTTATTTTACTAAATTACAAGATTGACAGGTTCTTCAGCTGGGACAATGTCGATGGTAGAGGACCACTGAAGTCGTTACTATCAATGTATCTGCAACTCAAAGTTGGATAGCATTTTTCAGTTATGTCATGCATATAGTTATCAGTTTAAAGAGTGAAGAAAGCATAGATGGTCATGTAGAAGACATGTAAAGCAACCAAATCGATAACTCACATTTGTCGAAGTTTTGTCAGTTTCCCCAGCTCATCAGGAAGTGTGCCGTTAAAATTATTTGAGCCCAATGCCCTGAAAGAATTAACTAATTAAATTAAGTTTGATCCAAAGAAAAGTTCAAATGGAAGTGCTGTTAAGTGCCTTTTGACAATAAAAAAATTGAAATGCTGGTAAAATGTTGGATTGGGAAGATGTGCATTCAGATTCTCACTTCCATTATATTATACTAACTTCGTGAGAAAACGATATTATAAGATTATACTCGATATATGGCCATAGTATATGCAAAACTTCAAGCTCTTGGCATACAGCCTCATGATTTTCATACAATTGGAAAGCAAGTATTTTTTTAACGCAACAATTGAAAAGCAAGTATAACCAGGACAACAGATGCATGACAGTAACTGAACATAAATATTAGTCAGAGAATATCCATTTGTTAAGACTTCCCAGGACAATAACGTGATTGGAGGATCTTACAGTGATAAGAGATTGGTAAGATTTCCAAGCTCCTTTGGGACAGGTCCAGATAGTGCATTGATGCCCACGGTCCTTGTGATTTTCAAGGAAAAGAATGTAAATAAGATTCCTGAAAAACTGGGAACTGCAACACGTTTTTTTTATTTCAGAGTATTACATTGATTCCAGAGCAGTTAGTTCTCCAATGAATGCTGGTAATGGCCCGTAGAAGTAATTTTTTCTGAAGTCCCTGAAATTTTAAGGCGCGTTAATCCTGCAAGTTCAAGCGATAACTGGACTGGTTGAATGCAGCTACTGATTTTGACTATCAACATGAATCTGAAAAACTTCATGTGCACTGGAGATTTCGAGTCACCTTCAGCTTCAAGTTAAGTATCTCACTAATGCCTGCCTAAGGAAAAAACGATCTTAACCAAACAAACATTACGAGCACGGCGCACCCCAAGTATGAAAAGAGAACATACATGCGTTATCATGGACACTGACCAAGCCACACACAACAAAATCAGCAGGCAAACAAATTAGCCAGTGTGGTTGTGGGCTTGTGCCGCTGAAGGGAAGCATACGGTACAGACACAACGATGACTTGAACCACTATCCTAGGTTAAGAATGAGCTAGGAATTGCGGGGAAAAGCTACCGAGCTTGAAATCGGAATACGAGCGGAGCACTCCTCGTTTCTCCAACGGGCAAGTGAGACACGGCCGTCTGCGCCGTCGAAGAGCAATGGTATGCGCCCAGCGGCGGCCGGCGATCCCTCGGCCATTTCGAGGTGGATTGGTGCGGAGCGGAAACGGCAGAGACTGGAGAAATTTTGCAACTTGCTAATGGGCTTGGCCCAACAAGAGTCCACAGCCGACAGCTACCCCCGAGAAAATAAGCCCTCTATATACGACTATACTGCAGAAATCTTATGCCAAAAACTAAAATAATCTCATGCCAAAAAAAAAAGGGAGCTTTAGGCAGGCAGCACATACAGCTTAACGAGGTGAGTGAGGTTCCGCAGCTCCTCAGGTATGGGGCCAACCGCGTCCAGCGTGTTTATCTTCCTGCACCGTCACCGGCATCGGATGGTAAAATTTGGTGAAACTGCCATGGAGAGAGAGAGAGAGCAAAGGAGCACGGCGGCGGCGGCAGCAGACTCACAGTCTAGTGACATGGCAGAGCGTGTTGTTTCGGTCGGAGCAGTCGCACTTGATGGCCGGGTTGAACGCAGGGTTGTCGTCGATGGACGTGTCGTCCGTCGCGGCGCCGCTGCAGGGGTTGCCGCTGATGTTCCACGACGGCGGCGCGCTCAGCCTCAGCTTGCTCAGGATCGCGTTCACCGCCGCCGCTGTGCACAGAGCCAAGGCAAGCCTCTCTCTCATCGGCACACGAACAACCATCGCTATAGCTTACAGAGCACAGCTCTGTCGATCGAGTGGGGTACATGCATAATTGCATACCCTATTACATACGTACCTTCCACCGGATCAGTCTGAGGCGCCTGCTGCGCCTGGGCAGCCACCCTCCAAGAACTCAGCAGCAGCAGCAGCAAGAACAGCAGCACGGGGGAGGGAAAGCCATGGAGGAGGCCGCCGCCGCCGCCGACACTCAGCCTGGGCTTCCTCATCTCTCCCTGCCCGGAGCTTGCTTGCTCGATCGTCCCTTCTCTGCCTGCTCGCTCTGCTGCTCCTGCTTTTGCTCCCTTCAGATATCTCTGAATCAAGTGGAGGATCGAAATCGAGTCGAACCGAGGAAATGGACAAACGTGTCACACTCACATGACAGCAGCTACATTTATATGGAATCGTGCAATGACGCAGCGAGTAGGGCCCGCACAGCGGTAGCCACTGCCACTTGGCCTATATGAAATTGGCGCCACCAAAAGGCAGCAGATACTCTGGCACGCTGGAGAGAAAGCCAGGGCACTGATCAAGCTCGTTAGGTGGTGATTATGGAATTAACTAGTCATGATGATGGTGGGTGGTGTGGTTTCACGTTGGGACTCGTCATTGAACAGCTCGATTTAGGTTTTTAAAGAACCCAAGTTGAAGGGGACCTGATCTAAGCTGACAAGACACAGGTCCAATGAATCCAGTGGAACAATAGTTTAGACTCCTGCACTTCTGTTATTGTACAACGTCGACCTCCAATCTCCATTATATAGGGCGTTTTGTGACTCATAGCTTCCACTATACTATAAGCAAATGACGGCAATTTATGAGGTGTTTGATTGCACTAGAACTAATAGTTAATGGCTAAAATTAGTTAGATCTAAATATCCTAGTTAATATTTCAGCTATTGACTATTTTTTAGTAAATTAGCTACTAGTTAGCTAGCTAATTCTATAAGTAAATTTTTAACCAACTAACTATTAACTCTAGTGTATTTAAACATCCGTTTAGTTTTTTTCTAATCGTACTAGTATAGTACGTGCTAGCTAGGCGAAAATGATAAAACGGTCAGAGTCGTTACATGCATGAGGTGTAACATGTGGATACCTGCATTTCTTTACATGTGGGAGTTTTGGCTCTTGCGATTGGTCCCTTTCGGCCGTACTGCCCAAGTGTGCCAACTTGACTTCAATCTCAACGTCGTCACCTGCCGTTAATTAATCGTTTGTTTTCTTTGATCAGCTTAGAGAAAGGAGAAACTGGACGCCCGTTTGCCAGAAATTTCAACACGGAAAGGAAGCCCTACGTCAGTCAGCGCGCAACGCAAACAACATGCGCCCGTCTCGCATTAACTGTCACACGAAAGTCGTACTTGATCGACTTTTTTTCCCCCATACAAGCTGTGGACTGACCAGCCATCAGCAGGAGTCGAAATCCATCCATATTCAGCAATCAGCAGGCTAAAGCCCTCTTTGGAAAAGAGAAAAAAAGGATTTATAAAGATGTAGGAATTGGGACAAAAACATAGGAACAAAATGCCCTGGCACTTTAGAATAGATGAAAGTTTGTGATGATGCCTTTGGAAGCAATGTAGGAAAAAAACATAGGAAGGAAACACAACAATGGGTCAGGGCTTCATGCTCATGTTTAGTTCCCGTTTTATTAGAATGGTCTAGTCCATAGTAATTTTTAAAAATGATTGTTGGGAATTATTCCTTCGTTCCAAAAGGGTCTCGTAGGAAATCTATATCTATACTACTCCTTAAGAGGGCAAGGAGGGCGTCCACACCTTCACGGCTCCGCCCTCCCCACCCCGCTAATGTCGCTGCCACCGCGCACGCCTCTGTCTTCGTCTCCCCCGCGCTAATCTCGCCGCGGCAGTGCGTCCTCCGCCCCACACCTTCCCGAAAATGTCGTCGCCCCAATCACCGCGCGGGCCGACCCCCATCACCGCGCGATGATTGTGCCCCCATCTCACGTCTCCCTCCCTCCCTCCCATTCCGCGCAAACCAAGCGACGACATGGCCCGATGCCCTCTTCCCGGCCGCCTTCTTCCCGGGGTGGTGCCTGATGCCCTCGCCCTCTTCCCGATCGCCTTCTTCCCTTGCTCCGCCCTCCACTATTCCTGAGCCCGTCGCCGGCCGCTCGAGCCCATCCCGACCATGGCCTTGTGCCCCCCTCCGCCTCTTCCACGGGTCGCTGGAGCCCAGCCCGCCCACGGCCTAGTGTCCCCCCCGCCTCCACCAGGCACCACCATGGCAGGAAGACAAAGACCCTAACGTCGCCGCCTGCCTGTTTGCAAAGGGGCAAAACCCATATGACTTCGATTCGATTTGCCTGCGGTGCTCGCGACGAAGGGAATGGCAAACTCCTCCTTCCCACTGATGAAGCCGGCAGAAATCGTGGAGGCACTGCACAGCTACGGCATCGGCCCCAGCTCCAGCCTCACCGAGGTCCTCACCCTCTTCCTTGCTAGCATCGTCGGGTATGCCTTCGTTGATCCCCTTCCCTAGCTGTCCTGTCTCACCAAGATTTGGCCCCATCCCTGGTTTGCTTCATGGGGCATTTTGCCCGTTGCAGCGACAATCAACATCTCGCGGGGATCACCTCTACCCTCACCAGCTATGGCCACTCCCTGACATTTAGCATCTGGCATCCTAAACAAACTCAACGCTGGATGTAGTCTTGAAACATGTTAAACACCATAAATGCAAGTTTGGTCTGTGTTTATGTTTCTGCTTCTGGTGTTTTTTTTCCTTAAAAAATAATTGTCTTTACTGTGTGGCCAGGGAAGGTGCGATATTGCCTCAATATAAGTGAAGATGAGTACAGGAAGACCATTAAAGTAAATGTGATAAGACCTTGGTTCCTAATGAAGGTGATTGCAAAATAATCTATTGTGTTTTTGACCTAGATTATTGGTGCTAAGAGAGGATTATATCCAGGTGCTACAACATATGGTAACAGCTTGGGAGCCACCAAACCTGTATACACTTAGGTCAGCAGGTAGAAGCTCTTGAAATGTTTGTTGAGAATGAATTCAAGGCAACCTTCCTTGCTCATGTCTTGTTTGTTTCATTCCTCCGTATCATTTGGCTGCTTATTTTAAATATATATGTCTTCCATCCATTCTTACAAAAAATGAATTATATGTTCAGGTTAAAATCATTAATAAGTTGCTTGGGGACAAGACCATTACAGTATACAGGTGTGGTCCTTGAGTTGACCTATGTCGTGGCTGATGGTAATGATTCTTCGATTGTGCACTATTCTTCTGGTTCTCTTTTTAGTGGAACTGACTGTTTCATATGTATACACACATGTAAATATTCATGCTTCATCACCATATTTGAGAGGAAAAGTAGATCTTGAAATCCTATAGAGAATATATGGATTTTCTGTACCATATTTGTGTACCAAGACTATGTATCCTCTTGATGTATCGCTCTTGGTAACCTTTAATATAAAGCTTCCGCCTGTTAGGATGTCATCTCCCACCTCTCGGCCTCCCGGTGACAACCACACCCCTAACCCTGCACTTCCACTTAGCCCCTCGCCGGTTTCTATTCCAGGACCGGCGACCACCCACATATCTCTCGCATGTCCCGCGCCGGGAGGCTTCCCCCGTCCTATCCCTGCAGTCCTGGGTGGCCGCTCTAAGCTCCAGAGATGGAGTGACACCTCCTCTTCTTCTGAAGGGTCCTGTCGGGAAGTTCCTCACAGGGACGTTGGCGCTGCTCCTTCTCCAACACCGGTGTCTTATCGTGCGGCAGTACTTTCGGGGCGGGGTTGTGCTGTCGTTCCTCGTTCGTCTGTCCGCCCATGCGTGGGGGCCCTTCCTTCGGCAACGCAGGATCGTCAAGGCGAGGAAGGATGGCAAGTGGTGGTGCATAGGCGTTCAAGGAAGGTTCAACGTTTGCCTCGGGGCGGAGTTCACGTGGACCTCCGGGGCAAATGCTACAACTGCCTTTCAACCTTCCACCGTGCTGCTAGGTGTCGGGGACCTTGCCGGTGCTTCAGGTGCCTCCGGCTCGGTCACCGGGCAGCTCGTTGCCCATCCCGGCCTGTTGGAGGTGCGCGCCCCTCGGTGTGGCAGCGCCTCCACGTTGCGGCGGGCGTTTCTGGGCGGGAAGTGACTCGTCCTCCGGCGCGTCGGCGACAGGTTTGGAGAAGGCTCTCTCCACCGCCTCTGGAGGAGCTGCAGGGTGCGGCCATGCAGGAAGGTGATATTGCCGCGCAGTTCAAGAAGAGGAAGAGGAGGAGGGGGAGAGGTGGATTGGGCAGCGTGCTTGCTGTGCCTTCTTCTGGGCCTGAGGCAGTCGCAGGCCCTCGTCAGATGCTGTTGGACTCGAGTGCACCTGGTGGTGATTTGCCTAAGCCTTCTTGCGTGCTCGATTTTTCAGAGGATATGGCCAGGATGGAAGTTGAGCTGAGGCGTGCTTTGTTCGTTACAATCGTTGGGACAAGGCCGAAGGTGCTGGGTAGGGAGGTCGTTGAGGAGGTGGCGCGTTTTTTCCAGATTGTTGAAGATGACATGGTGATTCATCATTCCAAGCCGGAGGATTTCATTCTGTTCCTCCCTGATGAACACACAGCCACCAGGGTCCTCAATGGAGGTCAAGTGTTTCGAGGACCTCGTTTCAGCTTGCATTTCAAGCGTTGGACGCGGTTTGCCCACGCCACGGCCACCGTTTTGCCGTGTCTGGTTGATGTGGAAGTACGAGGATTGCCGGCACATGCTTGGAGTCGCTACACAGTGGAGAGGCTGTTGGGGGATTCCTGTTTGGTTACTGAGGTGTTGTCGGAGGCCACGTTGCGGACGGATTTTTCCTCATTCTTGTTGAGGGCCTGGTGCCGTAATCCGGATGAGCTTCATAGGGCCATGGATCTCATTGTTGTGGAACCAAGTTTTGGCGGGCATGAGCAGCGGTGTCTTTCTTACAGTGTGGAGGTGGTGGTTGTTCCGGTGGACAGGCCCGTGGGAGATTCCCCTCCTCCTTCCCCTCCTCCGGATGATGACGTGCTGGACAAGGGTGGTGATAGCCAACGACAGTTTTCTTCATCTCGACGTTCACATTCACATTCAGACAATCTCAGGCGGGGCCCCATCCAGCGGAGGCTGGGTCCGCAACCTCCAAGGGATGATGCTGGGGGGGGCGCTTCGGGAAACGTTCTGGCTGCTGCAGCCGCTGGCGCAGAGGAGGAAGATCTTCAGGCTGTCTTGGGAACCGGAGGGGAAGATCTGCAGACAGTCTTGGGAACCGGAGGGGAGGAGTCTGTTCCGCTGGCTTGCCGTTTTTCGTCGGCAGTGGTGGGCGGCTCGACACCCAAAGGGGTGCTGGAAGGGTGCGCTGGGCTGGTTAATTCAATGTGTAATGGCTTCCAGCCTGGACTAGCTCTTCAATTTCCGTACCAGTTTCATGAGCCGCTGGTTGTTGTTGGGCCGGTTTGTTCCAATGTATCTCAGTGCACCCCGGAAGAGGCGGAATCTCCTGTTGGGTCGCTGGGACTGGGTGAGACGCTTTCGCCCCTACGCATGTGCGATGGGCCGCTGAAAGCTGATATGCCAGTCTCGCCTCATCAAGTGGTTCAAGGCAGCAATTTTGTCTCGGCTGGGAATACTGTTGATGGGTCGCTGGGTCTTGGTGAGCCGTTTTCGCCCCCTTGCATGATCAATGGGCCGCTGAAAGCGGATCTGCCAGGCTCGCCCCATGAAATGGTGGCTGGGAATGTTGAAGTCGGGCCGCTGAGTCTGTTCAGACTGGCCTCGCCTCAGTTTTCGGCAGCTGAGTCGCTGGGACCGTCTGGGGCAGTCTCGCCCCGTCTTGATGCGCCGCCCGCTGTGGCGACCAAAGTAACAACCTTGAAAGTATACCGCAGACGGCAGAGTGATTGTCGACGAGCTTTGGCACCTTCAGAGGATCACCACATTGAATTAATTCCGGGCCAGGGTTCTGATGATGCCCCCATTCAGTCCTTTGTGGCTTCCATTACAGAGAAGGTGGAGTGTCTTCTGCCTCCGCCGGTGCCACAGAGACGACAGTCGGCTAGGCTGATGCCTCCTGATTTTATTCCCCGACGCAGTTGTCGCTTGGCAAAACAAAAAAAATTCAACACTTCCGGAAGGCAGATTCAAGTGGACATCATGAAAAGGCTGAAAATTGTTTCGGATAAGCAGGCTCTTGGCTGGGAAACCCTGGAAGAATATGGAAGATTGTTCAGCAGTAGACCTTCTGATTCTCACATAAAGGCGCTGGCTGCTTTGTTTGGGTGGACTGTTCCGGATGACCCAGCTCCGGATGCTGATTTGCCCGCTATATCTGGGTTTTCTCCAGCTGATCTTGTGTAAGACAGTTTTTGTTGGTTGTTGTTGTTCTCTAGTTTTATGGATCCTTCGAAAATTCTATTTTGGAACGTTAGGGGACTCAATCAGAAAGCTAGGAGAGATGTGGTGCGCACCATGATAAATGATACTAGACCAGACATTGTTTGTTTGCAAGAAACAAAGAAAGTCTCCATCTCCCGCTTTATGCTTCTATCCTTATTAGGTAATGAATTTGATGAATCATTGGTTCTGTCTGCGGCTGGTACTTGTGGTGGTATCCTATTGGCTTGGAAGAGCTCTGTGTGCAAGGTTTTTCAGACAAGGATTGACAATTTTTCAGTTTCAGCGCAATTTCAGCAAGAAGGGAGATCAGCGTGGTGGCTCACTGGGGTTTACGGCCCCCAGTCAGATGATCTCAAAATACAATTTCTGCAGGAGCTTCAGATGATCCGTTCTGCTTGCATTGGCCCTTGGATGATTGGCGGTGATTTTAATCTTATATATCAAGCAGGTGATAAGAACAATGATAATCTGAACAGGGCAATGATGGGAAGGTTTAGGCGACTGCTTAATGATCTGCAATTAAAGGAGTTACCGCTGTTGGGTAGAAAATATACTTGGTCAAATGATCGGGCTAACCCTACTCTAGTTCGCCTGGATCGGGTCTTCTGTACAGCAGACTGGGATGATGATTTCCCTAATTGTGTTCTTCAAAGCTCTGCCTCTTTAATTTCAGATCACTGCCCTCTTTTATTAGGTCTGAATGAGCTCACCCAAGGAAAGAGGAGATTCCATTTTGAGAGTTTTTGGACCAGATTGGAGGGTTTCTTGGAGGTTGTTGAGTGCTCATGGTCCCAACCTGTGGGTGCAGTTTGTCCCCTGCAGATTTTCGCTGCCAAGCTGCAGAGATTAGCTAAGCATTTGCAGGCCTGGAGTCATATAAAAGTGGGCAATATTAATCAGCAACTCCTTATGGCCAAAGAAATTCTTCACAGGCTCGAAATTGAGAGGGATTCTAGAAGTCTGTCCCCCGCTGAAGAATGGTTTCGTCGTAAATTAAAACATCATATTTTGGCATTGGCATCCTTGGAGAGAACTGTAGCCCGTCTGAGGAGTGGTTTACTGTGGCTGAAAGAGGGTGATGCCAATACCTCATATTTTCATCAACATGCCAGGTATAAGAAGAGAAAAAACTTCATTGGGAAGTTGAAGGTCGGGGACAGATTATTGTTCGAGCAGGAAGATAAAAAAGAGGCAGTGTGGGATTTCTATAATCATCTTCTTGGGACAGTTCATTGCAGGGACTCTACTCTAAATCTAGATGCCTTCCATAGGCCGGCCTTGAATTTACTTGATCTAGATCAGAATTTCAGTGAAGAGGAGGTCTGGAATACTATCAAGTCCCTGCCTTCTGACAAAGCCCCTGGGCCTGATGGCTATACTGGGAGATTCTATAAAAAGGCTTGGCCAGTTATTAAAGGTGATCTTATGACAGCTATTAACAGATTGCTTCATGGGGATATTTCTAAATTGCATCTCCTTAATTCAGCTTATGTGACCTTACTACCTAAAAAGAAGGAGGCTTTGGAAGTTAAAGATTTTAGGCCAATAAGTCTAATTCACAGTTTTGCAAAAATTATAACTAAGTTGTTGGCCACCAGACTTGCACCAAGGCTTCCTGTGCTGGTGTCAAAAAATCAAAGTGCGTTTGTGAAGGGTAGAAGCATCCATGAGAATTTTATTTCAGTCCAGCAGACTGCAAGGGCTATTCATAGGCAAAAGGTGCCCCGTATCCTGCTGAAATTGGATATTGGAAAAGCTTTTGATTCGGTTTCTTGGTCCTTCTTGTTTGAAATTTTCAGGCATTTGGGTTTTGGTCCTGTTTGGTGCAGCATCATTTCCAAATTGCTGTACTCTTCTTCAACAAGAGTACTTGTGAATGGGGAACCTGGGGAGATTATCAAGCACCATAGAGGGCTTAGACAGGGAGACCCCTTATCCCCTATGCTTTTCATCCTAGTAATGGATACCTTGGATTCACTTATTTTAAAGGCTTAGGAAAGGGGTCTGTTGCTGCCTGTTTTAAGACATGGAAATGGTCAACGGATTTCCCTGTATGCTGATGATGTTGTTCTTTTCTTACAGCCTAGCAGAAGAGAGATCACACTGATCAAGGAGATACTAAGGATTTTTGGGGAGGCCTCAGGTCTCAAAACCAATGTCAGTAAATGCAGCATGACTCCTATCCAATGTAATGATTTATGTGTTGATGAGGTACAATCCTTATTCCCTTGCAACATTGTTGGATTTCCTTGCAAATATTTGGGGCTTCCTCTTTCTGTTAAGAAAATGCCTAGAAGTGCGTTTTTGGAAGTTATTGATAAAGTTGCTAATAAGCTGCCAGGCTGGAAGGCTCCTTTGATGAACCAAGCTGGAAGATTAACACTTGTCAGATCTGTCCTCACTGCCATCCCTATTTATCACCTTATTGCGATTCCCTGCCCTAAATGGGTGGTCAAGGCTTTCGACAAAATCAGAAGGGGCTTTTTGTGGAAGGGCAGAAAAGATGTAAGAGGTGGTCATTGTCTTGTCGGGTGGAATAAGGTCTGTAAACCCCTAAGTATGGGGGGTTTGGGAATTCACAATCTTGAAATTCTTGGTTGGGCTTTGAATCTGAGGTGGCTGTGGCTCAAGAAAACTCAACCAGACAGGCCTTGGGCTGAGTTTGATGTACAAGTCCATCCTAATGTTACTGCCATGTTCTCAGCCTCAGTTTGCTCCATAGTGGGGGATGGTGCTGGTACACTGTTTTGGACTGACCGCTGGTTGCATGGCCAATGTATCTCAGAAATTGCCCCTTCCCTGTTAAATAGAGTTCCAATTCGAGTGAGAAAAAGGAAAACAGTTCAGCAAGCTCTCAGGGACAACAGTTGGGTTGGTGACATCTCTGGCAGCTTACCGGCAGAAGTGATTGTTGATTTCTTAATAATTTGGGATTTAACTCAGGATATTCATTTGCAACCTGGAGTACCTGATGCTTTCCGTTGGCTTCCAGGTGCTTCAGGGGAGTACTCTGCTAAAACAGCCTACCAACGTTTCTTGGCTGGTTCTATGGAATTTGAGCCAGGTAAAAGGATATGGAAGAGTTGGGCGCCCCCTAAGTGCAAATTCTTCATTTGGCTTGCTTCCCTTAATAGATGCTGGACAGCGGACCGTCTAGCTCATAGAGGTCTTGACCACCCGGTGAAATGCGCTCTATGTGATCAGCGGCAGGAGACAATCCAGCACATCTTGGTCTCTTGTGTCTTCTCCAGGAATTTATGGTGGCAGATCTTATGCAAAGTGGGGCTGCAGCTTGTGGCACCAGGGCTGGAGACGTCAATTTTCCAGGATTGGTGGAGTATGGCTGAAGGTCTTGTGCCATCTTTGCACAGGAAAGGGTTCAACACATTGGTTATTCTCGTGGCTTGGTGGATCTGGAAGCACAGAAATGCTTGTGTTTTTGATGGTGTCTCCCCAAATTCGAATACAGTTCTGCAGCAGATCCAGGAGGATGCCAGGCTTTGGGAGATGGCAGGTGCTAAGGCTCTGAGAAGGCTGTGGCCTTAAATTAGGGGCTTGGTTCACTTCCCCCCCCTTGTTTGTTCTTTCTTTCTACCTTTTTCTCCCTTATTTTCTAATTTTCCCCCCTTTTTTTCTTTTTTGTATAGCTGTTGTTCTTGGTCTTCTTTAGACCTTCTCTCTACTTAATATAATGATGCGCAGTTCTCCTGCGTGTTCGAGAAAAAAAAATATAAAGCTTCCTTTATCGAAAATATGGATTTTCTGTCCCTGATTGTCGACGTCTCACAGTATAGAATGTATTTTTTTTTCTTATGATGCTATCACTGATGGCACACATACAATTGCAAACTGTTTACTAATATATAAACCCTACCGAACATGTCTGTTATATTTGCACTTTAGATACTAGCATAATTATTTTTTCATGATTCATGTGTTGCACACATAGAAGCTGGAGATATGCAAACAGATGTGATTTTTCCATTAAAGCAAAAAATGCCATCCTCACTGAATATTAGAGGATTAGATCCTCTGCACATCGTGATGTGTTTGCCAAATCATTCATACTCCTATCCTTATTTGGTGTAACTGGATGCTTTTGATAGTTTTTATTTGCATTACCATTCCATTTTGTGTTTAAAAATGTGCAATAGATATTGCAATGCAGCTAAACAAGCCCTTATGTAGCTTAAGTGATTTCAATCATTTAGACGTATGCCTACTTTCTTACGTGTGCGGGTTTCAGCCAGTTATTATTTGATATTTTTTTGTGCAGATTTGCAGCATCCTGATATTCATTCCTTGGAGACCTTGGAATGATTCCCACGGTGGTAATCAAAACAGGATTGTTGTTTTCCGGTGACCTTGGAGTGATTTCAATCCCACCACCATTCTTCAAGCTATAGGTTTCGGATTGTTGTTTTCTGGTGACCGGTTGGTGGATTCGAAACAGGACCTATTTGTAGCCTTCGATTTATTGCTCGTAAATTGGCCTGGTTTTCTACCTAACAATGATACATATTGATTTTGACTTCTCTTATGTATATTTGTTCTATTGAAACCAAAAGATGATAATCTATGGCTTCGCCGTCCTGACACACCGTTTCAGATTGACAGTGATATACCTATGTGACAAATTGAGATCTTATTCTATTTTTGTGCCACTGTAATAACTATTTTCTTCAGTATGGTATGCACAAATCTTACTGCTAGCTGTTTATGTTTGTGTTTGCCTTCATAATAGGTATACAAAATCTCCTCTCTTATCTAAAATAATTCATGCCCAGAAGTAGTTTCTCTCCCTTTTATGCACGTTTGAGATCTAACGTTTGTACATGATGGTCTGAAACTATAAAATGCTATTTTAGTTTTCATGAATTTATTCTTTCATGACTTAGCATTCATATTTTTTTATTTCCAAGTTTTGACCATGTGAGGAAATCTGAATGAATATTCAGGTTCTTTCTTTCTTTAAGAAATTCCCTTTATATACTTAATGGTGAGATGTTGTTCTTGTAATCCATTCATGTATACATTACCAGAATGGATCTTGTTCCACCGGAGAAGTAATTTTGGCTGTATTGGTTTGCATTTCAGGCTGACCGCCCTAGATTAAACTTCAAAGACCGGTACCCTCAGCCATACAGAGATTCTCATCCGACTGCCCCTGTTGTTGTGCTATGGATGTCAGGTATCATTACTGCATGAGCTGTCTGCCCACAGGATTTCGATTTGGAGTTTCTTTTTTTCACTGGTACAAGATGAGCAGTGCTCTTTTACGAATTTGGTCTGTAGTGTTCAACTGGAATATATATTGTTCTGTGCTATAAGACATAATCTGCTCTCATGGTCAAAACTCATCAAAACTTTCTTATAGCACAGGATTTCGATTTTGGTTTGGAGTTTCTTTTTTTTTTCACTGGTACAAGATGAGCAGTGCTCTTTTACGAATTTGGTCTGTAGTGTTCTCTGTAGTGTTCAACTGGAATATGTATTGTTCTGTGCTATAAGACATAATCTGCTCTCATGGTCAAAACTCATCAAAACTTTCTTATAAGACATTACTGCATGAGCTAGGATTTCGATTTGGAGTTTCTTTTTTTCACTGGTACAAGATGAGCAGTGCTCTTTTACTAATTTGGTCTGTAGTGTTCAACTGGAATATATATTGTTCTGTGCTATAAGACATAATCTGCTCTCATGAAAGCTTAATTGTGAGTAAGCACTATTTAAACATATTTGGATTTTGAGCAGAAGTCGTGAACTGCAACTTTTTTGAAGTGGGGTTATTTTGGCCTTGTTTTGCTGTTAAATGTTGCCAATGCCGAAATTGTGGTCTCGTTTTAATAAACAAATCTATCGGTCCCATTGGTCAGTTGCTATTTTGCCAATTGCAAATCAATTTACTTTTTGGCTCAGTGGGCAGAGGCTTCTAGCCTGGTAGTAAAAAAAATCGCTGCCAGCCTGCCAGGGCCTACGTTGCCAGTTTATTCTGCGACATGGCCAATGCCAGTTTATTCTGTTATGTTCCCAGTGCAGGAACGTTGTGATCTCGTGTTAAAAATTTCAGTCGGCAGCAAAATTTTTTCATGCTATTACTCAACGGTTCTTCGTGCCGTCAGGCCTTTGGTGTGCGAGAAGCAGGGATTGCATGGATTTCTTAAATGGGTTATTGCTTTCTGACTTAATAATGATAACTTCTCAAGCTTGTAACTACTTTGTTCATTTCATTGGCATGCATGTAATACATGAACCCTAGCACAGTTTAGCAACTTCCTCTTTCAGGTGTGGCTCAATATTATCCAACATTTACTTTGTTCATTTCATTGGCATTGCAATGATTTTGAAGCCTGCTTTCTAACTAGATGTCAATGTATACTAGCTTGTTGTTTCTCCACATTCTTCCGATGTAGTAGTTGTTCCCTTGCCTGTAGACATGCAATTGTAAAATTGTCTTTATATGTTTACGATGATCAGATCAGTATTTAACATTTGGATGAGGAACTGGGTCTGCACTTTCATGTGTCTATTCTGTTACTTTCATGTATCTACTATGTTACAATTTTTGTCCATTCAGTTGTTCTTTCAGATGGTGTCTTCTCAAATATATGGTCAGCTGGTTCTTCCACAGAGGAATTTACTGTGGTTTACTCCAATAGGCCATCGACGTCGACTCCTAATCAAATGATCGCTACAACGACGACGCGCGCAGCAGCAGCTGCTGGTACTTTGTGGATTGTAGTGTAGAACTTCTGTGATAATTCGTGGATTTTCCGTTTCTGCATTGCTCCTTTTGAGTTTTTGGGAGATGGGTATGTCAGTGTCACCCAATGTTGTTACTGTTATATACATCACTCGAGGAAAGTTGCCACTACAGTACTACGAATTTAAATATATTATCTTCGGAGAAATACCGAACAGCTTAACTGCTTAAGTTTCGTAGTTCACATCGAACTTGTGTCTATGATTTTCCCCTGACAGTCCTTTTTGTAAGAAGTCAAGGTGGCTAAAATTATGTCTGAGAAACGAGAACTTCATTAAACTTGTAATTTCCCTGTTTCCAAATAGATGTTTTTTTCCTGTTTTCAAATGGATGGTAACATAGAGTGCCTGTAATCAAACATTTTAAACCGGTTGTCATATGCACAATGCACTAAAGTATTTAGATCATGTCAATTTAGCCGACATACTACTAAGGAAGATATTGGTCCAGGCTGCATATTGGAATCCATGCTAATAATATACCTTGCCATTTTTGGAAATTTGAAATTAAGTAGGAGTCTGGTTAATATAATTACCAAAATGTTTGATTACTCATTACTCATGCTCTTAAATTTCAATATGGTGATGGTCGAGATACAATTTTTCTATCCCAAGCACTCCAGATTTATAAGTTCAAATGCATCAGACTTAGACATTCATGTTGGTTCCTTGTGAAACACCATGTCAATATGAAACATTTGACAGTAGTGACAAACTAACCACATAACAATAAAAGTGTGCTTATTATTCTGCTATCTGATTGGATCCTTGTGGTTCATATACGCATACCTTTCATGAACCCAGACCTCCCCTGCTGTAAGAGGAATTAGAGGCTTCTGAAGCTCTCGCAATAGTTCCTTGTGATACATTGCCAACTGACGTTCATTGTTGAGAGCTTCACATGTCCTAACCCAGTCCTTTGACTCCAACCTTTTAGCTAAGGTACTGAGAGCTGCATCGACATCTGGGAGATTTAGTAGATTTTCAGAATCAATATACTCTGCATCTGCTGACTGAGAAACATTGAGGTGGTGTTTGTTTCATTCAAGGGAGCGCCAACGATGCTGCAATCAGCTCCCGGTGGTTTTTCACTATTAACTTATCCCAATCTCAAATTTTGTTTTACAATATATAAAGATTAAAGGACTCCAAAGACAAATTGATATGATATCTCAACGTAAGGAGTTAAAAGACCACATGTGGCCAGACCTCCAAGTTGCTTCTTGGCCGCTCAGAGAAATAGACATGGGATATACAAAGCAGACATATAGGTACGCCCTAAAATCTTTTTTACCTATTTCTTCATTCATACTAATCTTTATGTTGAGATTTATTCGGTTCCGTTGCAACGCACAGGGCACTCACCTAGTTTTCATATAGGGTTTGGATCCTTCGAATTTTCTATACTTTTTCTCATTTCCGAAGGAGGCCTAAACATGGTCAAGAACTTCGAGCATATGGGACACTTCTTTGTCATGGAAAATTTCCGGCTAACTATCTCTTTGACAGGATTAGGTGAGACTGCATTATTTTCGCATCGCGGATGATCATATTACACATCACACGCAGGACTAGATTTTAAATAACAAGAATAATATCACTATCGAGTTATATAGTACTATCTAGGTTCTTGAATACTTGTGGTCGGCTAGTTTTTTTTTAACTAAAAGTCTAAAACACGACAAATAAAAAATAACGGAGGAGAGATAACCGCAACGTAATGGAAAAATATTTAAATTTAGATATTGTGCATTGACTAGGCCACTAGGGGCTAGTTGGAAATTAAACACGTGCGGACACGTCGGCCAGCGGGGTGTTTAAATCCAATCATTTCATTACTCTATTAAACACTTCAAGACACGGAAGGGGAGACCCTTACTATTACTAGGTCTAAAGCTGTCTCTAACGGATCATACATGATCTACAAAACACTGTTCTATAATATAAACTGTATAGAATGAAGTTTGAATAAGGAGATGGAATAGAAAATAGAAAACCACTAGAAACAACCTAAGAGTCCATTTGATATAGCGGAAAATTATATATCTAACGTGACTTGGGGTTTTCTTTTAGATTATAATCTGTCCAAGTTATATAATTCAACAACTTTGAAACTAAGATTATATAATCTGGACAGATTACAATCCCAAACAAATACCCCTTAATTCTTGCAAAATATATACGCATTTCAGACATCCAAATGGACCTACCAATCCCCATCCATATATCTATCATTTGTATAAAAAATGGAAATCGACCAAAAATCACCCCCCCCCCCCCCCCCCCCCCCCCCCCAACAAAAAGGGAAAAAATACTGCACCGGAAGGGGTAAGCCATCCAGCGCAGCACATATAACCTACACAGCATATGTGCAGAGGCAGAGACCAGAGAGCATTCTCTAGCGTGCATTTACAAGCAGCAGTCCGTTCGCTTGACAGAACTTGGTAATAATCAGCAGCCTTCTTCGGTGACAGAGCTCAAGAACGGCGACGAGGTGTGCGAGGCTGACGACCTTGGTGCCATGCTCGACTGTCCACTGACATTGTTGCTCATGAAGCTGCTGGTGTTGCCACCCTTGATCTGCCACTCCGTGATGTAACTGGGTTTGTTCACCACCTCGCCCACCTCCACGTCTCCCGCCAGCATCGACACCGCTCGTGACATGGAGGTGTGGCGAGCCCTGGGTGCAGAGGAGGGCCACGTGGATGGCACGGATCACCTCGCCACTGTTGAATTCTTCGAGCTTGGGGTCGACCATGTCCAGAGGGTGCTTATCTTCGTACAGTTGCCAGACCTGAAAGCACAGAAGATTAGATAGAAATGAGAAGATGTCAAGCTGGAGTGACTTTGTCTTTGATATTCCATTGTACAAATTCAGGTGTATATTATGTTTGTTGCGCCAGCCAAAACCAGAGGAAAAGTGCAATAAACCTCTTTTGCAGAAATAAGATCCCAATTCATACTGTCATAGTAAAACTTGGCACCCTTTGTTCAAGAATCATAAACCTAGGCAATACTACAACTATAGTTACAGTTTGGCAATTACAAAAAAAAAGAAGAAAAAAATCACATGAAACTATGTGATAAGAGAAACTTTTATGAAGGCATGTGAGCTTGTTATTATAAATCCCTAGCATAATTTTTTTCTGAAGATCATATTAACAGTAAAGAACCAGACTGCAACACTACCCAACTTTGAGGCTAGAGTTCAGAGTAAACATACCCATTCTAATATATAAACCTTGTCTTCATCTAGCATATTGTCAAAATTTGGTCTTCCGGCTAAGGTCTCCAATATGACCACGCCAAATGCAAACACATCAACTTTCTCGGTCATATGACCTCTCATGGCGTACTCAGGTGCAAGATAACCACTTCACAGAAGAGCAAGAAATTGGCATTAGTTCACATGTGAAAATAATATGCACTTGTAAAAGGCACAAGATGGAAATGTACTTACAATGTACCCGCAACTTTTGTGCTGACATGAGTCTTCTTGTCGTCATAAAGTTTGGCAAGCCCAAAATCTGAGATCTTAGGGTTGAGATTTGCGTCAAGCAAGATATTGCTAGCCTTTATGTCCCTATGCACAATACGGATGCTAGACTCTTCATGGAGATAAGCGATGCCTCTTGCAATGCCCAAACATATCTCAAAGCGTGTTGGCCAGTCTAGGTTCAGTCTCCCACTTCCTGCAAATAAAATTTTAAATTACCTGAACTCCTAGAGTTACTGTTGCGTGGAAGTGAAATGAGCTTGTACCAAATAATGCTTTATCAAGGCTTCCATTCTCCAGATACTCATAAACCAACAGTGGTTTATTTCCCTCAAGGCAGCAACCGTACAACTTCACAAGATTACGGTGTTGCACTCGAGAAATAGTTCCTATTTCGGCTGCAAATTGTTGTTTTCCTTGATGAGATGTTTCAGATAACTGTTTTATAGCCACCACCCTTCCTTCAGCTAATTTACCCTGCAAGAAGAAGCCATTTTCAACTATGCACGTTTCAATAGAAAAAGAAGTAGCATTCTCACTTTAACAAACCTGTGTAGAAACTATAAAAGCAACTAGAAACAATAGAGAAGAAAACAAAATGTAGCTAGTGTGCATGTATTGATACATGTGAAATAATTGAAGCAAAAGATTTTACATCACCCAAAAATGGAGATGAACTGAACAGACTAAGAATTTATAGCATATAATAAAAAAACAAAAATGGGTATCCCCTTTTGCTATAACTATGAACAACATAGTCAGAGACTCATTGAAAATTCACATCCATGAGAGCTATAGATAAACTAACCTTATAAACTGACCCATATCCTCCTTCACCAAGAAGGTTATTGGAACTAAAATTTTCAGTAGACGTCCTTAGTTCACCATAAGTGAATACATTAGGTCTTCCAACAATACTGTAAAGCTCTAAAAACAACACAAAAGATAACTTTATAAACACAATCTCTTAGCTCATTCACAATACATTGTAACTTATGATCATGGTATCTCATTTACCCTGTTGCTCCAATAATAATTTTCTCCGTTTCTGCCTCCTCATACAGAGTCCAGCAAGTGCTAGTACTCCCAAAACTGCTGCACCAACCACGACTCCAACAATTATACCTGTTTTCCTACTGGCCTTCTTCTGTGCAGAATTCTGCACTGTAGGGTTAAAATCTGTGAGAAAGTTCACTTGTTAGAAAAATATGACTGTATAGCAGAAGTAGTATTTAGATTTAGTTGTTTCTGAACTGCCACTCGTTTTTACGGAAAGTGCACATGAGAACATTTAGAACTGTTCAAAGTGAATATGTACTACTACTATAAGTGGACGTATTGTTTCAGTCATAAGCGCTTCTCAAAGTAGAAACTATATGTTGAGATTGTTAAATGATGATTGTATCTAAGGGGAGTACTTGGCGTTACACTGAAAGCTGAGATTGCAGGCCCATAGTAGCCTCGAAAGGGAATACAACAAGTGCCCTTGCCGGCCCAGAAAAGATGAATCTCAAGGAAGTTTCTAGTGACAGGAACAATATACTGCTTCTCAACAGCAGTGTAAGATTTTCCCCCTGCTGCCTTCCTTATGTCAAAGTTCTTCTCCTTACGCTCACCCTGTGCTAAACACAAGACAAAAACAATACAAAGTCATAACCAGCTCATAAGCTAAAACGCAAAATGTAGGTAGTCAGCTCAACAGTACCCAACCTGGAGATAGATATCAAAAATCCTTCTCCCAACACTCTGCCAAGTCTGTGAATTTTCAAAGTCAAAATCTGCAAATTGAAGTGCGACGGTATAATTTCCGTTCTGGAGTCCAATACCATAGTATCTCAAAGATGATGCCGACATCCTTGCTGTCTGGAATAGTTCTGGATCTAGAGTATTGTAGAATTGGCGTGAGCTGTAGATTATGTAACTTTCGTATACTGCCTCCGTGAACTTGCCCACATTGCTAACACCCCATGTCTGTGCTCCTGTAACATAATAGGATGCAGCTCCAAGATTGGCATCATCAGGTTGATACATGGACTTATCAGAGCCAGATATAGATCTACTGCTCCCACAGTCCACAGCAAGAGAGGCAGCTGCAAGCAAGTCAATTATTTAGCATTGCCGTTAATTTAGTACATCTATCTAGTATTTCTCAAGTAGGCTCATGCTTGAAATTGCGAAGGTTGTAAGCTCACATTGTGGAGAGCCAAGGAAACAGGGTGTCTCTCTCTGAAGACACGGCAGCCCCCAAGGTCCGCTACAGATGTAAAACATTGACACTATGAATCCAATCTATATGCTGAGAGAACACAATGTACTTGAGAACTTGAGGTGACATCAGAATATGAGCTAACCTATTCGTCGCAAAACTGTTCGCCACCAAGTCCCTATGTAGAATGAAACACAGGAAATATAATTAGAAGGCATCACTGTTACTCAGTTTAGTTGCACTATCAAGGCGATCCAATGCGGCAACGAGCGTGAATTAGATAATTCTTCTACCCAAACTTTTCTGCTCTCCAAAGGCACTCAGCTGCGGATGTTCTGCCCTTACACAACCCCTCAAAACGGTAAAGTCGAGCATATTGTTCGTTCCATTAACAATGTTGTTCGCTCATTGTTGATCCAGGCATCCCTTCATAGACGATATCGGGCTAAGAAGCTCCACACTGCCACTTACCTGCTTAACGGTTTCCTCACAAAGACAATCAACGTTGTCTGTCCTCATGTAGCTACATTTGGTTCAGCACCTTCGTTCGACCACCTGTGAGTTTTTGTTGTGCGTGCTACCCTAACACTGCCGCTATTGCTCCGCACAAGCTTGCTCCTCGATCTATTTGGTGTCTTTCTCAGCTACTCTCCGATCACAAAGGCTACCAGTGTCTTGACCTATCTTCCAACCGCATGCTCATATCTCGTCATGTGGGTTTTGATGAGGACAAATTCCCACTCGCTGCCTCATTCATTGTAATTAACCTAGATTTTTTATGTGAGTCAAGTTCCTCGGTTTCCACCATTGGAACCCCTCTTGCAGACACTACCACCATGTCGGCTCCTTGTCCACAAAGGGGGTACCCCTCGGGTTTGAGCCTCCTACCACGCCCCTACCCGCACCTACGGTCCCTTCCAGATTTCTGCCCCGTGCAGTGCCGCCGACTCCTGCTGCGCCCTGCGCAGCTCCTGTGCCAGCCGAACCGTGCATGGCATCAGCACCCCCTATCCCTTCGTGCGCAGCACCAGCGCTTCCTACTGCACCACGCGTGGCACCGGCGGCCCACATGTAGCTATCCTCACCGATCGTCTGTATTCGTCACCCACGCTGGCCACAGCTTCGGCACCCCTGGCTCCTGCACTAGCGACACCGGTGCGCCGACCAGCCAGAGATATCGTTGTATCGTCGCTGATGCCATTACCCGATGGTCACACGTGCCAAGGCCGGCTTCCGGATGCTACCCGATCTGCTTGCCCTCACCACTATTGCCTCTTTGACGGTGTCGTCCCCGATACCGAGTTTCATTCGCTCCTTGCTAACTAACCCAAATTGGCGCACGACGATGGAGGAGTATCGGGCTCTAATGAGCATCAACACTTAGGAGCTTGTTCCCCGGCCCAGTGGCTCCAACATCGTTACCGACAAGTGGATATTCAAGCACAGGTTCCACTCCGATGGGACTTTCGATCGCTACAAGGCTTGTTGGGACCTCTGGTGGTTCAGACAGCGCCCCGAATTGACTATGACGACACTTTCATCCTAGTTGTTACATTGGCCGCCCTCCACATGGTGCTCGCTCTGGCTACTGCTCGCAACTAGCCTATTCAATAGCTTGACGTAAAGAACGCCTTCCTACACGACACTCCCAGTGAGACCGTCTACTGCAGTTAGCCTAAGGGGTTCGTCGATCCCGCTCGGCCAGATCTGATCTGTCGCCTCAACAAGTCCTTGTATGAACTGACGCAGGCACCAAGGACACGGTACAGTCGGTTCACCACACATGACCTCATTGGGTTTTGTGGAAGCCAAGTCGAGCACCTCATTGTTCATCTTCTGTCGCAGCTCCAATACGGTATATCTATTAGTTTATGTCGATGCCATAATTTTGACCGCGTCCAATATCGAGCTTCTGTGCCGCACCATCGCTGCCCTATAGAGGGAATTTGCAGCGAAGGACCTTGGGCTACTTCATCACTTCCTTGGCATCACTGTTGAGCGTCATTTCGACGACTTGTTTCTCCACCAGCGCACTTGCATGTTGGACGCCATCCAACGGACAACCATGACAGACCACAATCCATGTACTACTCCAGTCGACCTCCAGAGGAAGCTTGCTACCGATTTCGGGCCTCCTGTTCAAGACGCCTCTCAGTTCAGGAGCATCTTCGGTGCTCTTAGAGTACCTGAATTACACTTGTCCTAACATCACTTGCACCATCTAGCAGATATGTCTTCATATGCACGATCCTCAGAGCCTCACCTGACGGCCAAGAAGAGCATCATGCGCTATCTACAGGGCACACCAGACTTTGGTCTTCTTCTACGTCGATCGTCCTGCTCCGACCTTGTCGCCTACACTCTACAACAACATCAATTGGGCTAGTTGTCCGAACACACACCGCTCTACATCAGACAATGCGGTGTTCCTAGGGGACAACCTGGTGTCCTAGTCGGCTAAGCCCCAGAAAATTGTCTCCCATTACAGTGCTGAAGCGGAGTACCACGTTGTCGCCAATGGAATGGTTGAGACGACTTGGTTACATCAGTTGCTCCACGAGCTCCACAATCCGTCTTCTTGGTGCACTGTTGTCTACGGCAACAACATCGGTGTTGTGTATCTCTCCATCAACCCCGTTCAACATCAACGCACCAAACATGTGGAGATCGACCTCCATTTTGTCCGAGAGAAGATCGCCATCGGTCAAGTCTGCATACTCCATATCCCGACGACATCCTAGTTCGCAGACACCTTCGCGAAGGGCCTCCCCTTCGTGGTGTTCATTAAGTTCAGGTCCAGTCTAAACATTTGTAGTGATTAGAGTTTCGACAGGGGGTAGAGTATATTTGATAGTCTAGATATTGTGTCTAGTTGACTGCCATATGTGTGGGAAACCCTAACCCTGGAATAGGGTTGGGCATTTGAAAGGGAATTAGGCTTACACCTAGTTCCTAAATAATTTTGGTGGTTGAATTGTCCAACACAAATATTGGACTAACTAGTTTACTCTAGTGCATAAGTTATACAGGTGCAAAAGGTTCACATTCAGTCAATAAAAAGACCAAGTGTTGGATTCAACAAAGGAGCAAGGGGGCAACCGAGGGCACCTCTGGCTGGAGGCACCGGACTGTCCGGTGTGCACCGGACAGTGTCCGGTGCGCCCAGAGGACTCCAACTCAAACTCTTCGCCCTCGGGAATTCCCGGAAGCCGGCGCGCTATAATTCACCAGACTGTCCGGTGTGCACCGGACATGTCCGGTGCTCCAAGGAGGCGCGGTCTCCGGAACTCGCCAGCCTCGGGTTCGCGCGGCAGCCGCTCCGCTAAAATTCACCGGACTGTCCGGTGTGCACCGGACTGTCCGGTGTGCCACGGCGCCAACGGCTACCTGCGGTGCATTTAATGCGCGCGCAGCGCGCGCAGACGTCAGGCACGCCCATACCGGTGCACCGGACATCAAACAGTACATGTCCGGTGTGCACCGGACACCCAGGAGGGCCCAGAAGTCAGAAGCTCCAACGGTCAGAATCCAACGGCAATGGTGACATGGCAGGGGCACCGGACTGTCCGGTGTGCACCGGACTGTCCGGTGCGCCATCGAACAGACAGCTTCCAGCAACGGTCACTTTTGGTGGTTGGGGCTATAAATACCCCAACCACCCCACCATTCATTGCATCCAAGTTTTCTACTTCTCAACTACTACAAGAGCTCTAGCATTCAATTCTAGACACACCAAATAGATCAAGTCCTCTCCAAATTCCACACAACACCATAGTGACTAGAGAGAGTGATTTGCTTGTGTTCTTTCGAGCTCTTGCGCTTGGATCGCATTCTTTTCTTCCTCACTTGTTCTTGTGATCAAACTCAATTGTAACCAAGGCAAGAGGCACCAATTGTGTGGTGGCCCTTGCGGGGAAGCTTTGTTCCCGTTTGATTGAGAATAAGAGAAAGCTCACTCGATCCGTGGGATCGTTTGAGAGAGGGAAGGGTTGAAAGAGACCCGGCCTTTGTGGCCTCCTCAACGGGGAGTAGGTTTGCGAGAACCGAACCTCGGTAAAACAAATCCGCGTGTCACACTTTTATTTGCTTGCGATTTGTTTTGAGCCCTCTCTCGCGGACTCGTTTATATTTCTAACGCTAACCCGGCTTGTAGTTGTGATTATTTTTTGAGATTTTCAGTTTCGCCCTATTCACCCCCCCTCTAGGCGACTATCAATTGGTATCAGAGCCCGGTGCTTCATTAGAGCCTAACCGCTCGAAGTGATGTCGGGAGATCACACCAAGAGGGAGATGGAGACCGGCGATAACAAGCCCACTACAAGCCAAGGGAGCACTTCATCGGAAGAGTCCCGCACCAAGAGAAGGGAGAAGAAGAAGAACTCCTCCAAGCGGAAGGAGAAAAGATCTTCCTCTTCTCACCACAAGGAGAAGAAGGAAAAATCTTCTTCTCACAAGCCGCATCGGAGTGGGGACAAGCACAAGAGGATGAGGAAGGTGGTCTACTACGAGACCGACACTTCATCGACATCTACCTCCGGCTCCGACGCGGCATCCGTCACTTCTAAACGCCAAGAGCGTAAGAAGTATAGTAAGATTCCCCTACGCTACCCTCGCATTCCTAAACATACACCTTTACTATCCGTCCCATTAGGCAAACCACCAACTTTTAATGGTGAAGATTATGCTATGTGGAGTAATTTGATGCGATTTCATCTAACCTCTCTCCACAAAAGATTATGGGATGTTGTTGAGTATGGTGTACAGGTACCATCCGTAGGGGATGAGGACTATGACACGGACGAAGTAGCCCAAATCGAGCACTTCAACTCCCAAGCCGCAACCATTCTCCTTGCCTCTCTAAGCAAGGAGGAATACAACAAAGTGCAAGGGTTGAAGAACGCAAAGGAGATTTGGGACCTACTCAAGGCGGCGCACGAGGGTGATGAACTCACAAAGATCACCAAGCGGGAAACGATCGAGGGGGAGCTCGGTCGCTTCCGTCTTCGCCAAGGGGAGGAGCCACAAGACATGTACAACCGGCTCAAGACCTTGGTGAACCAAGTGCGCAACCTCGGGAGCGCAAAATGGGATGACCACGAAGTGGTTAAGGTTATTCTAAGAGCCCTTATTTTCCTTAACCCCACACAAGTTCAATTAATTCGTGGTAATCCCAGATATCCACTAATGACCCCCGAGGAAGTCATCGGGAATTTTGTAAGCTTTGAATGCATGATTAAGGGCTCAAAGAAAATCAACGAGCTTGACGAGCCTTCCACATCCGAGGCGCAACCGGTGGCCTTCAAGGCAACGGAGGAAAAGAAGGAGGAGTCTACACCAAGTAGACAACCAATTGACGCCTCCAAGCTCGACAACGAGGAGATGGCCCTAATCATCAAAAGCTTCCGGCAAATCCTCAAGCAACGGAAAGGGAAAGACTACAAATCCCGTTCCAAGAAGGTTTGCTACAAGTGTGGTAAGCCCGATCATTTCATTGCAAAATGTCCTATGTCTAGTGACAGTGACAGGGGCGACGACAAGAAGGGAAAGAGGAGAGAAAAGAAGAAGTACTACAAGAAGAAGGGCGGCGATGCCCATGTTTGTCGGGAGTGGGACTCCGACGAAAGCTCAAGCGACTCCTCCGACGACGAGGACACCGCCAACATCGCCGTCACCAAGGGCCTCCTCTTCCCCAACGTCGGCCACAAGTGTCTCATGGCCAAGGACGGCAAAAAGAAGGTAAAATCAAGGTCCTCCACTAAATATGAAACATCTAGTGATGAGGATGATGATAAAAATGAGGAGGATAATTTGCGCATTCTTTTTGCTAACCTCAACATGCAACAAAAAGAAAAATTAAATGAATTGATTAGTGCTATACATGAGAAGGATGATCTCTTGGATTCTCAAGAGGACTTCCTTATTAAAGAAAATAAAAAGCATGTTAAGGTTAAAAATGCTTATGCTCTAGAAATGGAAAAATGTGAAAAATTGTCTAGTGAGCTAAGCACTTGCCATGAGACTATAGACAACCTTAGAAATGAAAATGCTAATTTGTTAGCTAAGGTTGATTCTCATATTTGCAATGTTTCAATTCCAAATCCTAGAGATGATAATGATGATTTGCTTGCTAGGATTGAAGAATTGAACATTTCTCTTGCTAGCCTTAGAAATGAGAATGAGAAATTAATTGCTAAGGCTAAGAATTTTGATGTTTGCAATGCTACTATTTCCGACCTTAGGACTAAAAATGATATGTTGCATGCTAAGGTTGTTGAACTAAAATCTTGCAAACCCTCTACATCTAATGTTGAGCATATTTCCATTTGTACTAGATGTAGAGATATTAATGTTGATGCTATCCATGATCACCTAGCCTTAATTAAAAAACAAAATGATCACATAGCACAACTTAATGCTAAGATTAGAGAGCATGACTTAGAAAATGAAAAATTTAAACTTGCTAGAAGCATGCTCTATAATGGGAGACGCCCTGGCATTAAGGATGGCATTGGCCTCCAAAAGGGAGACAATGTCAAAATTAATGCCCCTCCAAAGAACTTATCTAACTTTGTTAAGGGCAAGGCTCCCATGCCTCAGGATAACGAGGGTTACATTTTGTACCCTGCCGGCTATCCTGAGAGCAAGATTAGGAAAATTCATTCTAGGAAGTCTCACTCTGGCCCTAATCATGCTTTTATGTATAAGGGTGAGACATCTAGTTCTAGGCAACCAACCCGTGCCAAGTTGCCTAGAAAGAAAATTCCTAATGCATCAAATGATCATAGCATTTCATTTAAAACTTTTGATGCATCTTATGTTTTAACTAACAAATCCGGCAAAGTAGTTGCCAAAATTGTTGGGGGCAAACACAAGGGCTCCAAGACTTGTGTTTGGGTACCCAAAGTTCTTGTTTCTAATGCTAAAGGACCCAAAACCGTTTGGGTACCTAAAATCAAGAACTAAATTTGTTTTGTAGGTTTATGCATCCGGGGGCTCAAGTTGGATACTCGACAGCGGGTGCACTAACCACATGACAGGGGAGAAAAGGATGTTCTCCTCATATGAGAAAAACCAAGATCCCCAACGAGCTATCACATTCGGGGATGGAAATCAAGGACAAATCTTATACCCAAGAGACTTTAAAGGGATTCTTGAGACGGGCTCAAAATGAGTTCGGCTTAAGGATCAAGAAAATTAGAAGCGACAACGGGACGGAGTTCAAAAACTCTCAAATTGAAGGCTTTCTTGAGGAGGAGGGCATCAAGCATGAGTTCTCTTCTCCCTACACTCCACAACAAAATGGTGTAGTGGAGAGGAAGAATCGAACTCTATTGGACATGGCAAGAACCATGCTTGATGAGTACAAGACACCGGATCGGTTTTGGGCCGAAGCGGTCAACACCGCCTGCTACGCCATCAACCGGTTATATCTTCATCGAATCCTCAAGAAGACATCTTATGAACTCCTAACCGGTAAAAAGCCCAATATTTCATATTTTAGAGTTTTTGGTAGCAAATGTTTTATACTTGTTAAAAGAGGTAGAAAATCTAAATTTGCTCCTAAAACTGTAGAAGGCTTTTTACTAGGATATGACTCAAACACAAGGGCATATAGAGTCTTTAACAAGTCCTCAGGACTTGTTGAAGTTTCTTGTGACGTTGTGTTTGATGAAACTAACGGCTCTCAAGTAGAGCAAGTTGATCTTGATGAAATAGGTGAAGAACAGGCTCCATGCATAGCGCTAAGGAACATGTCCATTGAGGATGTGTGTCCCAAGGAATCCGAAGAGCCTTCAAGTGCACAAGATCAACCATCCTCCTCCATGCAAGCATCTCCACCAACTCAAGTTGAGGATGAGGCTCAAGATGTTGAACAAAAAGATCAAGAAGATGAGCCACCTCAAAATGATGGCAACGATCAAGGGGGAGATGCAAATGATGAAGACAAGGAGGATGAACAACCAAGGCCGCCACACCCAAGAGTCCACCAAGCAATACAACGAGATCACCCCGTCGACACCATCCTCGGTGATATTCATAAGGGGGTAACCACTCGATCTCGTGTTGCACATTTTTGTGAGCATTACTCGTTTGTTTCCTCTATTGAGCCACACAGGGTAGAGGAAGCACTACAAGATTCGGATTGGGTGATGGCGATGCAAGAGGAGCTCAACAATTTCACAAGGAACGAGGTATGGCACTTAGTTCCACGTCCTAACCAAAATGTTGTAGGAACCAAGTGGGTCTTCCGCAACAAGCAAGACGAGCATGGTGTGGTGACTAGGAACAAAGCTCGACTCGTGGCCAAGGGGTATTCACAGGTCGAAGGTTTGGATTTTGGTGAAACCTATGCACCCGTAGCTAGGCTTGAGTCAATTCGCATATTATTAGCCTATGCTACTTACCATGGCTTCAAGCTTTATCAAATGGACGTGAAGAGTGCCTTCCTCAATGGACCAATCAAGGAGGAGGTCTACGTTGAGCAACCTCCCGGCTTTGAAGACAGTGAGTACCCTAACCATGTTTATAGGCTCTCTAAGGCGCTTTATGGGCTCAAGCAAGCCCCAAGAGCATGGTATGAATGCCTTAGAGATTTCCTTATTGCAAATGGCTTCAAAGTCGGCAAAGCCGATCCTACTTTATTCACTAAGACTCTTGACAATGATTTGTTTGTATGCCAAATTTATGTTGATGATATCATATTTGGGTCTACTAACAAATCTACATGTGAAGAATTTAGTAGGATCATGACACAAAAATTCGAGATGTCGATGATGGGGGAGTTGAAGTATTTTCTAGGATTCCAAGTCAAGCAACTCCAAGAGGGCACCTTCATTAGCCAAACGAAGTATACTCAAGATATCCTAAGCAAGTTTGGAATGAAGGATGCTAAGCCCATCAAGACACCCATGGGAACCAATGGGCATCTCGACCTCGACACGGGAGGTAAGTCCGTGGATCAAAAGGTATACCGGTCGATGATTGGTTCATTGCTTTATTTATGTGCATCTCGACCGGACATTATGCTTTCCGTTTGCATGTGTGCAAGGTTCCAAGCCGACCCTAAGGAATCACACCTTACGGCCGTGAAACGAATCTTGAGATATTTGGCTTTTACTCCTAAGTTTGGGCTTTGGTACCCTCGGGGATCCACTTTTGATTTGATTGGGTATTCGGATGCCGATTGGGCGGGGTGTAGGATTAATAGGAAGAGCACATCGGGGACTTGCCAGTTCTTGGGAAGATCCTTGGTGTCTTGGGCTTCAAAGAAGCAAAATTCGGTCGCTCTTTCCACCGCCGAAGCCGAGTATATTGCCGCAGGCCATTGTTGCGCGCAATTGCTTTGGATGAGGCAAACCCTGCGGGACTACGGTTACAAATTAACCAAGGTTCCTTTGCTATGTGACAATGAGAGTGCAATCAAAATGGCCGACAATCCCGTCGAGCATAGCCGCACTAAGCACATAGCCATTCGGTATCATTTTCTTCGGGATCACCAACAAAAGGGGGATATCGAGATTTCATACATTAACACTAAAGATCAATTAGCCGATATCTTTACCAAGCCTCTTGATGAGCAATCTTTTACCAGACTTAGGCATGAGCTTAATATTCTTGATTCTAGAAATTTCTTTTGCTAAGTCTTGCACACATAGCTCATGAATATACCTTTGATCATGTCTCTTTTATATATATGCTATGACTAATGTGTTTTCAAGTGAATTTCAAACCAAGTCATAGGTATATTGAAAGGGAATTGGAGTCTTCGGCGAAGACAAAGGCTTCCACTCCGCTCTACTACTCATCCTTCGCCGTCGCTCCGCATCATCTCTCCAACTTTGGTATAACCTTCACTCATTCATTTCATGACCAAAGGGGGAGAAAGTACTTCATTGGGCTCTAATGATTCCGTTTTTGGCGATTCATGCCAAAGGGGGAGAAAATATGAGCCCAAAGCAAAAGGACCGCACCACCACCTAATTTTATAAATTTGATGATTTTAAATTGGTAAATTTTCAAAATTGGTATCTCTTTGTGTTCTAAAGGGGGAGCAACTAGTATTTTCAAAATTAATGTCTTAAAACCCTCTTGAACACTAAGAGGAGACCTTATTTGAGGGGGAGTTTTGTTTAGTCAAAGGAAAAGCATTTGAACAAAGGAAGAAAATTTCAAAACTTGAAAATGCTTTGCAAAATCTTATTCATTTACCTTTGACTATCTTGCAAAATGACTTTGAAAAGAATTTACAAAAGAGTTTGCAAAAACAAAACTTATGGTGCAAATGTGGTCCAATATGTCAAAAACAAAGAAAACAATCCATGCGCATCATATAAGTATATATTGGCTAAATTCCAAGCAACCTTTGCACTTACATTATGTAAACTAGTTCAATTATGCACTTCTATATTTGCTTTGGTTTGTGTTGGCATCAATCACCAAAAAGGGGGAGATTGAAAGGGAATTAGGCTTACACCTAGTTCCTAAATAATTTTGGTGGTTGAATTGTCCAACACAAATATTGGACTAACTAGTTTACTCTAGTGCATAAGTTATACAGGTGCAAAAGGTTCACATTCAGTCAATAAAAAGACCAAGTGTTGGATTCAACAAAGGAGCAAGGGGGCAACCGAGGGCACCTCTGGCTGGAGGCACCGGACTGTCCGGTGTGCACCGGACAGTGTCCGGTGCGCCCAGAGGACTCCAACTCAAACTCTTCGCCCTCGGGAATTCCCGGAAGCCGGCGCGCTATAATTCACCAGACTGTCCGGTGTGCACCGGACATGTCCGGTGCTCCAAGGAGGCGCGGTCTCCGGAACTCGCCAGCCTCGGGTTCGCGCGGCAGCCGCTCCGCTAAAATTCACCGGACTGTCCGGTGTGCACCGGACTGTCCGGTGTGCCACGGCGCCAACGGCTACCTGCGGTGCATTTAATGCGCGCGCAGCGCGCGCAGACGTCAGGCACGCCCATACCGGTGCACCGGACATCAAACAGTACATGTCCGGTGTGCACCGGACACCCAGGAGGGCCCAGAAGTCAGAAGCTCCAACGGTCAGAATCCAACGGCAATGGTGACGTGGCAGGGGCACCGGACTGTCCGGTGTGCACCGGACTGTCCGGTGCGCCATCGGACAGACAGCTTCCAGCAACGGTCACTTTTGGTGGTTGGGGCTATAAATACCCCAACCACCCCACCATTCATTGCATCCATGTTTTCTACTTCTCAACTACTACAAGAGCTCTAGCATTCAATTCTAGACACACCAAATAGATCAAGTCCTCTCCAAATTCCACACAACACCATAGTGACTAGAGAGAGTGATTTGCTTGTGTTCTTTCGAGCTCTTGCGCTTGGATCGCATTCTTTTCTTCCTCACTTGTTCTTGTGATCAAACTCAATTGTAACCAAGGCAAGAGGCACCAATTGTGTGGTGGCCCTTGCGGGGAAGCTTTGTTCCCGTTTGATTGAGAAGAAGAGAAAGCTCACTCGATCCGTGGGATCGTTTGAGAGAGGGAAGGGTTGAAAGAGACCCGGCCTTTGTGGCCTCCTCAACGGGGAGTAGGTTTGCGAGAACCGAACCTCGGTAAAACAAATCCGCGTGTCACACTTTTATTTGCTTGCGATTTGTTTTGAGCCCTCTCTCGCGGACTCGTTTATATTTCTAACGCTAACCCGGCTTGTAGTTGTGATTATTTTTTGAGATTTTCAGTTTCGCCCTATTCACAACTACAAGCCGGGTTAGCGTTAGAAATAAAATAGAGTCCCTTGATTAGTGGTTAGAACAAGATATACAAATATCGGAGAATATAAACTAAGTTCTTGCTTGAAGAGAGTATTGCTAAATAATGCGGAAGTGATAAATCAATACAATTAGTAAGTGATAGTCGCCTAGAGGGGGGGTGAATAGGGCGAAACTGAAAATCTCAAAAATAATCACAACTACAAGCCGGGTTAGCGTTAGAAATAAAATAGAGTCCGCGAGAGAGGGCGCAAAACAAATCGCAATCAAATAAGAGGTGTGACACGCGGATTTGTTTTACCGAGGTTCGGTTCTCTCAAACCTACTCCCCGTTGAGGAGGCCACAAAGGCCGGGTCTCTTTCAACCCGTCCCTCTCTCAAACGGTCCCTCGGACCGAGTGAGCTTTTCTTCTTCTCAATCAAACGGGAACAAAACTTCCCCGCAAGGGCCACCACACAATTGGTGCCTCTTGCCTTGGTTACAATTGAGTTTTGATCACAAGAGCAAATGAGAAAGAAAGAAAGCGATCCAAGCGCAAGAGCTCAAAAGAACACGACAAATCTCTCTTGCTAATCACTAAAGGCTTGAGTGGAATTTGGAGAGGATTTGATCTCTTTGGTGTGTCTAGAATTGAATGCCTAGCTCTTGTAAGTGGTTGGAAGTTGGAAAACTTGGATGCAATGAATGGTGGGGTGGTTGGGGTATTTATAGCCCCAACCACCAAACTTGACCGTTGGCTGGAGGCTTCTGTTCGATGGCGCACCGGACAGTCCGGTGCCCCTGCCACGTCATCAATGCCGTTGGATTCTGACCGTTGGAGCTTCTGACTTCTGGGTCCTCCTGGGTGTCCGGTGCACACCGGACATGTACTGTTTGATGTCCGGTGCACCGGCATGGTGAGAGCACCTAGAGGGGGGGGGGTGAATAGGTGATCCTGTAAAAACTTCAAACTTAAGCCACAAAAACTTGTTAAGTGTTAGCACGATTATTGCCAAGTGGCTAAGGTGAAGTCTCAACAAAACACAATACCACAAGAGATCAAGCACAGAGGTGACACAGTGGTTTATCCCGTGGTTCGGCCAAGACCAACGCTTGCCTACTCCACGTTGTGGCGTCCCAACGGACGAGGGTTGCAATCAACCCCTCTCAAGCGGTCCAAAGACCCACTTGAATACCACGGTGTTTTGTTTTTCCTTTCACTATCCCGTTTGCAAGGAATCTCCACAAATTGGAGTCTCTTGCCCTTACAAGTATATGATCACAAAGAAGCACAGAGTAAGGGAGGGAAGCAACACACACAAATCCACAGCGAAACGCGCACACACACGGCCAAGAATCGAGCTCACAAGAGTATCACAAAGTTCTCACTAGAACGGAGCTCGAAACACTTAGAGTGACAAACAAATGCGCAAAGACTGAGTGTGGATGATCAAGAATGCTCAAAGGTTGCTTGTGTGTCTCCTCCATGCGCCTAGGGGCTCCTTTTATAGCCCCAAGGCAGCTAGGAGCCGTTGAGAGCAAATCCGGAAGGCCATCCTTGCCTTCTGTCGTCGGGGGCACCGGACAGTCCGGTGCACACCGGACACTGTCCGGTGCCCGATTTCTTTCCTTAACTGGCGCTTCCGACCGTTGCCGACCGTTGGAAGATCTGGAGCCGTTGGCGCACCGGACATGTCCGGTGCACACCGGACAGTCCGGTGCCGTCTTCCGACCGTTGGCTCCGCCACGTGTCCTGCGCAGATTGCGCGGCCGACCGTTGGCTCACCGGACAGTCCGGTGCACACCGGACAGTCCGGTGAATTTTAGCCGTACGCCGTCGGCGAATTCCCGAGAGCGGCCAGTTCGCGCCGAGGCAGCCTGGCGCACCGGACACTGTCCGGTGCACACCGGACACTGTCCGGTGCACACCGGACAGTCCGGTGCTCCAGCCCGAGCTGGGTCTTGGCAGCACACAGCCAAGTCTTTTCTCCTCTTCTCTCTTTTTGTTTCTAACACTTAGACAAATATATTAGTACACAAAACCAATGTACTAAGGCTTAGAAACATACCTTTACTTCATGATTTGCACCTTGTTCATCCATGTACATAAATTCACAATTAAGCACATGTGTTGGCACTCAATCACCAAAATACTTAGAAATGGCCCAAGAGCACATTTCCCTTTCAATCTCCCCCTTTTTGGTGATTTATGCCAACACAACATAAAGCAACTAGAACAAGTGCAAACTCACTTCAAATAAAACTTAAATTTATTTTGAATCAATTTTGGCATATATGGATCATCCTTTGCCACCACTTGGTTTGTTTTTGCAATTCAAACACAAATCTCTATCTCTAAGTTAAACACACATGTTGAAGCATAAAGAGAGTCATTCCAAAAGAGATTGATCAAAGATTTCAAAAACTCCCCCTTTTTCCCATGATCAATACTTCTCCCCACAAGAAGCCAACTTTTGACAAGAGAGACAACATAAGAATTTTGACAAACCAAAAACTCTATTCTACTATTTTCAAAATCTCTCAAGTGGTAGCTGATCCATTTATTGCTTTGGCCTTTATTTTCTCCCCCTTTGGCATCAAGCACCAAAACGGGATAAATCTTGGCCCTTTAACCCCATTGCCTCACCAAAATCTTCAATTAAGAGCAAATGGCAATAAGAGTTCATGAGATGGACTTGGAATAAGTTACCCCTCGTCGGAGTGCAGTGGAAGTCTTTCATGGTCCAAGTCCACCTTTTCCCTTTCAATTCTCCTTTGTGACTAAAACAAGCAAACTCAAACATATGGTTAGTCTCAAAGGGTCAAGTTGTAACACATCTCCCCCTAAACATGTGCATCACTTTGCAACGGACTTGTGAGGTCCAGGGAGTGTTTGTACAACTTGAGCACCATGATAAGCAACAAAATGCAAAAAAGGAACATGATCAAAAGCATGAATACATGTATGCTACAATTCAATCCAAGTTCCGCGAATCTAAGACATTTAGCTCACTACGCAACCTGCAAAAGGTCTTCTCATCTAGAGGCTTGGTGAAGATATCGGCTAGCTGGTTCTCGGTGCTAACATAAAACACTTCGATATCTCCCTTTTGCTGGTGGTCTCTCAAAAAGTGATGCCGGATGTCTATGTGCTTTGTGCGGCTGTGCTCAACAGGATTTTCCGCTATTCGGATAGCACTCTCATTGTCACATAGGAGTGGGACTTTGCTCAGATTGTAGCCAAAGTCCCTGAGGGTTTGCCTCATCCAAAGTAGTTGCGCACAACACTGTCCTGCGGCAACGTACTCGGCCTCAGCGGTGGATAGGGCAACGGATGTTTGTTTCTTAGAGTTCCATGACACCAGGGACCTTCCTAAGAATTGGCACGTCCCCGATGTACTCTTCCTATCGACCTTACATCCAGCATAGTCGGAATCTGAGTACCCAATCAAGTCAAAGTTAGACCCCTTTGGATACCAGATCCCGAAGCAAGGCGTAGCGACTAAATATCTAAGGATTCGCTTCACCGCCACCAAGTGACACTCCTTAGGATCGGATTGAAATCTAGCACACATGCATACGCTAAGCATAATATCCGGTCTACTAGCACATAAGTAAAGCAAAGAACCTATCATGGACCGGTATGCTTTTTGATCAACGGACTTACCTCCTTTGTTGAGGTCGGTGTGTCCGTCGGTTCCCATCGGCGTCTTTGCGGGCTTGGCGTCCTTCATCCCATACCTCTTTAGCAGATCTTGCGTGTACTTCGTTTGGGAGATGAAGGTGCCGTCCTTGAGTTGCTTCACTTGGAACCCAAGGAAGTAGTTCAACTCGCCCATCATCGACATCTCGAATTTCTGCGTCATCACCCTGCTAAACTCTTCACAAGACTTTTGATTAGTAGAACCAAATATTATGTCATCGACATAAATTTGGCACACAAACAAATCACCATCACAAGTCTTAGTGAAAAGAGTTGGATCGGCTTTCCCAACCTTGAAAGCATTAGCAATTAAGAAATCTCTAAGGCATTCATACCATGCTCTTGGGGCTTGTTTAAGTCCATAGAGCGCCTTAGAGAGCTTACACACGTGGTCGGGGTACCGTTCATCCTCGAAGCCAGGGGGTTGCTCCACGTACACCTCCTCCTTTATTGGCCCGTTGAGGAAAGCGCTCTTCACATCCATTTGGTACAACCTGAAAGAATGGTGAGCGGCATATGCTAGCAAGATACGAATTGATTCTAGCCTAGCCACAGGAGCAAAAGTCTCCTCAAAGTCCAAACCTGCGACTTGGGCATAACCTTTTGCCACAAGTCGAGCCTTGTTCCTCGTCACCACCCCGTGCTCGTCCTGTTTGTTGCGGAAAACCCACTTGGTTCCCACAACATTTTGCTTGGGACGAGGCACCAGCGTCCAAACTTCATTGCGCTTGAAGTTGTTGAGTTCCTCCTGCATAGCCAATACCCAATCCGGATCTAGCAAGGCCTCCTCTACCCTGAAAGGCTCAATAGAGGAGACAAAGGAGTAATGTTCACAAAAATTAACTAGTCGAGACCGAGTAGTTACTCCCTTGCTAATGTCACCCAGAATTTGGTCGACGGGATGATCCCTTTGAATCATCGCTCGAACTTGGGTTGGAGGTGCCGGTTGCGCTTCTTCCTCCATCACATGATCATCTTGTGCTCCCCCTTGATCACACGCCTCCTTTTGATGAACCTGTTCATCGTCTTGAGTTGGGGGATGCACCGTTGTTGAGGAAGAAGGTTGACCTTGTTTATCTTGTTCCTGTGGCCGAACGTCTCCAATCGCCATGGTTCGTATAGCGGCCGTTGGAACATCTTCTTCATCTACATCATCACAATCAACAACTTGCTCTCTTGGAGAGCCATTAGTCTCATCAAATACAACGTCGCTAGAGACTTCAACCAAACCCGATGATTTGTTGAAGACTCTATACGCCTTTGTATTTGAATCATAACCTAATAAAAACCCTTCTACAGCTTTAGGAGCAAACTTAGAATTTCTACCCTTCTTCACTAGAATGTAGCACTTGCTCCCAAAAACACGAAAGTAAGATACATTGGGTTTGTTACCGGTTAGTAGCTCATATGACGTCTTCTTGAGGAGGCGATGAAGGTAGACCCTGTTGATGGCGTGGCAAGCCGTGTTCACGGCTTCCGACCAAAAGCACTCGGGGGTCTTGAACTCACCAAGCATCGTCCTCGCCATGTCGATTAGCGTCCTGTTCTTCCTCTCTACCACACCATTTTGCTGAGGTGTGTAGGGAGCGGAGAACTCGTGCTTGATCCCTTCCTCCTCAAGAAACTCCTCCACTTGAAGGTTCTTGAACTCGGACCCGTTGTCGCTCCTAATCTTCTTCACCTTGAGCTCAAACTCATTTTGAGCTCTCCTGAGGAAGCGCTTGAGGGTCCCTTGAGTTTCAGACTTATCCTGCAAAAAGAACACCCAAGTGAAGCGGGAAAAGTCATCAACAATAACTAGACCATACTTACTTCCTCCTATGCTTAGATAGGCGACGGGTCCGAAGAGGTCCATATGCAGCAGCTCCAGAGGTCTTGACGTGGTCATCACATTCTTGCTGTGATGTGCTCCTCCCACTTGTTTACCTGCCTGACAAGCTGCACAAGGTCTATCTTTTTCGAAATAAACATTTGTTAGACCTATCACGTGTTCTCCCTTTAGAAGCTTGTGGAGGTTCTTCATCCCCACATGTGCTAAGCGGCGATGCCACAGCCAGCCCATGCAAGTCTTAGCCATTAAGCATGCATCTAGACCGGCCTCTTCTTTTGCAAAATCTACTAAGTAAAGCTTGCCGTCTAGTACACCCTTAAAAGCTAGTGAACCATCACATCTTCTAAAGACAGACACATCTACATTAGTAAAAAGGCAATTATATCCCATGTTGCATAGTTGACTAACAGATAGCAAATTGTAACCAAGAGACTCAACTAAAAACACATTTGAAATTGAGTGCTCATTAGAAATTGCAATTTTACCTAACCCTTTTACCTTGCCTTGATTCCCATCACCGAATATAATTGAATCTTGGGAATCCTTATATTTGACGTAGGAGGTGAACATCTTCTTCTCCCCCGTCATATGGTTTGTGCATCCGCTGTCGATAATCCAGCTTGAACCCCCGGATGCATAAACCTGCAAGGCAAATTTAGGCTTGGGTCTTAGGTACCCAACTCATGTTGGGTCCTGCAAGGTTAGCACAAATGTTCTTAGGGACCCAAATGCAAGTCCTGTCTCCCTTGCATTTTGCCCCTAACTTCCTAGCAACTATTTTCCTATCCTTTCTACAAATAGCAAAGGAAGTGTTTAAAGCACAATAAATTATAGAAGGTTCATTCACTACTTTCCTAGGAGCATGAATAACATTCTTTCTAGGCACATGAGCAATATTTCTTCTAGGCATATGTACAACATTTCTCCTACGCATATCCCTATCATGCTTATAAGAAGAACTAGAAGCAAACATGGCATGAGAATCATTAACATGTGAATCAAAATCATTATAAGCATTTCTAGCATTTCTCCTATCATTATACATAAAGGCATGGTTCTTTTTCGCACTACTAGCCATAGGGGCCTTCCCCTTCTCCTTGACGAAGATGGGAGCCTTATGGCTTGTTAAGTTCTTGGCTTCCCTCTTGAAGCCAAGCCCATCCTTAATTGAGGGGTGTCTACCAACCGTGTAGGCATCCCTTGCAAATTTTATTTTATCAACTTCACTCTTGCTAGTCTTAAGTTGGGTATTAAGACTAGCCAATTCCTCATTTAATTTGGAAATTAAAACTAGGTGTTCACTACAGGCATCAACATCGAAATCCTTACACCTAGTGCAAATCATAACATGTTCTACACAAGAATTAGATTTATTTGCTACTTCTAACTTAGCATTTAAATCATTGTTAACACCTTGTAAAGTAGAAATGGTTTCATGACAAGTAGATAGTTCATAAGAAAGCATTTCATTTCTTTTTACTTCTAAAGCATATGATTTTTGTGCCTCTACAAATTTATCATGTTCATCATACAATAAATCCTCCTGCTTTTCTAAAAGCCTATCCTTTTCATTCAATGCATCAATCAATTCATTGATTTTATCTATCTTAGATCTATCTAAGCCTTTGAACAAGCATGAATAATCTATGTCATCATCATCACTAGACTCATTATCACTAGAAGAAGCATAAGTGGAGTCTTGAGTACTCACCTTCTTCTCCCTTGCCATAAGGCATGTGAGACGCTCGTTGGGGAAGAGGGAAGACTTGTTGAAGGCAGTAGCAGCGAGTCCTTCATTGTCGGAGTCGGAGGAGGAGCAATCCGAGTCCCACTCCTTTCCTAGATGCGCCTCGCCCTTTGCCTTCTTGTATTGCTTCTTCTTCTCTCTTTTGTTCCCCTTTTCCTGGTCACTTTCATTATCGGGACAGTTAGCGATAAAATGACCAAGCTTACCGCATTTGAAGCATGAGCGCTTCCCCTTTGTCTTGGTCTTGCTTGGCTGCCCCTTGCGACCATTTAGCGCCGTCTTGAATCTCTTGATGATGAGAGCCATCTCTTCATCATTGAGTCCGGCCGCCTCAATCTGTGCCACCTTGCTGGGTAGCGCCTCCTTGCTTCGTGTTGCCTTGAGAGCAAGGGGTTGCGGCTCGTTGATCGGACCATTCAAGGCGTCGTCCACATACCTCGCCTCCTTGATCATCATTCGCCCGCTAACAAATTTCCCAAGAACTTCTTCGGGCGACATCTTGGTGTACCTGGGATTTTCACGTATATTGTTCACCAAATGAGGATCAAGAACGGTAAATGACCTGAGCATTAGGCGGACGACGTCGTGGTCCGTCCATCGTGTGCTTCCGTAGCTCCTTATCTTGTTGATAAGGGTCTTGAGCCGGTTGTATGTTTGCGTCGGCTCCTCGCCCCTTATCATTGCGAACCGTCCAAGCTCACCCTCCACCAACTCCATCTTGGTGAGCAAGGTGACGTCGTTCCCCTCATGAGAAATCTTGAGGGTGTCCCAGATTTGCTTGGCGTTATCCAAGCCGCTCACTTTATGGTATTCATCCCTGCACAAGGAAGCTAGAAGAACAGTAGTAGCTTGTGCATTCTTATGAATTTGTTCATTAATGAACATGGGACTATCCGAACTATCAATGTGCATTCCACTTTCTACAATCTCCCATATACTAGGATGGAGAGAGAATAGGTGACTACGCATTTTGTGGCTCCAAAATCCGTAGTCCTCTCCATCAAAGTGTGGGGGCTTGCCGAGTGGAATGGAGAGCAAATGTGAATGTGAACTTTGCGGAATACGAGAGTAATCAAAGGAAAAGTTCGAATTAACCGGTTTCCTTCTCTCGTAGTCGTTGTGGTCCTCGTCCTTTTGGGAAGAAGTAGATTCATCGCTGTCGTCGTAGTAGACGATCTCCTTGATGCGCCTTGTCTTCTTCTTCTTCCCTTCCTTCCGTCTATGGCCCGAGCCGGAGTCGGTAGGCTTGTCGTCCTTCGGCTCGTTGACGAAGGTCTCCTTCTCTTTGTCGTTGATCACTATACCCTTCCCCTTAGGATCCATCTCTTCGGGCGGTTAGTCCCTTTGAAGAGAACGGCTCTGATACCAATTGAGAGCACCTAGAGGGGGGGGGGGTGAATAGGTGATCCTGTAAAAACTTCAAACTTAAGCCACAAAAACTTGTTAAGTGTTAGCACGATTATTGCCAAGTGGCTAAGGTGAAGTCTCAACAAAACACAATACCACAAGAGATCAAGCACAGAGGTGACACAGTGGTTTATCCCGTGGTTCGGCCAAGACCAACGCTTGCCTACTCCACGTTGTGGCGTCCCAACGGACGAGGGTTGCAATCAACCCCTCTCAAGCGGTCCAAAGACCCACTTAAATACCACGGTGTTTTGTTTTTCCTTTCACTATCCCGTTTGCAAGGAATCTCCACAAATTGGAGTCTCTTGCCCTTACAAGTATATGATCACAAAGAAGCATAGAGTAAGGGAGGGAAGCAACACACACAAATCCACAGCGAAACGCGCACACACACGGCCAAGAATCGAGCTCACAAGAGTATCACAAAGTTCTCACTAGAACGGAGCTCGAAACACTTAGAGTGACAAACAAATGCGCAAAGACTGAGTGTGGATGATCAAGAATGCTCAAAGGTTGCTTGTGTGTCTCCTCCATGCGCCTAGGGGCTCCTTTTATAGCCCCAAGGCAGCTAGGAGCCGTTGAGAGCAAATCCGGAAGGCCATCCTTGCCTTCTGTCGTCGGGGGCACCAGGACACTGTCCGGTGCCCGATTTCTTTCCTTAACTGGCGCTTCCGACCGTTGCCGACCGTTGGAAGATCTGGAGCCGTTGGCGCACCGGACATGTCCGGTGCACACCGGACAGTCCGGTGCCGTCTTCCGACCGTTGGCTCCGCCACGTGTCCTGCGCAGATTGCGCGGCCGACCGTTGGCCCGGCCGACCGTTGGCTCACCGGACAGTCCGGTGCACACCGGACAGTCCGGTGAATTTTAGCCGTACGCCGTCGGCGAATTCCCGAGAGCGGCCAGTTCGCGCCGAGGCAGCCTGGCGCACCGGACACTGTCCGGTGCACACCGGACAGTCCGGTGCTCCAGCCCGAGCTGGGTCTTGGCAGCACACAGCCAAGTCTTTTCTCCTCTTCTCTCTTTTTGTTTCTAACACTTAGACAAATATATTAGTACACAAAACCAATGTACTAAGGCTTAGAAACATACCTTTACTTCATGATTTGCACCTTGTTCATCCATGTACATAAATTCACAATTAAGCACATGTGTTGGCACTCAATCACCAAAATACTTAGAAATGGCCCAAGAGCACATTTCCCTTTCACATGGGCGATCCTGACGACTGCGCGCGCTGCGCGCGCATTAAATGCACCGCAGGTAGCCGTTGGCGCCGAAATAGCCGTTGCTCCGCTGGCACACCGGACAGTCCGGTGCACACCGGACAGTCCGGTGAATTTTAGCGGAGCGGCTGCCGCGCGAACCCGAGGCTGGCGAGTTCCGGAGACCGCGCTTCCTTGGAGCACCGGACATGTCCGGTGCACACCGGACAGTCCGGTGAATTATAGCGCGCCAGCTTCCGAGAATTCCCGAAGGCGAAGAGTTTGAAGTCGGAGTCCTCTGGCGCACCGGTGGCGCACCGGACATTGTCCGGTGTACACCGGACAGTCCGGTGCCCCCAGACCAGAGGTACCTTCGGTTGCCTCTTTGCTCCTTTGTTGAATCCAACACTTGATCTTTTTATTGGCTAAGTGTGAACCTTTTGCACCTGTATAACTTATACACTAGAGCAAACTAGTTAGTCCAATATTTGTGTTGGGCAATTCAACCACCAAAATTATTTAGGAACTAGGTGTAAGCCTAATTCCCTTTCAGTAAGTTATAGAATAACAAAGCAAGAAGCCTTAGATGAAAAGAGCACTAAGACAAGTTCTTTCTTGCAACGTGTTGCTTCGCTAAATGGGAATTTAACTTGAAGCAACACCAAATGATATTAGCAAATAAAGATGCAAGAAAACTTAGAACAAGGGAACACAAACAAATCACAAGCAATAAACACAATGGACACGGGTGATTTGTTTTACCGAGGTTCGGCCCTCGAAGGCCTAGTCCCCGTTGAGGAGTCCACTTAAGGACGGGTCTTTTTCAACCCTTTCCCTCTCTCCCCCGATCACATAAGGATCGGTGAGCTCTTCTTCTTCTCAAGGATCACTCTCGATCCCACAAGGACCACCACAATCTTTGGTGTCTCTTGCTAGCTTTTACAAGCCTCCAAAACTTTGGAGGAAGTTCAATGGGAGTCAAAACTCCACGCGCAAATGAACACAAAGATGAAGCACACACTATCTCTCGATGAATCCCACAAGGCACTAGTGCTAAACTCAAATGAGTAGCTCTCTTTTGCTTGCTCTCTCTTTTGTGGCACTTGTGTTGGTTGTAGTGGTCTAAATCTTGTGTATAGGATGGATCAATGAATATATGTGGTTGGGAGGGCTTGAGTATGTCAACTAGATGACTTGGAATGTTGCTTGGGCTCCCACTTTTTGAAGTGGCCGGTTGGGGTGGTATTTATAGCCACCAACCAAAATCTAGCCGTTGGTGAAGGCTGTCTGTCGTATGGTGCACCGGACAGTCCGGTGCACACCGGACATGTCCGGTGCGACAGCCACGTCACCAGGCCGTTGCAATTTGACCGTTGGAGTTCAGACACCTGGGCCCGCCTGGATGTCCGGTGCACACCGGACATGTACTGTTCGATGTCCGGTGCACCTGCTTCCGCGTGCCTGACGACTGCGCGCGACTGGCGCGCATTAAATGCGCCTGCAGGTGACCGTTGGCGCCGAAGTAGCCATTGCCCCGCTGTCTCACCGGACAGTCCGGTGTACACCGGACAGTCCTGGTGAATTATAGCGGAGCAGCCGAAGTGAATTCCCGAGGCTGCCGAGTTCGCGAGGCCGCTCATCCTTGGAGCACCGGACACTGTCCGGTGTACACCGGACAGTCCGGTGAATTATAGCGCGCTAGCTTCCGAGAATTCCCGAAGGTGAAGAGTTTGAAGTCGGAGTCCTCTGGTGCACCGGACATGTCCGGTGGCACACCGGACAGTCCGGTGCGCCAGACCAGAGGTGCCTTCGGTTGGCCCTGTGCTCTTCTGTCGAACCCAATATTTGGTCTTTTTATTGGCTAAGTGTGAACCTTTGGCACCTGTATAACTTATACACTAGAGCAAACTAGTTAGTCCAATTATTTGTGTTGGGCAATTCAACCACCAAAATTAATTAGGGACTAGGTGTAAGCCTAATTCCCTTTCAATCTCCCCCTTTTTGGTGATTGATGCCAACACAAACCAAAGCAAATATAAGAGTGCATAATTGAACTAGTTTGCATAATGTAAGTGCAAAGGTTGCTTGGAATTGAGCCAATATAAATACTTACTAGATATGCATGGATTGTTTCTTTATTTTTAACATATTGGACCACATTTGCACCACAAGTTTTGTTTTTGCAAACTCTTTTGTAAATTCTTTTCAAAGTCCTTTTGCAAGATAGTCAAAGGTAAATGAATAAGATTTTGCAAAGCATTTTCAAGTTTTGAAATTTTCTTCCTTGTTCCAAATGCTTTTCCTTTGACTAAACAAAACTCCCCCTCAAATAAATTCTCCTCTTAGTGTTCAAGAGGGTTTTAAGATACCAAGTTTTGAAAAATACTGCTTGCTCCCCCTTTAGAACATAAAGAGATACCAATTTGAAATTTTCCAATTGAAAACCATTAATTTTAAAATTAGGGTGATGGTGGTGCGGTCCTTTTGCTTTGGGCCAATACTTTCTCCCCCTTTGGCATGAATCGCCAAAAACGGATACTTAGAATGAAGTATAGGCCTACTTCCTAACTATTTTCTCCCCTTTGGCAAATAAAACATATGAGTGAAGATTATACCAAAGATGGAGAGACATTAGTGGAGTGATGGCGAAGGGTAGATAATATCGATAGAGTAGAGTGGAAGCTTTGTCTTCGCCGAAGACTCCAATTCCCTTTCAATGTACCTATGACTTGGTTTGAAATTCACTTGAAAACACATTAGTCATAGCATATAAAAGAGATATGATCAAGAGGATATATCAAATTAAGTATGATCATAGTTCTATATAACATAGATTGCTCCCCCTAAGTATGTGCATGGAGAGGAACACATATTTTGGCCTTAAATACCAATTGCACATAATTAGGTTAATGAGAACATATCTATATCATACAGAATGTGAAGTGCATTGTGTCATAGTATAAGTGTTATGCTCATGACAATTTATGCACTTATGAAAGCATGTTGTAAATATTTCAAGCTTTTTCCCTTAAGGATTTCAAAGAGGCTTAAGGACCATCCACCTTTGGAACAAAGGCAGCTTATCCTCGTTACAAGGTTAAGCTTTAAGCTCTTTGACAATAAAAGTACTTCATCTAGTTTTACCAAAGATGCACTAAGGCAGGAATGAGTTTTGGGAAATTAAACTAGTTATGAAGCAGGGGTAATGCATGGACATGCTTTCTCTTCCTTTTATACAAGATATGCAAAGAATGTATAGAAAAGGAAGATTTAGGTACTAAGTTTAAATGAAAGGAGATAGTTTTACCTTTATGTACCTTTACATAGGGATGCTCTCTTCATTGTGCTTGTCCTTAGTCTTAGATGCTTAAGACCAATTCTTAATGACAATATATAGAATTATTTTGCACAAGGGAGAGTTCTACAACTAGTGATCTTTTCAAGTTATTGTTAGCATATATCAAATGGATCACAAGTTGCATAAATGTATCATGAATTCTCCTTTTAACTTAGTGCATAAGAGAGATATTGATTGATAGTATATACGACACTAAGAAGCATGATTGATGATGGAAGTCATTCAATGATCAAACAAATAACAAATGTGATCAAAAGAACAACATACACATAGATTATCAATTAAGCTTAGAACAGGAGAATCCAGCAAATATGCTACTTTAGAGTGAAAGACAAGAATTTAAAGATAGTAGCATACTTCATGAGAAACTTATTCTCATGCAAGAGACTATATGAAGTTACTGAGATAAAGCAATAGTCTCAACATAATCAAGATAAAAGGCTCCCCCTAAAGATATGCATCAAGTATTTGAATGAATTGAATGGATGCATTTACTTTAAAGACAAATAGAGAGAAGCATTATACATCTTGATCAAGGCTCATTAAATTTGTAATAAACAACTTGAGCCTAGTATTCTCAATATGAAAGGGTTTAGAATACTCACAACCACACCATTGATTGTTTCGTAGAAGTAGGTGGTGTTGTTTTTGATGTTTTCCTCTTTTATTTGAGAGTCCTCCCTTTGCAGTGGCTTCTTTCTCCTTTCAAACTTATTGAAAATACTCAAGAAGAATGTTAGTAATACAAGGGAGTATATAGTGATGGATGATTTCTTTTAGATAGGAAATAAGCATAATTCATCATCCATGAGTCACATAGATATGAAGTAAATTCATTAACGTTAGTGCATATTAACAGAAAAGAGGAATGAGCACCCTTTTAATCATTTTTGATCAATCAAAGGAATTTTACTTTTTCATATTGAATTTATTATCATGACTTAGAAGCGCATCAATATGAGAATGGATATAGCAAAGACATGAATTAGATTCTAATGGACAAGCGCATTTATGAAAATGATATTGAATGCATACTTAGTTAATTTCGGTTCAATAAAGAATCTATTCCTCACAAGGGTACAATATGATAATTTAGATTAAATACCCATTGAGATGGGAACCAAACTTAAGAAGATGAGTTCCCATACCTTTGCTTTTACCTTTCTTCCTTTGGGTGAAGATCAGCCCATGAGGCTTGTGCACTTTCTTTCTTGTTGATTTTCATAATTGAACTCAAGAGAAATGTTAGTAGCAACACAAGCACTAGTTTCCATTTTTGTAATCATTTTGATAAGGAATGGGAAGCTAGATTACTAAAACATAGAAACTTCATAGCATGAACTAGATTATCCATAGATGATGTTATGCTCAATTTCAACTCATAAAACAAGCATAAATAATCCTTCAAGATTATGGGAATAAATCTAATTCATGATATGGAAAGCGATAAATGTGAAAGAATCAAATCCAATTTAAGTAAGTAGAAGCACATCATAAATCATTGGATTGATTTTTCTTTTTATGTTAGATTACATGCTTTTCCAAAGAGAAACCTATTCTCTATAAGTGAGACTACTTGGGTTACTTAGATAAAATCATTAATCTCACTATTCTAGTTATAGAGAGAGTTTTCCTTTTACAAGTGTCCTAAGGATTTGAATTCTTTACATGACACTTTATTCTTTTGAGAACATGAAATATCTCTTTATATCTAGAATCATGGCAATAACAAGATAATTAGAGGAAGGATATGCCATGACATACTAGCAATAAATTAAAGCATGTAGATTACCATAGGATGGAAATGATGGGTATGCAATCTACCATATGAGAGGAAATTCTTCAAAGAATGATGATATGAATTTTAAAGACTTTTGAAGCGCTACACATTTCTTATGTGACTACACAAGACATATAATAAAATACTTGCACTTTAAAAGCATAGAGGTTACCATCCTTTGACTTTCCTCCATGTTGTAGGCCTTGATTTTTCCGCATAAGATAATTCTTTGTTTCCTACAACATCAATAACTTCCTCGAGATGATATGAGTTTAAGATGTAGTAGTTTGAAGAATAACCTTGGGTCAATCACGGATAAAGATCATTAAAGATTTGATAGCTTGAGTTAAATTGAATTAACTTTCTCAAGCACCCCGAAGGCTTCATATCATCTCCTTTTCCTATAAAGCTTAACAAGCATTTTTTGGTATCCATCGCTTGATGGGTCCATCACGGTTATTCAACAAAGATTCTAGGAACCCAAAAGTCCTTTGTGTTAGCACTAGGTAAACTCATTACCTTTCTAGCACAAGTTGCAATTTTGGGTTGCCTAGTTACATGAGAATTAATTGACAAGCTAGGAGTGGAATTGTTACCAATGGGACAATCCTTGCATTGATGTCCCTTCTTTCGGCATGTGTAGCATAGGCCTCTGTTTTTAAGGCGTCGCCTAGGCGACGCCTAGGCGTCGCCTAGGCGTCCGGGCGGTGGTCTAACGCCTAGGCGCCTTGCCCGCCTACCTCGCCTAGGCGTCGCCTAGGCGCCGCCTAGGCGTCCAGGCGGTCCTCCAACGCCTTGGACCGCCTTACCGCTTTAAAAACCATGGCATAGGCGTTTTTCAAGTTTTGAAGTTTTCTTCTTTCCTTGTTTGTTGCTTGCTACATGGTTAGTGAAAACTTTCTTTTCTAACCCTATGCCTTTTTGTTTTAAATGGGGACAAGATCTAAGCAAGTGTCCCTTCTTGGAGCATTTAAAACAAAGTCTATCATCCTTGTTAATAATCAAGCCATTTTTAATGTAGGGACATGACCTAATCAAGTGCCCCTCTTTAAAGCATTCACTACACCTCTTAATGTGAAGTGTGGCTTGATCATTACCTTGGATGTTACCTTTTGTGGAGGCGTGGTTGAGGCTTTTGGAGGAGATGTTGAATTTCATCTTTTGTTTCTTCCTCTTGGCAATCCTCAAATCCTTGACATTTTCTTCAAGGGATGTAGTGCATGCCTCGGTTGTTCCCGTCTCAAGCTTCTTCACCATGTGATCACGGTTATCTTGAGAAGGTTGGGCAATGCGTTTCCCTTTTAGTTGTGTCAAGCTCTTCTTTAGCCTCTCATTTTCTTCCTTGAGCTTTTGATATGAATCATCATTTGTTCCTGCAAATTCTAGCTCAAAGGAAGATTTGCTTGTCGACAAACAAGCATTAGCACATGGTAATATAGTATCAATTTGAATACATGTGCACGAGTGAGGTTGTTGGGATTTTAAGTTTTCTATCACAACCTCATGAGCAATGTTTAATATGATATGATCATCCATAAGATTTTCATGAGAACATAGAAGCATATCATATTTTTCTTGAAAAGCTAGATTTTCAACTTTTAGCTTTTCTACTTGGTCCTTAAGCAAGGTATTCCTATTTACTAATTGAGCGATACAATGTAAAGCGTTATCATGCTCAATTGAAACAGTTTCATACCTTTGGACCAAATCAACATGAGAGCACTTTAGCTCCTCATGTTCTTTAGTCAACTCGTCAAAGTGTAGCATTTTCATGGAGAGAACATCTTCTAGCCTTTGACGAGCTTCGCTTTGCTCTCTCGCTCTTTCTAGAAGTTTGAGCATGACCGCCTTATCTTCTTGGCTTAGGCGAGCGTAGAGATGCACAAAGCCTCTTTCTTCCTCCTCATCCTCATTTGTGCTTCCGCTATCATTTTCATTAGCCACACAACACATGTGGGAATCGAAATGGGAAGACAAACCTTTTGGAGAGGTGGATTCATCGTTTGGTCTCCACCGTTCATTTTCTTCTTCTTCCTTGCAAGGGTTAGTATCACAAAGACTAAAAGAAGTAGAAGCATCAAATGAACTATCATGTTTGGACTCATAAAATTTATTTTTAATTCTAGTCCAAATATCATGCGCATCATGGATAGATTCGTCATAGTTTGATATGAAGGCATGATAATCTTCTCTACTAAGAGAATTAGTTAAGATGTCAAAAGCTAGATAGTTTAAGCGATAACATCTTTGATCCTCCTCGGAATTAATTTTTCCATTGAAATTAGAGGAAAAAATACTCTTGTCTATAATTTGTTCTAATCGTGGATCTATGGTTCTAAAAGCATTTATCACACTAGTAGACCATGAGTCATAATTAGAACAATCATCAAATAATATTTCAAGAGTTACCTCCTTTTGAGTTACGTTTGAAGGAGGAGTCTTCTTGTTCTTTTGGGATCTTCTACGAGCCATTACTTCGAGTTGTTAGACTCAAGATGAAGTGCCTAGCTCTGATACCAATTGAAAGTCGCCTAGAGGGGGGTGAATAGGCGAAACCTGAAAATTAAAACTTTATCCCCCAACTAGATCCCTTGATTAGTGGTTAGAACAAGATATACAAATATCGGAGAATATAAACTAAGTTCTTGCTTGAAGAGAGTATTGCTAAATAATGCGGAAGTGATAAATCAATACAATTAGTAAGTTATAGAATAACAAAGCAAGAAGCCTTAGATGAAAAGAGCACTAAGACAAGTTCTTTCTTGCAACGTGTTGCTTCGCTAAATGGGAATTTAACTTGAAGCAACACCAAATGATATTAGCAAATAAAGATGCAAGAAAACTTAGAGCAAGGGAACACAAACAAATCACAAGCAATAAACACAATGGACACGGGTGATTTGTTTTACCGAGGTTCGGCCCTCGAAGGCCTAGTCCCCAGTTGAGGAGTCCACTTAAGGACGGGTCTTTTTCAACCCTTTCCCTCTCTCCCCCGATCACATAAGGATCGGTGAGCTCTTCTTCTTCTCAAGGATCACTCTCGATCCCACAAGGACCACCACAATCTTTGGTGTCTCTTGCTAGCTTTTACAAGCCTCCAAAACTTTGGAGGAAGTTCAATGGGAGTCAAAACTCCACGCGCAAATGAACACAAAGATGAAGCACACACTATCTCTCGATGAATCCCACAAGGCACTAGTGCTAAACTCAAATGAGTAGCTCTCTTTTGCTTGCTCTCTCTTTTGTGGCACTTGTGTTGGTTGTAGTGGTCTAAATCTTGTGTATAGGATGGATCAATGAATATATGTGGTTGGGAGGGCTTGAGTATGTCAACTAGATGACTTGGAATGTTGCTTGGGCTCCCACTTTTTGAAGTGGCCGGTTGGGGTGGTATTTATAGCCACCAACCAAAATCTAGCCGTTGGTGAAGGCTGTCTGTCGTATGGCGCACCGGACAGTCCGGTGCACACCGGACATGTCCGGTGCGACAGCCACGTCACCAGGCCGTTGCAATTTGACCGTTGGAGTTCAGACACCTGGGCCCGCCTGGATGTCCGGTGCACACCGGACATGTACTGTTCGATGTCCGGTGCACCTGCTTCCGCGTGCCTGACGACTGCGCGCGACTGGCGCGCATTAAATGCGCCTGCAGGTGACCGTTGGCGCCGAAGTAGCTGTTGCCCCGCTGTCTCACCGGACAGTCCGGTGTACACCGGACAGTCCGGTGAATTATAGCGGAGCAGCCGAAGTGAATTCCCGAGGCTGCCGAGTTCGCGAGGCCGCTCATCCTTGGAGCACCGGACACTGTCCGGTGTACACCGGACAGTCCGGTGAATTATAGCGCGCCAGCTTCCGAGAATTCCCGAAGGTGAAGAGTTTGAAGTCGGAGTCCTCTGGTGCACCGGACATGTCCGGTGGCACACCGGACAGTCCAGGTGCGCCAGACCAGAGGTGCCTTCGGTTGGCCCTGTGCTCTTCTGTCGAACCCAATATTTGGTCTTTTTATTGGCTAAGTGTGAACCTTTGGCACCTGTATAACTTATACACTAGAGCAAACTAGTTAGTCCAATTATTTGTGTTGGGCAATTCAACCACCAAAATTAATTAGGGAATAGGTGTAAGCCTAATTCCCTTTCAGGGGGCAAGATGGTAATTACACAGGGTAGACCCCAAACCCTAACGGGTATTCTAACACCTCCTCCCCTCGCAGTCGCAACTCTATCCTGTACAGATGTTGAGACTGGACCGAAAGTCTAAAAATACACTCGGACGATAACCCCTTACTGAAGATGTCGGTGAACTGCAGCGTGGTGGGGACGCTGAGGACCCGAACGTCACCTGCAGCGACACGCTTCAGGACGAAGTGCAGGTTGATCTCCACGTGCTTCGTGCGCTGATGCCGCACGAGATTGGTGGAGAGGTAGACGGCGTTGACGTTGTCGCAGTAGACGATGGTGGCGCGCTGAAGGGGGTTGTGGAGCTCGTGGAGGAGCTGGCGCATCCAAGAGGCCTCCGCTACGTCGTTGGCCACAACGCGGTACTCGACCTCTACGCTGGAGCGGGAGACGATGGGCTGCCGCTTGGCGGCCTAGGGGACGAGGTTAGCGCCGAGAAACACGGCATAGCCAGAAGTGGACCGACGCGTGTTGGGGCAGCGGGCCTAGTTAGCGTCGGTGTAGACCACGAGCTCCAATGTCGGGGATGGTCGGAGGAGGAGGCCGTAGTCGAGGGAACCGCGGAGGTAGCGCAGGATCCGCTTGAGAGCGATGAGATGGGACTCCCGAGGAGTGTGCATATGTAGGCACACCTGCTGGACGGCATAGGCGATGTCGGGCCGAGAGAAAGTGAGGTACTGGAGCGCGCTGGTCAAGCTCCGGTAAGACGTCGCATCGGCGACCAGGGGCCCGTCGTCCGCAGAGAGTGAAAGGATCACGATGCCCAAGAGGGGGGGTGAATTGGGCTTTTCTAAAAATCAACACTAATTAAAACCTAAGCAAGAGATAAGCAAGAGCCCAACTTCACCCCAACAACTAGCACTAAGAATATACTACTAGAAATGCAACAAAGCTAAGATAATACTTCAAATACTTGCTAAACAAATACACAATGTAAAGTGCTTGAATTAAGTGCGGAATGTAAAGCAAAGTTTAGAAGACTCCTCCAATTTTTTCCCGAGGTATCGAAGAGTCGGCACTCTCCACTAGTCCTCGTTGGAGCACCCGCGCAAGGGTATCGCTCCCCCTTGGTCCTCGCAAGAACCAAGTGCTCACTACGAGATGATCCTTTGCCACTCCGGCGCGGTGGATCCCTCGAGACCGCTTACAAACTTGAGTCGGGTCACCAACAAGATCTTCACGGTGATCACCGAGCTCCCAACACCACCAAGCCGTCTAGGTGATGCCGATCACCAAGAGTAACAAGCCGTAGACTTTCGCTTGACCAAGAGAAGCCTAATGCAAGTGGTGTGTGCTCTAGGTGGCTCTCACTAGCGCTAATGAGGAACAAACGCGGATTATGATTCTCTAATCTCCTCACTAGGCTTTTGGTGCTTGCAAAGCTCTACCAATGTGCTGGAATAAATGTGGAGTGCAAGACATTGAATATGGTGGGTGGAGGGGGTATAAATAGCCCTCACCCACCAACTAGCCGTTACAGGCAATTCACTGCGCGATGGCGCACCGGACAGTCCGGTGCGCCACCGGTGCGCCAACGGTCGTTTCCAACGGCTAGTTCTGACAGGTAGCCGTTGGACTCATGGCGCACCGGACAGTGAACAGTCCACTGTCCGGTGCACACCGGACAGTCCGGTGCGGTGTCCGGTGTGCCACTAAAATTCAACTCCGAAAGCTGCGCTCTCGGGTTTCTGCGGAGGCAAAGCTTCTGCCGCGGACCAGCCTGGCCCCACCTGGCAGAGGGTGCACCGGACAGTCCGGTGCACACCGGACAGTCCGGTGCCCCAACGCCAGAAACACTAACTCTTGTTTTTCAGCTGATTTTCAAATCGGTTTTCGTTCTAACTTGAGTGTGAGTTCTAGAGTGACACCTAGCACTGTGTATGAGTGATTGTGCACCAACACTACACTAGAACTCTCTTGGTCAAACTACTCATCGACAACCCCTCTTTATAGTACGGCTAAAAGAGAATAAAAGACCTAACTAAAATGCGAGTGTCCACATCTCCTTGACACTCGGACTCCGTAGACCTTCACCTTTTGTTTCGTCGTTTTAGCCGTCGCTTCGAGTTCTTATGTCCGGGATTGTTTTCACCGTTGTAGTACTTCTACCTGTCATGCGACCTAACTTACCATTTGTCTCTGCAAAACACACGTTAGTCACATATAATATTACGTTGTCATTAATCACTAAAACCAACCAGGGGCCTAGATGCTTTCAATCTCCCCCTTTTTGGTGATTGATGACAACCCTACAAGTTTTGTGAGAGTAGTTTGTTTTGAAGTTTCTGTCAATAGAAAGAATGGTTAGTAATACTCAGTAATCTTTGACAGAAAGAACGTGTACCATAATAATAAGAGTGAGCGCATACACATCATAAGATTCTTGTTCATATAAAAGTGAAGTTAAATCAATGAAACAAGAACTAGAAGACTGGTGATAAAATAGGGTGAAAACATAACACACACAGTCAATCAAGCAACGAGAGTATATGACGAGTTTGTGAGCCAAAAACATCAAGCTAGTACAGAGAGTAGCAGCACATATATTACATCAACATGACTCTCTACTAACTCTCTAACTCCCCCTAACTCTCACAACTCATATCTCTCCCCCTTTGGCGTCAAACACCAAAAGGGTCCTGAACCTAAACATCTGAAGCAGGAGGAGGCGGCGGGGACGCATCCGAGCGCGGTCGAGGCAGCAGAGCGAACGCTGGCGGAGGGTCAGAGTCAGTCTCGGATCCAGGATCTGCGGTAGAAGCTGGAGCTGGTACTGACTCGGACGGAGGCCGCGCTGCAGGAGCTACCGGAACAGAAGCGGAGACAGATACTGCCACAGCGGTAGTGATAACAGCAGATGCTGGTGGCACTGGCGGCTGTGGGCAGACAGAGCTGAGAGCCGGAGAGGTGAACGCCAAAGTGACCGGCCGGAGCGGAGAGGTACCAACAGGAGGTCCTGACAAAATCGATGGCACCACAGGAGCGTGAAGCGGAGGAGGTGGAGCAGACAGAACCGGAGGAACGGAGACACCAGACTGCTGGAGCATGAGAGCCATGAATGCCCTACTCTCAGCCCGATCCTGAAGAAGCTGCTGCTGAAACGAATCCTGCCTGTCCTGCATGGTCTGAAACATCGAGAGCATCCTCTCGGATAACCGGGCCTGCTCGGCTGCCAGGTGAGCCTGCTCGGCTACAATGTGAGCCTGCTGCGCTGCCATGTGAGCCTGCTGCTGAGTGAGAGTCTGGAGAATCGAAGCAAGAGCAGGGTCCATAGCCTGAGGAGGAGCAGGGGCAGCACTAGAACTCCCAGCCTCATGATCATGGGAGCGTGGAGGCATAGGAGGCGGAGGAGGAACCCCAAAATCATCATCATCATCATCATCATCATCAGCTGCTGTACCCTGAGTGTCAAACTGTCGAAGAGCTGCATCCTCGGCCTGAGAGTCAAAAACAGTAGCAGAAGCTGGCACAGGAATCTCAGGCGCAGGACGGTAGGATCCAAAAACGAGGCGTGAGGCCTCAAGGATGCTCTGAAATCGAGGGGGCTGAATCAGCTGCGCAAAGATGTGGCACAAGTAGTGAGCATAGGGCAACTGCCGACGAGCACGAATCCCATCCAAAACGGTGTCCTCGATCTCACAAATCAGGAAGTCCACAACGTCAAACTCAGAGTGGGAGACCAGGGCACCAAGGAGCCAAAGCTGAATATGAGTGGTAGCCTCCCTGTACCCCATCCTCGGCAGAAGAGTCCGTCTGATAAGCTCATATAAGTACTTTGCTGCGGGAGTAAAATCTGCTGGTGAACATCGCGACCCATCTGAGAAGGGCGGGCGGAACAGAGCCGCGATGTGAGCTGTACCCGGAGCCACACCGCCGTGAGGGCGACGAGGAGGGTCAGAAGTGCCGTAGCAAAGGCTGTGAAGACGAGTCGTCGACTCGGGAAATCCAAAAAGCTAGCGGATCTGACTGGCAGTAATAGTGACATCCTCGCGCTCAAAGCGAAACCTCATCCAGTGATGATCCGGGTCAATCCAAACAGAGGCGTAGAAGACTCGTACCCACTCCTCAACATACCTGCCGCTGGTAGTCAAAAGGGTCTGAAGGCCAGGCAGATAGGTGAGGTGTGCCTCAGAGTCAGCACCAGCTGCAAGCAGAAAGGCTGGAAGATCCAAAAGCCGGTGCACTCGCAGAGCAATCTGAGCAGACATCTGAGCTCTGAAAAACGACTCCTGAGTACGTGTGCTGAAAAGGTCACCTGCTGCAGGGTCTCTCTGAGCTGGTAGCCAAGACTCCACGGGTACGTATCTGAACCTACGTACCCGTGCCGCTGTAGCACGCTGAAGGTCAAACAGACGAGGATCCGCAGCAAGTGGTTGTACCTCAGTCTCATCGCGCTCCCGGAAACGAGGTGGAGGGACAGGAGGAGCTGAAGCGGAAGCGGGAGGAGGAGGAGCAGTGGAAGCTGGCGTGGTGGAGGTAGTGGGTATGTCTGTGGTGGTGGATGGCGCAACAGGAGTGACGGGAGCAGGCAGAGTGGGTGGCGGAGTGGAAGCAGAGGTGGTGTGAGTGGAGGAGCGCCGGGAGGCGAGACGACGAACACGATATGCGATCTGATCTGACGGAGTCTGCGGCTGATCTCCAAGCTCGGCCTGCGCAGCGGCTGCTGCAGCAGCTGCTGCTGCACGGGCTGCTCTGTCCGTACGCCGCTTCTTGCGGCCTTCCTGCTGCTCCAAGTAAACAGTCGATCCCTTGACCTGCCTGAAGGGGCGACGAGGATCCTCATCATCGCCTCCCCCTGGCGCCGACACATTCTTCGTGCGCGGCATCCTGAACCAATGGCTGCAAATGAGATAGAAAGACTAAGCACAGAGCAAAAATCACCGATAGATTGACCAAGGAATGAGATGACTACCTGGAAAGCTCACACGAGAGGTGACGAGCCAGGCAGGACGAGAGACGGCACACGGTCAAACAAGGTCACTGAAATGACAGAAGAGGTGAGCACGTATTAGTCACATAGTCATAAGCATATGAAATGTGAATAAATACATACACAGAGAGATATGGCACAGAAAACACGAGACGAGACGATCGAGAAGTCAAACGACGTGAAAACGACGTTTGAAGGATAAATAGTGTCATAGGATGTTTGGAATTCGAAATGAGGCACAAAACGATATGGAATTGAGCCGATACTTCACGAGTAGGTTTATATAGGTGAATATGAGTGAAGTGAGTGCTTGGTTTGAATTTAGGCGAAGAAAAAGGGATTAGGGCACACGGCTCGAAAACGATCGCTCAAAATGGGGAATTGAGTGAAATTTAAGCCTGGGATCTCGGATTGGCGTGAAATTTGGCAAGTAGGTTACTGGAAGTGTTGTGAAGGTGCCTGAAAAATTTGGGTTCAATTGGAGCATTTTTGGCTGGTTTGGGCATTTCACCAAGCATGTGGCGTGCGGGGAGCTAGGGTTTTGGTAAAACGGCCATTTGAGGTGGGAATGCCCTCCCGAAGGAGCTAAAAGCATGCAGGGGTACACAATAGATACACTTGAACTCATTCCACCAATTGGATTCACAAGATTTGACAAGAAATTGAGAGATGGACAAAGGGTGGAAAAAGGAGGAGCTCTGCCAAAATAAATAGAACGGAACCAAGGGAGCCAGAGCTGCTCACCTAAGGAGGGAAGGAGAGGGGCACGGTGGTCGCCGGAGCTCAGTCGGGATGGTGGCCGCCGGTGGAGGGAAGGTCGCCGGCGGAGAGGGAGACGCCAGAGAGACAGAGAGACGGCGCGGTGAAATGAGCCTCTGGCTCGGTCCGGGCTGGAGGCCTTTTTTTAAAATGCGAGATGGGCGCACCGGACAATCTACAGCGCCTGTCCGGTGCACACCGGACAGCGCACAGTAGCTATCCGGTGAACCACCGGACAGCGCACAGGAAACCAGATTTAGCGCGCGGCTGCCGGTGCACCGGACATTGCACAGTGCAGTGTCCGGTGCACACCGGACTGTCCGGTGAGCCCAGACAGAGGAGAGTTTGGAAAATTTTGAATTTCTATCTAACTCCCAACCAAACCAAATCCCAACTTATAATCACACAAAATAACACTTGTTGGGACAGGTATTGGCACCCTCATATACTTTTCAAAATATTTTGCCATAGGCTAGATAATTTTTAGAGAAAATAGGCAAATGGTGAAATTTGCATTTTGGTTTACACTAAGGGGTTTTTATGAGAGATTTGAGTTTTGAATACTCCCCCTAAGTGCAGTACCTCATGCATATTTCAAGAACCAATAATTGCATAAAAAGTAAAAATTCAAGTGCTAAAAGCTTAAAAACTAAGACTTGTCAAGTTTGACCCGAGTTAAGCTTTTTCACTCGCTTTGTTGGCGGTTATCTTAACTAGGTTAGACAAGCCCTAGATGCAATACAAGGAATTTAAACATGCAATGCAGGCTTGACAACACCATTTGACATTTTACACAAAATTTCTGAGATCAAGAATATTTAGTTCATTCCTCAACATGCAAAAGCGGGTCTTATCAAGTGGCTTAGTGAAAATATCCGCTAATTGATCTTCCGACCTCACTCCTTGTAAAATGATATCTCCTTTAGCAACATGATCTCTAAGGAAGTGATGACGGATATCAATATGCTTGGTGCGAGAGTGTTGAACAGGATTATTAGCAATTTTAACAGCACTCTCATTATCACACAACAAAGGTACCTTTTCTAGAACTACGCCATAGTCTAGAAGGGTTTGTTTCATATATAAAATCTGTGTGCAACAAGCACCCGCGGCAATGTATTCCGCTTCGGCAGTTGACAAGGCAACACTGTTTTGCTTTTTGGATGTCCATGAAACTAGTGATCTGCCAAGCAGATGGCATCCCCCAGAAGTACTTTTCCTATCAATTTTGCAACCGGCATAATCCGAATCGGAATAGCCAATTAAATCAAAAGTAGCTCCTTTGGGATACCACAGACCAACGCTTGTAGTGTGCCTGAGATACCTAAGAATTCTCTTAACAGCGCGAAGATGAGCTTTCTTAGGATTAGATTGAAATCTAGCACACATGCAGACACTAAACATAATATCGGGCCTAGATGCGGTAAGGTATAATAAACTACCAATCATAGAACGGTAGAGAGTTTGATTAACCGGGTTACCTCCCTCATCTAAGTCGAGATGTCCATTTGTAGGCATGGGGGTCTTGATTGGTTTGCACTTCTCCATGTTGAACCTTTTCAACAAGTCTTTGGTATACTTCTCTTGTGAGAGAAAGTTACCATCTTTCATTTGCTTGACTTGAAAGCCGAGGAAGTACGTTAGCTCACCAATCATTGACATCTCAAACTCCTTCGACATCAACTCACCAAATTCCTTGCAATGATAGTCATTTGTCGAGCCAAAGATTATATCATCAACATATACTTGACAAATGAAAATATCACCGTTATGTTTCTTTGTGAAGAGAGTTGTGTCGACGGTCCCGATCTTGAAGCCCTTTTCGATGAGGAAGTCGCGAAGGCGCTCATACCAAGCCCTTGGAGCCTGCTTTAGCCCATATAGCGCCTTGGACAACCTGTAAGCATGGTTAGGATATCTAGGGTCTTCAAATCCAGGCGGTTGCTCAACATATACAAGTTCATTTATGAAGCCATTTAAAAATGCACTTTTTACATCCATTTGATAAAGTTTTATATCATAGCATGATGCATATGCAAGTAGGATACGGATGGCTTCCAGTCAAGCAACCGGTGCAAAGGTCTCTCCAAAATCTAAGCCTTCAACTTGAGAGAATCCCTTCGCGACAAGTCTTGCCTTGTTTCTTACAATTACACCTTGATCATCTTGTTTGTTTCTGAACACCCACTTTGTTCCAATGATTCTTGCATCTTGTGGAGGCTTTTCCAGGGTCCAAACTTCGTTACGGGTGAAGTTGTTAAGTTCTTCATGCATGGCATTCACCCAGTCCGGATCCTGTAGCGCCTCATCTATACAAGTAGGCTCAACACAAGAAACAAAAGAGTGATGTTCAATAAAAGAAGCATGTCTATGTGATCGAGTAATAACCCCTTGTGAAGGACTCCCGATGATTTGGTTTTGAGGATGAGCTTGAAGTAGTGATGAGTTTCTCCTGTTAACCACTTGGGAAGAAGATCCTGGAGCATCAACATCTTCGGCTTGTACCCTTGCTTGTTCATGAGAGACAAATGTATCTTCATTTGCATGCCTCTCATCTTTTTCATCATCTTGTGGTACATTTGATGAAGAAGGCCTGTCAATGATTTGCAGCTTCTTCTTCATCTTCTTTTGGTTTGATAGCTCCAATAGGCATGTTCTTCATTGCTTCCCTTAGTGGCTCATCACCTACATCATCAAGATTTTCAAGTGCTCCTTGGGAGCCATTAGTCTCATCAAATTCCACATCATATGTTTCTTCTACCATACCAGTGGCATGGTTGAATACTCGATATGCTTTGGACTTTAATGAATAACCCAAAAGAAAACCAATATCACAACGTCTTTGAAACTTTCCTAGGTGATGGCGTTTCTTGTAGATGTAGCATTTGCACCCAAACACCCGGAAGAAGGAGACGTCTGGCTTTTTCCCATTTAGCAGTTCATAAGGAGTCTTCTCAAGTAGCCGGTGAGGAAATAGCCTGTTTGATGCATAACAAGCAGTGTTGACAGCTTCGGCCCAAAACCTCTCCGGTGTGTTATACTCATCAATCATTGTTCTTGCAAGAGTGATCAAGGTCCTGTTTTTCCTTTCAACAACTCCATTTTGTTGAGGTGTGTATGTGGCAGATACTTCATGCTTGATCCCAATTTCATCACAGTACTCATGAATGTTGGTGTTGTCAAATTCTTTGCCATTGTCACTTCTAATCTTCTTAATCTTACAATCAAATTCATTTTGTGCTTTCTTGGCAAACTTATTGAATATAGATGCAACTTCAGATTTGTCATGGAGAAAGAACACCCAAGTGTATCTTGAGAAGTCATCAACAATCACTAGACAGTAGAGGTTGCCACCGGCACTGACATAATTTGTAGGTCCAAACAAATCCATATGAAGTAGTTCCAGTGGCCTTGATGTTGACATGAAAGCTTTAGTGGGATGTGTATTAGCAACTTGCTTTCCAGCTTGACATGCACTGCATGGCTTGTCTTTTTCAAACACCACATCCTTTAATCCTCTAACCATATCTTTCTTTAATACCTTCTTGAGTGTGCTCATCCCAACATGTGCAAGCCTCCTATGCCAAAGCCATCCAAGAGAAGCTTTGGTGAAGAGGCAAGTTCTTAAGTCTGCATCTTCTGAAGTGAAATCCACTAAGTAGAGGTTGTTGTATCTAAATCCCTTGAATACCATTGATTCATCATCCATCTTTGTTACAATAACCTCTGTTGGAGTGAATAAGCATTGAAGTCCAAGATCACAGAGTTGACCCACTGATAATAAATTGAAGCTCAAAGGTGCAACTAAGAGAACATTTGATATTGATAAATCATTTGAGATTGCCACCTTGCCAAGTCCTTGCACTTTTCCTTTTGAATTGTCTCCAAATGTGATTTTATCTTGTCCATCAACATTTTCATCTAGTGAGGTGAACATCCGTGGGTTGCCTGTCATATGTTGTGTGCATCCACTGTCAATAACCCAATGGCTCCCACCGGTCTTGTAGTTCACCTACATTCACAGACAATTCAAGCTTGAGTTTTGAGGGCCCTATATTGCATAGGACCAGTGACTCTCTCAATTAAGGACTTTGCCACCCAGATTTGTCTAGGGATGAAAACAGACGGAAACGGACGGAAAAACCCCTCTCCCGTTTCCGTATCCGCATTTTATCATCGGAAAACGGGATCGGGTCCGGAATAGTCGGGAACAGAAATGGGAGCGGGATAAACGGAATTGCGAAAACGAACGGAAACGGAAATACTAACGGAAACTCATAATTTAATACAAATAGAAATGTTATTGATGTTTGACTAGTGATTGATTCGCAGAACAATAATATAAAATAAATAGATATAGAGAGGCAACATTCTATTGTTGTTTGGTTGCTAAATGTGTACATTTAGCTACATCCGATGTTGTTTAAGATTTTAGATCACTTGTCATTTGAAAAGAGCCGGTGGTTACAATGGCCAATTGTGTTATAATTTGTCACCTAAATACACGAGGATTTAGTTTATATACTAATGTATATTAGGCTCGTCCCATATTTGCCAAATACGGAATAAATACGGGTTCAATCCGGAAAAAAAACGGGATCCCGCAAAAACGGACGGAATAAGCCCTCTCCCGTTTTCGTCCTGTTTCCATATTTTTCCGTAAATACGGAAACGGTCGGGTCAAATATAGAAAACGGTATGGGTCGGGACGGGATTTTTTCCGTCCGTTTTCAACCCTAGATTTGTCTAGGTCTATTCTTTTTTGGTGGACCTAGGAATGTAACCTTAACCTTTCCATTTGCAACCTTTCTTAGAACATAGTGAGCATTGAAAGCAAATGGTCTTGAGTGCTTAGGCAAGGGAGTTGGTGGTTTGGCTTTGCAGTTGTGGGCAAAGTGACCTTCATTTCCACACTCAAAGCATTTGATAGGCTTGTGAGTCTGCTTCGGCTTGTATTGAGTGGTAGCTTTCTTTTGCACAAAAGCATTGTATCCAATACCACTCTTGTTACTTTTCATAACAGTGTTCATAAGCAGCTCATTTTGGAGGTATTGACCCTTGTTGAACTTTTGCACACTTGTTGCAAGATGTTCATTTTCACTTTTTAGTTTCTTGACCTCATTCTTAAGCCTTTGATTATCCACTACCAACTCATTGTTGAAATCATTGTTCTCAATAGCAATTTTTCCTCTAGTAGTTGCATCAGTCAGGTAATTCTTCAATTTTTGGTTGTCTAAAGTCAGGACTTCAACTTTTTCAGTCAATTCAGCATGTAGACTAGTTTGCTCTTCTTGAATCAAATCATCACATGAGGTTGCTACATCAAGCTTAACAACAGGGTTAATAGCCTCATGTGTTTTGCAAGATAAAAGTTCATTTTCAACAAGAAGATTGTCATGATCAAATTTAATTTGAGCATAGTCTTTCTCGATCTTTACTAGTCTATTTTGCAACTCCCTATTAGCTTTATTTAATTTGTCATATTTTTCCTTAGCATCTTTTAGGGAGTTTGTGAGCTCATTTACAGTTGATGACATAGTTTTATTTTCTTCTTTTATTTCATCACTAGCCTTTATAACTATGTCATACTTGGCATTTAAAGATTCATTTTCATTTTTCAGCCTATCACATTTAGCTTTTGACTTTCTAATGATTTGAGTATATTCTTTAAGTAAGTCAGCTAACTCATCATATGAAGGTGAAGCAAATTCCTCATCACTATCACTATCACTATCATCAACAATATCATTTTGTACCTTCCGTTCACCCCTAGCCATGAGGCATAGGTGAGAAGTGGATGATGGCGATGGTGGTGGTGAAGAGAAGTCCCCGGCGATGGCGGCAATTTTTTCATCATTCTCTTCTTCACTTGAAGAAGACCCACTTGATGATTCGATGTCGGTGAGCCAGTCGCCAACAATATATGCCTTTCCATTCTTCTTCTTGTGGAACCTCTTTTGCTTCCCATCCTTTCTCTTGAAAAATTTCTTTTCCTTCTTTTCATCATCGTTGTCATCTTCTTTCTTGCCCTTGAACTTGTTCTTCTTGGGCTTGTTGCATTGATGAGCAAGATGACCAAGCTCACCACAGTTGTAGCAGTCCATCTCAGAAATGGGCTTTCTTTTGTTGGAAAAGAACTTCTTCTTCCTTGAATCAAATTTGATGCCTTCTCTATTTAGCTTCTTCAACATCTTGGTGGTCTTCCTTACCATCAAGGCAATGTTTGCATCAAGGTCATCATCACTTGAGGATTCTTCCTCAACTTGTATTTTTGCTTTTCCTTTTCTTTCATGATTTGCTTTGAGAGCCAAATCCTTTCTTTTGAAAGATGATTCTTCTTTGTCGTTGATGTGCATGTACATTTCATGGGCATTGATCTTTCCCAAAATTTGTGTAGGTGTGGTAACCGAAAGATCCATTTGATGTAGCACAGTGACAATGTGTCCATATTTGTCTATTGGGAGGACACTGAGAATCTTCCTCACAACATCCGGTTGTGAGATTTGAGTAAGCCCCAATCCATTGACTTCCTCTACAAGAATATTAAGCCGTGAGTACATAGCATTTGCATTTTCATTAGTAAGCATTTCAAAAGAATTTAACTTTCGCATGGCTATGTGATATCTTTCCTCACGTTCACTTCTAGTTCCTTCGTGTAGAGCACAAATGTCCATCCACAAATCATGAGCATTTTTATGATTTCTTACTCTATTAAACACATCTTTGCAAAGGCCTCTAAAAAGGGTGTTTTTGGCCTTAGCATTCCATTTCTCATAATTGAACTCATCACCTACAAGATTTGTGGGATCTCTAGGTTCGGGGAACCCTTGTGTGGCGGCTTTATAGACACCAATGTCTATAGCCTCTAAGTATGCTTCCATACGAATTTTCCAATAAGGAAAATCGTCACCATCAAAAACGGGAGGAGGTCCATCCCCACCGGACATCGTAACTCTAGCGATTAAGCTAATCTATGAGCAACAAGGCTCTGATACCAATTGAAAGGATCACGATGCCCAAGAGGGGGGTGAATTGGGCTTTTCTAAAAATCAACACTAATTAAAACCTAAGCAAGAGATAAGCAAGAGCCCAACTTCACCCCAACAACTAGCACTAAGAATATACTACTAGAAATGCAACAAAGCTAAGATAATACTTCAAATACTTGCTAAACAAATACACAATGTAAAGTGCTTGAATTAAGTGCGGAATGTAAAGCAAAGTTTAGAAGACTCCTCCAATTTTTTCCCGAGGTATCGAAGAGTCGGCACTCTCCACTAGTCCTCGTTGGAGCACCCGCGCAAGGGTATCGCTCCCCCTTGGTCCTCGCAAGAACCAAGTGCTCACTACGAGATGATCCTTTGCCACTCCGGCGCGGTGGATCCCTCGAGACCGCTTACAAACTTGAGTCGGGTCACCAACAAGATCTTCACGGTGATCACCGAGCTCCCAACACCACCAAGCCGTCTAGGTGATGCCGATCACCAAGAGTAACAAGCCGTAGACTTTCGCTTGACCAAGAGAAGCCTAATGCAAGTGGTGTGTGCTCTAGGTGGCTCTCACTAGCGCTAATGAGGAACAAACGCGGATTATGATTCTCTAATCTCCTCACTAGGCTTTTGGTGCTTGCAAAGCTCTACCAATGTGCTGGAATAAATGTGGAGTGCAAGACATTGAATATGGTGGGTGGAGGGGGTATAAATAGCCCTCACCCACCAACTAGCCGTTACAGGCAATTCACTGCGCGATGGCGCACCGGACAGTCCGGTGCGCCACCGGTGCGCCAACGGTCGTTTCCAACGGCTAGTTCTGACAGGTAGCCGTTGGACTCATGGCGCACCGGACAGTGAACAGTCCACTGTCCGGTGCACACCGGACAGTCCGGTGCGGTGTCCGGTGTGCCACTAAAATTCAACTCCGAAAGCTGCGCTCTCGGGTTTCTGCGGAGGCAAAGCTTCTGCCGCGGACCAGCCTGGCCCCACCTGGTAGAGGGTGCACCGGACAGTCCGGTGCACACCGGACAGTCCGGTGCCCCAACGCCAGAAACACTAACTCTTGTTTTTCAGCTGATTTTCAAATCGGTTTTCGTTCTAACTTGAGTGTGAGTTCTAGAGTGACACCTAGCACTGTGTATGAGTGATTGTGCACCAACACTACACTAGAACTCTCTTGGTCAAACTACTCATCGATAACCCCTCTTTATAGTACGGCTAAAAGAGAATAAAAGACCTAACTAAAATGCGAGTGTCCACATCTCCTTGACACTCGGACTCCGTAGACCTTCACCTTTTGTTTCGTCGTTTTAGCCGTCGCTTCGAGTTCTTATGTCCGGGATTGTTTTCACCGTTGTAGTACTTCTACCTGTCATGCGACCTAACTTACCATTTGTCTCTGCAAAACACACGTTAGTCACATATAATATTACGTTGTCATTAATCACTAAAACCAACCAGGGGCCTAGATGCTTTCAGAGAGCTTCGCCTGAGTGTCGACAGGTGTGGAGCAGGGCTTGCAGTCGAACATGCCAGCTCGCTCTAGGATGTCGATGGCATACTAGCGCTGGTAAAGGAAGAGACCCTAGGGCCGGCGTTCGGCGGAAATACTGAAGAAGTGGTGGAGGGGCCTCAGGTCCTTCATCGCAAACTCCCACTGGAGGGCGATGATCGTGCGCTGTAAAAGATCGGCGGTTGATGCCGTGAGCACAATGTCGTCGATGTAGAGGAGGAGGTAGACGGTGTCCTCGCCACGCCGGTAGATGAAGAGTGACGTATCCGACTTGGCCTCAACGAAGCCGATGGACGCTAAGTAGGAGGCGAAACGGTTGTACCAGGCCCGCGGCGCCTGCTTGAGGCCGTAGAAGGAGCGGTTCAACCAGCAAACTAGATCCGGGTGAGAGGCGTCGACGAAACCGGTGGGCTGGCTGCAGTAGACCATCTCCGTCAGGGTGCCATGGAGGAAGGCATTCTTGACATCGAGCTGATGGATCGCCTAGTTCCGGGAGAGGGCGAGGGAGAGGACGGTGTGAACAGTGGCGAACTTGACGACAGGGCTGAAGGTCTCGTCATAGTCCACTCCGGGGCGCTAGGTGAGCCGTCCGATGTTAGCTTGTGGTGAAAGAGCCACTTGTCAGTGACCACGTTAGTGCCTAGAGGACACGGCACTAGGACCCAGGTGTGGTTGGCCAGGAGGGCTGCGTGCTCCTCCTCCATAGCCCGACGCCAGTGTGGGTCACCGAGGGCGATGCGAACGGAGGAGGGGACCGGGGAGGCGTCCGGTGGAGTAGCGGTCGTATCAGCGGCCAGAATCAGCCGGTCGACGGGCCGAAGGACACCGGCGGCGCGACGAGTCACCATCGGGTGGACGTGCCCCGGGTCGCGGTGAATGGCGACTGGATGGTACACAGGCGGCTCAGAGCGGACTGCCAGGACGTCGAGGGCCACAGGCGTGGCCGACTCGCAGCGGTGATAAATGATGGCAGGGTCGGCGAAGCGGGCCGTGCTCGTCGACGGGCCTGGATTCGTGGGTGCTGAGGGAGGGGCGCTCCTGTGGCGGTGGTAGACGAGGGTGGCCAAGATGAAGATGCCAAGTGGTGGAGGTGGTGGTGGAGACCAGGACGGGAGGTGGAGACGCGCCGGTGGAAGAAGGCCAGAGTGTGTAGAGGGGCTTGACGTTGTTACTGAAAGGGAAATGTGCCCTTAGGCCATTTCTATAAATGTTTTGGTGATTAGATGCCCAACACAAAATACGTTGGTTCATAAGTGCAAAGATGCAAATCAAAGAACAAGGTATGTATCCGGCCTTAGTAAATTGTTTTTGGGTACTAATATATTTATCTAAGTGCCAGGAACCTTGCCAAGTCAAAGAAATTGAGTTGGAGAAGAATTGGCTAAGTTTAGCCAAAGCAGCACCAGCTTGTGGCGCACCGGACTGTCCGGTGGTGCACCGGACAGTGTCCGGTGCCCAGGCTGGCCCGACGGCGATCTCGTCGCTCTCGGGAAAAAGAAATGGCGCCGCGGCTAAAAATCACTGGACTGTCCGGTGTGCACCGGATTGTCCGGTGAGCCAAAGCCGCCTGCGCCAACGGTCGGCAGCGCAATCAGCGGGCGACGCGTGGCCCGCGCCAACGGTCGGTTGGTCGCACCGGACTGTCCGGTGTGCACCGAATAGTGTCCGGTGCGCCAACGGGACCGGAGGCCCAACGGTCGACTTCGCCAGAAAAGGAAGGAGATCAGGCACCAGACTGCTACTGTTCATGCCCGGCGGTGCACCGGACTGTCCGGTGCGCCACCCGACAGAAGGCAAGAATTGCCTTCCATTTGGATCTCCAACGGCTCCTAGCTGCCTTGAGGCTATAAAAGGGACCCTAGGCGCATGGAGCAGTACACCAAGCATTCAGTAAACATCCTAAGACTCCTAAACTCTGCCGCCACGCATTCAGATCGTTGTGTTAGAGATTTGAGCACCATTTGAGTTGTGAACTCCCTACGCCGTGTTTTGTGCTCACGTCTTGGCTTGTGTGCGTGTGTTTGCTGCGAATTGAGTCTTGTGTGTGTTGCTTTCCCTCCCTTACTCTTGTGCTCAATATTGTAAGGGTGAGAGGCTCCAACTTGTGGAGATTCCTCGCAAACGAGAAAAGAACTCAAAAGAAAAAGATCGTGGTATTCAAGTTGATCATTGGATCATTTGAAATGGGTTGAGTGCAACTCTCGTCCATTAGAACGCCACAACGTGGAAGTAGGCAAGTGTTACTTGGCCGAACCACGGGATAAAACACCGTGTCTCTTGCGTTGCTTTCCTCTGTGATTGATTTCTTCTCAAGAGCTCGCTCCATAGCAACTTGGTTTAATCTAACTAATATTTTATAAACCAAGTTTGTACAATTAATGTTTAATTTTGCAGGATCACCTATTCACCCCCCTCTAGGTGCTCTCAATTGGTATCAGAGTCGTACTCTTCATCTAAGGGACTAACCGCCCGAAGAGATGGATCCTAAGACAAGGGGATGGTGATCAACGACAAGGAGGAGTCCCTCCTCAACGAGCCTAGAGAGGACAAGCCCACTGACTCAGGCTCGAGTCACAAGAAGAGGGACGGGAAGAAGAAGAGGCGCATCAAGAAGATTATCTACTACGACAGCGGCGCCTCCTCTTCTACATCAAGGGATGACGACGACGACTCCTCGTCCAAGAAGAAAACGGTTAATCAAAACTACTCCTTTGATTATTCCCGTATTTCGTACAATTCAAATGCTCATTTACTTTCTATTCCACTTGGAAAACCCCCACACTTCGATGGAGAGGATTACTCATTTTGGAGCCATAAAATGCGTAGTCACCTATTTTCCCTCCATCCTAGCATTTGGGAAATTATAGAAAGTGGAATGCATTTTGATAGTATTGATAACACTGTGTTTATAAATAAAAAAATTCATAAGAATGCCCAAGCCACTACTGTTTTGCTAGCATCTCTATGCAGGGATGAATATAACAAGGTCAGTGGCTTGGACAACGCTAAACAAATCTGGGACACCCTCAAGATTTCTCACGAGGGGAATGACGCCACCATTATCACCAAAATGGAACTGGTGGAAGGCGAGCTGGGGAGATTCGCGATGATAAGGGGAGAAGAGCCAACACAGACATACAACAGGCTAAAGACCCTTGTCAACAAGATCCAAAGCTACTGGAGTACAAGATGGACGGATCATGACGTCGTCTGACTCATGCTCAGGTCATTTACGGTTATTGACCCCCATCTTGTAAATCTTATTCATAAAAACCCCAGGAATACCAAGATGACGCCCGGGGAAATCCTTGGAAAATTCGTAAGCGGGCGCATGATGGTAAAGGAGGCAAGATATGTGGATGACGCCTTGAACGGTCCTCTTATCGTCTACGAGCCGCAGCCTGTTGCTCTCAAAGCAACCAGCAGCAGGGAGGCGCTACCTAGCAAGGTAGCACAAGTGGAGGCTGCCGGGCTAAATGAGGATGAGATGACACTCATTATCAAGCGCTTCAAGACCACACTAAAAGGACGCAAGGAGTACCCAACAAGAACAAGTCAAGGGGAAAACGCTCCTGCTTCAAATGCGGTAAGACTAGTCATTTTATAGCTCAATGCCCCGATAATGATAATGACCAGGCACAAGAAAAGCATGGGAAAAGGGAAAAGAAAAATAACTACAGGAAGGCCAAGGGCGAGGCACACATCGGGAAGGAATGGGACTCCGACTGTTCCTCATCCGACTCCGAAGATGAAGAACTAGTTGCCTCAGCCTTCAACAAGTCTTCACTCTTCCCCAACGAACGATACACGTGCCTTATGGCTAAGGAGAAAAAGGTACGCATTCGAGATACTTCTAAGTATTCTTCTTCTAGCGATGATTAATCTTCCGATGATGAGATAGATTATAATGATTTATTTAAAGGACTAGATAGATCTAAGGTAGATAAGATAAATGAATTAATTGATGCCCTTAATGAAAAAGATAGACTTTTAGAAAAGCAAGAAGATATACTCTATGAGGAACATGATAAGTTTGTTAGTGTTCAAAAGTCTCTTGCTATAGAAATTAAGAAGAATGAACCACTGTCTTCCGAATTGTCTACCTGTCATGAATCTATTTCTGGCTTAAAGATTTTAAATGATGATTTGAATGCTAAGTTAGAGAAAGTTAATGAAATTAGTTCATGTGTAGAGCATGTTGTTATTTGCAATAGATGTAAAGACTTTGATGTTGATGCCTGTAATGAACATGCCTCCACTATTGCTAAATTAAACAATGATGTTGGAAGTCTTAATGCTCAACTTAAGACTTGCATGGATAATTATGAAAAACTTAAATTTGCTAGGGATGCCTACACTGTTGGTAGACACCCCTCAATTAAGGATGGACTTAGTTTTCGAAAGGAAACCGAGAACTTAGCAAGCTAAAGGACTTCCGGTCTCAACAAGTAGAAAGGGAAGGCTCTTATGGCTAGTAGTTCTTAACATGATCAAAAGAACCATGCCTATCTTTATAATCATCTCAAGAAAGTTTCTCATCATGATAAATGTTATAATCATGCTGGTTTACCTACTTATCATGATTCACATGCCATGTTTGCTTCTAGTTCCACATATGTTCATGATAAGAGTAGGCCTAGGCGCAATCATACTATTTCTCGTGCGCCTAGGAAAGTTTACACTGGTCCAACTACTACGTATCAAACATGTAATGCTTCTTTTGTATTAATATACAAAAATGCCAAAATAGTTGCTAGAAAATTGGGATCTAAATGCAACGGAGACAAAACTTGCATTTGGGTTTCAAAAGTTGTTGTAACTAACCTTATAGGACCCAACAAGAGTTGGGTACCTAAAACCCAAGCTTAATTGCCTTGCAGGTTTATGCATCCGGAGGCTATAGCTAGACTATCGACAACGGATGCACAGACCACATGACAGGGGAGAAGAAAATGTTCACCCCCTACGTCAAGGACAAGGATTCCCAAGACACCATCATTTTTGGAGATGGGAATCAAGGCAAGGTTAAAGGATTGGGCAAGATAGCCATCACGACCGAGCACTCAATATCAAATGTGTTTTTAGTAGAGTCGCTTGGGTATAATTTACTGTCTGTAAGTTAATTGTGTCATATGGGCTACAATTTTTTATTTACAAATATTGATGTATCTGTCTTTAGAAGGAGTGATGGTTCATTAGCTTTTAAGGGTGTATTAGACGACAAGCTCTATTTAGTTGATTTCTCAAAGGAGAATGTCGATCTAAATGCATGCTTAATCACTAAGACTAATATGGGCTGCCTTTGGCATCACCGTCTAGCACATGTTGGGATGAAGAACCTTCATAAACTTCTAAAGGGAGATCATGTGTTAGGACTAACCGATGTCTGTTTTGAGAAAGATAGACATTGTGCAGCATGCCAGGCAGGAAAGCAGGTGGGAAGCACTCATCACAACAAGAATGTGATGACGACATCAAGACCACTGGAGCTCCTACACATGGATCTCCTCGGCCCCGTTGCCTATCTCAGCATCGGGGGAAGTAAGTATGGTCTTATTATAGTTGATGATTTTTCTCGCTTCACTTGGATATTCTTTTTGCAGGATAAATCTGAGACCCAAGAAATCCTAAAGCGCTTTTTAAGGAGAGCTCAAAATGAGTTTGAGCTAAAGGTGAAGAAGATAAGAAGCGACAATGGGTCCGAATTCAAGAATCTACAAGTTGAAGAATATCTTGAGGAGGAAGGCATTAAGCACGAGTTCTCTGCTCCCTACACTGCTACACACCACAGCATAATGGTGTGGTAGAGAGGAAGAACAGGACGCTAATCGACATGGCGAGAACGATGCTTGGAGAGTACAAGACGCCTGAGCGGTTTTGGTCGGAAGCTGTGAACACAGCCTGCCATGCCATAAACTGGCTCTATCTGCACCGTCTCCTCAAGAAGACCTCCTACGAACTACTGACTGGTAACAAACCCAATGTTTCTTATTTTTGTGTATTTGGGAGCAAATGCTACATTCTGGTGAAGAAAGGTAAACATTCAAAATTTGCTCCCAAAGCAGTAGAAGGGTTTTTAATAGGATATGACTCAAATACAAAGGCGTGTAGGGTCTTCAACAAATCATCAGGATTAGTTGAAGTCTCTAGCGACGTTGTATTTGATGAGACTAATGGCTCTTCAAGAGAGCAAGTTGATCTTGATGATGTAGATGAAGATGAGGTTCTGACGGCCGCAATGCAAACTATGGCGATAGGTGATGTGCGACCACAGGAACAGAATCAACCATCTTCCTCTACGATGGTGCATCCCCCAACTCAAGAAGATGAACAAGTACCTCAAGAAGAGAGGCAGGATCAAGGGGGAGCACAGGAAGAACAGGTTATGGAGGAAGAAGCACCACGGGCCCCTCCAACTCAAGTCCGGGCAACGATCCAAAGAAATCACCCAGTAGATCAGATTCTGGGTGACATCAGCAAGGGAGTAACAACTCGCTCACGATTAACTAATTTTTGTGAGCATTACTCGTTTGTTTCTTCTATTGAGCCTTTCAGAGTAGAAGAAGCCTTGCGAGATCCAGACTGGGTGTTGGCCATGCAGGAAGAGCTCAACAACTTGAAAAGAAATGAAGTTTAGAGCCTGGTGCCACGTCCAAAGCAAAATGTTGTGGGAACCAAGTGGGTGTTCCGTAACAAGCAAGATGAACACAAAGCGGTGACAAGGAACAAGGCTCGACTTGTGGTAAAAGGTTATGCTCAAGTCGCAGGTTTAGATTTTGAGGAGACTTTTGCTCCTATGGCTAGGTTAGAATCAATTCAGATTTTATTAGTCTATACCGCTCACCATTCCTTTATGTTGTTCCAAATGGACGTGAAGAGCGATTTCCTAAATGGGCCAATCAAGGAGGAGGTATACGTGGAACAACCCCTTGGCTTTGAGAATGACAGGTATCCCGACCACGTGTATAAGCTCTCTAAGGCGCTGTATGGACTTAAGGAAGCCCTAAGAGCATGGTATGAATGTCTTAGAGATTTTCTAATTGCTAATGCTTTCAAGGTTGGGAAAGCTGATCCTACTCTATTTACAAAGACTTGTGATGGTGATATTTTTGTTTGCCAAATATATATCGACGACATAATATTTGGTTCTACTAAACAAAAGTCCTATGAAGAGTTTAGCAGGGTAATGATGCAGAAATTTGAGATGTCGATGATGGGCGAGTTGAACTACTTCCTTGGTTTTCAAGTGAAGCAACTCAAGGAAGGCACCTTCATCTCCCAAACGAAGTACACTCAAGATCTTGTCAAGAGGCTTGAGATGAAGGATGCTAAGCCCGCGAAGACACCGATGGGAACTGACGGACATTTAGACCTCAACAAAGGAGGTAAGTCCGTTGATCAAAAGGCATACCGGTCAATGATAGGTTTATTACTTTATCTTTGTGCTAGTAAACCGGAAATTATGCTTAGTGTATACATGTGTGCTAGATTTCAATCCGACCCCAAGGAGTGTCACCTTGTGGCGATTAAGCGAATTCTTAGATATTTAGTTTCTACGCGTTGCTTCGGGATCTGGTATCCAAAGAGGTTTACCTTTGACTTAATCGGATACTCAGATTCCGACTATGCCGGGTGCAAGATTGATAGGAAGAGCACATCAGGGACGTGCCAGTTTGTAGGAAGGTCCCTGGACATTTTGTGAGGCAATGGGGTTAAAGGGCCAAAAGTTATCCCGTTTTGGTGCTTAATGCCAAAGGGGGAGAAATTAAGGCCAAAGCAAATGGATCAGCCAACCACTTGTGAACTTTGAAAATAGTAGAGCTAGAATTTGTATTTTGTTCAAAATACTCTTATTGCAAAATTTGGTCTCTTATGGGAGAGAATTTTGATTATGAGAAAAAGGGGGAAGTTTTGCCACTTGATCAAAATTACTCTTGAAACATCTCTCTATTTGCCCAAACAAGGTTGTTTGACTTAGAGATAGGAAAAAGAATTTGATTTACGAAAACAAACCAAGTGGTGGCAAAAGTGATCCAAATATGTCAAATCCTAAGTAAAGAAAATTTGGTCTTTAATTTGCATTCTTTAGTTGCTTTTTAATGTGTTGGCATAAATCATAAAAAATGGGGAGATTGAAAGGGAAATGTGCCCTTGGGCCATTTCTATATATGTTTTGGTGATTAGATGCCCAACACAAAATACGTTGGTTCATAAGTGCAAAGATGCAAATCAAAGAACAAGGTATGTATCTGGCCTTAGTAAATTGTTTTTGGATACTAATATATTTATCTAAGTGCCAGGAATCTTGCCAAGTCAAAGAAATTGAGTTGGAGAAGAATTGGCTGAGTTCAGCCAAAGCAGCACCAGCCTGTGGCGCACCGGACTGTCCGGTGGTGCACCGGACAGTGTCCGGTGCCCAAGCTAGCACGACGGCGAACTCGTCGCTCTCGGGAAAAAAATGGCGCCGCAGCTAAAAATTACCGGACTATCCGATGTGCACCGGACTGTCCGATGAGCCAAAGCCGCCTGCGCCAACGGTCGGCAGCGCAATCAGCGGGCGATGCGTGGCCCGCGCCAACGGTCGGTTGGTCGCACCGGACTGTCCGGTGTGCACCGAATAGTGTCCGGTGCGCCAACGGGACCGGAGGCCGAACGGTCGACTTTGCCAGAAAAGGAAGGAGATCAGACACCAGACTGCTACTGTTCATGCCTGGCGGTGCACCAGACTGTCCGGTGCGCCACCCGACAAAAGGCAAGAATTGCCCTTCATTTGGATCTCCAACGGCTCCTAGCTGCCTTGAGGCTATAAAAGGGACCCTAGGCGCATGGAGCAGTACATCGAGCATTCACTAAACATCCTAAGACTCCTAGATCCGCCACCACGCATTCAGATCGTTGTGTTAGAGCTTTGAGCATCATTTGAGTTGTGAACTCCCTGCGTCGTGTTTTGTGCTCACGTCTTGGCTTATATGCGTGTGTTTGCTACGAATTGAGTCTTGTGTGTGTTGTTTTCCCTCCCTTACTCTTGTGCTTCTCTTGTGATCAATATTATAAGGGCGAGAGGCTCCAACTTGTGGAGATTCCTCGCAAACGGGAAAAGAACTCAAAAGAAAAAGACCGTGGTATTCAAGTTGATCATTGGATCACTTGAAAGGGGTTGAGTGCAACCCTCGTCCATTGGGACGCCAAAACGTGGAAGTAGACAAGTGTTACTTGGTCGAACCACGAGATAAAACATCGTGTCTCTTGCGTCGCTTTCCTCTGTGATTGATTTCTTCTCAAGAGCTCGCTCCATAGCAACTTGATTTAAATATTTTATAAACCAAGTTTGTGCTATTAGTGTTGAATTTTGCAGGATCACCTATTCACCCCCCCCCTCTAGGTGCTCTCAGTTACATCGGGCGAGAGGGATCCTGGTGGCCAGATCATTCACAGAAAAACCAGAGGGGTCAAACTCAATAGAACAAGAATTGTCGGTGGTGAACCGACAAACAAAATGGGGATTGTGGGTGATATGAAGGGCTACGAGAACGTCGTTGAGATAGAACGGTCCAGAGAGAACCGAGGCACCTACTGAGGTGACCGGCAGAGCGGAACCGTTTCCAACGACGATCGAGGTGGGGTGGGAGGAGTGAGGTGGGTGAGAGCGAGATAGCATGCCTTCGGTGGGGGTGGTGTGGTAGGAGGCACCAGAGTCGATCCCAGTCAAGAGAGGGTGGAGCCAACGCCATGGGGCTATAGGCAGCGGCGAGTGGGGCTAGGTCCCAGCCTCCAGCGAGCGAGAACTAGGGAGTCATGGTGGGGGTCCCCGGAGGCGGGAGCTGAGGCGGGACCGGGGTCATCGGGGCATGTCGTAGGCAGGCGGCGAAGGTGCGCCGTAGGGGGCGCAGTCAGGAGAGCTGGCGCCAGCGCCGGAGGACGGGAGGCACTTGGGGCCTGACCCGGCCACATGGAGATGGTTCCGGTCTAGGGGTTTGTCAGTACCCTCAATCAGGGGTACCCTCTACTACAATATAAAGACGCTGTACACGTACGACGTCTCCTGGCCACACGGAGAACGGCGCCCGACCCCACCACATGGGCGGGTCTAGGGGCACCACGTGGCAAGGAGAGATAGTACACCCCAGGATGCGTCATTAGGTCCGGACCTCCACAGAGGAACACCGGACCCCTGTACGCACAGCCTGGACCCTCGGATACAGTCCGGAACTCCCAAGAAGGCATGCCGACGGGCCCCAGGTCTCTCCGAGTAAGGTCCGGGTCACAGCAAGGCCCCGGGACGGAAGGAACCCCGGCATGAGTGAGGGTCCGGAGCTGGCACGTGTCCAGGCCTTGCCCTGCGCTCCCCGCTCAGGCGGAGACCCGCAGCCGCCGCGTGGCTTGTAGCCCGTGATATAAGCCAACGGGCGGAGCCTGACGTGAGGCCTCTAGAGCCCCGCGGTCTCTGCATTTATTGCGGAGAGGACGCGCCGCCTGCCACCATGCTGACAGGTGATGTGCCCTCTCAGCATTTAATGTGTCCTATCCACTCCGCTGGCAGACGGCGTCAGGGGTCATCCTGCAGACGGCGCGCCTGTCCAGTCTGTTGTCAAACAGTGCGTCCGTGCCATGCAGCGCACTGTACTCACCATCCCTTATACAAGAAGCTTCCCCTGCACGCCGAGGATACGCAGATCTCGGATGTCAGGACGCGAGAAGATTGCTCCAGCAGCGAACATTTGTAGCTCCAAGTGCTATATCCATTATGTCCCTAGGCCCACATGTCGGGGCTCAGCACCTTTGTGCATGCCCCCTTCAGTTATAAAAGGGGAGGCATGCGGCGTTACAAAGACACAAGTCGTCCAGGCTTACACACAGCTCAAGCTTACACAACAATCCAACACACAGTGGAGTAGGGTATTACGCTCCGGCGGCCCGAACCACTCTAAATCCTCGCGTGTTCATGTGCTTGACAATCGCTTAGCTAAACAGGCAAAACGCTTAAGCCCCCTCCTCATCTTAGGACTTAGGGCGGGTGCACTCCGCCACCCGGCCGGAGAATTCCCTCTCTGACATTTGGCGCGCCAGGTAGGGGGCTTGGCATTAGGTTTTTGCTTGTTTTCTCGCTCAGCATGATGGTGCAAATCGTTGAGCACCGCGCCGAGACTTCGGTGGATTTCGTGGTGGAGGAAGAAGCTGCTTCTTCCACACCACAGGTTCCCAACCGCCCTGTGCCGGGCACTGCCGCTGTGCACGCTGCACGGCAGCATACAGCTGCACAAACATCCCGGACTCCGTCAAGGGCGGCTCCAGGAGTGTTGTCAGCAGCCAGGGAATTGCTGCGACACCCACCAAGCTCTACGGCCTCGCCAGGGCCATGAAGCAATGGTGGGACGACGTCGACCGGTTGCTCAGTATGGCACACTCTACCTCAACCAGGTCGAGGCCACGGTCATCCCGGCGCCAACATGAGGCGTCGGCGTCTGTGCGCTCACCCTCAGTGAGGGGCGCACAGACCAACGACCTCCGGGCAGAGCTTAACCGCAGGCGTGCGGGGAGGATGCCCGAGTCTCTCTCGAAAGGGCGCGTGAGCGCCGCCAAAACATCGAGGGCCGCAACCTCGATCAGGACTTCGCTGCGGTAGCACCGCAGACACCAACGGGCGCTCGGTCTCAAGCGGGTGTCCACTTGGCCGGCGTGGGCTGCGCTGCTCTTGCGGACCATCTCCGTGCGGCGTCATGGCCGCCCAAGTTCCGGCCACACTTGCCGGAAAAGTACGACGGAACGTCAAACCCGTCGGAGTTCCTGCAGGTGTACGTCACCGCCATCACGGCAGCAGGTGGAAATACCGCTGTGATGGCGACATATTTTCATGTCGCCTTGTCTGGACCTGCCCGGACTTGGCTCATAAACCTCGCCCCAGGGTCAATCTACTTCTGAGAAAAGCTCTGCGCGCGGTTCGTTGCGAACTTCGCCAGTGCTTACCAGTAGCATGGTGTGGAGGCCCACCTCCATGCGGTGAGGCAGGAGCCCGGGGAGACTCTCCGAACGTTCATCTCCCGCTTCATCAAGGTGCGAGATACTATACCTCGCATTTCCGATGCTTCCATCATCACGGCATTCCGACAGGGAGTACGTGATGAGAAAATGTTGGAGAAGTTGGCCACGCGTGACGTGGAGACTGTCCCCACGCTCTTTGCTCTGGCCGATAAGTGCGCCAGAGCTGCCGAGGGCCGTGCATGGCACTCGGCCCCACAGACCGGGGCTGCTCAGTCGGGTGGCTCGGGTGCCGTCCCCCGGGACGGTAAGAAAAAGAAGGACCGTGACTACCAGAAGTTGCGGTCCACCGCTCTAGTCGTTGCAGCCGCGACCGGGGGCCGGGGCGACCGCAACAAACGCCCACGGCCGCAGAGGGGTAACAGCGGCTCATGCCCTGTGCACCCCAACGGTCGCCACAGTGCCACGGAGTGTCGCGAGATCATTGATCTCGCGAAACGTGTCAGTGAGCGGCGCGAGCAGTCCTCCAAGGACGGCTCCCCACCTCGTCGCCGACCTGGCAAAGAAAAGGTCGACGACGGCGAAGTGGCCGCGGCTGAACGGGACCTCGGGTATCGGTCACCTGAGGGGGACCTAAAGGATGTCTTCGCTGGAGGCTCCTACTCCGGTGGAGATAGCTAGATGGGGCCCCAGGGGGACCCCGTGCCCCCCGGTCTACGGGGCCGAAGCATGCCTTCCCCCGGAAACCCTTCTGGACTCCCCACGGATCCAGATTTCCGACAGGATTCATGCAGAAATGGCCACAGCCGAAGACGAGGGCTCCCTCGTCAAATGCAGATGGGAACCTAGGGTCGGGATCTAGTCCTACGGCAAGTACCAAACCAAGAAGGGCTCCGCAACTCTCCCCCAGCTGGGAAGGACCCTTCAAGGAGACGGGAATACGCCGACCCGGGGGTGACTGTCTAGCTAAGACTGAGGGAGTACCTCTCCCTGGTGCTGGAGCATCTCTGTAAGTTCTATCCATAGGAGCAAGTCTGAGGGGTCGAATTTCTCTCCCTTTTGTAGCTAGGTAGCACACACGTGTACACCAACCCGGTGAGGTCCGCCCTCGTAAGCCCGGCCTGTTGGTCTGCACCCATGCATGACAGGTTACAAAGAGAAGATTTACCCCCTCAGATGTGCCTCTATGGTAGTTTTATCCTACTGCTCCATGGTTTTACCTTGCAGTTTCCCGGTTGATATTTTATCTAACCCACCCGAATAGTTCCAATCCCATCAGACATGATGACATCCAAATTGAACAGCCAGGTTTGCAGTTTAGGACCTCTCTGCGAAAGCAGGAGGGCCCGACAACCTGGGGGCCGGCTCTAAAGAGCGGGAGCCCATTCCATAGGGTGGTTCGGAGCCTGTGTGGCCGCTTAGCCTGGTCCCGTACCCAAAAGCCTTCACACCCCACCACTCCGTGACGGGTACCCTAGTATTTGGAGTTATAAGTCCTGTGGGTCCGGCAACCTGGGGTCCGGAACTAGAGAATGGACACTTGTCTCCTGGGGATGTCCGGAGCCATGTAGCCGCTCAGCCTGGTTCCGTACCGTGGGCCTGCACACTCCACCACTCTGCGACGGGTGTCCTAGTACCTAGAACCACCATCCGGGGGGTCCCGACACACAACTTGGCTTCCCAGACTAGACCCTGCAGGTCCCAAGCATGTGTCAAAGGATGGATAGTGTCAGGTGGCGGGTCCTACGGGTGTACTACTAATGCTCCCTAGCTGAAGTTGTGTACAGGCCCAGGTCCCAGTCGAGGCTGCCTCCTATGGGCCATTGCCAATTCTTTCATAGGTGTGCTGGTCTGCAGCCTCGACAAATCGAGCCTACACCCCAGGGGGGCCAAGTGCCAAGGAGGAATCGGTTACGCCACACACAACAGGGACAAGTGGTACACAGATAAGTGCTAATACTGCTTGATAAATAGTACTCAAAAGTACATTATAAAAAGCAAAAGTATTACATCCGCCTTCAAGCGGAATCCTAGTTCCATCTCTACTCTGCAGGTATAAACTACCAGATGCCAGTGAAGTTGCGTTGGAAGTTCGCGGCCGCTGTCCTTGCGGAATCCTCCAAGACGGTGTGACAGCGGTGATGGTCGCCTCAATGCGCGCGCCATTGCGAAGAGGTCTTCGCCCTCGTCCTCCTACGGGGGACGACAACGAGGCCATTAAAGACAAAGAGTTGGAGGCTTGGCCGCAGGCGACGCTGGTGGTCTCGCCAGTGGAGGCAACCACCTCTGCACTGGGCAGCCTCACCAGCGGCAGCGACCACCTCTGCGACGGGCAGCCCCCGCCAGCGAAGGCGACCACCTCTGCAACGGACAGCCCCCGCCAGCAGAGGCGACCACCTCAACTCCTGCCAGCGGAGGCGACCACCTCTGCAACGGGCAGCCCCCGCCAGCGGAGGCGGCCACCTCTGCACCGGTGGCTTACCGGCGACGGCGGACGCCTCAGCGCGTGCAGAAAGGTCCTCGCCCCCGTCCTCCTGCGGGGGTGAGGACAAGACCATCCAAGAACGTGGCCGCCACCTCCACCGCGTGCGACGTCTTGTACAGCCTCCCAGGCGGCGTCGGAACAGCGTGGCCGACAGCGCAAGGGACGCTGCGGGTGCGGTAGACCTAAGCACGGCGCGACCGTCGCCCGTGCGGTGGACGGACAGCTCCACCCCGCTTGGCGGCAGGAGGCAGCGTTGGAGGCGGCACCAAAGCCATCCAGCCCAAAGGGCCAGACACGCTGCAGCTGACGGCCTGCAGCCAGCCGGCCCCGCGTAGCCGAGGTTCGCCTCCTCCGCAAGGCTGGTGAACATCCTTCTCCTCCAAATGCTGGAGGAAGAAGTGGGTCACCAGCCCATGCGGAGGGCAGGGCCCCGACTCGGCTCACCTTCCACCCCAGCAAGGATGATGAACATCTTTGAAGCTGAGGGTAGGAGGGAGGCCGCAACCCGGGTTGCTTCTCTCCACCACGAGGCTGGTGGTCATCCTTATAGATGACCACCGACGGGAGACTGCAGCCGGGCTGCATGATGAAAATCCTTGAAGCCGAGCGATGGCAGAAGGGCGCCAGCCCACACGAGATCGCGCTCCTCCAACAGCAGCGAGAAGGAGACAAGATCGACAGCACCACCGCACAGGAAACGAAGAGCGCGAACTCCCCGGCGGTGAGACCGTCGGAGGGGGTGGCCCTGACGCGGATCCCTCCAGTGGACACCGGTGCGCCCCATCCAGAGGCCCGGAAGGCGGAAGGGCGCGATGAATGCGAGAGGAGCGAGGCATGGCTACTGCCCGGGGGATGGACCCCTTTTTAAAGGCAGATTTCCCCACTCGCGCCCCGAAGCGTCGCGGGCAAAGTCTCCACCGGTGCGCACCAAGGGTTCCCACCCTATGACACGGGGGCCAGGCCCCACATGTCATACTGGCTGGCCCGAAGCGCGAAGAAGGCAAGCCGCCGCACAAGGAGCAGGCAACCGCCCCGCGGTTATGCGCCCCTTCATCTTCGCCGCAACCAGCGGTCAGGAAGGTAAACCGCCGCACAAGGAGCGTGCAACCGCCCCACGGTTATGCGCCTCTTCATTTTCGCCGAAAACCAGCGGTCGAGAAGGCGAACCGCAGCGAAGGAAGCGTACAACCGCCCCGCGGTTGTGCACCCCCTCAGCTTTGCTGCAATCGGCGTCCAACATGGGGGCCCAGGCCCACATGTCATGCAACCGGCGCGTCGGTTACTGGGTGCAGAAAAATCGCACCGCCGCTTGCGCCAATGCCGCGTCCCCTCGGGGCCGTGGCAGAAGACTGCCAAGATAAGTTTTCAGAACCAGTGCAGCGACTCGAGGCACCCCGCGCATGGCCCAACAGTGACATTAAGTACGAAGGTCACGGACCAGTCAGCCGTGGGAACGGGCGTGGCAGTCGGCGTAGCCATAGGCAGGCCGGTAGTAATTGCATCAACAGGCGCGCAGGAGCAGCAGGCCAATCGCCAATCAGACTCTGGCCCCACCTGCAGGCTCGCATCCTCCCCTGAGGCGGGCCCGGGGGCCACTGTCAGTACCCTCTACTACAGTATAAAGACGTTGTACACATACGACGTCTCCTGGCCACACGGAGAACGGTGCTCGACCCCACCACATGGGCGGGTCTAGGGGCACCACGTGGCAAGGAGAGATAGTACACCACAGGATGCGTCATTAGGTCCGGACCTCCACAGAGGAACACCGGACCCTTGTACGCACAGCCCGGACCCTCGGATATAGTCCGGAACTCCCAAGAAGGCATGCCGACGGGCCCCAGGTCTCTCCGAGTAAGGTCCGGGCCACAGCAAGGCCCCAGGACGGAAGGAACCCCAGCATGAGTGAGGGTCCGGAGCTAGCACGTGTCCAGGCCTTGCCCTGCGCTCCCCGCTCAGGCGGAGACCCGCAGCCGCCGCGTGGCTTGTAGCCCGTGACATAAGCCAACGGGCGGAGCCTGACGTGAGGCCTCTAGAGCCCCGCGGTCTCTGCATTTATTGCGGAGAGGACGCGCCGCCTGCCACCATGCTGACAGGTGATGTGCCCTCTCAGCATTTAATGTGTCCTGTCCACTCCGCTGGCAGACGGCGTCAGGGGTCATCCTGCAGACGGCGCGCCTGTCCAGTCTGTTGTCAAACAGTGCGTCCGTGCCATGCAGCGCACTGTACTCACCATCCCTTATACAAGAAACTTCCCCTGCACGCCGAGGATACGCAGATCTCGGATGTCAGGGCGCGAGAAGATTGCTCCAGCAGCGAACATTTGTAGCTCCAAGTGCTATATCCATTATGTCTCTGGGCCCACATGTCGGGGCTCAACACCTTTGTGCATGCCCTCTTCAGTTATAAAAGAGGAGGCATGCGGCGTTACAAAGACACAAGTCGTCCAGGCTTACACACAGCTCAAGCTTACACAACAATCCAACACACAGTGGAGTAGGGTATTACGCTCCGGCGGCCCGAACCACTCTAAATCCTCGCGTGTTCATGTGCTTGACAATCGCTTAGCTAAACAGGCAAAACGCTTAAGCCCCCTCCTCATCTTAGGACTTAGGGCGGGTGCACTCCGCCACCCGGCCGGAGAATTCCCTCTTCGACAGAGTTGGCGCCGTAGGGGGGCGCAGTCAGGAGAGCTAGCGCCGGCGCCGGAGGACGGGAGGCACTTGGGGCCTGACCCAGCCACATGGAGATGGTTCCGGTCCAGGGGTTGTAGAACGATGTCTAGCCCTGGCCGCCTCCCCGACCGGTGGAACCTCCACGGGTGGAGTTACCACCCCCGCGTCCGCCCTTGCGGGGGCGACAGCCGCCGTCGGCGATGGAAGCCGGACGAGGAGCCGCGGCAGGAGGTCGAGCGGGGGCCTCGGTCGACGAAGTTGAAAGGGAAATGTGCCCTTAGGCCATTTCTATAAATGTTTTGGTGATTAGATGCCCAACACATGATTTTAGTTAATATGTGCTAAGTGGTTGAGAAGTGCAAAATCAAGAATCAAGGTATGTTTCTAGACTTAGTAAATTGTTTTTGAATACTAACATATCTCTCTAAGTGCTAGGAACATTGCCAAGAAAACTGGAATTGGAAAGGAGAAGTTTTGGCTGAGTTTGGATGAGGCAAACCCTCCGGGACTTTGGCTACAATCTGAGGAAAGTCCCACTCCTATGTGACAAGGCGAGTGCAATCCGCTTGGCGAATAATCCTGTTGAGCACAGCCGCACTAAGCACATAGACATCCGGCATCACTTCCTGAGAGACCACCAGCAAAGGAGAGATATCGACATTTACCATATTAGCGCCGAGAACCAGCTAGTCGATATCTTCAACAAGCTTTTAGATGAGAAAAGGTTTTGCAGGTTGCGTAGTGAGCTAAATGTCTTAGATTCGCGTAACTTGGATTGATCTATAGCATACATGTGTTCTATGCCTTTGATCATGTTACTTTAAGCTTTATTGTCTTTATTGCTTATTTATGGTGCTCAAGTTGTACATGTCATCTTCGGACGTCACAAGTCCCTTTGCAAATGATGCACATGTTTAGGGGGAGATGTGCTACAACTTGACTCTCTTGAGAGTAACGTGTTTGCTCGAGTATTCTTGAAATAGTCTCAAATGGATCTTGAAAGGGAAAAGTGAACTAGGACAAAGAAAGAGCTTCCACTGCATTCCGGTAAATGTATCTTGTCCTAAGTTCGTTGTTATACTCTCATTGCCTTTTTGCTCTTATTTGACATTCTGGTGAGGCAATGGGGTTAAAAAGGCCTAAAGTTATCCCGTTTTGGTGCTTAATGCCAAAGGGGGGAGAAATTAAGGCTAAAGCAAATGAATCAACCAACCACTTGTGAATTTCGAAAATTATAGAGTTATAGAGTTAGAATTTGTATTTCGTCCAAAATCCTCTTATTGCAAAATTTGGTCTCTTATGGGGGAGGATTTTGATTATGGGAAAAAGATAGAGTTTTTGGCACTTGATCAAATTTACTCTTGAAAATTGAAATCTCTCTCTATTTGCTCAATCAAGTCTGTTTGACTTAGAGATAGGAAAAAGAATTTTTTTTATGAAAATAAACAAAGTGGTGGCAAAAGTCATCCAAATATGCCAAATACCTAGTGAGAAAATTTGGTCTTCAAATTTGCACTCTTGAGAATGATGTTGCACTTTTAGTTGCTTTTTAGTGTGTTGGCATAAATCACCAAAAAGGGGGAGATTGAAAGGGAAATGTGCCCTTAGGCCATTTCTATAAATGTTTTGGTGATTAGATGCCCAACAAATGATTTTAGTTAATATGTGCTAAGTGGTTGAGAAGTGCAAAATCAAGAATCAAGGTATGTTTCTAAACTTAGTAAATTGTTTTTTGATACTAACATATCTCTTTAAGTGCTAGGAACATTGCCAAGAAAACTGGAATTGGAAAGGAGAAGTTTTGGCTAAGTTCAGCCAAACCAGCACCAGCCTGTGGTGCACCGGACTGTCCGGTGTGCACCGGACAGTGTCCGGTGCTCAGGCTGGCCCGGCGACGAACTTGTCACTCTCGGGAAAAAGACAGAGGCGCTGCGGCTAAAATTTACCGGACTGTCCGGTGAGCCAACGGCGCTTGCGGCCAACGGTGGGCAGCGCAATCAGCAGGCGACGCGTGGCCGAGCCAACGGTCGCTTGGTCGCACCGAACTGTTCGGCGTGCACCGGACAGTATCCGGTGCGCCAAGGGGACCGAAGGCCCAACGGTCGGCTTCGCAAGAAAAGGATAGAGATCGGGCACCGGACTGCTACTATTCATGTCCGGTGGTGCATCGGACTGTCCGGTGCGCCACCCGGCAGAAGGCAAGAATTGCCTTCCAATTGGATCTCCAACGGCTCCTAGCTGCCTTGGGGCTATAAAAGGGACCCCTAGGCGCATGGAGCAGTACACCAAGCATCCTCTGAACATTCTAAAACACCTAGACTCTGCCACCACGCACTCGGATCATCGTGTTAGAGATTTGAGCACCGTTTGAGTTGTCAACTCCCTGCACCGTGTTTTGTGCTCACGTCTTGGCTTGTGTACGTGTGTTTGCTGCGATTTGAATCTTGTGTGTGTTGCTTTCCCTCCCTTACTCTTGTGCCTTTCTTGTGATCAAACATTGTAAGGGCGAGAGGCTCCAATTTATGGAGATTCCTCGCAAACGGGAAAAGACTGCTAAGGAAGAAAATCGTGGTACTCAAGTTTGATCGTTGGATCACTTGAGAGGGATTGAGTGCAATCCTTGACCGAAGGAGGTCACCACAACGTGGAGTAGGCATTGGCCAAACCACAGGATAAAATCACTGTGTCTCTTGTGCCATCTTTTATTGTGATTGGTTTTTCTTCTTGAGTTCTCACATAATCGCTTGTGCTATTGTTCCCAAGTTTTATACTCATTCTAAAGGAACAATCAAGTTAAGAGTTCTCACTATAGCACCCTTGGTTTTGATTTAACTAACATCTTCATAACCAAGTTTGGATTATTTAGTGTTGAATTTCACAGGATCACCTATTCAACCCCCCTCTAGGTGCTCTCAGAAGTACGAGGGCCCTATCCCCTGGAAGGCAACTGACCACCAGAGGGAGCGATGTAGAGTTTCGGGGCCGGAGCGGGTGCCACAATCGCCATGGTGAGCTCCTCGAGGAGAAGCTCATTCCGCACGGCAATGGAAGGTGGGAAAGGGCACAATCCCTTTCGCCAGAGCCTTCAGGTGGCTGTAGCGGGGGCTGAGGCCACGCGGGAGGTTCAGCACCAAGTTACGGTCCGCCATTGACTTGCCGAAGTCACGAAGGGAATTCGCCAGGCCCTTCATCTAGCGACAGTATTCCGCCACGGAGAGTTCCCCCTGAGAGAACTGGTGGAACTGGGCGTCGAGGTGAAGGGCCCAAGCATCCTGGTTCCCGAGGAACTATTCCTCGAGGGCGAGCCATGCCCGACGGCCCATGTCCGCCTGGTCGCGGATGATGTCTTGGAGCTCGACGGTGATGGTGTCATGGAGCCACGAGAGCACCACGCTGTCCATCAGGTACTAGGACGGAGACGGCGGGGCAACGATGTCGTAGAGGACGTGGTCGGCGAGAGCATAGCACCGAAGAGTGAGGAAGACCTGCCCCAGCCAAGAGGATAGTGGGATGACGTCGGGTCCAACACGATGCACATGAGGGACCGGATGTTGTGGAGTCCGACAGCCTGTGCGTGGAGGGCGGCGATGTGGTCGACGTCGAGTCCAGGGGCGAGGGGGCCACGGGAGTGGGCGGTGAGGCCTCAGGGGCGACCAGAGGATGCCCGAGGATGAGACGCTACGCGGTGGCCATCTAGGCGGTCAGAGCGGCGCTCATGGCACGCTCTTGCTGCAGGGTGAGTGCCGCGGCACGCTCGTGGTCGCGGGAAGCAACCACGGCCGCCTGGATGGTAGCGATGGCCGTAACCAGCGCCGAGGAAGCTGGCGAGGAAGCAGCGACGTCGGACCATGTAGGGGCTGTGAAGGCGGGGAAGCCTGAAGAGGAACCGCAGCACGGTTGGGCAGCGTAGGTTGTGTCGGGGAGGGGCCTGAGGCTGACGATGTAGGGGGAGCCTATAGCAGCGAGCTCGCAGTGGGGGCCGGTGCTCAGGGGTGCGAGGCCCGCAGCCACCAGCCACGAGGGCGATGGTGAGGGCTACGACATCCGCTCCTCGAGAAGTGAGGCTGGCACGCGCAGGCTGGGCCACAACGACGGCGGCACGCGCCTGCTGGGCCGCAGCAGCCGTGGCGGCGGCCGGACCGAAGAGGGAGGGGGTTGTCGCGGTCAGGGTTGGGTCGGCCCGAGAGGGGGATGGTGGTGGATCCGCCATGGCTTGGCGGGTGGCGACTGAAAGGGAAATAGGGTCAAACCTTTTCCTATATGAATTTTGGTGGTTGAATTGCCCAACACAAATAATTTGACTAACTAGTTTGCTCTAGATTATGAGTTCTACAGGTGTCAAAGGTTCAACACAAACCAATAAAAAGTCCAAGAAATGGTTCAAATAAAAAGAGCAAAAGACAACCGAAGGCTGCCCTGGTCTGGCGCACCGGACAGTGTCCGGTGCACCAGGGTGGATCCACTCTGAACTGCTCAGCTTCAGAAATTTGGGGAGCCACTCCGCTATAATTCACCGGACTGTCCGGTGTAACACCGGATTGTCCGGTGTGCCAGCGGAGCAACGGCTATCTGTGCCAACGGTCATCTGCAAAAAGTCTACAGTGAACTGAACAGTGCAACTGCGGACGCAGAAGTCAGAGCAGGCGCCAGAAGGCGCACCGGACAGTGAACAGTGACTGTCCGGTGCACCACCGGACTGTCCGGTGGCCCCACTTGTCAGAGCTCCAACGGTTGAACCCTAACGGTTGGGTGACGTGGCTGGCGCACCGGACAGTGTCCAGTGGCGCACCGGACTGTCCGGTGCGCCATACGACAGCAGCCATCCCCAACGGCCACTTTGGTGTTTGGGGCTATAAATACCCCCAACCACCACACTTAAAGGCATCCAAGTTTTTAGCCATTGCATTCAATACAAGAGCTCTAGACTTCACTCCAAGACACAAACAAGAGATCAAATCCTCTCCTAAGTCCAAAGATCATTCCAATCAAATAGTGACTAGTGAGAGAGTGATATTTGTGTTCATTTGAGTTCTTGCGCTTGGATCGCTTTTCTTCTTACTTCTTTCTTGTTCCCAACTTAATTGTAATCAAGGCAAGAGACCACCTCAACGGGGAGTAGGTTTGCAAGAACCGAACCTCGGTAAAACAAATCATCGTGTCATCCGCCTTATTTGCTTGTGATTTGTTTTCGCCCTCTCTTCGGACTCGATTATATTTCTAACGCTAACCCCAGCTTGTAGTTGTGCTTAAGTTTATAATTTTCAGATTCCGCCTATTCACCCCCCTCTAGGCGACTTTCAATTGGTATCAGAGCCCGGTACTTCATTAGAGCTTAACCGCTTGAGGTAATGACCGGCGAGAAGCCCGCTACAAGCCACGGGAAGGCTCCATCAAGGGAGTCCGGCTCCAAAGGAAAGGGAGAGTCAATCTCCCACAACAAGTCGCATCGGAGTGGCGACAAGAAGAAGAAGATGAAGAAGAAAGTGGTCTACTACGAGATCGACTCTTCGTCGTCATCCACCTCCGACTCCGACGCACCGTCCGTAACTTCTAAACGCCATGAGCGTAAGAAGTTTAGTAAGATCCCCCTACACTATCCTCGTATTTCAAAACACACTCCTTTACTTTCCGTCCCATTAGGCAAACCACCCGTTTTTTAGGGTGAAGATTATAACATGTGGAGTGATAAAATGAGGCATCACCTAACCTCACTCCACGCAAGTATTTGGGACGTTGTTGAGTTTGGAGTGCAGGTACCATCGCCGGGGGATGAAGATTATGATTCGGACGAGGTTGCCCAAATCCGGCACTTCAACTCCCAAGCCACTACTATACTCCTCGCCTCTCTAAGTCAAGAGAAGTATAATAAGGTGCAAGGGTTGCGCCAAAGAGATTTGGGACGTGCTCAAGACCACGCACAAAGGAGACGAGGTGACCAAGATCACCAAGAGGGAAACGATCGAGGGAGAGCTCGGTCGCTTCATGCTCAACCAAGGAAAAGACCCGCAAGCCATGTACAATCGGCTAAAAACCTTAGTGAACCAAGTGCGCAACCTCGGGAGCACTAAATAGGATGACCATGAAATGGTCAATGTTATTCTTAGATCACTTGTTTTTCTTAACCCTACTCAAGTTCAATTAATTCGTGGTGATCCAAGATATAAACTAATGTCTCCCGAGGAAGTAATAGGAAAATTTGTGAGCTTTGAATTGATGATCAAAGGCTCCAAGAAAATCATCGAGCAAGTCGCCTCCTCCACACCCGAGGCACAACCCGTCGCATTCAAGGCGGCGGAGGAAAAGAAAAAAGAGTCTACATCAAGTAGGCTTCCCATTGACGCCTCCGAGCTCGACGACAAGGAAATGGAGCTAATCATCAAGAGATTTTGCCAAATCCTCAAGCAAAGGAAGGGGAAAGATTACAAGCCCCGTTCCAAGAAGGTTTGCTACAAGTGTGGTAAGCCCGGTCACTTTATCGCAAAATATCCTATTTCTAGTGACAGTGACAGAGGCGATGACAAGAGGGGGAAGAAGGAGAAGAAGAGGTACTACAAGAAGAAGGGTGGTGATGCCCATGTTTGCCGGGAGTGGGACTCCGATGAGAGCTCCACCGACTCCTCCGACGACAAGGACGCTGCCAACATCGCCATCAACAAGGGCCTCCTCTTCCCCAACGTCGGCCACAAGTGACTCATGGCAAAGGATGGCAAGAAGAAGAAGAAGGTAAATCTAGACCCTCCACTAAGTATGCAACTTCTAGTGATGAGGATAATTCTAGTGATGATGAGGATAACTTGCTCACTCTTTTTGCCAATCTTAACATGCAACAAAAAGAAAAATTGAATGAATTAATTAGTGCTATTCATGAGAAGGATGAACTCTTGGATAGCCAAGAGAACTTCCTTATTAAGGAAAACAAAAGGCATGTTAAGGTCAAAAATGCTTATGCTCAAGAGGTAGAGAAAAATGAAAAATTAACTAGTAAGCTTAACACTTGCCATGACACTATCTCTAACCTTATAAATAAAAATGCCAAATTAATTGCTAAGGTTGAAAAATCAAATGTTTGTGATGATTCAATTGTTAGTCTTAGAAATGAGAATGCCAAATTGATTGCTAAGATTCAAATTGAATGAATCACTTGCTAGCCATAAGTTTGAGAATGATAAATTAATTGCTAAGGCTAAGTAATTAGATGTTTGCAATGTTTCTATTTCCAATCTTAGAGATGAGAATGCTATTTACATGCTAAGATTGTTGAATTAAATGATTGCAAACCCTCTACATCTACGGTTGATCATGTTTCTATTTGCACTAGATGCAGAGATGTTAATGTTGATGCTATTAATGATTACCTTGCTATGATTAAACAACAAAATGATCATATAGCTAAATTAGATACTAAAATTGCCGAGCATGAATTAGAAAATGAGAAATTTAAATTTGCTAGAAGCATGCTCTATAGTGGGAGACGCCCTGGCATTAAGAGATGGTATTGGCTTCCAACAGGGAGACAATGTCAAGCTTAATGTCCCTCCTAAAAGATTGTCTAATTTTGTTAATGACAAAGCTCACATGCCTCAGGATAACGAGGGCTATATTTTATATCCTGCTGGTTATCCTGAGGATAAGATTAGGAGAATTTATGCTAAGAAAACTCATTCTGTTTCTCACCATGCTTTTATTTATAAGAATGAGGCTTCTAGCTATAGGCGTTCTACTCATGTTAAAATGCCGAAGAAAAAATCTCCTATTGCATCAAATGATTATAACATTTCATTTAAGACCTTTGATGCTTCATATGTGCTCACTAACAAATCAAGCAAAGTAGTTGCCAAATATGTTGGGGGCAAACAAGGGCTCCAAGACTTGTGTTTGGATACCCAAAGTGCTTGTTTCTAATGTCAAAGGACCCAAGATCGTTTGGGTACCTAAGAACAAGGCCTAAATTTGTTTTGTAGGTTTATGCATCCGGGGGCTCAAGTTGGATTATTGATAGAGGGTGCACAAACCACATGACTGGAGAGAAAAGGATGTTCTCCTCCTATGAGAAAAACCAAGATCCCCAAAGAGCTATCACATTCGGGGATGGAAATCAAGGTTTGGTCAAAGGACTTGGTAAAATTGCAATATTACTTGACCATTTCATTTCCAATGTTTTTCTTATAGATTCTTTAGATTATAACTTGCTTTCTGTTTCTCAATTATGCAAAATGGGCTGCAATTGTCTTTTTACGGATGTAGGTGTTAATGTCTTTAGAAGAAGTGATGATTCAATAGCTTTTAAGGGAGTGTTAGAGGGTCAGCTATACTTAGTTGATTTCAATAGAGCTGAACTCGACACTTGCTTAATTGTTAAGACTAACATGGGTTGGCTCTGGCATCGTCGACTAGCCCACGTTGGGATGAAGAATCTTCATAAGCTTCTAAAGGGAGAACACATTTTAGGACTAACAAATGTTTATTTTAAGAAAGACAGGATTTGTAGCGCATGTCAAGCAGGGAAGCAAGTTGGTATTCATCATCCACACAAGAACATCATGACGACCGACAGGCCACTTGAGTTGCTACACATGGACCTATTCGGCCCGATAGCTTACATAAGCATCGGCGGGAGTAAGTACTGTCTAGTTGTTGTGGATGATTATTCTCGCTTCACTTGGGTGTTCTTTTTGCAGGAAAAATCTCAAACCCAAGAGACCTTAAAGGGATTCTTGAGACGGGCTCAAAATGAGTTCGGCTTAAGGATCAAAAAGATTAGAAGCGACAATGTAACGAATTTCAAGAACTCTCAAATTGAAGGCTTTCTTGAGAAGGAGGGCATCAAGCATGAATTCTCTTCTCCTTACACGCCACAACAAAATGGTGTAGTGGAGAGGAAGAATTGAACTCTACTTGACATGGCAAGGACCATGCTTGATGAGTACAAGACTTTGGATAGGTTTTGGGCCGAGGCAGTCAACACCGATTGCTACGCCATCAACCGGTTATATCTACACCGAATCCTCAAGAAGACATCTTATGAACTCCTCACCGGTAAAAAGCCCAATGTTTCATATTTTAGAGTTTTTGGTAGCAAATGTTTTATTCTTGTTAAAAGAGGTAGAAAATCTAAATTTGCTCCTAAGGTTGTAAAAGATTTTTTACTTGATTATGACTCAAACACAAGGGCATATAGAGTCTTTAACAAGTCCACTGGACTAGTTGAAGTTTCTTGTGACATTGTGTTTGATAAGACTAACGGCTCTCAAGTAGAGCAAGTTGATCTTGATGAGCTAGATGATGAAGAGGCTCTGTGCGTCGCGCTAAGAAACATGTTCATTGGGGACGTGTGTCCTAAGGAATACGAAAAGCCTCCACAAGCACAAGATCAACCTTCATCTTCCACACAAGCATCTCCACCAACTCAAGATGAGGATAAAGCTCAAAATGATGAAAATGAAGGTCAAGAGGATGAGCCACCTCAAGAGGAGGACATTGATCAAGGGGGAGATGCCAATGATCAAGACAATGAAGATAAACAAGATACAAGACCGCCACACCCAAGAGACCACCAAGCGATTCAAAGAGATCACCCCGTGAACACCATCCTCGGCGATATTCATAAGGGGGTAACCACTCGATCTCGAGTCGCTCATTTTTGTGAACATTATTCTTTTGTCTCCTCTATTAAGCCACACAGGGTAGAGGATGCACTTAAAGATTCGGATTGGGTGCTGGCGATGCAAGAGGAGCTCAACAACTTCAGGAGGAATGAGGTATGGCATTTGGTTCCACGTCCTAATCAAAATATTGTAGGAACCAAGTGGGTCTTCCACAACAAGCAAGATGAACATAGTGTGGTGACAAGGAACAAAGTACGACTTGTGGCCAAGGGTTATTCATAATTCGAAGGTTTGGATTTTGGTGAAACCTATGCACCCGTAGCTAGGCTTGAGTCAATTCGTATATATTTTGCCTATGCTACTTACCATGTCTTTAAGCTTTACCAAATGGACGTGAAGAGTGTCTTCCTCAATGGACCAATCAAGGAAGAGGTCTATATTGAGCAACCTCCCGGCTTTTAAGATAGTGAGTATCCTAACCATGTTTACAAACTCTTTAAGGCGCTTTATGGGCTCAAGCAAGCCCCAAGAGCATGGTATGAATACCTAAAAGATTTCCTTATCACTAATGGCTTCAAAGTTGGAAAGGCCGATCCTACCCTCTTTACTAAAACTATTACAAATGATATGTTAGTATGCCAAATTTATGTTGATGATATCATATTTGGGTCTACTAACAAATCTATTTGTGAAGAGTTTAGTAGGATCATGGTACAAAAATTCGAGATGTCTATGTTGGGGAGTTGAAGTATTTTCTAAGATTTCAAGTGAAGCAACTCCAAGAGGGCACCTTCATTAGCCAAACAAAGTACATTCAAGACATACTCACCAAGTTTGGAATAAAGGATGCCAAGTCCATCAAGACACCCATGAGAACCAATGGGCATCTCGACCTCGACACGGGAGGTAAATCCGTATATCAAAAGGTATACCGGTCGATGATATGATCTTTACTCTATTTATGTGCATCTCGACCGGATATTATGCTTTCCGTATGCATGTGTGCAAGATTCCAAGCCGATCCTAAGGAAATTCACCTTAGGACCGTGAAGAGAATCTTAAGATATTTAGTTCATTCACCTAAGTTTGGTCTTTGGTACCCCAAGGGATCCTCTTTTGATTTATTAGGTTATTCAGATGCTGATTGGGCAGGGTGTAAAATTGATAGGAAGAGCACATCAGGGACTTATCAGTTCTTGGGAAGATCCCTGGTGTCTTGGGCTTCAAAGAAACAAAACTCAGTAGCTCTTTCTACCGCCGAAGCCGAGTATATTGCCGCAGGCCATTGTTGCGCGCAATTGCTTTGGATGAGACAAACCCTTAGGGACTATGGCTACAAATTTAGCAAAGTCCCTCTCCTATGTGATAATGAGAGTGCAATCCGCATGGCGGATAATCCCATTGAACACAGCCGCACTAAGCACATAGTCATTCGGTATTAATTTTTGAGAGATCACTAACAAAGGGGATATCGAGATAGCCTATATTAACACCAAAGATCAATTAGTCGATATCTTTACCAAGCCAATAGATGAGAAAACCTTTACCAAATTTAGGAATAAGCTAAACTTCTTGATTCTCGGAATTTTGATTGACACTTTGCACACGTAGCTCATTTATATACCTTTGATCATATCTCTTTTATGTCTATGACTAATGTGTTTTCAATTGTATTCTCATACTAAGTCATAGAATTGAAAGGGAAATAGAGTATTCGGCAAAGACGACGCTTCCACTCAACTCAATCGGTGTTATTTACTCTTTGTCGGTATTCCGCCATCTCTCCACTTTGGTATAATCTTCACTCATATATAGTTTTCGCCAAAGGGGAAGAAAGTAAAAGGGCTTGTATTTCACTCACAAGTATCTGTTTTTGGCGATTCATGCCAAAGGGGGAGAAAGTATTAGCCCAAAGCAAAAGGACCGCACCACCACCGAATTTTAAAAATGAAGTTTTCAAATTGATATCTTAATGTGTTTTCAAAAGAGGAGGAAGTATCTTCAAAAATTTGTAAAACCCTCTTGAACACTAAGAGGAGAATTTCATTGAGGGAGAGTTTTGTTTAAGTCAAAGGAAAAGCATTTGAAACAGGGGGAGAAAATTTCAAATCTTGAAAATGCTTCTTTTAATCCTATTCATATACCTTTGACTATTTGCAAAAGGATTTTGAAAAGAGTTTCCAAAAATTTACAAAAACAAAACTAAGTGGTGCAAGCGTGGTCCAAAATTTTAAATAAGAAGAAAATCATCCATGCATATCTAGTAGAAATAATTATTGGTTTCATTCTAAGCAACATTTGCACTTAACTTATGCAAACTAGTTTAATTCTACACTTTTATATTTGCTTTGGTTTGTGTTGGCATCAATCACCAGAAAGGGGAAGATTGAAAGGGAAATAGGGTCAAACCTTTTCCTATATGAATTTTGGTGGTTGAATTGTCCAACACAAATAATTGAACTAACTAGTTTGCTCTAGATTATGAGTTCTACAGGTGCCAAAGGTTCAACACAAACCAATAAAAAGTCCAAGAAAGGGTTCAAATAAAAAGAGCAAAAGACAATCGAAGGCTGCACTGGTCTGGCGCACCGGACAGTGTCCGGTGCACCAGGGTGGATCTACTCTGAACTGCTCAGCTTCCGGAATTTGGGGAGCCACTCCGCTATAATTCACCGGACTGTCCGGTGTAACACCGGACTGTCCGGTGTGCCAGCGGAGCAACGGCTATCTGCGCCAACGGTCGTCTGCAAAAAGTCTACAGTGAACTGAACAGTGCAACTGCGCGCGCAGAAGTCAGAGCAGGCGCCAGAAGGCGCACCGGACAGTGAACAGTGACTTTCCGGTGCACCACCGGACTGTCCGGTGCGCCATACGACAGCAGCCATCCCCAACGGCCACTTTGGTGGTTGGGGCTATAAATACCCCAACCACCACACTTCAAGGCATCCAAGTTTTCAGCCATTGCATTCAATACAAGAGCTATAGACTTCACTCCAAGACACAAACAAGAGATCAAATCATCTCCCAAGTCCAAAGATCATTCCAATCAAATAGTGACTAGTGAGAGAGTGATATTTGTGTTCATTTGAGTTTTCTTGCGCTTGGATCGCTTTTCTTCTTACTTCTTTCTTGTTCCCAACTTTAATTGTAATCAAGGCAAGAGACGTCAATTGTGTGGTGGTCCTTATGGGGACTTAGTGTCCCGATTGATTGAGAAGAGAAGCTAACTCGGTCTAGGTGACCGTTTGAGAGAGGGAAAGGGTTGAAAGAGACCCGGTCTTTGTGACCACCTCAACGGTGAGTAGGTTTGCAAGAACCGAACCTCGGTAAAACAAATCATCGTGTCATCCGACTTATTTGCTTGTGATTTGTTTTCGCCCTCTCTTTCGGACTCGATTATATTTCTAACGCTAACCCCGGCTTGTAGTTGTGCTTAAGTTTATAATTTTCAGATTCCGCCTATTCACCCTCCCTCTAGGCGACTTTCAGCGACGCGTAGGGGCAGGGGTCCGGCGGCGCGGCGCAGGGGAGGCTCGACGCGTAGTGGGCCGGCCCGACGGCGTGGCGCGTGGGAGGGGCTGGGGAGGCGGCCAGCAGTGGCCGGGCAGTTGGGAGGGGATGGGCGACCGGCGACGAGGAAGGGGAGGGGAGGCAGCCGGCGGATGGAGAGGGGAGAGAGGATAGCCGGCGGCTGGTTGGGGAGAAAAAAAAACTGACTCTATAACATGTGGGAAACCCTAACCTTGGAACAGGGTTGGGCATTGTATTAATAGACTTGGGATAGTTGGGCTAGGCCCATTACAAGGGGTCGAGAGGTAATTACACAGGGAAGACCCCAAACCCTAACGAGTATTCTAACAATATGTGTTAGAGTATATTTGATAGTCTAGAAATTGTGTTTCATAGACTGTCATATGTATCCGTGGTTTGCCTTATCTTATATGTCATATACTCTATGTAAACCGCCTAAGGCTTAATGCAAGACATCATCTTTTGCAACAACATATACCTTTGTCTAACAAAGCCTAATAATCTAGGTTGGGTTGAATTGACCTAATTGGGTTGGATATAGTTCAGCCGTTTAGGTGACCACTTGAAGTTTCAGAACTCAGTACTCACAGTTGCAAATTATTCTGAGTAGTCCAAGAAGGAAAGTTGCCTGACAACTGGTTGTAAGAAAAATCTCTATAGAAAAGATAAAAGGGAAATGTTAGATAAAAGCCTCCCAGCTTTTATTGCACAAACAAAATTGTACTTCGATGACATACAAATTTTTAAGAGAAGTTCCTATAGAGTTCGGCAGGCTTCCTGAAAGACTATTATTACCAAGAAATCTGGTAGGAAAAAAATGCTAGCGTTAGCAACATGAACAGTGACTATCTTTAAAATGGAGGAATAAGTTGAAGACAGTAAAAATTATACAAGAAGTTGAGTGAATTCAGATTCACAAGGGCTTCTGGAACTTGGCCTGTGATATTGTTAAAGCTCAAATCCCTGTAACAGGAAAACAGAGAACAGGAGGGAAGTAAGTAACTAAATAAAGCATAATCCATAGCAGTTCATTAGAGCATCTTTGCACAAATCACACTTGATTGGAGTTTGAAAGAAAAAAATGCCTTACAATAAGTTTAGATTTGCAAACTGTGAAAAGTTCACCGATGTCAGGCTATCAGATATCCTGCAATTCCTCAAAATTCTGCAATGAAGCATGCCAAGAGTATATTTGGCTTTAATACCTTGATTGCACTATATCGAATATCAAACATAGTCTGAGTCATTAAGTGATGACAAAGTCATCCATACAATGTGTTCAAAGATGTTATGTTACTGATGAATGTCAGTGAAGAACTTCCATTTACTATGTCACCTATTTGTCTGCACCACAGAATTAGATGATTCATACTTCCACACAGAAAAATTACACTCAGAGAATAATACTTAGTTACTCTCGCCATTACTTACAAGTTTGTTAGTTGAACGAGATTAGAAAAAGTGGCTGGAAGTGGACCTTGAAACGAATTGCCTTGAAACCGCCTACAAAATTGTTATTCTTGTTACAATCTTAAAGCATCATTTCGTTACAGATGCATTTACTGACTACCTAGTCAAGAGAGAAGGAAAATGACATTTATTTAGTATAATGAAAGTAAATAATTTTGAGTAGCCAGAAATCTGACTTTCTTTCAAACAACACAGGAGAGTTGTGCTGTTGTATTAAAGCAAGAAAGAAACCCTGGATCAGTTACAATACCTTAATGCAAGAAGGAAAAAAGAAAGAAAAAAATTGGCATTTTGCGTCACAATCTCACATTTAAAAAATGACTTAATAGAAAATTATAGGCATAAAAAAGTTACTCAAAGATTACTAATGTTAATTTCTGCAGAAGTAGCATTGTATTAGGACTCAGCAAAAAACACACACACACACAACGTCATTGACATGGTGTACCCATACAACGCAATTTTGGGCAGGGCGGCCATCAATGCCTTCGAAGCGGCAATTCACGGACTGTACTTGTGTATGAAAATCCCAGGACCCGGCGGGGTCATCACAATCTTTGGTGATCAGCAGATGGCCCGTAACATAGAAAGAGACTTCGTCCCAGGGCATCGAAATGTCCATTGTCTGAACGCTAAAGCACCGGCCAGTGATCCATATCCCTCGTCAAAAGCAGACAAGCAACAAAGCCTGATCCAGGGTGATGAAGAGTCCAAGAAATTACCCCTCGACACAGCCCTCCCCAACCATGTTGTGTTAATAGGCGAAGGCCTAGCCCCGCAATAGGAGGCCAACTTGCTCGACTATCTACGCAGAAACAAACATGTCTTCTCTTGGTCGTCATCTGACCTGTTCGGAGTCAGCCAAAGTATCATTCAACACAAGTTGCATATCAACCCCTCTGTCTGCCCCAAGAAGCAGTGACTCCGCAAAATGTCAGATGAGAAAATGGAGGCAGACAAGGCCGAACGACTCTTGGATGCTAAATTTATCGAACCAATCGACTACCCTGCCTGGCTCGTAAACGTTGTCATGGTAAAGAAGAAAAATGGCAGGTGGCGCATGTGCATTGATTTCACCAGCTTGAACAAGGCATGCTCAAAGACGAATTCCCGCTCCCTCGCATCGACAAGATCGTCGACTCCATAGCAGGCTGCGAAGTCATGACTCTGCTCGACTGTTTTTCTGGTTACCACCAAATATTCCTCAGTGAGGAGGACAAGGCAAATGTCAGTTTCATCAGCCCCTTCACCACCTACTGTTTTGTAAGGATGGCCGAAGGCCTCAAGAATGTCGGATCCACCTTCTCCCGCCTCACACAATTCATACTCAATGACCAGGTTGGCAGAAACATTTTCACCTATGTCGACGACATCGTCGTCCCTAGCAAAAACAAAGTCGACCACCTGGCGGAGACGTTTGCTAACATGAGAGGCCAGACTCCGGCTCAACCCAGAAAAATGCATCTTCGGCATCCACAGGGGCAAGGTTTTAGGGATACATAGTATCGAGAAAGGGCATCAAGGTGAACCCTGACAAACTAAGGGCCATCGCAGAAATGCACCCACCACAAACAATGAAAGAGGTACAGAAGCTGACAGGCCGCATCGCAACTCTGAACAGGTTCATTTCGAAGTCAGCAGAGCGCAGTCTACCGTTCCTAAAAGTGCTACAAGGGGCCAAAAATTTTGCATGGGGGCCAGAGCAAGCAGACGCATTTGAAGACATCAAATCATACTTGACAGACCTTGCCACCCTGTCCAGCCCAGCACCAGGAGCCGACCTACTGCTCTATCTAGCAGCCTCCCATCATGAAGTGAGCACAGTCCTCGTGCAAGAAAATTTAACCGAAGGCAGGCTAGTAGTCCCTAGTGTACTTCGTCAGCGAAGTCCTCACCCAGTCTAAAACCCACATGCTCGAAATGGAGAAAATCGCATACGTTGTGGTCATGGCAACAAGAAAGCTGAGACATTATTTTGAAGCTCACAAAATCAGGGTGCTAACAGAGCTAAGCTTGTCAGATATTTACAGCAACCTAGAGGCCTTTGCCCGGATAGGGAAATGGGCCATGGAATTGTCATAATATCACCTGGCCTTCGAATCCCAAAGCGCCATCAAGTTACAGGTCTTAGCCGACTTCGTCGTCGTTGACTAGACTGGCCCTGCTACCCCCCTCACCGCTGACAAATGAGACAGCCTGGACCATCCACTCTGACAGAGCCTGGGGCCATTTAGGGGCTAGAGACCATCCACTCTGACAGAGCCTAGGGCCATTTAGGGGCTAGAGTAGCCTGCGGCCATTCAGGGGCCTCCTGCTTCTAGCCTTGTAGCCCCTATGGTGTCATCTGTTGGGTCATGCACTGTCGTACCCCTGGTATGGCGTCGCGTCTCGTCCGTTCGCCAATGGGTTCATGTAGCTATTATGATATAGACGTAGCGGTGCTTGGTGGGTCCTGCCGAGTCAGCTCGAGGTGAGGTTTAGGGATGTCTTCAGTACAACTTCATCTTCCGCCATCCCCTTAGCGTCACCTTTCATCATGCGTAGGCGTAAGCCTGGTACGACGTATTGCCCCATCCATTCTGGCGTTTGGGTCACTGTAGAGACCCTGATGCTGAGGTTACAGGTGTACATTTGGGCCGGGCCTGATGGGCTAGCCCGAAGCACGAAAAAAAAAGCACGGCTCGAAATATTTTATTGTCGGGACGGCATGGCCCGATATATCGGGCCGAGTTTGGGCCGAGGTCCCGACCCATGGACAGGCACGAGCACGGCCCGTTTAAGGCAGGCACGAAATGGCCCATATAGAGGCACGAAAAGGTCCATATATTTATTAAAAGTACACTTTCATGTACTTGATAAAGAACACAAAGCTAAAGATAATGGTAGTTAGATGTTTTTTTGTAGCTTTGAATTAGAGTATGTGATGTAATTTACTTTTGTTATGAACATTAGATAATGAACTGAACTTGTAAACTTTATATAGAGCTGATTATACTCTTTTTTCTTCTAACAAAATGATTTGTAAACGAGGTAGTCATTGCATAGCTCTGGTAACTTAATACAAATATTAAGTTTGCTTTTGGTCAAATTTATTTGTCTTATCTTATTTATTTTATTTAATTTGTGTTGAATTTAGGGCTATGTGAATTTCGGACCTTGATGTGAATTTCAGGCCAAAAACTGAATTTCGGGCCAAAAACTGAATTTCGGGCCGCCCGAAATGATCCCGGCATGTTTGAGCAATTACGTGCCAGGCCGTGGGCCAAGGGCTAGGCCCGTGGGCCGGCCCAACATGGCCCGAAATTCAAACGGGACAGGCCTTTTCGGGCTTGGGCCTGGCCGGGCGGCCCGAATGTACACCTATAGCTGAGGTCCTGCGGCTGGGATTGTCCGAACCCACTGGTTAGCGGGGATACGTATCCGCCGTCGTGCTTGATAGAGACCCTTCGGTACTGCTTCCACAGTCTGGACATGGCTTGGTGATGATCTGTCCCATCGTGCTGTCGTGGCTTGATAATACTAGGTTAGCTCCTCCCTCTAGTAGAGGTGTTCGCCTGAGGGCCAGTTGTCGTCTTACTGGGTTGCTCGACAGGCGGGTTTATCGGCAGCCTCGCCTTGCTGGGTTGCCCGGCACTATTTGCTCAGCGGGTGGGTCGGTCGGCAATCCTGCCTCGCCGGGTTGCTCGACGAGCGGGTTGGTCGGCAGTCTCGCCCCGCCGGGTTGCTCGACGGTTGGGTTGGTCGGCTTGGCGGGCCGCCTTCAAGAGGCCTTTTGTACCATCACGCCGAGTCGTTTGGCAGGTGGGTCGGTCGGTTAGTGGGTCGTCTTTGGGAGGCCTTTTGGGCCTTATTTGGGTACCCGGTTCTCAGGTTCCCGATAGGAAGACGACTCCAACAAGTGGACCCTACGCGTCAGTCATTTTATATTAGAAAAATAATCAATTAATTATTTTTTCCTATGGTAAATTCCCTGTAGAATAAATTAAGCTTGGCAAAATTTTAGAATTATGCAAAAAATGTTGCATTAATTTTTCTTCTTATTCACATCCCGAAATTTGGGAATTTCAGGGTGTGACACCAACACACGATCGCCTCCATGCAGCGCGAGTTCGCGATGAAGGACCTCGTCCCTCTCCACCACTTTCTCGAGGTCACCGTGGACGTGGAGTGACGCCCCAGGGCCCCTTTCTTCACCAACGCCAATACGCCATCTAGATTCTGGAGCGTACTGGCATGTCCAAATGCAAGCTCTGCTCCACACCTGTTGACACTCAGGCGAAGGTCTTCGACAACGACAGCACTTCGATCAGCGACGTGACATCTTACTGGAGCCTCACCTGGGCTCTACAATACCTCATCTTCACTCGGTCTGACATCGCCTACGCGGTTCAGCAGGTGTGCCTTCACATGCACATCCCGTGGGAGCCCCACCTCACTGCTGCCAAGCAGATTCTTCGCTACCTCTGTGTCACCCTCGACCACAGCCTTCTTCTTCGGCCCTCTCCAACCTCTGAGTTGGTCGTTGTTGGAGCGAAGGCAGAAACGCCACCCTTCGCCCGAAGTCTCCACCGCTTAGCCCCCGCCCTGACAGGCAAAGCAGGCAGGGACACTCTTCGCTTGATCGACACCAGGGACAACATGGAGACCCTTCGCTCGATTCGGCACCAGACGAAGGCCTGCGGCAACGCCTCCCTACGGCGCGGCCTCGGTCGGCACCGAGGCCCACATGAGGTCGGGCCCATTGTAACAGGCCCTGCGTGGCCGCGGTTGTGTTACGGGCCTAATTTGTAAAGGCGTACATGTAATTACAGCTTGTAACCCCGCTTTATAGGAATATTCTGGGGATAAACTAGGTACCTGAGGGCACATGCGTCCTTAACGCAAGGCGCCGTGCACTCGGATACCTATAAATACCCCCGCACAGTGCCCGTGAGAGGCCAGATTAACAGAGCTTTTGCCATCACGCGCGAGTGCCCTGTTGCCATCTCCATTCACCCGTGTTGGATCTCCTTGCTGTCGAGAGACAGTACCAACATTTGGCGCCCACCGTTCGTGCTACGAGACAACCACCCGCGATGGCACCCAAGCGAGCTAACCCGAAGGCTGACGAGGCTGCGAAGGCAGCACTGCTCGCCGCAAGGAAGGGCAAGGCCCTCGCCCTCACCCAATCCACCCACCAAGAGGCCACTGAAGACGACACCCTCCGCACCTGCGACCCTGAGGGACAACCCTCAGGCCTCGCACCTCCCTCAGACATCACTCCACCGGAGGGCGCGGATCTCGTCGAGGACGGTGAGGTCCTCGGCATCTCAACAGAAGAACAGCTACAGCTGCGCGCCCTGCGCCTCAAGAACCGCAACCTCCAGAGGCAGAAGGAGATACTGGAGGCCAAGCGCCAGCGTGTGTCCGCACTCGCCAAAGTGCGGCAGATGATCCGCGACGAAGAGCACAAGGCCCAGGAACTCGAGCGGGAGATCGCGCTGATGCAGCGCGAAGGCCACCTCAGCCCGCGGCGCGAGTCATCCCTCCAGCAGCGCGCACAAAACGAAGACACGCGCGAAGGCCACCCCGGCCTGCAGCATGGGCCACCCCTGCAGCACCGCGCGCAGCCGGAGGACCCGCGTTTCCCCCAGCGCGACTTCACTTTCCCGCACGCCGCGCCATTCCAAGGGGTCAACTACCTCGATGAGCGAAGCCCCCTGGCGCCTCACCTGCAAGTGACGCCGTGGCCAGCCAACTTCCGGGCTGGGACCTACCCCAAGTACAACGGCAGCACCGACCCGGCTCAGTACATAATGAGTTACCAGGTCGCCGTCGCATCGTCCGGGGGGGACGACGCCACAATGGCGAAGTCCTTCATCATCGCCCTCGAGGGCCCCGCGCTCACCTGGTTCACCAGGTTGCCTCCGCTGTCCATCGATTCCTGGAGAAGTCTCCGGGACAAGTTCCTCCTCAACTTCCAGGGGTACCGCCCGGACACCGACGCCCTGGCCGAGCTCTCGCTCTGCAAGCAGCTAGAGAAGGAGACCCTGAGGGAATATTACCGCAAATTCTTGACACTCAAGTCACAGCTACCCTCAGTCGATGACCAGATTGCCATCCACTATGCTATCAGTGGTCTTCGCGTTGGCGTCCTTTACAGTCATTGCATCAGGGACCCGCCCAAGAACCTCCAAGAGTTATACCAGCTGTTTGAAAAGTACGCCAGATCCGAGGAGCTCCACCAGCGCAAGATTGAGTCCCAGCGGAAGCCAAAAGATGCTCCGCAGTCCAGCCGCACGTGGACAAGGACTCCGCAGCCAGACTCCGGTCGGGATGGCCGCGGTCAGCAGCAAGTGCACAACATCGCCAACCAGCAGCCGGCCGCTGACCCCCTTCGTCGCCAGGAATATCCCCCCCAGGGCCGCGGAAGTGGGACTCGCGGCAGGGGCCGAGGGCGTGCGCAGCCACCCCCTCCGCCGCGCCGATTTTACTGCCTTTTCCATGGCGAAGACTGCGCCCACCAAACTAAAGACTGCCCCGAAGTAAAGGCCACCAGAGACAGAATGGCGAGGGCGCAGCCAGCCGACAACCCCAGAATTGTCGCGCATAACTACCAGCCACCCCCTCCACCATATATCCACGCTCCCGCCCCGCATCCACCGCACCACGCTTACCAACATCATCAGGAAGTACAAATCGTACATCCTCCGCCTCCACCACCACACCAGCAGCAACAAAACATCCCCCACGCCCCAAAACAGGAAGACTTCGCCGATCAACCTTATCGCGGAGTCATTCATATGATAACTGGGGGGTCCAGCACCGACTTCGACACCAAGCGGCAGAAGCGGGACCACTACCGCAGCGTAAACCATGTCGCTATCACGGGCCCAGTTGTGCAGACGAAGTGGTCCCACATACCGCTCACCTTCGACGCACGGGACGTCGACTTGCGTAGCGCCCCCCACTGCGATGCCATGGTCATCAATTGCAGCGTGGCAGGGTGGGACCTACACAAGGTCCTCGTTGACAACGGCAGCCAGGCGGATATCATCTTCCTCCATGCCTTCGATCGCATGGGCATCAGCCACAGCCTGCTCAAGCCTTCGGACAACCCGTTGTATGGCTTCGGCGGCAAAGGCACCTTCCCCGTCGGCAAAATAGAGTTGCCCCTCTCCTTCGGTGTAGCACCCAATGCCCGAAGCGAGCAAGTGACTTTTGACATTGTGGATATGGTATATCCATACAACGCCATCATGGGTCGGGGCTCCATCATTAAGTTTGAAGCTTGCCATCCACGGACTGTATTTGTGCATGAAGATACCAGGCCCTCTAGGCGTAATTACAGTCCGCGGTAACCAGCAAGCTGCGCGCAACATAGAGCGGGACTTCGTGCCTGGTCAGAGGAACGTGCACTGTCTCACGACACAGTGCGAGGTCCCTGCGCCCGCCAGCCCAACTGACAAGCACCACGACAAGGATCAGTTGCAGAGTCAGGATGGGACCAAGACTGTCCCCCTCGATCAGGCCACGCCCAAGCAGACAGTCACTATCAGCGAAGACCTTACTTCGCATGAAGAAGAGAAGCTTCTCTGCTGCCTGGCCAAGAATAAAGATGTCTTCGCCTGGTCCGCCCTCGACCTGGTCGGAGTCAGCCGATCCATAATCGAGCACAGTCTGGGGATCGACCCCTCGGTGCGACCAAGAAAGCAAAAGCTTCGCAAAATGTCCGATGAAAAGACAGAGGCCGCCAAGGCGGAGGTGCACCGCCTCCTAGAGGCTAAATTCATTGAGCCAGTGGCTTACCCCACATGGCTCTCCAATGTTGTAATGGTGCAGAAAAAAAGCGGGAAATGGCGGATGTGCATAGACTTCACCAGTCTCAATAAGGCCTGCCCAAAAGACAATTTCCCGTTGCCACGGATCGACAAAATAGTCGATAGCGCGGCCGGATGCGAGGTCATGTCTCTCCTCGACTGCTTCTCCGGCTATCACCAGATATACATGAAGGAGGAAGACAAGGCTAGCACCAGCTTCATAACACCCTTCGGCACTTATTGCTTCATCAGAATGCCGGAGGGTCTCAAGAACGCCGGGTCCACATTCTCCAGACTCACCAAAACAGTACTCGAGGGACAGGTCGGCAGAAATATATTTACATATGTGGACGACATCGTCGTCGCCAGCAAAAATAAGGAGGACCACCTCGCCGACCTGGCCGAGACATTCGCAAACATGCGAGACGCACGACTCCGCTTAAACCCGGAAAAGTGCGTTTTCGGTGTTCGCCAGGGCAAGATATTGGGCTACCTGGTGTCGCACCGCGGCATCGAGGCTAACCCAACTAAGATCCAGGCCATCATCAACATGTCGCCTCCGCAGTCCACCAGGGATGTCCAGCGTCTGACAGGCAGATTGGCCGCTCTCAACAGATTCATTTCCAGGTCGGCCGAGCGAAGTCTTCCTTTCCTCAAAACTCTCCGCGGCGCAAAAGACTTCGCTTGGGGGCCGGAGCAAGCAGCGGCCTTCGCCTCATTAAAGCAGTACTTAACGGAGCTGGCCACCCTCACGAGCCCCGACTCCTCGCTCCCCTTATTGCTCTATGTCGCGGCTTCGCCGCACGCGGTCAGCGCGGCACTAGTGCAGGAGCAGACAGTCGAAGGCACTGTCAGACAGTGCCCTGTTTATTACGTCTCCGAGGTCCTGACTCCGTCCAAATGCAACATGACAGAGCTGGAGAAGATCGCCTACGCAGTCGTTATGTCCTCGCGCAAGCTGCGCCATTATTTTGAAGCATTCAAGGTCCGCGTCACCTCAGATAGGGGGCTCGGCGAACTGTTTAGAAACCCGGAGGCATCGGTAAGGATCGCCAAGTGATAGTTTTGCTAGGGAGTTAATGAGGACGTGCGCGGCCCCGGGGGAGAGGATGTCTTCGCCCGAGCTCCGGGAGTCTTCGGCTCGGATGCTGAGGGTTACCGGGGGCTGCTGGCCTAGAAATGTTCCTGTCCCCTGCGCGGCTGAGGAAGACTGTTTTACATCTCGTATGGTTCGTCAGTGGAGGGTTTTTCCTTACGGGCGAAATATCGGTGCTGTTGTGTGGGCAGTGATGGACAAGGATCGCCAAGGGGCAGCGCAAAAACGCCAGGCGACCGTAAGGATTCACGACGCCCGGCCGAAAAGGCAACGGGGAACGGCGAAGGCTGCGGCCTCCAGTGGAGGCAAGCCGCCGCTGGCGGCGAAGGCGGGCGTCGCTGCGCCCAGCAAGGCGCCGGAGACAGCGGCGGGCGCCGGAGTCTCCAAGCCGACGAAGGTGGTGCCGCCGGCCAGCGGAGTGGCGGAGGCTTCGAAGGCGGCCCGAGCGTTGCCGCCGCCGGGCAAGCGCATCGCCGACTTCGGCACCGACATTAGCGTGGACGATTATCTTGGGGGTAAGTCACCCGGCCGCCTCTTTTTTTTTTTTGATTGTTGATGCGCTACAGTTCGCCGAGCCCCCTATCTGAGGCGACGAAGAACGCCTCAAAAACAACCAACTCACCCTCCGGCTCGGGGACTTCCTCCGTCCCCGGAGCACGAGCGACTCCGCCGCCAAAGTAGCCCAAGCGCTGCATTTCTTCGACGCGGGCCGACGTCATCCGTGACACACCAAAATCAACAGAGTCGCCGGCGCGCAGCTCCTCCACCATCACGCCACTCAACGTCTCCTCAGACGAGGCGGCGGCCGGCGGCGTGGCGTCGGCGGAAGAAGAAGAGGATGGCATTACTACGTACCGTCGGCGGCGGCGGGCGGTCTGCTTCACTCGAGCCAGATCTCCGGCGAGCAAAGCGAGCAGTAGAAGAAGAGGAGCAGAAAGACGGCGGGCGGCTAGGGTTTTCACGGAGCGCGGAAGGCAAAGTGCAAACAGCGCCGCCCCCCGCCCCCCTTTATAGGCAGGGCGCGGCTCCTCGGGAAACCCGCAATCCCACAGGGCGCGACGCTTCGGAAAACCCGCAGTCCAACAGTACGATGTCCATCAACGGTCACATCAAAAACCCCCGCGGAACCACTTCGAGCGAGGGCAGCGTCTCCGCCATCTAGCGACGTCTTCGGCACCAGGTGACTTTGTCGAACTGGTCCCTCGGAGGGCAAATGTTGGAGCGAAGGCAGAAACGCCACCCTTCGCCCGAAGTCTCCACCGCTTAGCCCCCGCCCTGACAGGCAAAGCAGGCAGGGACACTCTTCGCTTGATCGACACCAGGGACAACATGGAGACCCTTCGCTCGATTCGGCACCAGACGAAGGCCTGCGGCAACGCCTCCCTACGGCGCGGCCTCGGTCGGCACCGAGGCCCACATGAGGTCGGGCCCATTGTAACAGGCCCTGCGTGGCCGCGGTTGTGTTACGGGCCTAATTTGTAAAGGCGTACATGTAATTACAGCTTGTAACCCCGCTTTATAGGAATATTCTGGGGATAAACTAGGTACCTGAGGGCACATGCGTCCTTAACGCAAGGCGCCGTGCACTCGGATACCTATAAATACCCCCGCACAGTGCCCGTGAGAGGCCAGATTAACAGAGCTTTTGCCATCACGCGCGAGTGCCCTGTTGCCATCTCCATTCACCCGTGTTGGATCTCCTTGTTGTCGAGAGACAGTACCAACAGTCGTCTACACCGACGCCGATTGGGCTAGCTGTCCCGACACATGTCGGTCCACCTCTGGCTATGTTGTGTTTCTGGACACCAACCTCGCCTCTTGGTCCTCGAAGCAACAGCCTGTCACCTCCGGCTCCGGCGCTGAGACCGAGTATCTCGTTGTGGCCAACGACGTGGCTGAGGCATGTTGGCTCCGTCAGCTGCTCCAGGAGGTCCACAACCCCTCACGCGTGCCACACTCATCTACTGTGACAATGTCAGTGCGGTCTATCTCTCCACTGACCTTATGTGGCACCAGCGCACGAACTACGTGGAGATCGACCTCCACTTAGTCCACGAGCATGTCGTCGTCGGTGATGCACTCGTCCTCTACATACTGACCACCTCACAGTTCGTCGACATCTTCACTAAGGGGCTTCCCTCTACAGTGTTCTCGGAGTTTCGGTCCAGTCTCAAAAGTTGTAATGCCTTGAGTTGCTGACTATTGGAAAGTGTTAGACACGTGTGTCTTAACTGTAATGGCCTTAGACCCATCCCATATCTATTAATACATCATCCTAAACCCTAGTTAGGGTTAGGGTTTCCACTTCTATCAGACTATATGGATCTTCGCAATTGATGTGTTTTCAATGGAGCACTCTTCTGTTGGCCAATGAGGAAATGGAGTTGTGAGCCCTTAGATAGGTGGTTTAGTGTCTTTCTCTAGTCAGGTAGTTATATCTTGTACCGCAGGTGCAAATGTAATTCGTGAAACAAAGGGTGTGGCAGTGTATTGTAAGGGTCCTCTTGCTCCTTATTATTTCTTTTTAATATAAAGATACCCAGCTCTCATGTGTGAGAAAAAGTAAAGTAGGTCTAAACTAAATGTCTGACCTACTAGTACTAACTTAAGTTCTACTAAGATTAAAGATCAACTTGTGGATATTGTAGAATGATATACAAATTCTCTTTGGGGAAAAAAGAATCAGAGAAAATGGAAACCACAAGAACACATCCAACTTACAAACAATGAAGGTTAGTAAAAATCTTACAGATCTGTCAAATTAGTCCAGCTCCCAATATAATCTGGTATTTGCCCAGTAAAATCATTATCTGATGCCCACCTAAACATCAAAAAATAACATATATGATTGAGTCACATGGAACAACATTGTTAACAAAACATCTTTTATAGTCATACAGTATGTTCATTCTTGTTAGCCTAGAAAGTGATGATGGTAGGAGACCACTTAGGCCGGCACTATCAATATACCTGCAATTAAGAGATATACATATGAACAAACATAAGTCATGGTGCCGACTAGTCCAAGCAAAGAATGAAAGAGAAAAGTCAGTTTTGCAGCTAAATAGTATTTGAATTTTCAAAACTTATAGATGTCTTCAAAATTTTGAAATTATATAAATAACTTTTTATAAGTAAAATAAAGTGTGATAGTACTAAAAACAAATACTTTTTTCTCGAACGCGCAAGAGAACTTCGCATCATTATATTAAAACGGAAAAGATGGTCCAAAATGGACTCCGGTACAAGAATACCGTCCTAAGGAGGTTTAAAACAAAGAAATAGGAAACTATCCATGATCTTAGAAGAAACAATTACAAACCTACAACAAGCAGCTAAGAGACACGGGTGGTGGCTGCAAGAAAGGAGAGACCCTTAGCTCCCGCCATTTCCCACAACTGGTGTTCCTCCCTTGCCTGACAGAGAGCTGCAGAAACACTAGAAGATAATCCATCAAAGACAATTCTATTCCGGTGATTCCAAAGAATCCAGACACCCAAGGCAATAAGAGAATTGAGACCCCCCATAGCCATATCTCCAGAACTTTTGTCAATCTTCTCCAACCATCCCATAAAAGACTCACTACCAGGTTGAAAGGGAAATGGGCTTAATCATTTCGTATAATCGATTTTGGTGGTTGACGTCCATCACAAACCACGTGGACTAATTAGTTTGCTAAGATGTCTTTTATCTCAGGTGCATAAGGTTCAACACAAACCAAGAAAGAAGTTAAGTTGGGGACTCATAAAATTGGAGCAAAGGACCTGAGAGTGTGCTGCAATGGCGCACCGGACAGTGTCCGGTGTGCACCAGGACAGTCCGGTGCACCAGGCCGAGCTCCACTCGAACAGCTCACTCTCGGGAATTTCCAAGGAGCGCTCCACTATAATTCACCGGACTGTCCGGTGTGCACCGGACATGTACGGTGAGCCAACGGAGCAACGGTAACCTGGCGCTAACGGTCGACTGCAAAAGTGTACAGTGCAAAGTCAGATGTCAGGCCGCGAAGTCAGAACGCACTGGATATGTCCAGTGCGCCACCGAACTGTCCGGTGCAGCCAGAGGACAAAAGATTCCAACGGTCGACCGCTCCAAACCCCAACGGGCGTGCTGACGTGGCACGCACCGGACAGTGAACAGTACCTGTTCGGTGCGCCACCGGACTGTCCGGTGTGCCCATCGACAGCGAACTCAGCCAACGGCTAGGAAATGGTTGGAGGCTATATGTCGGGTACCATAATTAGGGGTACCCCCAACGCTCCTAATCATGGCTGGTAAACACCCTCAGACCAACTGATGGGTGCGGTTCAAGCCAAGGCTTCGTCTACCCAAGGGACGCGATCTCGCCCGAGCCCAGCCTCGGGTTGGAGCAGTAATCCCAGACGAGTTCACGCCTCGCCCGAGGGCCTCCTCAGGCAGCGGGCGCCCCCTCGGCTCTCCCGAAGCCCGGCTCGGGCAGGCTTCGTTGTGAAGCAACTTTGGCCAGACCGCCTCACCAACCGACTGCTTTGCAGGCGCATTAAATGCAGGGGATGCCTGACGCCGTATCCTAACACACGCGCCTTAGTCGGGCAGGCCGAAGTGACCGCAGTCACTTCGCCCCTCTCCTTTACTGTCTGACATGACAGGAAAACAGCGCCGCTCGCTCCGCTCCGACTGCCGTGTCAGCCAGCCCGGCAACGACTGACAACAAGTCACGATCAACCACCGAGTTCAGCCACGGGCGCAACAGGAAGCTCCGCCTCGCCCGACCTCATGCTCCAGCCTTGGGAGGAGGTTTCCGCCTCGCCCGACCTCAGGCTCCGGCCTAGGGAGGAGGTCTCCGCCTCGCCCGACCCCCGGACTCGGCCTCGACCCCGGTCTCGGGAGGAATCGCGTCCTCGCCCGACCCCGGCCTCGGCCTCAAAAGAAGTCTCCACCTCGACCGACCCTGGGCTCGGACTGACCGCGCTAATAGGGGATGCATCATTTCCCTATTCCTAGCCTGCTCAGGCTACAAGGAACAAGACCGGTGTCCCATCTGGCTTACCCCGGCGACGGGTAATGATGGTGCCCCGCGTGCACCATGACGCCGGTGGCTCTCAGCCCCTTACGACAGCAAGGAGACATCAGCAGGGTCCTCACCGCGCTGCCAGCTGTGCTCCTACAGGACTCAGGCGCTCCTCCGACGGCCACGCCATCACATGTACAGGGCCCAAGCTCTCCCCCAACGGCCACGTTGGCATGTACATAGGGCTTAGGCACTCCACTGCCGGACACGTTAGCGCATAGCTACGCCCCCCGTTGTACGTCTGGACTCTCTCCTTGCCTCTATAAAAGGGAGGTCCAGGGCCACCCTGAGGGGGGTTCGCGCGGGGGAAGCGGCGGACGGACTCTGTGTCTCTCCCTCTCTCACGCGACGCGCTTGTAACCCCTACTACGAGCGGCACCCCTGGTGCAGGATAATACAAGGCGTGTCCCACCTCTTGTGTTCCATCCCGCGCCAACCCATCTGAGCAGGGGCACGCAGCGATTTCACTGGTCGGTCCAAGGGACCCCCTCCCCCCCGGGTCCGAGACGCCGACACTATAAATACCCCCAACCACCTCCAATGGAATCCAAGTTTTCTGAAATTCCTATTCAATACAAGAGCAATACCATTCACTCCAAGACACATTTCAAAGATCAAATCCTCTCCAAGTCTCAAAATAAACTCAACCATGTGCTCGGGAAGGACTCTATCAAAGGAGTCCGGCGACAAATACAAGGAGGAATCCTCTTCCTCCATCAAGTCACTAAGGAAGGGTGACAAGAAGAAAAAGAAAATGAAGAAGATGGTCTACTACAAGACGACTCTTCATCACCTTCTACATCCGGCGCCGAGTCTACAACTTCGAAGCGCCACGAGCGTAAAAAGTATAGTAAGATGACTATTCGCTATCCTCGCATTCCTAAACGCGCTCCACTACTTTTGGTACCCCTAGAGAAACCACCATATTTTGATGGTGAAGATTATTGTATGTTGAGTGATAAAATGAGGCATCATCTAACCTCATTCCACGAAAACATTTGGGATATTGTTGAGTTTGAAGCGCAGGCACTACAGGTGGGCGACGAGGACTACGACTCGGACGAGGCCGCCCAAATTAGGCATTTTAATTCTGAAGAAAATTCTATACTCCTCGTCTCCTTATGTCGAGAGGAGTATAATAAGGTGCAAGGGTTAAAAAATGCCAAAGAAATTTAGGACGTCCTCAAAACGACGCACGAAGGGTACGAGGTGACCAAGATCACCAAACGGGAAACGATCGAGGGAGAGCTCAGTCGATTCGTCCTCAACAAAGGAGAAGAGCCGCAAGTGATGTACATCGGCTCAAAACAATGGTGAATCAAGTGCGCAACCTCGGGAGCACCAAATGGGATGACCATGAAATGGTCAAGGTTATTCTAAGATCCCTCGTTTTTCGTAATCCTACTCAAGTTCAATTAAATCGTGGGGATCCTAGATATAAATAGATATCTCCCGAGGAAGTGATTGGCAAGTTTGTGAGCTTTGAACTTATGATCAAAGACTCCGAACACATTGTCAACTTAGAGCAAGGCGTCACCTCCACACCCGAGGTGCAATCGGTTGCATTCAAAGCAACGGAAGAAAAGGAGTCTACACCAAGTAGACTTCCAATCGACGCATCCAAGCTCGACAACGAGGAGATGGCTCTTATCATCAAGAGCTTTCGACAAACCTCAAACAAAGGAAGGGGAAGGATTACAAACTCCGTTCCAAGAGGGTCTGCTACAGGTGTGGTAAGTCTGATCACTTTATTGCTAAATGTCCATATACAAGTGACAGTGACAGGGACAACGACAAGAAGGGGAAGAAAAAGAAGGAGAAGAAGAAGTATTACAAGAAGGGTGGCGATGCACACATAGGGCGAGAATGGGACTCCAACGAAAGCTCCACCGACTACTCCGACGACGAGGACGTTGCCAACATCGCCATCAACAAAGGTCTTATTTTCCCCAACGTCGGCCACAAGTGTCTCATGGCTAAGGATGGCAAGAAGAAAAAGGTACATATTAAAGATACCCCCAAATACACTACATCTGATGATGAGGGTAGCTCTAGTGATGATAATGATGATTTAATTTCTCTCTTTGCCAACCTTACCATGGACCAAAAGAAAACATTAAATTAATTAATAGAAACCATTAACGAGAAGGATGATCTCTTGGAATGCCAAGAGGACTTGCTCGTTAAAGAAAATAAAAAAATTGTCAAATTGAAAAATGTTTATGCTCTAGAAGTAGAAAAATGTGAAAATTTGTCTAAAGAGCTTAGCATTTGCAATGATTCAATTTCCTGTCTTAGAGATGAAAATGTCGTTTTAAATGCTAAGATAGAAGAATTGAATTATTGCAAACCCTCTACATCTATTGTTGAGCATGTCACTATTTGCAATAGATATAGAGATGTTAATATTGAAGCTATTGATGATAACCTTGCTATGATTAAACAACAAAATGATCACATAGCTAAATTAGCTACTAAAATTGCCAAGCATGAGGTAGAAAATGAAAATTTTAAATTTGCTAGAAGCATGCTCTATAATGGGAGGCGCCCTGGCATTAAGGATGGCATTGGCTTCCAACAAGGGAGCCAAAGCAACACCAAACTTAATGCCCCCAAGAAACTGTCTAATTTTGTTAAGGGTAAGACTCCCATGGTTCATGATAGAGATGGTTACATTTTATATCCTAAGAACTATCCTAAGCACAAAATTAGGAAAATCTATGCTAGAAAACTTAACAATGTTTCTCATCATTCTTTTATGTATAGAAATGAGGCTTCTAGCTTTAGGCATTCCACTCATATCAAAATGCCTAAAAAGAAAATTGCAAGTGCATCAAATGAGCATAACATTTCATTTAAAACTTTTGATGCATCTTATATGCTTACTAACAAATCAGGCAAAGTAGTTGTCAAATATGTTGAGGGCAAACACAAGAGTCCCAAGACTTGTGTTTGGGTACCCAAGGTGCTTGTTTCTAATGTAAAAGGACCCAAGACTGTTTAGGTATCTAAGAACAAGGCATAAATTTGTTTTGTAGGTTTATGCATCCGGTGGATCAAGTTGGATAATCGATAGCGGGTGCACAAACCACATGACAGGGGAGAAAAGGATATTGTCCTCATATGAGAAAAATGAAGATCCCCAAAGAGCTATCACATTTGGGGATGGAAATCAAGGTTTGGTCAAAGGTTTGGGTAAAATAGATATATCTCCTGACCATTCCATTTTAATGTTTTTCTTGTAGATTCTTTAAATTACAATTTGCTTTCTGTTTCTCAATTATGCAAAATGGGTCACAACTGTCTTTTTACTGATATAGGTGTTATTGTCTTTAAGAAGTGATGATTCAATAGCATTTAAGAGAGTGTTAGATGGTCAGCTATATTTAATTGATTTTAATGATAACAAATCTGAAGTAGACACTTGTTTAATTGCTAAGACTAACATGGGCTGGCTCTGGCATCGCCGACTCGCCCACGTTGGGATAAAGAATCTTCATAAGCTTCCAAAGGGAGAACACATTTTAGGACTAACAAATGTTCATTTTGAGAAATATAGGATTTGTAGCGCATGCCAAGCAGGTAAGCAAGTTGGAGTCCATCATCCACACAAGAACATCATGACGACCGACAGACTGCTTGAGCTACTCCACTGGTAAAAAGCCCAATGTTTCTTACTTTAGAGTTTTTGGGAGCAAATGCTTTATTCTTATTAAGAGAGTTAGAAATTCTAAATTTGCTCCAAAAGCAGTAGAAGGTTTTTTACTTGGTTATGACTCAAACACAAGTTCATATAGAGTCTTCAACAAGTCCACTGGATTAGTTAAAGTTTCTTGTGACATTGTGTTTGATGAGACTAATGGCTCCCAAGTGGAGCAAGTTAATCTTGATGAACTAGATAATGAAGTGGCTCCATGCGTGTTGCGCTAAGAAACATGTCCATTGGGGATGTGTGTCCAAAGGAATCCGAAGAGCCTCCACAAACACAAGATCAACCATCATCTTCCATACAAGCATCTCCACCAACTCACGATGAGAATGAGGCTCAGGAAGAAGAGGATGAAGATCAAGATAATGAGTCACCCCAAGAGGAGGACATTGATCAAGGGGGAGATGAAGATAATGATGACAAGGAAGATGATCAAGAGATTTGGGATCAAAGACCGCCACACCTAAGAGTCCATCAAACAATTCAAAGAGATAACCCCGTCAACTCCATACTTGGTGACATTCACAAGGGGGTAACCACTAGATCTCGAGTTGCTCATTTCCGTGAACATTACTCTTTTTGTGTCTTCTATTGAGTCATACAGGATAGAGGATGCACTAAGAGATCCAGACTGGGTGGTGGCAATGCAAGAGGAGCTCAACAACTTCACGAAGAATGAGGTATGGCATTTAGTTCCACGTCCTAACCAAAATGTTGTAAGTACCAAGTGGGTATTCCGCAACAAATAAGATGAACATGGTGTGGTGACTAGGAACAAAGCTCGATTTGTTGCTAAAGGTTATTCACAAGTCGAAGGTTTGGATTTCAATGAAATCTATGCACCCGTAGCTAAGCTTGAGTCAATTCGTATATTACTTGCCTATGCTACTTATGGCTTTAAGCTATATCAAATAGACGTGAAAAGTGTCTTCCTCAATGGCCCTATCAAGGAAGAGGTATATGTTGAGCAACCTCCTGACTTTGAAGATAGTGAGTACCCTAATCATGTTTATAAGCTCTCAAAGACGCTTTATGGGCTTAAGCAAGCCCCAAGAGCATGGTATGAATGCCTCCGAGACTTTCTTATCACTATGATACAGAAATTATTATACAGAAATGATGGGGGAGTTGAAGAGTTTAGTAGGATAGTTCATCTTTTCCAACTTTGAAAAGTTTAGTAGGATTATGATACAGAAATTCGAGATGTCAATGATGGGGGAGTTGAAGTATTTCCTTGGATTTCAAATCAAGCAACTCCAAGAGGGCACCTTCATCAGCCAAATTAAGTACATTCAAGATATATTCAAGAAGTTTGGAATGAAGAATGGCAAACCCATCAAGACTCCCATGGGAACTAATGGGCATCTCGACCTCGACACGGGAGGTAAATCCATAGATCAAAAGGTATACCGGTCGATGATAGGTTATTTACTCTATTTATGTGCTTCACGACCGGATATTATGCTTTATGTATGTATGTGTGCAAGATTCCTAGCAAATCCTAAGAAAGTTCACCTTAGGGCCGTGCAAAGAATCATGAGATATTTAGTTTACGCTCCTAAGTTTGAGCTATGGTACCCTAAGGGGGACATTTATCGCCATAGAGAGATATATAAGCATTCCAGTAAGCACATATTGTACTTGCACTTTTCTGCCAGCCCTTGTCATCAAATCTGCTTTCCATCCTGGGTGTTGATCATCAATTCTATCCACAATAGGTTGCAACTGATCCTTGTTGAGATATTTCATGGACAACGGCAGTCCCAGGTATCTACAAGGAAAAGCTGAGATGTCACATGGGAGGAGGCCCTGAACCACTTCCTACTCCACATCCCCACATTGAATAGGATAAACACTAGACTTTTGTTCGTTGTTGTGAAGACCTGAGGCTTCACCAAAAAGATGTAATATATCTAGAGTAATAGTAATATCCGCAGCAGATGGATGCAAGAAAAGCACCACATTGTCTGCATACATAGATACCCCGATGGAGATGGGTTCTGGGAGAAAGATCCATGAGCAGACCTGCATGTTCAGCTCTAGAAAACAGCAGGCCAAGAACATCCATTACTAGAATAAAAAACATGGGGGAGAGAGGATCCCCTTGTCGGAGTCCTCTCCTATGCTCAATAGGCCCTCCCGGAATGCCATTCAGAAGCACCTGAGTGCTAGATGAAGATAGAAGCCCACAAATGATGTCCCTCCAAACTTGTCCAAAGCCAATATGCTTCATAACCTCGATGAGAAAAGGCCAAGAAACCGAGTCAAAAGCCTTAGTAATATCAAGCTTTAGGAGAAGACGTGATCTTTTTTGTTGATGAAATAATCTAGCAGTTTCTTGGACCAACATGAAATTGTCCTGAATGAAACGGCCCTTAATGAAGGCACTCTGAATGGAAGAAACCATATCATTCAACCTTTGACTCAACCTATTGGTCAATAATTTTGTAATCAGCTTTGCAGCACTATGCACTAAACTGATTGCCTAAAGTCTTTGACATGAACAGACCCATCCTGCTTCGGGATCAAAGTAATGTAGGCCAAGTTCAACAAGCCAAAGTTGTCAAACTTCCTGTTCCAAACAGCAGAAACAACTGTCATAAGATCACCTTGATAGTGTTCGAACAAGATTTATAGAAGCGCCCAGCGAAACCATCGGTACCTGGGGCCTTATCATTAGGTAAACTCCTGATTGTATTCCAAACTTCATGTTCTGTAACACGCTCATCAAGATGTGCCAGATTATAAGTAGGCATTTGCAGCACCTCCAAATCAATAGTCTGCTCCCTATCACCACATTCACCAATTAGCTTGGCATAGAAACTATCCACCAAGGCCACTTTTTCATCATGACTAGTGAGGATATGATCTCCATTCACCAGTCGTGCAACAAAATTATTCCTTTTTCGATGTCAAGAATGCATATGAAAGAGCTTGGTGTTAGCATCCCCCACTTTAAGCCATGAAATTCTCAATCTCGATCTTGCAATGATACGCTGAAGCGATGATAAAAACAGGGTGTGTTTTTTCAGCATATTTCTTAGCCAGATTTCAGCCAAGGACAAGGATCTACTATCCTGCGCTATTTCTAGTTTATGGAGAATTTCTCTTGCCAAAGCCAACTGAGACCTCACATGTCCCACATGCTTCCCAATCCAAGATTGCAACTTCCTAGCTGTAGCCTTTAGCTTCAAGTCCAAAGTCTTAAAAGGGCAATTTACAGCTGCCACAGATTCCCAAACCTCCTGGACAACATCATAGAATCCCTCTAACTTGGACCAAAAGGCTTCAAAACAAAAGCATCCTTTACCCATTTTATTGTCTCTAATGCCAATCAGCAAGAGGTAAACTAACCCTTTCCACTATGTCGAAGTAGCAAAACTGCATTCCATATCAAACTGATTTAGGTTCTAAACAATCTTATGTGCAATTTTTCGTTTTAGAAAAATGTGTGGAGTGCAACAATCCTAGACTAAGCCCGTCGTTAACAGCTGTAAAATTGGCTTGTCTCAAAATGAAAAGAATAAAATGTACGGAATGCCCAAAATTAGTGAAGATTCTAGACGCACAATTGCTCCAGTTTTGCCAGGTTTCCCAACTCCGAAGGAAGGGGGCCATTTAAGTAGTTCGAGCCAAAGCCTCTGAAAAATAGCAAAATAATCCAGGTTGGTCAAAAAAATTGAAAACTCAAATATCTATTCTTGAAGCATGGTTTCTAGCTACCTTTCCTAGCAGAAGCTAATTATTTGAAGGAACGAAGGCATGAAACATATATCTCTAGTATTTATGATTCGAAATATAGAGGTGATTCTGATGGAATAGTGCCATGATATTAACAAAAAAATTCTTACAGAGATACAAGATTCACAAGGTTCCCAAGCTCCTTTGGAACAGATCCAGACAATGCATTGGTGCCCAAAGTCCTTGTATTTTCAAAGAGGGAAAGTTTAAGTTTTGATGTTAAGTAATATATGTAACGGGGTAATATTTTATGTTGTAAATCTCACATGTACTGCATAGCAGTCAAATTCCCGAGGAAAGATGGCAAAGAACCTGTTAAGTAATTCTTGCTTAAATCCCTGAAACAACATCAGATCAGATATCATTGGAAAGGAGATCGGATCATTACTCCATGAGGTATTATTATTCATATCATATCTGAATTTGGGAGTTTTTCTGTTGTCTGGCTTGGCCCGTTTTTCATTAAGCAGACAATAACCTGAAGAGTATATTGGACCACTGTGAACTCATATCACCTTAAGTTACTGCCAAAGCTTATGAGGAATATCAGACACAATGACAGTTAACGGCAATCGTCAAAGGAAGTCTGTACTAATCTCTATCAGAAATGTCATGCTAGAGAAATACTAAGGTGGTAGTATGAGATCTACAATCTGCGAAATCCATAATGGACAACGAGAAAATGGGAGCATAAAATTATGCGACACGCATCAGGCAGGTTATATACATTCCAATCAACCACGAGTGAACAGTTTTAACAATAGGGCGCTTGAGATAGAGATAGATGTTTTGGTTCCCAGACAATTTCATGCAAGAAAGTTAAGAGGCTAAGAGCACATACAGATTGATCAAGCGCGTAAGATTCTGCAGTTCCTGTGGTATGGGGCCAACGGCATTGAGCGCGTATATCTTCCTACATTGGCAAAACAAAAGTACCCATCAGGCATCAGCTCATGCCATCTCAAGTCAGCCTCAGCCATGACCGCTGTTCGTCAGATAGAAACCCAACAACACGCACGAATCGAAACCTCCAACAAGTATTTGGCTTTTGCAGAGACCAGTGTTCATTCGCAAAAGGTGGAAAGATATGCGCATTCACGGCATGCGACAGGCCCAACACGAGCGGCCAAGGCTAAGGCGAGCATTTCATCGAGCACCTGGCGCGCGTCTAGAGAGGAGCACAAGCACTTACAGCTTGGTGACGTGGCAGACGGTGATGTTGTTCTGGTCGGAGCACTCGCACTTGATGCCCGGGTTGAAGTTGCCGTTGTCTTCGATGACGGTGCCGTCCGTGGCGATGCCGGTGCAGGGGTCGCCGCTGATGTTCCATTCCGACGACGCTGTCTGGCGGAGCTTGGCGAACACCGCGTTCACCGCCGCCGCTGCAAAAAAACGGGTTGACACCTCACATTGGCTGTCGCAGCCGCAGCCGAAACAGAGCGGCCCCTGCTCCCCGGCCGTCCGATGGCCCCGCGGTGATCGGACGGCCAGGAATCAGCGCACACGCTGACATCGCGGAACCGGCCAAAGCCAATAGCCAAGCAGGCGGTTGTGGACTGTGGTTGTGAGTAGGGGTGAAAACGGGACAGGATTACCCGGCCGGTACCGGATACGGATACTAGAAATACTCGATTTTTCGGGTACCGGATACGGGTATTTTTGTATACGAGTCGGATACGGATAGTATCGGGATAGACATTAGTCGGATACGGATAGGATATGGAATTACTACTACCTGGCAAATACCCGAGAAGTCCGGGTAGGATACGGGTACCCGGTTAGCGGGTACCCGACTACAGTGCCGAGCTATCGCAGTTACAAGCCCAACACTAGTCAGCCCATTAACATGTCTGGGCGTGACGTGGGCGCCTGGCTGCCGCAAGGCCTAGAGGCCAAAGTGACGGAGTGTGTCTACTAATTGTGATCCACTGATCTCGTCAACTTGTGGGGACGTGGGCTCGTGGCCACTGGCCCATACGTGAGTGCATCACTGCATTTGTCCATGAGACCATGATCGTGAAGCCTTGGGAGAGCCTCAGCCGCCAGTCCACCACACATGGGCCATGGCTATGCTTAAAAGAGGGACTTGTGGTTATTGTCTAAAAGAGGGATGCTGCTGATTTTTTAAAATTATTTTGTTGGTTCTATAATGAAATTGTGTGAACTATCTAATATTTGTTATATACTTGTGGATTATACCTAAAAGGGGATATATTGCTGATTTTTTGAAATCGTGTTTTTGGTTCTATAATAAATTTGTGATTAGTAACTTTGAATTGTATGTTGTCAGTTTTGTCAGTATTTTTCTATATTTAAGCTATCATATACATAATTATGTATTTCTTATTTTATTCGTTTGTTTCACGGTTGGGCAACTAATATCATCACGGTGGATTATCCGACTAATATCCGTTATCTATCCGTTATTATCCGATATCCGTTTCTTATCCGCCCTAGTTATTACCCGATCACGTCCTGTATCCGTCCCGGATTTTCACTATCCGTATCCGATCATGTATCCGGTAAAATTGTATTAGAGTAGGATACAAGACGACCTAATATCCGACCTAATATCCCGTTTTTACCCCTAGTCGGGTACTCGCTAACCGGGTACCCGTATCCTACCCGGACTTCTCGGGTATTTGTCGGGTAGTAGTCATCACGTATCCTATCCGTATCCGACTAATGTCTATCCGGGTACTATCCGTATCCGACCCGTATACAAAAATATCCGTATCCGGTACCCGAAAAATCGAGTATTTCTAGTATCCGGTACCCGCCGTAATCCTGTCCCGTTTTCACCCCTAAGAATTTTGTTGGTGTGCAGGAGCCAGGCGGTCAAAAGGCCAAAATAAGGCTGCCGTGGTTTACCTTCTAATACCTGCTAGATATTTGGAACAACCAGGCACCAGCCAGCCACAGGTAGCAGAGGAAGACATCATCACGTTTGCAACTAGTAAGTGTAAACCTAGCGGGGGGTTGCTTGCACGGCAACCCGCAGGAAAACCCACGTCCGACTAAAGTCGCCATGGCATGGAAAATTTAAAAGCTTTCTTCGGAGCAAGAGAAGGCAGACAGAGCAAGAAGCGAGATGAACTGCTGTGTCCAAATGAAGGTGGCCAGCATGACGAACGGATCGATCATTCGTGCTGGTTCGAAAGCCTTTGGGTTGATTCCATTCCAGAGAAGAACTGGAGACACTACTCACCTTCGACTGGATCGGTCTTCATCCTCGCCGCTTGCTGGGCTTGCGCGGATGATGATGCAGCTAGAAGCAGCAGCAGCAGCTTCGGGAGCGCGGAGGCGGAGCCATAGACATAGAGGCACCGGCGCGGAGAAGGTCTGGAGGTCGATCCAGGCCGCATCGTCATCTCCCTTCTTCTTTCTCTCTCCGCCTGCTCGAGCAGCGGAGCCTGGATTGGCTACCCGGCCTAACGGATCGGAGGCCGATAGGCTGTAAAGACTAGAGAGAGATGGTGATGACGACGGCGACGAGTCGTCTTTGAATAGGACGTGTCTCACTCGACCGGGCAACCCGCAGCCGCAGCTCGGTGCACAGTTGCACACATGCAAGATATCGAGTGAGCACGTCCGGCCGCCACGTGCTCACTCGACGTCCGGACGTTGCAACTGGTACCAAGTGGCGCCACTGCTGTCTACGTACAGGGGACAGGACGCGTTGTATTGCAGCAACGGGCCAACAACTACCTCCCTCCAGCTGCGAAAAGAAATAGATTATATAATAGAGTATTTATAAATGTAGCCTATTAATAATTACAGAAGTAAATATGTTTATACAGATACGACGAATTCGTAAAATTGGAAGTGGTACATCTATTGCTACTTGGGTTACGAGTTAGAAACGTCTCTTCACGGAGAGACAGTTCTATGATTTTTTATAAATGCCCTATTTAAACACCTCAAAATCATCTACATTAAACACCATTGTATACCTTAGTGTTGACCCCGAATTAGGCCCCCTAATCATCACGGGCGTCCCAAGGGATGTGCGACCCCAAAATCATAGTGCCCAAAATTTATAGCAATTCATATGTATTATAAATAAAATTATATTATTTTATATTAAATATTGGTAATATGTGGCCTAGAATCACAAAAATGTTAAAATTAATCTGTTCTTCCCATTGTTAATCAAACTATTTCTTCGGTTTCAACAAAATCAAGGTTGTAAAAAAAATATTTGGTTTCTTATTTACCTCCAGTAAATTGCAACAGTTAGATAAAAAGGGGTTGAATAATTGTTGTCACCAACTTAGGGCCCCACTTAAAAGAGACAGACAATCTGATTTATTCAAGTGATCTATTCATGGAGTTGAGTTTTCTTCAAGTTTTTATTGTACAAGATATGTTCTGTTGACAATCTAATTTTTCGAGTAACATGATTATTTTTCCTAATGCAACTGTTGCATAAGATATTTTTTAATATTCTTGTTACACTTGCACCAGATAAGTGAAAATTGTCTAAATTAAAGTTATTGAAGTCCTATATGCGTTTTGTAATGACAAACAAAACTTAAGGGCTGGTTTGGTGATCAGGGATCCCGAGGAAATATATGGAGGAGGAATTCTTTGCTATTCAAATTTAAATAACAAGGAGATTACTCCCCCATGAATCCTCTGAGGATTCATGATCACCAAATCAGATCTAAAATATTAGATGTAATAGTATTTGACAGTAAAATGTTGGGAAAGATTAAATATAAAAATATCATTTAAGATGTTATTTTAAAGAATACTAAAAATAATGTGTTCTGAATAAAGATTACATAACTCATGCAATATTTAATTTTCATTATATTATCTGTATGTATATACACAATGGTACTTAATATTTTTTTGCTACGTTTTTGTATAGGGCCTGCAAAAACGATAGGGACATCCCTGCTAATCATACTAGAATTTCACATCGATTAGTTCATTTTTATAGAAAAAACATGGGAAGAAATCGTTCATTTACAAGTGGATTGGAGGGGTCCGAAGAAAAATACCTGCATTTCAAAGGGAACCTTAGATGTATCAATCAAATAGAACTAAATCCTAAATCATTCGAGTTACCATAGTCTGAACTCTGAAACCACAACGAGTATACCACACTTGGATGGTTAAAAGGAAAAAAATACAAACAAACCACCAAAAATCAATAAATCCCGCTTATGTGGTAAAAACAACTAGTTTTCAAATAAACTAGCAAATAAATCACCAAAGCTCTCGCTTAGGGCTGATTTGGTGATTAGGGTTCCCTAGGGGATCCATGGGGAAGGAATCCCCTTGTAATTCAATTTTGAATAGCAAGAGGATTTATTCCCCTCGGGATCCCCGGTCACCAAATCAGCCCTTAGGAGGAACTTCGTTGAGACAAAGATGTTGCCATATTGCTCTATAACGGTTGGCCATTTTAGATCCCATCCTTGGTTGTCGAATAAAAACAAGGAACGAAGAAATAGAGGTTGAAAGGGGGATGGTAGATTGATTTTTATTTGATTGGATGTTTGGTAGCTCAATCGACTATGATCCTCTCATATACATAGAGGTAGTGATCTTATACCAGTAGCAAACAACTTCAAAATATATATGGCAAGTTTCCAACTATAAGGCAATTTGAAAATGAATCAATTCGAAAAGCCAATAAAACGACCACCAAAGTCGACTAGACTTTGTTTCATGGGGGAGCCGACTAGTGTATCAGGCTTGATAATAGGATGTTGACCTGATCGGGTCTATAAGACGGCCTGCCCATTGCGACACGCAAAATGAGTCATCCTACTTCCGTACGCCGGCGGAGTGAGATGGGCGGCCATGTCCGTACGGGAACGCAAAGGCTGTGGCCGTGTTTGGATCGGCTTTTGGTGGACTTCTGGCCGCCAGAAACTGGAAGCTCATCTAAACAGTTAGCTTCATGACTAGATTCTCCCCACCGCGCGGCAGCTTCACCACAGCGACCAAGAATCGGCCAGCAGCCCGCGTCCATGGAGGACCTTAAGCCAGCACGGAAGCAAACTATTTAGGGATGAAATCAAATTAGTTATAATGAACATCACATGTGTTATTTGTAGAGCAAACTAACCTTTCTTCCTACAGCCAGCTTATCAAACATCTAGATCCTTGTTTTTGTAGGTAAATACTATCTTGTAGCCTTGTTCATGATGTACACGATCGAGACTTTGACCAATATGTACCTAGTAGTCTTGTTCATGATGTACCCGTATCTAAACACCTAAATTCTAACCACCAGTTTCTCTCCACAACAGTCGAACCAAACACCCAGATTCTAACCACCAGCTTTTCCCCACATCCAGTTTTTCAGAAAAGCTCTTCAGAAAAAAGCCGAACCAAACAGACGCATTGGCTGCAGGGATGGGATAGGATTTAAATAAACCATGAATTAAGCATAAGATCAATTGAATTCTAACAATATAGACACACTACAAAAATCAAACTACATGGCTAGGATTTTTTCCATCTATAGAAATAATATATAATTACATAGATGCACAATAAACAACTATAAAATCTCCTTGGAACTATACACGCACAATTGATTGGACGAGGATATGACCACGATGACGGGAGTCTGACTCTATGTGGACTGTGCCTATGGACTTCTAAAGTAGAAAGAGAGTATATAGCTAGTGTTTCATTTGTTTTAGGTTAGGCCAAGTGCTTAAGTTTATGTTTTTAGCCAAGTTTATATTGGGTATTTTTTACCCATGGGTTAACGTGTTTGGGTGAGGGTGGAACGTTATAATACCCGTTTACCTATGGTGAAGGTTTTTGCCAAAAAAATCATGGGTAAAATATTTAGCTCATACATAGGGGTGAAAATGGTCTGAAACGATCGGTAAACACTAAAACCATTTTCATTTTCATACTTTTCCTCGAAAACGAGATCGAAAATGGTAACTCCGGAAACAAAAACGACATCGGTAATTCGGAAATATCGGAAACGAAAGTTCGGTACAAAAATTACACCGATTACGATCGGAATCTAAAATTCGATCGGTAAAAACAGTATCATGTACCCTCAATTGACTTCAAAAATTTACACAAGCCATACATTCATATAAAATTAGTAATAATATATAAGGTAGGAGGTCACAATAAATATATAAAGTAAGAAGTCATACAATAATAAAATTATTATTATGTATTTAAATAAAGTAGAATCAAAATGTGTATAATGATATGACACTTACATTATATTTGTACTCCTACTAATTGGCATAGTCAATGTAATTAGTGTCCTCTTGGTTCTTCTCAAGTTCTCTACAAATTATGAATATATGTATCAAGAATAATAATAACTAAGAAAACATAAATAAGATTTATAAAAGTTTTAAATGATTCTGAACTATAAACCATTAGATAGACCTTGATTTTTTAGGAAAATAATAAAATTAGTTTCATATTTTTAGGAAAATAATAAATTTATAAAGATCGGTTCAGATTTAATAATTTTCTGGAAAATACCGAATTTATTGCCGACGGTAAAATACCGAATAAAAACGGTAATTTTTAGAAACGGTCGGAAGAGAATGTCACACCTAGGCTTTAAGGAACAAAGTCGGGTGCATCTCATACATGCGCCAAGAAGACAACATATATAATAACAGATTGTATAGTGTCGGCGTTTCGACCCCCGGGGGGGTCCCTAGACCGACGAGTAAATTGTCGCTGCGTGTCCCTGCCCAGATGGGTTGGCGCGGGATGGAACACAAGATGTGGGACAAGCCTTATATTAACCTGCACCAGGGGTGCCGCTCGCAATAGGGGTTACAAGCGTGTCGCGTGAGGGAGAGAGAGAGGGGGGGACACAGAGCTCGTCCGCCACTTCCCTCGCGCGAACCTCCCCCCTCCTTCAGGGTGGCCCTGGACTCCCCTTTTATAGAGGCAAGGAGAGAGTGACTGCGGCAGGGAGAGAGAGAGAGAGAGAGCGGAGCGCGCGGCGCTGTTTTCCTGTCATATCGAACAGTAAAGAGGAGGGGCGAAGTGACTGCGGTCACTTCGGCCTGGCCGACTGAGGCACGTGTGTCAGAATACGGCGTCAGACATCCCCCGCATTTAATGTGCCTGCGAAGCAGTCGGTTGGTGAGGCGCTATGGCCAAGGTTGCTTCACGACGAAGCCTGTCCGAGCGGGGCCTCGGGAGAGCCGAGGGGGCACCTGCCGTCCGAGGAGGCCCTCGGGTGAGGCGTGAATTCATCTGGGACCACTGTTCCGACCCGAGGCTGGGCTCGGGTAAGATCGCGTCCTTCGGGTAGACGAAGTCTTGGCTTGAACCACACCCGTCAGTTGGTCTAAGGGTGTTAACCAGTCGTGATTAGGAGCGTTGGGGGTACCCCTAATTATGGTACCCGACAGTAGCCCCCGAGCCTCAAAGGGAGTTATGGTACTCGCTTGGAGGCTTTTGCCGTGTTTTCGGTGAGGGGACCGGCCTTTCTCGGTTTTTTGCCTTGTTCTGATGGGTGCGCGCGAGCGCACCCGCCGGGTGTAGCCCCCGAGGCCTCAGAGGAGTGGTTTGACTCCTCTGAGGTTTGAATGCTTTTCGTGGTGCTTCGGCCGGTCTGGTCGTTCCCTCTTGCGGCCCGGCAGTAGCCCAGGTGCGTGGTCGGGTTCCAAGTTATCAGGCTGGTTTGTTGATGCTGTCAACAGTTTTGGCCGTAGCCGGGTGCGGGAGCAGCCCCCGAGCCTCTGCACGGAGCGAGAGGACGATCAAGGACTTTCCTGACTTTTATTATACGCCCCTGCATCGCCTTTCCGCAAGGAGGAGGGGGGGAAGCGCCATGTTGCCCTCGGAGGGCGCCGAACATGGTGTTTCCAGTGAGCTGCTAATGGGTGATCCGAGTGGAAGCCCGTGCCCCATTCGTTAGGGGTCGGCTGTAGCCCGGAGGCGCGCTCCAAAAGTACCTGCGGGTGATTCGCCGGACCCAGACCCCTTCGACAGGGTCCGAGGGCTCGATGCCTCCCTCCGGTGGGATTCCGTTACAAATCGTTCCCGCTGGTCTCGGAAATGTCCTAGGGTACCTCGGGAGCGTAGCCCGAGCCTTGGTTATGTATCGAACGTACCCAGAGTCATCCCTCACTCTGCATGCTCTAGGGCGACTGTCGAACCCTTCCGAGGGGCCAGCCTACGAACCCCTGATCAGTAGTGGGCACGAAGCCCAGGCGCTCTGGGGCGGCTGTCGAACCCTTCCGAGGGGCCAGCCTTCGAACCCCTGATCAGTAGGAGGGCTTGGGGCCCCCTTCCTTCGCCGGGAAGGATCCTTTCCACAACGTCTCCTTTCCCGGTCCCTGTGGCAAGAGAGAGAGAGGAGGAGGGGAAGGATATGAATTTTAAATAAAGTGGCGCACCTTTTTTGACGCGGTCATTATGGCGAAGACGAAGCGACACCCGCCTCGCCTGCCAAAAGGTGTTGCCTGCTCCGTCGGGGAGTTAATGTGACGGGACGGGCGATTCGCGTGGCGCCCGTTGCGCGTGAGAGCCATTCGAGGAACGGGCGTTTCGCCTCTGGGTTTGAACTTCGCGGTGGGTTCGGGCGAAGTGTTGAACGGGTCTTGCCCGGGACTTTATATATCCAGAAGAGAGACCGGTTGCGGTTCCTTACTCTGCTGCTTGCCTCCTGCTTGGGTTTTCGCAACCTAAGGGAATAGCCAGAGAAAGAAAACTGCAAACCTCGTCCGCTCCGCCGCCACCCCCTTCGCTTGACGATGGCCGACCGGGTGACCGTCGTTCCTCCGCGCGACCCGTGGCCTTTTTCCATCGTCACGGTGGACGATCTGGAGGCCCTTGTCACCGACGGTTTGCTCTATCCCCTCTCCAGTGACCTGCAGCCGGAGTGGATGGTCCCTCCGAGCGGGGCTGTCCCGACCCTACCACCGGGGTACGTGCTGAGCTTCGTCTCCTTCCATGAGCGGGGGTTCGGAGTGCCAGCAAGCCGTTTCATGTGGGCGCTCCTGCATTACTATGGGGTGGAGCTACACAACCTCAACCCCAACTCCATCATGCAAGCGACCATTTTCGCGGCGGTTTGCGAAGGCTTTTTGGGGATTGACCCCCACTAGGATCTGTGGACCCATCTCTTCTCCGCGGAGCTTTTTGCCTTGACGACGGGGGAGAAGAAGGTTCGTATGGTGGTGCGAGCCGGCGGCTACACCCTCCAGTTGAGGCAAGCGCGCGCAGCAGCAGTACATCCCCGCCATCCTTGTGTCTTCGAACAAGGGGTGGCAGCGCCGGTGGTTTTACCTCCGGAACGACGATGGAAGGCTCCCGTCGTTTTCTCAACGAGTGGTGACCGCTCCCGGCAGCAATTGGCGCTATGGGGCCACGCGCGAGAGACAGGAGAGACTCCAGCCCCTTTTGGAGGCCTTGCAGGAGCTACGAGATGAAGGGCTTACCGCCACGGGGGTGGTTGCCGCCATTCATTGCCGGAGGGTGCTCCCCTTGGCAGAGCGGCGGTTGCCGCTTTTGGAGATGATGACGGGAGTCGACTTGGAGGGTTCGCAGATGTCCTCGGTCCCCCTCTCTGTCGACGACCTTCGCAGGCGGGTAGCAGGCACAGTGGGGAAGCTAGAGGCCGGTGCCCTTACCCAGCCCTTGATGCGTCCCGAGCTTGGGTGCGTGTCCTTGGTGAGTATCCGCTTCTTCTCCTATTTTGCGTCAGGTTGCCCTCGATTCTCTCAGTCGGGATTTCCGCTCGTCTCCAGGTGTTGGGGTGTTACAAGCCTTCCCTGCCACCGGTCCTAGAGGACGCGGTGGACCGAGCCGCGTGGAGGGTCGCTGTGGAGAAGAAGAAGGACGCAGAAAAGGCTCGAGCCCGCGAGCGGATGCGGGCTCGGGACGCCTTGGAGAGGCGTTGTCGAAGGCAGGAGAGGGACGGGCTCCCGAGGGAGCCGTCGCTGGAGACACCCAACGACGATGATGACGACGATGATGACGAAGACGACGGCATGGTGGCCTGCCTTGGCCTCAGCCCGGATCTGAGGCTGGGCTAGGGGTCGTCGAGCCACCCCCGAGTGGGCTGGCGCCATCAGTGTCCGGGGTTGGGACATCAGGGTCCCGGTCCGAAGAGCAGGGGCAAGCCGAGGGGGTACTTGACCCCTCGGCCGAGGTAGTCGAGGTGACCCCAGGGGGTCAGGCCATCCCACCTGTCCCCCACGAGCAGTCGCCCATGCCGGCCGTACAGGAGGTTGATCCTCGGGCCGTCGTGACATCGCGCGGGCGGGCCGCCCCTTTGGCGCCCCGGGGTGCCCGAAGTGGGAGCGGCGCTGGAGCCGGCAGCGGGGCGAACCTTGGCGACGCCTACGGGAACCGAGGCCCGAGGGGCCTCCCCTCAGGCGCGATTGGCTCTGGTCCGGAGCGGGTAAGTATATGAGGATACCTATGTCCTGGCTCCTTCTTCGTGTGTCCTGATCCTGCTTTATCTTTTCCTCCCAGCAAACGGAGGCACGGTTCGGCCGATCTGGCTCCCAGGAAGGCCCTTAAGACGGCGCCGGCTTCTGCAGCCAGTGCTGCACCGCGCCACGCCGGTCAGCCGGCCTCCGCACCAGATGCCCCCAAGCGGGGGCCCAGGCGGCGCGAGTTGCCATGGGGCGAGCTCCTCAGGCTGACCCCTCCGTCGAGGTGGCCGTCGTGCCGGGGGAGGCTGCTGTCGCGGCCGTGGCCTTATGCCCATCTAACGTGTTGTCGTTGCCGGCACCAGCTTCTACCGAGGCTATTGCCGTTCTGCCCGTGGAGCCATCCGTCGCCGCTGATGTTGAGATGGTTGAGGTGCCGTTGCTCGAGGTCGCGGATCGGGAGCCCACCTCCAAGGCATCTGGACCCCGTGCAGAGCCTCGGCCCGCCTCGGGGAGCGGTGACCTCATCCCCACGCGGTGCGATCCTAATGAGCGGCACGCGTAGGCACTCTGGTTCTGGACCCGCGGCGCCTCGAAACCCCTCTTCGTCCTTGACGATGAGCGGGAGGAGCAGTCTTGGGTTGAGCTCCGTGAGTATGCCGAGGCGGCGATGGGGTCGCTTCGGGCGACCATGGAGATCTTTTCCAGGGACGTTCCCAGGATCCTCCAAGTAAGGATTTCAAGCGCACCTTTTGCATGGCCAGGGTATTCTTTGTGACGCCCTGCTTCCCTTTCTCAGGATCTGACGGATCTGAGCACCACCAAGTCGTCGTTCATCCGCCGCGAGGCCGACGTCTGGGGTTCGCTGCGGTTCCTGAGGGCCGCGCTTACCGAGGCTACCGAGCGCCTCACCCAATGGAGCATCGAGGCGGCGGACCTTCGGTTGCTCTGCGACGAGCTAGGGGCGGAGGCAGCGGCGGCACGCACAGAGGCGTAGCAGTGGCAGCTGGAGCTTGGCCAGGTTGTCGGCGAGTGTCACACCCAAATTTAAGGAACAAAGCCAAGTGCATCTCATACATGTGCCAAGAAGACAACATATATAATAACAGAGTGTATAGAGATAAATGTCAATAACATCAGAGTATTTATTACATAGCGGAAGTCTTATTACAAAATAAAAGAATAAATATAAAACGAACTAAGGATCGTCGGCGCCAATGTCAACTGAGAAACGCCACCTAGATCAGATGAAACTCCTCGATACTTGACTCCACTTGAAACCACTTGTTCTTCTCCTGTGGGGGGGTGTGAGACAGCAAGGGTGAGCTCACACATGTTCATCGCTCAACAAATTGTGGGGAATAATGTGGCATGAACTCACAAAGGTGGGAGTTCATGAAGTGTAAGGCTGATCAACAATAGAGGTTAAAGCTGAGCATTGCTTTTATAAGTTGGTCAAAATTTTATTAGCAGTTACTAAGTGTAAGTGAATATCAAACCATAATAAAATAATAGAACAAAATTAATAATAGATCCCATGCATATGCAAATGACAAATTGAGTTTAGGTTCCATAATTTAATCATCGGAGAGTCCTGAGCTGCTCATGACCGCGAGCTCGGCTAGTATACCAGTTTTACACTCTGCAGAGGTTGTACCCTTTACCCACAAGTCATGTTTCCCATGTCGCCAGGGTTAGCTAGGCCCTTAGACACTACCAAGGTGAATGGCTAGGGATCCACTACGAGGCCTTTACAAAGTTCCACTAGCTTCCGAAAACCCACTACAGTTTATGGGAAGAGCACTTGCAAGAATCCCCTGTCTGACCGCCATCGCAGCAAAGTCAACCCGAGAACCTCCTTGCATGCAACTCCCCTACTGCCCTTGCCCCTTTCGGGTAAGGTAGTCTTCCACTAACTTTCCTAATTAGTCAGCCAAGGGGTCCCATTCCTCCCTTGTGGTGGCACGTTTTTCTCAAGTTAAGCTCCATGTTCCAATTAACAATAACATAATGATCCTGATATGAACATAAATAAAATAACAAAATAACTGGAACATGGATATAATAAATGATTATCCCAAAACCATATAAAGCAATAGCAAAAACTACCCATGTGATTCAGGGGCAAACAAGGTAATGAGATAAACAATCTAGGATGACCTATTGAGTCCCATCAAAATTAAACCTATGCATGGTAAATGATTATAAAGAAAATTATTGGGTAACAAAAGTGAATCAAGGGCACAACTTGCCTGGTACTTGAGATTCCAGGTACCAACTTGCCTTTCAGATGACACGTGTCCTCGCGCTAGTCGTAGCAATACAAACAAACCTGATATAGATAAAATTATCATCACATCAAACATAAGAACAAACTGAACAATAATAATCTACACGTTGCTACGAGACTAACGCAACTTGAATGGATCAAATCGGAGTTAAAACGGAGGAGTTATGAATTTATTATGTTTTAAGTGTTGGATAATAGATTAATTAGGATATTAATTTTAATGTGATATTCATGTCAAAACAGAGGTAATATGTCATTACAAAATTATAGGAATTGGAATGGATTAATTCGGACATCATATGAATTTTCTATGAATTAAACCAATTCTAGGGTTTTATTTTTTTACATTAAAAATCTTTTTCTAATTAATTTTCCAGATATTTCTAGCTTCCTGGACCGGGCGCAACAATTTCTGTAAAGCACAGGGGCACTGGCGCAATTTGCACTAAGACTTAGGTGGACCTTATACGGATGGCGGGTTTATTTATAATGTCTAAAGGGTCTCTTACGCAAAATGCCTAGGCCGAAGAGGTATCGGCAATCGACAGCCGTCCGATTAGAAACGGACGCTATAGATCTGACCGATCATTTGATTCCAACTGGTATACTACCAGAACCGTTGATCGCGAGATCGACGAACTAGATTTAAAATAAGCGTGAACTATCTGCAACTGCACGTGTCGCGATTGACGACTAGGATTAACTCTGGTGAACCGTTATTTTTGGATCTAATCTAGGACATCCATTTGGAGATCTATGGCTAGTCTTCTTTCTCCTACCTCTATCCAAGCCGAGCGACGGTGCCGCCATGGCGTTTGCCAGTGCACGACGGCGCGATGCCCCGGGTGATCCTATGCCCCATATCCCGCTGCACCCAACGCCACACGATGCATGGAGCCTGGCGAAAGGAATAGGGTAGTCTTACCGGTGATCCAGGTGCAGACGACGTCGACCGCCAAGAACAGGAACGCACGGCCTCTGATCCCCACATCGCCGAGGCATCAAGAGTTCCCCGCCTTCCAGGCTCGCCCAGCAAGAGTGCAACCCCCGTTGAGCGCTCCAACGAAGCACCACGCGCGCCAGAGACACCCACGGCCACCACCCAAGGCTAGAAATTAGTCGCAGGCGAGTCTCCACTAATCACTTCTGTCCGCGATGACCGGCCATGGCATCTAGCCGAACATGCCCTAGCCTCTGGTCGGAGGATGCCAGCAACTAATTTATAGGGCAACGGGGAACCCCAAACTGGTTGCGGTCAGGCATGCAAGCACCCGACAGAAGCGGAAAAATCCCAACGGAATCGAGTTGTTCGCATCCCAGCTATGATGAAGGAGATGCGGCAGAAACGTGGATCTCGCGCGGCAGGTGATAGGACTGCCATGCGTGGGCAGGTGAGATCCAGACGGTGACAAGGTGGCCCCGCGAGCTAGTGGGCGCTGAGAAGGCCGCCGCGCATGAGAGCTAGCGAACAGATAGATCGCATGAGAGCCTGTGGATCCGGGTGCACCGCAGATCGGATGCACGGAAAAGGTTATGCTCCCGGGAATTTCCAGCTTTGGCAACGTTTTTCATTCTAGTCCACAGAAGACATGTATATTTTATTTGATCTCGCAGAAACGTTCAAACTGAGGAATACCGGTATACCCCTTAAATAAATAAATTTGATGTCTGTAGTGTTTCTTCCCAAGATTATCAGTGTATTTGTTCTTTTTCTTGACATGGGTATCCACCGTTCAAGCCACAAATCTTCTGACATTGTTGCCTCGCTGTTGCACTCCTTCGACAAATTCTTTAGTCAGCTCTCGAGGTTTTATATACCACCAATAATGTTGCTAATTTACTGTCAGTTAAATAGAGGTACATGGGTCCCTTTGGACGTGTTGAAATGAGAACTAATATTAGCCTATTTATTCGGAAGCACTTAAAAACCATTTTGACTTTTCTATCGAAGTAGATGTATATTGGTATTTTCACAGTTTGTTTGAATTCCTTTCTCAATTTCCTTTTAGATTTTTAAATTCATAAAGTTTAAATGTCATTCAAATTCAAACTTTCTGGTAGATTCGTTTTCTCATTAATCATTCGTCCTAGACATGGTATGGATAAATTTATCTATTTTTAATACTTATTTCATGATAACTAGTGCTCTCTTTCCTAAATTCTAGAATTCCCTTTTAGATTTAAAATTCCACTTCAAACTTTAATACATTTTTTACATTATTTTTATATTGTCACAAAAATGCACACAAAATAAGTCCAGCATGATGCATGTTTTGTTTGAGTGCTTTTTATTACTTATTCATTTGTATAAGTGACGCGTCCACATGAAATGACAAGTAGAGATAACACACTTACATATATACATGAATTTCATTTATCCTTTGAGATTTTCTTACAAAGTAGGCATTACAGCGAGCGGGACCAATCTTGGAGCCAGGCCGCCGAGGCCGAAAGCCGGGCTGAGGCCCTTGGGGGCCAGCTAGCCGAGGTGTCCGCTCGGGCCGGAGCCCTGGCAGAGGACCTGGCCGCGGCCGTCGGGTCTGCTCAGCCCGCCCAAGCCGCAGCCTCGGAGCAGCGCGTCTGGGCAGAAGGTATGTTTTGGCCGCTTTGTGACTTCGATCTTCATTCTTCAACTCGTGTTTGAAGAATTCTTTTTAGTTGTTTGTAGAGTTTGAGTCAGCCCTCAACGAGTCCGCCAAGGCACTTGCCCGGGCGGCTGAGCGGGAGGAAGCCGACCGCGTGGCCATGTCTGAAGCTATCTCGGCCTTCTGCCAGGTCTTTGGTCTTGACGACGTTCCCTCGGGAAGCTCTCCCCAGAGTCGCCTGCAGGCCTTGGGCGGCCATGTGCGTAGTAGACTCTGCGAGGCGCTGCATCACGGCGTTAGGCGGGCCTTCGCCGTGCTCGCTTCCCACTACGATGTGGATCTGGAGCGGGTCAGTGAAGGGTACTGTCTACCCGACGAAGATGAAGCCGCCCTGGCCGAAGTTCAGAGGCTTGACGCGGCCGTCGCGGGCCCAAGCGCAGTGCTGGCGTCCTCCTTCGAGGTGGAGATCCTTCCGCTTGCGTTGCCGTCCAAGGCCGAGGCGGATCTCGCCGAGGGTGGAGACGACGCCGAGGGTGGAGACGAAGCCGAGGGTGGAGACGAAGCCAAGGGTGCCACTCCTCCCCCGGTGTGACACCCCAGTGTCACTCAGGGTTTTTCTCAAAAAGCCAAACCAAGAGCCATCATTTTATGTGAACCAAAGTAAGCATGAGCATTAAATTAACTTAAGTAATACTGAAGTCACCAAGTATATACTTAAAAGTGTCATGATCAAAGCAGTTGAGTCCTTTAAAAGATAAGATTATGCAACCCTAGTTTAAAAATCCTAAATGAGCCCCATGAGCAAAATTCAAAAAATAAGAAAAAGGAAGTGAAAAGTTTAAAATTTTGAGTTGAGCCAATTATAAAAATTGAAGTATATTTAATGGGCAACAAGAAAGGTTGAGAAAGCTTAGCCAAAATAATTCAAATAAAACCCCAAATCAAGCTTTCCATGTGTGGACTTAATGAGAATTCTGAAATTCAGATTTCTGAAATTCAGACCTTGAGCCAAAGATCAGGGATGTTCACCTTGATCCCTAACTCAAATCCTAATGGTCCCATTGACAAAAATGTGCCTAACTAACCCCTCTGTCGTGTGCCAGAAGATGGCATTGGGACGCGAGCCCTAGACACGACTAAACCTTGGATTTGCCTCGGATTTGCGCAGGGAGACAGACCAGATTTCCTGGCTCCATATCTCTGCAACCAGTAGGCAAAATCCTATGACCTCCACACAAGAATGGTAGCTTGTAGGGAGGGGAAGAGGTTTTGTGCATTGACCAAGGCGAGAGCAGGCTCGGATGAGCGACTACACGCGCCAGAGCTTGGGCAGAACGCGCGCTCACACGTGTTCGACCCTGGTCGGCACGCCAGAGCTCGCCCAACCCGCGCGCGCGCTCCCCGGCGTTCGGTCAAGTCCGCCGCACGCTCACGCCCTCGGTCGTGCCCGCCCGCGCCTATAAAGCCTCCCCAGGCGCGCCTCACTTCGCCCCGCACTCACCCTCTTCGGTCAGCCGCTTTCCTTAGCTCCGGCGAGCTTGATTTCCGCCCGCCATTGCCGCCCGAGCTTCGGCCACCGTGGCCAGCTCCCTCCAGCCACCCTCAAGTCAAGCCAGTGCTTCGGCCAGCTCCACCAGCAGCCCGTGAAGCTTGCCAAGCCCTCGGACCTAGCCGGACTTCACCGGAGGCCCGAGATCGACTTCACCGGACTTCGGTCTTCCGCCGCCGCGCGTGGACCGGGCTATCCAGTGAGTCTCCGCCCAATTCCTCTCGCTCATGTCTTCTCTGGCATCCCGTGGACCTCCCTGACCCATTTGATTGGACTATCTCGCCGTGACCAGGCCGGTCTCCTCGCCGCCGACGAGCATCCCCGCCTGCGCGCGTGGACCGACCGACTCCGGCCATCTCCGGCGACGTTCCGCACACCGTTGTGATCCCCAGGACCTCCCCTTCATCCTCGACCTCTTCACCGGACCAGTCTCGCCGCCGGTAAGCCCCTCCGCCCTTTTCCCCGCCGCGGCTACTGTTTACGTTAAACTAAGGACCTCAGGTTAGGAGATGAAGAACCCGAGGGGTTTTCTGTAATGTCAGAGACTCTGGTGAATAGTAGCCTAAGGACTGATTCGCGAGGAAAAACTTAGAAAACCGCCAGGGACCCCAGTGCAAAGTAGATTTTCATTTAAACCGATTCTGATATTCTTTTTAAATAACCAGGGAACTTGTAAAATTCAAAACTTGATGAATTCTTAATCAAAAAATGTCAAACCAATTTTGCTAGCCTCTGTATATTATAATCTATCATTTAAAAATAATAGACCCTATGCCTTCTGTTCAAAATTTTAGAGTTAAAATTAAAAAACAGAAACCCACTAAACCTTATTTAATCAAGGAAAATTAGTTTTTCTTCTGTGCTAGACTTAAGAAAATTTGTAGATGTTTATACCCTATTTAGACACTGTTTAAAAATAATAGGAACCCCAGCTTTAGAAATTATGATGTAGTTTCTCATTTTAAGATGTTTTGTCCAAAACTTAGAGAAAATCAGAAAGATATTAGAAATTAATGAACAGTGATTAATATTATTTTTCCTAGTTTACTTATGTAACAGAGAACTTAGGAAAAATACAGAGACCATTAATTTGAATCAAGGTTAAATTAAAATGATTTGTTTAGCCTAAATAAGACTGAAAATCAATTACTAAAGAGGCAAAACTATAACCAAAATGCTTAACCAAAATCCAGTGAACTTATAACCACCAGAGCCCCACTACAAAAATACAGAGCACCTCAGCCCAACTTTTTAAGTAAGGAGAATAAATACATGATGAAAATAAGGCATTTTCCCAATAATTCTTGAACAACCTCAAATATTGTGATAATGGGCAACCAAAAATTAGCTAAGTCCATGATGAGGTGAACTACCAGAGAAAAATGCAAACCCATGAAAAGGAGGCAAACTCTTACCAATTGCTAATGATTTAAGAGAAAAGCCATTTAATTCAGATAATGCATACCACCCCTTCCCTTAAGCAAAAAGATGCCAAACTTCAGAATGATTGCTCTTGCACAAAACAATAACTAAGAAAAATAAGAACTCTGTTGTTTGATATTTTTCAAATATAGTGGTAGTAGAAAGCACCTATTTGGCTAGAAACTTGAGAAAACCATAGAAAAATAATTAAAAGGTATTAATGACTAGAAATTTGTATCAAGTCATGTTATAACACCTAAAAGCCAGCAAAAATAAGTTCTGAAGAATTACCCACTGTTAAATAGTAGTTGTAGTTCAAAGCACCCCTTCTACCCTAGAGTTTAATAATTTTGTGCAGAGAAAACTATTCACCTTCTGATCCCCAAATTTTAAGACAGAGAAACACACACCAGTAGCAAGCCACTGTAATTTTTACAGAATTTTTAGAATTTTATAAAAGCAACTTGTAGTTCAAACCTACTCCAAACACTAAAAAGAATAAAGAAAAAGGAAAGAAGAAATAAACCCCACCTCAATCAGTCTAACTTAAGTACTTATCATTTGTCCCTAAGGACTTAAAAAGAATTCAGTGGAACCCCAAAAGTAAACCTACCATTTACCTTAGCTAAATTTGAACTAGTTTACCAAGTATACCACCCAAGGGTCTTGCATAAGTAAAGTTAACTTTGTTTAACTCAAGAAAGATCATACACCTTTTAAGTTGTGATTTCTAAAAGCACATATCATATCATGCATATATCTTACGCATTGCATTCATTAGATTGTAATCTAGCCGACGGAGAGTACGTGCTCATCCCCGAGCAAGGACCTGTCCAAGAGGAGGACCAGGAGCAGGCTTCCGAGGCTGCCATTGAGGATCTCCCCGCAGCCCCAGCAATTGAAGGCAAGCCCCGGTTTTATGCATGACCTATTAATTATGCTATTTTACTACACTTAATGCTTGTAGGTTTGTAATGTGCACTTAAGTGTAGGAGTTGCTTGAAACCTCTAGATGCATGAACGTAGGACTCCTTTTGAGATGAATACTAGTATGTTAGGCCGAGTAGCTGCTTACTAATCAGGATCTCAGTAGAAGTCGAGTGATTTTTCTAGCACTCGCGCGAGGTCAGGAATTGATTGTATTCCTCTTGATAATGGGACATATATTGGTCTATGGACTTGGATCCAGGGAGGATGCCTTGTCCATGAGACGGGAAAATGAATTAAGGATTAATGTGTGGATACCTGAGTCAAGCTTTTGAACGTACTAAACACATGCCGGGAAAAATGGTAACCGGTAAACCTAGTACCTGAGTGAAGCCGGGCGCGGACTTTATCCCTCATGCGACCTGAGACTAGTTCTCCCATGCTAGCTATGGTGGGTACAAGTGCGGTCACTGCACGGCGGCAGCCGGGGTCAGTGGAGCATTGTATGCCAAGGCGGTGAGGCCTGGACGCGAACGGGGAATCGATGGGGACGGTTGTCATGTGTAGGGTCGGAGTACCCTGACATGCCGTGTGTTTAGGTTTACCTTGCAAGGTTAAAACTCGATTCGAATCGTCTGCTTCTCGCAGCTAATGAGACTGCTTGATTCCTTGTACTGCATCGAGTAAGAAGTGAAATGTGGTTACATGAGATAACTTGTTGATTGAACTAATTGATTGTTACCATGTATGCTTAGAAGGAGCAAATCTAGCTAAGTTAATGATGGTAAAATTTGGAAAAGCTAAAAACTGTTTTTAGTAACAGCTAGTGCTTTTGGCAAACCAAACCCCCCTCAGCCAAACAGCTGCATAGTCTAGAGGTAGAGGAGTAGACTCCTCACACCGGGTAAGTCTAGCTGAGTATTAGTATACCCAGCTTTGCTTGTGGCACCATTTTTGCAGGTACCATGCAGGATTTGATTGATGGTGTGACTTGGCCTACCACCCTGCCACCGGGTTGGACGGTCGAGTGGGACGTTGCTCCGGCAGGAGAGGAGCATGAGGAGTAGTGGGCTAGGCCTTGCCCATTTCCTCATTACCGACGACATCGATTATCCGCTGCACTTTACTTAATGAACTTTATTTGCTACTCCAAAACTCCGATTTATGTAATAATTCAGTACTTAATTTGAGGATTCCTGTTTTATTGTATTTCTTCTGTGACTCACCTTCGAGTGAGATTGTGGAATTTGATCCTGGTTAAGTGGCTCTATCAGACTAGATCTGAAGGACTGACGGGTTATTCCGATTTAAGTGTGTCACGGCCCTTGAGGCATGACTTAGGCACTTAAGCTGGAATAATTCGGTGGTTCTGCCACAACTGGTATCGGAGCAAATTCCACCACAGAGAAGGACAATAAACCATGAATACCAATTTTCAAAATCTAAAACCTGCTTAGAAACTGCTAAGGATCGTCAGGACTAGACCGCTAGACCTAGGACGAAAGGCCTTAGGCATAGAGGGAAATAAGTGGCTAATTAATTAGGCCCCATGGGCCAATACTTATATTTAAGGATGTCCTAAAAAGGCACCCTATTTTCTTTTGAGAGGCAACGTTTCTTCCAGCATGCATGCATTATAAAACATAAAGAAGAATTAAAATTTAAGCTAACCCCTTTTTCTTTAAAACCATCCGGGCTCTCTTTTTCTTTTTCCTTCCACCATAATCTTTATCTTGATTCCCTTCCGCAGATGAATTCACCCACCCCCGCCAGTGGAGGAGACTCTCATTTCAGTTCTGACTTCCTTTCTCGCGATGGCTTTCCTTCCATCTTGTGGGAAGTGCTTAACTCCGCCGGTTACCCTACGCCCCCTTTGTACACGGTGCAGTTGTATGAGGAGCATCGGGTACCTCGTTGTCGGGTCTGGTTGACTTTGGAGGCTCATCCCCTTCAGCCGGGTTGGCGTTCTCTTGACTCTGAGACGATTGGACTCAGGACGGACGACACCGTTGAGGCAGCAGCCATGAAGGCTCTGACGACTTTCTGTGGCTACCATCCCCTGGAGATGGTAATGCACCCCTTGGGGCTCTTCCCTGCTGAGAGGAAGGATGATCCCATGTGGTGTAACCGCGTGAGCCATGTGAAGGATGTGTGGGCCATGTATCCTGACTTGGTTGGGAGGGTCACTGTTCAGTGCATGAGTGCGCTGTACCGCCTTCAGGCCCTTCAGAGCGATGCTATGACACTTCTTGCTAACACCGCTCGGACTGCCAAGCTCACTCTCGACAGTCGGGAAGATTTTGTGGTCGACCTATCCACAGAGTTGGTGGAGAAGGATCTGCAGGTGGAGAGGCTGAACCAGCGTATCGCTACCCTGGAGCAGCAAGTGGAGATCCGAGACAACACTATTGATGTCTTGGAGAACCAACTTCACGATGTGCAGAGGGAACTCGAGGAAGCAAATGACCACTTGGACATGCACCACCTGGAGATGGAGGCCAATGAAGCCGGAAGCGAGGGAGAAGAGGCTCCCGAGGAGCTAGGACCAGCCCCTGGTGCCAATGGGACTACCTCCGCGATGCCCCCTTCACCCGTATCCAGTGTCGCTTCCACCGCTCAGGGTTAAGCAGTCGCTTTGACGTTTTTAGGTGGATAGAAACCTATGCGAGCTTAGTAGTATCACATTTTGGACTAGGCTTGTGGGTACTTTCCCCTGATTAATGTAACCCTGTGAACTTTTGAAATCTGTGGGATATTTGTCACCATGTTATCTTCATTTCGAACCCAATATTATGATTATGGCATTTTTTCTTCCATGTGAAATGAAATTTTGCCGTTCGAAATTGTGAGTTGGGATAACGATGGCGACAATCTCTGTTTTCAGATGGCAGCTAGGCAGCGTCGCGGGCAGAACGAGCAGGTTCCCCCGCCACCTCCTCCAGCTCCCACAGTGCAGGAGCTGATGGCCCAGCAGAATGAGATTCTGCGACAGCTCTTGCAGCGCCAGCCCCACCCCCAGCAGCATGGTGGAGGCCAGCCTCAGCGACCTCCGGCTATGGCAACATATCAGGAGTTTCTGAGCATGCAGCCGCCCTTGTTCGCCAAGGCAGAGGATCCGTTGGACGCCGACGTGTGGCTTCGCGTCGTCGAGTCCAAGTTTCCCCTCCTCACGGGAGACTGCCCTGATGCTACCAAGACCCGCTTCGCCGCGCAGCAGCTTCGCGGATCTGCTCGGACTTGGTGGGATCACTTCCGTGCTATGCTCCCTGATGATCGTGAGGTATCTTGGGAGGAATTCAAGACTGCCTTCAGAGGACACCACATTCCAGCTGGCATTCTTGATCGGAAGCTGAATGAATTTCTGGCCCTCAATCAAGGAACCCGCACGGTACTGCAGTATGCGCAAGCCTTCAACGACTTATGCCAGTATGCAGGGTATCATGCTGATTCTGATGAGAAGAAGAGGGATCGCTTCCGCAGGGGTCTCAATACCAAACTGCGGGAACGACTCAACACTGTCCGGGCTGATAGCTTCAATGAGTTGGTCAATATGGCCATCTCCCAGGAGGATTGCATTGTTGCTCACCGGGCAGAGAAGAAGAGAAAGGCACCAATGGCAGCACCATCTGCTCAGGCTCAGAGGTTCCGGATTGTTTCTCACAATCAGAGCAGGGGTTTCCAGCAGCAGGCAGGCAGATGGGTGATCAGGCCACCTCAGCAGCAGCAGCAGCCGGCACCCAACCGCTATCCAGCTCCCGCCCCAAGGAACAATCAGCCTCAGCAGCAGCAGTTCCGCCAGGGCAATGGGAACAAGTGTTTCACTTGTGGCAATGTGGGCCACTATGCCAAGAATTGTCCCAGGAACCAGCAGAGGCAGATGCCAGCACCGAATCAAGACAAGGGAAGAAAGCAGAAAGTGCAAGTCAGGCAAGGGAAGCTCAACTTCACTGCTCTTGAGGAAGTGCCAGAAGGAGCTCCTATCATGACTGGTATCTTTTCAGTTTATAATCAACCTGCTTTAATTCTATTTGATTCTAGTGCATCCCATAGTTTCATTAGCCAAAAGTTCAGTGCTAATTGCAAACTGCCATTCTCTCACTCAAAAGGGTCATTCATGATAGTCACACCTGGGGGTAAAATTGCAACTAATCAATTAAACCAAAGTGTGCCTATTCAACTGGGAAGCCACATTATCAAAACCACTCTTCTTGTGATGGGATTGGAAAATGTGGACATTATTCTAGGGGCAAATTGGATGACCTTGCACCAAGTTGTGCTTGATGTAGCCAGTCGTACCGTGGAAGTTAATTCTCCTTTCTGCGGGAATTTCACTTTGATTTTGCCTAGTCAGGGTTCTTCTCAGTCATGTGCTTTCTCTATGACGGAGTTACCCCTGAAGAAGATCCCAGTGGTCTGTGAGTATGCAGATGTCTTTCCTGATGAATTGCCAGGAATGCCACCGGACCGGGATATTGAATTCGCCATCGAGTTGCAACCGGGAACGGCCCCAATTTCCAAAAGGCCCTACCGAATGCCACCCGCTGAGTTGGCAGAGTTGAAGAAGCAATTGCAAGAGTTGCTGGATAAGGGTTTCATTCGCCCAAGCACTTCGCCTTGGGGATGTCCAGCACTGTTTGTGAAGAAGAAGGATGAAAGCTTGAGGCTGTGTATAGATTACCGCCCTCTTAATGCGGTAACTATCAAGAACAAGTATCCTTTGCCTCGTATTGATGTTCTCTTTGACCAGTTGGTCGGGGCCAAGGTATTCTCCAAGATAGACCTTCGCTCTGGCTACCATCAGATCAAAATACGAGCAAGTGATATTCCGAAGACGGCATTCTCCACCAGATATGGGCTATATGAATTCTTGGTGATGTCATTCGGGCTGACAAATGCACCAGCATATTTCATGTATCTGATGAATTCTGTTTTCATGCCGGAATTGGATAAGTTCGTGGTGGTTTTCATCGATGATATTCTGGTGTACTCGAAGAACGAAGAAGAACATGCCGGGCATTTGCATGTAGTACTTCAACGTCTGCGAGAGCACCACCTTTATGCCAAGTTATCCAAGTGTGGTTTTTGGCTAAAGGAAATCAAATTCTTGGGTCACACTATCTCTCAAGCTGGAATAGCTGTTGATCCTGATAAAGTGCAAGAGGTGATGAACTGGAAGCCACCAACAACTGTTCGCCAGATTCGGAGTTTTCTGGGATTAGCCGGTTATTACCGAAGATTTATTCCGGACTTCTCTCGAATTGCGAAGCCTATTACTGAGTTGCTGAAGAAAGAGGTCAAATTTGTGTGGAGTCAGAAGTGCGAAGATGCCTTCCATGCATTAAGGCAACATCTGACCACGGCACCAGTATTGGCGCAACCCGACAGCAGCAAACCTTTTGATGTATATTGTGATGCCTCGGGCACCGGGCTAGGTTGTGTCTTGATGCAAGACAACCGAGTCATTGCTTATGCTTCAAGAGCACTCAAGCCTCACGAGCAAAATTATCCCACTCATGACCTTGAGTTAGCAGCAGTGGTTCATGCATTGAAGATGTGGAGGCACTATCTAATGGGAACCCACTGCAACATCTTCACTGATCATAAGAGCCTTAAGTACATTTTTACTCAGGCTGATCTTAACATGAGGCAGAGAAGATGGCTAGAGCTGATCAAGGATTATGACCTGGAGGTACATTATCACCCAGGAAAAGCTAATGTGGTAGCTGATGCCTTGAGTCGGAAGTTGCAGTGCAACTGTGTTCTGATGGATTCTCGCATTAACACCTTGTGTGATGAGTTGAGCAAGATGCAAATTGAAGTGATTTCTTCTGGTTCTTTGTCTCATATTCCTGTTGAGCCAACTTTGCAAGACCAGATTATCGTGGCCCAGCTCAGTGACAAGGGAGTGCAGATTATCAAGAAGAATCTCCATCAGAAGGTTGAAAAGTATAATTGTTTCCGCCAGGATGAGAAGGGTGTGTTATGGTTCAAAAACAGATTGGTAATTCCTAAAGACCAGGATCTCAAGAGGAGAATTTTGGATGAAGCTCATCTCTCCAAATTCTCTATGCATCCGGGAAGCACCAAGATGTACCATGATTTGAAGCCTTTGTACTGGTGGACCAGAATGAAGAGGGAGATCGCCCAGTATGTATCAGAGTGTGACACCTGTCAGAGGGTAAAGGCAAGCCACTTGAAGTCGGCTGGAGCTTTGCAACCACTATCCGTACCTTTGTGGAAGTGGGACGACATCAGCATGGATTTCATTGTGGGTTTGCCCAACACCTCTCGTCATCATGATTCAATTTGGGTTATTGTGGACCGATTGACGAAAGTGGCACATTTTCTTCCTGTGCACACCACTGATAAGGCTCAGAAATATGCAGAATTGTATATCGACCGGATCGTGTGTTTGCACGGATTACCTCGGACCATTGTTTCTGACCAAGGAGCCCAATTTGTTGCCAGATTTTGGGAACAATTGCAAAAGTCTTTGGGAACCAAGCTAATCAGGAGTTCAGCTTACCACCCACAGACTGATGGTCAGACGGAAAGGGTAAACCAGATTTTGGAAGATATGCTGAGAGCTTGTGCGATCGATTGTGGCAAGAACTGGGATAAGCACCTCTCCTTGGCAGAGTTTGCTTATAACAATAGTTATCAATCCAGCCTAAAGATGGCACCTTTTGAAGCTCTCTATGGAAGAAGGTGCAGGACACCACTCAATTGGTCTCAGTCTGGTGAAAGAGAAGTTTTTGGACCTGACTTAGTGACTGAAGCCGAAAGGAAGGTCAAACTAATCAGGAAGAATCTAGAAGCTGCTCAGGCCAGACAAAAGAGCTATCATGATAGAAGAAGGAAACCTCTCCAGTTCGAGGTGGGAAGTTTTGTATACCTCAAGGTATCACCCACCAAGGGAATGCAGAGGTTTGGGATCAAAGGCAAGCTAGCCCCTCATTACATTGGACCTTATGAGATCATAGAAGCATGTGGACCCGTGGCATACAAGCTGAAGTTACCTTCAAAGATGTCTGCCATTCACAATGTTTTTCATGTATCTCAACTGAAGAAGTGTGTTCGATTGCCGACTGAGATCATAGCAGAGCCAGACTTGGAGATAGAGCCAGATCTCTCGTACCAAGAGTACCCCTCCAAGATTCTGGATTGCAAGGAAAGATCAACTCGGGCTAAATCGATCAAGATGTTCAAGGTCCAGTGGAGTAATCACTCAGAGGAGGAAGCTACTTGGGAAACCGAGGAATTCCTGAGATCCAACTTTCCCGATTGCCTACCTAAGGAAGCTGGTACGTAATCACCCCCAAACCCCTCCTCCTGCCTTTCGAATCTAATTTCCAAAAATATGATCTTAATTCAGAATGAAGTAACTATAAAGTAAAACTTAAAAGGACTTCCTTCTGAAGTTGCAAAGAGAATGCCATTCGAAGAGCAGTTTATCCTAATAATGGCAATCATCACCCTTTTCCTATCAGTCTCACCCTTCGCTTTACCCCGGGAGGACTCTGGCCCGAATCTCGGGACGAGATTCCTTTAAGGGGGGAAGGCTGTGACACCCCAGTGTCACTCAGGGTTTTTCTCAAAAAGCCAAACCAAGAGCCATCATTTTATGTGAACCAAAGTAAGCATGAGCATTAAATTAACTTAAGTAATACTGAAGTCACCAAGTATATACTTAAAAGTGTCATGATCAAAGCAGTTGAGTCCTTTAAAAGATAAGATTATGCAACCCTAGTTTAAAAATCCTAAATGAGCCCCATGAGCAAAATTCAAAAAATAAGAAAAAGGAAGTGAAAAGTTTAAAATTTTGAGTTGAGCCAATTATAAAAATTGAAGTATATTTAATGGGCAACAAGAAAGGTTGAGAAAGCTTAGCCAAAATAATTCAAATAAAACCCCAAATCAAGCTTTCCATGTGTGGACTTAATGAGAATTCTGAAATTCAGATTTCTGAAATTCAGACCTTGAGCCAAAGATCAGGGATGTTCACCTTGATCCCTAACTCAAATCCTAATGGCCCCATTGACAAAAATGTGCCTAACTAACCCCTCTGTCGTGTGCCAGAAGATGGCATTGGGACGCGAGCCCTAGACACGACTAAACCTTGGATTTGCCTCGGATTTGCGCAGGGAGACAGACCAGATTTCCTGGCTCCATATCTCTGCAACCAGTAGGCAAAATCCTATGACCTCCACACAAGAATGGTAGCTTGTAGGGAGGGGAAGAGGTTTTGTGCATTGACCAAGGCGAGAGCAGGCTCGGATGAGCGACTACACGCGCCAGAGCTTGGGCAGAACGCGCGCTCACACGTGTTCGACCCTGGTCGGCACGCCAGAGCTCGCCCAACCCGCGCGCGCGTGCTCCCCGGCGTTCGGTCAAGTCCGCCGCGCGCTCACGCCCTCGGCCGTGCCCGCCCGCGCCTATAAAGCCTCCCCAGGCGCGCCTCACTTCGCCCCGCACTCACCCTCTTCGGCCAGCCGCTTTCCTTAGCTCCGGCGAGCTTGATTTCCGCCCGCCATTGCCGCCCGAGCTTCGGCCACCGTGGCCAGCTCCCTCCAGCCACCCTCAAGTCAAGCCAGTGCTTCGGCCAGCTCCACCAGCAGCCCGTGAAGCTTGCCAAGCCCTCGGACCTAGCCGGACTTCACCGGAGGCCCGAGATCGACTTCACCGGACTTCGGTCTTCCGCCGCCGCGCGTGGACCGGGCTATCCAGTGAGTCTCCGCCCAATTCCTCTCGCTCATGTCTTCTCTGGCATCCCGTGGACCTCCCTGACCCATTTGATTGGACTATCTCGCCGTGACCAGGCCGGTCTCCTCGCCGCCGACGAGCATCCCCGCCTGCGCGCGTGGACCGACCGACTCCGGCCATCTCCGGCGACGTTCCGCACACCGTTGTGATCCCCAGGACCTCCCCTTCATCCTCGACCTCTTCACCGGACCAGTCTCGCCGCCGGTAAGCCCCTCCGCCCTTTTCCCCGCCGCGGCTACTGTTTACGTTAAACTAAGGACCTCAGGTTAGGAGATGAAGAACCCGAGGGGTTTTCTGTAATGTCAGAGACTCTGGTGAATAGTAGCCTAAGGACTGATTCGCGAGGAAAAACTTAGAAAACCGCCAGGGACCCCAGTGCAAAGTAGATTTTCATTTAAACCGATTCTGATATTCTTTTTAAATAACCAGGGAACTTGTAAAATTCAAAACTTGATGAATTCTTAATCAAAAAATGTCAAACCAATTTTGCTAGCCTCTGTATATTATAATCTATCATTTAAAAATAATAGACCCTATGCCTTCTGTTCAAAATTTTAGAGTTAAAATTAAAAAACAGAAACCCACTAAACCTTATTTAATCAAGGAAAATTAGTTTTTCTTCTGTGCTAGACTTAAGAAAATTTGTAGATGTTTATACCCTATTTAGACACTGTTTAAAAATAATAGGAACCCCAGCTTTAGAAATTATGATGTAGTTTCTCATTTTAAGATGTTTTGTCCAAAACTTAGAGAAAATCAGAAAGATATTAGAAATTAATGAACAGTGATTAATATTATTTTTCCTAGTTTACTTATGTAACAGAGAACTTAGGAAAAATACAGAGACCATTAATTTGAATCAAGGTTAAATTAAAATGATTTGTTTAGCCTAAATAAGACTGAAAATCAATTACTAAAGAGGCAAAACTATAACCAAAATGCTTAACCAAAATCCAGTGAACTTATAACCACCAGAGCCCCACTACAAAAATACAGAGCACCTCAGCCCAACTTTTTAAGTAAGGAGAATAAATACATGATGAAAATAAGGCATTTTCCCAATAATTCTTGAACAACCTCAAATATTGTGATAATGGGCAACCAAAAATTAGCTAAGTCCATGATGAGGTGAACTACCAGAGAAAAATGCAAACCCATGAAAAGGAGGCAAACTCTTACCAATTGCTAATGATTTAAGAGAAAAGCCATTTAATTCAGATAATGCATACCACCCCTTCCCTTAAGCAAAAAGATGCCAAACTTCAGAATGATTGCTCTTGCACAAAACAATAACTAAGAAAAATAAGAACTCTGTTGTTTGATATTTTTCAAATATAGTGGTAGTAGAAAGCACCTATTTGGCTAGAAACTTGAGAAAACCATAGAAAAATAATTAAAAGGTATTAATGACTAGAAATTTGTATCAAGTCATGTTATAACACCTAAAAGCCAGCAAAAATAAGTTCTGAAGAATTACCCACTGTTAAATAGTAGTTGTAGTTCAAAGCACCCCTTCTACCCTAGAGTTTAATAATTTTGTGCAGAGAAAACTATTCACCTTCTGATCCCCAAATTTTAAGACAGAGAAACACACACCAGTAGCAAGCCACTGTAATTTTTACAGAATTTTTAGAATTTTATAAAAGCAACTTGTAGTTCAAACCTACTCCAAACACTAAAAAGAATAAAGAAAAAGGAAAGAAGAAATAAACCCCACCTCAATCAGTCTAACTTAAGTACTTATCATTTGTCCCTAAGGACTTAAAAAGAATTCAGTGGAACCCCAAAAGTAAACCTACCATTTACCTTAGCTAAATTTGAACTAGTTTACCAAGTATACCACCCAAGGGTCTTGCATAAGTAAAGTTAACTTTGTTTAACTCAAGAAAGATCATACACCTTTTAAGTTGTGATTTCTAAAAGCACATATCATATCATGCATATATCTTACGCATTGCATTCATTAGATTGTAATCTAGCCGACGGAGAGTACGTGCTCATCCCCGAGCAAGGACCTGTCCAAGAGGAGGACCAGGAGCAGGCTTCCGAGGCTGCCATTGAGGATCTCCCCGCAGCCCCAGCAATTGAAGGCAAGCCCCGGTTTTATGCATGACCTATTAATTATGCTATTTTACTACACTTAATGCTTGTAGGTTTGTAATGTGCACTTAAGTGTAGGAGTTGCTTGAAACCTCTAGATGCATACGTAGGACTCCTTTTGAGATGAATACTAGTATGTTAGGCCGAGTAGCTGCTTACTAATCAGGATCTCGGTAGAAGTCGAGTGATTTTTCTAGCACTCGCGCGAGGTCAGGAATTGATTGTATTCCTCTTGATAATGGGACATATATTGGTCTATGGACTTGGATCCAGGGAGGATGCCTTGTCCATGAGACGGGAAAATGAATTAAGGATTAATGTGTGGATACCTGAGTCAAGCTTTTGAACGTACTAAACACATGCCGGGAAAAATGGTAACCGGTAAACCTAGTACCTGAGTGAAGCCGGGCGCGGACTTTATCCCTCATGCGACCTGAGACTGGTTCTCCCATGCTAGCTATGGTGGGTACAAGTGCGGTCACTGCACGGCGGCAGCCGGGGTCAGTGGAGCATTGTATGCCAAGGCGGTGAGGCCTGGACGCGAACGGGGAATCGATGGGGACGGTTGTCATGTGTAGGGTCAGAGTACCCTGACATGCCGTGTGTTTAGGTTTACCTTGCAAGGTTAAAACTCGATTCGAATCGTCTGCTTCTCGCAGCTAATGAGACTGCTTGATTCCTTGTACTGCATCGAGTAAGAAGTGAAATGTGGTTACATGAGATAACTTGTTGATTGAACTAATTGATTGTTACCATGTATGCTTAGAAGGAGCAAATCTAGCTAAGTTAATGATGGTAAAATTTGGAAAAGCTAAAAACTGTTTTTAGTAACAGCTAGTGCTTTTGGCAAACCAAACCCCCTCAGCCAAACAGCTGCATAGTCTAGAGGTAGAGGAGTAGACTCCTCACACCGGGTAAGTCTAGCTGAGTATTAGTATACTCAGCCTTGCTTGTGGCACCATTTTTGCAGGTACCATGCAGGATTTGATTGATGGTGTGACTTGGCCTACCACCCTGCCACCGGGTTGGACGGTCGAGTGGGACGTTGCTCCGGCAGGAGAGGAGCATGAGGAGTAGTGGGCTAGGCCTTGCCCATTTCCTCATTACCGACGACATCGATTATCCGCTGCACTTTACTTAATGAACTTTATTTGCTACTCTAAAACTCCGATTTATGTAATAATTCAGTACTTAATTTGAGGATTCCTGTTTTATTGTATTTCTTCTGTGACTCACCTTCGAGTGAGATTGTGGAATTTGATCCTGGTTAAGTGGCTCTATCAGACTAGATCTGAAGGACTGACGGGTTATTCCGATTTAAGTGTGTCACGGCCCTTGAGGCATGACTTAGGCACTTAAGCTGGAATAATTCGGTGGTTCTGCCACACCCGGGCGATGCCTGATTCTGCCGGAGCAGTTTGTTCGGAACATGTGTGTGTCTTTCGTGGCCGCCAAGGCCTAAACACTTTGTCGTCGTGTTATAAAGCTGCATTTCTTTTCCTCTTGTTTCGAGTATCCGGACTCGTTCGTCAGTAGCAGAATTGCTTATCCGAGTAAGAGTTATTTTTCGCGGAAGGTGACGAGTGAGGTATCCATATCCCAGAGGCGTAGGAGTCCCTCGGCTCAGTTAGCCTTGCTGCTTACACGCGCTCTTATTCGTTTTGTAGGGTTCTGTTACCGATATAGTCGAGAAACACGAAAGTCGTTTTGGTGGAAAACTTTTCCGAGGAAAATTTTGACGTGTAGGGGGGGACGTGCAGGGGGTTCCCCCTTCTAGCCCCCGAGGGAGGGTCGGGCTTTGCTGAGGCAAGGCCGACCCTCCCTTGATGGTCAGACTTTGTGTACGTAAACGAGGTACGTGAACAACTTAAAACATCTTAAGGGTAGAAGTGACGTAGCTGTTGGATGTTCCAAGCGTTGCTATAGACCTCGCCTTGGTCGTTGGCCAGCTTGTATGTTCCGGGCTTCAAGATCTTGGCGATGATGAAGGGCCCTTCCGAGGGAGGAGTGAGCTTGTGGCGCCCTCGGGCGTCCTGTCGCAGGCGAAGCACCAAGTCCCCCACTTGGAAGCCTCGGGCCCGAACGCTTCGGGCATGGTAGCGCCACAGCGACTGCTGGCATCGTGTCGAATGTAGTAAGGCGACGTCCCGAGCCCCCTCGAGTTGGTCCAGCGTGTCTTCTTGGCTGGTCTGGTTGCTTCGGTCGTCGTACACCTTGGTCCTCGGGGAGCCATATTCTAAGTCCGTGGGGAGGACGACCTCGGCCCCATAGACAAGAAAGAACGGCGTAAAACTCGTGGCACGGCTCGGCGTCGTCCTTAAACTCCAGACTACCAAGGGTAGCTCTTTCATCCACCTCTTGCCGAACTTGTTGAGGTCGTTGTAGATCCTTGGTTTGAGCCCCTGCAGAATCATACCGTTGGCACGCTCCACCTGCCCATTCGTCATGGGATGAGCTACGGCGGCCCAGTCCACACGGATGTGGTGGTCGTCGCAGAAGTCCAGGAACTTTTTTCCGATGAACTGCGTGCCATTGTCGGTGACGATTGAATTTGGGACCCCGAACCAATGAATAATGTTGGTGAAGAATGCGACCACCTACTCGGACCTGATGTTGTTTAGGGGTCGGACCTCGATCCACTTGGAGAATTTGTCGATAGCGACTAGCAGGTGCGTGAAGCCCCCGGGTGCCTTCTGCAAGGGTTCGACGAGGTCCAGACCCCACACAGCAAATGGCCAGATGATGGGTATCGTCTGCAAGGCCTGAGCGGGCAGATGCATATGCTTTGCGTAGAATTGACACCCCCGGCAGGAGCATACAATCCTAGTGGCGTCGGCCACCGCGGTTGGCCAGTAGAAACCTTGTCGAAAGGCATTCCCCATGAGGGCTCGAGGCGCTGCATGGTGGCCGCAAGCCCCCGAGTGTATTTCTTGCAATAGCTCTTGTCCTTGGGCGATGGATATGCATCGTTGAAGGATGCCCGAGGGGCTGCGGTGGTAGAGCTCTTTTTCATCACCCAGCAGGACAAATGACTTGGCGCGCCGAGCCAGCCGCCGAGCTTTGGTCTTGTCGATGGGAAGCTCTCCTCGGAGGAGATATTCCAGGTATGGGGCCTGTCAGTTCGGATCTGGCGTGACCCCATTCTGTTCCTCTTCGATGGGCAAGGCCTCTTCCTCGACGGCCGAGGGTGCCTCGGGTGCGGCCGAGAGTACCTCGGGCTCGGCCGAGGGTGCCTCGGGCTGGGCCGAGGCTTCCTCAGGCTTGGGCGCGTCGTTGATCTTGACGGATGGTTGATGCAGGTCTCTGGAGAAGACGTCGGGGGGAACTGTCGTTCGCCCCGAGGCTATTTTCGCTAGCTCGTCTGCAGTCTCGTTGTACCGTCGGGCGATGTGGTTGAGCTCCAGCCCATAGAACTTGTTCTCCAGGCGCCAGACTTCGTTGCAGTAGGCTTCCATCCTCCGATCACGGTAGTGGGAGTTTTTCATGACTTGGTCAATGACAAGCTGCGAGTCGCCTCGAGCGTCGAGGAGTCGGACCCCTAGCTTGATGGTGATGCGTAGCCCGTTAACCAGCGCTTCGTACTCGGCCACATTGTTTGACGCCGGAAAATGGAGGCGAATGACGTAGCAGAGATGCTTCCCGAGGGGTGAAATAAAGAGCAGGCCAGCGCCCGCTCCTGTTTTCATGAGTGACCCATTGAAGTACATGGTCCAGAGCTCGGGCTGGATTGGAGTTGTCGGTAACTGGGTGTTAGTCCACTCAGCCAGGAAGTCTGCCAAGACCTGGGATTTTATGGCCTTCTGAGGAGCGAATGATAGCGTCTCGCCCATAAGCTCCACCGCCCACTTTGCTATCCTACCTGAGGCCTCGCGGCACTGGATGATCTCCCCTAGGGGGGAGGATGACACCACAGTTACTGGATGAGACTCGAAGTAGTGTCGCAACTTTCGTCGTGTCAGGACCACTGCGTAGAGCAGCTTCTGGATCTGTGGGTAGCGAGCTTTGGTCTTGGAAAGTACTTCACTGATGAAGTAGACCGATCTCTGGACGGGCAGTGCATGCCCTTCTTCTCGTTTCTCGACTACGATCGCGGCGCTGACCACCTGAGTAGTCGCGGCTACGTAGATCAAGAGGACTTCTCCTGCGGCGGGGGCACCAGGATGGGTGTTTTCGTAAGGAGTGCCTTAAGGTTTTCGAGAGCTTCCTCGGCCTCGGGGGTCCAAGTGAAGCACTCGGCCTTCCTTAAGAGGCGATATAGAGGCAAGCCTTTCTCATCGAGGCGTGAGATGAAGCGGCTTAGAGCCGCAAGGCATCCCATGACCCTCTGTACTCCTTTCAAATCCTTGATGGGTCCCATGCTGGTGATGGCCGCGATTTTCTCCGGGTTGGCCTCGATGCCCCGCTCGGAGACGATGAACCCAAGGAGCATGCCTCGGGGGACTCCGAAGACACACTTCTTAGGATTGAGTTTCATGCCTTTCGCTCTCAGACACTTGAATGTCGTTTCAAGGTTAGAGAGGAGGTCGGAGGCTCTCTTTGTCTTGACAACGATGTCGTCGATGTAAGCCTCGACTGTTCTGCCGATGTGTCCTCCAAACACGTGGTTCATGCACCTCTGGTAAGTGGCGCCTGCATTCCTCAACCTGAATGGCATTGTGGTGTAACAGTACATGCCAAAAGGTGTGATGAAAGAAGTCGCGAGCTGATCGGACTCTTTCATCTTGATTTGGTGATAGCCTAAGTAGGCATCGAGGAAAGACAGGGTTTCGCACCCAGCTGTGGAGTCCACGATTTGATCGATGCGAGGTAGAGGGTAGGGAACTTTCGGACATGCTTTGTTTAGACCAGTGTAGTCTACACACATCCTCCATTTCCCATCCTTCTTCCTTACGAGAACAGGGTTAGCTAACCATTCGGGATGGAATACCTCTTTGATGAACCCTGCCGCGAGTAGCTTGTGGATCTCCTTGCCTATGGCCCTGCGCTTTTCTTCGTCGAAACGGCGCAAGGTTTGCTTCATGGGTTGGGCTCCAGCTCTGATATCTAGTGAGTGCTCGGCGACATCCCTCGGTATGCCGGGCATGTCCGAGGGACTCCACGCAAAGATTTCGGCGTTTGCGCGGAGAAAGTCGACGAGCACTGCTTCCTATTTGGGGTCGAGCTCGGAGCTGATCCGAACTTGCTTGCTAGCGTCGTTGCTGGGGTCGAGAGAGACGGACTTGACCGCCTCAACTGGTTCGAAGTTGCCGGCGTGCCGCTTCGCGTCGGGCGCCTCCTTGGAGAGGCGTCCAAGGTTGGCGATGAGGGCCTCGGACTCGGCGAGAGCCTCGGCATACTCCACGCACTCCACGTCGCATTCGTATGCGTGGCGTACGTGGACCCGACAGTGATGATCCCATTCGGGTTCGACATCTTGAGCTTGAGGTAGGTGTAGTTGGGGTCGGCCATGAACTTGGCGTAGCATGGTCTTCCCAACACTGCATGGTAGGTTCTTTGGAACCCGACGACCTCAAAGGTGAGAGCTTCCTTTCAGAAGTTTGAGGGAGTTCCGAAGCAGACGGGTAAGTTGATCCGTCCGAGGGGTTGGATTCGCTTTCCGGGCGCGATCCCGTGGAAGGGTGCCGCACTGGCCCGGACTTCGGATCGACCAACCCCTAAGAGTTCCAAGGTCTCGGCGTAGATGATGTTAAGGCTGATGCCTCCGTCCATGTGGACCTTGGAGAGCCTAACGTTGCCGATGATCGGATCGACGACGAGCGGGTACCTTCCTGGGCTTGGCACGAAGTTGGGGTGGTCGCCTTGGTCGAAGGTGATAGGCTTGTCGGACCAATCTAGGTAGACTGGCGCCGCCACCTTCACCAAGCAGACTTCCCGGCGTTCCTGCTTGCGGTGTCGAGCCGAGGCATTCACCGCCTGCCCGCCGTAGATCATGAAGCAGTTATGGACTTCCGGGAATCCCTCTTCCTTGCCGCCCTCCTTCTTGTCGTTGTCATGGCCCCTGCCATCCTCCGTCGGGGGCCCAGTCTTATGGAAGTGGTGTCGGAGCATGATACATTCTTCGAGGGTGTGCTTGACGGGCCACTGGTGATAGGGGCACGACTCTTTGAGCATCTTGTTGAACGTGCCGGCCCCTCCAGGTGGTTTCCGAGGGTTCCTGTGCTCGGCCGCAGCGACGAGATTCGCGTCTGCGGCGTCGCGCTTCGCTCGCGACTTGTTTTTGGCCTTCTTCTTTGTGCCCCGCTGGGCGGACGCCTCAGGGGCGTCTGTCTTTGGCTCCCCCTGAAGCTGCTTTTCCTTTAGAAAGATGGCTTCGACCGCCTCTTGACCCGAGGCGAACTTGGTGGCGACGTCCATCAGTTCGCTCGCGCGGGTGGGAGTCTTGCGCCCTAGTTTGCTCACCAGGTCCCGGCAAGTGGTGCCGGCAAGACTTCTTGTATTGTCTCCCTGACAGCAAGGAGATTTCTGTCTGTCGGGAGATGAGCAAGAGCTTCGGATTCCCAACATTAGAAGACGGGCTCTCGGTGTTGTCAAAGGACGAGCTGGCCGACAACTTAGCGTACAATAGTTTAAAGGTGAAAAAATGAGATCTTTATATTATTCCTTGAAACCAAAATTTTTCATTTGCTTAAACTTATTAACGCATTTTTTGCAGGGCCTTATACTTAGCAATGCCCTCAGGGCACAAAAAGATGCCGAAGACGAAGGGTGTACCATAGCCTTGAGCAACCTTCGTTCCGAGGTAATTGAACTAAGGAACGAAGGTCTCGAAAAAGATAAAATATTACATTCGTTGGTGAATAAAATAAAAGAAGACGAAGCTGCTTACAAAGCTCAAGCTGAGGCTCAGAAGCGCGAACTTGAGGATCTTCGGAAACAGCTAGCCAGAGCTAAAGAAGAATGCACAGTTGAAGAAGCAAAACGAGAAATTAGTGAACAATGGGCAAATCATTTAGAAAAAACGTTGAAGAGCTTCGTGCATTCAAGAAAAGGTGTTATGAAAAATCTATAGAATGTGTTAAGAAAATAAGAACCAGCTTCGCCAGCGTTGGCGCGTTCTCAAGCAAAGAAAATTTCATAAGGGGCGACCCCGAAGGCCCAATTGGATGGATCAGCCATGAAGCTGAAGCTTTTGAAGAAGTCTTGAATAGCCGCAGAGACATATGTGCCTTCTCGGGTGCTAGGGGGATTGCAACTGTTTTGGAGAAAAAAGGTTGCGATCACGTGAAATCCTTGGCACAGACCGAAACCGATTTATCTTCTAAAGACATAAAAGACCCTTCGGCCGAGGCAAGTTTGGTTGGTGGAAAATTTTTCACCGACATCTAGGAAATTGGTGGCCGAGAGATGGCTCAAGAAATTATACGAAGAAGCGAAAAAGGTATTAATGACGCTAGAAAAGTAGCAGAGGCCGCTGAGAAAAGTGCGGATCTCGAAGGGCGAATAGATATTAACTACTAGTTTTTGGGTTTTTGTTGTAACTTTTTGATTTCGAACTTGTCTACACTTTGTAACATAGCCGCGCCTTCTCCTCCCTCAGAGCCCGCCGAGCCATTAGCGGACCCCATCGTAAAGGGGGACGACGAGATTTGAAAAATGGCCGAAGCTATCATGGACAAAGTTGTTGATCAACTACTAAACGAAGCTGCAGAAGTAGTTCTAAGGGAAGCTTAGATGTTATTGTAAAAACATTTGGAATATAATATTTGTTGAACAATATGTGTAATATTTTGTAATTTTGAATGTAATATATAAGCTATTTATGGTTCAATTCTTTACGATGCATGAAACTTTACATACATACCGTTTTTGAGCCTTCGGCGAAAAAACACCTTCCTTTCTTTTCATGCTTCGTAAATAATATCCGTATTTTCATAAAAAACATCCAATCTTCGTAAAATCAGTAACCAATAAATCTTTTCATTTCAGAGTTTGACGAAGGTATGCTTCTTCAATAATTATTTTTGTGCCTTGGCACTGTTTCTTTGAAACAATCTCTGAATATCGACATTGAACCCCCTTCTTGCGTTATTGATGCAATATGATGTATGATGTTATGCTTATGAAAATGATGTGATGATGTGATGTTATGCAAAATGATATTTACCGAAGATCGACATTGATTTTTCACTGTAAGCCTCCCTTAGGAGCTTCTTCGCCTTTTACTTCAGCGGAATCAGCGTTTATTTTTCGCTGTAAGCCTCCCTTAGGAGCTTCTCCGCCTTTTACTTCAGCGGAATCAGCGTTTTTTTTTCGCTGTAAGCCTCCCTTAGGAGCTTCTTCGCCTTTTACTTCAGCGGAATCAGCGTTTATTTTTCGCTGTAAGCCTCCCTTAGGAGCTTCTTCGCCTTTTACTTCAGCGGAATCAGCGTTTATTTTTCGTTGTAAGCTCTGCATTCCCTTCGGAACGACTTTTGAGAAGAAAACTTACGCTGCGCTCCCTTAGGAACGACTTTTTGTTATTTCGGAGGTTCTCCCTGTAACCATAAGTTCTTTTGCTTCGGCAACTTTTTGGACTCCGTTATTCTGTGGAGAAAGTATATTTGTACTATGGCAAAGGCGAAGCTAGTACAAGAAATTAAAAACAACAAAAAACACTTAGGCTTTCAATAATTGTTCCTTATTAAAAAGAAAATGATACTGAATGCAAAAACTGCTGCCGAGGTAGGATATTTGTTAGTAAATGTGCTTCGATTCTGGCACAGTACTTGTCGGGGACCATAATTAGGGGTACCCTCAAGACGCCTAATTCTCAGCTGGTAACCCCCATCAGCATAAAGCTGCAGAGGCCTGATGGGTGCGGTTAAGTCAGGGATCAGTCCATACGAGCGACTCGATCACGCCTCGCCCGAGCCTAGCCTCGGGCAAGGGCAGCCGACCCCGAGGGGTTTCCGTCTCGCCCGAGGCCCCCTTTTAACGGCGAACACATCTCCGGCTCGCCCGAGGCCTTGCCTTCGCTAAGAAGCAACCCTGACTAAATCGCCGCGCCGACCGACCGAGTCGCGGGAGCATTTAACGCGAAGGTAGCCTGACACCTTTATCCTGACGCGCGCCCCCGGCAGAGCCGAAGTGACCGCCGTCACTTCGCCGCTCCACTGACCGGTCTGACAGAAGGACAGCGCCGCCTGCGCCATTCCGACTGCAGTGCCACTTGACAGAGTGAGACTGATAGGCAGTCAGGCCTTGCCAAAGGCACCATAGGAAGCTCCGCCCGACCCAGGGCTCAGACTCGGGCTAGGCCCCGGAAGACGGCGAACTCCGCTCCGCCCGACCCAGGGCTCGGACTCGGGCTAGGCCCCGGAAGACGGCTGTCGGGGACCATAATTAGGGGTACCCTCAAGACGCCTAATTCTCAGCTGGTAACCCCCATCAGCATAAAGCTGTAGAGGCCTGATGGGTTTGATTAAGTCAGGGATCAGTCCATACGAGCGACTCGATCACGCCACGCCCGAGCCTAGCCTCGGGCAAGGGCAGCCGACCCTGAGGTGTTTCCGTCTCGCCCGAGGCCCCCTTTTTTACGGCAGACGCATCTCCGGCTCGCCCGAGGCCTTGCCTTCGTTAAGAAGCAACCCTGACTAAATCACCGCGCCGACCGACCAAGTCACTGGGGCATTTGACGCAAAGAGTGAGACTGACGGGCGGCCAGGCTTGGCCAAAAGCGCCATAGGAAGCTCCGCCCGACCCAGGGCTCGGGCTCGGGCTAAGGCCCCGGAAGACGACGAACTCCGCTCCGCCCGACCCAGGGCTCGGACTCGGGCTAAGGCCCCGGAAGACGGCGAACTCCGCTCCACCCGACCCAGGGCTCGGACTCGGGCTAAGGCCCCGGAAGACGGCGAACTCCGCTCCGCCCGACCCAGGGCTTGGACTCGGGCTAAGGCCCCGGAAGACGGCGAACTCCGCTCCGCCCGACCCAGGGCTCGGACTCGGGCTAAGGCCCCGGAAGACGACGAACTCCGCTTCGCCCGACCCAGGGCTCGGACTCCGCCCTGGCCTCTGCCGAACGACCTCCGCCTCGCCCGACCCAGGAGCTCGGGCTCGGCCTCGGCCATGCAGGACAGACTCGACCTCGGCTTCGGAGGAGCCTCCACGTCGTCCGACCCAGGGCACGAGTCCGCCACGTCGACAGGAAGCGCCATCATCACCCTACCCCGAGCCGACTCGGGCCGCAGAAAACAGGACCGACGTCCCATCTGGCTAGCTCCGCCAAATAGGCAATGATGGCGCCCCGCTGGACCCATGACGACGGCGGTTCTCAGCTCCCTTACGGAAGCAGGGGGACGTCAGCAAGGGCCCAACCACTCCGACAGCTGTCCCCCCGCCAGGCTCCATTGCTTCTCCGACGGCCACGACACCACACCAGCTGGGTGCCAAGATCTCTCCGGCTGCCACCTTGGCATGTACTTAGGGCACTAGCTCTCCCCCGCTAGACACGTAGCACCTTGCTACACCCCCATTTGTACACCTGGATCCTCTCCTTACGCCTATAAAAGGAAGGACCAGGGCCTTCTTAGAGGAGGTTGGCCTCGCGGGAACGAGGGCAGGGGCAGGCGCTCTCTTGGGGCCGCTCGCTCCCCTCACCCGCGCGGACGCTTGTAACCCCCTACTGCAAGCGCACCCGACCTGGGCGCGGGACGAACACGAAGGCCGCGGGATCTCCGCCTCCCTCACGACTCGGCTCCGGCCACCTCGCTCTTCCCCCCTTCGCGCTCGCCCACGCGCTCGACCCATCTGGGCTGGGGCACGTGGCACACTCACTCGTCGGCCTAGGGACCCCCCGGTCTCGAAACGCCGATAGTTGGCGCGCCAGGTAGGGGCCTGCTGCGTGTTGACGAGCAGTTTCCCGTCAAGCTCCAGATGGGCAGTCTCCAATGACCTCTTCAACCCGAGACGGTGCTCCGTTTCGGGAGCCTCGAGTTCATGTCTTTCGACGGCAGCTACGACATGATACTCCTTCCACCGCCGCGCGACAGCGACAATGGTGGCAGACAGCCCGCCCGCCGACGGCGGAATCGACGACGTCTTTCCCGCGTGGGGGAAGGACAACTTTCGAGCTCGCCCCATCCTCTCCCTCGCCATCGGAGGAGGAGGCGGGGCAACCAGGGCCGAGCGGGAGGCTGCGCTCAGTCGGCTGTCGAGCAAATCGACATCCCCAGCGCCCCAACGGAGGACGCGTCGGGCATCACCCTCGCGTTTGAGGCGAAGGCGAGCGCCGTCCCCCCGCGACACGCCGACCCCGAGCAAGTGGACGACGCCAGCGCGCTCACGGAGGGCCTGCAGGACGTCGCCCTCGCACCCAGGACGACGGCGCGATCAGCCCCCGATGTGACTTCGTCGCTCCTCGTCGACCAAAAGGTACCGGCTGATTCCCATCCTTTGTCATTTCAACTCGACCTCAACCCGCCTAGTGACCTCGCTCTGGCGGGCGCTCACGTTGAGGCGAGTGCAACCCCTTTCGGGTTTCGTGTGCGGTCGCCTTGGGACCGATTGACGGGCGTCTCGACCTACGGACCCTCTAGGTCCGAGGAAGATGACGACCCCAGCATCTGCTGGGATTTCTCTGGATCTGGCAACCCGAGTGCCATGCGGGACTTCATGACCGCATGCAACTACTGCCTCTCCGACTGTTCCGACGGCAGCCGCAGCCTTGACGACAAGGACTGCGGCCCGAGCCGCGAATGTTTCCACGTCGAGCTAGGGGATCCCTCCGGAGGCAGCTGTCTCGGCATGCCGGAGGATGGTGATCCCCCTAGGCCAGCGCCTCGCGCCGACATCCCGCGGGAGCTAGCTGTGGTCCCCGTTCCGGCGGGGGGTCACGACCCACAGCTCGAGCAAGTCCGCGGGGCGCGGGCCGGGCTCGATGAGGGAGCAGGAGCGCTCGAGGCAATCCGCCGGGACGTCGGGCAGGTATGGGCGGGCCAGCCCCCGGCCGGAGAAATACGTCACCTGCCCCAGGGTCTCCAGCACCGCATCGCCAACGATGCCAGGGACAGACCGCCACCCGCATCCGGCGGAACCGGTCAGGACCTGGCCGCCGCAGCGATGCTCCTCCGCGCGATGCCGGAGTCATCAACCACCGAGGGTCGGCGAATCCAGGGAGAGCTCAAGCATCTCCTGGAAGGCGCTGCGGCCCGGCGGGCCGAGAGCTCTGCCTCCCGAAGGCAGGGGTACCCCTCGGAGCCTCGTGCCGCGACTTCCCGACCCATGCGGGAAGCCTCGGTCTACACCGGGCGCACGCGCAACACCGCGCCTGCGGCCCCGGGCCACCTCGGCGACGAGCACCCTCATCGCGACCGTCGGGCCCGCCTCGACGAAAGGGTGCGCCGAGGTTATCACCCCAGGCGTGGGGGACGCTACGACAGCGGGGAGGATCGGAGTCCCTCGCCCGAACCACCCGGTCCGCAGGTCTTCAGCCGGGCCATTCGGTGGGCGCCGTTTCCGACCCGATTCCGACCCCCGACTACTATCACAAAGTACTCGGGGGAAACGAGACCGGAATTGTGGCTCGCGGACTACCGCTTGGCCTGTCAGCTGGGTGGAACGGACGACGACAACCTCATCATCCGCAACCTCCCCCTGTTCCTCTCCGACACTGCTCGCGCTTGGTTGGAGCACCTGCCTCCGGGGCAGATTTCCAACTGGGAGGATCTGGTCCAAGCTTTCGCCGGCAACTTCCAGGGCACGTACGTGCGCCCCGGGAATTCCTGGGACCTCCGAAGCTGCCGGCAACAGCCGGGAGAGTCTCTTCGGGACTACATCCGGCGATTCTCGAAGCAGCGCACCGAGCTGCCCAACTTCACCGACTCCGATGTCATCGGTGCGTTCCTTGCCGGCACCACCTGCCGTGACCTGGTGAGCAAGTTGGGTCGCAAGACCCCCACCAGGGCGAGCGAGCTGATGGACATCGCCACCAAGTTCGCCTCTGGTCAGGAGGCGGTCGAGGCCATCTTCCGAAAGGACAAGCAGCCCCAGGGCCGCCTGTCGGAGGATGCTCCCGAGGCGTCTACTCCGCTCGGCGCCAAGAAGAAAGGCAGGAGGAAGTCGCAAGCGAAACGCGACGCCGCCAGCACGGACCTTGTCGCCGCCGCCGAATACAAGAACCCTCGGAAGCCCCCCGGAGGCGCCAACCTCTTCGACAAGGCACTCAAAGAGACGTGCCCCTACCATCAGGGGCCCGTCAAGCACACCCTCGAGGAGTGCGTCATGCTTCGGCGCCACTTCCACCGGGCCGGGCCACCCGCAGAGGGTGGCAGGGCCCGCGACGACGACAAAAAGGAAGATCACCAAGCAGGAGAGTTCCCCGAGGTCCACGACTGCTTCATGATCTACGGAGGGCATGCGGCGAATGCCTCGGCTCGGCATCGTAAGCAAGAGCGTCGGGAGGTCTGCTCGGTGAAGGTGGCGGCGCCAGTCTACCTAGACTGGTCCGACAAGCCCATCACCTTCGACCAGGATGACCACCCCGACCACGTGCCGAGCCCGGGGAAGTACCCGCTCGTCGTCGATCCCGTCATCGGCGACGTCAGGCTCACCAAGGTCCTGATGGATGGGGGCAGCTGCCTCAATATCATCTACGCCGAGACCCTCAGGCTCCTGCGCGTCGATCTGTCATCCGTCCGAGCAGGCGCTGCGCCCTTCCACGGGATCATTCCTGGGAAGCGCGTCCAGCCCCTCGGACAGCTCGACCTTCCTGTCTGCTTCGGAACACCCTCCAACTTCCGAAGGGAGACTTTGACATTCGAGGTGGTCGGGTTCCGAGGAACCTACCACGCAGTGTTGGGAAGGCCGTGCTACGCGAAGTTCATGGCCATCCCCAACTACACCTACCTGAAGCTCAAGATGCCGGGCCCCAATGGGGTCATCACCGTCGGTCCCACGTACAAACACGCGTTCGAATGCGATGTGGAGTGCGTGGAGTATGCTGAGGCCCTCGCCGAGTCCGAGGCCCTCATCGCCGACCTGGAAAACCTCTCCCGGGAGGTGCCGGACGTGAAGCGACATGCCGGCAACTTCGAGCCAGCGGAGACGGTTAAGGCCGTCCCTCTCGACCCCAGTGGCGACACCTCCAAGCAGATCCGGGTCGGTTCCGGGCTCGACCCCAAATAGGAAGCAGTGCTCGTCGACTTTCTCCGCGCAAACACCGACGTCTTTGCGTGGAGTCCCTCGGACATGCCCGGCATACCGAGGGATGTCGCTGAGCACTCGCTAGATATTCGGGCCGGAGCCCGACCGGTCAGACAGCCTCTGCGCCGATTCGACGAGGAAAGGCGCAGGGTGATAGGCGAGGAGATCCACAAGCTGATGGCAGCAGGGTTCATCAAAGAGGTATTCCATCCCGAATGGCTTGCCAACCCTGTACTTGTGAGGAAGAAAGGGGGGAAATGGTGGATGTGTGTAGACTACACTAGTCTCAACAAAGCATGTCCGAAGGTCCCCTACCCTCTACCTTGCATCGATCAAATCGTGGATTCCACTGCAGGGTGCGAAACCCTGTCTTTCCTCGATGCCTACTCAGGGTATCATCAAATCAAGATGAAAGAGTCCGACTAGCTCGCGACTTCTTTCATCACGCCCTTCGGCATGTACTGTTATATCACCATGCCGTTCGGTTTGAGGAACGCGGGTGCAACGTACCAGCGGTGCATGAACCATGTGTTCGGCGAACACATCGGTCGCACGGTCGAGGCCTACGTCGATGACATCGTAGTCAAGACAAGGAAAGCCTCCGACCTTCTCTCCGACCTTGAAGTGACATTCCGGTGTCTCAAGGCGAAGGGCGTCAAGCTCAATCCTGAGAAGTGCGTCTTCGGGGTGCCCCGAGGCATGCTCCTGGGATTCATCGTCTCCGAGCGGGGCATCAAAGCCAACCCGGAGAAGATCGCAGCCATCACAAGCATGGGGCCCATCAAGGACTTAAAAGGTGTACAGAGGGTCATGAGATGTCTCGCGGCCTTGAGCCGTTTCATCTCGCGCCTCGACGAAAGAGGCCTGCCCCTGTACCGTCTCTTAAGGAAGGCCGAGTGCTTCACTTGGACTCCCGAGGCCGAGAAAGCTCTCGGGAACCTGAAGGCGCTCCTCACCCAGGCGCCCGTCTTGGTACCCCCAGCTGATGGAGAAGCCCTCTTGGTCTACGTCGCCGCTACCACTCAGGTGGTCAGCGCCGCGATCGTGGTCGAAAGGCAGGAAGAGGGGCATGCTTTGCCCATTCAGAGGCCAGTTTACTTCGTCAGCGAGGTGCTGTTCGAGACCAAGATCCGCTACCCACAAGTCCAGAAGCTACTGTATGCAGTGATCCTGACGAGACGAAAGCTGCGACATTACTTCGAGTCTCATCTGGTGACTGTGGTGTCATCCTTCCCCCTGGGGGAGATCATCCAGTGCCGAGAAGCCTCGGGACGGATCGCAAAGTGGGCGGTGGAAATCATGGGCGAGACAATCTCGTTCGCCCCTCGGAAGGCCATCAAGTCCCAGGTACTGGCGGACTTCGTAGCCGAATGGGTCGACACCCAGTTGCCGACGGCTCCGATCCAACCGGAGCTCTGGACCATGTTTTTCGACGGGTCGCTGATGAAGACGGGAGCCGACGCGGGCCTGCTCTTCGTCTCGCCCCTCGGGAAACACCTGCGCTACGTGCTCCGCCTCCATTTCCCGGCGTCCAACAATGTGGCTGAGTACGAGGCTCTGATCAATGGATTGCGAATCGCCATCGAGCTAGGGGTCCGACGCCTCGATGCTCGCGGCGACTCGTAGCTCGTCATCGACCAAGTCATGAAGAACTCCCACTGCCGCGACCCGAAGATGGAGGCCTACTGTGATGAGGTTCGACGCCTGGAAGACAAGTTCTACGGGCTCGAGCTTAACCACATCGCCCGGCGCTACAACGAGACTGCGGACGAGCTGGCAAAGATAGCCTCGGGGCGAACAACGGTTCCCCCGGACGTCTTCTCCCGGGACCTGCACCAACCCTCCGTCAAGATCGGCGACGCGCCCGAGCCCGAGACGCCCTCGGCCCCGTCCGAGGGGACCTCGGCCCAGCCCGAGCCATCCTCGGTTCAGCCCGAGGAACCCTCGGCCCCCGAGGGCGAAGCACTACGCATCGAGGAGGAGCGGAGCGGGGTCATGCCAGATCAAGATTGGTAGACCCCGTACCTGCAATATCTCCGCCAAGGAGAACTGCCCCTCGACCGAGCCGAGGCTCGGTGGGTAGCGCGACGCGCCAAGTCGTTCGTCTTGCTGGGCGATGAGAAGGAGCTCTACCACCGTAGCCCCTCGGGCATCCTCCAGCGATGCATCTCCATCGCCGAAGGTCAGGAACTCCTGCAGGAAATACACTCGGGGGCTTGCGGCCATCATGCAGCGCCTCGAACCCTCGTCGGGAACGCTTTCCGGCAGGGCTTCTACTGGCCGACGGCGGTGGATGACGCCACTAGAATTGTCCGCGCCTGCGAAGGGTGCCAATTCTACGCGAAGCAGACCCACCTGCCCGCTCAGGCTCTGCAGACGATACCCATCACCTGGCCCTTCGCTGTGTGGGGTCTGGACCTCGTCGGCCCTCTGCAGAAGGCGCCCGGGGGCTACACGCACCTGCTGGTCGCCGTCGACAAATTCTCCAAGTGGATCGAGGTCCGACCCCTGAACAGCATCAGGTCCGAGCAGGCGGTGGCGTTCTTCACCAACATCATCCATCGCTTCGGGGTCCCGAACTCCATCATCACCGACAACGGCACCCAGTTCACCGGCAAAAAATTCTTGGATTTTTGCGAGGATCACAACATCCGGGTAGACTGGGCCGCCGTAGCTCATCCCATGTCGAATGGGCAAGTAGAACGTGCCAACGGCATGATTCTACAAGGGCTCAAGCCTCGGATTTACAATGATCTCAACAAGTTCGGCAAGCGATGGATGAAGGAACTCCCCTCGGTGGTCTAGAGCCTGAGGACGACGCCGAGCCGAGCCACGGGTTTCACGCCGTTCTTCCTGGTCTACGGGGCCAAGGCCGTCTTGCCCACGGACCTGGAATACGGCTCCCCGAGGACGAGAGCCTACGACGATCAAAGCAACCAAGCTAGCCGAGAAGACTCACTGGACCAGCTGGAAGAGGCTCGGGACAAGGCCTTACTACACTCGGCACGGTATCAGCAGTCCCTGCGACACTACCACGCCCGAGGGGTCCGACCCCGAGACCTCCAGGTAGGCGACCTGGTGCTTCGGCTGCGGCAAGACGCCCGAGGGAGGCACAAGCTCACGCCCCCCTGGGAGGGGCCGTTCGTCATCGCCAAAGTTCTGAAGCCCGGAACGTACAAGCTGGCCAACAGTCAAGGCGAGGTCTACGGCAACGCTTGGAACATCCAACAGCTACGTCGCTTCTACCCTTAAGATGTTTCCAAGTTGTTCATATACCTCGCACCCACGCAAAGTTTAGTCAACAAGGAAGGGTCGGCCTCGCCTCGGCAAAGCCCGACCCTCCCTCGGGGGCTAAAAGGGGGGAAACCCCCTCTACGTCAAAATTTTCCTCGAAAAAAAATCTCTTTTACCAGAATGTCTTTCGTGCTTTTTGACTACTTCGAAAAGTGGGTCCCGGAAACGACGGGGTACACGTAAGCAGTCAAGGCTGACCGAGCCGAGGGACTCCTACGCCTCCGGGATACGGATACCTCACTCATCACCTTCTGCGATAAGTAACTCACGTTCGGATAAAGCGGCTCCACGGATCGAACGAGTCTTTACGTTCGGAAGCCCTTCTGCCGAAGTGATCTTTCGGGCCTTCTCGACCAAGTCGGTGACGGGGCCTCATGGACGGGTGAAAGTATGCGTAAGCGGCAAGGCCGACCGAGCCGAGGGACTCCCACGCCTCCGGGATACGGATACCTCACTCATCACCTTCCGCGAGAAGCAACTCTCGCTCGCACTAACATCCCTGTTACCGACAAAAAGTCCAGATACTCGAAACAAGAGGAAGAGAGACGCAGCTTTAACATGCAACAAGGGTGTGTGTTCTGGCCTCGACGGCCGCACAAGGCCCATGCTACAAGACAATCTGATCCTGCAGGCTCGGGTCTTGACGCTGGAAGGGGGCGGCAACACCCTCGGCATCGACGGCACCTTCGGCGAGGCCCGACCTAGCCTCGAACGGCAACGCGGTCCGAGGGTCTCCGCTCCGAAGGACGACGTCATCACCACGCCCGGGCGATCGCTGTCAGGGACTTCTCCGGGAATCCGGCCCGAGCGGGCGGCTCGGCCGGCCATCTCCGGGGCCTCGGCCAACCACCTTCCGAGGGCACCAGCCCGGTCCGGAGCCTCGGCTGACCAACTCCGGCGTCGATCCTGCCAACGGACAACTCGGCTAGGCTCCGGCCAACCAGGTTTCATTTTCGAGCCAACTCCGCTTCTGCTCATGCTGATATCGCTACCCCTGGCCTCGGCTCGTCGAAGAGCGGCCGAGGGGTCTCTTTAACTAAGCTAGAGGAGCCTCGGACAACAGGGCCGACCGAGCCGAGGGACTCCTACGCCTCCGGGATACGGATACCTCACTCGTCGCCTTGACACGGGGCGACTCATGCTTGGTGAAGCGGTTCAGACAATCAGTAGACGAGTCTTAGTGCTCGGAAATAAGGAAAAAATACGGCTCTGTGCCGACGTCACATATATGTTCAGGCCCCGAAAGCCGAAATGAACAAAAAACCCGGCACTCGAAGTGCCATTACAAACGGAACTCTGGTTCCCCCTCTGCAGGTACGAACAACCCCACTCGATAGGGGTGGGCCTGCGGGGCAACAGAAGACCGACGAACGGCATGTCGCCGCTCGCCCCGACAGCGGCGACGATGAAGACTTCTGCCCCGGGGGGCCGAACAGCAGCAATGATGGCCTCAGGGCAGATGCTGCTGCTAGGAGGCCCCCGCCCTTGCCCAAACTCGAGAGGCAAGGACGGGCAGAAGGCCGTAGAGTTGGAGGTCGGTCCATGGCCAACCTTGGCTGTCGCGCCGGCGGAAGAACCTCTTCCAGCTGCCGTGGCGGGAGGCGGCACTGGGAGCGGTTCCGAAACTGCTCGGCTCAGAGAGCCGGGCACGATGCAGCTGTTAGCGCCACGGACGACTCCCGCCCTTCCCCCCGATCACTGAGGGAAGGAGCGGGCCACCGCCCGCGCAGGGGCCGACCCCAACTCGGCACACTCCCCTCCTCAGCCCTGGTGATGAAAATCCTTGAGGCTGAGGGAGGGGCAGAGGCCGCAGCCCGGCTCGCTTTCCCCCACCATCAAGCCGGAGGTCACCCTCTTGGGTGACCGCCGGTGGAGGGGTGCAGCCGGGCTGCATGATGAAAATCCTTGAAGCCGAACGATGGCTGAAAGGTACCCACTCCCATGGAGTAGTGTCCTCCGACGATGAGGCACGGAGACGGCGGTTTCCCCCATCCGGGGGCTTGAAAGGTGGAAAGACACGATGCATAAGGGAGGAAGAAGACATGGTCGCCTTACGAAAGGGGTCGCCCTCCTTTTAAAGGCAACTCTCCCTGCTTGCGCCCCCAACCGTCACGGGCTGAGTCTTCTCCAACACGCCTCCAAAGCCCTCCCCTGCGGCGCGGGGGCTGGGACCCACATGTCATACAGACCGGCTCCGAGCAGAAGAAGCTGAACCGCCGCGCACGGCGCGCGCAACCACCCAGCGGTTACAAGTGACCCTCCACTTTTGCCCAGACCAACGGGCGAAAGGGACGGGCAGCCATGCAGGCGGCATGCAACCGCGCCAAGTGGACGCGCTTCTCCGACTCCTGACCTGCCAGCACGGAGGCCCAAGCCCACGCGTCGCGCGACCGGCGCGCCGGATGCTGCATGCAAGCAACTATACCACTTGCGCCACCACCGCACCTCCTCGGTTGCGGAACCAATACCGCGACCCGAGGCGACCCAGCGCGCGACCCAGCAGCGCCAGCCTGACGCAGCGGTCAAACGCGGTCAAAAGTGGGCCGGCAGTAATGACGGTGGCAGGCGCGCAAGAGCAGCGGTCACGCCATCAGCCAAGCTCACGTCCCATCCGGAGGCAGCGAGAGAACCCCCTCTCACGGTGTGAAGATGACACGCCCGTGACCCGTTCCTCGAACGGCTCGCGCACGCGCAACGGCAGCCTCGCCAACTACTCGCCTCGGCGCATTAACTCCGCGGCTCGACGGGCAGCGCTTCTGGCGGAAGCAGCTGGCGACGTTTCGCCTTCGCCAAAACGACCACACCAAAAAAGGTACGCCACGTCGTTCAATTTCGTATCCTTTTTCCCTTTTTCTTCTTTCTCTATCTCTTGCAACAGGGACCGGGAAAGGGGATACCCCTAAAGGGATCCTTCCCCGTGAAGGAACTAGGCTCCGAGCCTCCTTACTGATCAGGGGTTCGAAGGCTGGCCCCCCGAAGGGTTCAACAGCCGCCTCAGATCACGTGGGCCCGACACCCACTACTGGTCAGAGGTTCGAAGGTCGGCCCCCCGAAAGGTTCCACGACCGCCTCAGGCTACTCGGGCTCTGCGCCCATTACTGATCAGGGGTTCGAAGGCTGGCCCCCCGAAGGGTTCACAGTCGCCTCAGACACCGAGCGAGGGATGACCAGGGGTACGTTCGATACATAACCAAGGCTCGGGCTGCGCTCCCGAGGTACCCTAGGACATTTCCGAGACCAGCGGGAACGATCCTGTAACGGAATCCCATCGGAGGGAGGCATCGAGCCCTCGGACCCCGTCGCCAGGGGACCGGGTCCGGCAGGTCACCCGCAGGTACTTTTGGGCGTGCCTCCGGGCCCCTAGCCGACCCCCAACGAACGGGGCACGGACGTCCACTCGGATTACCCGATTGCAGCTCACCGGAGACACCATGTTCGGTGCCCATCGAGGGTAACATGGCGCTCTCCCCCCTCCTCCTTGCGGAAAGGCGACGTAGGGGCGTATGTAAAAAAGCCGAGTCTGTCCCTGATCGTCCTCTCGCCCTGTGCGGAGGCTCGGGGGCTGCTCTCGCAAACCCGGCTCCGGCCGAACCGTTGACAGCGTCAACATACCAGCCCGAGAACTTAGGCCCCGACAGTGCACCCGGGCTACGGCCTGTTCGCATGAGGGAACCGCCAGACCAGCCAAAGCATTACGCAAGGCATTAAGACCTCGAAGGAGTGAAACCACTCCTCCGAGGCCTCGGGGGCTACACCCGGCGGGTGCGCTCGCGCGCACCCACCGGAACAAAGTGCAACCGAGGAAGGCTGGTCCCCTTGCAAAAAAGTGCGACGAAAGCCTCCAAGCGAGTGCTAACACTCCCTTCGAGGCTCGGGGGCTACTGTCGGGGACCATAATTAGGGGTACCCTCAAGACGCCTAATTCTCAGCTGGTAACCCCCATCAGCATAAAGCTGCAGAGGCCTGATGGGTTTGATTAAGTCAGGGATCAGTCCATACGAGCGACTCGATCACGCCACGCCCGAGCCTAGCCTCGGGCAAGGGCAGCCGACCCTGAGGTGTTTCCGTCTCGCCCGAGGCCCCCTTTTTTACGGCAGACGCATCTCCGGCTCGCCCGAGGCCTTGCCTTCGTTAAGAAGCAACCGTGACTAAATCACCGCGCCGACCGACCAAGTCACTGGGGCATTTGACGCAAAGAGTGAGACTGACGGGCGGTCAGGCTTGGCCAAAAGCGCCATAGGAAGCTCCGCCCGACCTAGGGCTCGGGCTCGGGCTAAGGCCCCAGAAGACGACGAACTCCGCTCCGCCCGACCCAGGGCTCGGACTCGGGCTAAGGCCCCAGAAGACGGCGAACTACGCTCCGCCCGACCCAGGGCTCGGACTCGGGCTAAGGCCCCGGAAGACGGCGAACTCCGCTCCGCCCGACCCAGGGCTCGGACTCGGGCTAAGGCCCCGGAAGACGGCGAACTCCGCTCCGCCCGACCCAGGGCTCGGACTCGGGCTAAGGCCCCAGAAGACGACGAACTCCGCTTCGCCTAACCCAGGGCTCGGACTCTGCCCTGGCCTTTGCCGAACGACCTCCGCCTCGCCCGACCCAGGAGCTCGGGCTCGGCCTCGGCCATGCCGGACAGACTCGACCTCGGCTTCGGAGGAGCCTCCACGTTGCCCGACCCAGGGCACGAGTCCGCCACGTCGACAGGAAGCGCCATCATCACCCTACCCCGAGCCGACTCGGGCCGCAGAAAACAGGACCGACGTCCCATCTGGCTAGCTCCGCCAGATAGGCAATGATGGCGCCCCGCTGGACCCATGACGACGGCGGTTCTCAGCTCCCTTACGGAAGCAGGGGGACGTCAGCAAGGGCCAACCACTCCGACAGCTGTCCCCCCGCCAGGCTCCATTGCTTCTCCGACGGCCACGACACCACACCAGCTGGGTGCCAAGATCTCTCCGGCTGCCACCTTGGCATGTACTTAGGGCACTAGCTCTCCCCCGCTAGACACGTAGCACCTTGCTACACCCCCATTTGTACACCTGGATCCTCTCCTTACGCCTATAAAAGGAAGGACCAGGGCCTTCTTAGAGGAGGTTGGCCTCGCGGGAACGAGGGCAGGGGCAGGCGCTCTCTTGGGGCCGCTCGCTCCCCTCACCCGCGCGGACGCTTGTAACCCCCTACTGCAAGCGCACCCGACCTGGGCGCAGGACGAACACGAAGGCCGCGGGATCTCCGCCTCCCTCACGACTCGGCTCTGGCCACCTCGCTCTTCCCCCCTTCGCGCTCGCCCACGCGCTCGACCTATCTGGGCTGGGGCACGCGGCACACTCACTCGTCGGCCTAGGGACCCCCCGGTCTCGAAACGCCGACAACGGCGAACTCCGCTCCGCCCGACCCAGGGCTCGGACTCGGGCTAAGGCCCCGGAAGACGGTGAACTCCGCTCCGCCCGACCCAGGGCTCGGACTCGGGCTAGGCCCCGGAAGACGGTGAACTCCGCTCTGCCCGACCCAGGGCTCGGACTCGAGCTAAGGCCCCGGAAGACGGCGAACTCCGCTCCGCCCGACCCAGGGCTCGGACTCGGGCTAAGGCCCCAGAAGACGGCGAACTCCGTTCCGCCCGACCCAGGGCTCGGACTCGGGCTAGGCCCCGGAAGACGACGAACTCCGCTTCGCCCGACCCCAGGGGTCGGACTCCGCCCTGGCCTCTGCCGAACGACCTCCGCCTCGCCTGACCCAGGAGCTCGGGCTCGGCCTCGGCCATGAAAGACAGACTCGACCTCGGCTTCGGAGGAGCCTCCACGTCGCCCGATCTAGGGCACAAGCCCGCCACGTCAACAGGAAGCGCCATCATCGCCCTACCCCGAGCCGACTCGGGCCGCAGAGAACAAGATCGGTGTCCCATCTGGCTAGCTCCGCCAGATAGGCAATGATGGCGCCCCGCTAGCCCCGTGACGACGGCGGCTCTCAGCTCCCTTACGGAAGCAGGGGGACGTCAGCAAGGACCCAACCGCTCCGACAGCTGTCCCGCCGCCAGGCTCCGTTGCTCCTCCGACAGCCACGACACCACACCAGCTGGGTGCCAAGATCTCTCTGGCTGCCACATTGGCATGTACTTAGGGCGCTAGCTCTCCCCCGCTAGACACGTAGCACTCTGCTACACCCCCATTGTACACCTGGATCCTCTCCTTACGCCTATAAAAGGGAGGACCAAGGCCTTCTTAGAGAAGGTTGGCCGCGCGGGGACGAGGACGGGGCAGGCGCTCTCTTGGGGCCGCTCGCTTCCCTCACCCGCGTGGACGCTTGTAACCCCCTACTGCAAGCGCACCCGACCTAGGCGCGGGACGAACACGAAGGCCACGGGATTTCCACCTCTCTCACACCCGTCTCCGGCCACCTCGCTTTCCCCCCTTCGCGCTCGCCCACGCGCTCGACCTATCTGGGCTGGGGCACGCGGCACACTCACTCGTCGGCTTAGGGACCCCCCCGGTCTCGAAACGCCGACAGTTGGCGCGCCAAGTAGGGGCCTACTGCGTGTTGACGAGCAGTTTCCCGTCAAGCTCCAGATGGGCAGTCTCCAACGACCTCTCCAACCCGGGACGGTGCTCCGTTTCGGGAGTCTTGAGTTCATGTCTCTCGACGGCAGCTACGACATGATACTCCTTCCACCACCGCGCGACGACGACAATGGCGGCCGACAGCCCGCCCGCCGGCGGCGGAATTGATGACGTCTTCCCCGCGTGGTGGAAGAACAACATTCGAGCTCGCCCCGTCCTCTCCCCCGCCATCGGAGGAGGAGGCGGGGCAACCAAGGCCGAGCGGGAGGCCGCGCTCCGTCGGCTGTCGAGCGAATCGACGTCCCCAGCGCCCCAACGGAGGGCGCATCGGGCGTCGACCTCACGTTCGAGACAAAGGCGAGCGCCGTCCCCCCGCGACACGCCAATCCCGAGCAAGTTGACGACGCCAGCACGCTCGCGGAGGGCCTACAGGACGTCGCCCTCGTACCCAAGACGACGGCGCAATCAGTCCCCGACGTGACTATGTCGCTCCTCGTCGACCAAAAGGTACCGACTGATTCCCATCCTACGTCTTTTCGACTCGGCCTCAACCCGCCTAGCGAACTCGCTTTGGCGGGCGCTCACGTTGAGGCGAGTGCAACCCCTCTGGGGTTTCGTATGTGGTCGCCTTGGGACCGATTGACGGACGTCTCGACCTACGGGCCCTCTGGGTCCGAGGAAGATGACGATCCCAGCGTCTGTTGGGATTTCTCTGGATTTGGCAACCCCAGTGCCTTGCGGGACTTTATGACCGCATGTGACTACTGCCTCTCCGACTGTTCCGACGGCAGCCGCAGCCTTGACGACAAGGACTGCGGCCCAAGCCGCGAATGTTTCCACGTCGAGCTAGGGGATCCCTCCGAAGGCAACCATCTCGGCATGCCGGAGGACGGTGATCTCCCTAGGCCGGTGCCTCGCGCCGACATCCCGCGGGAGCTAGCTGTGGTCCCCGTTCTGGCGGGGGGTCACGACCCACAGCTCGAGCAAGTCTGCGGGGCGCAGGCCAGGCTCGACGAGGGAGCAGGAGCGCTCGAGTCGATCCGCCGGGACGTCGGGCAGGTATGGGCGGGCCAACCCCCGGCCGGAGAAATACGTCACCTACCCCAGGGTTTCTAGCACCGCGTCGCCAACGATGTCAGGGACAGGCCGCCACCCGCATCCAGCGGGGTCGGTCAGAACCTAGCAGCCGCAGCGATGCTCCTCCGCGCGATGCCAGAACCATCAACCACCGAGGGTCGGCGAATCCAGGGAGAGCTCAAGAATCTCCTGGAAGGCGCTGCGGCCCGGCGGGCCGAGAGTTCTGCCTCCCGAAGGCAGGGGTACCCCTCGGAACCTCATGCCGCGACTTCCCGATTCATGCGGGAAGCCTCGGTCTACACCGGGCGCACGCGCAACACCGCGCCTGCGGCCCCGGGCCACCTCGGCAACGAGCACCATCGTCGCGACCGTCGGGCCCACCTCGACGAGAGGGTGCGCCGAGGCTACCACCCCAGGCGTGGGGGACGCTACGACAGCGGGGAGGATTGGAGTCCCTCGCCCGAACCACCCGGTCCGCAGGCCTTCAGCCGGGCCATCCGGCGGGCGCCGTTTCCGGCCCGGTTCCGACCCCCGACTACTATCACAAAGTACTCGGGGGAAATGAGGCCGGAATTGTGGCTCGCAGACTACCGCCTGGCCTGCCAACTGGGTGGAATGGACGACGACAACCTCATCATCCGCAACCTCCCCCTGTTCCTCTCCGACACTGCTCGCGCCTGGTTTGAGCACCTGCCTCCGGGGCAGATCTCCAACTGGGATGATTTGGTCCAAGCCTTCGCCGGCAATTTCCAGGGCATGTACGTGCGCCCCGGGAATTCTTGGGACCTCCGAAGCTGCCGGCAACAGCCGGGAGAGTCTCTTCGGGACTACATCCGGCGATTCTCGAAGCAGCGCACCGAGCTGCCCAACATCACCGACTCAGATGTCATCGGCGCGTTCCTTGCCGGCACCACCTGCCGCGACCTGGTGAGCAAGTTGGGTCGCAAGACCCCCACCAGGGCGAGTGAGCTGATGGACATCGCCACCAAGTTCGCCTCTGGCCAGGAGGCGGTCGAGGCCATCTTCCGAAAGGACAAGCAGCCCCAGGGCCGCCCGTCGGAAGAGGCTCCCGAGGCGTCTACTCCGCACGGCGCCAAGAAGAAAGGCAAGAAGAAGTCGCAAGCGAAATGCGACGCCGCCGACGCGGACCTTGTCGCTGCTGCCGAGTACAAGAACCCTCGGAAGCCCCCCAGAGGTGCTAACCTCTTCGACAAGATGCTCAAGGAGCCGTGCCCCTACCATCAGGGGCCCGTCAAGCACACCATCGAGGAGTGCGTCATGCTTCGGCGCCACTTCCACAAGGACGGGCCACCCGCAGAGGGTGGCAGGGCCCGCGACGACGACAAAAAGGAAGATCACCAAGCAGGAGAGTTCCCCGAGGTCCGTGACTGCTTCATGATCTACGGAGGGCATGCGGCGAATGCCTCGGCTCGGCATCGCAAGCAAGAGCGTCGGGAGGTCTGCTCGGTGAAGGTGGCGGCGCCAGTCTACCTAGACTGGTCTGACAAGCCCATCACCTTCAACCAAGCTGACCACCCCGCCCACGTGCCGAGCCCGGGGAAGTACCCGCTCGTCGTCGACCCCATCATCGGCGACGTCAGGCTCACCAAGGTCCTGATGGATGGGGGCAGCTGCCTCAACATCATCTACGCCGAGACCCTCAGGCTCCTGCGCGTCGATCTGTCCTCCGTCCGAGCAGGCGCTGCGCCCTTCCACGGGATCATTCCTGGGAAGCGCGTCCAGCCCCTCGGACGGCTCGACCTTCCTGTCTGCTTCGGAACGCCCTCCAACTTCCGAAGGGAGATTTTGACGTTCGAGGTGGTCGGGTTCCGAGGAACCTACCACGCGGTATTGGGGAGGCCATGCTACGCGAAGTTCATGGCCGTCCCCAACTACACCTACCTGAAGCTCAAGATGCCGGGCCCCAACGGGGTCATCACCGTCGGCCCACGTACAAACACGCGTTCGAATGCGACGTGGAGTGCGTGGAGTACGCCGAGGCCCTCGCCGAGTCCGAGGCCCTCATCGCCGACCTGGAGAACCTCTCCAGAGACGTGCCAGACGTGAAGCGACACGCCGGCAACTTCGAGCCAGCGGAGACGGTTAAGGCCGTCCCTCTCGACCCCAGTGGCGACACCTCCAAGCAGATCCGGATCGGTTCTGGGCTCGACCCCAAATAGGAAGCAGTGCTCGTCGACTTTCTCCGCACAAACGCCGACGTCTTTGCGTGGAGTCCCTCGGACATGCCTGGCATACCGAGGGATGTCGCCGAGCACTCGCTGGATATTCGGGCCGGAGCCCGACCGGTCAGGCAGCCTCTGCGCCAATTCGACGAGGAGAAGCACAGAGTGATAGGCGAGGAGATCCACAAGCTAATGGCAGCAGGGTTCATCAAAGAGGTATTCCATCCCGAATGGCTTGCCAACCCTGTGCTTGTGAGAAAGAAAGGGGGGAAATGGCGGATGTGTGAAGACTACACTGGTCTCAACAAAGCATGTCCGAAGGTTCCCTACCCTCTACCTCGCATCGATCAAATCGTGGATTCCACTGCTGGGTGCGAAACCCTGTCTTTCCTCGATGCCTACTCAGGGTATCATCAAATCAAGGTGAAAGAGTCCGACCAGCTCGCGACTTCTTTCATCACGCCCTTCGGCATGTACTGCTATGTCACCATGCCGTTCGGTTTGAGGAACGCGGGTGCGACGTACCAGCGATGCATGAACCATGTGTTCGGCGAACACATCGGTCGTACGGTCGAGGCCTACGTCGATGACATCATAGTCAAGACAAGGAAAGCCTCCGACCTCCTCTCCGACCTTGAAGTGACATTCCGGTGTCTCATGGCAAAGGACGTCAAGCTCAATCCCGAGAAGTGTGTCTTCGGGGTGCCCCGAGGCATGCTCCTGGGGTTCATCGTCTCCGAGCGGGGCATCGAAGCCAACCCGGAGAAGATCGCAGCCATCACCAGCATGGGGCCCATCAAGGACTTAAAAGGTGTACAGAGGGTCATGGGATGTCTCGCGGCCTTGAGCCGTTTCATCTCACGCCTTGGCGAAAGAGGCCTGCCTCTGTACCACCTCTTAAGGAAGGCCGAGTGCTTCACTTGGACCCCTGAGGCCGAGGAAGCTCTCGGGAACCTGAAGGCGCTCCTCACCAAGGCGCCTATCTTGGTACCCCCAGCTGATGGAGAAGCCCTCTTGGTCTACGTCGCCGCGACCACTCAGGTGGTTAGCGCCACGATTGTGGTCGAAAGGCAAGAAGAGGGGCATGCATTGCGCGTTCAGAGACCAGTTTACTTCGCCGGCGAGGTGCTGTCCGAAACCAAGATCCGCTACCCACAAGTTCAGAAGCTACTGTATGCAGTGATCCTGACGAGGCGAAAGTTGCGACGTTACTTCGAGTCTCATCCGGTAACTGTGGTGTCATCCTTCCCCCTGGGGGAGATCATCCAGTGCCGAGAGGCCTCGGGAAGGATCGCAAAGTGGGCGGTGGAAATCATGGGCGAGACAATCTCGTTCGCCCCTCGGAAGGCCATCAAGTCCCAGGTATTGGCGGACTTCGTAGCCGAATGGGTCGACACCCAGCTGCCGACGACTCCGATCCAACCGGAGCTCTGGACCATGTTTTTCGACGGGTCGCTGATGAAGACGGGAGCCGACGCGGGCCTGCTCTTCGTCTCGCCCCTCGGGAAACACCTACGCTACGTGCTGCGCCTCCATTTCCCGGCGTCCAACAATGTGGCTGAGTATGAAGCTCTGATCAACGGATTGCGAATCGTCATCGAGCTAGGGGTCCGACGCCTCGACGCTCGCGGCGACTCGCAGCTCGTCATCGACCAAGTCATGAAGAACTCCCACTACCGCGACCCGAAGATGGAGGCCTACTGCGATGAGGTTCGACGCCTGGAAGACAAGTTCTACGGGCTCGAGCTTAACCACATCGCCCGGCGCTACAACGAGACTGCGGACGAGCTGGCAAAAATAGCCTCGGGGCGAACGACGGTTCCCCCGGACGTCTTCTCCCGGGATCTGCACCAACCCTCCGTCAAGATCAACGACACACCCGAGTCCGAGGTACCCTCGGCCCAGCCCAAGGCGTCCTTGGTTCAGCCCGAGGTACCCTCGGCCCCCGAGGGCGAGGCGCTGCGCATCGAGGAGGAGCGGAGCGGGGTCACGCCTGATCGAGATTGGCAGACCCCGTACCTGCAATATCTCCGCCAAGGAGAGCTACCCCTCGACCAAGCTGAGGCTCGGCGGGTAGCGCGACGCGCCAAGTCGTTCATCTTGCTGGGCGATGAGAAGGAGCTCTACCACCGCAGCCCCTCGGGCATCCTCCAGCGATGCATCTCCATCACCGAAGGTCAGCAACTCCTGCAAGAGATACACTCGGGGGCTTGCGGCCATCATGCAGCGCCTCGAGCCCTCGTCGGAAACGCTTTCCGGCAAGGCTTCTACTGGCCGACGGCGGTGGCTGACGCCACTAGAATTGTCCGCACCTGCGAAGGGTGTCAATTCTATGCGAAGCAGACCCACCTGCCCGCTCAGGCTCTACAGACGATACCCATCACCTGGCCCTTCGCTGTGTGGGGTCTGGACCTCGTCGGCCCTCTGCAGAAGGCGCCCGGGGGCTACACGCACCTGCTGGTTGCCGTCGACAAATTCTCCAAGTGGATCAAGGTCCGACCCCTGAACAGCATCAGGTCCGAGCAGGCGGTGGCGTTCTTCACCAACATCATCCATCGCTTCGGGGTCCCAAACTCCATCATCACCGACAACGGCACCCAGTTCACCGGCAAAAAATTCTTGGATTTTTGCGAGGATCACCACATCCGGGTGGACTGGGCTGCCGTAGCTCATCCCATGTCGAATGGGCAAGTAGAGCGTGCCAACGACATGATTCTACAAGGGCTCAAGCCTCGGATTTACAACAACCTCAACAAGTTCGGCAAGCGATGGATGAAGGAACTCCCCTCGGTGGTCTGGAGCCTGAGGACAACGCCGAGCCGGGCCACGGGTTTCACGCCGTTCTTCCTTGTCTACAGGGCCGAGGCCGTCTTGCCCACTGACCTGGAATACAGCTCCCCGAGGACGAGGGCCTACGACGATCAAAGCAACCAAGCTAGCAGAGAAGACTCGCTGGACCAGCTGGAAGAGGCTCGGGACAGGGCCTTACTACACTCGGCGCGGCATCAGCAGTCCCTGCGACGCTACCACGCCCGAGGGGTCCGACCCTGAGACCTCCAGGTGGGCGACCTGGTGCTTCGGCTGCGGCAAGACGCCCGAGGGAGGCACAAGCTCACGCCCCCCTGGGAGGGGCCATTCGTCATCGCCAAAGTTCTGAAGCCCGGAACGTACAAGCTGGCCAACAGTCAAGGCGAGGTCTACGACAACGCTTGGAACATCCAACAGCTACGTCGCTTCTACCCTTAAGATGTTTCCAAGTTGTTCATATACCTCGCACCCACGCAAAGTTTAGTCAACAAGGAAGGGTCGGCCTCGCCTCGGCAAAGCCCGACCCTCCCTCGGGGGCTAAAAGGGGGGAAACCCCCTCTGCGTCAAAATTTTCCTCAAAAAAAAGTCTCTTTTACCAAAATGTCTTTCGTGCTTTTTGACTACTTCGAAAAGTGGGTCCTGGAAACGACGGAGTACACGTAAGCAGCCAAGGCTGACCGAGCCAAGGGACTCCTACGCCTCCGGGATACGGATACCTCACTCATCACCTTCTACGATAAGTAACTCGCGTTCGGATAAAGTGGCTCCGCAGATCGAACAAGTCTTTACGTTCGGAAGCCCTTCTGCCGAAGCGATCCTTCGAGCCTTCTCGACCGAGTCGGCGACAGGGCCTCACGGACGGGTGAAAGTACGCGTAAGCGGCAAGACCGACCGAGCCGAGGGACTCCCACGCCTCCGGGATACAGATACCTCACTCGTCACCTTCCGCGAGAAGCAACTCTCGCTCGCACTAACATCCCTGTTACCGACAAAAAGTCCAGATACTCGAAACAAGAGGAAAAGAGACGCAGCTTTACAACGCAGCGAGGGTGTGTGTTCTGGCCTCGACGGCCGCACAAGGCACACGCTACAAGACAATCTGATCCTGTAGGCTCGGGTCTTGACGCTGGAAGGGGGCAGCAACACCCTCGGCATCGACGGCAACTTCGGCGAGGCCCGACCTAGCCTCGAACGGCGACGCGGTCCGAGGGTCTCCGCTCCGAAGGACGACGTCATCACCACGCCCGGGCAATCACTGCCAGGGACTTCTCCAGGAATCCGGCCCGAGCAGGCGGCTCAGCCGGTCACCCCTGGGGCCTCGGCCAACCATCTTCCGAGGGCGCCAGCCCGGTCCGAAGCCTCGGCTGATCAACTCCGACGTCGATCCTGCCAACGGACAACCCGGCTAGGCTCCGGCCAACCAGGTTTCATTTTCGAGCCAACTCCGCCTCTGTTCATACTGATATCGCTACCCCTGGCTTCGGCTCGTCGAAGAGCGGCCGAGGGGTCTCTTTAACTAAGCTAGAGGAACCTCGGACAGCAAGGCCGACCGAGCCGAGGGACTCCTATGCCTCCGGGATACGGATACCTCACTCGTCACCTTGACACGGGGCGACTCATGCTTGGTGAAGCAGTTCAGATAATCAGCAGACGAGTCTTAGTGCTCAAAAATGAGGAAAGAACACGGCTCCGTGCCGTAATTACATACATGTTCAGGCCCCAAAAGCCGTAATGAACAAAAACACTGGCATTCGAAGTGCCATTACAAACGGAACTCCGGTTCCCCCTCCACAGGTACGAACAACCCCACTCGATAGGGGTGGGCCTGCGGAGCAACAGAAGACCGATGAACGGCTTGTCATCGCCCGCCCCAGCAGCGGCGACGATAAAGACTTCTGTCCCGGGGGGGCCGAACAGCAGCAGCGATGACCTTAGGGCAGATGCTGCTGCCAGGAGGCCCCCGCCCATGCCCAAACTCGAGAGGCAAGGACGGGCAGAAGGCCGTAGAGTTGGAGGTCGGTCCGTGGCCAGCCTTGGCTATCACGCCGGCGGAAGAACCTCTTCCAGCTGCCGTGGCAGACGCCGGCGCCGCGAGCGGCTCCGAATCCACTCGCGTCCGAAAGCCAGGCACGCTGCAGATGCCAGCGCCATGAACGACAACCGCTCCTCCCTCCGATCACTGAGTGAAGGAGCGGGCCACCGCCCACGCAGGGGCCAACCTCAACTCGGCACACTCCCCTCCCCAGCCCTGGTGATGAAAATCCTTGAGGCTGAGGGAGGGGCAGAGGCCACAGCCCGGCTCGCTTTCCCCCACCATCAAGTCGGAGGTCACCATCTTGGGTGACCGCCGGTGGAGGGGTGCAGCCGGGCTGCATGATGAAAATCCTTGAAGCCGAACGATGGCTGAAAGGTACCAACTCCCACGGAGTTGCGTTCCTCCAACGATGGGGCGAAAAGACGGCGGTTTCCCCCATCCGGGGGCTTGAAAGGTGGAAAGACACGGTGCACAAGGGAGGAAGAAGACATGGTCGCCTTACGAAAGGGGTCGCCCTCCTTTTAAAAGGTGACTCTCCCTGCTTGCACCCCCAACCGTCACGGGCTGAGTCTTCTCCAACACGCTCCAAAGCCCTCCCCTGCGGCGCGGGGGCTGGGTCCCACATGTCATGCAGACCGGCTCCGAGCAGAAGAAGCCAAACCGCCGCGCGTGGTGCACGCAACCGCCCAGCGGTTACAAGTGACCCTCCACTTTTGCCCAGACCAACGGGCGAAAGGGGCGGGCAGCCATGCAGGCAGCATGCAACCGCGCCAAGTGGACGCGCCTCTCCGACTCCCGACACGCCAGCATGGAGGCCCAGGCCCACGCGTCGCGCGACCGGCGCGCCGGATGCTGCATGCAAGCAACTGTACCGCCTGTGCTACCACCGCGCCTCCTCAATTGCGGAACCAATACCGCGACTCGAGGCGACCCAGCGCGCGACCCAGCAGCGCCAGCCTGGCGCGGCGGCCAACGCGGCCAAAGGTGGGCCGGCAGTAATGACGGTGGCAGGCGCGCGGGAGCAGCAGACACGTCGTCAGCCAAGCTCACGTCCCAACCGGGGGCAGCAAGAGAACCCCCTCTCACGGCGTGAAGACAACGCGCCCGTGGTCCGTTCCTCGAACGGCTCACGCACGCGCAACGGCAGCCCCGCTAACTACTCGCCCGTCGCATTAACTCCACGGCTGGACAGGCGGCGCTTCTGGCAGGCGCAGCGGGCGACGCTTCGCCTTCGCCGAAACAACCGCGCCAAAAAAGGTACGCCGCGTCGTTCGGTTTCGTATCCTTTTTTCCTTTTTTCCTCTTTCTCTATCTCTTGCGACAGGGACCGGGAAAGGGGGATACCCCGAAAGGGGTCCTTCCCCGTGAAGGAACCAGGCTCCGAGCCTCCTTACTGATCAGGGGTTCGAAGGCTGGCCCCCCGAAGGGTTCAACAGCCGCCTCAGATCGCGTGGGCCCTACACCCACTACTGGTCAGAGGTTCGAAGGCCGGCCCCCCGAAGGGTTCCACGGCCGCCTCAGGCTACTCGGGCTCCGCGCCCATTACTGATCAGGGGTTCGAAGGCTGGCCCCCGAAGGGTTCACAGTCGCCTCAGACACCGAGCAAGGGATGACCAGGGGTACGTTCGATACATAACCAAGGCTCGGGCTGCGCTCCCGAGGTACCCTAGGACATTTCCGAGACCAGCGGGAGCGATTTTGTAACGGAATCCCATCGGAGGGAGGCATCGAGGCCTCGGACCCCGTCGCCAGGGGACCGGGTCCGGCAGATCACCCGCAGGTACTTTTGGGCGTGCCTCTGGGCCCCTAGCCGACCCCCAACGAATGGGGCACGGACGTCCACTCGGATTACCCGCTTGCAGCTCACCGGAGACACCATGTTCGGTGCCCATCGAGGGTAACATGGCGCTCTCCCCCCTCCTCCTTGCGGAAAGGCGACGTAGGGGCGTATGTAAAAAAGCCGAGTCTGTCCCTGATCGCCCTCTCGCCCTGTGTGGAGGCTCGGGGGCTGCTCTCGCAAACCCGGCTCCGGCCAAACCGTTGACAGCGTCAACATACCAGCCCAAGAACTTGGGCCCCGACCGTGCACCCGGGCTACGGCCAGTTCACATGAGGGAACCACCAGACCAGCCGAAGCATTACGCAAGGCATTAAGACCTCGAAGGAGTGAAACCACTCCTCCGAGGCCTCGGGGGCTACACCCGGCGGGTGCGCTCGCGCGCACCCACCGGAACAAAATGCAACCGAGAAAGGCTGGTCCCCTTGCAAAAAGTGCGACGAAAGCCTCCAAGCGAGTGCTAACACTCCCTTCGAGGCTCGGGGGCTACTATCGGGGACCATAATTAGGGGTACCCTCAAGACGCCTAATTCTCAGCTGGTAACCCCCATCAGCATAAAGCTGCAGAGGCCTGATGGGTGCGATTAAGTCAGGGATCAGTCCATACGAGCGACTCAATCACGCCTCGCCCGAGCCTAGCCTCGGGCAAGGGCAGCCGACCCCGAGATGTTTCCGTCTCGCCCGAGGCCCCCTTTTAACGGCAGACACATCTCCGGCTCGCCCGAGGCCTTGCCTTCGCTAAGAAGCAACCCTGACTAAATCGCCGCGCCGACCGACCGAGTCGCAGGGGCATTTAACGCAAAGGTAGCCTGACACCTTTATCCTGACGCGCGCCCCCCGGCAGAGCCGAAGTGACCGCCGTCACTTCGCCGCTCCACTGACCGGTCTGACAGAAGGACAGCGCCGCCTGCGCCATTCCGACTGCAGTGCCACTTGATAGAGTGAGACTGACAGGCAGTCAGGCCTTGCCAAAGGTGCCATAGGAAGCTCCGCCCGACCCAGGGCTCGGACTCGGGCTAGGCCCCGGAAGACGGCGAACTCCGCTCCGCCCGACCCAGGGCTCGGACTCGGGCTAGGCCCCGGAAGACGGCGAACTCCGCTCCGCCTGACCCAAGGCTCGGACACGGGCTAAGGCCCCGGAAGACGGCGAACTCCGCTCCGCCCGACCCAGGGCTCGGACTCGGGCTAGGCCCCGGAAGACGACGAACTCCGCTCCGCCCGACCCAGGGCTCGGACTCGGGCTAAGGCCCCGGAAGACGGCGAACTCCGCTCCGCCCGACCCAGGGCTCGGACTCGGGCTAAGGCCCCGGAAGACGGCGAACTCCGTTCCGCCTGACCCAGGGCTCAGACTCGGGCTAGGCCTCGGAAGACGACGAACTCCGCTTCGCCCGACCCCAGGGGTCGGACTCCGCCCTGGCCTCTGCTGAACGACCTCCGCCTCGCCCGACCCAGGAGCTCGGGCTCGGCCTCGGCCATGAAAGACAGACTCGACCTCGGCTTCGGAGGAGCCTCCACGTCACCCGATCTAGGGCACAAGCCCGCCACGTCAACAGGAAGCGCCATCATCGCCCTACCCCGAGCCGACTCGGGCCGCAGAGAACAAGACCGGTGTCCCATCTGGCTAGCTCCGCCAGATAGGCAATGATGGCGCCCCGCTAGCCCCGTGACGACGGCGGCTCTCAGCTCCCTTACGGAAGCAGGGGGACGTCAGCAAGGACCCAACCGCTCCGACAGCTGTCCCTCCGCCAGGCTCCGTTGCTCCTCCGACAGCCACGACACCACACCAGCTGGGTGCCAAGATCTCTCCGGCTGCCACATTGGCATGTACTTAGGGCGCTAGCTCTCCCCCGCTAGACACGTAGCACTCTGCTACACCCCCATTGTACACCTGGATCCTCTCCTTACGCCTATAAAAGGGAGGACCAGGGCCTTCTTAGAGAAGGTTGGCCGCGCGGGGACAAGGACGGGGCAGGCGCTCTCTTGGGGCCGCTCGCTTCCCTCACCCGCGTGGACGCTTGTAACCCCCTACTGCAAGCGCACCCGACCTGGGCGTGGGACGAACACGAAGGCCGCGGGATTTCCACCTCTCTCACGCCCGTCTCCGGCCACCTCGCTTTCCCCCCTTCGCGCTCGCCCACGCGCTCGACCCATCTGGGCTGGGGGCACGCGGCACACTCACTCGTCGGCTTAGGGACCCACCCGGTCTCGAAACACCGACAGTACTGTTGACTGTGCGAGCTTCGGACTCTTCTCTGAAGTCTCGTTGGTGTTGATTATGCTGACTCCCTTCTGGCTGCTGGCCTCGTTGCATTGGTGGTGGAGGTGGAGGCTGTTGCCAAGATGCCTGAGATTGACTTGTCGAAGCAACAGAAGCTGCAGGGTGGTTGCCCACATACTCTAGGATATAAGGCGAGTGGTACGAAGCAGTATGCATAACTTGCTTCGGCTGGGTCTGTTGGGCTGCAGTTTCTGCTATTTCCTTTTGTTTCTGGATGGTGACATGGCACATCCTGGTGGTGTGGCCCTTGTCCTCACCACAGAATAGGCAATAAATTTTCCTGGGCTGATCCCCAAATCTTCCTCCGAAGCCCCTGGCACCTCTGCCCCTTGGAGCTGGAGGCCGAGGATAGCTCTGCTGCTGCCCCGAAGCCTGGGAGGAATATTGCGGCCTCTGCTGCTGGCTTCCCCTGTCATCATTCTGAGTGGAATGAATCGATCTGACATGTCTAGGATGATTTCTCCCTCCGAAGCCCCTGGCTATTTCGGAGAACCTGTAAGCTTCCTCCCTTTTCTGCCGAAAGTCATTGTCAGCGCGGATGTATTCATCCATCTTCTGAAGCAGTTTCTCCAAAGTCTGAGGGGGCTTCCTAGCAAAATATTGAGCTGAAGGTCCCGGCCGAAGCCCCTTAATCATGGCCTCAATGACAATTTCATTGGGCACTGTTGGCGCTTGTGCCCTCAGGCGTAAGAACCTTCGGACATACGCCTGAAGATATTCTTCATCGTCTTGGGTGCACTGGAATAAGGCTTGAGCGGTGACCGGCTTTGTTTGAAACCCTTGGAAACTGGTGATCAGCATTTCCTTCAGCTTCTGTCATGATGTGATTGTTTCTGGCCGAAGGGAGGAGTACCAGGTTTGTGCAACATTCTTGACGGCCATGACGAAAGACTTCGCCATGATTGCAGTATTGCCACCATAGGAAGATATCGTTGCTTCGTAGCTCATCAGAAACTGCTTCGGATTTGAGTGTCCGTCATACATGGGGAGTTGAGGTGGCTTGTAAGACGGAGGCCAAGGTGTAGCCTGCAGTTCTGCTGACAGAGGAGAAGCATCATCAAAAGCAAAATTCCCATGATGGAAATTCGCATACCAGTCATCCTCGTTGAAGAAGCCCTCTTGATGAAGCTCTCTGTGTTGAGGCCTTCGGTTCTGCTCATCTTGAGTAAAATGGCGAACTTCTTCAGAGGCTTCGTCTATCTGCCTTTGCAGATCAGCCAGCCTAGCCATCTTTTCCTTCTTCCTTTGCACCTGCTGATGGAGCATCTCCATATTTCTGATCTCTTGGCCCAAGTCGTCCTCCTGAGGCGTTGGACTGGTGGCCTTCCTCTTCTGCCTTCGGGCCTCCCGAAGAGAGAGGGTCTCCTGGTTGGGGTCCAGCGGCTGCAGAGCAGCAGCCCCTGTTGCTGAAGCTTTCTTTGGCGGCATGACGAAGGTCTATGCTTGCCGAAGGTGTTCGAAACTCAAAAAGTGGAAGTGAGTTCACCGGAGGTGGGCGCCAATGTTAGGGACTTGTTCTCAAATGCTAAGAGTTAAGAACAAGGCAACATATAAAGTGTTAAATGTTAAAGTCCTTTGTCCTTCGAAGCATTATCCCCCTTCGGATATAATGAATTCCGGACGAAGGTTATGAAGAACAAACCTTCATAAGCACAATAAATGATGAAGAAGGATTCATACACAAGATATGAAAAATAATATAAACACTTTAAATGTTATTATCAACTTATTTTTATTTGCGTTACTGTATTAACGATAACAGATTATAAATGTACCTTCGGCTCGAAGGAAAGCATGGGTACAAGCGTGACGCGAAAGTAAATGTCAAGTCAGCGTGAACAGTACGGGAGCACTATTCATCTATTTATAGGTACGGGACGCAGCCCATGTAAAATTACACCCATGCCCTTCACATTTGCTAATAACTCTATAGCAATCCATCGGGGTCTAAACAGCTTTTCCCCTTTTAAGTCGGTTTCTTTTTCTGTTATCACGCCGAAGCTCCCCTGCGCATAGCTTCGGCTCTGCGCCATCCTTCATACTCTTTGTGCATCTTCACGCTGTGGTTTTGATTTGTGTCCGAAGGTACCTGTTTACACATTATACTCCAGAGACATAGTTAAATCATGTTTTTGAGGACCTTCGGAAGCCGAAGGCCCCCAACAGCCCCCATGCCAGAGGCTGGTCTGCTGCTGGTTTCGGCGGAGGTGAAGAGGCGTTGTTCCGTAAGTGATGGCGTGCACCTCATGCGGCGGTTCGCCTTCTCCGCACACGGAGGCTGACGCCCGAAGAGTATGACTCGTGGGCCCGAGCCCCCGTGCCAGAGGCTGATCCGCTGCTTTCGGCGGAGGCGAAGAGGCGCAGTGATTTGCTCCTCGTGTGGCGGTTTGCCTTCCCCGCACTCGGAGACCAGTGCACCAGCTGTATGACTTGTGGGGCTGGGCTTCCGCGTCATTGGTTGGGTACACCGGTGTGCACCGGGGGAGACTTCCCGTGGCGTTTCGGGGCACGAGCGGGGGAGTCTGCCTTTAAAAAGGGGTTCACCCCTCGAGTAGCAGCCATGCCTTGCTTCTCTCTCACGCGTTGCGCCCCTTTGCCTTCAAGGTCTCTGCTTTGCTCTGGCGTAGTTGCCATGGCCTTGTTAGTTCACCCCGCGCACTTTTAGACTGAGTGGACGCTTGACCTGGCGCACCGCCTGCCTGGATGGAGCGCGCCGGCGTTCGGTGGAAGGATCCGCGTCTGCGCCTTCCCCCTCGGCGATCCCGCCACTGGGGAGCTCGCGCTCTTCGTTTCTTGCACGATGGCGCTGCCGATCTCGCCTTCTTCTTGCTGTGCTGGAGGAGCGCGACCTCGTGGGGGTTGGTGCTCTTCCGCCAGTGCTCAGTTTCAAAAATGTTCATCAGCCTCGCAGTGGTGGGAAGCGAGCCGGGCTGCGGTCTCCCACCAGCGCTCGGCCTCAAGGATGACCACCAGCCTTGTGGTGGCGGGAAGTGAGCCAGGCTGCGGCCTCCCCCCTATCCTCAGCTTCAAGAATGTTCATCAGTCTTGCAGGGGTGGAGAGCGAGCTGAACTGGGGCTCCGCCTTCCGCATGAGCTGGTGGCCCGCCTCTTCCTCCAGCATTCGGAGGAAAGGATGGTCACCATCCTTGTGAAGGAGGCGAACTTCGGCTACGTGGCACCGGCCAGGCCACAAGCGTCGTCTACCGCCGTGCATTCAACTCCTTGGCTTGGATGGTCTTGTTGTCACCCCCGTAGGAAGACGGGGGCGAGGGCCTCTTCGCTATGGCGCATGCGTTGAGGTGGCCACCGTCGCTGGCAAGCCGCCTAGAGTTGGCTTTGACGGCTTCGGTGCCGCCTTCAATGGTGACCGCCGGCCTGACTGCTGAAGACGCCCCCCGGCGGGTCGTACAAGACGTCGTACGCCGTGGAGATGGCGACCGCTTGCTTCCAGTGCGACCCTACTGATGTCGAGTATGCCATACCTGTGGACATAAGGCTAGGGCCCCGCTTGAAGGTGGATGTAATAACTTTGTTTCTGTGAGGTACCCTTGAGTACTATTTATCAAGCAATAGCAGTACTTATCTGTGTACCACTTGTCCCTGTTGTGTGTGGTGTTGTTGACTCCTCCCTGGTACCTGGCCCCCCTGGGATGCAGGCTCGACGTGTCGAGGCTGTATACCAGCATACCTAAGAAAGAGTTGGCAATGGCCCCCAGGAGGTAGCCTCGACTGGGACCTGGACCTGTACACAGCTTCGGCTAGGGAACGTTAGTAGTACACCCATAGGACCCTTCGTCTGACATTTGCCATCCTTTGACACATGCACGGGACCTGCAGGATCTAGTCTGGGAAGCCAAGTTGTGCGTCCGAACCCCCTGGACCGCGGTTCTAAATACTAGGACACCCGTCGTAGAGTGGTGGAGCGTGCAGGTTCACGGTACGGGACCAGGTTGAGCGGCTACACGGCTCCGGACCACCCCAGGAGACAAGTGTCCATTCTCTAGAGCCGGACCTCAGGTTGTCGGTCCCACAGGACTATAGCTCCAAATACTAGGGCACCCGTCACGGAGTGGTGGAGTGTGCAGGCTTTGGGTACGAAACCAGGCTAAGCAGCCACACAGCTACGGACCACCCCATGGAACGGTTTTCGTTCTTTAGAACCGACCCCCAGGCTTTTGGACCTGCATGCTTTCGCAGAGGGGTCCTAAACTGCAAGCCTAGCTATTCAATTCGGACGTCATCATGTCAGACAGGATGGGAACTATATGGGTGGGTTAGATAAAAATTAATATCTGGAAACTACAGGATAAGATCATGGAGCAGGAGGATAAAACTATTATAGAAGCACATCTGAAGGGGTAAATCTTCTCTTTATAACTTGGTATGCATGGGTGCCGACCAACAGGCCGGGCTTATGAGGGCGGACCTCGCCGGGCTGGCGTACACATATGCACAACCTAGTTACAAAAGGGAGAAAAACTCAACCCCTGAGACTTGCTCTTATGGATAGAACTTACAGAGACGCTCCAGGGGTTAGGAAGAGGTACTCCTTCAGTTGTAGCAAGGTGGTTACCCCTGGGTCGGCATATTTCCATCACCTTGAAGGGTCTTTCCCAGCTGGGGGAGAGTTTTGTGGGGCCCTTCTTGGTTCAGTACTCGCCGTGGGACTAGGTCTCGACCCTGGGTTCCCTACTACGCACGAACCGTTAGTAGCGACTGGGCGCCTGGTTGCAACGTGCATTTCGGGTCGTCGCTTGACATCTGAGCTCGCCGATGGAGTCCACGTCCTTGCGCTGTAACCGCCCCTGCATAGGCTCATCAAAAGGCTGGACCCGTGTAAGTCCAGAAGGGTTTCGGGGGGAAGACAGGCTTCGGCCCCGTAGACCAGGGAGTATGGGCCCCCCTGGTGGCCCGTCTAGTTGTCGTCACCTGAGTTGGGGCCTCCGGCGAAAACATCCTTCAGGACCCCCTCGGGTGACTGATACCCGAGGTCCGGTTCAGTCGCGGCCACCTCGTCGTCATCGACCCTTTCCTTGCCAGGCCGGCGACGAGGTGGGGTGCCATCCCCGAAAGACTGCTCGCGCCGCGCGCTGACGCGTTTCGCGAGGTCGATGATTTCGCGACACTCTGCGGCGTTGTGGCGACCGTTGGGGTGCACAGGGCATGAGCCGCTGTTACCCCTCTGCGGCCATGGGCGTTTGTTGCGGTCGCCCCGGCCCCAGTCGCAGCTGCAGCGACCAGAGCGGCAGAATGCGGCTTCTCGTGACCGCGGTTCTTCTTCTTCTTCTTACCGTCCTGGGCGACAGTACCGAGGCCACCCGTCTGGGCATCCCCGGTCTGTGGTGCCGAGTGCCACGCACGGCCCTCGACGACCCTGGCGCACTTGTCGGCCAGGGCGAAGAGAGTGGAGACAGTTTCCACGTCATGCGTGGCCAACTTCTCCAACATCTTTTTATCACTCACTCCCTGGCGGAAGGCCGTGATGATAGAAGCATCGGAGATGCGAGGTATAGTACCTCGCACCTTGGTGAAGCGGGAGATAAATGTTCGGAGGGTTTCTCCGGGCTCCTACCTTACTGCGTGGAGGAGGGCCTCCACGCCGTGTTGTTGGTAAGCGCTGGCAAAGTTCGCTGTGAACCGTGCGCAGAGCTCTTCCCAGGAGTACATCGATCCTGGGGCAAGGTTCATGAGCCAAGTCCGGGCGGGCCCAGACAAGGCGACATGAAAATATGTCGCCATCACAGATGTGTTTCCACCTGCCGCTGTGATAGCGGTGACATACACCTGCAGGAATTCCGACGGATTTGATGTACCGTCGTACTTCTCCGGCAGGTGCGGCCGGAACTTTGGTGGCCAGGACGCCGCACGGAGATGTTCCGCGAGAGCGGCGCAGCCCTCGCCGGTCAATGGGACACCCGCCTGGAACCGAGCGCCCACTGGGGTTTACGGTGCTACCGCAGCGAAGTCTTGATCGAGGTTGCGACCCTCGATGTTTTGCCGGCGCTCTCGCGCCCTTTCCAGAGAGACGCGGGCATCCTCGCCCGCACGCCTGCGGTTGAGTTGTGCTCGTAGGTCATTAGACGTCTCTAGAGAGACTGGAGCGTCCTCCGCCGTGCGCCGGCGGTTGAGCTCCGCCCGCAGGTCCTCAGTCGGCGCTGCCCTCACCGAGGGTGAGCGCACTGATGCCGACGCCTCATGTTGACGCCGGGATGACCGAGGCTTAGGCCTGGCTGAGCCAGAGTGCGCCATGCCGAGTAGCCGGTCGACGTCATCACGCCACTGCTTCATGGCCCCTGGCGAGGCCATGGAGCTAGGCGGGTGGCGCAACAACTCCCTGGCTGCGGACAGTGCACCGGGGGCGGCCCTTGACGCCCTAGTCGACTGCTGCCACGCAGAGCGCACATCAGCAGCTACGCCGGGCGCAGGGCGGCTAGAGGCCTGTGGCATGGATGAGGCAGCCTCCTCCATGGGGAAATCCTCGGGGATGAAGTCGTGGTGCTCGACGATGTGAACCATGGTGTCGAGCAGGAAAACAAGCAAAAACCTAAAGCCAAGACCCCTACCTGGCGCGCCAAATGTCGGAGAGGAAATCTCCGGCCGGGTAGCGGAATGCACCCGCCCTAAATCCTAAGATGAGGAGGGGCCTAAGCGTTTTGCCTGTCTGCTAAGTGATGAACGAACACAAGAACACACAAGGGTTTAGAGTGGTTCGGGCCACCGGAGCGTAATACCCTACTCCACTGTGTGATGTATTGAGCTTGAGAGCTTGTATAAACTTGTGAGCCTGAGCTGGGTCTAAGTGTGTCTATCCCCTATAACGCAGCGTGTCCTCCCTTTTATAGTCTAAGGGGGGGGGCACGTACAAGGGTGTTGAGCCCCGACATGTGGGCCCAGAGACATAACGGATGGAAGGAAACTACTGCTTGCCACCCCAGGGTGATCTTCCTTGCGCCCTGATATCCACGATCTGCGTAGCATCGGCGTGTAAGGGAAGCTTCCCTAGCAACGTACGAGTGATGATGGATGAGCACAGTGCACCTCGCAGCACGGGCGTACTGTTTGGCAATGGAATGGATAGGCACGCCGCCTGCAGGATGGCCTGGACACCGTCTACCAGCTAAGTGGACATGACACAATAAATGCCGATGGGGCACATCACCTGTCAGCGGGATAGTCAGGCGGCGCGTCTTCTCCGCAATAAATGCAGAGACAGTGCGGCCCAAAGGCCTTACGTCAGGCTCTGCCCGCTGGCTTACGTCACGAGCGATAGGCCACGTGGCAGCATCGGGTCTTCGCCTAGGCCGGGAGCAGTAGCGCTATGCGGACAGGTCCACACCAGGCTGGGCCTGGACACATGTCGGCACCGGACCCCAGCCTGAGCAAGGCCTGGGTATTTTCCCCAGAGTCCCGGGACCCAGCTGTGGGTGGTCCGGACCCCACGCAGAGGGGTCCAGGACCCGACCCGGAGGCCCGAGTTGTACTCGCGGGGGCCCTGGACCTTGCCCTCAAGGTCTGGTCTACATGCACAGGGGTCCAGCGCTTTCCTATGGGGGTCTGGACCCACTGTTGGCATCTTGGAGTATATCTCTTTCCACCGGCCACGTGGCGGCCCTGGAGCCGCCCACGTGGAGGGGTCAGGTGCTGTTCACCGTGCGACTAGAGATAGCCGCACAAGCATCGAGTCTTCATACTGTAGTAAGGGGTACCCCTGATTCAGGGTACCGACAATGACATTTATTTAGTATAATGAAAGTAAATAATTTTGAGTAGCCAGAAATCTAACTTTCTTTCAAACAACATAGGAGAGTTGTGCTGTTGTATTAAAGAAAGAAAGAAACCCTGGATCATTTACAATACCTTAATGCAAGAAGGAAAAAAGAAAGAAAAAAATTGGCATTTTGCGTCACAATCTCACATTTAAAAAAATGACTTAATAGAAAATTATAGGCATAAAAAAGTTACTCAAAGATTACTAATGTTAATTTCTACAGAAGTAGCATTGTATTAGGACTCAGCAAAACACACACACACAACGTCATTGACATGGTGTACCCATATAACGCAATTTTGGGCAGGGCGGCCATCAATGCCTTCGAAGCAGCAATTCACGGACTGTACTTGTGTATGAAAATCCCAGGACCCGGCGGGGTCATCACAATCTTTGGTGATCAGCAGATGGCTCGTAACATAGAAAGAGACTTCGTCTCAGGGCATCGAAATGTCCATTGTCTGAACGCTAAAGCATTGGCCAGTCATCCATACCCCTCGTCAAAAGCAGACAAACAACAAAGCCTGATCCAGGGTGATGAAGAGTCCAAGAAATTACCCCTCTACCCAGCCCTCCCCAACCATGTTGTGTTAATAGGCGAAGGCCTAGCCCTGCAATAGGAGGCCAACTTGCTCGACTATCTACCCAGAAACAAAGATGTCTTCTCTTGGTTGTCATCTGACCTGGTCAGAGTCAGCCGAAGTATCATTCAACACAAGTTGCATATCAACCCCTCTGTCTGCCCCAAGAAGCAGCGACTCCGCAAAATGTCAGATGAGAAGATGGAGGCAGACAAGGCCGAACAACTCTTGGATGCTAAATTTATCGAACCAATCGACTACCCTGCCTGGCTCATAAATGTTGTCATGGTAAAGAAGAAAAATGGCAGGTGGCGCATGTGCATTGATTTCACCAGCTTGAACAAGGCCTGCCCAAAGACGAATTCCCGCTCCCTCGCATCGACAAGATTGTCGACTCCATAGCAAGCTGCAAAGTCATGACTCTGCTCGACTGTTTTTCTGGTTACCACCAAATATTCCTCAGTGAGGAGGACAAGGCAAATGTCAGTTTCATCAGCCCCTTCGCCACCTACTGTTTTGTAAGGATGCCCGAAGGCCTCAAGAATGTCGGATCCACCTTCTCCCGCCTCACACAATTCATACTCAATGACCAGGTTGGCAGAAACATTTTCACCTATGTCGACGACATCGTCGTCGCTAGCAAAAACAAAGTCGACCACCTGGCGGAGACATTTGCTAACATGAGAGAGGCCAGACTCTGGCTCAACCTAGAAAAATGCATCTTCGGCATCCATAGGGGCAAGGTTTTGGGATACATAGTATCGAGAAAGGGCATCAAGGCGAACCCTGACAAAATAAGGGCCATCGCAGAAATGCACCCACCACAAACAATGAAAGAGGTATAGAAGCTGACAGGCCGCATCACAACTCTGAACAGGTTCATTTCGAAGTCAGCCGAGCGCAGTCTATCGTTCCTAAAAGTGCTACGAGGGGCCAAAAACTTTGTATGGGGGCCAGAGCAAGCAGACGCATTTGAAGACATCAAATCATACTTGACAGACCTTGCCACCCTGTCCAGCCCAGCACCAGGAGCCGACCTACTGCTCTATCTAGCAGCCTCCCATCATGAAGTGAGTGCAGTCCTCATGCAAGAAAATTTAACCGAAGGCAGGCTAGTCCAGTCCCTAGTGTACTTCGTCAGCGAAGTCCTCACCCAGTCTAAAACCCACATGCTCGAAATGGAGAAAATCGCATACGTTGTGGTCATGGCAACAAGAAAGCTGAGACATTATTTTGAAGCTCACAAAATCAGGGTGCTAACAGAGCTAAGCCTATCAGATATTTACAACAAACTAGAGGCCTTCGCCCGGATAGGGAAATGGGCCATGGAGTTGTCATAATATCACCTGGCCTTTGAATCCCAAAGCGCCATCAAGTTACAAGTCTTAGCCGACTTCGTCGTCGTTGACTAGACTGGCCCCGCTACCCCCTCACTGCTGACAAATGAGACAGCCTGGACCATCCACTGTGACAGAGCCTGGGGCCATTTAGGGGCTAGAGACCATCCACTCTGACAGAGCCTGGGGCCATTTAGGGGCTAGAGTAGCCTGCAGCCATTCAGGGGCCTCCTGCTTCTGGCCATGTAGCCCCTATGGTGTCATCTGCTAGGTCGTGCATTGTCGTACGCCTGGTATGGCGTCGCGTCTCGTCCGTTTGCCAATGGGTTCATGTAGCTATTATGATATAGATGTAGCGGTGCTTGGTGGGTCCTGCCGAGTCAGCTCGAGGTGAGGTTTAGGGATGTCTTCAGTACAACTTCATCTTCCGTCATCCCCTTAGCGTCACCTTTCATCATGCGTAGGCATAAGCCTGGTACGACGTATTGCCCCATCCATTCTGGCGTTTGGGTCACTGTAGAGACCCCGATGCTGAAGTTACAGGTGTACATTTGGGTCGGGCCTGATGGGCTAGCCTGAAGCACGAAAAAAAGCACGGCTCGAAATATTTTATTGTTGGGCCGGGTTTGGGCCGAGGTCCCGGCCCATGGACAGGCACGAGCACGGCCCGTTTAAGGCAGGCACGAAATGGCTCATATAGAGGCACGAAAAGTTCCATATATTTGTTAAAAGTACACTTTCATGTACTTGATAAAGAACACAAAGCTAAATATAATGATAGTTAGATGTTTTTTGTAGCTTTGAATAAGAGTATGTGATGTAATTTACTTTTGTTATGAACATTAGATAATGAACTAAACTTGTGAACTTTGTATAGAGCTGATTATACTCTTTTTCCTTCTAACAAAATGATTTGTAAACGAGGTAGTCATTGCATAGCTCTGGTAACTTAATACAAATATTAAGTTTGCTTTTGGTCAAATTTATTTGTCTTATCTTATTTATTTTATTTAATTTGTGTTGAATTTAGGGCTATGTGAATTTCGGACCTTGATGTGAATTTCAGGCCAAAAACTGAATTTTGGGCCAAAAATTGAATTTCGGGCCGCCCGAAATGATCCCGGCACGTTTGAGCAATTACGTGTCAGGCCGTGGGCCGAGGGCTAGGCCCGTGGGCCAGCCCAGCATGGCCCGAAATTCAAACGGGGCGGATCGGCCCGAAATTCAAACGGGACGGGCCTTTTCGGGCTTGGGCCTGGCCGGGCGGCCCGAATGTACACCTATAGCTGAGGTCCTGCGGCTGGGGTTGTTCGAACCCACTGGTTAGCGGGGATACGTATCCGGCGTCGTGCTTGATAGAGACCCTTCGGTACTGCTTCCACAGTCTGGACATGGCTTGGTGATGATCTATCCCATCGTGCTGTCGTGGCTTGATAATACTAGGTCAGCTCCTCCCTCTAGTAGAGGTGTTCGCCTGAGGGCCAGTTGTCGTCTTAGTGGGTTGCTCGACAGGCGGGTTTATCGGCAGCGTCGCCTTGCTAGGTTGCCCGGCACTATTTGCTCGGCGGGTGGGTGGGCCGGCAATCCTGCCTCGCCGGGTTGCTCGACGAGCGGGTTGGTCGGCAGTCTCGCCCCGCCGGGTTGGTCGGCGGTTGGGTTGGTCGGCTTGGCGGGCCGCCTTCGAGAGGCCTTTTGTACCATCACGTCGAGTCATTTGGCAGGTGGGTCGGTCGGTTAGTGGGTCGTCTTTGGGAGGCCTTTTGGGCCTTATTTGGGTACCCTGTTCTCAGGTTCCCGATAGGAAGACGACTCCAACAAGTGGACCCTACGCGTCAGTCATTTTATATTAGAAAAATAATCAATTAATTATTTTTTCCTATGGTAAATTCCCTGTAGAATAAATTAAGCTTGGCAAAATTTTAGAATTATGCAAAAAATGTTCCATTAATTTTTCTTCTTATTCACATCCCGAAATTTGGGAATTTCAGGGTGTGACACCAACACACGATCGCCTCCATGCAGCGCAAGTTCGCGATGAAGGACCTCGTCCCTCTCCACCACTTTCTCGAGGTCACCGTGGACGTGGAGTGACGCCCCAGGGCCCCTTTCTTCACCAACGCCAATACGCCATCTAGATTCTGGAGCGGACTGGCATGTCCAACTGCAAGCTCTACTCCACACCTGTTGACACTCAAGCGAAGGTCTTCGACAACGGCAGCACTTCAATCAACGACGTGACATCTTATTGGAGCCTCACCTGGGCTCTACAATACCTCATCTTCACTCGGTCTGACATCGCCTACGTGGTTCAGCAGGTGTGCCTTCACATGCATATCCCGCGGGAGCCCCACCTCACTGCTGCCAAGCAGATTCTTCGCTACCTCTGTGTCACCCTCGACCAGAGCCTTCTTCTTCGGCCCTCTCCAACCTCTGAGTTGGTCGTCTACACCGACGCCGATTGGGCTAGCTGCCCCGACACATGTCGGTCCACCTCTGGCTATGTTGTGTTTCTGGACAACAACCTGGCCTCTTGGTCCTTGAAGCAACAGCCTGTCACCTCCGGCTCCGGCGCTGAGACCGAGTATCTCGTTGTGGCCAACAACGTGGCTGAGGCATGTTGGCTCCGTCAGCTGCTACGTTTTCATTATATTTAATTTTCATTATATTATCTGTATGTATATACACAATGGTACTTAATATTTTTTTTGCTACGTTTTTGTATAGGGCCTGCAAAAACGATAGGGACATCCCTGCTAATCATACTAGAATTTCACATCGATTAGTTCATTTTTATAGAAAAAACATGGGAAGAAATTGTTCATTTACAAGTGGATTGGAGGGGTCTGAAGAAAAATACCCGCATTTCAAAGGGAACCTTAGATGTATCGATCAAATAGAACTAAATCATTCGAGTTACCATAGTCTGAACTCTGAAACCACAACGAGTATATCACACTTGGATGGTTAAAAGGAAAAAAATACAAACAAACCACCAAAAAATCAATAAATCCCGCTTATGTGGTAAAAACAACTAGTTTTCAAATAAACTAGCAAATAAATCAGCAAAGCTCTCGCTTAGGAGGAACTTCGTTGAGACAAAGATGTTGCCATATTGCTCTATAACGGTTGGCCATTTTAGATCCCATCCTTGGTTGTCGAATAAAAACAAGGAACGAAGAAATAGAGGTTGAAAAGGGGATGGTAGATTGATTTTTATTTGATTGGATGTTTGGTAGCTCAATCGACTATGATCCTCTCATATACATAGAGGTAGTGATCTTATACCAGTAGCAAACAACTTCAAAACATATACGGCAAGTTTCCAACTATAAGGCAATCTGAAAATGAATCAATTCGAAAAGCCAATAAAACACAGCCCGGACGACCACCAAAGTCGACTAGACTTTGTTTCATGGGGGAGCCGACTAGTGTATCAGGCTTGATAATAGGATGTTGACCTGATCGGGTCTATAAGACGGCCTGCCCATTGCGACACGCAAAATGAGTCATCCTACTTCCGTACGCCGGCGGAGTGAGATGGGCGGCCATGTGCGTACGGGAACGCAAAGGCTGTGGCCGTGTTTGGATCGGCTTTTGGTGGACTTCTGGCCGCCAGAAACTGGAAGCTCATCTAAACAGCTAGCTTCATGACTAGATTCTCCCCACCGCGCGGCAGCTTCACCACAGCGACCAAGAATCGGCCAGCAGCCCGCGTCCATGGAGGACCTTAAGCCAGCACGGAAGCAAACTATTTAGGGATGAAATCAAATTAGTTATAATGAACATCACATGTGTTATTTGTAGAGCAAACTAACTGTAACACCCGGATTTTAGGGGTCCAAAACCCGGGGTTAACATAAACACCAGGTATGCTGGGACCAAGTCTCATACATATGATGTATAGTGGCACAGGATCGAATGTCACATCTTTATACATAACAGGAGTTCCATACAAAATAAATAATTACATTATAAGGAGACAACGGTCCAGCAACCCAAAGTTGACTGGGAGACGACGACCTAGACCTCTCACGAACTCATCGCAGCATCCTCCATGAGCATCATCCTGCAGTACCTGGTCTTGACCTGTGGTGTATGTGAGACAGCAAGAGTGAGCTCACATACGTTCATCGCTCAACAAGTTGTGGGGAATAATGTGCATGAACTCGCCAAAGGTGGGAGCTCACGTGAAGTGTAAGGCTTACCAAAGAAGATGGTTAGAGCTGAGCATTGCTTTTAAAGTTGGTCAAAATTTTATTAGCAGTTACTAAGTATAAGTAAATACCAAACCCAATTAAGTAATAGATCAAAAGTAACAACACCACCTGCAATGCAATGCATATGACAAATTGAATTTAGTTCCATAAATTAATCATGTGAAGGTCCGAGCTGCTCTTGACCGTGAGCACGGCTAGTATACCAGTTTTACACTCTGCAGAGGTTGCGCATCTTTACCCACAAGTCGTGTATCCCATGTCGCCAGGGTTTGCAAGGCCCTTAGACACTTCCGAGGTGAATGGCTAGGGATCCACTACGAGGCTTTTACAAAGTTCCACTAGCTTCCGAAAACCCGCTACAGTTTATAGGAAGATCCAGTGCAGGAATCCCTTGCAGGACCGCCATCGCAGCAAAATCCTCCCGAGGGCCTCCCTACACTGACCTCTCCCCTACTGCCCTTGCCCCTTTCGGGTAAGGTAGTCTTCCACTAGCTTTTCCTAATTAATCAGCCAAGGGCGTCCCATTCCACCCTCGTGGTAGCACTGTTTTCCCGGGTGGTTCTCCATGTTCCAATTAACATAATGATCTCATCATGAACAATATATAACAACTGATAACAAAAGTGTAACCATGAATGGTGTATCTCCATACCCAAAACCACATATAGCACTAGCAAGTACTACCCGGAAAGTTTAGTGGTAAACAAGGTATAAAGATAGACAAACTAGGGTAACCTATTGGGTCCCATCAAAATTAACCTATGCAGATCATTATGATTAATTAGAACATGAGTGGGTAAAAAGAAGTGATCAAGGGCACAACTTGCCTGGGCCTTGAGATTCCAGGTACCAGGATGATTCTTCAGATGACTCGTGACCTCACTGCTAGTCGTAGCAATTCAAACAAACAGTGTAGGCAAAATTTAACATCACACCAAACAAGTAAACAAAATACATAATAATAATCTACACATTAAAATAAGGTTCTAGGAACAGGAATCATTAATTTTGGAGTTATAGATTTTAAGTTATGGATTTCCAAAGATTCTATGTGCTTAGTACAAGATTAATTAAGATAACAATTTTAATGTGACTTTTATGTAAAACCAGTGGCACTAATTGATAAATAATAATATTACAAAATTATAGGAAGTGGAATGGATTAATTTGGAGTTCATATGCATTTTCTATGAATTATATAAATTCTAGGAATTATTTTTATATTAAAAACTTATTTTCTAATTCATTTTCCTGATTTTATAACTCTCTGGACTGGGCCTCAATTAAACAGAAGTACAGGGGGCTCGGCGCAAGATTCCCGAGACACAGTCAACAGTGAACGTGGACGGCGGGTTGATTCACTGAAACCCGAGGGGCTCATATGAAAAACGACCCGGCCGAAGGGGTAAGGAGGGCTCTCGGTCGTTGGATCGGCGTTTGAGGGCTCAGATTAGATCGGTTTAATCCTGAACCGGTATGCGATCCCCGCGGTTGGATCTAAAACCAAGGGCAGGGATTTAAAGAAGTCGAGATCCCCCCAGAGCCACACGATCGAGATCAAACGGCCCATAACTATTCTGGGTGAATCGGTATCCACATCTAATCGTGGCCACACGCCCACGATCCAACGGCACATGGGAGTCTTCCCCGCCCGGTGGCCAGGCACCGCCGAAGAGCACCACCCGCGGTGGCGGGCTCCGGCGAGCTCGACCAAAAGGAGCACTGGTGCACGATACACAAATCGGAGAGCGCGTAACATCCCACGAGGGACGGCGAAATCGGAAAGCGAGCAATTCTTACCTAATTCGCGGTGCAGAGGCGCTGTCCACGGCGAGGCGCGGGTGAGCGGCTAGGCTGTGCTCCGGTGAGCAATTGCTCCGGCCACGGCGGTGTCCAACTTGAATTGGAGGCACGGACAGCTTCCACAGGCGAAGACGATACTCCACGACCCGACTCCAAGGGCGGAGACCCCCCAGCGGCGGCTATCCCCGGCGGTGGCCTACGCTTCTCTCCTTTCTCTCTCGGTGTCCGGCTTGCAAAGGGCTATGGCTCAGGGTCACGGGCGCTCGAGTTTTATAGCTCGGAGGAAGGGATAAGTCCGCGCGATGAGCACGGCCGTTAGCTCCGCCCACGGCGTGAATTTCGCGCGAGAAAGACGACCACGGACTCCGCGCGCCATGAGCGGGTTGTTCCTGTGCGCGCGAGGTTGTTTGTTTGGGTCAGCGCGGATCTTGTGAAGTTCGGCCGAGGAGATGACGGCGAATCCCGACAGGACCCGATTGTTGCGTGACCGCGCTTCACCGGATTTCACATCGCCCGCCGCGACCGAGCTCGCCCGAGCCGAGCGGCGAAGGAAGGGGGAAGATCCTGACAACGCGACCCCGCATGGAAGTGGGAGGTGGATTGGCGGAGCGTGCACATGTGACCAACAGGCTGGGCCCACCTGTAAGCCGCGCGGGGAAGCGAAGAGGGAAGTGCGCTGGCTGACGTGCGGGCCCCATATGTCGGCGCCGGTCACCAGGCAGGGCAGCGCGGGCCAAAAACAGTTGTGGGCCGAAAAACGGGATCCGAGGCCCAGGTAAGTTTTTCTTCTTTTCCTTTTTATTTTCTATTTTCTTTTCTCCATTTTCAAATCCAATTTGAGTTCAAATTTCAAAATCAAATTCTTGGGTAAATTCTCCTCAGATTAAAAGTATATCTTGTAAACTCTAGTCTTACTTTTATTTATACTTTTTATTTTGTATATACTTTCCTTTTCTTCTTATTTTCAAAACCCAAATTCCAATTCAAATCAAACCAGGTTTTTAAATTCTAGATTTCAAATTTATGCACAAGTTAAACTTTCACATGATGCACAATTACTACATAGTGTTTCTTTATTTATTTTATTATGATTATTTTCCTTTAAAAAGGGTGAATTATAAAGTTTAATTATTTATCAATGGTATTTTGCTCAGATTTCTTCTATCAATCCCAAATTCAGAATTTTGGGTGTTACAAATCCTACCCCCCTTAAAAATAGTCTCGTCCTCGAGATTTGTAAGAAAGAGGATATAAGAAGAGTGATTTGAAATTTAGCTTTTAGTTTCTTAATTAGTTCAAAATCAAGAGCTTTTTTTTATTAGTGAGTGATTAGGAGAGCATGGGTATATATAGGTATGTCCACTTTATTATGTAGGATAGAAGATGTCTTTAGAGCATATATATAGGTTTGGTTAAGAAAGTGTAGGGTAAGAAAAGATTCCATCCAAGGTGGTAAATCTTGAATCATCTCGAGATCTGATTTGACTCCTAATCTTCCATGTCGAGGTTGATCTTATCTTTCTTGCTCTTTGGTGTCTCCATCCGGGTTTGGGTCAAGAGGTTAAGATAGGTCTGTATGTAACACGTAGGCAGAGCAGGTAGTTTAGTAGATGGCTATGTGTTTTAATGAGATTAGTCAGAATCTAATTTGGTCGTTTGCTTCTAGATGGGTGGGATAGGTTATGTAACCTATTATGTAGGTCAAGTTGTTGGGTATGGCCAAGTTAATATAAGTCTTCAAATTAGGCTTAAGTGATTTAGGAGTATGGCCTTATCCTCTCCACCAGCATCAAGTAACTCACACTAGATTAAATTAGATATGATCTAGATTAGACTAGTTTAAGTTAGATAGATTTATCAGGGTAAGATACATCTTGTTAGGATATGTTAGAATCTTTTGAGATAGGATGGAGTATATGGTGTAGGTAGGTCAGAAGCTCTATTGGGTTAAAACAGATAGGTTATGCAACCATCGAGTGGTTAAGGTAGTTGCATATGGTTAGGTAGTTGTATGTGGTCTAGTTAATCTAGGGTACCAGTTTAGGTTAAAACATGCTTATAGAAGTAGGGTCCAATCTATTTTCCCAGTATTATCAACCATGTTTGTCCATTATATTAGACTAGATAAGATCTAAATAAATTTTGGATTAGCTCATGATTGTTATTCTAGGATGGGATAAATATACTAATTTGGGCAAGATGAATCCACAAGGATAAGGTAGAATCTTTTGAGGTTAGTTAGATCTATTAGGATAACAAAATCTTTTCAAGATAAGATGAATTTATTAAGGCAAGAAGAATCTTTTAAGATGAGGTGGATCTAGTAAGATAAGAGAGAATCTTATAAGATACGATGAATCTATTAAAATATGGGAGAGTCTTTTAAGATTAGAGGGATCTCTATGAGATAGATACATTTTAATGGAGGATAATCTAAGTGGCTTAGTTTTCTTATGAATTCTATTTATGCCTATACGTATATGCAGATGTAATTGTGGACATTACTCCACAACCCATCACACTCAATCAAAGATCCAAATCAGACAAGTATCATAAGAACAAACATTCAAGTGCATAGATAACCACAAAAATAGTTTTGTTTTTTTGTTCCTAAGATTAGGTCTCCTATTCCTAAAGGTCACTTTAGGCACAGGATTTCAGAGTGTGAAATCCACATTTATCTTTAGAAAAGAAAAGATAAGAATAATCAGAGTAAAGCGGAAATAGATGAGAAAAGATTAAGATAAGTTTTTTTTTAGAAAGAATCAGAGTAGCAAAGGTAAGTAAGTATTGGTTGTCCAGTTCTATCTAGGTTTCGTCCTACAGTCAACATTCCTCTGATACCATTTCTGTAACACCCGGATTTTAGGGGTCCAAAACCCGGGGTTAACATAAACACCAGGTATGCTGGGACCAAGTCTCATACATATGATGTATAGTGGCACAGGATCGAATGTCACATCTTTATACATAACAGGAGTTCCATACAAAATAAATAATTACATTATAAGGAGACAACGGTCCAGCAACCCAAAGTTGACTGGGAGACGACGACCTAGACCTCTCACGAACTCATCGCAGCATCCTCCATGAGCATCATCCTGCAGTACCTGGTCTTGACCTGTGGTGTATGTGAGACAGCAAGAGTGAGCTCACATACGTTCATCGCTCAACAAGTTGTGGGGAATAATGTGCATGAACTCGCCAAAGGTGGGAGCTCACGTGAAGTGTAAGGCTTACCAAAGAAGATGGTTAGAGCTGAGCATTGCTTTTAAAGTTGGTCAAAATTTTATTAGCAGTTACTAAGTATAAGTAAATACCAAACCCAATTAAGTAATAGATCAAAAGTAACAACACCACCTGCAATGCAATGCATATGACAAATTGAATTTAGTTCCATAAATTAATCATGTGAAGGTCCGAGCTGCTCTTGACCGTGAGCACGGCTAGTATACCAGTTTTACACTCTGCAGAGGTTGCGCATCTTTACCCACAAGTCGTGTATCCCATGTCGCCAGGGTTTGCAAGGCCCTTAGACACTTCCGAGGTGAATGGCTAGGGATCCACTACGAGGCTTTTACAAAGTTCCACTAGCTTCCGAAAACCCGCTACAGTTTATAGGAAGATCCAGTGCAGGAATCCCTTGCAGGACCGCCATCGCAGCAAAATCCTCCCGAGGGCCTCCCTACACTGACCTCTCCCCTACTGCCCTTGCCCCTTTCGGGTAAGGTAGTCTTCCACTAGCTTTTCCTAATTAATCAGCCAAGGGCGTCCCATTCCACCCTCGTGGTAGCACTGTTTTCCCGGGTGGTTCTCCATGTTCCAATTAACATAATGATCTCATCATGAACAATATATAACAACTGATAACAAAAGTGTAACCATGAATGGTGTATCTCCATACCCAAAACCACATATAGCACTAGCAAGTACTACCCGGAAAGTTTAGTGGTAAACAAGGTATAAAGATAGACAAACTAGGGTAACCTATTGGGTCCCATCAAAATTAACCTATGCAGATCATTATGATTAATTAGAACATGAGTGGGTAAAAAGAAGTGATCAAGGGCACAACTTGCCTGGGCCTTGAGATTCCAGGTACCAGGATGATTCTTCAGATGACTCGTGACCTCACTGCTAGTCGTAGCAATTCAAACAAACAGTGTAGGCAAAATTTAACATCACACCAAACAAGTAAACAAAATACATAATAATAATCTACACATTAAAATAAGGTTCTAGGAACAGGAATCATTAATTTTGGAGTTATAGATTTTAAGTTATGGATTTCCAAAGATTCTATGTGCTTAGTACAAGATTAATTAAGATAACAATTTTAATGTGACTTTTATGTAAAACCAGTGGCACTAATTGATAAATAATAATATTACAAAATTATAGGAAGTGGAATGGATTAATTTGGAGTTCATATGCATTTTCTATGAATTATATAAATTCTAGGAATTATTTTTATATTAAAAACTTATTTTCTAATTCATTTTCCTGATTTTATAACTCTCTGGACTGGGCCTCAATTAAACAGAAGTACAGGGGGCTCGGCGCAAGATTCCCGAGACACAGTCAACAGTGAACGTGGACGGCGGGTTGATTCACTGAAACCCGAGGGGCTCATATGAAAAACGACCCGGCCGAAGGGGTAAGGAGGGCTCTCGGTCGTTGGATCGGCGTTTGAGGGCTCAGATTAGATCGGTTTAATCCTGAACCGGTATGCGATCCCCGCGGTTGGATCTAAAACCAAGGGCAGGGATTTAAAGAAGTCGAGATCCCCCCAGAGCCACACGATCGAGATCAAACGGCCCATAACTATTCTGGGTGAATCGGTATCCACATCTAATCGTGGCCACACGCCCACGATCCAACGGCACATGGGAGTCTTCCCCGCCCGGTGGCCAGGCACCGCCGAAGAGCACCACCCGCGGTGGCGGGCTCCGGCGAGCTCGACCAAAAGGAGCACTGGTGCACGATACACAAATCGGAGAGCGCGTAACATCCCACGAGGGACGGCGAAATCGGAAAGCGAGCAATTCTTACCTAATTCGCGGTGCAGAGGCGCTGTCCACGGCGAGGCGCGGGTGAGCGGCTAGGCTGTGCTCCGGTGAGCAATTGCTCCGGCCACGGCGGTGTCCAACTTGAATTGGAGGCACGGACAGCTTCCACAGGCGAAGACGATACTCCACGACCCGACTCCAAGGGCGGAGACCCCCCAGCGGCGGCTATCCCCGGCGGCGGCCTACGCTTCTCTCCTTTCTCTCTCGGTGTCCGGCTTGCAAAGGGCTATGGCTCAGGGTCACGGGCGCTCGAGTTTTATAGCTCGGAGGAAGGGATAAGTCCGCGCGATGAGCACGGCCGTTAGCTCCGCCCACGGCGTGAATTTCGCGCGAGAAAGACGACCACGGACTCCGCGCGCCATGAGCGGGTTGTTCCTGTGCGCGCGAGGTTGTTTGTTCGGGTCAGCGCGGATCTTGTGAAGTTCGGCCGAGGAGATGACGGCGAATCCCGACAGGACCCGATTGTTGCGTGACCGCGCTTCACCGGATTTCACATCGCCCGCCGCGACCGAGCTCGCCCGAGCCGAGCGGCGAAGGAAGGGGGAAGATCCTGACAACGCGACCCCGCATGGAAGTGGGAGGTGGATTGGCGGAGCGTGCACATGTGACCGACAGGCTGGGCCCACCTGTAAGCCGCGCGGGGAAGCGAAGAGGGAAGTGCGCTGGCTGACGTGCGGGCCCCATATGTCGGCGCCGGTCACCAGGCAGGGCAGCGCGGGCCAAAAACAGTTGTGGGCCGAAAAACGGGATCCGAGGCCCAGGTAAGTTTTTCTTCTTTTCCTTTTTATTTTCTATTTTCTTTTCTCCATTTTCAAATCCAATTTGAGTTCAAATTTCAAAATCAAATTCTTGGGTAAATTCTCCTCAGATTAAAAGTATATCTTGTAAACTCTAGTCTTACTTTTATTTATACTTTTTATTTTGTATATACTTTCCTTTTCTTCTTATTTTCAAAACCCAAATTCCAATTCAAATCAAACCAGGTTTTTAAATTCTAGATTTCAAATTTATGCACAAGTTAAACTTTCACATGATGCACAATTACTACATAGTGTTTCTTTATTTATTTTATTATGATTATTTTCCTTTAAAAAGGGTGAATTATAAAGTTTAATTATTTATCAATGGTATTTTGCTCAGATTTCTTCTATCAATCCCAAATTCAGAATTTTGGGTGTTACACTAACCTTTCTTCCTACAGCCAGCTTATCAAACATCTAGATCCTTGTTTTTGCAGGTAAATACTATCTTGTAGCCTTGTTCATGATGTACACGATCGAGACTTTGACCAATATGTACCTAGTAGTCTTGTTCATGATGTACCCGTATCTAAACACCTAAATTCTAACCACCAGTTTCTCTCCACAGCAGTCGAACCAAACACCCAGATTCTAACCACCAGCTTTTCCCCACATCCAGTTTTTCAGAAAAGCTCTTCAGAAAAAAGCCGAACCAAACAGACGCATTGGCTGCAGGGATGGGATAGGATTTAAATAAACCATGAATTAAGCATAAGATCAATTGAATTCTAACAATATAGACACACTGCAAAAATCAAACTACATGGCTAGGATTTTTTCCATCTATAGAAATAATATATAATTACATAGATGCACAATAAACAACTATAAAATCTCCTTGGAACTATACACGCACAATTGATTGGACGAGGATATGACCAGGATGACGGGAGTCTGACTCTATGTGGACTGTGCCTATGGACTTCTAAAGTAGAAAGAGAGTATATAGCTAGTGTTTCATTTGTTTTAGGTTAGACTAAGTGCTTAAGTTTATGTTTTTAGCCAAGTTTATATTGGGTATTTTTTACCCATGGGTTAACGTGTTTGGGTGAGGGTGGAACGTTATAATACCTGTTTACCTATGGTGAAGGTTTTTGCCAAAAAAATCATGGGTAAAATATTTAGCTCATACATAGGGGTGAAAATGGTTTGAAACGATCGGTAAACACTAAAACCATTTTTATTTTCATATTTTTCCTCGAAAACGAGATCGAAAATGGTAACTCCGGAAACAAAAACGACATCGGTAATTCGGAAATATCGGAAATGAAAGTTCGGTACAAAAATTACACCGATTACGATCGGAATCTAAAATTCGATCGGTAAAAACAGTATCATGTACCCTCAATTGACTTCAAAAATTTACACAAGCCATACATTCATATAAAATTAGTAATAATATATAAGGTAGGAGGTCACAATAAATATATAAAGTAAGAAGTCATACAATAATAAAATTATTATTATGTATTTAAATAAAGTAGAATCAAAATGTGTATAATGATATGACACTTACATTATATTTGTACTCCTACTAATTGGCATAGTCAATGTAATTAGTGTCCTCTTGGTTCTTCTCAAGTTCTCTGCAAATTATGAATATATGTATCAAGAATAATAATAACTAAGAAAACATAAATAAGATTTATAAAAGTTTTAAACGATTCTAAACTATAAACCATTAGATAGACCTTGATTTTTTAGGAAAATAATAAAATTAGTTTCATATTTTTAGGAAAATAATAAATTTATAAAGATCGGTTCAGATTTAATAATTTTCTGGAAAATACCGAATTTATTGCCGACGGTAAAATACCAAATAAAAACGGTAATTTTTAGAAACGGTCGGAAGAGAATGTCACACCTGGGCTTTAAGGAACAAAGTCGGGTGCATCTCATACATGCGCCAAGAAGACAACATATATAATAACAGATTGTATAGTGTCGGCGTTTCGACCCCGGGGGGGTCCCTAGACCGACGAGTAAATTGTCGCTGCGTGTCCCTGCCCAGATGGGTTGGCGCGGGATGGAACACAAGATGTGGGACAAGCCTTGTATTATCCTGCACCAGGGGTGCCGCTCGCAGTAGGGGTTACAAGCGTGTCGCGTGAGGGAGAGAGAGAGAGGGGGGGACACAGAGCTCGTCCGCCACTTCCCTCGCGCGAACCTCCCCCCTCCTTCAGGGTGGCCCTGGACTCCCCTTTTATAGAGGCAAGGAGAGAGTGACTGCGGCAGGGAGAGAGAGAGCGGAGCGCGCGGCGCTGTTTTCCTGTCATATCGAACAGTAAAGAGGAGGGGCGAAGTGATTGCGGTCACTTCGGCCTGGCCGACTGAGGCGCGTGTGTCAGAATACGGCGTCAGGCATCCCCTGCATTTAATGTGCCTGCGAAGCAGTCGGTTGGTGAGGCGGTATGGCCAAGGTTGCTTCACGACGAAGCCTGTCCGAGCGGGGCCTCGGGAGAGCCGAGGGGGCACCTGCCGTCCAAGGAGGCCCTCGGGTGAGGCGTGAATTCGTCTGGGACCACTGTTCCGACCCGAGGCTGGGCTCGGGTAAGATCGCGTCCTTCGGGTAGACGAAGTCTTGGCTTGAACCGCACCCGTCAGTTGGTCTAAGGGTGTTAACCAGTCGTGATTAGGAGCGTTGGGGGTACCCCTAATTATGGTACCCGACAGTAGCCCCCGAGCCTCAAAGGGAGTTATGGTACTCGCTTGTAGGCTTTTGCCGCGTTTTCGGTGAGGGGACCGGCCTTTCTCGGTTTTTTGCCTTGTTCTGGTGGGTGCACGTGAGCGCACCCGCCGGGTGTAGCCCCCGAGGCCTCAGAGAAGTGGTTTGACTCCTCTGAGGTCTGAATGCTTTTCGTGGTGCTTCAGCCGGTCTGGTCGTTCCCTCTTGCGGCCCGGCAGTAGCCCAGGTGCGTGGTCGGGTTCCAAGTTATCAGGCTGGTTTGTTGACGCTGTCAACAGTTTTGGCCGTAGCCGGGTGCGGGAGCAGCCCCCGAGCCTCTGCACGGAGCGAGAGGACGATGAAGGACTTTCCTGACTTTTATTATACGCCCCTGCGTCGCCTTTCCGCAAGGAGGAGGGGGGGGGGGGAAAGCGCCATGTTGCCCTCGGAGGGCGCCGAACATGGTGTTTCCAGTGAGCTGCTAATGGGTGATCCGAGTGGAAGCCCGTGCCCCATTTGTTAGGGGTCGGCTGTAGCCCGGAGGCGCGCTCCAAAAGTACCTGCGGGTGATTCGTCGGACCCAAACCCCTTCGACAGGGTCCGAGGGCTCGATGCCTCCCTCCGGTGGGATTCCGTTACAAAGCGTTCCCGCTGGTCTCGGAAATGTCCTAGGGTACCTCGGGAGCGTAGCCCGAGCCTTGGTTATGTATCGAACGTACCCAGAGTCATCCCTCACTCTGCATGCTCTGGGGCGACTGTCGAACCCTTCCGAGGGGCCAGCCTACGAACCCCTAATCAGTAGTGGGCACGAAGCCCAGGCGCTCTGGGGCGGCTGTCGAACCCTTCCGAGGGGCCAGCCTTCGAACCCCTGATCAGTAGGAGGGCTTGGGGCCTGCTTCCTTCGCCGGGAAGGATCCTTTCCACAACGTCTCCTTTCCCGGTCCCTGTGGCAAGAGAGAGAGAGGAGGAGGGGAAGGATATGAATTTTAAATAAAGTGGCGCACCTTTTTTGACGCGGTCATTATGGCGAAGACGAAGCGACGCCCGCCTCGCCTGCCAAAAGGTGTTGCCTGCTCCGTCGGGGAGTTAATGTGACGGGACGGGCGATTCGCGTGGCGCCCGTTGCGCGTGAGAGCCGTTCGAGGAACGGGCGTTTTGCCTCTGGGTTTGAACTTCGTGGTGGGTTCGGGCGAAGTGTTGAACGGGTCTTGCCCGGGACTTTATATATCCAGAAGAGAGACCGGTTGCGGTTCCTTACTCTGCTGCTTGCCTCCTGCTTGGGTTTTCGCAACCTAAGGCTGTCTCCAACAAGAGACTGTAAAGCACCCTGTACTCTAAATGTAGAGGATTTAGACATCCGGTACAGCCCCAGCAACAACCGCTAAAGACTCCGCTAAAATATAGCATGTGTTCCTCGTCCGCTACATGTGGAGTACAAGCGACGGTGCGCTATCAACTGTTTACTCGCGCGTTCAGTCATCTGTTCTCTCCAGCGCTCTCGGAAGCTTCTAGCTGGACCTGGGCGTCACGAGTTGATCGTCCGTGAAGAGGTGACGTGGTGGAGATATTTAGAAGCACTATTTTTTAAAGAAATTATTTTATGTATATAACACACGATTTGCAACTTGTAAATGAATATTAAAAAACTTTGATTACAAAAATATTCGTACGTGTACCATAATTTATAATCTGTGTAATTTCATCCGGTTAAAAAAATGATGCAACCATTTTTGTTAATATGATTGTTGAAAATATGGAGAATGAGATATAGAGGATGAAATTTAGAGAACGTTGTTGGAGATGATGAAGATATAGAGGACGTAAATTTTTAGAGTGTGCTGTAAAGGACAGGGAATATTCCTTTAGAGGATGAAATTTAGAGGACGTTGCTGGAGACAGCCTAAGGGAATAGCCAGAGAAAGAAAACTGCAAACCTCGTCCGCTCCGCCGCCACCCTCTTCGCTTGACGATGGCCGACCGGGTGACCGTCGTTCCTCCGCGCGACCCGTGGCCTTTTTCCATCGTCACGGTGGACGATCTGGAGGCCCTTGTCGCCGACGGTTTGCTCTGTCCCCTCTCCGGTGACCCGCAGCCGGAGTGGATGGTCCCTCCGAGCGGGGCTGTCCCGACCCCGCCGCCGGGGTACGTGCTGAGCTTCGTCTCCTTCCATGAGCGGGGGTTCGGAGTGCCAGCAAGCCGTTTCATGCGGGCGCTCCTGCATTACTACGGGGTGGAGCTACACAACCTCAACCCCAACTCCATCACGCAAGCGACCATTTTCACGGCGGTTTGCGAAGGCTTTTTGGGGATTGACCCCCACTAGGATCTGTGGACCCATCTCTTCTCCACGGAGCTTTTTGCCTTGACGACGGGGGAGAAGAAGGTTCGTATGGCGGTGCGAGCCGGCGGCTACACCCTCCAGTTGAGGCAAGAGCGAGCAGCAGCAGTACATCCCCGCCATCCTTGTGTCTTCGAACAAGGGGTGGCAGCGTCGGTGGTTTTACCTCCGGAACGACGATGGAAGGCTCCCGTCGTTTTCTCAATGAGTGGTGACCGCTCCCGGCAGCAATTGGCGCTATGGGGCCACGCGCGAGAGACAGGAGAGACTCCAGCCCCTTTTGGAGGCCTTGCAGGAGCTACGAGATGAAGGGCTTACCGCCATGGGGGTGGTTGCCGCCATTCATTGCCGGAGGGTGCTCCCCTTGGCAGAGCGGCGGTTGCCGCTTTTGGAGATGATGCCGGGAGTCGACTTGGAGGGTTCGCAGATGTCCTCGGTCCCCCTCTCTGTCGACGACCTTCGCAGGCGGGTAGCAGGCACAGTGGGGAAGCTGGAGGTCGGTGCCCTTACCCAGCCCTTGATGCGTCCCGAGCTTGGGTGCGTGTCCTTGGTGAGTATCCGCTTCTTCTCCTATTTTGCGTCAGGTTGCCCTCGATTCTCTCAATCGGGATTTCCGTTCGTCTCCAGGTGTTGGGGTGTTACAAGCCTTCCCTGCCACTGGTCCCAGAGGACGCGGTGGACCGAGCCGCGTGGAGGGTCGCTGTGGAGAAGAAGAAGGAGAAGAAGGACGCAAAAAAGGCTCGGGCCCGCGAGCGGATGCGGGCTCGGGACGCCTTGGAGAGGCGTTGTCGAAGGCAGGAGAGGGACGGGCTCCCGAGGGAGCCGTCGCCGGAGACGCCCAACGACGATGATGACGACGATGGTGACGAAGACGACGGCATGGTGGCCTGCCTTGGCCTCAGCCCGGATCTGAGGCTGGGCTAGGGGTCGTCGAGCCACCCCCCGAGTGGGCTGGCGCCATCAGTGTCCGGGGTCGGGACATCACGGTCCCGGTCCGAAGAGCAGGGGCAAGCCGAGGGGGTACTTGACCCCTCGGCCGAGGTAGTCGAGGTGACCCCAGGGGGTCAGGCCGTCCCGCCTGTCCCCCACGAGCAGTCGCTCGTGCCGGCCGTACAGGAGATTGATCCTCGGGCCGTCGTGACATCGCGCGGGCGGGCTGCCCCTTTGGCGCCCCGGGGTGCCCGAAGTGGGAGCGGCGCTGAAGCCGGCAGCGGGGCGAACCTTGGCGACGCCTACGGGAACCGAGGCCCAAGGGGCCTCCCCTCAGGCGCGATTGGCTCTGGTCCGGAGCGGGTAAGTATCTGAGGATACCTATGTCCTGGCTCCTTCTTCGTGTGTCCTGATCCTGCTTTATCTTTTCCTCCCAGCAAACGGAAGCACGGTTCGGCCGATCTGGCTCCCAGGAAGGCCCTTAAGATGGCGCCGTCTTCTGCAGCCAGTGCTGCACCGCGCCACGCCGGTCAGCCGGCCTCCGCACCAGATGCCCCCAAGCGGGGGGCCCAGGCGGCGCGAGTTGCTATGGGGCGAGCTCCCCAGGCTGACCCCTTCGTCGAGGTGGCCGTCGTGCTGGGGGAGGCTGCTGTCGCGGTCATGGCCTTATGCCCATCTAACGTGTTGTCGGTGCCGGCACCAGCTTCTACCGAGGCTATTGCCGTTCTGCCCGTGGAGCCATACGTCGCCGCTGATGTTGAGATGGTTGAGGTGCCGCTACTTGAGGTCGCGGATCGGGAGCCCACCTCCAAGGCATCCGGACCCCGTGCAGAGCCTCGGCCCGCCTCGGGGAGCGGTGACCTCATCCCCACGTGGTGCGATCCTAATGAGCGGCACACGTAGGCACTCTAGTTCTGGACCCGCGGCGCCTCGAAACCCCTCTTCGTCCTTGACGATGAGCGGGAGGAGCAGTCTTGGGGTGAGCTCCGTGAGTATGCCGAGGCGGCGATGGGGTCACTTCGGGCGACCATGGAGATCTTTTCCAGGGACGTTCCCAGGATCCTCCAAGTAAGGATTTCAGGCGCACCTTTCGCATGGCCAGGGTATTCTTTGTGACGCCCTGCTTCCCTTTCTCAGGATCTGACGGATCTGAGCACCACCAAGTCGTCGTTCATCCGCCGCGAGGCCGACGTCTAGGGTTCGCTGCGGTTCCTGAGGGCCGCGCTTACCGAGGCTACCGAGCGCCTCACCCAATGGAGCACCGAGGCGGCGGACCTTCGGTTGCTCTGCGACGAGCTAGGGGCGGAGGCAGCGGCGGCACGCGCAGAGGCGCAGCAGCGGCAGCTGGAGCTTGGCCAGGTTGTCGGCGAGTGTCACACCCAAATTTAAGGAACAAAGCCAAGTGCATCTCATACATGTGCCAAGAAGACAACATATATAATAACAGAGTGTATAGAGATAAATGTCAATAACATCAGAGTATTTATTACATAGCGGAAGTCTTATTACAAAATAAAAGAATAAATATAAAACGAACTAAGGATCGTCGGCGCCAATGTCAACTGAGAAACGCCACCTAGATCAGATCAAACTCCTCGATACTTGACTCCACTTGAAACCACTTGTTCTTCTCCTGTGGGGGGGTGTGAGACAGCAAGGGTGAGCTCACACATGTTCATCGCTCAACAAATTGTGGGGAATAATGTGGCATGAACTCACAAAGGTGGGAGTTCATGAAGTGTAAGGCTGATCAACAATAGAGGTTAAAGCTGAGCATTGCTTTTATAAGTTGGTCAAAATTTTATTAGCAGTTACTAAGTGTAAGTGAATACCAAACCATAATAAAATAATAGAACAAAATTAATAATAGATCCCATGCATATGCAAATGACAAATTGAGTTTAGGTTCCATAATTTAATCATCAGAGAGTCCTGAGCTGCTCATGACCGCGAGCTCGGCTAGTATACCAGTTTTACACTCTGCAGAGGTTGTACCCTTTACCCACAAGTCATGTTTCCCATGTCGCCAGGGTTAGCTAGGCCCTTAGACACTACCAAGGTGAATGGCTAGGGATCTACTACGAGGCCTTTACAAAGTTCCACTAGCTTCCGAAAACCCGCTACAGTTTATGGGAAGAGCACTTGCAAGAATCCCCTGTCTGACCGCCATCGCAGCAAAGTCAACCCGAGAACCTCCTTGCATGCAACTCCCCTACTGCCCTTGCCCCTTTCAGGTAAGGTAGTCTTCCACTAGCTTTCCTAATTAGTCAGCCAAGGGGTCCCATTCCTCCCTTGTGGTGGCACGTTTTTCTCAAGTTAAGCTCCATGTTCCAATTAACAATAACATAATGATCTTGATATGAACATAAATAAAATAACAAAATAACTGGAACATGGATATAATAAATGATTATCCCAAAACCATATAAAGCAATAGCAAAAACTACCCATGTGATTCAGGGGCAAACAAGGTAATGAGATAAACAATCTAGGATGACCTATTGGGTCCCATCAAAATTAAACCTATGCATGGTAAATGATTATAAAGAAAATTATTGGGTAACGAAAGTGAATCAAGGGCACAACTTTCCTGGTACTTGAGATTCCAGGTACCAACTTGCCTTTCAGATGACACGTGTCCTCGCGCTAGTCGTAGCAATACAAACAAACATGATATAGATAAAATTATCATCACACCAAACATAAGAACAAACTGAACAATAATAATCTACACGTTGCTACGAGACTAACGCAACTTGAACGGATCAAATCGGAGTTAAAACGGAGGAGTTATGAATTTATTATGTTTTAAGTGTTGGATAATAGATTAATTAGGATATTAATTTTAATGTGATATTCATGTCAAAACAGAGGTAATATGTCATTTCAAAATTATAGGAATTGGAATGGATTAATTCGGACATCATATGAATTTTCTATGAATTAAACCAATTCTAGGGTTTTATTTTTTTACATTAAAAATCTTTTTCTAATTAATTTTCCAGATATTTATAGCTTCCTGGACCGGGCGCAACAATTTCTGTAAAGCACAGGGGCACTGGCGCAATTTGCACTAAGACTTAGGTGGACCTTATATGGATGGCGGGTTTATTTATAATGTCTAAAGGGTCTCTTACGCAAAATGCCTAGGCCGAAGAGGTATCGGCAATCGACAGCCGTCCGATTAGAAACGGACGCTATAGATCTGACCGATCATTTGATTCCAACTGGTATACTACCAGAACCGTTGATCGCGAGATCGACGAACTAGATTTAAAATAAGCGTGAACTATCTGCAACTGCACGTGTCGCGATTGACGACTAGGATTAACTCTGGTGAACCGTTATTTTTGGATCTAATCCAGGACATCCATTTGGAGATCTATGGCTAGTCTTCTTTCTCCTACCTCTATCCAAGCCGAGCGACGGTGCCGCCATGGCGTTTGCCAGTGCACGACGGCGCGATGCCCCGGGTGATCCTATGCCCATATCCCGCTGCACCCAACGCCACACGATGCATGGAGCCTGGCGAAAGGAATAGGGTAGTCTTACCGGTGATCCAGGTGCAGACGACGCCGACCGCCAAGAACAGGAACGCACGGCCTCTGATCCCCACATCGCCGAGGCATCAAGAGTTCCCCGCCTTCCAGGCTCGCCCAGCAAGAGTGCAACCCCCGTTGAGCGCTCCAACGAAGCACCACGCGCGCCAGAGACACCCACGGCCACCACCCAAGGCTAGAAATTAGTCGCAGGCGAGTCCCCACTAATCACTTCTGTCCGCGATGACCGGCCATGGCATCTAGCTGAACATGCCCTAGCCTCTGGTCGAAGGAGGATGCCAGCAACTAATTTATAGGGCAACGGGGAACCCCAAACTGGTCACGGTCAGGCATGCAAGCACCCGACAGAAGCAGAAAAATCCCAACGGAATCGAGTTGTTCGCATCCCAGCTACGATGAAGGAGATGCGGCAGAAACGTGGATCTCGTGCGGCAGGTGATAGGACTGCCATGCGTGGGCAGGTGAGATCCAGACGGTGACAAGGTGGCCCCACGAGCCAGTGGGCGCCGAGAAGGCCGCCGCGCATGAGAGCTAGCGAACGGATAGATCGCATGAGAGCCTGTGGATCCGGGTGATAGATCGCATGAGAGCCTGTGGATCCGGGTGCACCGCAGATCGGATGCACGGAAAAGGTTATGCTCCCGGGAATTTCCAGTTTTGGCAACGTTTTTCATTCTGGTCCACAGAAGACATGTATATTTTATTTGATCTCGCAGAAACGTTCAAACTGAGGAATACCGGTATACCCCTTAAATAAATAAATTTGATGTCTGTACTATTTCTTCCCAAGATTATCAGTGTATTTGTTCTTTTTCTTGACATGGGTATCCACCGTTCAAGCCACAAATCTTCTGACATTGTTGCCTCGCTGTTGCACTCCTTCGACAAATTCTTTAGTCACCTCTCGAGGTTTTATATACCACCAATAATGTTGCTAATTTACTGTCAGTTAAATAGAGGTACATGGGTCCCCTTTGGACGTGTTGAAATGAGAACTAATATTAGCCTATTTATTCGGAAGCACTTAAAAACCATTTTGACTTTTCTATCGAAGTAGATGTATATTGGTATTTTCACAGTTTGTTTGAATTCCTTTCTCAATTTCCTTTTAGATTTTTAAATTCATAAAGTTTAAATGTCATTCAAATTCAAACTTTCTGGTAGATTCGTTTTCTCATTAATCATTCGTCCTAGACATGGTATGGATAAATTTATCTATTTTTAATACTTATTTCATGATAACTAGTGCTCTCTTTCCTAAATTCTAGAATTCCCTTTTAGATTTAAAATTCCACTTCAGACTTTAATACATTTTTACATTATTTTTATATTGTCACAAAAATGCACACAAAATAAGTCCAGCATGATGCATGTTTTGTTTGAGTGCTTTTTATTACTTATTCATTTGTATAAGTGACGCGTCCACATGAAATGACAAGTAGAGATAACACACTTACATATATACATGAATTTCATTTATCCTTTGAGATTTTCTTACAAAGTAGGCATTACAGCGAGCGGGACCAATCTCGGAGCTAGGCCGCCGAGGCCGAAAGCCGGGCTGAGGCCCTTGGGGGCCAGCTAGCCGAGGTGTCCGCTCGGGCCGGAGCCCTAGCAGAGGACCTGGCCGTGGCCGTCGGGTCTGCTCAGCCCGCCCAAGCCGCAGCCTCGGAGCAGCGCGTCTAGGCAGAAGGTATGTTTTGGCCGCTTTGTGACTTCGATCTTCATTCTTCAACTCGTGTTTGAAGAATTCTTTTTAGTTGTTTGTAGAGTTTGAGTCAGCCCTCAACGAGTCCGCCAAGGCACTTGCCCGGGTGGCTGAGCGGGAGGAAGCCGACCACGTGGCCATGTCTGAAGCTATCTCGGCCTTCTACCAGGTCTTTGGTCTTGACGACGTTCCCTCGGGAAGCTCTCCCCAGAGTCGCCTGCAGGCCTTGGGCGGCCATGTGCGCAGTAGACTCCGCGAGGCGCTGCATCACGGCGTTAGGCGGGCCTTCGCCGTGCTCGCTTCCCACTACGATGTGGATCTGGAGCGGGTCAGCGAAGGGTACTGTCTACCCGACGAAGATGAAGCCGCCCTGGCCGAAGTTCAGAGGCTTGACGTGGCCGTCGCGGGCCCAAGCGCAGTGCTGGCGTCCTCCTTCGAGGTGGTGATCCTTCCGCTTGCGTTGCCGTCCAAGGCCGAGGCGGATCTCGCCGAGGGTGGAGACGACGCCGAGGGTGGAGACTAAGCCGAGGGTGGAGACGAAGCCAAGGGTGCCACTCCTCCCCCGGGCGATGCCTGATTCTGCCGGAGCAGTTTGTTCGGAACATGTGTGTGTCTTTCGTGGCCGCCAAGGCCTAAACACTTTGTCGTCGTGTTATAAAGCTGCATTTCTTTTTCTCTTGTTTCGAGTATCCGGACTCGTTCGTCAGTAGCAGAATTGCTTATTCGAGTAAGAGTTATTTTTCGTGGAAGGTGACGAGTGAGGTATCCATATCCCAGAGGCGTAGGAGTCCCTCGGCTCAGTTAGCCTTGCCGCTTACACGCGCTCTTATTCGTTTTGCAGGGTTCTGTTACCGATATAGTCGAGAAACATGAAAGTCATTTTGGTGGAAAACTTTTCCGAGGAAAATTTTGACGTGTAGGGGGGGACGTGCAGGGGGTTCCCCCTTCTAGCCCCCGAGGGAGGGTCGGGATTTGCTGAGGCAAGGCCGACCCTCCCTTGATGGTCAGACTTTGTGTACGTAAACGAGGTACGTGAACAACTTAAAACATCTTAAGGGTAGAAGTGGCGTAGCTGTTGGATGTTCCAAGCGTTGCTATAGACCTCGCCTTGGTCGTTGGCCAGCTTGTATGTTCCGGGCTTCAAGATCTTGGCGATGATGAAGGGTCCTTCCGAGGGAGGAGTGAGCTTGTGGCGCCCTCGGGCGTCCTGTCGCAGGCGAAGCACCAAGTCCCCCACTTGGAAGCCTCGGGCCCGAACGCTTCGGGCATGGTAGCGCCGCAGCGACTGCTGGCATCGTGTCGAATGTAGTAAGGCGACGTCCCGAGCCCCCTCGAGTTGGTCCAGCGCGTCTTCTCGGCTGGTCTGGTTGCTTCGGTCGTCGTACGCCTTGGTCCTCAGGGAGCCATATTCTAAGTCCATGGGGAGGACGACCTCGGCCCCATAGACTAGAAAGAACGGCGTAAAACCCGTGGCACGGCTCGGCGTCGTCCTTAAACTCCAGACTACCAAGGGTAGCTCTTTCATCCACCGCTTGCCGAACTTGTTAAGGTCGTTGTAGATCCTTGGTTTGAGCCCCTGCAGAATCATACCGTTGGCTCGCTCCACCTGCCCATTCGTCATGGGATGAGCTACGGCGGCCCAGTCCACACGGATGTGGTGGTCGTCGCAGAAGTCCAGGAACTTTTTTCTGGTGAACTGCGTGCCATTGTCGGTGACGATTGAGTTTGGGACCCCGAACCAATGAATAATGTTGGTGAAGAATGCGACCGCCTACTCGGACCTGATGTTGTTTAGGGGTCGGACCTCGATCCACTTGGAGAATTTGTCGATAGCGACTAGCAGGTGCGTGAAGCCCCCGGGTGCCTTCTGCAAGGGTTCGACGAGGTCCAGACCCCACACAGCAAATGGCCAGATGATGGGTATCGTCTGCAAGGCCTGAGCGGACAGATGCATCTGCTTTGCGTAGAATTGACACCCCCGGCAGGAGCATACAATCCTAGTGGCGTCGGCCACCGCGGTTGGCCAGTAGAAACCTTGTCGAAAGGCATTCCCCATGAGGGCTCGAGGCGCTGCATGGTGGCCGCAAGCCCCCGAGTGTATTTCTTGCAACAGCTCTTGTCCTTGGGCGATGGATATGCATCGTTGAAGGATGCCCGAGGGGCTGCGGTGGTAGAGCTCTTTTTCATCACCCAGCAGGACAAATGACTTGGCGCGCCGAGCCAGCCGCTGAGCTTTGGTCTTGTCGATGGGAAGCTCTCCTCGGAGGAGATATTCTAGGTATGGGGCCTGTCAGTTCGGATCTGGCGTTACCCCATTCTGTTCCTCTTCGATGGGCAAGGCCTCTTCCTTGACGGCCGAGGGTGCCTCGGGTGCGGCCGAGAGTACCTCGGGCTCGGCCGAGGGTGCCTCGGGCTGGGCCGAGGCTTCCTCAGGCTCGAGCGCGTCGTCGATCTTGACGGATGGTTGATGCAGGTCTCTGGAGAAGACGTCGGGGGGAACTGTCGTTTGCCACGAGGCTATTTTTGCTAGCTCGTCCGCAGTCTCGTTGTACCGTCGGGCGATGTGGTTGAGCTCCAGCCCATAGAACTTGTTCTCCAGGCGCCGGACTTCGTCGCAGTAGGCTTCCATCCTCCGGTCACGGCAGTGGGAGTTTTTCATGACTTGGTCAATGACAAGCTGCGAGTCGCCTCAAGCGTCGAGGAGTCGAACCCCTAGCTTGATGGCGATGCGTAGCCCGTTAACCAGCGCTTCGTACTCGGCCACATTGTTTGACGCCGGAAAATGGAGGCGAATGACGTAGCGGAGATGCTTCCCGAGGGGTGAAACAAAGAGCAGGCCAGCGCCCGCTCCTGTTTTCATGAGTGACCCATTGAAGTACATGGTCCAGAGCTCGGGCTGGATTGGAGTTGTTGGTAACTGGGTGTCAGTCCACTCAGCCAGGAAGTCTGCCAAGACCTGGGATTTTATGGCCTTCCGAGGAGCGAATGATAGCGTCTCGCCCATAAGCTCCACCGCCCACTTTGCTATCCTACCCGAGGCCTCGCGGCACTGGATGATCTCCCCTAGGGGGGAGGATGACACCACAGTTACTGGATGAGACTCGAAGTAGTGTTGCAACTTTCGTCGTGTCAGGACCACTGCGTAGAGCAGCTTCTAGATCTGTGGGTAGCGAGCTTTGGTCTTGGAAAGTACTTCACTGATGAAGTAGACCGGTCTCTGGACGGGCAGTGCATGCCCTTCTTCTCGTTTCTCGACTACGATCGCGGCGCTGACCACCTGACTAGTCGCGGCTACATAGATCAAGAGGGCTTCTCCTGCGGCGAGGGCACCTGGATGGGTGTTTTCGTAAGGAGCGCCTTAAGGTTTTCGAGAGCTTCCTCGGCCTTGGGGGTCCAAGTAAAGCACTCGGCCTTCCTTAAGAGGCGATATAGAGGCAAGCCTTTCTCACCGAGGCGTGAGATGAAGCGGCTTAGAGCCGCAAGGCATCCCATGACCCTCTGTACTCCTTTCAAATCTTTGATGGGTCCCATGCTGGTGATGGCCGCGATTTTCACCGGGTTGGCCTCGATGCCCCGCTCGGAGACGATGAACCCAAGGAGCATGCCTCGGGGGACTCCAAAGACACACTTCTTGGGATTGAGTTTCACGCCTTTCGCTCTCAGACACTTGAATGTCGTTTCAAGGTTAGAGAGGAGGTCGGGGGCTCTCTTTGTCTTGATAACGATGTCATCGATGTAAGCCTCGACTGTTCTGTCGATGTGTCCTCCAAACACGTGGTTCATGCACCTCTGGTAAGTGGCGCCTGCATTCCTCAACCGGAATGGCATTGTGGTGTAACAGTACATGCCAAAAGGTGTGATGAAAGAAGTCGCGAGCTGGTCGGACTCTTTCATCTTGATTTGGTGATAGCCTGAGTAGGCATCGAGGAAAGACAGGGTTTCGCACCCAGCTGTGGAGTCCACGATTTGATCGATGCGAGGTAGAGGGTAGGGAACTTTCGGACATGCTTTGTTTAGACCAGTGTAGTTTACACACATCCTCCATTTCCCATCCTTCTTCCTTACGAGAACAGGGTTAGCTAACCATTCGGGATGGAATACCTCTTTGATGAACCCTGCCGCGAGTAGCTTGTGGATCTCCTCGCCTATGGCCCTGCGCTTTTCTTCGTCAAAACGGCGCAAGGTTTGCTTCATGGGTTGGGCTCCAGCTCTGATATCCAGTGAGTGCTCGGCGACATCCCTCGGTATCCCGAGCATGTCCGAGGGACTCCACGCAAAGATTTCGGCGTTTACGCGGAGAAAGTCGACGAGCACTGCTTCCTATTTGGGGTCGAGCTCGGAGCTGATCCGAACTTGCTTGCTGGCGTCGTTGCTGGGGTCGAGAGAGACGGACTTGACCGCCTCAACTGGTTCGAAGTTGTCGGCGTGCCGCTTCGCGTCGGGCGCCTCCTTGGAGAGGCGTCCAAGGTCGGCGATGAGGGCCTCGGACTCGGCGAGAGCCTCGGCATACTCCACGCACTCCACGTCGCATTCGTACGTGTGGCGTACGTGGACCCGACAGTGATGATCCCATTCGGGCCTGGCATCTTGAGCTTGAGGTAGGTGTAGTTGGGGACGGCCATGAACTTGGCATAGCATGGTCTTCCCAACACTGCATGGTAGGTTCCTCGGAACCCGACGACCTCAAATGTGAGAGCTTCCTTTCAGAAGTTTGAGGGAGTTCCGAAGCAGACGGGTAAGTTGATCCGTCCGAGGGGTTGGATTCGCTTTCCGGGCGCGATCCCATGGAAGGGTGCCGCACCGGCCCAGACTTCGGATCGACCAACCCCTAAGAGTTCCAAGGTCTCGGCGTAGATGATGTTAAGGCTGCTGCCTCCGTCCATGTGGACCTTGGAGAGCCTAACGTTGCCGATGATCGGATCGACGACGAGCGAGTACCTTCCTGGGCTCGGCACGAAGTCGGGGTGGTCGCCTTTGTCGAAGGTGATAGGCTTGTCGGACCAATCTAGGTAGACTGGCGCCGCCACCTTCACCAAGCAGACTTCCCGGCGTTCCTGCTTGCGGTGTCGAGCCGAGGCATTCACCGCCTGCCCGCCGTAGATCATGAAGCAGTTATGGACTTTCGGGAATCCCTCTTCCTTGCCGCCCTCCTTCTTGTCGTTGTCATGGCCCCTGCCATCCTCCGTCGGGGGCCCGGTCTTATGGAAGTGGTGTCGGAGCATGATACATTCTTCGAGGGTGTGCTTGACGGGCCACTGGTGATAGGGGCACGGCTCTTTGAGCATCTTGTCGAACGCGCCGGCCCCTCCAGGTGGTTTCCGAGGGTTCCTGTGCTCGGCCGCAGCGATGAGATTCGCGACTGCGGCGTCGCGCTTCGCTCGCGACTTGTTTTTGGCCTTCTTCTTTGTGCCCCGTTGGGCGGACGCCTCAGGGGCGTCTGTCTTTGGCTCCCCCTGAAGCTGCTTGTCCTTTAGAAAGATGGCTTCGACCGCCTCTTGACCCAAGGCGAACTTGGTGGCGACGTCCATCAGTTCGCTCGCGCGGGTGGGAGTCTTGCGCCCTAGTTTGCTCACCAGGTCCCGGCAAGTGGTGCCGGCAAGGAAAGCCCCGATGACATCCGAGTTGGTAACGTTGGGCAGCTCGGTGCGCTGCTTCAAAAACCGTCGGATGTACTCTTGGAAGGACTCTCCTGGCTGCTGGCGGCAGCTTCAGAGGTCCCACGAGTTCCCAGGGCGCACGTACGTGGCTTGGAAGTTCCCCGCGAAAGCTTTGACCAGATCGTCCCAGTCAGAGATCTGCGTAGGAGGTAGACGCTCCAGCCAGGCTCGGGCGGCGTCGAAGAGGAAAACGGGTAGATTATGGATGATAAGGTTGTCATCATCCGCCCCACCCAACTGGCAGGCCAGTCGGTAGTCCGCGAGCCACAGCTCCGGCCTCGTCTCCCCCGAGTACTTGGTGATAGTAGTCGGGGCTCGGAAACGGGCAGGGAACGGTGCTCGTCGTATAGCCCGGCTGAAGACTCGTGGGCCGGGTGGTTCGGGTGAAGGACTGTGGTCCTTCTCACTATTGCAATGTCCCCCGCGCCTGGGATGGTAGCCTTGGCGCACCTTCTCGTCGAGGCGGGCTCGATGGTCGAGATGGTGGTGCTCGTTGCTGAGGCGTTCCCGGGCGGTGGGCGCCTCGTCTCGTGTACGCTCGGGGCAGACCGAGGCTTCCCGAATTCGCCGGGAGGACACCGCATGATGCTCCGAGGGGTCAGCTCGCCTACGGGAGGCGGAGCTTTTGGCTCGTCGAACCGCGGTGCCCTCTAGAAGATTCTTGAGTTCGCCCTGGATGCGCCGTCCCTCGGTGGTGGATGGCTCCGGCATGGCCCGAAGCAGCATCGCCGCTGCAGCTAGGTCCTGGCCGGACCCGCTGACGGCCGGAGGCAGCGCTGCCCTGGCATTGTTGAAGATGCGGTGCCGGATGTCTTGGGCCTAGTGACAGGCTTCTCCGGCGAGTGATCGACCTGCCCACACCTGTTCGATGCTCTGTCAGAGCTGTACAAGCCGGCCTGCTTCCCCGTCGACCCAGGCCTGCATCTCACGGATTTGCTCGAGCTGTATGTCCTGACCCCCCACAGGGACTGGGACGATAGCTAGCTCCCGTAGGATGTCAACGCGAGATGAGGGCCTAGGGGGATCGTCAACCTTTGGCATACTGAGGTGGTTGCCTTCGTTGTGATCTCCCAAATCGACGTGGAAGCATTCGCGACTTGGGCCGTAACCCTCGTCGTCAAGGTCATGGCCATCGTCAGAACAACCGGAGAGGCAGTGGTCACATGCGGACATGAAGCCCCACATGGCACTAGGGTCACTAAGGGCAGAGAAATCCCAATCGGAGTCGGGGACGTCCTCTTCCTCAGAACCCGCCGGTCTGAAGGTCGAGACGGCTGTCAGTCGGTCCCAGGTCGACCACATGTGGTACCCCGGAAGTTTTGGATATGCCTTTACGAAGGCGCTCACCATCGCGGGGTCGCTAGGTGGATCGAAGCTGAACCGAAAAGGTTTGGGATAGAAAACGGTCGGTACCTCTTGGTCGTTGGACGGTGGTGAAGTCGCGTCGGGGGTGGTGCACACCGTCATCTCAGGTATGAGGGTAACGCCCAGCAGGTCCTTTGTGAGGGTGCTGGCGTCATCAGTCCGCCTGGGGCTGACACGTCGCGGGGAAGTGACACCTGCCGTCGCCTCAGGTGCAAGGACAATGTCCGACATGTCCACGGGGGAATGCCGGCGTCGTCGACTCGCTCTGGTGCGACAGCCGACAAGGTGTCGCCTCCTGCGTGGCCATGGTTGCCCCGTCTCCGCCTCCTGCGACGAGGAGGGTGGCGGGGACGACCGGAGTGCTCCTCTTTTGCCGCGGGGAGATGCTGTCGTAGAGCTCGTCGTCGCCGTGCGAGTCGAAGACCATCATTGTCGTCGCGCCGCGGGGGGAGGAGTACCACATTGTAGCTGCCGTCGAGGGACATGAACTCAAGACTCCCGAAGCGAAGCACCGTCCTGGGCTGGAGAGGTTGCTGAAGACTCCCCATCTGGATCTCAACGGGAAGATATTCGTTAACATGCAGCAGGCCCCTACCTGGCGCGCCAACTGTTGGCGTTTCGACCCTAGGGGGGTCCCTGGACCGACGAGTAAATTGTCGCTACGTGTCCCTGCCCAGATGGGTTGGCGCGGGATTAAACACAAGATGTGGGACAAGCTTTGTATTATCCTGCACCAGAGGTGCCGCTCGCAGTAGGGGTTACAAGCGCGTCGCGTGAGGGAGAGAGAGAGAGGGGGACACAGAGCTCGTCCGCCGCTTCCCTTGCGTGAACCTCCCCCCCTCCTTCAGAGTCGCCCTGGACTCCCCTTTTATAGAGGCAAGGAGAGAGTCCAGGTGTACAACGGGGGGCGTAGCTATACACTAACGTGTCCGGCAGTGGAGTGCCTAAGCCCTGTGTACATGCCAACATGGCCATCAGGGGAGAGCTTGGGCGCTGTATATGTGATGGCGTGGCCGCCGGAGGAGCGCCTGAGTCCTACAAGAGCACAGCTGGCAGCGCGGTGAGGACCCTGCTGACGTCTCCTTGATGTCGTAAGGGGCTAAGAGCCACCGGCGTTAGGGCGCACGCGTCCGCGTGGCACCATGATTACCCGTCGCCGGGGTAAGTCAGATGGGACGCTAGTCTTGTTCCTTGTAGCCTGAGCAGGCTAGAAGTAGGGGAATGATGCATCCCCTATCAGCATGATCAATCCGAGCCCAGGGTCGGTCGAGGCGGAGACTTCTCTTGTGACCGAGGCTGGGGTCGGGCGAGGACGCGATTCCTCCCAAGACCGGAGTCGAGGCCGAGCCCGGGGGTCGGGCGAGGCGGAGACCTCCTCCCGAGGCTAGAGCCTAAGGTCGAGCGAGGCGGAGCTTCCTGTTGCGCCCGAGGCTTGAGCTCGGTAGTTGATCGTGACCTGTTGTCAGTCGTTGTCGGGGTGGCTGACACAGCAGTCGGAGCGGAGCGGGCGGCGTTGTTTTCCTGTCATATCGGACAGTAAAGAGGAGGGGCGAAGTGACTACGGTCACTTCGGCCTAGCCGACTAAGGCGCGTGTGTCAGAATACGGTGTCAGGCATCCGCCGCATTTAATGCGCCTGCGAAGCGGTCGGTTGGTGAGGCGGTATGGCCAAGGTTGCTTCACGACGAAGCCTGCCCGAGCGGGGCCTCGGGAGAGCCGAGGGGGCGCCTGCCGTCCGAGGAGGCCCTCGAGCGAGGCGTGAATTCGTCTGGGACCACTGTTCCGACCCGAGGCTGGGCTCGGGTAAGATCGCGTCCTTCAGGTAGACGAAGTCTTGGCTTGAACCGCACCCGTCAGTTGGTCTGAGGGTGTTAACCAGCCGTGATTAGGAGCGTTGGGGGTACCCCTAATTATGGTACCCGACATATAGAGATAAATGTCATAATAAAATCAGAGTACTTATTACATAGCGGAAGTCTTACAAAATAAAGGATGAATATAGCAGGAACTAAAATCTATCCTTGGCGCCAGAAAGCTGACTGGGAGATGCCACCTAGATCAAGTCGAAAGCCTCAGTGTTAGGCGACTCCTCTTCGACCAGCTGTTCTTCTCCTGTGGGGGTGTGAGACAGCAAGAGTGAGCTCACACATGTTCATCGCTCAACAAGTTGTGGGGAATAATATGGCCTGAACTCACCAAAGGTGGGAGTTCATGAAGTGTAAGGCTGATCAATGAAATAAAGGTTGAAGCTGAGCATTGCTTTTAGAAGTTGGTCAAAATTTTATTAGCAGTTATTAAGTGTAAGTAAATACCAAACCTTAGAAATAATAAGTAAAATTAATAATAAAATAATCCCAAATGCAATGAAATGACAAATTAAGTTTAAGTTCCATAAATTATTCATGTGAGTGTCCGAGCCGCTCATGACCGTGAGCACGGCTAGTATACCAGTTTTACACTCAATAGAGGTTGCACATCTTTACCCACAAGTCGTGTTACCCATTTGCCACGGAGTTGATCAGACCCCATACACCTCTACCAAGGAAGCGAGGCAGGGTACCACTACGAGGCCTTTATAAAGTTCCACTAGCTTCAAACTACCCGCTACAGTTTATAGGAAGCTCCAGTGCAGGAATCCCTCGCCTGATCGCCATCGCAGCAAAATCAACCCAAGGACCTCCCTACACTGACCACTCCCCTATTGCCCTTGCCCCTTTCGGGTAAGGTAGCCATCCACTAGCTTTCCTAGTTAATCAGCCAAGGGCGTTCCATTAAACCCTTTTGGTAGCACTGTTTTCCCGGGTGGTTCTCCATGTTCCCATTAACATAATAATCTTATCATGAACAATAAAGAATAAACAGATAATAAAAAGTGTAATCATGAGTAATAAATATCTCTATACTCAATTCCACATAAAGCAATAGCATGTACTACCCAAAAAATTAGTAGTAAAACCAGTGGTGAAACAAGGCATAGAAATAGTCAAATCTAGGGTATCCTATTAGGTCCTAGCGAAATTAACCTATGCAGATCATTATGATTAATAAGAACATGAATGGGTAAAAGAAGTGATAAAGGGCACAACTTGCCTTCCACGAGCTCCTGCTCAGTAGTCTATACCAGCTGAACCCCAGGATCCTCTGTAGCTTGCTCATCTACTCGCATCAACACAATACATACATAGTATAGCAAAATTTAACATTACACCAAACATGTAAATAAAATGCACAGTAATAATCTAGACATTAAAATTGGATCATAGTAACTGAAATTATTAATTTTGGAGTTATATATTTTAAGATATGAATTTCTGAAGGTTTTACGTATTTAATACAAGATCAAGTGATAGATAAATTTTAATGTGTCTTCCATGCCAAAACAGAGGCACTAATGAATGAACAATAATATTACAAAAAATTAGGAATTGGAATGGACCAATTTGGAATTCATATGAATATTCTATGAATTTTACAAGTTCTAGCACCTACTTATATATTAAAAATCATTTCCTGTTATTAATTATCAATTTACTTTGAATTCTGGACTAGGTGCATAATAAACAAAAGGTCAGGGGCCCTAGCACAATTATTCCTACGACCCACAACGCACTGCGGAGGATGGCGGGTTCATTCCTGTAAAGCTCATGGTTTCTTTTGCAAAGTCGTTGACCGAAGGGGTACGGTGGGGTTTCGGCCGTTGGATTAGAAACCGGTGGTCCGGATTACATCTACGTTTATCCGAATCGGTACGCTATCTCGATCGTTGAATCAACGGTGATCGGCCCAGATCTAAAATAACCGTTGAGCGCACACAGCCGATCGATCGAAACCAACAACCGTGATTTAACGAGTACCGAGATAAGCGTCGGTCGTCCGATCCCGATCGGACGGCGCTCATCGGACATCCGAAGAGGTACACTATGTTCTAATCCTGACCATTCATGCCGCATCGCACAGTCCGCGGCATGCCCCTACTGGTGGCTAAACGCGACGGCGGCGCAGACAGCACCCACGGCGAAGCTCTCACCGTTGCTCCGCCAAATTCTCCCACCCCGATGACCGAGTTCGAGCAATGACACGCGGAAAACAAAATCGATGGTTAGGTGAACATGGAGGGGGGTGTCTCACCGAGAATGGTCACGACGGTAAGGCTGGCCACGGTGCAGTACGCCCCCACGGCGTCGCGTAGGCTATACGAGCGATTGGTAGCAGATTGATGGATTTCTTCGCCACGGGATGCTACGGTTAGCCTCGGTAGCTGACAGCAAACAACCCAGATCACACGCCCACGACCCGACGGTGATTAATTGGGAGAACGACGATGGTGGATCTATGGTGGGTATATCGCACGACGGTTCGGTGGTTGTTGCGGTCACGATGGGAGAAAGAGGAAGGTGGGTAAGAGGGGCACGCCTGCGCATTTATCAGCCGAGCCGTGCGGGCGCCAAGATCGCTAAGTCGTTGCACCAGCTAGCCCGAAATCCACGCGGCGGTGGTAACGCACATCCGAAGTCCGCGGAAGGAAGAAGACCCTGGACGCGCGGGCCCAGATGTCAGTGCACGAGAGCGAGAGGGAAAAGCTGCGACGCGGACCCACGAATCAGGCAGTGCGCGCGGGTGGATTTAGTGCGACTGGTGCGTGGGCCCAACGGCGCAGTGGCAGCGACGGGGTTGGGCTGCGCGGGGGTCAATTCCTTGGTGGGCCGAAATGGAGGTCTGAGGCCCAAATAGCCTTTTATTCTTTTCCACTTTATTCTCTATTTCCCTTCCTCTATTCCCAAATTAAATTTGAATTTCGAATTTGAATTCAAACTTGTGCCTAATTTATTCTCAATTCATGTTGTGGAATTTAGAATACCAACTTTGGAAATATAATTATATTATTTTTTATATCATTTCTCTTCTTCTCATTTTCAAAAACCCTAATTTTAAAGTTAGGGTTTAATTCCACTTCTACGAATTATTATCTTATTATTATTACCTTATTTTTATATTATCACAAAAAAATGCACACAAAATAAAACCTCAGCATGATGCATAAATTAATGGTACGTCTTTTATTATTTATTTGTTTTCATGTGATGTTCTCATGAAATGATAAATATGGACAACACACATATATACCAAGGAATGTCCTTCCTCCTTTTAGGTTATCCTCCACAAATTACAAGCTGGGTATTACAAATCCTACCCCTTTAAAAATAATCTCGTCCTCGAGATTTAAGAAGATCTAGGGAAAAGATGGGGAAAATCTATGCGAAGCTCTTCTTCTCTTTCCCAGGTTGCTTCATCTTCTCCGTGGTGACTCCATTGTACTTTGCACATCTTTATCACCTTATTTCTTGTAACTCGAGTCAAAGTGTCTAGAATCTTGATAGGGTACTCCGCATAAGTCAGGTCATCTTGAACACTAAGGTCCTCTATTGGCAGCTTCTCCTCAGGTACCCTGAGGCACTTCTTCAGTTGTGACATGTGAAAGACATTATGTACGTCTGCAAGATGAGGGGGTAGTTCAAGTTGATATGCAACTTCGCCCACTCGCTTTAAGATCAAGAAAGGTCCAATGAAGCGAGGGGACAACTTTCCTTTAACTTTAAATCTCCTCATACCCCGGATCGATGACACCTTCAGATACACGTGATCACCCTCCTTAAACTCTAGTAGTCTTCTCCTATTATCAGCATAGCTCTTCTACCTTGATTGTGCAATTCTCAAATTTTCTCTTATCATTCGAACTTGTTCTTCTGCCTCTTGTATAAGTTCAGGCCCAAAGAACTGCCTTTCTCCAGTCTGATCCCAATACAGTGGAGTCCTGCACTTTCTGCCATATAAAGCCTCAAACAGTGACATCTTCAAACTGGCCTGGTAGCTATTATTATAAGAAAACTCAGCATAGGGTAGGCTCTTATCCCAACTTCCACCATGTTTAAGAGCACAAGCTCTTAACATATCCTCCAGCACTTGGTTAGTCCTCTCTGTCTACCCATCAGTCTGAGGATGGTAAGCTAAGCTAAAATTCAACTTTGTATCCAAGCTCTCATACATCTTCTTCCAAAACTGGGAAGTAAAATGTGATCCTCAATCAGACACGATCTTCTTAGGCACTCCATGTAGACAAACTATCCGAGTCATATACAATTCTGCTAGCTTGGCTCCCATGTAATTAGTCCTCACAGGTATGAAATGAGCCACTTTTGTCAATCTGTCCACAATCACCTAAATAGAGTCATATCCTGCTGGAGTGCGGGGTAGCCCAACAATAAAATCCATACCAATTTCTTCCCATTTACACTCGGGTATCTTCAATGGGTGCAATATTCTAGCTAGTCTTTGATGTTCGGCCTTAACTCTTTGACACACATCACTCTTAGCCACATGTGCAGCAACATCTCTTTTCAATCCATACCACCAATAGTTCTGCTTCAAATCTTGATACATCTTAGTGCTACTAGGGTGGATAGAGTAGTCAGAATCATGAGCTTCTTTCAATATAGCCTCACGAAGGCTATCAATCTCCGGAACACATACCCGATCCTTGAACCATATAGTACCTTGCTCATCCTTCGTGAATTCCGGAATTCTACCTTCCGTAATCAGAGCCTTAATCTCTTGAATTTTAGCATCACCAACCTGACCTTTACGAAACTCTTGCTCCAAGGTAGGTTCCAATTCAATGGTGACTCCTTCAGTGTGTGTAACAATTCCCAGGTTGAGCCTCTCAAAATCTTTTGCTAATTCATCGGGTAGTTGGACAACAAAAGCGGAGTGAACCTGCTCTTTCCGACTCAAGGCATCTGCAACCAAATTTGCCTTGCCCGAGTGATAGTGAATCTCCAAATCATAATCCTTAATAAGCTCCAACCAACGGCGTTGCCTAAGGTTGAGATCCTTCTAAGTAAATATGTACTTCAAACTCTTATGATCCGTGTATACTTGGCACTTAGTTCCCATAATGTAATGTCTCCATATCTTAAGTGCGTGCACAACCACTGCCAGTTCTAAATCATGAGTGGGGTAGTTCAATTCGTGTTTCCGCAACTGACGAGACGCATAGGCGATCACATGTCCTTCCTGCATGAGCACACATCCTAATCCTTGGCCACATGCATCACAATAAATGTCAAATCCCTTCTATAGATCTGGCATAACCAACACTGGTGGAGACATCAATCTCTCCTTTAATTGATCAAAGCTTTCTTGGCACTTCTCATCCCACTTAAATTCTCTTCCTTTTTCTAGCAACGAGGTCATAGGCTTAGCAATCTTAGAGAATCCTTCAATAAATCTCCGATAATATCCTGCAAGCCCCAAGAAACTCCGAAGCTCAGTAACTATAGTGGGCACTCTCCACTCCATAATCTCCTTGACTTTAGCTGGATCCACTGCTATTCCTCCATTAGAAATAATATGTCCCAGGAATGGCACCTTGTCAATCCAAAACTCGCACTTGCTAAACTTGGCATAGAGTTGATTATCTCGTAGCTTTTGTAGCACCAACCTTAGATGTTCTTCATGATCACTTTCACTCCTAGAATAGATAAGAATATCATCGATGAACACCACGATGAATCTGTCCAAATACTCCATAAACACCTTATTCATCAAATTCATAAAAGCTGGTGCAATGGTTAATCCAAACGACATAACAGTGAACTCATATAATCCATATCGGGTTGAGAAAGTCGTCTTAGGAATATCCGATGGTCTAATCTTCATCTGATGGTATCCCGATCAGAGATCAATCTTTGAGAATACCCTAGCACCTCTCATCTGATCAAACAAATCCTCAATACGGGGTAATGGATACTTGTTCTTCACAGTAACATCATTAAGTGATCTATAATCCACACACATATGTTGCGAACCATCCTTCTTCTGTACAAATAGTACCGGTGCTCCCCATGGTGAGGAAGTCGGACGAATGTACCTAGCCTCTTGTAATTCTGTTAACTGCTTCTTCAGTTCCTTTAACTCTTCTACAGACATCATGTATGGTCGCTTAGAAATAGGAGCAGTTCCAGGTAAGAGATCAATCACAAACTCAACTTCCCTATCTGGTGGCATCCCCGGCAACTCCTCTGGAAAGACATCCGGAAAATCTCTAACCACACGGATGTTTTCACCAACAAACTCTTCGGCTATAAAGTATATCGCCCGTTTGGAAGAGGTAGTTACTGCAATTTGAACTTGAAACGTTTCTCCTTTAGGGCTAGTAAGTTCTATAGTACCTCTACCACATGTTATAATGGCCTTCGCCTTCCTTAACCATGACATACCAAGGATCAGATCTATATTGTTGGCCTATAATATTATAGCAGTAGCTCCAAATTCTCTTCCCGTAATTGTTAATGTCAATCTACGTGCCATTTGATTTGCCTCAATAGGCCCTTTAGGTGTGATTACTATCATTGGTTTTCTCATATTTAGCAGGGGTATCTCATTTGTGTTGGCATATCGAGCAGACATGAATGAATGTGTAGCACCAGAATCAAATAATATGGTTGCAGGAATTGCATTAACCTAAAACATACCAAGTACGATGTCCGCACCATCAGGAGTAGCATCAACGCTGACTTGATTAACTCTGGCAGTAGAATATCCCTTGCCGAGAGTCTGTTGCTTGTTCTTAGCTGGTGTACCAGAATTTCTCATCGGACAAGCATTAGCATAGTGCCCAATCTGACTACACTTGAAGCATGTAGGGCCGGTCTTCTGTCCTGCAGGCCTCGTCGGGGTGCCAGTGGGAGTAGCCTGACGAGTAGGAGGTGTCCGTGGAGACCCCTGTGGAGCATACTTAATTGGGCGTGGTCCTCCTGGTCGGGTCGGTGTACTCTGTGGCGAAACGTAGCGGGGACGAACGCTGCTGCTACCCTGTCCCTGTGGGATTGCCTTCCTCTTCAAATCACCCAGTTGAACAGGCTTGTGTTCAATAGCAAGAGCCTTATCGAGCAGCCTCTGAAATGACGGAAATGTGTGCGCAATCAGTGCATACTGTAGGGGTCCATTAAGTCCTTCAATGAAGTGCTCCTGCTTTCTCTCATCCTCAGCAACCTCATCCAGAGCATATCTTGACAGATGAATGAATTTATCTGTATACTCGCTGACAGACATGTTGCCTTGCTTTAATGATAGAAACTCTTTCTTCTTGATCTTCATCAAACCAGCTGGAATGTGGTAGTTCCTGAACTGTGCACTAAACTCTACCCAAGTAATAGTATTAGCAGCATCATGGGCAGCAATATAAGAATTCCACCAGTCAGCAGCAGGACATGTCAGACGACCAGAGGCATAAAGAACTTTCTCCCTGTCTGAGCATTGGGCAATGTTGAGCATCTTCTCAATTGACTTCAACCAATCATCTGCATCTAATGGATCTGGCGAACTAGCGAAGGTCGGTGGCTTATGACTCACAAATTCCCGGTGCTTATCATGAGGTGGAACTGGTGGTGGTGGAGGCAATGGCACTTATTGCTGTTGCTGCTGTTGTTGAAATTGTTGTTGCAGCTGTTGTTGCGCCCTTCTCTCCTGGCGTATCTCTTCTCTCTCCTGGCACAACTCCTGACATATCTATTCTCTTTCCTGACGCATCTCCTGGCGTTCCTGCTGCATCTGAGCCCGCATATCCGCCATAGTGTCCGCCATTTGTTGCATCATCCTCATCCGAGCTGCAATCAGTGGGTCGACTCCGCCTGGTGGGGCATTAGGAGGATTCATCTCTGCTGGTTGTGGCTGGGGTTGTCTATATATCCACCGAGCGTGTCGATTAAGAGGCAAATCAATTCCACCACCCCGCCTGGTATTGACCATCTGAGTTAGATATATATGGTAAGAGAATAGTAGATAAGGCAGTAATTACGAATCATGTTACTTTGGGGGATTTATTAGCTAAGCAGTTTAATGTTTTATCTACCATAGCTAATTCATTACCTTATAGTGATACATACTAAGATGTCCATATATAATATTTCAATCAATCAAAGAAGCAAATTAGACATTTATCATCAGAACAATCAAACAACATTTTTAAAATAGAGAAAATAGTTTTTTTTTCTTTTTAGGCCTCCTATCTCTTAAAAATGTCATAGGGGTAGGATTCCAAAGTGTGAAATCCATCTTGTCTTAGAGTAAAAAAGGTAAGAATGATCAGAGTAGAATAGTAGAAGGTGAGACAGGATCAAGATAATTATAGAAAGAATTAGAGTAAGGTAATTATAGAACGAATCAGAATAAGGTAAGTAGGTAAGGGTTTATCCATTTCTATCTAGGTTTCGTCCTACAGTCAACATTTCCTCTAATACCACTTCTGTCACACCCGGGCTTTAAGGAACAAAGCCGGGTGCATCTCATACATGCGCCAAGAAGACAACATATATAATAACAGAGTGTATAGAGATAAATGTCACAATAAAATCAGAGTACTTATTACATAGCGGAAGTGATATGACCACGCCATTAAGCAACACATTACAACCCCCAAGTTATACTACATCAACTCAAGTACAACCAATATCATCACCAACCCAAGTCTTTGATGAACCAATTACACGTAGCCGAGCTAAGAAGCTACAGCAAGAGGTGCACGCGCTACTTTATGAATTTCATTTAAACACTAATGAGAATTTTATGCTACCTAAGTCGTGTATGTTGATATTACTTAGGTTCACCAAGACGAAGGACAAAACATATCAAAGGCGAATCAGCAAGAAGAGCTACGTCCGAGTCAGTCCAGCGCTATAGAACCGTCCAGAAGAAACAGTCATAACTTTTGATTCCCAAAAGCTATGAAGGTCCATAAGTACTTTTCGGAAAGCTCTTGAAGTCTAGTTTCCAATGCTTCTAAAGCCGACTTAACCACATCTACCAGAAAGGCAGCCGACCTACTTTAGTGCCGACTGGTCAGAAGGTCAACAGCCAGCTTGATGACCAAGTTTTCGTATTAAACTGCATCATTCTACGAAGTTTCATTAAGCATGCTATATATGGTGAGAAAGCTTATCAAGTCAGCTTTCCAACGCATCCAGTCCCACGTCATTTGAAGATTCCTAGAAGAAGTTATTGCCAAAATACTAAAGGCTGCGCAGAAGTCAAACAGCCACACGGAAATCAGCTCTGCAGATCTTCCGAAGAGGCTCCTTCACATTAGCTCGTGAAAATACTTTTGTTTTGTGTTTATACCTCGCTAAGGTTGGTTGCTACTAGTATAAATACCCCCCTATGTCTATGATGTAAGGCAGCTTATGATAATCTAAAACAGAACCCCTTTTGTTCAGCTGTGTGCTAACAAATATTGAGAGTGATCTCTACCCCTTTGCTCTTGTGAATTCCTTCGCGGGATTGCAGAAGCGGCGGCTTCATCCGCTCCCAATTGGTGCTCCTACTCCCTTCGAGGTCTCCTCGATTGATTGTAGGTTGTGTTGGTTGGTTCTTTGAGAGTGTGGTTGGGCGAATCCTCGATTCAGGCTGCCGGTTAAAGACGGTGGTTGGCTTCGAGTTTTATTTGTCAGGTTGCACTAGTTATCGCTGCTTGCAGCAAGTTATCTTGGCTTCTTTGAAGCTAGTTATCTGAAGATTGATCCTACGTCATGAAGATCGGGCATCGTGACGCATCATCTGGTATCAAAGCCTCAGTTGCCACGGTAGGATTCTTTACCCTTAGCTACATATATTTTGTGTTCGTCCTATCCACCCAAAAGCCATAAAATATTTTTGCCATAGCCTTTTCTTTCAATCTGTTGTTCCAGTGAGTTTTGTTAAGTTTCAGTCCTTAGAATCTTTGTTTAGTTGCTGGTCACTCTATCCTTTGTGTTTTCCTTTGAGCCTCTTATATATATCTGAAAATATCCACAAAAAGAGTATTCTGAAAAAAAAACCTCATCATTTCCTTCGCGTTAACTTTGATCCTATTTAAGTTATAGCTGCTGGTTGAGTTGTTTGTTAAGTATTATAAAGTGTGCAATATCATATAAGATCTCTGTGTTTAGTTTTATAAAAAAGAGTATCAAAAAAAAGAGAAGAAAGAAAAGTACCAAAGAAAAGTGTTGAACAAGATTGTGAAAGAAAAGTAAAACAATCAGTTTGTTTATGTGCACAAGTGCTGAAAATTTTATCAAGTTGTTCAACCAGTTTGCTATTGTCATTTGGTGCAAAATTTTGGTTGGATCTGATTGCAACACTTGCATTCCAATCATACTCCTTGTCTGCATCAAATCTGAAATTTCTTACGCGTGTGTTTGATCTATTTACCTCACTCGTATCTTGTGGTCAGCACTAGGCAGAGAACTTCTAGTCGGATGGTTATTTAACTTAACAACAACTAGAATTCAGATTGTATCCCTTGTTTATTAATCCCCACCAAGCTCCACATATAAGCCATCGTAATCGGTACTCTGGTCTTGTATTCGCTTAACCACCACTTTCTTGTTACCACCACACATTTTCTTGCAACCCGCAGGGAACTCATAAGAGCTTTGGTTGGTAAGAGTGGTGAGGTTGTGAGATTCTATATAGCTTCATATTCCACCTGTCGGGGACCATAATTAGGGGTACCCTCAAGACGCCTAATTCTCAGCTGGTAACCCCCATCAGCATAAAGCTGCAGAGGCCTGATGGGTTTGATTAAGTTAGGGATCAGTCCATACGAGCGACTCGATCACGCCACGCCCGAGCCTAGCCTCGGGCAAGGGCAGCCGACCCTGAGGTGTTTCTGTCTCGCCCGAGGCCCCCTTTTTTACGGCAGACGCATCTCCGGCTCGCCCGAGGCCTTGCCTTCGTTAAGAAGCAACCCTGACTAAATCACCGCGCCGACCGACCAAGTCACTGGGGCATTTAACGCAAAGAGTGAGACTGACGGGCGGCCAGGCTTGGCCAAAAGCGCCATAGGAAGCTCCGCCCGACCCAGGGCTCGGACTCGGGCTAAGGCCCCGGAAGACGACGAACTCCGCTCCGCCCGACCCAGGGCTCGGACTCGAGCTAAGGCCCCGAAAGACGGCGAACTCCGCTCCGCCCGACCCAGGGCTCGGACTCGGGCTAAGGCCCCGGAAGACGGCGAACTCCGCTCCGCCCGACCTAGGGCTCGGACTCGGGCTAAGGCCCCGGAAGACGGCGAACTCCGCTCCGCCCGACCCAGGGCTCGGACTCGGGCTAAGGCCCCAGAAGACGACGAACTCCGCTCCGCCCGACCCAGGGCTCGGACTCGGGCTAAGGCCCCGGAAGACGACAAACCCCGCTTCGCCCGACCCAGGGCTCGGACTCCGCCCTGGCCTCTGCCGAACGACCTCCGCCTCGCCCGACCCAGGAGCTCGGGCTCGGCCTCGGCCATGCAGGATAGACTCGACCTCGGCTTCGGAGGAGCCTCCACGTCGCCCGACCTAGGGCACGAGTCCGCCACGTCGACAGGAAGCGCCATCATCACCCTACCCCGAGCCGACTCGGGCCGCAGAAAACAGGACCGACGTCCCATCTGGCTAGCTCCGCCAGATAGGCAATGATGGCGCCCCGCTGGACCCATGACGACGGCGGTTCTCAGCTCCCTTACGGAAGCAGGGGGACGTCAGCAAGGGCCCAACCACTCCGACAGCTGTCCCCCCGCTAGGCTCCATTGCTTCTCTGACGGCCACGACGCTACACCAGCTGGGTGCCAAGATCTCTCCGGCTGCCACCTTGGCATGTACTTAGGGCACTAGCTCTCCCCCGCTAGACACGTAGCACCTTGCTACACCCCCATTTGTACACCTGGATCCTCTCCTTACGCCTATAAAAGGAAGGACTAGGGCCTTCTTAGAGAAGGTTGGCCTCGCGGGAACGAGGGCAGGGGTAGGTGCTCTCTTGGGGCCGCTCGCTCCCCTCACCCGCGCGGACGCTTGTAACCCCCTACTGCAAGCGCACCCGACCTGGGCGCGGGACGAACACGAAGGCCGCGGGATCTCCGCCTCCCTCACGACCCGGCTCCGGCCACCTCGCTCTTCCCCCCTTCGCGCTCGCCCACGCGCTCGACCCATCTGGGCTGGGGCACGCGGCACACTCACTCGTCGGCTCGGGGACCCCCCGGTCTCGAAACGCCGACAGTTGGCGCGCCAGGTAGGGGCCTGCTACGTGTTGATGAGCAGTTTCCCGTCAAGCTCCAGATGGGCAGTCTCCAACGATCTCTTCAACCCGGGACGGTGCTCCGTTTCGGGAGCCTCGATTTCATGTCTTTCGACGGCAGCTACGACATGATACTCCTTTCACCGCTGCGCGACAGCGACAATGGTGGCAGATAGCCCGTCCGCCGGCGGCGGAATCGACGACGTCTTTCCCGCGTGGGGGAAGGACAACTTTCGAGCTCGCCCCATCCTCTCCCTCGCCATCGGAGGAGGAGGCGGGGCAACCAGGGCCGAGCGGGAGGCTGCGCTCAGTCGGCTGTCGAGCAAATCGACATCCCCAGCGCCCCAACGGAGGACGCGTCGGGCATCACCCTCGCGTTTGAGGCGAAGGCGAGCGCCGTCCCCCCGCGACACGCCGACCCCGAGCAAGTGGACGACGCCAGCGCGCTCACGGAGGGCCTGCAGGACGTCGCCCTCACACCCAGGACGACGGCGCGATCAGCCTCCGATGTGACTTCGTCGACCAAAAGGTACAGGCTGATTCCCATCCTTTGTCATTTCAACTCGACCTCAACCCGCCTAGTGACCTCGCTCTGGCGGGCGCTCACGTTGAGGCGAGTACAACCCCTTTCGGGTTTCGTGTGCGGTCGCCTTGGGACCGATTGACGGGCGTCTCGACCTACGGACCCTCTGGGTCCGAGGAAGATGACGACCCCAACATCTGCTGGGATTTCTCTGGATCTGGCAACCCCAGTGCCATGCGGGACTTCATGACCGCATGCAATTACTGCCTCTCCGACTGTTCCGACGGCAGCCGCAGCCTTGACGACAAGGACTGCGGCCCGAGCCGCGAATGTTTCCACGTCGAGCTAGGGGATCCCTCCGGAGGCAGCTGTCTCGGCATGCCGGAGGATGGTGATCCCCCTAGGCCAGCGCCTCGCGCCGACATCCCGCGGGAGCTAGCTGTGGTCCCCGTTCCGGCGGGGGGTCACGACCCACAGCTCGAGCAAGTCCGCGGGGCGCAGGCCGGGCTCGATGAGGGAGCAGGAGCGCTCGAGGCAATCCGCCGGGACGTCGGGCAGGTATGGGCGGGCCAGCCCCCCGCCGGAGAAATGCGTCACCTGCCCCAGGGTCTCCAGCACCGCATCGCCAACGATGCCAGGGACAGACCGCAACCCGCATCCGGCGGAACCGGTCAGGACCTGGCAGCCGCAGCGATGCTCCTCCGCACGATGCCGGAGTCATCAACCACCGAGGGTCGGCGAATCCAGGGAGAGCTCAAGCATCTCCTGGAAGGCGCTGCGGCCCAGCGGGCCGAGAGCTCTGCCTCCCGAAGGCAGGGGTACCCCTCGGAACCTCGTGCCGCGACTTCCCGACTCATGCGGGAAGCCTCGGTCTACACCGGGCGCACGCGCAACACCGCGCCTGCGGCCCCGGGCCACCTCGGCGACGAGCACCCTCATCGCGACCGTCGGGCCCGCCTCGACGAAAGGGTGCGCCGAGGTTATCACCCCAGGCGTGGGGGACGCTACGACAGCGGGGAGGATCGGAGTCCCTCGCCCGAACCACCCGGTCCGCAGGTCTTCAGCCGGGCCATTCGGCGGGCGCTGTTTCCGACCCGATTCCAACCCCCGACTACTATCACAAAGTACTCGGGGGAAACAAGACCGGAATTGTGGCTCGCGGACTACCGCCTGGCCTGTCATCTGGGTGGAACGGACGACGACAACCTCACCATCCGCAACCTCCCCCTGTTCCTCTCCGACACTGCTCGCGCTTGGTTGGAGCACCTGCCTCCGGGGCAGATTTCCAACTGGGAGGATCTGGTCCAAGCTTTCGCCGGCAACTTCCAGGGCACGTACGTGCGCCCCGGGAATTCCTGGGACCTCCGAAGCTGCCGGCAACAGCCGGGAGAGTCTCTTCGGGACTACATCCGACGATTCTCGAAGCAGCGCACCGAGCTGCCCAACATCACCGACTCCGATGTCATCGGTGCGTTCCTCGCCGGCACCACCTGCCATGACCTGGTGAGCAAGTTGGGTCGCAAGACCCCCACCAGGGCGAGCGAGCTGATGGACATCGCCACCAAGTTCGCCTCTGGTCAGGAGGCGGTCGAGGCCATCTTCCGAAAGGACAAGCAGCCCCAGGGCCGCCCGTCGGAAGATGCTCCCGAGGCGTCTACTCCGCTCGGTGCCAAGAAGAAAGGCAGGAGGAAGTCGCAAGCGAAACGCGACGCCGCCAGCACGGACCTTGTCGCCGCCGCCGAATACAAGAACCCTCGGAAGCCCCCCGGAGGCGCCAACCTCTTCAACAAGGCACTCAAGGAGACGTGCCCCTACCATCAAGGGCCCGTCAAGCACACCCTCGAGGAGTGCGTCATGCTTCGGCGCCACTTCCACCGGGCCAGGCCACCCGCAGAGGGTGGCAGGGCCCGCGACGACGACAAAAAGGAAGATCACCAAGCAGGAGAGTTCCCCGAGGTCCGCGACTGCTTCATGATCTACGGAGGGCATGCGGCGAATGCCTCGGCTCGGCATCGTAAGCAAGAGCGTCGGGAGGTCTGCTCGGTGAAGGTGGCGGTGCCAGTCTACCTAGACTGGTCCGACAAGCCCATCACCTTCGACCAGGATGACCACCCCGACCACGTGCCGAGCCCGGGGAAGTACCCGCTCGTCGTCGATCCCGTCATCGGCGACGTCAGGCTCACCAAGGTCCTGATGGATGGGGGCAGCTGCCTCAATATCATCTACGCCGAGACCCTCAGGCTCCTGCGCGTCGATCTGTCATCCGTCCGAGCAGGCGCTGCGCCCTTCCACGGGATCATTCCTGGGAAGCGCGTCCAGCCCCTCGGACAGCTCGACCTTCCTGTCTGCTTCGGAACACCCTCCAACTTCCGAAGGGAGACTTTGACGTTCGAGGTGGTCGGGTTCCGAGGAACCTACCACGCAGTGTTGGGAAGGCCATGCTACGCGAAGTTCATGGCCATCCCCAACTACACCTACCTGAAGCTCAAGATGCCGGGCCCCAATGGGGTCATCACCGTCGGTCCCACGTACAAACACGCGTTCGAATGCGATGTGGAGTGCGTGGAGTACGCTGAGGCCCTCGCCGAGTCCGAGGCCCTCATCGCCGACCTGGAAAACCTCTCCCGGGAGGTGCCGGACGTGAAGCGACATGCCGGCAACTTCGAGCCAGCGGAGACGGTTAAGGCCGTCCCCCTCGACCCCTGAGGGCGAAGCACTGCGCATCGAGGAGGAGCGGAGCGGGGTCGCGCCAGATCAAGATTGGCAGACCCCGTACCTGCAATATCTCCGCAAGGAGAACTGCCCCTCGACCGAGTCGAGGCTTGGCGGGTAGCGCGACGTGCCAAGTCGTTCGTCTTGCTGGGCGATGAGAAGGAGCTCTACCACCGTAGCCCCTCGGGCATCCTCCAGCGACGCATCTCCATCGCCGAAGGTCAGGAACTCCTGCAGGAAATACACTCGGGGGCTTGCGGCCATCATGCAGCACCTCGAACCCTCGTCGGGAACGCTTTCCGCCAAGGCTTCTACTGGCCGACGGCGGTGGCTGACGCCACTAGAATTGTCCGCGCCTGCGAAGGGTGCCAATTCTATGCGAAGCAGACTCACCTGCCCGCTCAGGCTCTGCAGACGATACCCATCACCTGGCCCTTCGCTGTGTGGGGTCTGGACCTCGTCGGCCCTCCGCAGAAGGCGCCCGGGGGCTACACGCACCTGCTGGTCGCCGTCGACAAATTCTCCAAGTGGATCGAGGTCCGACCCCTGAACAGCATCAGATCCGAGCAGGCGGTGGCGTTCTTCACCAACATCATCCATCGCTTCGGGGTCCCGAACTCCATCATCACCGACAACGGCACCCAGTTCACCGGCAAAAAATTCTTGGATTTTTGCGAGGATCACAACATCCGGGTAGACTGGGCCGCCGTAGCTCATCCCATGTCGAATGGGCAAGTAGAACGTGCAAACGGCATGATTCTACAAGGGCTCAAGCCTTGGATTTACAATGATCTCAACAAGTTCGGCAAGCGATGGATGAAGGAACTCCCCTCGGTGGTCTGGAGCCTGAGGACGACGCCGAGCCGAGCCACGGGTTTCACGCCGTTCTTCCTGGTCTACGGGGCCGAGGCTGTCTTGCCCACTGACCTGGAATACGGCTCCCCGAGGACGAGGGCCTACGACGATGAAAGCAACCAAGCTAGCCGAGAAGACTCGCTGGACCAGCTGGACAAGGCTCGGGACAGGGCCTTACTACACTCGGCGCGGTATCAGCAGTCCCTGCGACGCTACCACGCCCGAGGGGTCCGACCCCGAGACCTCCAGGTGGGCGACCTGGTGCTTCGGCTGCGGCAGGACGCCCGAGGGAGGCACAAGCTCACGCCCCCCTGGGAGGGGCCATTCGTCATCACCAAAGTTCTGAAGCCCGGAACATACAAGCTGGCCAACAGTCAAGGCGAGGTCTACGGCAACGCTTGGAACATCCAACAGCTATGTCGCTTCTACCCTTAAGATGTTTCCAAGTTGTTCATATACCTCGCACCCATGCAAAGTTTAGTCAACAAGGAAGGGTCGGCCTTGCCTTGGCAAAGCCCGACCCTCCCTCGGGGGCTAAAAGGGGGGAAACCCCCTCTGCGTCAAAATTTTCCTCGAACAGAAAATCTCTTTTACCAGAATATCTTTCGTGCTTTTTGACTACTTCGAAAAGTGGGTCCTGGAAACGATGGGGTACACGTAAGCAGTCAAGGCTGACCGAGCCGAGGGACTCCTACGCCTCCGGGATACGGATACCTCACTCATCACCTTCTGCGATAAGTAACTCGCGTTCGGATAAGGTGACTCCGCGGATCGAACAAGTCTCTACGTTCGGAAGCCCTTCTGTCGAAGCGATTCTTCGAGTTTTCTCGACCAAGTCGGTGATAGGGCCTCATGGACGAGTAAAAGTGCGCGTAAGCGGCAAGGCCGACCGAGCCGAGGGACTCCCACGCCTCCGGGATACGGATACCTCACTCATCACCTTCCGCGAGAAGCAACTTTCGCTCGCACAAACATCCTTGTTACCGACAAAAAGTCCAGACACTCGAAACAAGAGGAAGAGAGACGCAGCTTAACACGCGACAAGGGTGTGTGTTCTGGCCTCGACGGTCGCACAAAGCACACACTACAAGACAAGCTGATCCTGCAGGCTCGGGTCACGCTGGAAGGGGGCAGCGACACCCTCGGCATCGACGGCACCTTCGGCGAGGACCGACCTAGCCGCGGACGGCGACGCGGTCCGAGGGCCTCCGCTCCGAAGGACGACGTCATCACCGCGCCCGGGCAATCGCTGTCAGGGACTTCTCCGGGAATCCGGCCCGAGCGGGCGGCTCGGCCGGCCACCTCCGGGGCCTCGGCCAACCACCTTCCGAGGGCACCAGCCCGGTCCGAAGCCTCGGCTGACCAACTCCGGCGTCGATCCTGCCAACGGACAACTCGGCTAGGCTCCGGCCAACCAGGTTTCATTTTCGAGCCAACTCCGCCTCTGCTCATGCTGATATCGCTACCCCTGGCCTCGGCTCGTCGAAGAGCGGCCGAGGGGTCTCTTTAACTAAGCTAGAGGAGCCTCGGACAACAGGGCCGACCGAGCCGAGGGACTCCTACGCCTCCGGGATACGGATACCTCACTCGTCACCTTGGCACGGGGCGACTCATGCTTGGTGAAGCGGTTCAGATAATCAGCAGACGAGTCTTAGTGCTCGAAAAATGAGGAAAAAACACGGCTCCGTGCCGACATACATGTTCAGGCCCCGAAAGCCGAAATGAACAAAAAACCCGGCACTCGAAGTGCCATTACAAACGGGACTCCGGTCCCCCCCCCCGATAGGGGCGGGCCTGCGGGGCGGCGGGAGGACTTTCACCCCCCAAGGACGAGAGGCAGCCATTCAGGCCAGGGGACGGAGACCCGGGGCTACTGACGGAGTTGGCAATCTCGTCGGTAGAGAAGCCACCTCCGTCCGCCGACGCCTCGGAGCATGCCGGCAGGTCTTCGCCCTTGCCAAGGCCGTCCAGGGCGTGGGCGCTGCCCTCGTGATGCGCGGCATAATCGTCGTCCGGGCGGAGGACGCGGCGTTGCGCCCCGACTGTGTGACGACGACCCGCCTCTTCCGGCATGGCCGGAGGAAGTCTCCGTGAAGCTGGAGGATGCCGTTTTCCCCCCAAATGCCCGGGAAAGAAGAGGGCAACCGACCCACACGGAGACAGCCCCCTGACTCGCCTCGTCCTCCATCTTGGCTTGGATGACGAAAATCCTTGAGGCTGAGGGAGGGGCAGAGGCCGCAGCCCGGCTCGCGTTCCCCCACCATCAAGCCGGAGGTCACCCTCTTGGGTGACCGCCGGTGGAGGGGTGCAGCCGGGCTGCATGATGAAAATCCTTGAAGCCGAACGATGGCTGAAAGGTACCCACTCCCACGGAGTAGTGTCCTCCGACGATGAGGCACGGAGACGGCGGTTTCCCCCATCCGGGGGCTTGAAAGGTGGAAAGACACGATGCATAGGGGAGGAAGAAGACATGGTCGCCTTACGAAAGGGGTCGCCCTCCTTTTAAAGGCAACTCTCCCTGCTTGCGCCCCCAACCGTCACGGGCCGAGTCTTCTCCAACACGCCTCCAAAGCCCTCCCCTGCGGCGCGGGGGCTGGGACCCACATGTCATGCAGACCGGCTCCGAGCAGAAGAAGCCGAACCGCCACGCACGGCGCGCGCAACCACCCAGCGGTTACAAGTGACCCTCCACTTCTGCCCAGACCAACGGGCGAAAGGGGCGGGCAGCCATGCAGGCGGCATGCAACCGTGCCAAGTGGACACGCTTCTCTGACTCCTGACCTGCCAGCACGGAGGCCCAAGCCCACGCGTCGCGCGACCGGCGCGCCGGATGCTGCATGCAAGCAACTGTACCACTTGCGCCACCACCGCACCTCCTCGGTTGCGGAACCAATACCGCGACCCAGCGCGCGACCCAGCAGCGCCAGCCTGACGCAGCGGTCAAACGGGGTCAAAAGTGGGCCGGCAGTAATGACGGTGGCAGGCGCGCGAGAGCAGCGGTCACGCCATCAGCCAAGCTCACGTCCCATCCGGAGGCAGCGAGAGAACCCCCTCTCACGGTGTGAAGACGACACGCCCGTGACCCGTTCCTCGAACGGCTCGCGCACGCGCAACGGCAGCCTCGCCAACTACTCGCCCCGGCGCATTAACTCCGCGGCTCGATGAGCAGCGCTTCTGGCGGGAGCAGCTGGCGACGTTTCGCCTTCGCCAAAACGACCACACCAAAAAAGGTACGCCACGTCGTTCAATTTTGTATCCTTTTTCCCTTTTCCTTCTTTCTCTATCTCTTGCAACAGGGACCGGGAAAGGGGATACCCCCAAAGGGATCCTTCCCCGTGAAGGAACTAGGCTCCGAGCCTCCTTACTGATCAGGGGTTCGAAGGCTGGCCCCCCGAAGGGTTCAACAGCCGCCTCAGATCGCGTGGGCCCGACACCCACTACTGGTCAGAGGTTCGAAGGTCGGCCCCCCGAAAGGTTCCACGACCGCCTCAGGCTACTCGGGCTCCGCGCCCATTACTGATCAGGGGTTCGAAGGCTGGCCCCCCGAAGGGTTCACAGTCGCCTCAGACACCGAGCGAGGGATGACCAGGGGTACGTTCGATACATAACCAAGGCTCGGGCTGCGCTCCCGAGGTACCCTAGGACATTTCCGAGACCAGCGGGAACGATCCTGTAACGGAATCCCATCGGAGGGAGGCATCGAGCCCTCGGACCCCGTCGCCAGGGGACCGGGTCCCGTAGATCACCCGCAGGTACTTTTGGGCGTGCCTCCGGGCCCCTAGCCGACCCCCAACGAACGGGGCACGGACGTCCACTCGGATTACCCGATTGCAACTCACCGGAGACACCATGTTCGGTGCCCATCGAGGGTAACATGGAGCTCTCCCCCCCTCCTCCTTGCGGAAAGGCGACGTAGGGGCGTATGTAAAAAAGCCGAGTCTGTCCCTGATCGTCCTCTCGCCCTGTGCGGAGGCTCGAGGGCTGCTCTCGCAAACCCGGCTCCGGCCGAACCGTTGACAGCGTCAACATACCAGCCCGAGAACTTGGGCCCCGACAGTGCACCCGGGCTACGGCCTGTTCGCATGAGGGAACCGCCAGACCAGCCAAAGCATTACGCAAGGCATTAAGACCTCGAAGGAGTGAAACCACTCCTCCGAGGCCTCGGGGGCTACACCCGGCGGGTGCGCTCGCGCGCACCCACCGGAACAAAGTGCAACCGAGGAAGGCTGGTCCCCTTGCAAAAAAGTGCGACGAAAGCCTCCAAGCGAGTGCTAACACTCCCTTCGAGGCTCGGGGGCTACTGTCGGGGACCATAATTAGGGGTACCCTCAAGACGCCTAATTCTCAGCTGGTAACCCCCATCAGCATAAAGCTGCAGAGGCCTGATGGGTTTGATTAAGTCAGGGATCAGTCCATACGAGCGACTCGATCACGCCACGCCCGAGCCTAGCCTCGGGCAAGGGCAGCCGACCCTGAGGTGTTTCCGTCTCGCCCGAGGCCCCCTTTTTTACGGCAGACGCATCTCCGGCTCGCCCGAGGCCTTGCCTTCGTTAAGAAGCAACCCTAACTAAATCACCGCGCCGACCGACCAAGTCACTGGGGCATTTAACGCAAAGAGTGAGACTGACGGGCGGCCAGGCTTGGCCAAAAGCGCCATAGGAAGCTCCGCCCGACCCAGGGCTCGGACTCGGGCTAAGGCCCCGGAAGACGACGAACTCCGCTCCGCCCGACCCAGGGCTCGGACTCGGGCTAAGGCCCCGGAAGACGGCGAACTCCGCTCCGCCCGACCCAGGGCTCGGACTCGGGCTAAGGCCCCGGAAGACGGCGAACTCCGCTCCACCCTACCCAGGGCTCGGACTCGGGCTAAGGCCCCGGAAGACGGCGAACTCCGCTCCGCCCGACCCAGGGCTCGGACTCGGGCTAAGGCCCCGGAAGACGACGAACTCCGCTCCGCCCGACCCAGGGCTCGGACTCGGGCTAAGGCCCCGGAAGACGACGAACCCCGCTTCGCCCGACCCAGGGCTCGGACTCCGCCCTGGCCTCTGCCGAACGACCTCCGCCTCGCCCGACCCAGGAGCTCGGGCTCGGCCTCGGCCATGCAGGACAGACTCGACCTCGGCTTCGGAGGAGCCTCCACGTCGCCCGACCTAGGGCACGAGTCCGCCACGTCGACAGGAAGCGCCATCATCACCCTACCCCGAGCCGACTCGGGCCGCAGAAAACAGGACCGACGTCCCATCTGGCTAGCTCCGCCAGATAGGCAATGATGGCGCCCCGCTGGACCCATGACGACGGCGGTTCTCAGCTCCCTTACGGAAGCAGGGGGACGTCAGCAAGGGCCCAACCACTCCGACAGCTGTTCCCCCGCCATGCTCCATTGCTTCTCCGACGGCCACGACGCTACACCAGCTGGGTGCCAAGATCTCTCCGGCTGCCACCTTGGCATGTACTTAGGGCACTAGCTCTCCCCCGCTAGACACGTAGCACCTTGCTACACCCCCATTTGTACACCTAGATCCTCTCCTTACGCCTATAAAAGGAAGGACTAGGGCCTTCTTAGAGAAGGTTGGCCTCGCGGGAACGAGGGCAGGGGCAGGCGCTCTCTTGGGGCCGCTCGCTCCCCTCACCCGCGCGGACGCTTGTAACCCCCTACTGCAAGCGCACCCGACCTGGGCGCGGGACGAACACGAAGGCTGCGGGATCTCCGCCTCCCTCACGACCCGGCTCCGGCCACCTCGCTCTTCCCCCCTTCGCGCTCGCCCACGCGCTCGACCCATCTGGGCTGGGGCACGCGGCACACTCACTCGTCGGCTCGGGGACCCCCCGGTCTCGAAACGCCGACACCACCTATATTTGTTGCCTTGTTGTCACTAACTTCGCAGGAAGATGGATCCCAACGTTGAGATTGAAGAATGTGTCACCCTGATACAATTCAATGAGCTCAAACAAAGCATAGAAGCCAAGCAAGATCTGTTGGCACAAGATCTTCAGACACTTATGGCTGAAATCAGAGGTCGTCGTCGACTCCCCGACAGTGTAAGAAACCATGATGAAGATGGGGAAGAAGGTGAAGGAAATTATTCTAGAAGAGCAAGTGAACATGGGAGGAGAAATCAAGGTGCTGCACATGGTAGAGGAAGAGGCCGGAATCGAAGAAATAATGACAATGAAGAATCTGAATTTGGGGATGATCAGTCTCAACATCGCTATGGTCGTCGTCATCATAGAGGTGTCAACCAAGAAGAGAGATTTGGGAAACTTAAGTTTACCATGCCAAAATTTGATGGTAGATCTGATCCTGAAGATTATTTCACATGGGAATTGAAGGTGGAGAAAATCTTCCGCCTACATAATTATTCAGAGGAGAAGAAACTCGCAATGGCATCTCTTGAGTTTGAGGGATATGCTCTGATTTGGTGGGAGCAACTTCTTCGTGATCGTGAAGAAGATGGAGAGGACCCTATTGTTACTTGGCAAGAGATGAAGCGAGAAATGAGAATTCGTTTTGTGCCGAAGCATTATCGGCGTGATCTTTTTGATAAATTGCAGAATTTGAGGCAAGGAAGTTTCTCTGTTGAGGAGTATTATAAGGAGATGGAGAAGGCCATGATTAGAGCCAATGTGTATGAAGACGAAGAGCAAACCATTGCACGTTTCATGGCTGGGTTACACCGCAACATTCAGCGTATTGTTGAGTTTCAGCCGTACCAAAGTCTTATTGATTTGGTACATCAAGCCACCAAAGCTGAACGCCAGCTACAGCAAGATGCTAAGAACAACAAACCTTTGTCATATGGTGTACGAACCATGACTGGAGGAAGCTCAAGGTTTACTGTTGCACCCTTAGCGTCAAAAGTTTCAACTGGAGACTTGCGATCCCACAATCAAAGCAATTATAGTGGAAAGAACGCTGCTGCTCCAATCATGGATTCTAAATCAGCAGCATCCACTTCTACATCAGTGGGCTCTACAGCCAAGAGTAGTGGTATTCAGTGCTTCAAGTGTGGAGGTCGTGGTCATGTCATAAAGGAATGTCCAAATAATCGTGTGATCCTTGTGACTGATGATGGAGAATATACATCAGCTAGTGAAGAGGAAGCTAAAGCAGGAAATGAAGATGACATTGATAAATCTGAAGAACATACGGGATGTGAATTTGAGCATGGTACTACTCTTGTGGTTAGACAAATCTTGAGTGTTCAAATGAAAGAAGCTGAAATTGGACAGCGACATAATCTTTTTCAAACGCGAGCCAAAGTGCAAGACAAAGTAGTAAAGGTGATCATTGATGGAGGGAGCTGCCATAATCTTGCAAGTCGTGAGATGGTTGAAAAGCTTGGTTTGAAGTTGCAGCGACACCCTCATCCATATCATGTCCAATGGTTGAATGAGTCAGGAGATATCAAGATTGGTTATAAGGTGAAAGTTTTGTTCAAGATTGGAGAGTATGTTGACACAATGGAGTGCGATGTTGCACCCATGTCTGTGTGTCACATGCTGCTAGGAAGACCCTGGCAATATGACCGTTATTCTCAGCATTGTGGAAGAACCAATCAATACACGCTAGATCTGAAAGGGAGAAAGTTTGTACTCAAGCCTATGACCCCTCAACAAATCATGGCTGAACACTTACAAAAGAAAACTGAAATTAGTACAGCAAGTAGAGGAGGAGAAGAGCAAAAGAAATTGAGTGCCATCCACAATTCGGTGAGTGAGTGCTACAAGCCAAATTCCAAAGATAAAAAGAAGGAAGAGGGAGAACACCTAGTTATGCTAGCCACAAAATCCGAGCTGAGAGAAGTGAGGAACAACCCATATCAAGTGCTCTTTGTACTTGTGAACAAAGATGTTTTGATTTCTCCTAACGACATAACATCTCTTCCTAGTGTTGTGGCTGACCTTTTGCAGGACTATGAAGACGTATTTCCACAAGAAACACCGGCTGGACTACCTCCAATTCGAGGGATTGAGCATCAAATCGATCTTATTCCAGGGGCTACACTTCCTAACCGTCCACCATATCGAACCAATCCCGAAGAAACTAAGGAAATACAAAGGCAAGTACAAGAACTTCTTGATAAAGGTTTTGTTCGTGAAAGCTTAAGCCCTTGTGCTGTTCCTGTGATTTTAGTACCTAAGAAAGATGGATCTTGGAGGATGTGTGTTGATTGTAGAGCGATAAATAATATTACCGTTCGCTATCGCCATCCTATTCCACGACTAGATGATATGCTTGATGAATTAAGTGGTTCCACAATTTTTACTAAAATTGATTTGAGAAGTGGATACCATCAAATAAGAATGAAAACTGGAGATGAATGAAAGACTGCATTTAAAACAAAATTTGGGTTGTATGAATGGTTAGTAATGCCCTTTGGGTTGACTAATGCTCCTAGTACTTTTATGAGATTAATGAACCATGTCTTAAGAACTTTCATTGGAAAATTTGTTGTTATCTACTTCGATGATATTCTAATTTACAGCAAGTCTTTTGATGAACATGTGAAACATATTCGACAAGTTTTAGATGAGCTTAGAAAGGAGAAATTATTTGCTAATCTTGAGAAGTGCAGTTTTTGCATAGACCATGTTGTGTTTCTTGGCTTTGTTGTTTCAGCAAAAGGAATAGAGGTGGATGAATCCAAGGTGAAAGCCATCAAGGATTGGTCAGCTCCAACGAATGTAAGTCAAGTAAGAAGTTTTCATGGTCTTGCTGGTTTTTATAGAAGATTTGTGCGAGATTTTAGTACCATCGCTTCTCCTTTAAATGAATTGACAAAGAAAGGTGTTGAATTTAAATGGGGAAATTCACAAGAAGATGCTTTTCTAGAATTGAAGAAACGTTTGACTGAAGCACCTGTACTTATTCTTCCTGATTTCACTAAAACTTTTGAAGTAGAATGTGATGCTAGTGGGATTGGGATAGGAGGAGTTTTAATGCAACAAGGAAGACCTATAGCATATTTTAGTGAAAAATTGGGAGGTGCTCAATTAAATTATTCTGTGTATGACAAAGAATTGTATGCTTTGGTCCGAGCGCTTGAAACATGGCAGCACTACTTATGGCCAAAAGAGTTTGTTATTCATTCCGATCATGAAGCTTTGAAGTATTTGAAAGGGCAAGCCAAACTGAACCGTCGCCATGCCAAATGGGTTGAGTTTATCGAAACATTTCCATACATTGTGAAATATAAGAAAGGTAAGGACAATGTGGTCGCTGATGCCTTATCTCGAAGGAATGTGTTGTTGAATCAACTAGAGGTAAAAGTTTTGGGTCTTGAAAATTTGAAAGAAATGTATAATGATGATCCTGAATTTTCAGAACCATACATTCGTTGTAAAGATGGAAAAGGTTGGGAGAAATATCATATACATGATGGATTTTTGTTTAGAGCTAACAAACTTTGTGTACCAAATTCTTCGGTTAGATTGCTTTTATTGCAGGAGCCACGAGGGAATGGTCCATTTCGTGTTCTTGCCAAGATCAATGATAATGCATACAAGATAGATCTTCCACCGAGCTATGGCGTGAGCAACACGTTCAATGTTGCTGACCTCTTACTATTTACAAGTGAAGACATTTTAGAGTCGAGGACGACTCCTTTTCAAGGGGAGGAGGATAATATGACCACGCCATTAAGCAACACATTACAACCCCCAAGTTATACTACATCAACTCAAGTACAACCAATACCATCACCAACCCAAGTCTTTGATGAAACAATTACACGTAGCCGAGCTAAGAAGCTACAGCAAGAGGTGCACGCGCTACTTTATGAATTTCATTTAAACACTAATGAGAATTTTATGCTACCTAAGTCGTGTATGTTGATATTACTTAGGTTCACCAAGAGGAAGGACAAAACATATCAAAGGCGAATCAGCAAGAAGAGCTACGTCCGAGTCAGTCCAGCGCTATAGAACCGTCCAGAAGAAACAGTCATAACTTTTGATTCCCAAAAGCTATGAAGGTCCATAAGTACTTTTCGGAAAGCTCTTGAAGTCTAGTTTCTAATGCTTCTAAAGCCGACTTAACCACATCTACCAGAAAGGCAGCCGACCTACTTTAGTGCCGACTGGTCAGAAGGTCAATAGCCAGCTTGATGACCAAGTTTTCATATTAAACTGCATCATTCTACGAAGTTTCATTAAGCATGCTATATATGGTGAGAAAGCTTATCAAGTCAGCTTTCCAACGCATCCAGTCCCACGTCATTTGAAGATTCCTAGAAGAAGTTATTGTCAAAATACTAAAGGCTGCGCAGAAGTCAAACAGCCACACGGAAATCAGCTCTGCAGATCTTCCGAAGAGGCTCCTTCACATTAGCTCGTGAAAATACTTTTGTTTTGTGTTTATACCTCGCTAAGGCTGGTTGTTACTAGTATAAATACCCCCCTATGTCTATGATGTAAGGCAGCTTATGATAATCTAAAACAGAACCCCTTTTGTTCAGCTGTGTGCTAACAAATATTGAGAGTGATCTCTACCCCTTTGCTCTTGTGAATTCCTTCGCGGGATTGCAGAAGCGGCGGCTTCATCCGCTCCCAATTGGTGCTCCTACTCCCTTCGAGGTCTCCTCGATTGATTGTAGGTTGTGTTGGTTGGTTCTTTGAGAGTGTGGTTGGGCGAATCCTCGATTCAGGCTGCCGGTTAAAGACGGTGGTTGGCTTCGAGTTTTATTTGTCAGGTTGCACTAGTTATCGCTGCTTGCAGCAAGTTATCTTGGCTTCTTTGAAGCTAGTTATCTGAAGATTGATCCTACGTCGTGAAGATCGGGCATCGTGACGCATCAGGAAGTCTTACAAAATAAAAGATGAATATAGCAGGAACTAAAATCTATCCTTGGCGCTAGAAAGCTGACTAGGAGACGCCACCTAGATCAAGTCGAAAGCCTCAGTGTTAGGCGGCTCCTCTTCGACCACCTGTTCTTCTCCTGTGGGGGGTGTGAGACAGCAAGAGTGAGCTCACTCATGTTCATCGCTCAACAAGTTGTGGAGAATAATGTGGCATGAACTCACCAAAAGTGGGAGTTCATGAAGTGTAAGGCTGATCAATGAAATAAAGGTTGAAGCTGAGCATTGCTTTTAGAAGTTGGTCAAAATTTTATTAGCAGTTACTAAGTGTAAGTAAATACCAAACCTTAGAAATAATAAATAAAAGTAATAATAAAATAATCCCAAATGCAATGAAATGACAAATTAAGTTTAAGTTCCATAAATTATTCCATGTGAGTGTCCGAGCCGCTCATGACCATGAGCACGGCTAGTATACCAGTTTTACACTCTACAGAGGTTGCACATCTTTACCCACAAGTCGTGTTACCCATTTGCCACGGAGTTGATCGGACCCCATACACCTCTACCAAGGAAGCGAGGTAGGGTACCACTACGAGGCCTTTACAAAGTTAGTTCCACTAGCTTCAGACTACCCGCTACAGTTTATAGGAAGCTCCAGTGCAGGAATCCCTTGCCTGACCGCCATCGCAGCAAAATCAACCCAAGGACCTCCCTGCACTGACCACTCCCCTACTGCCCTTGCCCCTTTCAGGTAAGGTAGCCATCCACTAGCTTTCCTAGTTAATTAGCCAAGGGCGTCCCATTAAACCCTTGTGGTAGCATTGTTTTCCCGGGTGGTTCTCCATGTTCCCATTAACATAATGATCTTATCATGAACAGTAAAGAATAAACAAAAAATAAAAAGTGTAATCATGAGTAATAAATATCTCTATACCCAAATCCACATAAAGCAATAGCATGTACTACCCAAAAATTTAGTAGTAAAACCAGTGGTGAAACAAGGCATAGAGATAGTCAAATCTAGGGTATCCTATTGGGTCCCAGCGAAATTAACCTATGCAGATCATTATGATTAATAAGAACATGAATGGGTAAAAGAAGTGATCAAGGGCACAACTTGCCTTCCACGAGCTTTTGCTCAGCAGTCTCTACCAGCTGAACCCCAGGATCCTCTGTAGCTTGCTCGTCTACTTGCATTAACACAATACATACATAGTATAGCAAAATTTAACATTACACCAAACATGTAAATAAAATGCACAGTAATAATCTAGACATTAAAATAGGATCATAGGAACTGAAATTATTAATTTTGGAGTTATATATTTTAAGATATGAATTTCTGAAGGTTTTACGTATTTAATACAAGATCAAGGGATAGATAAATTTTAATGTGTCTTCCATGCCAAAACAGAGGCACTAATGAATCAACAATAACATTACAAAAAATTAGGAATTGGAATGGACCAATTTAGAGTTCATATGAATATTCTATGAATTTTACAAGTTCTAGCACCTACTTATATATTAAAAATCAATTCCTGTTATTAATTATCAATTTACTTTGAATTCTGGACTGGGCGCATAATAAACAAAAGGTCAGGGGCCCTAGCATAATTATTCCTACGACCCATAGCGCACTGCGCAAGACGGCGGGTTCATTCCTGTAAAGCTCAAGGTTTCTTTTGCAAAGTTGTCGGCCGAAGGGGTACGGTGGGGTTTCGGCCGTTGGATTAGAAACCGGTGGTCCGGATTACATCTGCGTTTATCCGAACCGGTATGCTATCTCGATCATTGGATCAACGGTGATCGGCCCAGATCTAAAATAACCGTTGAGCGCTCACAACCGATCGATCGAAACCAACGGCCTTGATTTAACGAGTACCGAGATAAGCGTCGGTCGTCCGATCCCAATCGAACGCCGCTCATCGGACATCCAAAGAGGTACACTGTGTTCTAATCCTGACCATTTGTGCCACATCGCACGGTCCGCGGCACGCCCCTACTGGCGGCTAAACGCGACGGCGGCGCAGACAGCACCCACGGCGGAGCTCTCACCATTGCTCCGCCAAATTCTCCCACCCCGGTGACCAAGTTCGAGCAATGACGCGCGGAAAACGAAATCGACGGTTAGGCGAACACGGAGGGGGTGTCTCACTGAGAATGGTCACGACGGGAAGTCTGGCCACGGTGCAGTACGCCCCCACGGCGGCGCGTAGGCGACGACGAGCGATTGGTAGCGGATTGATGGATTTCTTTGCCACGGGATGCTACGGTTAGCCTCGGTAGCTGACCGCGAACAACCCAGATCACACGCCCACGACCCGACGGTGATTAATTGGAGAACGACGATGGCGGATCTATGGTGGGTATATCGCACGACGGTTCGGTGGTTGTTGCGGCCATGATGGGAGAAAGAGGAAGGTGGGTAAGAGGGGCATGCCTGCGCATTTATCAGCCGAGCCGTGCGGGCGCCAAGATCGCCAAGTCGTTGCACCAGCTAGCCCGGAATCCACGCGGCGGTGGTAACGCACATCCGAAGTCCGCGGAAGGAAGAAGACCCTGGACGCGCGGGCCCAGATGTCAGTGCGCGAGAGCAAGAGGGAGAAGCTATGACGCAGACCCACGAATCAGGCAGTGTGCGCGGGTGGATTTAGCGCGACTGGTGCGTGGGCCCAACGGCGCAGTGGCAGCGACGGGGTTGGGCTACGCGGGGGTCAATTCCTTGGTGGGCCGAAATGGAGGTCTGAGGCCCAAATAGCCTTTTATTCTTTTCCATTTTATTCTCTATTTCCCTTCCTCTATTCCCAAATTAAATTTGAATTTCGAATTTGAATTCAAATTTGTGCCTAATTTATTCTCAATTCATGTTGTGGAATTTAGAATACCAACTTTGGAAATATAATTATATTATTTTTATATCATTTCTCTTCTTCTCATTTTCAAAAACCCTAATTTTAAAGTTAGGGTTTAATTCCACTTCTAAGAATTATTATCTTATTATTATTACCTTATTTTTATATTATCACAAAAAATGCACACAAAATAAAACCTCAGCATGATGCATAAATTAATGGTATGTCTTTTATTATTTATTTGTTTTCATGTGATGTTCTCATGAAATGATAAATATGGACAACACACATATATACCAAGGAATGTCCTTCCTCTTTTTAGGTTATCCTCCACAAATTACAAGTTGGGTATTACAGAGAAATAAACCGTTTCCTATTCTGAGTTTTTTCTACCGATTTCGTTTCCGTATTTTTGGCAACCGTTTACGTTTATAACTAAATTTCGGTAAAACTTCGAAAATGATTCATGGTATTCAAAAATTATCGTTTCTATTTTTCACCCCTACTCATATACACATTTTAATAGAGGGGGTACCCATTACTATCTCAACACAACACGTAGTGTTGGGCGGCCGGAAGTAGGGGTGAAAACGGGCGGATACAGACAGATAATAGGTCATCTTGTATCCTACCTTAATGTATTTCAATCGGATTTGGGACCGGATACGGATAGTTAGAACGGGATGGATACGGATACATGGACCGGATATTTATTCGGGTGGATAAGGGACGGATACATATATTGTGTAGCCGGATACATTGCAGATAACATGTACTTATCGGATAATGCATACATTCGCTATAATTAAGTTGGTCCAACATGACAATATAACAATAAGTATACATCATACAACATAGTACTCTAACATAACAATATATCAATAAGTTTACATCATACAATATAGTACTCTAGCATGGCAATATAGCAATAAATTCACATCATACAAGACAATAGTTCAACATGATAATATAGCAATAAGTTCACATCATTCAACACATCATACAATATAGCATTACATAAACCATAGATCAACAACACAATATAGCAATAAGTTCACACCATACAATAGTCTAACACGATAGTTCATAAGTTCACAACACCCAAGAGTCTAACATAGCACAAGACAGTTCAACACAATAGACTATTACAATAAAAGATAGTTTTTAAATGACATAAGATAGTGCAAGCAATCCATGCTTGCTTGAAGATCTCAAGTCGCAACCTCATCGTCCACCTCCATAGCATTCATAGCTTCACTTATAGTTTTTATTTCACCCTCCAAATCTGAAATCAATAGAGAACAATAAAACATATCAGTAGCCATCATCATCATTTACAAAAAAATACAAGAACACATGTACAATAAAATGAAACCTTTCTCTAAAGCAATCTTCCAATCCTTAGTACAAACCAAGGCTTCAATAATTTCAAGTTTAAGCTTTGAACGAAAGACAGCAACCACGCGTCCACCAGAGCTAAACGCCGACTCTGAAGCAACAGTTGACACCTGCATTGATAGTACATCACGAGCAAGGGTAGAAAGAATGGGGAAATTTGTCGCTTGCCCCTTCCACCATGATAAGTCATTAAATGGTGCATCACTTTCATTAGCCTTCACTAGGCCCTCACTCATGTATAGATCCAATTCTGACACTTTCTTCTCATTGTTTATTGCTGCATACAACTCATCAAGATCAACCTCATTCTCATCATCATCATCCATCAAAACTTGTTTATTTGGAACAAAATCCTTCGAGCTAGTCCCTTTTTTGGTTGATTTTGCATTGATGGTTGATGAATAGCAAGAAAATAATTCATTAATAACATTCATGGATGCCATTTTCTCCAACTCAGCCATCTCACTGTCATACATCTTAGACATGTATAGCTCAACCATTCTATGTTTGTACCTAGGATCAAGAAATGCTCCCACTGCCAAAGCCATAAAATGTCTAATGTTTCCAATGGCATGTGCAATTACAGCTAACCCATCCCTAGCAACAAGGTTCAATATATGATTGGCACATCTAACATTAAAGAACTTTCCTCCATAGACAAGCAAGTCTTTAGCATTGTCAATTACTATATCAACAGCAACGTTGTTAGAAGCAGCATTATCCAAAGAAAGAGCAAACATTTTCTTATCAAGGTTCCAATTCAACACATTAGCAAAAAAAGCATCACTCAATTTTATCCCACTATGGTTGCCTTCTACATGCATAAAATCGATAATCCTTTTTTGCATGTTCCAATTATCATCAATCCAATCTGCAGTGACACACAAATATGACTTGTTCTGAATGATGTCCATGTATCCATAGTGAAACTAACACGACATGACAACTTTTTGAATTGTGCATACTACATATTCTTTTCCTCAATATAAAGATCCATGATCTCTTTACGAACAGTAACATGCGACTTCAAAGGAAATGATGGTCGCAGTGATTTGATAAATTTCATCAAGTACTTGCGTTGGGTAATACTGAAAGGATACTCATGCATGATGATGGCATAATATAGCAGTCTCACACTAAAATTCTCATCATATTTATATGTTGCTATAGTATCGCCATTCTGAGTTAGGTGTTGTCGACCCTTCAAAATCTTATGCCTCAGCTTTAAATGGTTACTAAAAGCCTTTGTGCCATTTGAACTATCAGCCTTAGCTTTATGTGCACATTTTTTGCATTTTGCCCATTTTTGCTTAACAATGGAACCATCAGTTTGCTCCACTTCTACATCATACCCTGTGAAATGCTCCCAAACCCATGAAGTGAGCTTCTCTTTCTTGACTTGTTCTTCATCCAATTCATCTTCAGTGCTTATTTGGACACTTGCAGCTGCGCTTGCATTTTCATTTGCGCTCACACTTCCATCTTGTGCAAATATAACAAAACAAATTTGTTAATATACGTTTTTAGTCACATGAAAATGAAACAAATAAAGTCAAAAAAGGACACCTTTAGCCAATTGTGGCACTAAATCCAAGCTCTGGTTTGACCTTGCTGCTTTAAATGAAGATGCCATAAACTTGCTTGTTGGGGTATTGGTTGACTTGGTTGTTAGTTGTCGCTTCACTACACGATGGTCTCCATCTATGGACTTGTTTTTTCCACGACTAACTTGTTGGCAGAGGACATTCACCTCACTACCAATAGGTGCAGGAACATGGTCCTCCTCCACCATGTGTTCACTGTTGTTACCATTAACATCCTCCCCACTACCATGTATTTCATCTTCATGGGACACATTGTTGTCAATGTCACAAATATCATTGACATCCATGGCGCTGTCATTATCCATCACAATGATAAGAGCAAAGTCACTAATAGTTGGTAAACCATACTAACTGGACTGTCAACGTCACATACATATTTATTCGTTCAGAAAACTAGAAAAGCAACAACATTGCCATAGAAGAGGGCGAGGGGCTACACGATGGGGCCACAGATCGAGGGTTCGGGCGTGAGGTGCCTCTTGCTGCTGATGATGAGCCCCCGTCGACGAGCCGACGATGGTGGCCACCGAGGAGTGCCCGCTGTTGGGACCTGATACGCCGATATGGGGCTGCTGCATTCTTGGACGCAGGTCACGAGTGCCTAGGCAGAGGGCGGCGACGCGGCATGGCAGGGGGCGTCGATGACTGGATCCGAGTCGCCAAGTCAGTGTAGTGTGGCCGGCGAGCCAGCTGGAGGCCACGGTTGACGCCTCGACGATGCCTAGAGCTAGAGGCAGGGGTCGGCGGTGCCTAGAGTTCGATCTAAGCGGCAGTGCCTCACCCAGTTTGGTGGCTGTCGAGGACCGTAATTAGGGATACCCCCAAGACTCCTAATCTCAGCTGGTAACCCCCATCAGCACAAAGCTGCAAAGGCCTGATGGGCGCAATTCAGGTCAAGGCTCCGTCCACTCCAGGGACACGATCTCGCCTCGCCCGAGCCCAGCCTCGGGCAGGATGGTAGACCAAGGCAGATTCACGCCTCGCCCGAGGGTCTCCTCAAGCAACGGGCGCACCTTCGACTCGCCCGAGGCCCAGCTCGGGAAGGTTTCACGGAGAAGAAATCTTGGCCAGATCGCCACGCCAACCGACCGTATCACAGGAGCATTCAATGCAAGGATCGCCTGACACCTTATCCTGACGCACGCTCTCCAGTCGACAAGGCCGAAGTGACTGCAGTCACATTGTCCCTCCACTGACTGACCTGACAGGAAAACAGCGTCGCCTGTGCTGCTCCGACTGCTGTGCCACCTGCCAGGGTGAGGCTGACAGCAGCCAAGACCAGCCTCGGGCGCCATAGGAAGCTCCGCCTCGCCCGACCCCAGGGCTCAGACTCAGCCTTGACTCCGGAAGACGGTCTCCGCCTCGCTCGACCCCAGGGCTCGGACTCAACCTCGACTCCGGAAGACGGTCTCCGCCTCGCCCGACCCCAGGGCTCGGACTCAACCTCGACTCCGGAAGATGGTCTCCGCCCCGCCCGACCCCAGGGCTCGGACTCCACCTCGACCTCGGAAGGCGGTCTCCGCCTCGCCTGACCCCCGGGCTCGGACTCAGCCTCGACCTCGGAGGAGCCACCACCTCGCCCAACCTTGGGCTCGGACCGACCACGTCGTAGGGGGGTACATCATTACCCTACCCCTAGCTAGCTCAGGGTACGGGAAACAAGACCGGCGTCCCATCTGGCTCGCCCCGGTAAAACAAGTAATGATGGCACCCCGCGTGCTCCATGACGACGGTGGTTCTCAGCCCCCTACGGAAGCAAGGAGACGTCAGCAAGGATCCGACAGCCCCGACAGCTGTACTTCTACAGGGCTCAAGCGCTCCTCCGACGGCCACGACGCCACATGAACAGGGCTCCAACACCTCTCTGATAGCCACGTCGGCATGTACATGGGGCTCTGGCTCCCCTCTGCTAGACACGTTAGCACACTGCTACACCCCCCGTTATACACCTGGACCCTCTCCTTATGTCTATAAAAGGAAGGTCTAGGGCCCTCGTACAAAAAAAGGTGGCCACGCGGGAGGATGGGCTGACGCACAGGCTCTCTCTCTCTTTCTCCCTCACGAACGCTTGTAACCCCCTACTGCAAGCGCATCCGCCCTGGGCGCAGGACAACACGAGGCCGCGGTTCCCCTTACTGTTTTCCCCATTGTGTCTCCGTCTCGCGCGGACCCATCTGGGCTGGGACACGCAGCGACATTTTACTCGTCGGTCCAGGGACCCCCCGGAGTCGAAACGCCGACAGTTGACACGCCAGGTAGGGGCCTGCTGCGTGTTGACGAACAGCTTCCCATCAAGCTCCAGATGAGTAGCCTCTAGCAACCTCTCCAACCCGAGACGATTCTCCGTTTCAGGAGTCTTAAGTTCATGTCCCTCGACGGCAGCTACGACATGATACTCCTTCCTTCGCCGCGCAACAACGACAATGGCGGCCATCAGCCCGCCCGTCGGCGGCGGAATCGACGACGTCATTCCCGCGTGATGGAAGAACAGCATCCGAGTCTGTCCCGTCACCTTCCCCACCCACGGAGGAGGGGGCGGGGCAACCATGGCCAAGCAGGAGGCGGCGCCTCGTCGGCTGTCGAGCGAGTCGATGGTGTCGGCGCCCCAGCGGGGGACACGTCGGGCGCTGACCTCGCGTTTGAGACGAAGACGGGCGTCGTTTCCCCGCAACACGCCAACCCCAAGCAGACGGACGATGCCAGCACGCTCGCGAAGGACTTGCTAGGCGTTAGACTCGTACCTAAGATAACGGTGCAGTCCGTCCCCTACGCGACTTCGTCACCATCCGTCGATCAAGAGGTATCGTCTGTTTCCCATCCTGTGCCTTTTAGATTCAGCTTCGACCCACCAAGCAACCCCGCTTCGGTGGACGCTTTCATAAAGGCATATACAAACCTTCTGGGGTACCATATGTGGTCAACCTAGGACAGATTGACGGCCGTCTCGACCTAGGGCCCCCGGGTTCCGAGGAAGACGACGAGCCCGACTCTGGTTGGGATTTCTCCGGGCTCGATAACCCCAGTGCCATGCGGGACTTCATGACCGCATGCGACTACTGCCTCTCCGATTGCTCCGATGGTAGCCACAGCCTCGGCGACAAGGACTGTGGCCCAAGTCGTGAATGTTTCCACGTTGATCTAGGGGGTCTCGACGAAGGCAACCACCTTGGCATGCCGGAGAACGGCGATCCCCCTAGGCCTGTGCCTCGCGTTGACATCCTTCGGGAGCTAGCTGTGGTCTCAGTCCCTGCGGAGGGTCAGGACACATAGCTCGAGCAAATCCGCGAGATGCAGGCCAGGCTCAACGAGGAAGCAGGGCAACTTGTGCAGCTCCGGCAGAACATCGGGCAAGAGCGGGCAGGCCGAGCACCAGCCGGAGAAGCGCGTCATCTGGCCCAGGACGTCCAGCACCGCATCACCGACAATGCCAGGGCAAGGCTGCCCCCGGCTTCCAGTGGGGTCAGCCAGAACCTGGCTGCAGCAGCAATACTACTCCGAGCGATGCTGGAACCATCCACCACCAAGGGGCGACGTATCCAGGGAGAGCTCAAGAATCTCCTGGAGGATGTCGCGGTCCGACGGGCCGAAAGCTCTGCCTCCCGAAGGCAGGGATACCCCCCGGAGCTTCGTGCCACGACTTCCCGATTCATGCGGGAAGCCTCGGTCCACACCGGGCGCACACGGGACACAACGCCTGCGGCCCCGGGCCGCCTCGGCAACGAGCACCACCGCCGCGACCGTCGAGCCCGCCTCGATGATAAGGTGCACCGAGGCTACCACCCCAGGCGTGGGGGACGCTACAACAGCGAGGAGGATCAGAGCCCTTCGCCCGAACCACCCGGTCCACAAGCTTTTAGCCGGGCCATACGACGGGCGCCGTTCCCGACCCGGTTCTGAATCCCGACTACCATCACCAAGTACTCGGGGGATACAAGGCCGAAACTGTGGCTCGCGGACTACTGGCTGGCCTGCCAGCTGGGTGGAACGGACGATGACAACCTCATCATCCGCAACCTCCCCCTGTTCCTCTCCGACGCCGCCTGAGCCTGGCTGGAGCATCTGCCTCCTGCGCAGATCTCCAACCAGGACGACCTGGTCAAAGCCTTCGCCGGCAACTTCCAGAGCACATACGTGCGCCCTGGGAACTCCTGGGATCTCTGAAGCTACCGCCAGCAGCCGGAAGAATCCCTGCGGGACTACGTCCGGTGATTTTCGAAGCAGCGCACCGAGCTGCCCAACATCACCGACTCGGATGTCATCGGCGCGTTCCTCGCCGGCACCACTTGCCGTGACCTGGTGAGCAAGCTGGGTCGCAAGACTCCCACCAGGGCGAGCGAGCTGATGGACATCGCCACCAAGTTCGCCTCTGATCAGGAGGCGGTCGAAGCCATCTTTCGGAAGGACAAGCAGCCTTAGGGGCGCCAGCCAGAAGATGTCCCCGAGGCGTCCGCTCAGCGCGGCACGAAGAAGAAGGGCAAGAAGAAGTCGCAAGCGAAACGCGACGCCGCCGACGCAGACCTTGTCGCCGCCGCCGAGCACAGGAACCCTCGAAAGCCTCCCAGAGGCGCCAACCTATTCGACAAGATGCTCAAGGAGTCATGCCCCTATCATCAGGGTTCTGTCAAGCACACCCTTGAGGAGTGCGTCATGCTTCGGCGCTACTTCCACAAGGTCGGGCCCCCGGTGGAAGGTGGTAGAGCCCCCGACAACGACAAGAAGGAGGGTCACAAGGCAGAGGAGGGTCACAAAGCGAAACGCGACACCGCCGGCGCTACCTAGACTGGTCCGACAAGACCATCACCTTCGACCAAGGCGACCACCCCGACCGCGTGCTGAGCCCGGGGAAGTACCCGCTCGTTGTTGATCTCGTCATCGGCAACGTCAGGCTTACCAAGGTCCTCATGGACGGAGGCAACAGCCTCAACATCATCTACGCTGACACCCTCGGTCTCCTGCAGATCGATCTGTCCTTGATCCAGGCCGGTGCGACGCCCTTTCACGGGATCATTCCCAGGAAGCGCGTCCAACCCCTTGGACAACTCGATCTGCCTGTCTGCTTCAGGACTCCCTCCAACTTCCGAAAGGAAACCCTCACGTTCGAGGTGGTCGGGTTCCGAGGAACCTACCATGCAGTGCTGGGGAGACCATGCTACGCCAAGTTCATGGCCGTCCCCAACTACACCTACCTCAAGCTCAAGATGCCAGGCCCCAACGGGGTCATCACCGTCGGCCCCACGTACCGACACGCGTACGAATGCGACGTGGAGTGCGTGGAGTATGCCGAGGCCCTCGCCGAATCAGAGGCCCTCATCGCTGACCTGGAGAGCCTCCCCAAGGAGGTGCCAGATGCGAAGCGCCATGCCGGCAACTTCGAACCAGCAGAGGCGGTTAAGTCCGTCCCTCTCGACCCCAGCAATGACACCTCCAAGCAGATCCGGATCGGCTCCGAGCTCGACCCCAAATAGGAAGTAGTGCTCGTCGATTTTCTCCACGCAAACGCCGAGGTTTTTGCGTGGAGTCCCTCGGACATGCCTGGCATACCGAGGGATATCGCCGAGCACTTACTGGATATCCGAGCTGGAGCTCGACCCGTGAAGCAGCCTCTACGCGATTCGACGAAGAAAAACGCAGAGCCATAGGCGAGGAGATCCACAAGCTGATGGCTATAGGGTTCATCAAAGAGGTATTCCATCCTGAATGGCTAGCCAACCCTGTGCTTGTGAAAAAGAAAGGTGAGAAATGGCGGATGTGTGTAGACTACACTAGTCTAAACAAAGCATGTCCGAAGGTTCCCTACCCTCTGCCTCGCATCGATCAAATTGTGGATTCCACTGCTGGGTGCAAAACCCTGTCGTTCCTCGATGCCTACTCAGGGTATCACCAAATCAGGATGAAAGAGTCGACCAGCTCGCGACTTCTTTCATCACGCCTTTTGGCATGTATTGCTACATTACTATGCCATTCGGTTTGAGGAATGCGGGTGCGACATAGCAAAGGTGCATGAACCACGTGTTCGGGGAGCACATTGGTCGAACGGTCGAGGCTTACATCGATGACATCGTAGTCAAGACGAGGAAAGCCTCCGACCTCCTCTCCGACCTTGAAACGACATTCAAGTGTCTCAAGGCGAAAGGTGTAAAACTCAATCCTGAGAAGTGTGTCTTCGGAGTCCCCCGAGGCATGCTCCTGGGGTTCATTGTCTCCAAGCGGGGCATCGAGGCCAACCCAGAGAAAATCGCGGCCATCACCAACATGGGGCCCATCAAGGATTTGAAAGGAGTATAGAGGGTCATGGGATGCCTTGCGGCTCTGAGCCGTTTCATTTCGCGCCTCAGGGAAAGAGGCCTACCCCTATACCGCCTCTTGAGGAAGACCGAGCGCTTCACTTGGACCCCTGAGGCCAAGGAAGCCCTCGAGAACCTAAAGGCGCTCCTTACAAGCGCGCCCATCTTGGTGCCCCCCGCTGCCGGAGAAGCCCTCTTGATCTACGTTGCCGCTACCACTCAGGTGGTTAGCGCCGCGATCGTGGTCGAGAGACAAGAAGAAGGGCACGCATTGCCCGTCCAGAGGCCGGTCTACTTCATCAGTGAGGTACTGTCCGAAACCAAAATCCGCTACCCACAAATTCAGAAGCTACTGTACACGGTAATTCTGACACGGCGAAAGTTGCGACACTACTTCAAGTCTCATCCGGTGACTGTGGTGTCATCCTTCCCCTAGGGGAGATCATCCAGTGGCAAGAGGCCTCGGGTAGGATTGCAAAGTGGGTAGTGGAGATCATGGGCGAGACAATCTCGTTCGCCCCTCGGAAGGCCATCAAGTCCCAAGTCTTGGTGGACTTTGTGGCTGAATGGGTCGACACCCAGCTTCTAGCAGCTCTAATCCAACCAGAACTCTGGACCATGTATTTTGATGGGTCGCTGATGAAAACAGGAACGGGTGCGGGCCTGCTCTTCATCTCACCCCTCGGGAAGCACCTCCGCTACGTGTTGCGCCTCCATTTCCCGGCGTCCAACAACGTGGCCGAGTACGAGGCTCTGGTTAACGGGTTGCTGATCGCCATCGAGCAAGGGGTCCGGTGCCTTGACGCTCGTGGCGACTCGTAGCTTGTCGTCGACCAAGTCATGAAGAACTCCCATTGCCGTGACCCGAAGATGGAAGCCTACTGCGATGAGGTTCAGCGCCTGGAGGACAAGTTCTACGGGCTCGAGCTCAACCACGTCGCTCAACGATACAACAAGACTGCAGACGAGCTGGCTAAGATAGCCTCGGGGCGGACAACGGTTCCTCCGGACGTCTTCTCCCGAGACCTACATCAACCCTCCGTCAAGACCGACGACACGCCCGAGCCCGAGAAGGCCTCGGCTCTGCCCGAGGCTCCCTTGGCTCAGCCCAAAGCGCCCTTAGCTCAGCCCGAGGCAGCCTTGGCCCCACCCGAGGCACCCTCGGCCCCTAAGGGTGAGGCACTGCGCGTCGAGGAAGAGCGGAATGGGGTCACGCCTAATCGAAACTGGCAGACCCCATACCTGCAATATCTCCACCGAGGAGAGCTATCCCTCGACAGAGCCAAAGCTCGGTGACTAGCGCGACGCGCCAAGTCGTTCGTCTTGCTGGGTGACGGAAAGGAGCTCTACCACCGCAGCTCCTTAGGCATCCTCCAGCGATGCATATCCATCACCGAAGGATAGGAGCTATTGCAAGAAATACACTTGGGGGCTTGCGGTCACCACGCAGCACCTCGGGCCCTCGTGGGAAACGCCTTCTGACAGGGTTTCTACTGGCCAACCGCGGTGGCCGACGCCACTAGGATTGTACGCACCTGCCATGGGTGTCAATTCTATGCAAGGCAGACACACCTACCCGCTCAGGCCTTGTAAACAATACCCATCACCTGGTCGTTTGCTGTGTGGGGTCTGGACCTCGTCGGTCCCTTGCAGAAGGCACCCGGGGGCTTCACGCACCTGTTGGTCGCCATCGACAAATTCTCCAAGTGGATCGAGGTCCGACCCCTAAACAGCATCAGGTCCGAACAGGCGGTGGCATTCTTCACCAACATCATCCATCGCTTCGGGGTTCCGAACTCCATCATCACCGACAACGGCACCCAGTTCACTGGCAGAAAGTTCCTGAACTTCTGTGAGGACCACCACATCCGGGTGGACTGGGCCGCCGTAGCTCACCCCATGATGAATGGGCAGGTAGAGCGTGCCAACGGCATGATTCTGCAAGGACTCAAGCCGAGGATCTACAACGACCTCAACAAGTTCGGTAGGCGATAGATGAAGGAACTCCCATCGGTGGTTTGGAGTCTGAGGACGACGCCAAGCCGAGCCACAGGTTTCACACCATTCTTTCTAGTCTATGGGACCGAGGCTATCTTGCCCACAGACTTAGAATACGGTTCCCCGAGGACAAGAGCGTACGACGACCGGGGCAACCGGACCAGCCGATAAGACTCACTGGACCAGCTGGAGGAGGCTCGGGACATGGCCCTACTACACTCGGCAAGGTATCAGCAGTCTCTGCGACGCTACCACGCCCGAGGGGTTCAGTCCCGAGACCTCCAGGTGGGCGACTTGGTGCTTCGGCTATGACAAGACGCCCAAGGGCGCCACAAGCTCACGCCTCCCTGGGAAGGGCCGTTCATCATCTCCAAGATTCTGAAGCCCGGAACATACAAGCTGGCCAACAGTCAAGGCGATGTCTACAGCAACGCTTGGAACATCCGACAGCTACGTCGCTTCTACCCTTAAGATGTTTTCAAGTCGTTCATATACCTCGTTTACATACACAAGTAAAGTCTAACCATCAAGGAAGGGTCAGCCTTGCCTCGGCAAAGCCCGACCCTCCCTCGGGGGCTAGAAGGAGGGAACCCCCTCTGCGGCAAAATTTTCCTCAGAAAAAGTCTTTCGGCCAGAACGTCTTTCGCGATTTTCGACTACATCGATAACAGAATCCTACGGACGAGTAAGAGTACACGTAAGCGGCAAGGCCGACCGAGCCGAGGGACTCCTACGCCTCCGGGATACGGATACCTCACTCATCACCTTCCGCGATAAGTAACTCTCGCTCGGATAAACGATTCTGCTACCGACAAGCAAGTCCTAACACTCGAAACAGGAGGGAAAGAGACACAACTTTATATCACGACAACAAAGTGTTTAGGCCTCGACGGCAACAAAAGACACATACATATTTAGAATAAATTGCTCCGGCAGAATCAGGCATCGCCCGGGGGAGGAACTGCACCCTCGGCTTCGTTTCCACCCTCGACGAGATCCGCCCCGCCCTCGGACGGCGGCGCAAGCGGAAGGATCTCCACCTCGAAGGTGGACGCTAGCATCGCGCTTGGGCCCGCGGCGGCCACGTCAAGCCTCTGAACTTCGGCCAAGGCAGCTTCGTCTATGTCGGGAAGGCAATACCCCTCGCTGACCCGCTCCAGATCCACATCGTAGTGGGAAGCGAGCACGGCGAAGGCCCACCTAACGCCGTGATGCAGCGCCTCGCGGAGTCTGCCGCGCGCATGGTCACCCAAGGCCTGCAGGCGACTCTGAGGGGAGCTTCCCGAGGGGACGTTGTCAAGGCCAAAGATCTGGCAGAAGGCCGAGATAGCCTCAGATATGGCCGCGAGGTCGGCCTCCTTCTGCTCAACCGCCTAGGCAAGTGCCTTGGCGGACTCGCTGAGGGCATACTCGAGCTCTGCAAACAGCCAAAGCAGAAGTCTTCAAACGCAAGTTGAAGAATGAAGCTGAATCAAAATCTCAAAATAGCCAAGACATACCTTCAGCCCGGGCACGCTGCTCCGAGGCTGCGGCTTGGGCGGACTGAGCAGACCCGATGGCCATGGCTAGGTCCACCGCAAGGGCTCCGCCCCGAGCGGATGCCTCGACTAGCTGGCCTCCAAGGGCCTCAGCCCGGCTTTCAGCTTTGGCGGCCCGGCCCCGAGATTGATCCCGCTCACCGATGACCTGGCCAAGCTCCAACTGCCACCACTGCGCCTCTACGCGTGCCGCCACTGCCTCTGCCCCCAGCTCGTCATAGAGCAAACGAAGATCCGCCGCCTCGGCGCTCCGTTGGGAGAGGCGCTTGGTAGCCTCGTCAAGCGCGGTCCTCAGAAACCGCAGCGAACCCCAGACGTCGGCCTCACGGTGGATGAACGATGACTTGGCGGTGCTCAGATTCGTCAGATCCTGAGGAAGGGAAGCGGGGCGTCACAAAGAATGCCTTGATCACGTGAAAGGTATGCCTGAAATCCTTACCTGGAGGATCCTGGGAACGTCCCTAGAAAGGACCTCCAGGGTCGACCGAAGCGACCCCACCGTTGCCTCAGCACACTCGTGAAGCTCGTCCCAAGACTGCTCCTCTCGCTCATCGTCAAGAACGAAGAGGGGTTTCGAAGCACCACGGGCCCAGAACCAGAGCAACTGACGCCGCTCGTTGGGACTGCGCCGCGCGAGGACAAGGTCGCCGCTCCCCAGGACAGGCCACGGTTCTGCGCCCCCCTCCTCCAAGGCATCAGCACCCCCTATAGTCGGCGCATAAGGAACCTCCTCGGCTAAGGGGACAGGTTTCCGATCACCGGCCTCGAGTAGCGGCGCCTCGACCATCTCAGCATTGATGGCAACGGGTGGCTCCATAGCCAGAGCAGCAACAGCCTCGGCAGAAGCCGGTGCCAGCACTAGCAACACATCTGGTGGGCTCGAGGAAGCGGTCGCGCCAGCAGTCTCCCTCGACTCGACAGCCGCCTCGACAGAGGGGTCAGCCTCAGAAGCTCGCCCCACGGCAACTTGTGCCGCCTGAGCCTCCTGCTTGGGGGCACCTTGTGTAGAGACCAGCCGACCGGTGAGGCCCGGTGCGGCACCGGCTGCAGAAGTTGGCGCCATCTTAAGGGCCTTCTGGGGAGCCAGACCGGTCGAACCGTGCCTCCGTTTGCTGGGAAGAAAGGGAAGAGTAGGATCAGGACACACGAAGAAGGAGCCGAGACAGAGGTATCCTCAGATACTTACCCACTCCGGGCCACGACCAATCGCGCCTGCGGGGAGGCCCCTCGACCCTCGGTCCCCGCGGGCACCACTTGTGACGGAACCTCCCAAGTAATTAGGCCCACCTACAGTTGTCCTTGTCTAGCAGACATCAGACACCCTGTAGATGTTCCTAAGTCACTTGACAAGCTCGGTATCTTTTCCGACCTCACCAGGAACGTTTCACCCGTCTTGCAGACATTACAGAACATCGGAGATAAAGAAATGCGGAAGCGAATTACATAAACTTACATTTATTTCAAAAGCAAGCTCGAGTTATTTTATTACAGACCAGACTAAAGTGAGTGCAGAGAAGTAATAATTATACAAACCAAGGGAGACACAAACTTCTCCCGAGAAGCTAAAAAAAACAAAAGATCCTAGGTGGAGGACCGAGTCCTCCCGCACTTCGGTCTTGTTTTTCTTCTTTGGGAACCACCTTGGCACAGAAGCAGCAAAAGTCTGCTACTTCCTCACCTAAAACAACGAAGGGATAAACCCTGAGTATGGGATTACTCAGCAAGTCTTACCCGACTAACGAAAAGACTCTCAAGGGTATGCTGGTTATATGGGAGTCAAGGTAAGGCTTTTCAATAATCAAAGACTCTGTTTTGCAGAAATGCTTACTAAAGTGGATCCTTAAAAATCAAATTTTATTTGTCAAGTTAAGTTCAATTACCTGCAACTAGAGTTCTTTCTACCCTAGTTCAATCACTGGTCCTGCACTAGCCAGTTTCTTAACAAAAACCCATCATATTTAGTGGAATGCTACGTGTAGGGCAGTGACCAAGTCTTCATAACCGCGAAGGTACGGCGATCCGAATCGATTATACTCAGCTGAGGATCTCCAATCACACGACATATGTAGCACTTAACCCTTGCATATGTCTACCCGCCACCGGGGTTCTTAAGACCGGATCAGGTTCACGCAAACCGAGAGCACAGATACACCACCGTCCAGCCTCTTGCCACGGAGGGTACACGCTACTCTCGCCACCGCTCCACTCTCATTTCGTGTTATCTTATTCCGGCCTTAGTCTGCCCGAGGCAAGGCTTACCCATGACGAGGCATGTGACCAGCTAAAGGGTCCTCGATCATCAAGCCTACATCGAGACGGTCCTTAATCGACTCAGATGGAGACACTACACCGAGACTCTCTTCTCGTGCAAGTCACCTGCCCGGTCTCAGCTTAATCTTTTTAACCCAAAAACTTGGTACCTGACAGAGGTACATCTTTTCCGATGTTGAATCCATCACGGCCATGATGGATCCACCATCAAGTTTTATTTTTGAAAACAACCCTCCCACCTTTGCCACATCAACTTTTGTAAAAACAAAACATTTTGTTTTTCTAAAGCAATGCTAAGCATCAAAATCTTTTGTAAAACAGGTGAGCAAGGAAGGTAATCAAATTCAAGGAAGGTAATGCAGGAATTGTTTTATCAATCAACTCCTATCACCTAATGCATCAAGCAAGTGAGAAAGATTTTAAAAACATCAAGGGAGGTGGCAAATGCACCGGGGCTTGCCTTTGTTATCAGGTGAGTCCTGCTCGGATCCACAAATATCGAAATAAAAGCAGTTGCCTGCTTGAGGATCTGAGGTTGGTGGAGTTCCCTCTTCAGTGACTTCTTCTTCTTCTTCGTGTTCTAACATAACCATATATATGCATAAGAATGGATGCCATGGGGTGCTCATGAGGATGCAAAGATAATATAAACTTATTATCTAAGTCTTGAGTACAACTTTCCTTCACGGTACTCCGAGAACCTAGGGTTTCCGGAGTCGGTAAAGGAGTTCATAGGGCAGGGGGGGTGTTTTGGGGTTTAGGTGCCAAACAAGGTCCAAATCAATCCAAATTTTACCCAAGGCTGCTAAATAATGTATAGGACCCATATAAAAAGTTTGGACATTTTTGGAGATTTCATTTATTTTCTAAAAATCCAGAACCACTACCTTAAACTACTTTAAATGCCTTAAAATTCCTAATTTAACCTAAAAATCATGAAACTATTTTTATTAAATTCTAGAGAAAATAAGAAGTTTAGGAAAATTGGTTTCACAATTTTAGGATTTTTCTACCATTTTCTAGAATTGTTTTAACTCTGGGATAAAAAGAAAAAGAAAAACTTGTAACAGTTCTGGGCTGATTCCGGCCCAAGCGGCCCAGTACAGAGGGGACAGCGCGCTCGCGCCCGCGTGCGCTCTGGTAGTTTTGCGGATAGGCCCTCGGTTTATTAACTAAATCAAAGTAGGTTTGTTTACTGTTTCACTGTGCCACTGACATCTTGCAGAAATGCCCTCCATTTTCTATTTCTTCCCCGCGATTGCCCCTGACCACGCCGCGTACTTGGATCCTTCCAGACGTGGCCCGTACCGGACATGGCCGGCGATGACTGCTCGGAATAACTAACGGGGAAGCTCTACTGACCTAAAATGGCCTCGGAACACACATCGATTTAACCCGAACACACCGAGAACGGCCTGTCTACGTGCACGGCGGAGACCGTGACCTACAGGCACGCGTTCCCGTTTAACAAGGGCCAGGTTGAGTGATCGGGCGCCACCGTGAGCTTCACAAGCATGTAGAGGCATGGAAACAATACTTCAATTGGATAGGAACTCACCAGAGTGGCCCAGCCACGGGCGGGCTGTTCTTCGCGATGCGGCGGATCAATTTGGGGGAAAACGGCGTCGCGGCGGTTCTGGGTGAAATTGGGAGGCAAGATTAAGGCTACACGTCCGTAAAGGAGTATAGTTTCATCATGCACTGTCAATTTTGGGAACGGTGGAGGGAGTTTCGCGAATTTGGACTTCGATTTGGTTACTGTGTCTGTGATGGTCAAGCCTCGCCGTGAACCGAATGGCTATTTATAGCCGTGGTGGTCCGGCGATCACCACGCGACCGAGGATAGCATCGCAAGCGCATGTCGACCACGTCGGTAGAAAGTACAGTGAGGAAGAATTACGGCATGAGCGCCACCGCGGGGGAATTCGCAAGTCTCGGTGGCCGCCGGTGAGGTCTCCGGCTGGACTCAGAGTAAGGCGCCACGTATGCGTTGTTTAACTCCGACTCTATCCATTTCTCATTGCGCGTGAATCCGGACGGCGGTGGCACGAATCACGGCAGGGAGCTACCGGCGGTGAGATTTTTCTGTCGCTGGCGATCTGATCCATCGGGGCACTGTACCATGGGAGCCATCAATTAGAGCGCCTGACAGTCGATGTTTAACTTGAATTTTCTCCAAATTTGCTGTGGTAACCGATTCAATTCTCTGCATCAAGTTTATAGACCTATAGTCCATCTTCAACTTTGCCATGGAGCTTACCATAAAATAGTTACCAAATTCTATTCAAAATCGGGCTCAAAGTTCACCCCATCACACTGTTACTGAAGATTCAGTCCAGTGATTACCTGACAGCCTGACTTTGAGCTTAATTATCTCCAATTTACTCTTAACAACTATGCTTACGCTCTTAAGCAAAGTTGTTCTCCTTTGTTAGGTCTACAAGTTTGATGTGGTACCCCAGGGCAAAAACCCTATATTCTGAAAGATACAAGGCTCCAAAGTTGAGCCAATATCACTGAAAATCAGACTTAGACTATTAAGGACTTAAGAGTAGAGTTTTGCAAATAAGCCCAAAACTTAGGGTTTAACTTGCAAATTCACATATTTGTGACCCAAATGACTTAAGATACTTATTTGTCTTGGTTTTTGCACTTTAGTCCAAAAGTGGACTAATTTTGCACATAGGTCCCTAGGGTTTGGTTTTAGGGTTTTCCAGGGTTTCTGGTATCCCAGGGGTCTAAGTGTAATTATATTTTGTTTAGGTTTTCTCACCTTGGGTTATGTTTTACCCCTTTGAGCCTCATTTAGGGTAGGTTCCCTATCTAGGGTCCTATTTGCAAAACACCAAAAACAATACACTTATTTGAAATTTTTACCTAGTGAATGCACTCTAGGTGTGTCAAACATATGCAATGCCAATGCTTATGATGCCATGCTCAAGTTTTAGTTATAGTAACACCAGGGGTGTTACATCCTTCCCCCCATAAAAGAATCTCGTCCCGAGATTTAAAGTTCTAGGGTGAGTAATGGAAAAGGAAATGTGTCATGTTTTTATTTCCTTATTTCTGGTACAAGGCAGGGTGGTGTGGGGTTCATTCCTACGCTTTACAAGTTACATGAGGCTAGAAAGCCTGGGAAATTCTTATTCAAGAAGTCTTGAGTTTCCCATGTAGCCTCTTCTTCAGAATGCTGGTTCCATTATATCTTGTAGAACTTGAGAGTCTTTCTTCGGGTAACCCTGTCCTTCTGATCCAGAACTTGAAGAGGATGTTCTGAGTACGTTAAGTCTGGTTCCAGGACAACATCTGTCACTTCAATGGTTCGATCGGGAACCCGTAGACACTTCTTCAATTGCGATACATGGAACACATTATGTACAGCAGACAATGTTTCGGGAAGCTGAAGTTGATACGCCACTGGCCCATATCTTTGAAGAATAGGAAATGGACCAATGTACCTGGGTGCAAGTTTTCCCTTTACCCCGAAACGCGATACCCCTTTCATTGGTGAGACTTTTAGGTAGACATAGTCCCCTTCCAAGAAATATAAGGGCATACGCCGTGTGTCTGCATAACTCTTCTGACGAGCTTGTGCTTTCTTCATATTATGAATAACTTTCTGAACCTTATCCTCGGTTTCTTTTACCATATCAGGCCTAAAGAAATACCTTCACCGGGTTCAGACCAATTTAGCGGAGTTCGACACCGACGTCCGTATAAAGCTTCAAAAGGTGTCATCTTGATACTGTCTTGATAACTGTTGTTATATGAAAACTCCGCCAAAGGTAAACATTCATCCCATTTCTGTGAGAAATCCAGGACACATGCCCGCAACATATCTTCAAGTATTTGGTTCACTCTCTCAGTTTGTCCACTGGTTTGAGGATGATAGGCCGAACTGTGGAGCAGTTTAGTACCCAGGAATTTATGAAGTTCTTCCCAAAATTTAGATACAAATTGTGGTCCACGATCCGACACTATGGTCTTTGGAACACCATGCAAACTGAGAATACGGGCGATGTACAACTCCGCATAGGTAATGACAGGATATTTTACTTTGACAGGGAGGAAGTGGGCGATCTTGGTAAGTCGATCAATGATAACCCAAATAGAGTCATATCCTTTTGCGGTCCTGGGCAATCCCACGATGAAGTCCATGCTTATGTCTTCCCATTTCCATGTTGGTATTGGTAATGACTGCAATGGACCAGCAGTTTTCATGTGTATGGCCTTGACACGTCTGCAAGTGTCACACTTAGCCACATAGCGTGCAATTTCAATTGTCATCTTCGTCCACCAGTAGTGCTGTTTTAGATCATGATACATCTTAGTGCTTCCTGGATGAATAGAATAGCGACTAAGATGCGCTTCATCTAAGATTTGCTGGCGGAGTTCTTCATTCTTTGGCACTACTATGCGGTTGTTAAACCATAACACACCTTGATCATCTTCCTTGAAACATTTGGCTGTTCCAGCCCTTATCTTCTCTCGTATGTGCTTCATACCCAAATTATCCTTTTGAGCATCAATTATCTTTTGCAGAATGATTGACTCAAGCTTTAGCTGATTTAGAGTCCCGTGCTGAATTATCACCAGGTTTAGCTTCTCCATTTCTTGACACAAAGTGCTCTCGGAGGTCTTCGCTATAAGACAGTGGCAGGAAGTCTTACGACTCAATGCATCTGCCACCACATTGGCCTTGCCTGGGTGATAATGGATCTCTAGTTCATAGTCCTTAATGAGCTCAAGCCATCGTCTTTGCCTCATATTTAATTCTGACTGGGTGAAGATGTACTTCAAACTTTTATGATCTGTATATATATGACAGATATTTCCCAGCAGATAGTGACGCCATATTTTCAGGGCATGAACCACAGCAGCTAACTCCAGATCATGAGTTGGATAATGCTCCTCATGTCGGCGCAGCTGTCTTGAAGCATATGCAATTACTCGGCCTTCTTGCATCAGTACACAGCCGAGCCCACTGCCTGACGCATCACAATATACATCAAAAGGCTTAGTGATGTCCGGTTGAGCCAATACCGGAGCAGTGGTTAATAATGTCTTCAATTGCTCAAAGGCTTCATTACACTTAGAAGACCAATTGAATTTAATGTCATTCTTCAACAAACTTGTGATTGGCTTCACAAGCTTAGAAAAATCGGGTATGAATCTGCGATAATACCCAGCCAGTCCAAGAAAACTCCGAACTTGGTGAACAGTGGTTGGGGGTTTCCACTCCAGAATATCCTTGACCTTGCTAGGATCTACCGCAATTCCTTTAGCTGATAACACGTGCCCCAAAAATTGAATTTCCTCCAGCCAGAATGCGCACTTGCTGAACTTGGCATACAGCTGATGTTCCCTCAGGCGCGTCAATACAATCCGTAGATGCTGAGCATGCTCCTCTTCATTTTTAGAGTATATCAAAATATCGTCAATGAAGACCACCACGAACTTGTCTAACTCGGGCATGAATACCGAGTTCATCAAATAGGTGAAGTGGGCAGGAGCATTTGTAAGCCCGAAAGACATTACCAGGTATTCAAACAATCCATACCGCGTAGTAAATGCGGTCTTCGGTATATCCTCGGGCCAAATACGGATTTGATGATAGCCCGACCTGAGATCAATTTTAGAAAATACCCTCGCCCCAGTCAGTTGATCAAATAAGATATCGATCCTTGGAAGGGGGTACTTATTCTTGATGGTGACCTCATTCAGGGGCCGATAATCCACGCACATGCGCAAGGTTTGATCCTTCTTCTTAACAAAAATGGCGGGACAACCCCATGGGGACGAGCTTGGCCGGATGAATCCCTTATTCAGTAGATCTTGTAATTGAATCTTCAATTCTGCCAACTCATTAGGGGGCATACGGTACGATCTTCGGGAGATGGGAGCCGTACCGGGCTTTAGCTCAATTACGAATTCTACATCTCTTTCAGGGGGTAGTCCAGGCAAATCTTCCGGAAATACATCTGGAAACTCACATACTACCGGAATGTTCTTGATCTCCGGTACAATGGCTTCAAATATTCTACCAGAAGCTTTGGCTGGATTGGTTTTGGGGAGAGACAAAAGAATTTCTTCTTGATTATAGCTCAACCTGACGGTTCTGAGTTCAGTGTTGAGAATTGCCTTGTGTTGAGTTAACCAGTTCATACCCAAAATTACATCTATATCCTGGCCTTTCAGAACAATCATGTTAGCAGGAAAGTTCCGTCCGGCCATTGTTACTGGCACTTCATAGGCCACTTCTCTAGTAAAAATGTGTCCCCCAGGTGAGTGAATTTTAAATCCCTCTTTTGATTCATGACATGCAAGGTGATATTGCTCCACAAATGTCTTGCTAATGAAGGTATGCGAAGCACCAGAATTAAAAAGAATAATTGCAGGGTGACTGGCCACGGGAAACGTACCCATCATCACCGGCTCTCCCTCCGGTGTAGTGGCCACTTGAGTGTAATATACACGCCCCGTCTTCTTGGTATTCCTCCCCACAGCATTTCCCTTGGGCTGAGTGGACTTCCCAGTTCCTTGCTGAGCATTGGATTGATTTTGCTTGGGGTACGGGCAGTCTTTGATAAAATGTCCCGACTTGCCGCAGTTGAAACACCCAGTTGAAGAGCTGGGCAAGGCAGGGAATCGAGTGCCTGGGGCACCCGGCTGATTTGGGGAAGTGGAGGTATTGTTGGGGCGGATAATAATGGGCTGTTTGAAAGGGAATGCTGGTGGACGAGAAAAAGTTTGGTTTTGGCTAGAAGGCCGGATGACGAACCGTTGCCTCTTCGCCTGGCCCTGATTAGGCCTCTCACCACTGAATCCCTTATTCTTCCCAGAACTTGCGTATTTTGCTTCCACAGATAAGGCTGTACTGACAGCCTTTCCATATGTGAGATCAATACATGTGGCCATTTTTCGCTGCAACCGGTCATTTAGACCTCTCATAAAACAGTTCTTTTTCTTCAAATCAGTATTCACCTGATCAATGGCATACTGTGACAGGTGATTAAACTTGTTAAGATACTGATTGATGGTGTCTCCTATAGGATCATTACTTCCGCTGCTACTGCTTTCGTGCCGAGGGGCTAGTTGATGCCGGGGTACTCCAATTGGTCCCGTTGACTTACGTGCTGTTAGCCTTGTGCGTGGCGGCATCTTTCTAAGGGGGAAAATTTATTAGCATAATTCTTAGCATGATTCATGAATAAGTACAGAATCAACCTTAGTCGATTCAACCTTCTATACATTGCACTCTTCCTATCTGGTCTTTAAGATAAACTCTTCAGAGTACGTAGGTAAGAAGAGAAAAGAGCTTTTAGGTAAGATTTTCGAAAATCCTTTTGAAGATGCCTTATAATATCTGCAAAGAAGGGCTACGCTCCGATACCAGCTGTGACGGAACCTCCCAAGTAATTAGGCCCACCTACAGTTGTCCTTGTCTAGCAGACATCAGACACCCTGTAGATGTTCCTAAGTCACTTGACAAGCTCGGTATCTTTTCTGACCTCACCAGGAACGTTTCACCCGTCTTGCAGACATTACAGAACATCGGAGATAAAGAAATGCGGAAGCGAATTACATAAACTTACATTTATTTCAAAAGCAAGCTCGAGTTATTTTATTATAGACCAGACTAAAGTGAGTGCAGAGAAGTAATAATTATACAAACCAAGGGAGACACAAACTTCTCCCGAGAAGCTAAAAAAACAAAAGATCCTAGGTGGAGGACCGAGTCCTCCCGCACTTCAGTCTTGTTTTTCTTCTTTGGGAACCACCTTGGCACAGAAGCAGCAAAAGTCTGCTACTTCCTCACCTAAAAACAACGAAGGGATAAACCCTGAGTATGGGATTACTCAGCAAGTCTTACCCGACTAACGAAAAGACTCTCAAGGGTATGCTGGTTATATGGGAGTCAAGGTAAGGCTTTTCAATAATCAAAGACTCTGTTTTGCAGAAATGCTTACTAAAGTGGATCCTTAAAAATCAAATTTTATTTGTCAAGTTAAGTTCAATTACCTGCAACTAGAGTTCTTTCTACCCTAGTTCAATCACTGGTCCTGCACTAGCCAGTTTCTTAACAAAAACCCATCATATTTAGTGGAATGCTACGTGTAGGGCAGTGACCAAGTCTTCATAACCGCGAAGGTACGGCGATCCGAATCGATTATACTCAGCTGAGGATCTCCAATCACACGACATATGTAGCACTTAACCCTTGCATATGTCTACCCGCCACCGGGGTTCTTAAGACCGGATCAGGTTCACGCAAACCGAGAGCACAGATACACCACCGTCCAGCCTCTTGCCACGGAGGGTACACGCTACTCTCGCCACCGCTACACTCCCATTTCGTGTTATCTTATTCCGGCCTTAGTCTGCCCGAGGCAAGGCTTACCCATGACGAGGCATGTGACCAGCTAAAGGGTCCTCGATCATCAAGCCTACATCGAGACGGTCCTTAATCGACTCAGACGGAGACACTACACCGAGACTCTCTTCTCGTGCAAGTCACCCGCCCGGTCTCAGCTTAATCTTTTTAACCCAAAAACTTGGTACCTGACAGAGGTACATCTTTTCCGATGTTGAATCCATCACGGCCATGATGGATCCACCATCAAGTTTTATTTTTGAAAACAACCCTCCCACCTTTGCCACATCAACTTTTGTAAAAACAAAACATTTTGTTTTTCTAAAGCAATGCTAAGCATCAAAATCTTTTGTAAAACAGGTGAGCAAGGAAGGTAATCAAATTCAAGGAAGGTAATGCAGGAATTGTTTTATCAATCAACTCCTATCACCTAATGCATCAAGCAAGTGAGAAAGAATTTAAAAACATCAAGGGAGGTGGCAAATGCACCGGGGCTTGCCTTTGTTATCAGGTGAGTCCTGCTCGGATCCACAAATATCGAAATAAAAGCAGTTGCCTGCTTGAGGATCTGAGGTTGGTGGAGTTCCCACTTCATTGACTTCTTCTTCTTCTTTGTGTTCTAACATAACCATATATATGCATAAGAATGGATGCCATGGGGTGCTCATGAGGATGCAAATATAATATAAACTTATTATCTAAGTCTTGAGTACAACTTTCCTTCACGGTACTCCGAGAACCTAGGGTTTCCGGAGTCGGTAAAGGAGTTCATAGGGCAGGGGGGTGTTTTGGGGTTTAGGTGCCAAACAAGGTCCAAATCAATCCAAATTTTACCCAAGGCTGCTAAATAATGTATAGGACCCATATAAAAAGTTTGGACATTTTTGGAGATTTCATTTATTTTCTAAAAATCCAGAACCACTACCTTAAACTACTTTAAATGCCTTAAAATTCCTAATTTAACCTAAAAATCATGAAACTATTTTTATTAAATTCTAGAGAAAATAAGAAGTTTAGGAAAATTGGTTTCACAATTTTAGGATTTTTCTACCATTTTCTAGAATTGTTTTAACTCTGGGATAAAAAGAAAAAGAAAAACTTGTAACAGTTCCGGGCTGATTCCGGCCCAAGCGGCCCAGTACAGAGGGGACAGCGCGCTCGCGCCCGCGTGCGCTCTGGTAGTTTTGCGGATAGGCCCTCGGTTTATTAACTAAATCAAAGTAGGTTTGTTTACTGTTTCACTGTGCCACTGACATCTTGCAGAAATGCCCTCCATTTTCTATTTCTTCCCCGCGATTGCCCCTGACCACGCCGCGTACTTGGATCCTTCCAGACGTGGCCCGTACCGGACATGGCCGGCGATGACTGCTCGGAATAACTAACGGGGAAGCTCTACTGACCTAAAATGGCCTCGGAACACACATCGATTTAACCCGAACACACCGAGAACGGCCTGTCTACGTGCACGGCGGAGACCGTGACCTACAGGCACGCGTTCCCGTTTAACAAGGGCCAGGTTGAGTGATCGGGCGCCACCGTGAGCTTCGCAAGCATGTAGAGGCATGGAAACAATACTTCAATTGGATAGGAACTCACCAGAGTGGCCCAGCCACGGGCGGGCTGTTCTTCGCGATGCGGCGGATCAATTTGGGGGAAAACGGCGTCGCGGCGGTTCTGGGTGAAATTGGGAGGCAAGATTAAGGCTACACGTCCGTAAAGGAGTATAGTTTCATCATGCACTGTCAATTTTGGGAACGGTGGAGGGAGTTTCGCGAATTTGGACTTCGATTTGGTTACTGTGTCTGTGATGGTCAAGCCTCGCCGTGAACCGAATGGCTATTTATAGCCGTGGTGGTCCGGCGATCACCACGCGACCGAGGATAGCATCACAAGCGCATGTCGACCACGTCGGTAGAAAGTACAGTGAGGAAGAATTACGGCATGAGCGCCACCGCGGGGGAATTCGCAAGTCTCGGTGGCCGCCGGTGAGGTCTCCGGCTGGACTCAGAGTAAGGCGCCACGTATGCGTTGTTTAACTCCGACTCTATCCATTTCTCATTGCGCGTGAATCCGGACGGCGGTGGCGCGAATCACGGCGGGGAGCTACCGGCGGTGAGATTTTTCTGTCGCTGGCGATCTGATCCATCGGGGCACTGTACCATGGGAGCCATCAATTAGAGCGCCTGACAGTCGATGTTTAACTTGAATTTTCTCCAAATTTGCTGTGGTAACCGATTCAATTCTCTGCATCAAGTTTATAGACCTATAGTCCATCTTCAACTTTGCCATGGAGCTTACCATAAAATAGTTACCAAATTCTATTCAAAATCGGGCTCAAAGTTCACCCCATCACACTGTTACTGAAGATTCAGTCCAGTGATTACCTGACAGCCTGACTTTGAGCTTAATTATCTCCAATTTACTCTTAACAACTATGCTTACGCTCTTAAGCAAAGTTGTTCTCCTTTGTTAGGTCTACAAGTTTGATGTGGTACCCCAGGGCAAAAACCCTATATTCTGAAAGATACAAGGCTCCAAAGTTGAGCCAATATCACTGAAAATCAGACTTAGACTATTAAGGACTTAAGAGTAGAGTTTTGCAAATAAGCCCAAAACTTAGGGTTTAACTTGCAAATTCACATATTTGTGACCCAAATGACTTAAGATACTTATTTGTCTTGGTTTTTGCACTTTAGTCCAAAAGTGGACTAATTTTGCACATAGGTCCCTAGGGTTTGGTTTTAGGGTTTTCCAGGGTTTCTGGTATCCCACTACAAGAAACTGGTTAAAGAACGTGGGTGAAAAACCGTCGAACTTAATGTAATAGGCCGTCGAACTTAACATAAGAACGTGGGTTTACCCACGTTCATAGCCGACGGCGTTTTTTTGACGAACTTAAAGAAGTAAGTTCGACGGCCCCCACGTTCTTAAGGTTAAGAACGTGGGTACCGTCGAACTTAAGGTTAAGAACGTGGGTTTTTAAGTTCGACGGGGGCCGTCGAATGTTTTCCCATAAGTTCGACGGCACCCACGTTCTTAACCTTAAGTTCGACGGGGCCACGTGGCCGTCGAACTTATGGATCGTGCGTGGGTCGGCGAGGGCTGCCCATTAAGTTCGACGGTACCCACGTTCTTAACCTTAAGAACGTGGGTACCCACGTTCTTAACCCTTTTTCAGAAAAAAAAATAAAAAATACAAAAATGAAAAATTAGACACACATAATATCACATGCAACACAATATATCACATACAATACAGATTTCAAACACATTGATATATGTTCATATCACAAATTCACACAAGTCCAAATATATAAGTTCATAAATTCACATAAGTCCAAATACATAAGTTCACAAATTCACATAAGTCCAAATACATAAGTTCACAAATTCACAAATACATTGATATTTGTTGTTCGTAGCTCCACCACTAGAATTGAGACATTTGTCCGCAAAGTCAACGTGAGGGGGAGGAGTCACTTGATGGTAGCCGGAATCCTACAAAATAAACCAAAATTCTCATAAATACACAACTGGCATTAAATCACATGTACACAAAGATATAGGAAAGCATGATGAACACAAAATGTGGCTTCCATATTTGTGCATGAACATGAACATGAGAGTGCCATAAACATAACAGCGCTATTTCTACCATGGATCATCTACCAAAAAATACAACATAACGTCAAGGTTTGAACCTGTACATTCCCTACCAAAACACACACACACACACGAGCAGTTTGAGCAGAAGGCAAAATATCTGACTCGCTACACTGGAGGCATTATATGACAAATGTACAATGCTTCCTCAGCTCTGGCGTCAAAATGTCTCAATCAAGGTATCAGCAGTTCCCATTGTGGGAGAGATTTGTAAGGGCTTAATTGAAACTACCATTTGTAAATAAGAATTAATCACTACATGAGATCAGTCATACACGGGAAAACCTACCTTGTCCTTCAAGCTCACAATTCTGTCACATGTCAGAGTGTATTCTGCATCAATAATTTCTTCCTCCAGCTTGATCCTACTCAAAGATTCTATCTAGACAAAAGTTAACACATATTACAAATAGATAAGGTAAAGAGACATGTTTTCGAGGAGTCAATAGTTCTACTAAAAAGGCTCAATTAAATATTATATCAGTTGAGTGGAATGAAAAGCCACTGGCAAATGTAAGTTGATTGCTTACTTCATCAACCGGAGGGGCACTTGTCTTTTGTATTTTTGTTAGCTTTCTTCTGTATTCTTGTTCATGGAATGGTAACAAAGGTCACATACCAAAAAAGTGCTATTAGTCGAAACCAAAAAGAATGGCATGTCATACTTAAATAGGTTCAAGAAGAAAACAAAATAAGTCAGCATAATATAGCGTTGGTCTAAGAACGAACTAAAAGTTCTTAAAAACACTGTAAACTCTAAGCCAGAGAGCCCCAAAAAGAAGGTCATGGTCAACTTACTATCTTGAGCAAGTTTCTTCAATTCAACTTCCTCTCGAAGCTGCGCCACTTGATCTACCTATTCAAATATCAAGAATAAACAGTTTTCAGTTTAACAATAGAGCATTGTATAATTTGTGAAACACCTATGGATTATGAATCACATTCAACGCATAGCTAGCAGTTGTTATGGTAAAATATCAGACTCCAGCAATACGAAAGCAACAAAAAATAGTTAATTACATTTGTGCACAGAACTCCAGTGCAAGGTCACTCTAGACTAACCCATTATTCCATTGCCAGAATGTATCAAGTTTGTCTAGTCATAGCATTGTGGACCACATGTTAAGGTGCATGCTCTTGAAAATGTCAGCATTCTCTAAACTTGAAGGGAAGAATAAAAACCCATGCTTTCAACTATCTATGCATAGTCACATCTATAGTTTGCCTCTACATCTGCTGTCGACTCAGAGCAGGGCAGTCTGTAGATTATCCATTGCTTCTTATCTTAAGCCCAAAAACATAATTAATATACGATGGGGGGGGAGAAAACATACTTGAACTTCCAGATTCCATTGTTCCCTGGCAAGTGACTTTGCAAGCTCACCGTTTGTAACCTGTGAAAACCTTCTTTAAGAGCATTGCTAAGACCTGTGAAGATTGGGTAGGGGTCGTTTGTAGACAGACATATACCTCAAGTCTAGCCAAACGTGCAAGGGCTTCCATTCTAGTGTTGTGATGTCTCTGTTTCTCTATCTCCACTGCTTCCAATGTTTCAATCATACTAGTCTGCAACTCTGAAGCCTGAAACATATTGAACAAGAAGCTGATAAGGAATCACTACTTTCTAGAAACCATCTCACCAGGATAACTTGTGTGTAGAAATGGTTTTGCAAATGAATACTTGAATCTGCCTTATAAGTACTTCAGATGAACTTACAGTTCCATAACCAATGAAATATGTGCAGGATTTTGAGCTCAAATGCAGTATTGCAAAAAAAACTAAACATAATACATTTTGAATAATAACAACAAAAAACATACTCCCTCCATCACAAATTATTGGTTGGTTTGGCTTTTCTAGGTACCTATGCTGCTATGCACCTAGATAGACATATATAAGCTAAAAAGTTTGTATGATCTATAGCTTGGAATGTAGGGGGCACATTGTGGTACTAACTAAATGATGGTATAAAACACAAAAAAAGAGTTAACATCATGCATGCTATAAGAGCAGTTTCTGTCGTTCTGTTCAGAGCGATATATATTGATGTCATCACATTAAGCAACCTTTCAAGTCTCGAGCAAAAGAAAATAGCCATGAAGCAGCCTCACCTCCTGAGCCTACTCCTTCTCACGCTCGGCTATATATGGATTGCCTATATATGCATGATCATTGCATAACAGAAGTGGGCGCTACTGTGACGTTAACACGCATGGACCCAAATTTGATAAGCAATAATGTACACAAAGATGCGCAATGTGATTTGCTAAAGCACACTAAGCACGAGTTCTCTTATATATTGTCGTCAAAGAGTAAAAATTGTTAAGACCTCGTGCAAAGGTTTCAATTGGTACGATGACTATCTGAGTACACAGGTTCATATCCATTGAGAATAATCCAAAACACCAAAATAAATGGAACAACAAATCTATCACCATCAAAGGAATATATTTTTACAACAAATCCATTGAGAATGATTTGCAATGTCATACCCACGGTAGCTGTATGACCCATACTCAAAATCAATAAAATATAGCTTCCCTGACAGAAGAAACAACAGGCACACCGCCACTATGGTTAGTTTTGCAAATGAGTAATAATAAAAAGGGGAAACTGATACAAAGGAAAATATTTTACCTTCCAAATCATTGAGCATCAGATTTCCTGAAAGCAAGTCATTGTGTGCATAAACCACAGGTGCATGCAGAATGTCCAAGAGATCCTACAAGGTGCATGGACATTGATGAAGAAATATAAAGTACAGATAGTAGGAAATTGGCAGGAGTAACTGTTATCTTCAGTTTCAGTTCCCTAGTATGGGCCTAAACCCATCACCATCACAACCAATATTTTGCTTCATAACTATGCTACATCACTACATGGATGTTCCCACTATACCAGAGAAGGATCAACTACTATTTGTGCCAAAAAAAAGGAAATATCACTTTAAGAAGCAAAATGGGCCCGAAATATCAGAAGGTACATTGTCAAGTTCAAGGTACCTTAAGTTCTTTAACTTCATCTTGTATTTCTCTAAATGAGATCTTTACATATCTCTTTTGCTGCTCGTTATCCTCAAACTTCAATGCTGCAGCTGCAAGGTGCATTTGACAGCACATATAAATATTATGTATGTTACTTGCGCCAAGAAAAGTGTCATGTTTGAGATACCATTGACATGAAAGCAACAGTCTCAAATGAGCAGCATAAGTCACCTACCTTTCTTCAAAAACTTGAATATATCATTCCACAATTGTGGTTCTTTTGAATATACCAGTAGATCACACTACAGTTATTTTTGTAAGCCTTCGATATAGCAGAGTACAAATAACCTGCATATCTAGTCAATAGCATCACACTATCACAGCCCTAAAGTTGCAATGACAAAAAAGATCGTGAGAGAAAATTCTGTAGAATATCTTTCTGCAGTACAGTAGTAGTACTCAAATGTTACTTGTTTCTTTCATGGTATATGGTACTTCAAAGCGCAGAAACTAGAGGGTCTAGCTACGACTACTGCTGACCTTGAGGAGCCACGGAGAGGTTGAGGGGCTCAGCTGTCTCCCTCTCCGGCTGCGGCTACTGCTGGGCCATAGAAGCCTTGAGCGGCAACACCAGAGGGTCCAGCGGTCCCTGAGGAGCCTAGATGTGGCCATCCCGATAGGGGCAGGGGCGGGTGAGGACGAGCTCAAGGAGGCGCTGGAGCGAAGGGAGGCGGCGGGAAGCCGCGAGGCGGGCGGCGACAAGGGACGTGAGGCTGTGGTCGGGTCGGAAAGTGGAGGACGCATCTGCGGCGGCCAACAGGATGTGGAGGTCGAGCGCCGTGAGTCGGGGGTGGTGGCGGGCTCGGCGGAGGAGACGAAAGAGAGAGGTGGGGGAGGAAGCATGAGCGGAGGGGAGCACCTGGAGCGGGTTAGGCGGCGCGCGGGGGAGGAGCGGGGACCGGCGGCGCGCAAGGGAGGAGCGGGGACCGGCGGCTCGCGCGTAGGCAGGATAGAAGAGAGAAGCGACCCGCGCTAGGGATTTAGTTTGGGTTAAGTTCGACGGTATCGACGTGGCCCACGAACTTAAATTAAGAACGTGGGTACCCACGTTCCTAATAGGTTAAGTTTGACGGTTTTTGCTAGGCCTACGAACTTAATTTTAGAACGTGGGTACCCACGTTTTTAAAAAAACCCATGAACTTACCTAATGTAAGAACGTCGGTACCCACGTTTTTAACAAAACCCACGAACTTTTATCAGTTTCTTGTAGTGTCCCAGGGGTCTAAGTGTAATTATACTTTGTTTAGGTTTTCTCACCTTGGGTTATGTTTTACCCCTTTGAGCCTCATTTAGGGTAGGTTCCCTATCTAGGGTCCTATTTGCAAAACACCAAAAACAATACACTTATTTGAAATTTTTACCTAGTGAATGCACTCTAGGTGTGTCAAACATATGCAATGCCAATGCTTATGATGCCATGCTCAAGTTTTAGTTATAGTAACACCAGGGGTGTTACACCACTAAGGTTTGCCCCGCTGCCGGCTTCGGCACCATCCCTGCCTCGGGCGCCCGAGGCACCGAAGGGACAGTCCGCCCAGGCACGGACACGGTGACCTGAGGATCAGCCTCCTCTGCTGCCGGCATGGGCAACGACCCTTGGGGAACAGGCGGGACGGCCTGACTCCCCAGGGTCACCTCAACTACCTTGACCAAGGGGTCAAGTACCCCCTCGGCCTGCCCCTGTTCTTCGGATCGGGACCCTGATGTCCCGGCCCCAGATACCGACGGCGCCAGCCCACTCGAGGGCTGGCTCGACGACCCCTGGCCCAGCCTCAGATCCGGGCTGAGGCCAAGGCGGGCGGCCATGTCATCGTCGTCGTCGTCGTCGTCAGGCGTCTCCGGCGACGGCTCCCTCGGGAGCCCGTCCCTCTCCTGCCGCCGACGACGCCTCTCCAAGGCGTCCCGAGCCCACATCCGCTCGCGGGCCCGAGCCTTCTTCGCGTCCTTCTTCTCCTTCTTCTTCTTCTCCGCAGCAACCCTCCGCATGGCTCGGTCCACCGCGTCCTCCGGGACCGGTGGCAGGGAAGGCTTGTGAAACCCCAGCTCCTGGAGACGGACGAAAAGTCTCGACTGTGAGAACCAAGGGCAATCTGAACAAGAAAGAAGAAGGAGCGGACACTCACCAGGGACATGCACCCGTGCTCGGGATGCATTGGGAGCTGGGTAAGGGCGCCGGCGTCTAGTTTCCCTACCGTGCCGGCTACCCGCCTGTGGAGGTCATCGGCGGGGAGGCGGACCGAGGACATCTGCGAACCCTCCAAGTCAACTCCCGGTGTCATCTCCGAAAGCAGCAGCCGCCGCTCCACCAAGGGGAGCACCCTCCGGCGAAGGATGGCGGCAACCACCCCCGTGGCGGTGAGCCCTCCATCTCGCAGCTCCTGCAAGGCCTCCAGAAGGGGCTGGAGATTCTTCTTTCTCTCGCGCGGGGCCCCATAGCGCTAGTTGCTGCCGGCGGTGGTCACCACTCGTTGAGAGAACGACGGGAGCCTCCCATCGTCATTCCAGAGGTAAAACGACCGGCGCTGCCACCCCTTGTTCGAAGACACAAGGATGGCAGGGATGTACTGCTGTGCACGCGCCTGCCTCAACTAGAGGATGCAGCCACCGGCCCGCACCGCCATGCGGACTCTCTTCTCCCCCATCGTCGAGGCGAAAGGCTCCGCGGAGAAGAGGTGGGTCCACAGATCCTAGTGGGGGTCAATCCCCAAAAATCCTTCGCAAACCGCCGCGAAAATGGCTGCTTGTGTAACACCCGGTTTTAAAGGACAAAGCCGGGTGCATCTCATACATGCGCCAAAGAAGACAACATATATAATAACAGAGTGTATAGAGATAAATGTCATAAAACATCAGAGTATTTATTACATAGCGGAAGACTTATTACAAAATAAAAGTATAACCATAAAACGAACTAAGGATCGTTGGCGCCAATGTCAACTGAGAAACGCCACCTAGATCAGATTATACTCCTCGCCTTGTGGCTCCTCCTGAACCACCTGCTCTTCTCCTGTGGGGGGGTGTGAGACAGCAAGGGTGAGCTCACATACGTTCATAGCTCAACAAGTCGTGGGGAATAATGTGGCATGAACTCACCAAAGGTGGGAGTTCATGTAGTGTAAGGCTAATCAATGAAGTAAAGGCTGAGGCTGAGCATTGCTTTTATAAGTTGGTCAAAATTTTATTAGCAATTACTAAGTGTAAGTGAATACCAAACCTTAATAATAATAAATAAAAGTAATAATAAAATAATCCCAAATGCAATGATATGACAAATTAAGTTTAAGTTCCATAAATTAATCATGTGAGTGTCCGAGCCGCTCATGACCGTGAGCACGGCTAGTATACCAGTTTTACACTCTGCAGAGGTTGCGCATCTTTACCCACAAGTCGTGTTACCCATTTGCCACGGAGTTGATCAGACTCCATACACCTCTACTAAGGAAGCGAGGCAGGGTACCACTACGAGGCCTTTACAAAGTTCCACTAGCTTCAGACTACCCGCTACAGTTTATAGGAAGCTCCAGTGCAGGGTTCTTGCCTGACCGCCATCGCAGCAAAATCAACCAAGGACCTCCCTACACTGACCACTCCCCTACTGCCCTTGCCCCTTTCGGGTAAGGTAGCCCTCCACTAGCTTTCCTAGTTAATCAGCCAAGGGTGTCCCATTAAGCCCTTGTGGTAGCACTGTTTTCCCGAGTGGTTCTCCATGTTCCCATTAACATAATGATCTTATCATGAACATAAAATAATGAACAGATAATAACAGGTATAAAAATGAGTGATGAATATCTCTATACCCAAAGCCACATAAAGCAATAGCATGTACTACCCAAAAGTTTAGTAGTAAAACCAGTGGTGAAACAAGGTATAAAGATAGTCAAAATATAGGGTATCCTATTGGGTCCCATCAAAATTAACCTATGCGGATCATTATGAATAATAAGAACATGAATGGGTAAAAGAAGTGATCAAGGGCACAACTTGCCTGGCACTTGAGATTCCAATTACCAGGGTGAGCTTCAGGTGACTCGTGACCTCACCGCTAGTCGTAGCAATACAAACAAACAGTGTATAGACAAAATTAACATCACACCAAACATAAGAATATACTGCATAATAATGATCTACGCGTTGCTACGAGACTAACGCAACTAGAACAAGTCAAATTGGAGTTAACACGAAGGAGATACGAATTTCCTAAGGTTTTATGTATTTGATAAGAGATTAGTTAAGAAATAAAATTTAATACCATTTTCATGTTAAAACAGAGGTGTTGTGTAATAAACAACATTATTACAAAATTATAGGAACTGGAATGGACTAATTTGGAGTTCATATGAATTTTCTACAAATTAAACAAGTTTTAACATTTATTTATGCATTATAAATCTATTTCTGTGATTATTTCCTATTTTCCAAAGTCTCTGGATCGGGCCTCAATTACAAGAAACTCCAGGGGTCTCGGGTAAAAATTCCTCAGACTCAGGGGAACCCCCGAGTGGAGCGCGGGTTTATATATATAAACAACAGGGGCCTTTTTGAAAAACGTACCCGTGAAGGGGTACGCGCTGATCGAAGCCGTCCGATCTAACATCAGTGGCGCAGATCAGATCTCATCTTTATATACTAACACGCGTTTGCAACCACCCGATCTACGATCGACGGTCCCGGTCTCATTACACGAAGGGGGGGCCTTGGCCCTATCTCGGTCGTCGCTTAGAAGACCAACGACCACCATCGCTCCTCCCCAAACCCGCCTGGAACACGGCGGTGCAATGCCCACCAGGGCGGCGCCATTGCCGGATCTTCACCCAAGCGCAATTCGGCGGCCAAAATCTAATTGGCGACGACTATGCGTAGTACGGAATGTGGTGAACACGATTGGAGCTACATACCCGAGAAAAAAGCGACGATAATCAGCGCCCACGGTGTGCGGCGGAGCACGAGGTCCGACACCCGATTCCGGCCACCACACCAGTAATTCTTCGACCGATTCGCCGCGAACGCCACACCGGTTCTCACGTGAAGCACACGAGCTGGTAATCGATGGTTCCAGCGGCCACACGCACGATGCAGGGGTGACGGTCACTCGATCTCTCTGCGCGGCGACGCAACTCTTCTCCCACGCCAGGGCAACCAAAATTCGAGGTGATGAAGTGGTGGGGGAGGAGAGAGGTGCATGGTCATCGACTTATAGGCCCCGATTGGGCGGCCAAGCTCCAACGGTGCCCGGATTTTGTGCCATAACAGTGCACGCTCGAGTCGCGCGGCGAAGGAAGAGGAAGATCCCAGCGGAGCGGGCCCGCGCAGCAATGGCTGGTGATCTTACGTGCGAGCCACTGACACCGGCCGGGATGGCCCACACGCCAGCGAGAATGGGAACCACGCGTGGGGGAGAACAGACTGTGCTGTGGGGCCCACCAGGCGGCGCGTGCGCCCGCGAGAGGGAAACTGGGCCGCACGGATGAAAAACTAGAGTGGGCCGGCAGTGGTTACGGCCCAGGCGCAGGTTAGGGTACTCCTTCCCTTTTCTTTTTATTTTTCTTTCCTCTTTCTTTATTTCTAAATTCCAATTTAAATTCAGGCTTAAATTCAAATCATGAGCCAAATTATCCTCACATTATACTGTGAAATTAGAAGTACCAATTTTTAGAAATATAATTGCATACATATTATTTATTTATTTTCGTATCATTTCTCTTTTCTCCTTTTTCCTCAAATCTTCTTCTCACTATATTTTACTCTTATTCATACTATTATTGTTTTAAATGCACAAACAAAGATCCAATATGATGCAATGATTTATTTGTATCTTGGTAATGAATGTTTTACTCATTTTTAGACATGAGCAGTCACATGTAGTGATAAATGGAGGTACACACATATTTAAAGGAAACAATTCCTCTTTTTATTTTCCCTTACAATTTGAGTATTACAAATCCTACCCCCCTTAAAATAATCTCATCCTCGAGATTTAGGAAGGACTATGGAAAAGATGGGGAAACTCTATGCGAAGCTCTTCTTCTCTCTCCCAAGTAGCTTCATCTTCTCCGTGGTGACTCCATTGTACTTTGCACATCTTTATCACCTTATTTCTTGTAACTCGAGTCAAAGTGTCCAAAATCTTGATGGGATACTCAGCATAAGTCAGGTCATCTTGAACACTAAGTTCCTCCAGTGGTAGCTGCTCCTCAGGTACCCTGAGGCACTTCTTTAGCTGGGACACATGGAATACACCATGTACATCTGACAGATGATTGGGTAACTCCAGTTGATATGCAACTTCTCCCACTCGCTTTAAGATCAAGAAGGGTCCAATAAAGCGAGGGGACAACTTTCCTTTGACTTTGAATCTTCTCATACCCCGGAGAGGTGACACCTTCAAATAGACATGATCACCCTCCTTAAACTCCAGTAGTCTCCTTCTATTATCAGCATAGCTCTTTTGCCTTGATTGGGCAATTCTCAAATTTTCCCTTATCATTCGAACTTGTTCTTCTGCCTCTTGTATAAGTTCAGGCCCAAAGAACTGCCTTTCTCCAGTTTGATCCCAGTACAGTGGAGTCCTGCACTTCCTCCCATATAAAGCTTCAAAAGGTGACATCTTCAGACTGGCCTGATAGCTATTGTTATATGAGAATTCAGCATAAGGTAGACTTTTGTCCCAACTACTACCATGTTGAAGGGCACAAGCTCTCAACACGTCCTCCAATACTTGATTAGTCCTTTCAATCTGTCCATCAGTTTGGGGATGGTAGGCCGAACTAAAATTCAACTTCGCATCCATATTCTCATGAAGACTTTTCCAAAATCTGGGGGTAAACTGTGATCCTCTATCCAAAATGATCTTCTTCGGTACACCGTGTAGAGACATAATCCCAGTCATATATAACTCAGCCAATTGAGATCCCTTATAAGTAGTCTTGATCGGAATGAAATGAGCCACTTCGGTCAATCTATCCATAATAACCCATATAGAATCATATCCTTTCGAGGTGCGAGGCAATCCAGTAATGAAGTCCATACCAATCTCTTCCCACTTCCCTTCGGGTATCTTTATTGGGTACAGTAGTCCAGCTGGCCTTTGGTGTTCAGCCTTAACTCCTTGACATACATCGCACATAGCCACATGTGCAGCCACATCTCTTTTCAGTCCATACCACCAATACTTTTGCTTCAAATCTTGATACATCTTGGTACCACCAAGATGAATAGAATAATCCGAGTCATGAGCTTCCTTTAAAATAGTCTCACGAAGGCTTTCAATATCAGGAACACATATCCTATCCTTGAACCATATGGCGCCTTGCTCATCTTTTGTAAATTCTGGACCTCGACCTTCAGTAATCAGATCCTTAATCTCTTATATTTTAGCATCACCAATTTGTCCTTTGCGGAATTCTCGTTCCAAAGGTAGATTCCACATCAATAGTAACTCCTTCAGTGTGAGCAACTATCCCCAGGTTAAGTCTCCTGAAATCCTCAACAATCTCATCGGGTAGCTGGGCAACAACAGCTGAATGAACATACTCCTTTCGACTCAAGGCATCTGCAACCAAATTTGTCTTGCCCGGGTGATAGTGAATCTCCAAACCATAATCCTTAATAAGCTCCAACCAACGATGTTGCCTAAGGTTGAGATTCTGCTGTGTGAATATGTTCTTCAAACTCTTTTGATCCGTGTACACTTGACACTTAGTTCCCATAATGTAATGTCTCCAAATCTTCAGTGCATGCACAACTGCTGCCAGCTCTAAATCATGAGTGGGGTAGTTCAATTCATGCTTCTGCAACTGACGAGATGCATAGGCAATCACATGTCCTTCTTGCATGAGCACACATCCAAGTCCTTGGCCACATGCATCACAGTAAATGTCAAATCCCTTCTGTAGATCTGGCATAATCAATACTGGCGGTGACATCAACCTCTCCTTCAATTGCTCAAAGCTTTCTTGGCACTTCTCATCCCACTTAAATTCTTTTCCTTTCTCCAGAAGCGATGTCATAGGCTTGGCAATTTTAGAGAACCCTTCAATGAATCTCCGATAATATCCTGCGAGTCCCAAGAAACTCCGAATCTCAGTAACTGTAGTGGGCACTCTCCACTCCATTATCTCCTTCACTTTAGCAGGATCCACTGCTATTCCTCCATTAGAAATAATATGACCAAGGAATGGCACCATGTCAATCCAAAACTCGCACTTACTGAACTTGGCATAGAGTTGATTATCTCGCAGCTTTTGTAGCACCAACCTTAGATGTTGTTCATGCTCACTTTCATTCTTAGAATAGATAAGAATATCGTCGATGAATACCACGACGAATCTGTCCAAATACTCCATAAACACCTTATTCATCGAATTCATGAAATAAGCCGGTGCATTGGTTAATCCAAACGACATAACCGTAAACTCATATAATCCATATCGAGTCGAGAATGTTGTCTTGGGAATATCCAATGGTCTAATCCTCATCTGATGGTATCCCGATCGGAGATCAATCTTCGAGAATACTCTAGCACCTCGCATCTGATCAAATAAATCCTCAATACGGGGTAACGGATACTTGTTCTTCACAGTAACATCATTAAGTGATCTATAGTCCACACACATCCGTTGTGATCCATCCTTCTTCTGTACAAATAGAACCGGTGCTCCCCAAGGTGAGGAACTCGGACGAATATACCCCGCTTCTTGTAACTCAGTTAACTGCTTCTTAAGTTCCTTCAACTCCTCTATGGACATCCTATATGGCCGTTTAGAAATAGGGGCGGTTCCAGGTAAGAGATCAATAACAAACTCAACTTCTCTATCAGGTGGCATCCCTGGTAACTCCTCTGGAAAGACATCCGGAAAATCTCTAACCACCCGGATGTTGTCACCAACAAACTCCTCAGGCATAAAGAACATTGCACGCATGGATGAGGAGGTTACTGCAATATTAACTTGAAATCTTTCTCCTTTAGTGGTAGTGAGTTCTACGGTACCTCTACCACATGCTATAACGGCCTTTGCCTTTCTTAACCATGACATACCAAGGATCACGTCTATAGTGCTCTCTTCTAACACTATAGGGGTAGTTCATCTGGGTTAGAAATACAGGGTAAGAAAGGAAGAATTGTAGATAAGGCGAGTAATTACGAGGAATGTTACTGCGGGGGATTTATTAGCTAAGTAGATTAGTGTGTTATCCACTAAAGCTAATACATTACCTTATGGTGGTACATGCTAAGATGCCCGTCTATACTATTTCAATCAATCAAAGAAGCAAATCAGGCATTGATCATCAGAACAAACAACCAACATTTTTAATAGAGAAAATAATTTTTTTGTCTTAGGTCTCCTAACCCTTAAAAGGTCATAAATGTAGGATTCCAAGGTGTGAAATCCATCTTGTCTCAGAGTAGAAAAGGGTAAGAATGATCAGAGTAGAACAGTAGAAGATGAGACAGGAACAAGATAAGTGTAGAAAGAATCAGAGTAAGGTAAGTATAGAACGAATCAGAATGAGGTAAGTAGGTAAGGGTTTTGTCCATTTCTATCTAAGTTTCGTCCTACAGTCAACATTTCCTCTGATACCACTTCTGTAACACCTAGTTTTAAAGGACAAAGCCGGGTGCATCTCATACATGCGCCAAAGAAGACAACATATATAATAACAGAGTGTATAGAGATAAATGTCATAAAACATTAGAGTATTTATTACATAGCGGAAGACTTATTACAAAATAAAAGTATAACCATAAAACGAACTAAGGATCGTTGGCGCCAATGTCAACTGAGAAACGCCACCTAGATCAGATCATACTCCTCGCCTTGTGGCTCCTCCTGAACCACCTGCTCTTCTCCTGTGGGGGGTGTGAGACAGCAAGGGCGAGCTCACATACGTTCATAGCTCAACAAGTCATGGGGAATAATGTGGCATGAACTCACCAAAGGTGGGAGTTCATGTAGTGTAAGGCTAATCAATGAAGTAAAGGCTGAGGCTGAGCATTGCTTTTATAAGTTGGTCAAAATTTTATTAGCAATTACTAAGTGTAAGTGAATACCAAACCTTAATAATAATAAATAAAAGTAATAATAAAATAATCTCAAATGCAATGATATGACAAATTAAGTTTAAGTTCCATAAATTAATCATGTGAGTGTCCGAGCCGCTCATGACCGTGAGCACGGCTAGTATACCAGTTTTACACTCTGCAGAGGTTGCGCATCTTTACCCACAAGTCGTGTTACCCATTTGCCACGGAGTTGATCAGACTCCATACACCTCTACCAAGGAAGCGAGGCAGGGTACCACTACGAGGCCTTTACAAAGTTCCACTAGCTTCAGACTACCCACTACAGTTTATAGGAAGCTCCAGTGCAGGGTTCTTGCCTGACCGCCATCACAGCAAAATCAACATTATTACAGAGGTTTTATGTATTTGATACGAGATTAGTTAAGAAATAAAATTTAATACCATTTTCATGTTAAAACAGAGGTGCTGTGTAATAAACAACATTATTACAAAATTATAGGAACTGGAATGGACTAATTTGGAGTTCATATGAATTTTCTACAAATTAAACAAGTTTTAACATTTATTTATGCATTATAAATCTATTTCTGTGATTATTTCCTATTTTCCAAAGTCTCTGGATCGGGCCTCAATTACAAGAAACTCCAGGGGTCTCGGGTAAAAATTCCTCAGACTCAGGGGAACCCCCGAGTGGAGCGCGGGTTTATATATATAAACAACAGGGGCCTTTTTGAAAAACGTACCCACGAAGGGGTACGCGTTGATCGAAGCCGTCCGATCTAACATCAGTGGCGCAGATCAGATCTCATCTTTATATACTAACACGCGTTTGCAACCACCCGATCTACGATCGACGGTCCCGGTCTCATTACACGAAGGGGGGGGGCCTTGGCCCTATCTCGGTCGTCGCTTAGAAGGCCAACGACCACCATCGCTCCTCCCCAAACCCGCCTGGAACACGGCGGTGCAATGCCCACCAGGGCGGCGCCATTGCCGGATCTTCACCCAAGCGCAATCCGGCGGCCAAAATCTAATTGGCGACGAGTATGCGTAGTACGGAATGTGGTGAACACGATTGGAGCTACATACCCGAGAAAGAAGCGACGATAATCAGCGCCCACGGTGTGCGGCGGACCACGAGGTCCGACACCCGATTCCGGCCACCACACCAGTAATTCTTCGACCGATTCGCCGCGAACGCCACACCGGTTCTCACGTGAAGCACACGAGCTGGTAATCGATGGTTCCAGCGGCCACACGCACGATGCAGGGGTGACGGTCACTCGATCTCTCTGCGCGGCGACGCAACTCTTCTCCCACGCCAGGGCAACAAAAATTCGAGGTGATGAAGTGGTGGGGGAGGAGAGAGGTGCACGGTCATCGACTTATAGGCCCCGATTGGGCGGCCAAGCTCCAAGGGTGCCCGGATTTTGTGCCATAACAGTGCACGCCCGAGTCGCGCGGCGAAGGAAGAGGAAGATCCCAGCGGAGCGGGCCCGCGCAGCAGTGGCTGGTGGTCTTACGCGTGAGCCACTGACACCGGCCGGGATGGCCCACACGCCAGCGAGAATGGGAACCACGCGCGGGGGGAGAACAGACTGTGCCGTGGGGCCCACCAGGTGGCACGCGCGCCCGCGAGAGGGAAACTGGGCCGCACGGATGAAAAACTAGAGTGGGCCGGCAGTGGTTATGGCCCAGGCGCAGGTTAGGGTACTCCTTCCCTTTTCTTTTTATTTTTCTTTCCTCTTTCTTTATTTCTAAATTCCAATTTAAATTCAGGCTTAAATTCAAATCATGAGCCAAATTATCCTCACATTATACTGTGAAATTAGAAGTACCAATTTTTAGAAATATAATTGCATACATATTATTTATTTATTTTCGTATCATTTCTCTTTTCTCCTTTTTCCCTCAAATCTTCTTCTCACTATATTTTACTCTTATTCATATTATTATTGTTTTAAATGCACAAACAAAGATCCAATATGATGCAATGATTTATTTGTGTCTTGGTAATGAATGTTTTACTCATTTTTAGACATGAGCAGTCACATGTAGTGATAAATGGAGGTACACACATATTTAAAGGAAACAATTCCTCTTTCTATTTTCCCTTACAATTTGAGTATTACAGCTTGCGCGATGGAGTTGGGGTTGAGATTGTGCAGCTCCACCCCGTAGAAATGCAGAATCGCCCGCATGAAACGACTTGCTGGCACTCCGAACCCCCGCTCATGGAAAGAGACGAAACTCAGCACATACCTCGACGGCGGGGACGAGGCGGCTCCGCTCAGAGGAGCCATCCACTCCGGCTGCGGGTCACCGGAGAGGGGACGAAGCAAGCCATCGGCAACAAGGGCCTCCAGATCGTCCGCCGTGATGGTGGAGAAAGGCCACGGGTCGCGCGGTGGAACGACGGTTACCCGGTAGGCCATCACCAAGCGAAGAAGGTGGCGGCGGAGCGGACAAGGTGCGAGGTTTTCTTTCTCTGGCTATTCCCTCAGGTTGTGGAAACCTAAGCAGAGGCGGGCAGCAGAGCAAAGAACCACCACCAGTCCCTCTTCCGAATATATAAAGGCCCGGGCAAGACCCGTTCAACACTCCGCCCGAACCCGCCGCGAAATCAAAAACTCGAAGGCGAAACACCCGTTCCTCGAACGGCTCGCGCATGCACAACGGCTGCCCCGCGAACCACTCGTCCCATCGCATTAACTCTGCGGCAGGGCAGGCGACACCTTTGGCAGGCGAAGCGGGCGACGCTTCACCTCCGCCACAATGACCGCGTCAAAAAAGGTACGCCACGTCGTTCAATTTCATATCCTTTTTCGCTTCCCCTTTCTCTCTCTTGCTACAGGGACCGGGAAAGGGGATACTCCGAAAGGGATCCTTCTCCGCGAAGGAAGCAGGCCCCGAGCCCCCTACTGATCAAAGGTTCGAAGGCTGGCCCCTCGGAAGGGTTCGACAGCCGCCTCAGAACACTCGGGCTCCGCGCCCACTACTGATCAGGGGTTCGCAGGCTGGCCTCTCGAAGGGTTCGACAGCCGCCCCAGAACATGTAGAGTGAGGGATGACTCTGGGTACGTCTGTTGGGGGCTTGTTCTCAAATGCTAAGAGTTAAGAACAAGGCAACACAGAAAATGTTAAGTGTTAAAGTCCTTCGTCCTCCATCATTTTATATCCTTTCGGGATATAAAGAATTTCGGGCGAAGGTTACGAAGGACGTACCTTCGTAAGCATAATAACGAGGGACGAAGTATTCATATGAATCATGAGGTATAAAATAAACATTTAAATGTTATCATAGAATCATTTCCATTTTTATTAACATGAACGAATATAAATAATTTCAAATTACAAATGTACCTTCGGTCTTGAGGAAGGCAAAAGTATAAGTGTGATGCGAAGGCAAATGATAGGTTCGCGTGAACAGTACGGGGGTACTGTTCATCTATTTATAGACACAGGACGCAGCCTGTGACAAATTACAATTATGCCCCTTACAAAAGTTTACAACATTGACTCAGACCTTTATGGATAAAAAGGTCATTCTATCTCTATGTCGGTTTGTAACGCCGAAGCTCCATGAAAAGGAACCTTCGGCCATCTCCTGGGGACAGCTTCAGCCGAAGCTGCTTCTTCGTGCAAGACCTTCGGCGCAACGAAGCATGACCCCAACAGTAGCCCCTTTCGCGGTGCTAGATCGTTTTTCGTAACGAGCTTGACCCGTGAAAAAAGCCTCTTCAGCTTCGGGAAGCCGAAGGTCCAAAAAACACCTTCCCTGAGCTCGTTGCTGAGAAACGATCCGGTTTCCGAGCGCGTGCCAGGCCCACCTTGCAGAGTTACTGTTTGATCTTTGCGGTCCACTGCACAGCGAGTACAAGTGACTGCCCGCCTGGTGTAAAAATCGTGCCGCTTCGCCTTCTTACCTGCAGCACTATATAAACAGACGGGTAGGTGTGAAGTTACCACAGCATTCATTGCTATTTGCACTGTTTTGCTGCCAAAATTTTTAACTATAGCCGAAGCTTGACTCTCAGAATCGAACGAAGGTCCATCTCGACGTCTGCTTCGTCAGAAAGAAAGGCTTCGGGAGAAAAGAAAAAAGAAAAAAGTATCTAACTTCCCCAAACTCAGAATCAAATGGCGAGAGTGCGATCTACTGCCAGAGTTGCACGTGAAGGAGACGAAGCCGAAGGTTCGAATACTGTGCCCATCTCCGAAGCGATGCAGCGTTCCGGACTGGTGACTACGGAAGAAATGCCCGCTGCTGAAGCAAACCCGACGGCTGCCGAAGGTGAAGAAGAGAACATTGAAGGGACTGATCCCGAAGATGACTATTGTATTGCCATGCCCAGCAAACCCAATCACTTGGACTTCGGGAAATCAATTGTTTCAAAGGCCGATCTTTCCAAGATGGTGAAAGCAGGTTATTTCAATGAAAATCAGAAGAAACCACCCCGAAGCCAGAGAAGGACGAGATTGTCATCTTCAAGAGCTTTTTAAAGGCTGGGCTGAGATTCCCTCTTCACGAGATTATTGCAGAGATACTGAAGAGATTTGGTATCTACCTTCACCAGATAACTCCTAACGCTATCGTTAGGCTTAGCGTTTATATTTGGGCCCTCCGAAGTCAAGCAGTGGAGCCATTTGCCGACAGTTTCTGTCGAGTTCATGAGTTACATTATCAAACAAAGGCCAGAAAAGATGGGCTACATGATAACTTCGGTTGCTACAATTTTGCCTACCGGAAAACCGCAAAGTTTCCTGTGATCAGCTACCGAAGCAAATGGCCAGCAGACTGGAAATCAGAATGGTTCTATGTCAAGGTTGATGACGACAAAGAGAAGCTTGTGCAAAGTCCACTCGAGCTGATCTTCGGAGAAACCCGACCCCGCTGCAACATGACACCAGAGGGTCAAACACAACAGGCAATGGATGAATTCGGAATTATTGCAGAACATATCAGTACCAGGGATCTGGTTCAAGAATTCTTGGCATTCAGAGTCTTCCCTACTCTGAAAGAATGGGAAATGCCAAAGTTGAAGGGGGAGAAGAAGGAGGGGGAACTTGTCCGGCTTCCATATCACTTCAAATTCAAGCAATACTTTAAGAAGCCCTGCCAAGAGTGGCTGGACACAGTCGAGGTGATGTGTAATGAAATTCTGGGGAATTATTCCAAAAAAGAAGATCAACTAATGACAGCAGCCTTCGGCACCCGTCCGAAGCGAAGGCTGAACCGAGTGCTTGATGCCCTGGGCTTCGAGTACCCTGACTATGAGCAGTTGAGCAAGGGTGCTGAGGGCCAAAAAAGAAAAAGAGTGGTCGAAACTCTGAACAAGGATGAAGAAAGACCAGCAAAAGAGAAGAAAATTCCCAAGAAAAGAAAAATATCAACTCCGAAGCGAAAATTATCTGAAGAAGAGGGGACCCCCACACCACCTTCTACCAGCGACGTGGAGGAAATTTTAAAGGTAATGACTGAACCCATGCCCACGAAGCTAAGTCCACTAGGGCCTCAACTGACGAAGCTTTTTCGAAAGGTGGAAGAGCCGGAACAAACGAAGATAACCAAGCCAAAGCGGCAAAGAATTATTGCAGTGACCGAAGTTATCGATAAGACGCCGCCGAGAGCGTCAATTCAGAAAACGGCAGCTGCTGAAGACACAACAAACGTCGAAATCGCACCTTCGGAGGTCGCGGCTACCGAAGCCGCTACTGTGACGGAACCTCCCAAGTAATCAGGTCCACCTACAGTTGTCCTTGTCTAACAGACATCAGACATCCTGTAGATGTTCCTAAGTTACTTGACAAGCTCGGTATCTTCCTTACCTTACCAGGAACGTTTCACCCGTCTTGCAGACATTACAGATTATCGGAGATAAAGAAATGCGGAAGCGATTACATAATCTTACATTTATTTCCAAAGTAAGCTCAAGTTAAGTTATTACAGACCAGGTCTAAAAACGGGTGCATAAAAGTATTAATTATACAAACCAGGGAGACACCACATCTCCCGAAGGACTAGAAACAAAAGATCTTAAGTGGAGGACTGAGTCCTCCCGCACTTCATTCCTGTTTCTCTTCGTTGGGAACCACCTTAGCACAGAAGCAGCAGAAGTCTGCTACTTCCCCACCTAAAAACAACAAAGGGATAAACCCTGAGTATGGAATTACTCAGCAAGTCTTACCCGACTAAGGAAAAGACTCTCAAGGGTATGCTGGATATATGGGAGTCAAGGTAAGGCTTCTCAATAGTCAAAGACTCTGTTTTGCAGAAATGCTTACTAAAGTGGATCCTTAAAAATCCAATTTTATTTGTCAAGTTAGGTAAAGTTACCTGCACTAGAGTTCTTTCTACCCTGGTTCAATCACTGGTCCTGCACTAGCCAATTTCTTAACCAAAAACCCATCATCTTTAGTGGAATGCTACGTGTAGGGCAGTGACCAAGTCTTCATAACCGCGAAGGTACGGCGATCCGAATCGATTATACTCAGCTGAGGATCTCCAATCACACGACATATGTAGCACTTAACCCTTGCATATGTCAACCCGCCACCGGGGTTCTTAAGACCGGATCAGGTTCACGCAAACCGAGAGCACAGATACACCACCGTCCAGCCTCTTGCCACGGAGGGTACACGCTACTCTCGCCACCGCTCCACTCCCATTTCGTGTTATCTTATTCCGGCCTTAGTCTGCCCGAGGCAAGGCTTACCCATGACGAGGCATGTGACCAGTTAAAGGGTCCTCGATCATCAAGCCTACATCGAGGCGGTCCTTAATCGACTCAGACGGAGACACTACACCGAGACTCTCTTCTCGTGCAAGTCACCCGCCCGGTCTCAGCTTAATCTTTTTAACCCAAAAACTTGGTACCTGACAGAGGTACATCTTTTCCGATGTTGGACCCATCACGGCCATGATGGATCCACCATCAAGTTTTATTTTTGAAAACATCCCTCCCACTTTGCCAAACATCTTTTGTAAAACAAATCCTTTTGTTTTTCTAAAGCAATACTAAGCATAATTAAACCTTTTTGTAAAAACAGGATTTCAAGGAGGGTAAGCAAGATCAAGGAAGGTAATGCAGGAATTGTTTAATCAATCAACTCCTATCACCTAATGCAGCAAGCAAGTGAGAAAGATTTTAAAAACATCAAGGAAGGTGGCAAATGCACCGGGGCTTGCCTTTGTTATCAGATGGTTCAGGCTCGGATCCACAGATATCAAAATAGAAGCAGCTGTCTGCCTGAGGATCAGAGGTGGGTGGTATCCCTTCTTCAATAACTTCTTCTTCTTCTTCTTGCTCTAATATAACCATATACATACATAAGGATGGATGTCATGGAATGCTCATGAGGATGCAAAGATAACATAAACTTATTAGTTATGTCTTGAATACAACTTTCCTTCACAGAGGTCCGGGAACTTAGGGTTTCCGGAGTCAGTAAAGGAGTTCATGGAGCAGGGGGGGGTGGTTTTGGGTTTTGTGATCAAACAAGGTCCAAATCAAACCAAACTCTACCCATGGCTTCTAAATAATGTGAAAAGCTCACATAAAAAGTTTGGGGAATTTTGGACTAATCATTTAATTTCTAAAAATCCAGAACCATTGATTTAGGCTGTTTTAAATATCCTAAAATTCCCTACTTGATCTAAAAATCATAAAACTATTTTTAATAAATTCTATGGAAAATAACAAACCTAGGAAAATTGGTCTCAAAATTTTAGGATTTTTCTACATTTTTCTACACATTTTTAAAGTTCCACTGAAAAAGAAAAGGGAAAGCTTTTAAACAGTACTGGGCCGTTTCAGATCCAGCCGGCCCAGGCCCAAGCAGTTTCGCGCGCGCGCCCGCGCCCGCGAAGGACGTTTTACACAGAGAACCCCGGCCTAACAACTAAACCGAATCAGGGCCATTCACTATTTTTCTGAGTCGCTGACCGTTTACGAAAAAGCCCTCCGGGTCTGGTCAATTCACAATTCCAAGTCCACGACGGCGCTCCGCGCGGCCGCGCTCCGGCGAGCAGCTACGCCGGGCGATTGAGGCAGTGGCTGAGTTCTCCGAGCGGCATACACGAAATTCAACCCCAAAGGAGCATTTCCCCTAAGGTAATTGCACCGTTGGTGGCTCATAGAGCTCCGGCCACGATGGCCGTAAGCACCACGGCGTCATGAGCGTGTTCCCGGCGATAGGCGCCGGTCTAGTTCAATCCAATGCTTCGGTAAGCATCACGGAGACATGGGAAAGCTTAAACGAGGGCGCAGAGGGTAGGAACGGACCTGTAGAGGGCTGACCACGGCGGCGGAAAACAGTTTTGGGGCAACGCGAAATTCCGGCGAGACAGTGGGCGATTGGGTGCGGGAGCGGGTGCAAGAGTTAGCCAAATACATGGCGCAGCCGAGGGGGGGCTCAATTTATAGGCTCCGTGATCGGTGGCTCTCAATTTGCTCACGATGCGTTGGCGGCCGGAGACGGGGAAGATGCACTGGCACGCGGTTACGTGGCCTACGGCGTGGCGATACCTCCGGTGAGCCACGGAGGGGTTAACGAAGGTTACGGCGACACGGTAGTAGTGTTAAGCCACGCGGCGCAAGGCTAGGAGGCGGCGGTCGGCGGCGAGCGCTTTACCGCGGGCGGTGAGCCAGGGGGTGGAGTCGTCGGGGTGGGCGCCAGCTCACTGGTGACGAGGTCTTTACCGCGGCAAGCTTATCCGGCGACCGTCGAGCACGAATCTTAGCGAGCGGCGATCGACGGCAGAAGCTACCGGCGGTGAGGAAGAAGAGATTCTTCTTCAGTTTCAACAGCTACTGTACCATCGCCAAAGCTCATCAGACAGCCTGACAGTCGAGTTTGCAGAGCCCATAAGTTTTTATTTGGCATAGCAACTTTGTTATCGATCTGTACCAAAGTTGTAGAGTCATGAACCAGCTACAACTCCATTATAGGACATAAACACATTTGAGCACTGGATCATGCTTGAATCTGAGCTAAAAGTTGGTGTCAGCTCACTGCTAAACTGAATCTCAGTTCAACCAGCCTGACAACCAAACTTTGATGGGGTTTTTCTCCAAATTTTTCATAACAACTATGCTTGCACCCTTTAGCAAAGTTGTTCTCCTATAATTAGGCTTCAACTTTGATGTGGTGACCTAGGGCAAAAACCCAATAGGTTGCAAGTTATAAAGCTCCAAAGTGGAGCCCATGCACTGATTTTTCAGACTTAGTGCAAAACTCAAGGGAGGTCCATTTTGCACTTTAGTCCAAAACTTAGGGTTTTGCTTGCAAGTCCACATTTTTGTGACCCAATAGACTTGAAATACTTATTTGACTTGGTTTTTGCACTTTAGCCCAAAAGTGGACTAATTTTGCACTTAGGTCCCTAGGGTTTGGTTTTAGGGTTTCCCAGGGTTCTAATTAGAGTTTTTAATATCCCAGGGGTATAAATGTGATTCAACTTTATTGTTGGGGTCACTTTATGACTTTTACCCTAAAGCCTTTAGGTTTTCCCAACTTTAGTTAAGTTTTACCCCATTAACCATTAGTTAGGGTTAAGTCCTTAAACCAAGGTCCTATTTACAAAACAGTAAAACAATACAACTTGTTTGAAATTTTTGCCTAGTGAATGCACTTTAGGTGTATCAAACATATGCAATGCCCATGCTCATGATGCCATGCTCAAGTTTTAGTTATAGTAACACCAGGGGTGTTACATCCTTCCCCCCATAAAAGAATCTCGTCCCGAGATTTAAAGTCCTAGGGTAAGTAATGGAAAAGGAAATGTGTCATGTTTTTATTTCCTTACTTTTGGTACAAGGCAGGGGTGGTGTGGGGGTTCATTCCTTTATTACACAGCTATACAAACTTTACAATTTACAAGAGGCTAGAAAGCCTGGGAAATTCTTATCTAAGAAATCTTGGGTTTCCCATGTAGCCTCATCTTCCGAATGTTGGTTCCACTGTATCTTATAAAACTTGAGAGTTTTTCTCCGGGTAACCCTGTCCTTTTGATCCAGAACTCGAATGGGATGTTCCGAGTATGTCAAATCTGGTTCCAGGACAACATCAGTCACTTCAATGGTTCGATCGGGAACCCGAAGACACTTCTTCAATTGTGACACGTGGAACACATTATGCACGGCAGACAATGTTTCGGGGAGTTGGAGTTGATACGCTACTGGTCCATATCTTTGAAGAATAGGGAATGGACCAATATACCTGGGTGCAAGTTTTCCCTTTACCCCGAAACGCGATACTCCCTTCATTGGTGAAACCTTTAAGTAGACATGGTCTCCTTCTAAAAAGAATAAGGGCATTCGCCGTTTGTCTGCATAACTCTTTTGTCGAGTCTGAGCTTCCTTCATATTATGAATGATTTTCTGAACCTTTTCTTCGACCTCTTTCACCATATCAGGCCTAAAGAAATTCCTTTCTCCAGGTTCAGACCAATTTAACGGAGTTCGACACCGTCGCCCATACAAAGCTTCAAAAGGCGCCATCTTGATGCTTTCCTGGTAACTGTTATTGTAGGAAAACTCCGCTAAGGGCAAACACTCATCCCATTTTTGCGGGAAATCCAGGGCACATGCCCGCAACATATCTTCAAGTATTTGGTTCACTCTCTCAGTCTGTCCACTGGTTTGGGGATGGTAGGCCGAACTGTGGAGTAACTTAGTACCCAAAGATTGGTGAAGTGCTTCCCAAAACTTGGCTACAAATTGAGGTCCACGATCCGACACTATGGTCCTTGGAACACCATGCAAACTGAGAATACGGGCAATGTATAACTCCGCATAGGTAATGACAGGATATTTCATTTTGACAGGAAGGAAGTGGGCGATCTTTGTGAGTCGATCAATGATAACCCAAATAGAATCATATCCTTGTGCGGTCCTGGGTAATCCCACAACGAAGTCCATGCTGATGTCTTCCCATTTCCATGTTGGGATTGGCAAGGATTGCAATGGACCAGCAGTTTTCAGGTGTATGGCTTTGACACGTCTGCAAGTGTCGCACTTAGCCACATAGCGTGCAATCTCAATCTTCATCTTCGTCCACCAGTAATGTTGTTTCAGATCATGATACATCTTAGTGCTTCCCGGATGAATGGAGTAGCGACTAAGATGCGCTTCGTCTAAGATTTGCTGGCGGAGTTCTTCATTCTTCGGCACTACTATGCGGTTGTTGAACCATAACACACCTTGATTATCTTCCTTGAAACATTGGGCTGTTCCAGCCCTGATCTTCTCTCGGATATGCTTCATACCCTGATTATCCTTTTGAGCATCAATTATCCTTTGCAAAATGGTTGACTCAAGCTTCAGCTGATTTAGAGTCCCTTGTTGGATCATTCCCAGGTTTAACCTTTCCATTTCTTGACACAAAGTGTTCTCGGAGGTTTTAACCATAAGACAGTGGCAGGAAGTCTTACGACTCAATGCATCTGCCACCACATTGGCCTTGCCTGGGTGATAATGGATCTCCAGTTCATAATCTTTAATGAGCTCGAGCCATCGTCTTTGCCTCATGTTTAACTCTGACTGGGTAAATATATACTTCAAACTCTTGTGATCGGTGTAGATGTGACAGATATTCCCCAGCAGATAATGACGCCAGATTTTCAGGGCATGAACCACCGCAGCTAACTCCAGATCATGAGTTGGATAGTGCTCCTCATGCCGGCGTAACTGCCTTGAAGCATATGCAATCACTCGGCCCTCTTGCATTAGTACACAGCCGAGCCCACTGCCTGACGCATCACAATATACATCAAAAGGTTTAGTGATGTCCGGTTGAGCCAATACCGGAGCAGTGGTCAATAGTGTCTTCAGTTGTTCAAAGGCTTTATTACATCCAGAAGACCAATTGAACTTGGTATCATTCTTCAATAAACTTGTGATTGGCTTCACAAGCTTAGAAAAATCCGGTATAAATCTGCGATAGTATCCTGCTAGTCCAAGAAAACTCCGGACTTGGTGAACAGTCGTTGGAGGTTGCCACTCCAGAATATCCTTGACTTTGCTAGGGTCTACCGCAATTCCCTTGGATGATAATACGTGCCCCAAAAATTGAATTTCTTCCAGCCAAAACGCGCACTTGCTAAACTTGGCATATAGCTGATGTTCCCTCAGGCGCGTCAATACAATCCGCAGGTGCTGAGCGTGCTCCTCTTCATTTTTAGAGTATATCAATATATCATCAATGAAGACCACCACGAACTTGTCTAACTCGGGCATGAACACCGAGTTCATCAAATAGGTGAAGTGGGCAGGAGCATTGGTAAGCCCGAAAGACATTACTAGATATTCAAACAACCCATACCGCGTAGTGAATGCGGTCTTCGGTATATCCTCGGGCCGAATACGGATCTGATGATAGCCCGACCTGAGATCAATTTTGGAAAATACCCTCGCCCCTGTCAGTTGATCAAATAAGATGTCAATCCTTGGAAGAGGGTACTTATTCTTGATAGTGACCTCATTCAGGGGCCGATAGTCCACGCACATGCGCAAGGTTTGATCCTTCTTCTTCACAAAGATGGCGGGACAACCCCAAGGGGACGAGCTTGGCCGGATAAATCCTTTATTCAGCAGATCTTGCAATTGAATCTTCAATTCTGCCAATTCATTAGGGGGCATACGGTACGACCTTCGGGAAATGGGAGCCGTACCGGGTTTTAGCTCAATTACAAATTCCACATCTCTTTCTGGGGGTAGTCCAGGCAAATCTTCCGGAAACACATCTGGAAACTCACAAACTACCGGAATATTCTTGATCTCCGGTACAATGGCTTCAAAGATTCTACCAGAAGCTTTGACTGGATTGGTCTTGGGGAGAGACAAGAGAATTTCTTCTTGATTATAACTCAACCTGACGGTTCTAAGTTCAGTGTTGAGTACTGCCTTGTGTTGAGTTAACCAATTCATCCCCAAAATTACATCTATATCTTGGCCCTTCAGAACAATCATGTTGGCAGGAAAGTTCCGTTCGGCCATAGTTACTGGCACACCATAGGCCACTTCTTTAGTAAAAATATATCCCCCAGGTGAATGAATTTTAAAACCCTCTTTGGATTCATGACATGGAATATGATGTTGCTCCACAAATGTCTTGCTAATAAAGGTATGTGAAGCACCGGAATCAAAAAGAATTAGTGCAGGGTGGTTGGCCACAGGGAACATACCCATCATCACCGGCTCGCCTTCCGGTGTGGTAGCCACTTGTGTATAATAGACTCGCCCCGTCTTTTTGGTATTTCTGCCCGAAGTAGTCCCCTTGCCTGGAGCTGAAGTTCCCGATCCTTGCTGATTATTGGCCTGATTTTGCCGAGGATAGGGACAATCTTTAATGAAGTGCCCAGATTTGCCACAGTTAAAGCATCCAGTGGAAGAACTTGGCAGTGCAGGGAATCGAGTGCCTGGGGCACCCGGCTGACTTTGGACAGTGGGAGCTTTGTTGGGACGAATAATTATAGGTTGCTTGAAAGGGAAAGGTGGTGCACTTGGACGGTTCTGGTTAGAGGGCCGGAGAATGAACCGTTGCCTCTTTACAGGACCCTGATTAGGCCGATCACCACTGAACCCCTTACTTTTCCCAGAAGTTGCATATTTGGCCTCCACAGATAGGGCTGTGCTGACAGCCTTTCCATAAGTAAGATCAATACATGCAGCCATTTTCCGCTGCATCCGGTCGTTCAGGCCTCTCATAAAACAATTCTTCTTTTTCAAATCTGTGTTCACCTGATCAATTGCGTACTGGGACAGGTGATTGAACTTGTTAAGGTACTGGTTCACAGTATCTCCCCCTTGTTTCAATTTCATGAATTCTTCCTGCTTCATGTGCAGCACTCCCTCAGGAATATAATGCTCGCGGAATGCTGCTTTGAACTCGTTCCATGTAATTTGATGATTATCTGGTTGGATGGCCACAAAATTCCCCCACCAAGTGCTGGCAGGGCCTCGAAGTTGCTGAGCCGCAAACAACGGCTTCTGGGTTTCTGAGCAGCGAAGAAGGCCAAATTTCTGTTCTATGACCCGGATCCATTCGTCGGCCTCAAGCGGATCTTCTGCTTTGACGAAGAGAGGCGGACGAGTCTCCGAGAAATCCAGGTAAGTGGTCTCACGGGGACCCTGTTGAAATCCTCTCCCTGCTTGTTGTTGAAGCTGTTGCTGACCCGCCATCTCCCTTAGGAAGCGGGTATTATCGGCTGTAGCGTTTACCAAGGCAGCGATTGCCTCAGCAAGCGTGGGTGGAACGGGAGGTGGATTCGGGGTAGCATCCCCACCCCCGGATGTTCCAGCTGCATCCTGTCCTCGAGTACGGGTCGGCATCTGAGGCAAAAACATTTGAATAAACATAGTGTGCCAAAGAAACCTTCCGTTTTACATTACTGTAAAAAGTAATGGTACAAACTCGACATTGCACAACAGGATACATTACCCGTTTTACAAAAGTTTAACCTATTATACAGCCGTACACCCTACAATACACTACACTACTCTAATATAACACTACTCCCTACCATACCCCACTCTACTCTTATTACACCCCTAGTCCTGCTTCCCATCGCTTTTGGCGGCTTCATTGTCGGGGGTAGGAGTCCAGACGTCCACCAACCTTAAAGAAGGAGGGGGCTCAAACAGATCTAGCTCCCCACCCGACGCGCGTCCCGCGGCGTGGGAAGGTCCGGCTTCTGCCTCAGAAGGGGGTATAGGCTCACTAGGATGCAGTTGCGAGTAGAGCACATGCACTTCTTCATGGAGTGTATTGCAGTACACCTGCAGGTCGTCGACAGCTTTGCTTAACTCTCTATTTCGGGCCTGAGCCCTTGCTTCCTTAGCACACACCAACATGTGTGACTGGACTGCCCAGTCAAGTGCTAGGTCCCGGTCAGCTAGCTGATCCCGCAGGTGACGGAGGTCTCTTCTTAAATCATTAATTCTGTCTCCGTCGGCAATCCACGCATTGGTCCTGTGCCGTAGTACTGCTTGAAGTCGATTTACTTCGGCTTCCAAGTCTCCGATGGGATCGTTACTCCCACTGCTACTACTTTCTTGGCGAGGGGCCAGTTGGTGCCGGGGTACTCCCCTCGGTCCCGTTGATTTTCGTGCCGTTAGCCTCGTGCGTGGCGGCATCTTTAAGGGGGAAAAATGTTATTAGTATAATTCTTAGCATGATGCATGAATAAATACAGAATCAACCTTGGTTGATTCAACCTTCTATACGTTGCACTCTTCCTAACTGGTCTTTAATATAAACTCTTCAGACTACTTAGGTAAGAAGAGAAAAGAATCTTTAGGTAAGACTTTTGAAAATCTTTTGAAGATGCCCTGGAATATCTGCAAAGAAGGGCTACGCTCCGATACCAGCTGTGACGGAACCTCCCAAGTAATCAGGTCCACCTACAGTTGTCCTTGTCTAACAGACATCAGACATCCTGTAGATGTTCCTAAGTTACTTGACAAGCTCGGTATCTTCCTTACCTTACCAGGAACGTTTCACCCGTCTTGCAGACATTACAGATTATCGGAGATAAAGAAATGCGGAAGCGATTACATAATCTTACATTTATTTCCAAAGTAAGCTCAAGTTAAGTTATTACAGACCAGGTCTAAAAACGGGTGCATAAAAGTATTAATTATACAAACCAGGGAGACACCACATCTCCCGAAGGACTAGAAACAAAAGATCTTAAGTGGAGGACTGAGTCCTCCCGCACTTCATTCCTGTTTCTCTTCGTTGGGAACCACCTTAGCACAGAAGCAGCAGAAGTCTGCTACTTCCCCACCTAAAAACAACAAAGGGATAAACCCTGAGTATGGAATTACTCAGCAAGTCTTACCCGACTAAGGAAAAGACTCTCAAGGGTATGCTGGATATATGGGAGTCAAGGTAAGGCTTCTCAATAGTCAAAGACTCTGTTTTGCAGAAATGCTTACTAAAGTGGATCCTTAAAAATCCAATTTTATTTGTCAAGTTAGGTAAAGTTACCTGCACTAGAGTTCTTTCTACCCTGGTTCAATCACTGGTCCTGCACTAGCCAATTTCTTAACCAAAAACCCATCATCTTTAGTGGAATGCTACGTGTAGGGCAGTGACCAAGTCTTCATAACCGCGAAGGTACGGCGATCCGAATCGATTATACTCAGCTGAGGATCTCCAATCACACGACATATGTAGCACTTAACCCTTGCATATGTCAACCCGCCACCGGGGTTCTTAAGACCGGATCAGGTTCACGCAAACCGAGAGCACAGATACACCACCGTCCAGCCTCTTGCCACGGAGGGTACACGCTACTCTCGCCACCGCTCCACTCCCATTTCGTGTTATCTTATTCCGGCCTTAGTCTGCCCGAGGCAAGGCTTACCCATGACGAGGCATGTGACCAGTTAAAGGGTCCTCGATCATCAAGCCTACATCGAGGCGGTCCTTAATCGACTCAGACGGAGACACTACACCGAGACTCTCTTCTCGTGCAAGTCACCCGCCCGGTCTCAGCTTAATCTTTTTAACCCAAAAACTTGGTACCTGACAGAGGTACATCTTTTCCGATGTTGGACCCATCACGGCCATGATGGATCCACCATCAAGTTTTATTTTTGAAAACATCCCTCCCACTTTGCCAAACATCTTTTGTAAAACAAATCCTTTTGTTTTTCTAAAGCAATACTAAGCATAATTAAACCTTTTTGTAAAAACAGGATTTCAAGGAGGGTAAGCAAGATCAAGGAAGGTAATGCAGGAATTGTTTAATCAATCAACTCCTATCACCTAATGCAGCAAGCAAGTGAGAAAGATTTTAAAAACATCAAGGAAGGTGGCAAATGCACCGGGGCTTGCCTTTGTTATCAGATGGTTCAGGCTCGGATCCACAGATATCAAAATAGAAGCAGCTGTCTGCCTGAGGATCAGAGGTGGGTGGTATCCCTTCTTCAATAACTTCTTCTTCTTCTTCTTGCTCTAATATAACCATATACATACATAAGGATGGATGTCATGGAATGCTCATGAGGATGCAAAGATAACATAAACTTATTAGTTATGTCTTGAATACAACTTTCCTTCACAGAGGTCCGGGAACTTAGGGTTTCCGGAGTCAGTAAAGGAGTTCATGGAGCAGGGGGGGGTGGTTTTGGGTTTTGTGATCAAACAAGGTCCAAATCAAACCAAACTCTACCCATGGCTTCTAAATAATGTGAAAAGCTCACATAAAAAGTTTAGGGAATTTTGGACTAATCATTTAATTTCTAAAAATCCAGAACCATTGATTTAGGCTGTTTTAAATATCCTAAAATTCCCTACTTGATCTAAAAATCATAAAACTATTTTTAATAAATTCTATGGAAAATAACAAACCTAGGAAAATTGGTCTCAAAATTTTAGGATTTTTCTACATTTTTCTACACATTTTTAAAGTTCCACTGAAAAAGAAAAGGGAAAGCTTTTAAACAGTACTGGGCCGTTTCAGATCCAGCCGGCCCAGGCCCAAGCAGTTTCGCGCGCGCGCCCGCGCCCGCGAAGGACGTTTTACACAGAGAACCCCGGCCTAACAACTAAACCGAATCAGGGCCATTCACTATTTTTCTGAGTCGCTGACCGTTTACGAAAAAGCCCTCCGGGTCTGGTCAATTCACAATTCCAAGTCCACGACGGCGCTCCGCGCGGCCGCGCTCCGGCGAGCAGCTACGCCGGGCGATTGAGGCAGTGGCTGAGTTCTCCGAGCGGCATACACGAAATTCAACCCCAAAGGAGCATTTCCCCTAAGGTAATTGCACCGTTGGTGGCTCATAGAGCTCCGGCCACGATGGCCGTAAGCACCACGGCGTCATGAGCGTGTTCCCGGCGATAGGCGCCGGTCTAGTTCAATCCAATGCTTTGGTAAGCATCACGGAGACATGGGAAAGCTTAAACGAGGGCGCAGAGGGTAGGAACGGACCTGTAGAGGGCTGACCACGGCGAGCTCTCAACACGGCGGCGGAAAACAGTTTTGGGGCAACGCGAAATTCCGGCGAGACAGTGGGCGATTGGGTGCGGGAGCGGGTGCAAGAGTTAGCCAAATACATGGCGCAGCCGAGGGGGGGCTCAATTTATAGGCTCCGTGATCGGTGGCTCTCAATTTGCTCACGATGCGTTGGCGGCCGGAGACGGGGAAGATGCACTGGCACGCGGTTACGTGGCCTACGGCGTGGCGATACCTCCGGTGAGCCACGGAGGGGTTAACGAAGGTTACGGCGACACGGTAGTAGTGTTAAGCCACGCGGCGCAAGGCTAGGAGGCGGCGGTCGGCGGCGAGCGCTTTACCGCGGGCGGTGAGCCAGGGGGTGGAGTCGTCGGGGTGGGCGCCAGCTCACTGGTGACGAGGTCTTTACCGCGGCAAGCTTATCCGGCGACCGTCGAGCACGAATCTTAGCGAGCGGCGATCGACGGCAGAAGCTACCGGCAGTGAGGAAGAAGAGATTCTTCTTCAGTTTCAACAGCTACTGTACCATCGCCAAAGCTCATCAGACAGCCTGACAGTCGAGTTTGCAGAGCCCATAAGTTTTTATTTGGCATAGCAACTTTGTTATCGATCTGTACCAAAGTTGTAGAGTCATGAACCAGCTACAACTCCATTATAGGACATAAACACATTTGAGCACTGGATCATGCTTGAATCTGAGCTAAAAGTTGGTGTCAGCTCACTGCTAAACTGAATCTCAGTTCAACCAGCCTGACAACCAAACTTTGATGGGGTTTTTCTCCAAATTTTTCATAACAACTATGCTTGCACCCTTTAGCAAAGTTGTTCTCCTATAATTAGGCTTCAACTTTGATGTGGTGACCTAGGGCAAAAACCCAATAGGTTGCAAGTTATAAAGCTCCAAAGTGGAGCCCATGCACTGATTTTTCAGACTTAGTGCAAAACTCAAGGGAGGTCCATTTTGCACTTTAGTCCAAAACTTAGGGTTTTGCTTGCAAGTCCACATTTTTGTGACCCAATAGACTTGAAATACTTATTTGACTTGGTTTTTGCACTTTAGCCCAAAAGTGGACTAATTTTGCACTTAGGTCCCTAGGGTTTGGTTTTAGGGTTTCCCAGGGTTCTAATTAGAGTTTTTAATATCCCAGGGGTATAAATGTGATTCAACTTTATTGTTGGGGTCACTTTATGACTTTTACCCTAAAGCCTTTAGGTTTTCCCAACTTTAGTTAAGTTTTACCCCATTAACCATTAGTTAGGGTTAAGTCCTTAAACCAAGGTCCTATTTACAAAACAGTAAAACAATACAACTTGTTTGAAATTTTTGCCTAGTGAATGCACTTTAGGTGTATCAAACATATGCAATGCCCATGCTCATGATGCCATGCTCAAGTTTTAGTTATAGTAACACCAGGGGTGTTACAGCTACAGCCGAAGATGTGAACTTAGAAACTACTATTGAGGACATCGACAAAATTTTGGAAGACATGGCTGCAGAGGAAGCTGCCACTACTGTTGAAAAAACCATGGCCACAGTGCCTGAGAAAGGGAAAGAAATAGCCGAAGACACTTCGGACGACAAAGCCTACACATTTCAAAATTTAATTGCGCAAAAACTGTCGAAGGCCGAAATGGAAGAACTTAAGGACTATGCCAAATCTTGCGGCTACAAGCCAGGAGCTCTTCTATTTGGAGGCATTGATGACGAAAAATTGGGCTGCATTCGAGACCAAACTAGAGCTAAGGTCATCGGTACTTTGTCAAAAAGTATCGGTTTTCCGAAGCTAGAAACAGATATCAGCCGCTACCGACGACAACATATCGTCGGCAGCTTATTTTACTCCAATTTCAAGGTAAACAACTTTTCTCTGGTTTCTATTGTTTTTAATAATGGAAATGTTCCTAACAAAGGTTGTTTATTTGCAGAGCATGCTTCTGAGCAAAGCTCTGAGGATGCAGCAAGACTTGGAGGACAAAAAACACGAAGCTATAATCGAAAATTTAGAGAGCAAGATAAAAGAACAATCAGCTATCATTGAAAAGAAAGACTTCGAGCTCCAATCAACCGAAGGCTTGCTGGCAGAAACTGAAGCTAAAATATCTGCGTTGAATTCAAAGCTTATCGGCCAATCAAAACAATTTGAACAGGAGAAGCTAGAGCTTAATTCGAAACTTGAAGCCGAAGTCCAGGCCAACTCAGACTTGAAAAAATCATTAACAAGCCTTCAAGACAAATGCTTGAAATTTAGCAATAATTGTATTGAACGATTAAAAAAGATATTTTACTCTGTTGGAGCCAGCAGCGGGAAGTTTACCCCTTCAGCGGAAAATTTACCACAAGCCTTCGATCATATTGAAGCTGAAATCGAAGAACTTGACGAAGTTATAGCCGGGCACGGTGACTTCTGTGCCTGGGTAGCTTCTCGGGGTACCGCTGCAGCGTTCCTGAAGGCCGGCTGTGAGCATGGAAAAATCGTCAACAGGCCCAACTTCACCTTGTCTCCATCAATCCTGGACGATATTCCTGACCTCGCCCGAAGCATCTCAAATAGATTTATAAAAATGATATGGACAAAAGGCGGGCGAGAGAAGGCTGGAGACGAAGCTCGAAGCCATCTTGATCCAGTACGAAATCATACTTTGTACTTACCTTCTCCTTCACACTTGATTTTTACTCGCGATACCTTGATTCATGTAGGATGACGAAGGTGAAGATGATACTTAAAATATGTCGCCGAAGCCGTCGCCGAAGCTGAAGCTTAGTGAAGATCAGTAGAAGTATACCATGGAAAAAACTCAGGATACTTTTGTAACAACTTTTGTAAATACAATTAAACTGTTCTTAAGGAACTTTGTACATACCTTGTAACATATTCTTACCCTTCTACTGAGGCGCTTTGATGTGGACGAAATCAGTATTTTGAGCCGAAAGCGAAAAAACACCTTCCCTTCTTTTCGTACACAACGAAGCATAAGAGACCAATTCTTCTTTTTGCCGAGCAACGAAGCATAAAAGACCACTTCTTTTTTTTACCGAAGCTTTTCTTTTTTGTACACAACAAAGCATAAGAGACCACTTCTTCTTTTTGCCGAAGCAACCACTTAGGAACACAAATGCTATGAATGAATGCTTATGAATGCAAATGTTATGATGTAATGTAATGTGCGAATGAATGTCCAAAGCATATGTCCGAAGCCACACTCAGCCATTATTTCCTTAGAGACAACCACACATCAGCTCTGCATTCCCTTAGGAACGACTTTGGAACATCTTTGTCTTTTACTTAGACGGTATAAGCTCTGCATTCCCTTAGGAACGTCTTTGGAGCTTCTTCGTCTTTTACTTAGACGGTATAAGCTCTGCATTCCCTTAGGAACGTCTTTGGAGCTTCTTCGTCTTTTACTTAGACGGTATAAGCTCTGCATTCCCTTAGGAACGTCTTTGGAGCTTCTTCGTCTTTTACTTAGACGGAATCAGCGTTGACTTTTCGCTGTGAGCTCTGCATCCCCTTAGGGACGTCTTTGGAGCTTCTTCTCTTTTTCAGTTTCGGCACTCGATGGTGCGTTCTCAGCTTTTTACATTTACATTCTTTGGGGGATTTTGCTCTTATAAAACTAAAAAAGGAAATTACATATGATGGCCCCATTAAAAACCTTTCTCCCCCTTTGGAAAGGAAAAGGGTGCCATGAAAAAGAAAAAGAAAAACATAAAAAGTTACATCGAGTTATACATAATATCTCCGAAGCTCATCTGCATTCCAAGATCTTGGAATTTCGTTGCCATCCATGTCCTTTAATCTGTACGAACCAGGCCTTGATGAGGATGCTACTAAGAAAGGCCCCTCCCATTTCAATTGTAACTTGCCCACTGTATCTGGGTTAGCCACTCTCCGAAGCACCAAATGTCCTGGCTCAATATTTTTCAGCCGGACCTTTCTATCTCGCCATTTGACTGTCTCAGCCTGGTATTTATTGATATTCTCCACGGCTTGAAGCCTGATCCCTTCTAAGGCATCTTTTTCCACAAGACAAGCATCTTCGGTATCTGATTCTACCGAAGCTACCACTCTTATTGATCCAGCTTTAGCTTCTTCCGGAGTTATAGCTTCGTCACCGAATAATAACTTGAATGGGGTAAAGCCTGTAGACCTTGATGTTGTTGTATTGTGGCTCCACACCACTTTGGTCAACTGATCTGGCCACTTTCCCCTGGGTTGATTGAAGATTAACTTCATTATTCCTGTCATTATAATGCCGTTGGCCCTTTCAACGAGCCCATTCGACTCCGGATGCCTGACTGATGCAAAATGGATCTTCGTTCCAATTTGATCACAGAAATTTCTGAAAGCTTCGGAGTCAAACTGCGTTCCATTATCTACAGTGATGGCCTTCGGTACCCCGAAACGACAGACAATATTCTGCCAGAAAAACTTTTGGACAGTGGCCGAAGTTATTGTGGCTAACGGCTTCGCCTCAATCCACTTGGAAAAATACTCCACAGCTACTATGACATATTTTAGGTTCCCTTGGGCCGGTGGTAATGGACCCAACAAGTCAAGGCCCCACCTTTGCAATGGCCAGATGGGTTGTATCAGCTGTGTCAAAGACGAAGGTTGCTTTTGATCTCTTGCACATTTTTGACAACCTTCGCACTTTTGAACTAACTCCGCTGCATCCGAAGCTGCCTTCGGCCAATAAAATCCTTGGCGGAACACTTTTCCAAGTAATGGCCTGGATCCGATGTGGGATCCGCACAGTCCTGCATGTATCTCTTTCATTAACTCTATACCTTCGGTTCTAGACAAGCACTTGAGCAGCGGGGCACAAACTCCATGCTTGTATAACTCCCCTTCTATCATGACATACGGACGAGCTCTTGCCTCTATCCTTTTATTATAAGCTTCGTCATCTGATAGGAAGTTACCCTGAAGGTAAGAGATTATTTCAGTTCTCCAATCTTCGCTGTAAGCAGGAGAAATGCTGAGGACTGCTCTTTCAAGTAGCTCCACTGAAGGTGCCTTTATTGTTTCGAAGAAGACATCCGAAGGTAACGGCAGCCCCTGTGCTGCAGACTTGGCTAGTAAATCAGCATGCTCATTTTGTCCCCGAGGGATATTCTTGACAGAAAATCCTTCGAAGGAGGCCTCGATCCTTCGGACCGTGTCTAGGTATTTTTCAAGCTTCGGATCTTTAGCCTTGCAACTTTTGTCAATATGACCCGAAACAACCTGGGAATCAGTCTTAAGAATCGCCCTTCTGATTCCCATTGCCTTTAATTTCCGAAGACCCAGGAGCAGGGCTTCGTACTCAGTAATATTATTTGTGCAACTGAAGTCAAGTCTTGCTGCATAGCAAGTTTTAACCTTAGATGGTGAGACCAACACAGCAGCTGCACCTGCTCCGAAGGTTCCCCAAGAGCCATCACAAAACACTGTCCATACTTCGGCATCTTTATTTGCTTCTTCATCCTGAGCCCCTGGCGTCCAGTCGGCAATGAAATCTGCCAATGCTTGAGACTGGATTGAGGATCTATGCACATAATCAATGTAAAATTCATTGAGCTCCGCAGCCCATTTTCCAATCCGTCCAGTAGCTTCTCTATTTCTCATGATATCCTTCAACGGCTGCGAAGAAGGAACAATAATGTTGTACGCCTGAAAATAATGCCGAAGCTTCCTGGATGCCATTAAAACGGCATACAATACCTTCTCCAGCTCTGTATAATTTTTCTTTGAGACACTAAGGACCTCAGATACAAAATATACTGGGACCTGCTTCTTGACTTGTCCATCAAACTTCTCCTGGACAAGTGCCGCACTTACTGCTGAGTGCGAAGCTGCCACATATAACAACAGAGGAGCCCCTGGCGTTGGTGGAGTTAATGTTGTTAGATCTATTAAGTATTGCTTCAGCTCTTCGAACGCTTTTTGTTGAGTTGGGCCCCATTGAAAGACTTCAGCTGACTTCAGCACCTCGAAGAATGGTAAGTTTCTTTCTACTGATCTGGATATAAATCTGTTGAGAGATGCCAGCCTTCCTGTCAATCTTTGGGCCCCCTTTCTTGTGGTTGGTGGCTCCATTCGAAGTATAGCTTCGATTTTATTTGGATTAGCTTCGATTCCCTTTGTTGAAACCAAGCATCCAAGAAATTTACCCTTCTTCACTCCGAAGACACATTTTTCTGGATTCAGCTTCAGACCAGCTTGTCTGAAACTGGCGAAGGTCTCCTGCAGATCAGCAATATGATTTTCCTGCTTCGTGCTTTTTACAATAATGTCATCAACATAGGTCAACACATTTCTGCCTATCTGAGACTGGAGAACCTTCGCAGTCATTCTGCTGAAACTCCCTCCAGCATTCTTGAGCCCCTCAGGCATCCGAAGATAGCAATATGTGCCACTTGGGGTTATGAAGCTAGTTTTCGGCTCATCTTCCTTCTTCATCCAAATTTGATGATAGCCTGAGTAGCAGTCTAGGAGACTCATGAGCTCTGAAGAAGCTGCTGCATCGACTAAAGAGTCTATCCTTGGCAGCGGGAATTCGTCCTTCGGACAAGCCTTGTTAAGATCTGTGAAATCGATACACATTCTCCACTTGCCATTGGCCTTCTTCACCATAACAGTGTTAGCCAGCCACTCTGGATACTTCACTTCTCTGATAACTCCTGCACTGAGGAGTCTTTTTACTTCATTGCGAGCTCCTTCGGCCTTGTCATCAGACATCTTCCGAAGCCTCTGCTTTCGGGGTCTGAAGGATGGGTCGACATTGAGCGAATGTTCAATAACATCCCGATTTACTCCACAGAGATCATTAGCTGACCATGCAAAAACATCTTTGTTGTTGAATAAAAACCTTATCAAGGTTTTCTCCTGGTCTTCAGATAGTTGCGAGCCCAACAGCACCTTCTGCTCTGCTATGTCTTCACACAATAACATGGGCTTCGGCTGATCCGCTGAAGCTGCCTTCTCCCTCCTGAATTTGTACTGTTCACAAGCTTCAGCTCCATCTATGTTATGGATTGCCTTGGAGTCAGTCTAGCTTCCTTCGGCCCTTCTAGCAGCTTCCTGGCTTCCATGAATAGCAATAGGCCCTTGGTCCGAAGGTATCTTCATGCAGAGATAAGCTGGGTGAAGAATTGCTTCGAAGGCATTAAGGGTACCTCGGCCAATGATAGCATTGTAAGGATATTCCATGTCAACAATATCAAACACAATTTGCTCAGTCCTTGTGTTGTTGACAAATCCGAAGGTTACCGGCATGGTAATCTTCCCAAGCGCTACAATCTGCCGCCCTCCGAAGCCACAAAGAGGGTGCGTAGCATCATGAATTTTGTCTTCAGGCTCTTGCATTTGTCTGAAGGCTTTAGCAAATATAATGTCAGCTGCACTGCCTGTATCAACTAGGACATTGTGGACCAGAAATCCTTTGATCACACAAGAGATAACTATGGCATCATTGTGAGGATAATCCTTAAGCTGAAGGTCTTCCTGAGAGAAAGTAATTGGAATGTGGGACCATGTTGACTTGATGAAGGGTCCCTGCACTCCAACATGCTGCACCCTTCTCTGAGCCTCCTTCTTCTGCTTCTTGTTAGCCGGCTCTGAGCAAGAACCGCCTGTTATCGGGAGCACCAGCTTCGAAGCCGAAGCAGCTCCAGCTTGATTGTTGAACGAAGCCATCAGCTCAGAAAAGTGGAAGTGAGTTCACCGGAGGTGGGCGCCAATGTTGGGGGCTTGTTCTCAAATGCTAAGAGTTAAGAACAAGGCAACACAGAAAATGTTAAGTGTTAAAGTCCTTCGTCCTCCATCATTTTATATCCTTTCGGGATATAAAGAATTTCGGGCGAAGGTTACGAAGGACGTACCTTCGTAAGCATAATAACGAGGGACGAAGTATTCATATGAATCATGAGGTATAAAATAAACATTTAAATGTTATCATAGAATCATTTCCATTTTTATTAACATGAACGAATATAAATAATTTCAAATTACAAATGTACCTTCGGTCTTGAGGAAGGCAAAAGTATAAGTGTGATGCGAAGGCAAATGACAGGTTCGCGTGAACAGTACGGGGGTACTGTTCATCTATTTATAGACACAGGACGCAGCCTGTGACAAATTACAATTATGCCCCTTACAAAAGTTTACAACATTGACTCAGACCTTTATGGATAAAAAGGTCATTCTATCTCTATGTCGGTTTGTAACGCCGAAGCTCCATGAAAAGGAACCTTCGGCCATCTCCTGGGGACAGCTTCAGCCGAAGCTGCTTCTTCGTGCAAGACCTTCGGCGCAACGAAGCATGACCCCAACAACGTCCGATACATGACCGAGGCTCGGGCTATGCTCCCGAGGTACCCTAGGACATTTCCGAGACCAGCAGGAGCGATTCTGTAACGGAGTCCCATCAGAGGGAGGAATCGAGCCCTCGGACCCTATCGAACGGGACCGGGTCCGGCAAATCACCTGCAGGTACTTTTGGAGCGCGCCTCTGGGCCACCAGCCGACCCTTATCGAACGGGGCACAAGCGTCCACTCGGATCACCCGTTAGCAACTCACCGGACACACCATGTCCAGCGCCCTCCGAGGGCAATATGGCGCTTTCCCCCTCCTCCTTGCGGAAAGGTGACGAAGGGGCGTATGAAAAAAGCCGAGTCAGCCCTTGACCGTCCTCTCGCCCTGTGTAGAGGCTCGGGGGCTGCTCTCGCAAACCCGGTTCCAGCCAAACCATTGACAGCATCAACATACTAGCCCGAGAACTCGGAACCTGACTATGCACCCAGGCAACGACCAGTTCGCATGAGAGAACAACCAGACCGGCCGAGGTATCACGAAAGGCGTTAAGACCTCGAAGGAGTCAAACCACTCCTCTGAGGCCTCGGGGGCTACACCCGGTGGGTGCCCTCGCGCGCACCCACCGGAACGAAATGCAACCGAGAAAGGTCGGTCCCCTTGCAAAAAAGTGCGACAAAGCCTCCAAGTGAGTACCCACACTCCCTTTGAGGCTCGGGGGCTACTGTCGGGGACCGTAATTAGGGGTACCCCCAAGACTCCTAATCTCAGCCGGTAACCCCCATCAGCATAAAGCTGCAAAGGCCTGATGGGTGCAATTCAGGTCAAGGCTCCGTCCACTCTAGGGACACGATCTCGCCCCACCCGAGCCCAGCCTCGAGCAGGAACGGTAGACAAAGGCAGATTCACACCTCGCCCGAGGGTCTCCTCAAGCAACGGGCGCACCTTCGACTCGCCCGAGGCCCAGCTCGGGAAGGCTTCACGGAGAAGAAACCTTGGCCAGATCGCCACGCCAACCGACCGTATCGCAGGAGCATTCAATGCAAGGATCGCCTGACACCTTATCCTAACGCACGCTCTCCAGTCGACAAGGCCGAAGTGACAGCAGTCACTTCGTCCCTCCACTGACTGACATGATAGGAAAATAGTGCCGCCTGCGCTGCTCCGACTGCTGTGCCACCTGCTAGGTTGAGGCTGACAGCAGCCAAGTCCAGCCTCGGGCGCCATAGGAAGCTCCGCCTCGCCCGACCCCAGGGCTTGGACTCAACCTCGACTCCAGAAGACGGTCTCCGCCTCGCCCGACCCTAGGGCTCGGACTCAACCTCGACTCCGGAAGACGGTCTCCGCCTTGCCCGACCCCAGGGCTCGGACTCCACCTCGACCTCGAAAGGCGGTCTTCGCCTCGCCCGACCCCCGGGCTCGGACTCCACCTCGACCTCGGAAGGCGGTCTCCGCCTCGCCCGACCCCTGGGCTCGGACTCAGCCTCGACCTCAGAGGAGCCACCGCCTCACCCGACCTTGGGCTCGGACCGACCACGTCGCAGGGGGGTACATCATTACCCTACCCCTAGCTAGCTCAGGCTACGGGAAACAAGACCGGTGTCCCATCTGGCTCGCCCCGGTAAAACAAGTAATGATGGCACCTCGCGTGCTCCATGACGACGGTGGTTCTCAGCCCCCTACGAAAGCAAGGAGACGTCAGCAAGGATCTGACAGCCCCGACAGCTGTACTTCTACAGGGCTCAAGCGCTCCTCCGACGGCCACGACACCACATGAACAGGGCTCCAACACCTCTCCGACAGCCACGTCGGCATGTACATGGGGCTCTGGCTCCCCTCTGCTAGACATGTTAGCACACTGCTACACCCCCCGTTGTACACATGGACCCTCTCCTTACATCTATAAAAGGAAGGTCGAGGGCCCTCGTACAAAAAAAAGGTGGCCACACGGGAGGATGGGCTGACGCACAGGCTCTCTCTCTCTCTTTCTCCCTCGCAAACGCTTGTAACCCCCTACTGCAAACGCATCCGCCCTGGGCGCAGGACAACACGAGGCCGCGGTTCCCCTTACTGTTTTCCCCCCTTGTGTCTCCGTCTCACGCCGACCCATCTGGGCTAGGACACGCAGCGACATTTTACTCGTCGGTCCAGGGACCCCCCATAGTCGAAATGCCGACAGTGGAGGCGCCTCACAAGCACGGCCTATTGCCCTGCCCGACAGGCGACGACGGACATCGCTGCAGCGTGCTACAGGACCCCGCCGCCCCTTTGCACTGTGTCGTTGTCTCGCTCAAACGCCTGTTGCCTTACCGGCTAGGGCTGGCAGCTTGCCCTACGCCTCGCTGGCTCACTTAGTTGCTTGCTGGACGCTGGTTGCTGCTTGGGCGATGGGCCTTGGGCCTTTCAATTCACGGTCACAGACTTCGGACTCACAGTGAACAACAGCGCGTAGTGGACTGGGCTATTGGCCTATTGGGCCAGAAAGATTACCGGGTACCCGTATCTGTCTGAGAGTTCCTGGAATTTACCTGGTATTACACGTCCTGTATCCGATAAAATTCTATCCGGGTATTACCCGTATCCGTCCCGCATATAAAACTACCTGTATCCGTATTCGAAAAACATCCCAAATTAGTATCCGTATCCGGTACCTGGTCCGAGTACCCGACCCGTTTTCACCCCTAGCCGGAAGAGCTAAAAAGGAGTGGCCACTCCTGGACTGTCTCACACACTGCACACACACATAAAACCGCCGGTTTCGTTGGTTCGGCGGGCGACGTTCCTGCCTTTCGTTCGTTCGCCGTACGCCTCCAACCGGCCGCGAGTACGACAAGGGTTGCGACAAGAGGGCAGCGGCTGACGGGACAGTGGGCCAGCATCACATTCGCATGTGTCACATCCCATCCCATGGCATCTCTCACAAGCACACTGCTCTTGAGTGGATTGAGGCACCCGGCAGCGCTTAGACCAACTCCAGCAAGGGCCCGTATACAGGCACGCTTCCGTAAAATATGCGGTCGAGGCTACTGTTCATGTGGCCAGCGGACTCCGTATCCGGGTGCGGAGAACACGTGGCGCCGGTGCTCGCTCCCTTTTCTCACGTCTTCTCTCTCTTCCCCTCACTTCAACCGTCGCTTTTGCAAACAAGGTATGTCTCCGCGAGTTCGTTCATCCGGACGCCGAGATGTAGATTCTAGATCAAGCTCTTTCCTCCTCCTTCAAAGTTTCGATTTTGATAACTGTAGGTTGAACGACGGCGGTTTCGTAGCCGAGCTAGAGCGGAGAGGGAAGCGACGGCGATCGACATCTCCGGGTAGTGCTTGCTCCTCGTCGGCGATTGGCCCTTCGAGCCCTCGGTACGCCGTCCAGATCTGAACTCTGTTGTGGTTTCTATTAGGTTTTAGTTGCTTCATTTGTTCGATCTGTGTGGTTCTAGGGTTTGTGGTGTGCGAATATTGGGCATAGAACCTGAACGACAGTTTCGATCTGTGTGGTTCTAGGGTTATGTTGCACAAATATTGGTTCTAGGCGAGCTACCGACATGGCGCATGACGAGACCGGCTACAGCAAGAACGAGTCGTACCTCGACGGCGATGATGGAGAAGACGGGGAGCACGCTGGAGCTCGGCCGAACATGGACAGTACCACCGCGTCGAGGAAGCGAGCTTTGACACTGTCACCTTCGGCCGAGACGAAGAATGCTTCACGTACGCTGAGCTCCGACAAGGCTGGACCCAAGTTGCGATGGAGTGTGCCGCGCGCGGACAATATGGCGGGAGACTGCCGCCGGTCTCCGCCGCTGCCGAAGTCAAAGCAACACGCAGCAGCTACGGTCAGATGGAGACAACACCTTGGGCGCGGTGGCTTCCGACATGGCCCAATGGGATCTGTTTTCTGACAGTTGGCGGCAATGGAAACGGCCACCCTTCCCTCCACCGAGTACGGAGCCGTATACGGACTCTGCTGGAAACGCCTCTGCGCTCCGCCTACGCAAACGCGGAGGGCACTCCCTAAGATACGGATATGGAGGGCGCCGTTGCTAGAGTTGGTCTTATTAATCCTTCTTGCATGTAAAGCTTTTATGTTTCTACTTGAAAGGGAAATAGGGTCAAACCTTTTCTAATATGAATTTTGGTGGTTGAATTGCCTAACACAAATGATTGAACTAACTAGTTTGCTCTAGAATATATGTTCTACAGGTGCCAAAGTTTCACAACAAACCAATACAAAGATAAAAGAAAGGGTTCAAAACAAAGGAGCAAGTATACCGAAGGCAGCCCTGGTCTGGCGTACCGGACAGTGTCCGGTGCACCAGGGAGATTGACGCTGAACTTGCCGGCTTCGGGAATTTGGGAGGCCGCTCCGCTATAATTCACCGGACTGTCCGGTGTGCCAGCGGAGCAACGGCTACTTCGCGCCAACGGTCGTCTGCAGAAGGCATTAAATGCGCTATAGTGCGCGCCTGCGTGCGCAGAAGTCAGAGTAGGCGCCAGAAGGCGCACCGGACTGTCCGATGGCCCACAAGTCAGAGCTCGAACGGTCGAACCTAACAGTTGGGTGACGTGGCTGGCGCACCGGACAGTGTCCGGTGGCGCACCGGACTGTCCGGTGCGCCCATCGACAGAAGTCATCCCCAACGGCCATTTTGGTGGTTGGGGCTATAAATACCCCCAACCACCCCACATTCATGGCATACAAGTTTTCAGCCTTCAAACCTCATACAAGAGCTATAGCATTCAATACAAGACACAAACCAAGAGATCAAATCCTCTCCCAAGTCCGGAATCACTCCAAACAAATTAGTGACTAGAGAGAGAGAGACTTTTGTGTTCTTTTGAGCTCTTGCGCTTGGATTGCTTTTCTTCTTCCTCATTCTTGTTTCCATAACACTTGTAATCAAAACAAGAGACACCAATTGTGTGGTGGTCCTTGTAGCGGACTTAGTGTCACATTTGATTGAGAAGAGAAGCTCACTCGGTCTAAGTGATCGTTTGAGAGAGGGAAAGGGTTGAAAGAGACCCGATCTTTGTGACCACCTCAACGAGGAGTAGGTTCGCAAGAACCGAACCTCGATAAAACAAATCACCGTGACATTCGTTCTTATTTGCTTGTGAATTGTTTTCGCCCTCTCTTTCAGACTCGTTCATATTTCTAACGCTAACCCCGACTTGTAGTTGTGCTTAAGTTTGTAATTTTCAGATTCCGCCTATTCACCCCCCTCTAGGCGACTTTCAATTGGTATCAGAGCCCGGTGCTTCATTAGAGCCTAACCGCTCGAAGTGATGTCGGGAGATCACACCAAGAAGGAGATGGTGACCAGCGAGAAGCCCGTTACAAGCCACGGGAAGGCTCCATCGGGGGAGTCCCGCAACAAGGGGAAGGAGAAGGAATCCCCTTCACACAAGTCGCATCGGAGTGGCAAAAAGAAAAAGAAGATGAGGAAGGTAGTCTACTACGAGACCAACTCTTCATCGCCATCCACCTCCGGCTCCGATGCGCCGTCCGTAACTTCTAAGCGTCATGAGCGCAAGAAGTTTAGTAAGATTCCCCTACACTACCCTCGCATTTCTAAACGTACTCCATTACTTTCCGTTCCATTAGGCAAACCATCGGTTTTTGACGGTGAAGATTATAACATGTGGAGTGATAAAATGAGGCATCACCTAACCTCACTCCACACTAGTATTTGGAACGTTGTTGAGTTTGGTGTACAGGTACCATCCGTAGGGGATGAGGACTATGATTCGGACAAAGTTGCCTAAATTCGGCACTTCAACTGACAAGCCACCACAATACTCCTCGCCTCTCTAAGTCGAGAGGAGTATAACAAGGTGCAAGGATTGAAGAGCGCAAAGGAAATTTGGGATGTACTCAAAACGGCGCACGAAGGAGAAGAGGTGACAAAGATCACCAAGAGGGAAACGATTGAGGGGGAGCTCGGTCGCTTCATGCTAAACCAAAGAGAAGACCCGCAAGCCATGTACAACCGGCTAAAAACCTTGGTGAATCAAGTGCGCAACCTCGGGAGCACCAAGTGGGATGACCATGAAATGGTCAAGGTTATTCTTAGATCACTCGTATTTCTTAACCCCACTCAAGTTCAATTAATTCATGGTGATCCAAGATATAAACTAATGTCTCCCGAGGAAGTGATAGGCAAATTTGTGAGCTTTGAATTGATGATCAAAGGCTCCAAGAAGATCATCGAGCAAGGCGCCTCCTCCTCCGTACCCGAGGCACAACCCGTTGCATTCAAGGCAACGGAGGAGAAGAAAGAAGATTCTACTCCAAGTAGAATCCCCATCGACGCCTCTAAGCTCGACAATGAGGAAATGGCGCTCATCATCAAGAGCTTCCGCCAAATCCTCAAACAAAGGAAAGGGAAAGATTACAAGCCCCGTTCCAAGAAGGTTTGCTACAAGTGTGGTAAGCATGGTCATTTTATTGCTAAATATCCATTATCTAGTGATAGTGACAGGGGCGACGACAAGAAGGGAAAGAAGAGAGAAAAGAAGAGGTACTACAAGAAGAAGGGTGGCGATGCCCATGTTTGCCGGGAGTGGGACTCCGATGAGAGCTCCACCTACTCCTCCGATGAGGACGCCGCCAACATCGTCGTCAACAAAGGGTTCCTCTTCCCCAACGTCGGCCACAAATGCCTCAAGGCAAATGATGGCAAGAAGAAAAAGGTAAAATCAAGTTCCTCAACTAAATATGCAACATCTAGCGATGAGGCTAATTCTAGTGATGATGAGGATGATTTGTTTACTCTCTTTGCCAACTTAAACATGTAACAAAAGGAAAAATTAAATGAATTGATTAGCGCTATTCATGAGAAGGATGAACTCTTGGATAGCCAAGAGGATTTCTTAATTAAAGAAAACAAAAAGCATGTTAAAGTTAAAAATGCTTATGCTCAGGAGGTAGAAAAAATGAAAAATTAACTAGTGAGCTAAGCACTTGCCATGACATTATTTCCAACCTTAGAAATGAAAATACAAAATTAATTGCTAAGGTTAAAAAATTTGATGTTTGTGATGATTCAATTGTTAGTCTTAGAAATGATAATTCTAATTTAATTGCTAAGATTGACAATTTGAATGCTTCTCTTTCTAGCCTTAAAATTAAAAATGAAAAATTAATTGCTAAGGCTAAGGATTTAGATGTTTGCAATGCTTTTATTTCTAATCTTAGAGATGAGAATGATATTTTGCATGCTAAGATTGTTGAATTAAATACTTGCAAACCCTCTACATCTTTCGTTGAGCATGTTACTATTTGCACTAGATGTAGAGATATTAATGTTGATGCTATTCATGACCACCTAGCTTTAATTAAACAACAAAATGATCACATAGCTCAACTTAGTGCCAAAATTAATGAGCATGACTTAGAAAATGAGAAATTTAAATTTGCTATAAGCATGCTCTATAGTGGGAGACGCCCTGGTATTAACGATGGCATTGGCTTCCAACAGGGAGATAATGTCAAGCTTAATGCCCTGCCTAAAAGATTGTCTAATTTTGTTAAGGGCAAGGCTTCCATGGTTTAGGATAACGAGGGTTACATTTTATACCCTGCTGGTTATCCCGAACACAAAATTAGGAGAATTCACTCTAGGAAGTCTCACTCTGGCCCTAATCATGCCTTTATGTATAAGAGTGGGGCATCTAGTTCTAAGCAATCAACCCATGCTAAATTGCCTAAGAAGAAAACTCCTAAAGCATCAAATGATCATAATGTTTCATTCAAAACTTTTGATGCTTCTTATGTGCTAACTAACAAATCAGGCAAGGTAGTTGCCAAGTATGTTGGGGGCAAACACAAGGGATCAAAAACTTGTGTTTGGGTACCCAAAGTTCTTGTATCTAATGTCAAAGGACCTAAAACTGTTTGGGTACCTAAAATCAAGAACTAAACTTGTTTTGTAGGTTTATGCATCCGGGGGCTCAAGTTGGATCATCGACAGCGGATGCACAAACCATATGACTGGGGAGAAAAGAATGTTCTCCTCCTATGAGAAAAAACAAGATCCCCAAAGAGCTATCACATTCGGGGATGGAAATCAAGGTTTGGTCAAAGGATTGGGTAAAATTGCTCTATCACCTGACCACTCTATTTCCAATGTTATTCTTGTAGATTCTTTAGATTACAACTTGCTTTCTGTCTCTCAATTATGCAAAATGGGTTACAACTGTCTTTTTACGGATACAGGTGTTACTGTCTTTAGAAGAAGTGATGATTCAGTAGCTTTTAAGGGAGTGTTAGAGGGTCAGCTATATTTAGTTGATTTCAATAGAGCTGAACTCGACACTTGCTTAATTGCTAAGACTAACATGGGTTGGCTCTGGCATCGCCGACTAGCCCATGTTGGGATGAAGAATCTTCACAAGCTTCTAAAGGGAGAGCACATTTTAGGATTAACAAATGTTCATTTTGAAAAAGACAGGATTTATAGCACATGCCAAGCAGGGAAGCAAGTTGGTGTCCATCATCCACACAAGAACATCATGACGACTGACAGGCCACTTGAGCTCCTCCATATGGACCTATTCGGCCCGATAGCTTACATAAGCATCGGCGGGAGTAAGTACTGTCTAGTTATTGTGGATGATTATACTCGCTTCACTTGGGTATTCTTTCTACAGGAAAAATCTCAAACCCAAGAGACTTTGAAAGGATTCTTAAGACGGGCTCAAAATGAGTTCGGCTTGAGGATCAAGAAAATTAGAAGCGACAATGGGACGGAGTTCAAGAACTCACAAATAGAAGGCTTTCTTGAGGAGGAGGGGATCAAGCATGAGTTCTCTTCTCCCTACACACCATAACAAAATGGTGTAGTGGAGAGGAAGAATAGGACTCTATTGGACATGGCAACGATCATGCTTGATGAGTACAAGACTTCGGATCGGTTTTGGGCTGAGGCGGTCAACACCGCTTGCTACGCTGCCATCAACCGGTTATATCTACACCGAATCCTTAAGAAGACATCATATGAACTCCTCACCGGTAAAAAGCCCAATGTTTCATATTTTAGAGTCTTTGGTAGCAAATGATTTATTCTTGTTAAAAGAGGTAGAAAATCTAAATTTGCTCCTAAGGCTGTAGAAGGCTTTTTACTAGGGTATGATTCAAACACAAGGGCATATAGAGTCTTTAACAAGTCCACTGAACTAGTTGAAGTTTCTTGTGACATTGTGTTTGATGAGACTAACGGCTCCCAAGTGGAGCAAGTTGATCTTGATGAATTAGATGATGAAGAGGCTCCATGCGTCGCGCTAAGGAACATGTCAATTGGGGATGTGTGTCCTAAGGAATTTGAAGAGCCTCCATAAGCACAAGATCAACCATCTTCCTCCATGCAAGCATCTCCACCAACTCAAGATGAGGATGAGGCTCAAGATGATGAAGGAGAAGATCAAGAAGATGAGCCACCTCAAGAAGACGGCAATGATCAAGGGGGAGATGCAAATGATCAAGACAAGGAGGATGAACAAAATCGAAGGCCGCCACACCCAAGAGTCCACCAAGCAATCCAACGAGATCACCCCGTGAACACCATCCTAGGAGACATTCATAAGGGGGTAACTACTTGATCTCGTGTTGCTCATTTTTGTGAACACTACTCTTTTGTTTCCTCTATTGAGCCACATAGGGTAGAGGAAGCACTTCAAGATTCGGATTGGGTGCTGGCGATGCAAGAGGAGCTCAACAATTTCACAAGGAATGAGGTATGGCATTTAGTTCCACGTCCTAACCAAAATGTTGTAGGAACCAAGTGGGTCTTCCGCAACAAGCAAGATGAGCATGCTGTGGTGACAAGGAACAAGGCATGACTTGTGGCCAAAGTGTATTCACAAGTCAAAGGTTTGGATTTTGGAGAAACCTATGCACCCGTAGCTAGGCTTGAGTCAATTCGAATATTACTTGCCTATGCTACTCACCATGGCTTTAAGCTTTACCAAATGGACGTGAAGAGTGCCTTCCTCAATGGACCTATCAAGGAAGAGGTCTATGTTGAGCAACCTCCCGGCTTTGAAGATAGTGAGTATCCTAACCATGTTTATAAACTCTATAAGGCGCTTTATGGGCTCAAGCAAGCCCCAAGAGCATGGTATGAATGCCTAAGAGATTTTCTTATCACTAATGGCTTCAAAGTCGGAAAGGCCGATCCTACTTTATTCACTAAAACTATTGAGAAAGATTTGTTTGTATGCCAAATTTATGTTGATGATATCATATTTGGGTCTACTAACAAATCTATTTGTGAAGAGTTTAGTAGGATCATGATTCAAAAATTCGAGATGTCTATGATGGGGGAGTTGAAGTATTTATTAGGATTTCAAGTCAAGCAACTCCAAGAGGGCACCTTCATCAGCCAAACGAAGTATATTCAAGATATTCTCACCAAGTTTGGGATGAAGGATGCCAAACCCATCAAGACACCCATGGGAACCAATGGGCATCTCGACCTCGACACGGGAGGTAAATCCGTAGATCAAAAGGTATACCGGTTGATCATAGGATCTTTACTCTATTTATGTGCATCTCAACCGGACATTATGCTTTCTGTATGCATGTGTGCAAGGTTCCAAGCCGACCCTAAGGAAGTTCACCTTAGGGCCGTGAAGAGAATCTTGAGATATTTAGTTTACACACCTAAGTTTGGTATTTGGTACCCCAAGGGATCCTCGTTTGATTTATTAGGATATTCCGATGCTAATTGGCCAAGGTGTAAGATTGATAGGAAGAGCACATCACGGACTTGTCAGTTTCTAGGGAGATCCCTGGTGTCTTGGGCTTCAAAGAAACAAAACTCAGTAGCTCTTTCTACCGCCGAAGCCAAGTACATTGCCGCAGGCCATTGTTGCACGCAATTGCTTTGGATGAGGCAAACCCTTAGTGTCGGCGTTTCGAGACCGGGGGGGTCCCTAAGCCGACGAGTGAGTGTGCCGCGTGCCCCAGCCCAGATGGGTCGAGCGCGTGGGCGAGCGCGAAGGGGGGAAGAGAGCGAGGTGGCTGGAGCCGAGTCGTGAGGGAGGTGGAGATTCCCGCGGCCTTCGTGTTCGTCCCGCGCCCAGGTCGGGTGCGCTTGCAGTAGGGGGTTACAAGCGTCCACGCGGGTGAGGGGAGCGAGCGGCCCCAAGAGAGCGCCTGCCCCTGCCCTCGTTCCCGCGGGGGCCAACCTTCTCTAAGAAGGCCCTGGTCCTTCCTTTTATAGGCGTAAGGAGAGGATCCAGGTGTACAATGGGGGTGTAGCAGAGTGCTACGTGTCTAGCGGGGGAGAGCTAGTGCCCTAAGTACATGCCAAGGTGGCAGCCGGAGAGATCTTGGCACCCAGCTGGTGTGGTGTCGTGGCTGTCGGAGGAGTAACGGAGCCTGGTGGAGGGACAGCTGTCGGAGAGGTTGGGCCCTTACTGACGTCCCCCTGCTTCCGTAAGGGAGCTGAGAGCCGCCGTCGTCATGGGTCTAGCGGGGCGCCATCATTGCCTATCTGGCGGAGCTGGCCAGATGGGACGTCGGTCCTGTTCTCTGCGGCCCGAGTCGGCTCGGGGTAGGGTGATGATGGCGCTTCCTGTTGACGTGGCGGACTTGTGCCCTAGGTCGGGCGACGTGGAGGCTCCTCCGAAGCCGAGGTCGAGTCTGTCCTGCATGGCCGAGGCCGAGCCCGAGCTCCTGGGTCGGGCGAGGCGGAGGTCGTTCGGCAGAGGTCAGGGCGGAGTCCGACCCCTGGGGTCGGGTGAGGCGGAGTTCGTCGTCTTCCGGGGCCTTAGCCCGAGTCCGAGCCCTGGGTCGGGCGGAGCGAGTTCGCCGTCTTCCGGGGCCTTAGCCCTAGTCCGAGCCCTGGGTCGGGCGGAGCGGAGTTCGCCGTCTTCCGAGGCCTTAGCCCGAGTCCAAGCCCTGGGTCGGGCGGAGCGGAGTTCGCCGTCTTCCGGGGCCTTAGCCCGAGTCCGAGCCCTGGGTCGGGCGGAGTGGAGTTCGCCGTCTTCCGGGGCTTTAGCCCGAGTCCGAGCCCTAGGTCGGGCGGAGCTTCCTATGGCGCCTTTGGCAAGGCCTGGCTGCCTGTCAGTCTCACTCTGTCAAGTGGCACTGCAGTCGGGATGGCGCAGGCGGCGCTGTCCTTCTGTCAGACCGGTCAGTGGAGCGGCGAAGTGACGGCGGTCACTTCGGCTCTGCCAGGGGGCGCGTGTCAGGATAAAGGTGCCAGGCTACCTTTTGCGTTAAATGCCCCTGTGACTCGGTCGGTCGGTGCGGCGATTTAGTCAGGCTTGCTTCTTAACGAAGGCAAGGCCTCGGGCGAGCCGGAGATGCGTCTGCCGTAAAAAAGGGGGCCTCGGGCAAGACGGAAACACCTCAGGGTCGGCTGCCCTTGCCCGAGGCTAGGCTCGGGCGAGGCATGATCGAGTCGCTCGTATGGACCGATCCCTGACTTAATCGCACCCATCAGGCCTCTGCAGCTTTATGCTGATGGGGGTTACCAGCTGAGAATTAGGCGTCTTGAGGGTACCCCTAATTATGGTCCCCGACAGTAGCCCCCGAGCCTCGAAGGGAGTGTTAGCACTCGCTTGGAGGCTTTCGTCGCACTTTTTTGCAAGGGGACCAGCCTTTCTCGGTTGCATTTTGTTCCGGTGGGTGCGCGCGAGCGCACCCGCCGGGTGTAGCCCCCGAGGCCTCGGAGGAGTGGTTTCACTCCTTTGAGGTCTTAATGCCTTGCGTGATGCTTCGGCTGGTCTGGTGGTTCCCTCATGCGAACTGGCCGTAGCCCGGGTGCACTGTCGGGGCCCAAGTTCTCGGGCTGGTATGTTGACGCTGTCAACGGTTTGGCCGGAGCCGGGTTTGCGAGAGCAGCCCCCGAGCCTCTGCACAGGGCGAGAGGGCGATCAGGGACAGACTCGGCTTTTTTACATACGCCCCTACGTCGCCTTTCCGCAAGGAGGAGGGGGGGAGAGCGCCATGTTACCCTCGATGGGCACCGAACATGGTGTCTCCGGTGAGCTGCAAGCGGGTAATCCGAGTGGACGTCCGTGCCCCGTTCGTTGGGGGTCGGCTAGGGGCCCGGAGGCACGCCCAAAAGTACCTGCGGGTGATCTACCGGACCCGGTCCCCTGGCGATGGGGTCCGAGGGCTCGATGCCTCCCTCCGATGGGATTCCGTTACAGGATCGTTCCCGCTGGTCTCGGAAATGTCCTAGGGTACCTCGGGAGCGCAGCCCGAGCCTTGGTTATGTATCGAACGTACCCCTGGTCATCCCTCGCTCGGTGTCTGAGGCGACTGTGAACCCTTCGGGGGGCCAGCCTTCGAACCCCTGATCAGTAATGGGCGCGGAGCCCGAGTAGCCTGAGGCGGCCGTGGAACCCTTCGGGGGGCCGACCTTCGAACCCCTGACCAGTAGTGGGTGTCGGGCCCACGCGATCTGAGGCGGCTGTTGAACCCTTCGGGGGGCCAGCCTTCCAACCCCTGATCAGTAAGGAGGCTCGGAGCCTAGTCCCTTCACAGGGAAGGATCCCTTTAGGGGTATCCCCCTTTCCCGGTCCCTGTTGCAAGAGATAGAGAAAGAGGAAAAAGGAAAAAGGGATACAAAATTGAACGACGCGGCGTACCTTTTTTGGTATGGTCGTTTTGGCGAAGGCGAAGCGTCGCCAGCTGCTCCTGCCAGAAGCGCCGCCTGTCCAGCCGCAGAGTTAATGCGACGGTGCGAGTAGTTGGCGAGGCTGCCGTTGCGCGTGCGCGAGCCGTTCGAGGAATGGGTCACGGGCGCGTCATCTTCACGCCGTGAGAGGGGGGTTCTCTCGCTGCCTCCGGATGGGACGTGAGCTTGGCTGACGGCGTGACCGCTGCTCCCGTGTTCCTGCCACCGTCATTACTGCCGGCCCACTTTTGACCGCGTTTGACCGCTGCGTCAGGCTGGCGCTGCTGGGTCGCGCGCTGGGTCGCCTCGGGTCGCGGTATCGGTTCCGCAATCGAGGAAGTGCGGTGGTGGCGCAAGTGGTACAGTTGCTTGCATGCAGCATCCGGCGCGCCGGTCGCGCGACGCGTGGGCTTGGGCCTCCGTGCTGGCATGTCAGGAGCCAGAGAGGCGCGTCCACTTGGCGCAGTTGCATGCCGCCTGCATGGCTGCCTGCCCCTTTCGCCCGTCGGTCTGGGCAAAAGTGGAGGGTCACTTGTAACCGCTGGGTGGTTGCGTGCGCCGTGCGCGGCGGTTTGGCTTCTTCTGCTCGGAGCCGGTCTGCATGACATGCGGGACCCAGCCCCCGCGCCGCAGGGGAGGGCTTTGGAGGCGTGTTGGAGAAGACTCAGCCCGTGACGGTTGGGGGCGCAAGCAGGGAGAGTCGCCTTTAAAAGGAGGGCGACCCCTTCTGTAAGGCGACCATGTCTTCTTCCTCCCTGATGCACCGTGTCTTTCCACCTTTCAAGCCCCCGGATGGGGGAAACCGCCGTCTTTTCGCCTCATCGTTGGAGGAACGCAACTCCGTGGGAGTTGGTACCTTTCAGCCATCGTTCGACTTCAAGGATTTTCATCATGCAGCCCGGTCGCACCCCTCCACCGGCGGTCACCCAAGATGGTGACCTCCGGCTTGATGGTGGGGGAAAGCGAGCCGGGCTGCGGCCTCTGCCCCTCCCTCAGCCTCAAGGATTTTCATCACCAGGGCTGGGGAGGGGAGTGTGTCGAGTTGAGGTCGGCCCCTGCGTGGGCGGCGGCCCCCTCCTTCCCTCAGTGATCGGGGGGAAGGGCGGGAGTCGTCCCTGGCGCTGGCAGCTGCACCGTGCCCGGCTCGCTGAGCCGAGCGGCTTCGGAGCCGCTCCCGGTGCCACCTCCCGCCACGGCAGCTGGAAGAGGTTCTTCCGCTGGCGCGACAGCCAAGGCTGGCCACGGACCGACCTCCAACTCTACGGCCTTCTGCCCGTCCTTGCCTCTCGAGTTTGGGCAAGGGCGGGGACCTCCCAGCAGCAGCATCCGCCCTGAGGTCATCACTGCTGCTGTTCGACCTCCCGGGTCAGAAGTCTTCATCGTCGCCGCTGTCGGGGCGGGCGATGACACGTCGTTCGTCGGTCTTCTATTGCTCCACAGGCCCACCCCTATCGAGTGGGGTTGTTCGTACCTGCGGAGGGGGAACCGGAGTTCTGTTTGTAATGGCACTTCGAATGCCAGGGTTTTTTGTTCATTTTGGCTTTCGGGGCCTGAACATGTATGTAATTACGGCACGGAGCCGTGTTTTTTCCTCATTCTTGAGCACTAAGACTCGCCTGTTGACTATCTGAACCGCTTCACCAAGCATGAGTCACCCCGTGTCAAGGTGACAAGTGAGGTATCCGTATCCCGGAGGCGTAGGAGTCCCTCGGCTCGGTCGGCCTTGCTGTCCGAGGTTCCTCTAGCTTAGTTAAAGAGACCCCTCGGCTGCTCTTCGTCGAGCCGAGGCCAGGGGTGGCGATATCAGCATGAACAGAGGCAGAGTTGGCTCGAAAATGAAACCTGGTTGGTCGGAGCCTAGCCGGGTTGTCCGTTGGCAGGATCGACGTCGGAGTTGATCAGCCGAGGCTTTGGACCGGGCCGGCGCCCTTGGAAGATAGTTGGCCGAGGCCCCGGAGGTGGCCGGCTGAGCCGCCTGCTCGGGCCAGATTCCCGGAGAAGTCCCTGACAGCGATTGCCCGGGCGTGGTGATGACGTCGTCCTTCGGAGTGGAGACCCTCGGACCGTGTCGCCGTCCGAGGCTAGGTCGGGCCTCGTCGAAGGTGCCGTCGATGCCGAGGGTGTTGCTGCCCCCTTCCAGCGTCAAGACCCGAGCCTGCAGGATCAGTGTTGTCTTGTAGCGTGTGCCTTGTGCGGCCGTCGGGGCCAGAACACACACACTCTTGCTGCTTTGTAAAGCTGCGTCTCTTTTCCTCTTGTTTCGAGTATCTGGACTTTTTGTCGGTAACAGGGATGTTCGTGCGAGCGAGAGTTGCTTCTCGCGTGTAAATACCCAATTTGTAATAGATAATAAAAGAGGAGAAAAGTTATTTTTCCTATATTTGATGTGTATGTTGAATTTACTTATCATCACATGTGAACACCATATTCAAAAACAAATAATTAATAAAAGAATATATGCCCTTAAAATATGCATCATGCTGGATATTATGTGTGCATATTATAACAAAATAAAATAAAAATGTGACAAGAAATATATTAAAATCCAAAGTAGAATTGGACAATCTAAAGGAAACCCTAGAAAAGGAAAGAAAAGAGTATAAAGTATAAACAAATATATAAATAACAAATATATCTATTTAAACTGATACTTTTATTTGTGCATAAAATTTGTTTGAAATCTACATATCCAAGTTGAACTCAAATATCAAATTTGAAAATTGGAAGGAAAACAAAATAGAATAAAAAAAGAGCAAACCTGTGCCTGGGCTGTTTCTCCCCTCGCCGGCCCATTTCTTCCCTCGGCCCACGCGCACGAAGCCACTGCTCCGCGGGCCCATCTCCCTATCGCGCTCCCTCGTCCACGCTTGCGCCGACATGGTGGGCCCGCTGGCCAGTCTCCCTCGCGATGTCGTTTCTCTGTGGTGTGGGCCCACGTTGCCTGGAACACGCGCACCCTCCCCAGCTGCTGTCGGGTGGGACCGGAGCGTCAGCTCCTTCCTCTCCACCGAAACAAACGGATTGGATCCGGGCGCAGGCGCGGCTTCGGGACAACCTCCGCCGAAGCTCCCGGGCTACGGACGCCGCCCCTGTGCGCTGGTACCTCCCCTCTCGGCGCCCTACAACCGGTTCGCGCAATCCGCGATTCGCGCGAACGGCTCAACAAACTCCGTAAAGCGCCCATCGCCACCGGGATCGATGCAACGGGGATTTGATGAACAACCTCGGACATCAGGGTATAAATTGGTGGCCACATGACTCTTCCCCTCGGCCATCGCGAATACACCAGGGATTGTGAGAGAGTGTGAGGGTGTAGCTCGTGAGCGTGCACTGGCGGAAGAAAATGAAGCCGCCCGCGACCAAACTCGTGCCCCGCCATCGCCAAGACCTCTGGATGGGGCCCAGGGTGACCGCCAGGGCTTGTGGATGATGGTGTGGCATTCGCAGGGCCTTGGGAATGATCGGAGCGCCATGAATTGCTCGTCGGAGCAGATGCTCCGCCGTGCGGCCGCTCCTCACCGTGGACAGCCTTCGCCACAACATTATCGACGGTGAGTTCTCCTCCATGCGGTTCGCATTGCCCTCTAGATCGCGTGGCACCTTTTAATTTGGGTTTGGCGCTCGGGGGGACCGGATTTCGCGAGCTCCGGCGAGCACCACCGTGCGGTCTGCTCGCGCCGCCGTGTCCAGTAAAGTTTGGGGAGATGAGCCTCCACCGTTGGATCCCAGCCAACGGTCCTGATTAGAACCTGAGTGTATCGCTTCAGGGCTGAACCTGAACCGTTGATCCCGAAGTTAGCGGCCGAGATTAGCTGGAGGGTACCGCTTCGTCCGATCGCGATCTGGGGCGTTGATCTTCCATCGGGCGGTCAGCGGGCATTGCACGACTCATTAAATGCGGGCCGTCGGATTTAGATCCGAGGGCTACAATTGCGTACCGGTTCAGATGAGATTCAATCTAATCTGGGCCGTCCGTAGGAGATCGAGTGGATGAGAGTTAACCGTAACCCTTCGGCCTCGTGCGTTTTGTAAAAGAGACCTTGTGTTTTACTTAAATAAACCCGCCGTCCAGGGACCCTGTTCCCTGTGTCTCGGGATTTTTGCGCCGAGCCCCCTGTGCTTCTGTTTAATTGAGGCCCAGTCCAGAGAGTTATAAAATCAGGAAAATGAATTAGAAAATGAGTTTTTAATATAAAAATAATTCCTAGAATTTATATAATTCATAGAAAATGCATATGAACTCCAAATTAATCCATTCCACTTTCTATAATTTTGTAATATTATTGTTTATCAATTAGTGCCACTGGTTTTACATAAAAGTCACATTAAAATTGTTATCTTAATTAATCTTGTACTAAGCACATAGAATCTTTAGAAATCCATAACTCAAAATCTATAACTCCAAAATTAACAATTCTTTTTCCTGTGATCTTATTTTAATATGTAGATTATTAATATGTATTTTGGCATACATGTTTGGTGTAATGTTAATTTTGCCTATACACTGTTTGTTTGTATTGCTACGACTAGCAGTGAGGATACGTATCACCTGAAGATCATCCTGGTACCTGGAATCTCAAGGCCCAGGCAAGTTGTGCCCTTGATCACTTCTCTTTACCCAGCCATGTTCTGATTAATCATAATGATCTGCATAGGTTAATTTTGATGGGACCCAATAGGTTACCCTAGTTTGTTTATCTTTATACCTTGTTTACCACTGAACTTTCTGGGTAGTACTTGCTAGTGCTATATGTGGTTTTGGGTATGAAGATACATTATTCATGATTATACTTTTGTTATCAGTTGTTATTTATGGTTCATGTTAAGATCATTATGTTAATTGGAACATGGAGAACCACCCGGGAAAACAGTGCTACCACGAGGGTGGAATGGGACGCCCTTGGCTGATTAATTAGGAAAGCTAGTGGAAGACTACCTTACCCGAAAGGGGCAAGGGCAGTAGGGGAGAGGTCAGTGTAGGGAGGCCCTCGGGAGGATTTTGCTGCGATGGCGGTCCTGCAAGGGATTCCTGCACTAGATCTTCCTATAAACTGTAGCGGGTTTTCGGAAGCTAGTGGAACTTTGTAAAGGCCTCGTAGTGGATCCCTAGCCATTCACCTCGGAAGTGTCTAAGGGCCTTGCAAACCCTGGCGACATGGGATACACGACTTGTGGGTAAAGATGCGCAACCTCTGCAGAGTGTAAAACTGGTATACTAGCCGTGCTCACGGTCATGAGCAGCTCGGACACTCACATGATTAATTTATGGAACTAAATTCAATTTGTCATATGCATTGCATCGCAGGTGAAGTTGTTACATTTGTTCTACTAATTAATTGGGTTGGTATTTACTTATACTTAGTAATTGCTAATAAAACTTTGGCCAATTTTAAAAGCAATGCTCAGCTCTAACCATCTTCTTTGGTAAGCCTTACACTTCACGTGAGCTCCCACCTTTGGCGAGTTCATGCACATTATTCCCCACAACTTGTTGAGCGATGAACGTATGTGAGCTCACTCTTGCTGTCTCACACCCCACAGGTCAAGAACAGGTACCACAGGATGGGGCGCTTGGAGGATGCCGCGATGTGTTCGTGAGAGGTCTAGGTCGTCGTCTCCCAGTCAACTTTGGGTTGCTGGACCGTTGTCTCCTTATAATGTAATTATTTATTTTGTATAGAACTCCTGTTATATATAAAGTTGTGACATTCGATCCTGTGCCACTATACATCATATGTATGAGACTTGGTCCCAGCATACCTGGTGTTTATGTTAACCCCGGGTTTTGGACCCCTAAAATCCGGGTGTTACAGAAGTGGTATCAGAGGAATGTTGACTGTAGGACGAAACCTAGATAGAACTGGACAACCATTATCTACTTACCTCTGCTACTCTGATTCTTTTCTAAGCCTATCTTAATCTTTTCTCATCTATTTCCGCTTTACTCTGATTATTCTTACCTTTTCCTTCTAAAGACAAACTTGGATTTCACACTTTGAAATCCTGTGCTTAAAGTGACTTTAGGAATAGGAAACCTAATCCTAGGAACAAAAACAAAACTATTTTTATAAGTGTCTATGTATTTGAATGTTTGTTCTTATGATACTTGCCTGATTTGGATCTTTGATTGAGTGTGATGAGTTGTGGAATAATGTCCACAATTACATCTACATATACATATAGGCATACATATATAAAATTCATAAGATAAATAAAACAACCTGGAACTCCATTAAAGTATATCTATTTTAATAGATCAATCTTATCTTGAAAGATTCTTTCCTATATTAATAGATTCTCTTGCCTTAAAAGATACTCTCATATATTAATAGATCCATCTTATCTTAAAAAGATACTCATCTCATCTTGAAAAGATTTTACGTCATCCTAATAGACCTAACTGACCTCGAAAGATTCTATCTTATCTTATGGATTCATCTTGCCCTAAATTGAATATTTATCCCACTCTAGAATAACAACCATGACCTAATTAAAATTAATGAGATTCTATCTAGTCTAATCTAGTTATACCAATCTAACCTATAATTGGTGCCTTAGACCAACTTTACCATATACAACCACCTAACCATATGCAACTACCTTACCCATCTGATAATTGCATAACCCCTCTGTTTTAACCTAACAGAGATTTTTAAACATATCCTGATAAAATATATCCTACCCAGGAAGATCTATCTAACCTTAACTAGTCTCATCTAGCCATATCCAATCTAATCTAGATCCCATCTAACCTAATATGATCTAATCTAAAGTGAGTCACTTAATGGACTAGTTAGTACTAGTGAAATGGATTAGACCTCACCCCTATAAAAAAATGATTTAAGCTAAATTGATGCCCTAGATTAACTTGACCATATACATATGCAACTACCTTACCCATCCGATAGTTGCATAATCCCTCTGTGTTAACCTAATAGAGCTTCTGACCTACCTACACCGTATACCCCGTCCTATCTCAACAGATTCTAGCATATCCTAACAAGATATATCTTACCCTGATAAATCTATCTAACTTAAACTAGTCTAATCTAGATCATACCTAATTTAATATGGTCTAATCTAGTGTGAACTACTCAATACTGGTACAAAGAAATAAGATCATACTCATAATTCACCTAAGCCTAAATTGGTGACTTAGATCAACTCGGCCATACCAAACAACGTGACCTACATAATAGGATACGTAACCGATCCAAACCATTCAGAAACAAAACAACCAGACCATATTCTAACTAATCTCATTTAACTCATAGCCACCTACTAAACTAGCTTCTCCACTTACTACTTTATCTTAACCACATATCCCTAACTCAGATAACAACTTCAAGAATGAAGATCGAAGGTGATCGACCTCATCGAATCAAGAAAGGATAAGATTCAAGCCAGATCTTCAAGGAATCAAGAGCCACAATCTTGGATGGAGTCTCTCCTTACCCTACTCATTCTTATCCAAAACCTATCTATGCTTTAAAGACATCCTTTATCCTACATGATAATGTGGATATACATATATATATATATCCATGCCTTCATAATCACCTGCTAATTTGTGTTATAAACTTGAACAAAATAAAAAAAAACTTTTGGTAATTAAAACACTTAGAAACTGAAACATATATTACAAACCATTATTTCTATATCTCCTTTCTTACAAATCTCGAGGGCGAGATTATTTTTTTTAAGGGGGGTGGGATTTGTAAATACCCAATTTGTAATAGATAATAAAAGAGGAGAAAAGTTATTTTTCCTATATTTGATGTGTATGTTGAATTTACTTATCATCACATGTGAACACCATATTCAAAAACAAATAATTAATAAAAGAATATATGCCCTTAAAATATGCATCATGCTGGATATTATGTGTGCATATTATAACAAAATAAAATAAAAATGTGACAAGAAATATATTAAAATCCAAAGTAGAATTGGACAATCTAAAGGAAACCCTAGAAAAGGAAAGAAAAGAGTATAAAGTATAAACAAATATATAAATAACAAATATATCTATTTAAACTGATACTTTTATTTGTGCATAAAATTTGTTTGAAATCTACATATCCAAGTTGAACTCAAATATCAAATTTGAAAATTGGAAGGAAAACAAAATAGAATAAAAAAAAAGAGCAAACCTGTGCCTGGGCTGTTTCTCCCCTCGCCGGCCCATTTCTTCCCTCGGCCCACGCGCACGAAGCCACTGCTCCGCGGGCCCATCTCCCTATCGCGCTCCCTCGTCCACGCTTGCGCCGACATGGTGGGCCCGCTGGCCAGTCTCCCTCGCGATGTCGTTTCTCTGTGGTGTGGGCCCACGTTGCCTGGAACACGCGCACCCTCCCCAGCTGCTGTCGGGTGGGACCGGAGCGTCAGCTCCTTCCTCTCCACCGAAACAAACGGATTGGATCCGGGTGCAGGCGCGGCTTCGGGACAACCTCCGCCGAAGCTCCCGGGCTACGGACGCCGCCCCTGTGCGCTGGTACCTCCCCTCTCGGCGCCCTACAACCGGTTCGCGCAATCCGCGATTCGCGCGAACGGCTCAACAAACTCCGTAAAGCGCCCGTCGCCACCGGGATCGATGCAACGGGGATTTGATGAACAACCTCGGACATCAGGGTATAAATTGGTGGCCACATGACTCTTCCCCTCGGCCATCGCGAATACACCAGGGATTGTGAGAGAGTGTGAGGGTGTAGCTCGTGAGCGTGCACTGGCGGAAGAAAATGAAGCCGCCCGCGACCAAACTCGTGCCCCGCCATCGCCAAGACCTCTGGATGGGGCCCAGGGTGACCGCCAGGGCTTGTGGATGATGGTGTGGCATTCGCAGGGCCTTGGGAATGATCGGAGCGCCATGAATTGCTCGTCGGAGCAGATGCTCCGCCGTGCGGCCGCTCCTCACCGTGGACAGCCTTCGCCACAACATTATCGACGGTGAGTTCTCCTCCATGCGGTTCGCATTGCCCTCTAGATCGCGTGGCACCTTTTAATTTGGGTTTGGCGCTCGGGGGGACCGGATTTCGCGAGCTCCGGCGAGCACCACCGTGCGGTCTGCTCGCGCCGCCGTGTCCAGTAAAGTTTGGGGAGATGAGCCTCCACCGTTGGATCCCAGCCAACGGTCCTGATTAGAACCTGAGTGTATCGCTTCAGGGCTGAACCTGAACCGTTGATCCCGAAGTTAGCGGCCGAGATTAGCTGGAGGGTACCGCTTCGTCCGATCGCGATCTGGGGCGTTGATCTTCCATCGGGCGGTCAGCGGGCATTGCACGACTCATTAAATGCGGGCCGTCGGATTTAGATCCGAGGGCTACAATTGCGTACCGGTTCAGATGAGATTCAATCTAATCTGGGCCATCCGTAGCAGATCGAGTGGATGAGAGTTAACCGTAACCCTTCGGCCTCGTGCGTTTTGTAAAAGAGACCTTGTGTTTTACTTAAATAAACCCGCCGTCCAGGGACCCTGTTCCCTGTGTCTCGGGATTTTTGCGCCGAGCCCCCTGTGCTTCTGTTTAATTGAGGCCCAGTCCAGAGAGTTATAAAATCAGGAAAATGAATTAGAAAATGAGTTTTTAATATAAAAATAATTCCTAGAATTTATATAATTCATAGAAAATGCATATGAACTCCAAATTAATCCATTCCACTTTCTATAATTTTGTAATATTATCGTTTATCAATTAGTGCCACTGGTTTTACATAAAAGTCACATTAAAATTGTTATCTTAATTAATCTTGTACTAAGCACATAGAATCTTTAGAAATCCATAACTCAAAATCTATAACTCCAAAATTAACAATTCTTTTTCCTGTGATCTTATTTTAATATGTAGATTATTAATATGTATTTTGGCATACATGTTTGGTGTAATGTTAATTTTGCCTATACACTGTTTGTTTGTATTGCTACGACTAGCAGTGAGGATACGTATCACCTGAAGATCATCCTGGTACCTGGAATCTCAAGGCCCAGGCAAGTTGTGCCCTTGATCACTTCTCTTTACCCAGCCATGTTCTGATTAATCATAATGATCTGCATAGGTTAATTTTGATGGGACCCAATAGGTTACCCTAGTTTGTTTATCTTTATACCTTGTTTACCACTGAACTTTCTGGGTAGTACTTGCTAGTGCTATATGTGGTTTTGGGTATGAAGATACATTATTCATGATTATACTTTTGTTATCAGTTGTTATTTATGGTTCATGTTAAGATCATTATGTTAATTGGAACATGGAGAACCACCCGGGAAAACAGTGCTACCACGAGGGTGGAATGGGACGCCCTTGGCTGATTAATTAGGAAAGCTAGTGGAAGACTACCTTACCCGAAAGGGGCAAGGGCAGTAGGGGAGAGGTCAGTGTAGGGAGGCCCTCGGGAGGATTTTGCTGCGATGGCGGTCCTGCAAGGGATTCCTGCACTGGATCTTCCTATAAACTGTAGCGGGTTTTCGGAAGCTAGTGGAACTTTGTAAAGGCCTCGTAGTGGATCCCTAGCCATTCACCTCGGAAGTGTCTAAGGGCCTTGCAAACCCTGGCGACATGGGATACACGACTTGTGGGTAAAGATGCGCAACCTCTGCAGAGTGTAAAACTGGTATACTAGCCGTGCTCACGGTCATGAGCAGCTCGGACACTCACATGATTAATTTATGGAACTAAATTCAATTTGTCATATGCATTGCATCGCAGGTGAAGTTGTTACATTTGTTCTACTAATTAATTGGGTTGGTATTTACTTATACTTAGTAATTGCTAATAAAACTTTGACCAATTTTAAAAGCAATGCTCAGCTCTAACCATCTTCTTTGGTAAGCCTTACACTTCACGTGAGCTCCCACCTTTGGCGAGTTCATGCACATTATTCCCCACAACTTGTTGAGCGATGAACGTATGTGAGCTCACTCTTGCTGTCTCACACCCCACAGGTCAAGAACAGGTACCACAGGATGGGGCGCTTGGAGGATGCCGCGATGTGTTCGTGAGAGGTCTAGGTCGTCGTCTCCCAGTCAACTTTGGGTTGCTGGACCGTTGTCTCCTTATAATGTAATTATTTATTTTGTATAGAACTCCTGTTATATATAAAGTTGTGACATTCGATCCTGTGCCACTATACATCATATGTATGAGACTTGGTCCCAGCATACCTGGTGTTTATGTTAACCCCGGGTTTTGGACCCCTAAAATCCGGGTGTTACATCGCGGAAGGTGATGAGTGAGGTATCCGTATCCCAGAGGCGTGGGAGTCCCTCGGCTCGGTCAGCCTTGCCGCTTACGCGTACTTTCACCCATCCGTGAGGCCCTGTCGCCGACTCGGTCGAGAAGGCTCGAAGGATTGCTTCGGCAGAAGGGCTTCCGAGCGTAAAGACTTGTTCGATCCGCGGAGCCACTTTATCCGAACACGAGTTACTTATCGCAGAAGGTGATGAGTGAGGTATCCGTATCCCGGAGGCGTAGGAGTCCCTCGGCTCGGTCAGCCTTGGCTGCTTACGTGTACTCCGTCGTTTCCAGGACCCACCTTTCGAAGTAGCCAAAAAGCACGAAAGATATTCTGGTAGAAGAGATTTTTTTCGAGGAAAATTTTGACGCAGAGGGGGTTTCCCCCCTTTTAGCGGCGAGGCCGACCCTTCCTTGTTGACTAAACTTTGCGTGAGTGCAAGGTATATGAACAACTTGGAAACATCTTAAGGGTAGAAGCGACGTAGCTGTTGGATGTTCCAAGCGTTGCCGTAGACCTCACCCTGACTGTTGGCCAGCTTGTACGTTCCGGGCTTCAGAACTTTGGCGATGACGAATGGCCCCTCCCAGGGGGGCATGAGCTTGTGCCTTCCTCGGGCGTCTTGCCGCAGCCGAAGCACCAGGTCGCCCACCTGGAGGTCTCGGGGTCGGACCCCTCGGGCGTGGTAGCGTCGCAGGGACTGCTGATACCGCGCCGAGTGTAGTAAGGCCCTGTCCCGAGCCTCTTCCAGCTGGTCCAGCGAGTCTTCTCGGCTAGCTTGGTTGCTTTGATCGTCGTAGGCTCTCGTCCTCGGGGAGCCGTATTCCAGGTCCGTGGGCAAGACGGCCTCGGCCCCGTAGACCAAGAAGAACGGCGTGAAACCCGTGGCTCGGCTCGGCGTCGTCCTCAGGCTCCAGACCACCGAGGGGAGTTCCTTCATCCATCGCTTGCCGAACTTGTTGAGGTCATTGTAAATCCGAGGCTTGAGCCCTTGTAGAATCATGCCATTGGCACGCTCTACTTGCCCATTCGACATGGGATGAGCTACGGCAGCCCAGTCCACCCGGATGTTGTGATCCTCGCAAAAATTCAAGAATTTTTTGCCGGTGAACTGGGTGCCGTTGTCAGTGATGATGGAGTTTGGGACCCCGAAGCGATGGATGATGTTGGTGAAGAACGCCACCGCCTGCTCGGACCTGATGCTGTTCAGGGGTCGGACCTCGATCCACTTGGAGAATTTGTCGACGGCGACCAGCAGGTGCGTGTAGCCCCCGGGCGCCTTCTGCAGAGGGCCGACGAGGTCCAGACCCCACACAACGAAGGGCCAGGTGATGGGTATCGTCTGCAGAGCCTGAGCGGGCAAGTGGGTCTGCTTCGCATAGAATTGACACCCTTCGCAGGTGCGGACAATTCTAGTGGCGTCAGCCACCGCCGTCGGCCAGTAGAAGCCTTGCCGGAAAGCGTTCCCGACGAGGGCTCGAGGCGCTGCATGATGGCCGCAAGCCCCCGAGTGTATCTCTTGCAGGAGTTCCTGACCTTCGGCGATGGAGACGCACCGCTGGAGGATGCCCGAGGGGCTGCGGTGGTAGAGCTCCTTCTCATCGCCCAGCAAGACGAACGACTTGGCGCGTCGCGCTACCCGCCGTGCCTCGGCCTGGTCGAGGGGTAGCTCTCCTTGGCGGAGATATTGCATGTACGGGGCCTGCCAATCCTGATCAGGCGTGACCCCGCTCCGCTCCTCCTCGATGCGCAGCGCCTCGCCCTCGGGAGCCGAGGGTTCCTCGGGCCGAATCGAGGACGGCTCGGGCTGGGCCGAGGTTACTTCGGACGGGGCCGAGGGCGCCTCGGGCTCGGGCGTGTCGCTGATCTTGACGGAGGGTTGGTGCAGATCCCGGGAGAAGACGTCCGGGGGAACCGTCGTTCGCCCCGAGGCTATCTTTGCCAGCTCGTCTGCAGTCTCGTTGTAGCGCTGGGCGATGTGGTTAAGCTCGAGCCCGTAGAACTTGTCTTCCAGGCGTCTAACCTCATCACAGTAGGCCTCCATCTTCGGGTCGCGGCAGTGGGAGTTCTTCATGACCTGGTCGATGACGAGCTGCGAGTCGCCGCGAGCGTCGAGGCGTCGGACCCCTAGCTCGATGGCGATTCGCAATCCGTTGATCAGAGCTTCGTACTCAGCCACATTGTTGGACGCCGGGAAATGGAGGCGCAGCACGTAGCGCAGGTGTTTCCCGAGGGGCGAGACGAAGAGCAGGCCCGCGCCGGCTCCCGTCTTCATTAGCGACCCATCGAAAAACATGGTCCAGAGCTCCGGTTGGATCGTAGCCATCGGCAACTGGGTGTCGACCCATTCGGCTACGAAGTCCGCCAGTACCTGGGACTTGATGGCCTTCCGAGGGGCGAACGAGATTGTCTCGCCCATGATTTCCACCGCCCACTTTGTGATCCGTCCCGAGGCCTCTCGGCACTGGATGATCTCCCCCAGGGGGAAGGATGACACCACAGTTACCGAATGAGACTCGAAGTAATGTCGCAACTTTCGCCTCGTCAGGATCACTGCGTACAGCAGCTTCTGAACTTGTGGGTAGCGGATCTTGGTTTCGGACAGTACCTCGCTGACGAAGTAAACTGGCCTCTGAACGGGCAATGCATGCCCCTCTTCTTGCCTTTCGACCACGATCGCGGCGCTAACCACCTGAGTGGTAGCGGCGACGTAGACCAAGAGGGCTTCTCCATCAGCTGGGGGTACCAAGACGGGCGCCTGGGTGAGGAGCGCCTTCAGGTTCCTGAGGGCTTCCTCGGCCTCGGGGGTCCAAGTGAAGCATTCGGCCTTCCTTAAGAGACGGTACAGAGGCAGGCCTCTTTCGCCGAGGCGCGAGATGAAACGGCTCAAGGCCGCGAGACATCCCATGACCCTCTGTACGCCTTTTAAGTCCTTGATGGGCCCCATGTTGGTGATGGCTGCGATCTTCTCCGGGTTGGCTTCGATGCCCCGCTCGGAGACGATGAATCCCAGGAGCATGCCTCGGGGCACCCCGAAGACACACTTCTCGGGATTGAGCTTGACGCCCTTTGCCTTGAGACACCGGAATGTCACTTCAAGGTCGGAGAGAAGGTCGGAGGCTTTCCTTGTCTTGACTACGATGTCATCGACGTAGGCCTCGACCGTGCGACCGATGTGTTCGCCGAACACATGGTTCATGCACCGCTGGTAGGTTGCACCCGCGTTCCTCAAACCGAACGGCATGGTGACATAGCAGTACATGCCGAAGGGCATGATGAAAGAAGTCGCGAGCTGGTCAGACTCTTTCATCTTGATTTGATGATACCCTGAGTAGGCATCAAGGAAAGACAGGGTTTCGCACCCAGCAGTGGAATCCACGATTTGATCGATGCGAGGCAGAGGGCAGAGAACCTTCGGACATGCTTTGTTGAGACCAGTGTAGTCTACACACATCCGCCATTTCCCCCCTTTCTTCCTCACAAGCACAGGGTTGGCAAGCCATTCGGGATGGAATACCTCTTTGATGAACCCTGCTGCCATTAGCTTGTGGATCTCCTCGCCTATCACCCTGCGCCTTTCCTCGTCGAATCGGCGCAGAGGCTGCCTGACCGGTCGGGCTCCGGCCCGAATATCCAGCGAGTGCTCGGCGACATCCCTCGGTATGCCGGGCATGTCCGAGGGACTCCACGCAAAGACGTCGGCGTTCCACGCAAAGACGCACTGCTTCCTATTTGGGGTCGAGCCCGGAACCGATTCGGATCTGCTTGGAGGTGTCGCCACTGGGGTCGAGAGGGACGGCCTTAACCGTCTCCGCTGGCTCGAAGTTGCCGGCGTGTCGCTTCACGTCCGGCACCTCTCGGGAGAGGTTTTCCAGGTCGGCGATGAGGGCCTCGGACTCGGCGAGGGCCTCGGCGTACTCCACGCACTCCACATCGCATTCGAACGCGTGTTTGTACGTGGGGTCGACGGTGATGACCCCGTTGGGGCCCGGCATCTTGAGCTTCAGGTAGGTGTAGTTGGGGATGGCCATGAACTTCGCGTAGCATGGCCTCCCCAATAACGCGTGGTAGGTTCCTCGGAACCCGACCACCTCAAACGTCAAAGTCTCTCTTCGGAAGTTGGAGGGTGTTCCGAAGCAGACAGGAAGGTCGAGCCGTCCGAGGGGCTGGACGCGCTTCCCAGGAATGATCCCGTGGAAGGGCGCAGCGCCTGCTCGGACGGAGGACAGATCGACGCGCAGGAGCCTGAGGGTCTCGGCGTAGATGATATTGAGGCAGCTGCCCCCATCCATCAGGACCTTGGTGAGCCTAACGTCGTCGATGATGGGGTCGACGACGAGCGGGTACTTCCCCGGGCTCGGCACGTGGTCGGGGTGGTCATCTTGGTCGAAGGTGATGGGCTTGTCGGACCAGTCTAGGTAGACTGGCGCCGCCACCTTCACCGAGCAGACCTCCCGACGCTCTTGCTTACGATGCCGAGCCGAGGCATTCGCCGCATGCCCTCCGTAGATCATGAAGCAGTCGCGGACCTCGGGGAACTCTCCTGCTTGGTGATCTTCCTTTTTGTCGTCGTCGCGGGCCCTGCCACCCTCTGCGGGTGGCCCGGCCTTGTGGAAGTGGCGCCGAAGCATGACGCACTCCTCGAGGGTGTGCTTGACGGGCCCCTGATGGTAAGGGCACGTCTCCTTGAGTGCCTTGTCGAAGAGGTTGGCACCTCCGGGGGGCTTCCGAGGGTTCTTGTACTCGGCAGCGGCGACAAGGTCTGCGTCGGCGGCGTCGCGTTTCGCCTGCGACTTCCTCCTGCCTTTCTTCTTGGCGCCGAGCGGAGTAGACGCCTCGGGGGCATCCTCCGACGGGCGGCCCTGGGGCTGCTTGTCCTTTCAGAAGATGGCCTCAACCGCCTCCTGGCCAGAGGCGAACTTGGTGGCGATGTCCATCAGCTCGCTCGCCCTGGTGGGGGTCTTGCGACCCAACTTACTCACCAGGTCACGGCAGGTGGTGCCGGCAAGGAACGCGCTGATGACATCGGAGTCGGTGATGTTGGGCAGCTCGGTGCGCTGCTTCGAGAACCGCCGGATGTAGTCCCGAAGAGACTCTCCCGGCCGTTGCCGGCAGCTTCGGAGGTCCCAGGAATTCCCGGGGCGCACGTACGTGCCCTGGAAGTTGCCGGCGAAAGCTTGGACCAAATCCTCCCAGTTGGAAATCTGCCCCGGAGGCAGGTGCTCCAACCAAGCGCGAGCAGTGTCGGAGAGGAACAGGGGGAGGTTGCGGATGATGAGGTTGTCGTCGTCCGTTCCACCCAGTTGACAGGCCAGGCGGTAGTCCGCGAGCCACAATTCCGGTCTTGTTTCCCCCGAGTACTTTGTGATAGTAGTCGGGGGTCGGAATCGGGCCGGGAACGGCGCCCGCCGGATGGCCCGGCTGAAGACCCGCGGACCGGGTGGTTCGGGCGAGGGACTCCGATCCTCCCCGCTGTCGTAGCGTCCCCCACGCCTGGGGTGATAGCCTCGGCGCACCCTTTCGTCGAGGCGGGCCCGACGGTCGCGATGAGGGTGCTCGTCGCCGAGGTGGCCCGGGGCCGCAGGCGCGGTGTTGCGCGTGCGTCCGGTGTAGACCGAGGCTTCCCGCATGAGTCGGGAAGTCGCGGCACGAGGTTCCGAGGGGTACCCCTGCCTGCGGGAGGCAGAGCTCTCGGCCCGCCGGGCCGCAGCGCCTTCCAGGAGATGCTTGAGCTCTCCCTGGATTCGCCGACCCTCGGTGGTTGATGACTCCGGCATCGCGCGGAGGAGCATCGCCGCGGCTGCCAGGTCCTGACCGGCCCCGCTAGATGCGGGTGGCGGCCTGTCCCTGGCATCGTTGGCGATGCGGTGCTGGAGACCCTGGGGCAGATGACGTATTTCTCCGGCCGGGGGCTGGCTCGCCCATACCTGCCCGACGTCCCGGCGGATCAACTCGAGCGCTCCTGCCCCCTCGTCGAGCCCGGCCTGCGCCCCGCGGACTTGCTCGAGCTGTGGGTCGTGACCCCCCGCCGGAACGGGGACCACAGCTAGCTCCCGCGGGATGTCGGCGCGAGGCACTGGCCTAGGGAGATCACCATCCTCCGGCATGCCGAGACGGTTGCCTCCGGAGGGATCCCCTAGCTCGACGTGGAAACATTCGCGGCTCGGGCCGCAGTCCTTGTCGCCAAGGCTGCGGCTGCCGCCGGAACAGTCAGAGAGGCAGTAGTCACATGCGGTCATGAAGTCCCGCATGGCACAGGGGTTGCCAAATCCAGAGGAATCCCAGCAGATGCTGGGGTCGTCATCTTCCTCGGACCCAGAGGGCCCGTAGGTCGAGACGCCCGTCAATCGGTCCCAAGGCGACCGCACACGAAACCCAAGAGAGGTTGCGCTCGCCTCAACGTGAGCGCCCGTCAGAGCGAGGTCGCTAGGCGGGTTGAGGTCGAGTCGAAATGACGAAGGATGGGAATCAGTCGGTACCTTTTGGTCGACGAGGAGCGACGAAGTCACATCGGGGGCTGATCGCGCCGTCGTCCTGGGTACGAGGGCGACGTCCTGCAGGCCCTCCGTGAGCGTGCTGGCGTCGTCCACTTGCTCGAGGTTGGCGTGTTGCGGGGGGACGGTGCTCGCCTTCGCCTCAAACGCGAGGGTGACGCCCGACGCGTCCTCCGTTGGGGCGCTGGGGATGTCGATTCGCTCGACAGCCGACGAAGCGCAGCCTCCCGCTCGGCCCTGGTTGCCCCGCCTCCTCCTCCGATGGCGAGGGAGAGGATGGGGCAAGCTCGAATGTTGTTCTTCCCCCACGCGGGGAAGACGTCGTCGATTCCGCCGCCGGCGGGCGGGCTGTCGGCCACCATTGTCGTCGTCGCACGGCGGTGGAAGGAGTATCATGTCGTAGCTGCCGTTGAAAGACATGAACTCGAGACTCCCGAAACGGAGCACCGTCCCGGGTTGGAGAGGTCGTTGGAGACTGCCCATCTGGAGCTTGACGGGAAACTGCTCGTCAACACGCAGCAGGCCCCTACCTGGCGCGCCAACTGTCGGCGTTTCGAGACCGGGGGGTCCCTAAGCCGACGAGTGAGTGTGCCGCGTGCCCCAGCCCAGATGGGTCGAGCGCGTGGGCGAGCGCGAAGGGGGGAAGAGAGCGAGGTGGCCGGAGCCGAGTCGTGAGGGAGGTGGAGATTCCCGCGACCTTCGTGTTCGTCCCGCGCCCAGGTCGGGTGCGCTTGCAGTAGGGGGTTACAAGCGTCCACGCGGGTGAGGGGAGCGAGCGGCCCCAAGAGAGCGTCTGCCCCTGCCCTCGTTCCCGCGGGGGCCAACCTTCTCTAAGAAGGCCCTGGTCCTTCCTTTTATAGGCGTAAGGAGAGGATCCAGGTGTACAATGGGGGTGTAGCAGAGTGCTACGTGTCTAGCGGGGGAGAGCTAGTGCCCTAAGTACATGCCAAGGTGGCAGCCGGAGAGATCTTGGCACCCAGCTGGTGTGGTGTCGTGGCTGTCGGAGGAGTAACGGAGCCTGGTGGAGGGACAGCTGTCGGAGAGGTTGGGCCCTTGCTGACGTCCCCCTGCTTCCGTAAGGGAGCTGAGAGCCGCCGTCGTCATGGGTCTAGCGGGGCGCCATCATTGCCTATCTGGTGGAGCTGGCCAGATGGGACGTCGGTCCTGTTCTCTGCGGCCCGAGTCGGCTCGGGGTAGGGTGATGATGGCGCTTCCTGTTGACGTGGCGGACTTGTGCCCTAGGTCGGGCGACGTGGAGGCTCCTCCGAAGCCGAGGTCGAGTCTGTCCTGCATGGCCGAGGCCGAGCCCGAGCTCCTGGGTCGGGCGAGGCAGAGGTCGTTCGGCAGAGGTCAGGGCGGAGTCCGACCCCTGGTATGAACATCCACCAGTTATGCCTTTCTCTCTCTCTGATAAATCTCTGGACCGGGTCGCAATTAACCAGCGGTTTGGCAACACAGTACAAAACTAGGTGTTTGAAATTTTGAATTCAAATCACGTACCCGGCAAGTCGGCGATGGCAACACCCGGCGGGACCGACGCTGACTGCCTGGCGCGGCGTGCGTGACCCACGTCAAAACTAGGTGTCACCACGTGACCACGTGAACATCCACCAGTTATGCCTTTCTCTCTCTCTGATAAATCTCTGGACCGGGTCGCAATTAACCAGCGGTTTGGCAACACAGTACAAAACTAGGTGTTTGAAATTTTGAATTCAAATCACGTACCCGGCAAGTCGGCGATGGCAACACCCGGCGGGACCGACGCTGACTGCCTGGCGCGGCGTGCGTGACCCACGTCAAAACTAGGTGTCACCACGTGACCACGTGAACATCCACCAGTTATGCCTTTCTCTCTCTCTGATAAATCTCTGGACCGGGTCGCAATTAACCAGCGATTTGGCAACACAGTACAAAACTAGGTGTTTGAAATTTTGAATTCAAATCACGTACCCGGCAAGTCGGCGATGGCAACACCCGGCGGGACCGACGCTGACTGCCTGGCGCGGCGTGCGTGACCCACGTCAACCTTTTCTGCCCGTCTGACCAGCTCGACTCACGTCGAAAGAAGTCGATGTCCTGCAAATAATAAATGTGTTTCCTTCAGCAATAGAGTTGGATTTTATACAACAGTCTAGAAGAACGAGGAGAAGTGGAGAACACAGCCTCGCTCGCTGCGGGTATCACAGCCACGTCACGGGCGATGACGTGGTGGTGGCACGTAACGTGCTGTATGCGTACGTGTTTCTGTGGACGTGGCCGTGCACCGAGTCGCCTGGTTGACTTTACGCGGCGTAGACCGAAGACCGTACGTTCATTGATGGAGACTGATCGACATCGTCCTCACGTACAAGTACATAGACCCACGATCTCGATCGAGTGAGCTAGCTTATGCTAGTAGTGGGCGCTACACGCTGAGCAATAATACACGCATCGCAATCTATGCATGGCCTAACACGCGCGTTGAGCTTTCAGCAGCAAAGGAGTAGTATACCTTATACCTCTAGTCTCCTATAAGTTATTTTCATATCACATCAGCAATCTCTCTACCACATAGGTTTCCCTATATTTTCACTCTATACCCCACCTTAAACATATAATGTCAATTTTATCTCTCTCGCCGAACACTGGTGGTTGGCATGAAAAATTGCTGCAGTGTACGAAGCAGAGGATAGCGTGTCACTAGAAGCAAGGGGAGAAAGAAGATCACTGTACCATAGGGGAGGTATAGCGGCATACGATGCATGAATAGAGGAACACTACCATCACTAAATCGAGGGGAGGGGTAGGCGTTGAAGACAATCTTCTAGTATCACAAGAGAATGCTAGATCAACTTGTCGTATTATCAGAATTCGAAGACGATTTCTGGTCCCAGTTGATAAATGAAGACTAAGAGACTGTTTGACAGAGCTTGAAGCTCTAGCTTTTCTCTGAAAAGAAGGCAGAGCCCTAGCCCTGCTAAACGTCTTTTTTTAAAAAAAAAAAGGGTTACTGCGAGAAGCATCTAAAAGCACGTACACGGCAATCTCTCACGCTGTCAGCTGATAGGCCGCGATAAATCTGGACCGGGTCGCAACCAGCGGTTTCCGTAATATAAAAACTAGGTTTTCGAAATTTTAAATTCGAATCACGTACATCTGGTCGTCTGACTGCCGGCGTGACCGACGTCAACCTTTTCTGCCTGGCTGACCCTCTCAGACCGGATCAGAGCAAACCAAAACCGGTTGCCGGTTGGTGGCCCTTTTGTACATTTGTTTGTCTGGCCCATCATTCGCCGAGCACCCACTCAGTTTGGGCCCAACAAGTAACCTTCCCTCTCGTCCGTCGTGTCTCTACAGCAGGTTAGCTCGCATCGCATGCGCTGCCAGCGCCACCATCGTGAGCTCCGGCCACCGAGGCCCCTGGCCATTCCAGGCTATCCAGCTTATGTTGGTCATTTCTATATATTAAACGGGGTCACAAAGCTTGACGTACACGCGTCCACGTCATTCACAATTCTGTGAGCCGTCTGATGAGAGATTAACGGGTATCGAACCTGACCCTAGAAAAGTCTCCGTTCGTGCTGGCTGGCATGTAGGTCCACCAGCTCTTTAGCATCGTGTGTGTTCCACGGCCTCCTAGAAACATCTATTGCCTCATTACGCTCCCCAGACAAGGTGGCCACATAGTGCAGATTTCAAGAGCCGTTAGATGAATATCCTACCGTCGAACTTTTGTTTGGTTTGGTCTGTTCTGTCCAGTACTTCAGGCCTACTCTTCATCTACTTTTTTTAATGGAGTTGACTGAGCCTCTCGAAAGTGCTCCAGTTGGTAGAAGTGCCAGTAAATTTGAGAGGTGTCATCTTCCAGACAGTCGATGACAGCAGGTGGCCTCGGCATCATGGTCGCTTTACCTGGAGCGTTGAAGGTAACACTCATTCCTCCCTCTCTCTACATTATGCTCTATCCTTCTCTCTCTTATTAATTTTCCTGCGCCGTCAAGCCGTTGTCTCCCTTATAGTCTGCCATTTTTTCAGCAAGTCGTCGAACCACCCTCTACTGCTCCGTCCGGACATTAGCTTGAAATATGCTCCCTTTGGCTTCCGATATTCTCCCGTTCCTTCACCGTTTCGCAGCAATCCGCGAGGCGAATTCACTTGCTCCGTCCGAGCGTCCCTAGCTGCCAAATGCGATGACATTGCTGTGTGGGGGCATTTTCTAGGCACTCACTAGCAGATGCGTGGAAGCAGCTGCACCGAAATTCCTAGGGACGTGGATGAGCTTCCTTCTGCTGTCCGTTCTTCCATCCCCTACGATGTCAGCTGTGAGGAGAAAGAATGTTGGTCAGAGATCTATGACTGGAAATGATGGAGAGGCCATTGTTGTTGCATCGTCAGTCCGTGGTTAGAGAGGGGAAGATTTTGGCATGGTGGATCGTCATCGTCTCCAACTGCAGCTTTAGCAATCAGGAGGAAAACTGAAAGTAGTATAACTATTTGTACTTAGTTCTATACAAGGATTGAGGGAGATCGTGCCTTAAGTGCTCTAGATCAAATTGATGTTGCCTCCGCTTTCACATCAAGCCACCAAACGATGCTGGCTTTTTTCGTCCGGGCGTTGTCGTGACACCTAATGTTTTTGGTTGTTCCTTCGTTCCTCACTTTCTGTCTTTCTGATGGTGAGAAGCGACTCCGCACGGTAGCCGCTATGCCATAATGTTGGTCCGGCTAGGGCCATCGCATTCTTGCCACCGCTACTATTGTAGCCTTATCCTAGCATTAGGAAAAAATTTTATGACTATTCTTTGTTTAGCTACAGCTATGTAGATGGTTTATCGATTTTTAATACAGTAGAATCAACTCTGCCTTGATCTCCATAGTCGATGTCCGTTTGCTGCATAAACTACCCATGCTTCTTATTTAATGCTTTTTTGTTGTTTTTTGCAGTACACTCTAAACTTCTGTTTGGCAGCACCGACTTCATTAACGCCTGCAAATCCACTCAGAAGTTCATTGCTTGGTAAAGGTTCTTCCTTTATAACTTCTAAACAGGGTGTCTTGAGCCTGGTACAAACCTTACGATCTCTTACTACAAATATTCAATTTTCATGAGTCTCTGCTTATTGTTTTGATTGATTTTATATTTGTCAGTCAACCCTAAACTTTGGTTTGGAAACACGGGCTCCATTACTTCTACATATTTGCTTAGAAAATTGTTGCTTAATCAGTGCTCATTCCATTACATATACCTTTATCCCTTCCAAATAGTGAGCTCAGCTTCCACAATTTGTTTTCCATTGTTGGTAGTATTACATATTTCTTCTTTTGATAATTGTGTATTTTTTAAAAGGCTTATGAATGTTGGATGTTTTCTAAATGGTCTATCTAAATGACATTATAAAAAAAACGATCGTTCTCTTTTCTATGACTGTGTGCTTAATTGCAAACTAGGTATACAAAGAAAGTAAAAGCATGCACATGAAATAAATAGTTGCGACTAAAAAAAACCTACCCTATGTTCTAAATTTTCCGACAATTATTTTTCATGAGATGTGGTCCATGTAAAACAAGGTCCTCTACTTACTGTTTTTGTTGTTTTTTGCAGTACATTCTAAACTCCTGATTAGCAACATCGGCTTCATTAACATCTACAAATATACTCAGAAGTTTACTGCTTCGTAAAGGTTCCTTCTATTAGCCTTCGTTTATAACTTCCTCGCATGGTGCATTGATCTTGATACAGACCTTTCGAGCATCTTACAACGGATATTCAATATTCATGACTCCTTGCTTATTGTTTTGATTGCTTTTTTATTTATCAGTCAACCCTAAACTTTGGTTTGGAAACATGGGCTTAATTATCGTCTACGTATTTGCTCAAAAGGTTGCTGCTTAATAAACAAGGTTCATTCCATTACACATTCTTTTATCCCTTCCTAACAGTGTGCTCTCCTTACCTTTTTAGTAGTATTACATATTTCTCCTTTAGATAACTGGACGTTTTTTAAAAGGCTTATGAATGTTGGATGTTTTCTAAATGGTCTATCTAAACGACAATGTAAAAAATTATATTCTTCTCTTTTCTATTACAATGTGCTTATTTGTAAACTAGGTATACAAAGAAAGTAAAAAAACATGCATATATCAGGTAATTACTACAGAAAATTTATCAACCCCATCTGTTATAACTTTAAATTAAATAGATTTATGTTGCTGTCAATCCACAGCATATGCTACAGAAAATTTACATGTTTATCATCTATTCTATTTAGCTTATTTTCTCTTAAAAATATATCTAGAATACTGCTATTACATTGCTTACATGCGCGCTGTGGCGCGCGCAAGTGACTAGTTTTTTTAAAAGATAGGGATGGCGACCGCGTGTCCGACCGACGTCGCCGCGCAGGCTCTGGCCCCGAGCCTGCCACGCCGCGCGCCGCGACTTGCCCCGTTCCCCGCCGCCGCGCGCCTCCCGCAGCTCCGGACGGCGTCGCGGCCCCATGGCTAGATGTGTGGCTGGGGCGACCGCGACGACTTCGCGCACTAAAGTCGTCCTTGCCTCGAAGCTGCTAGCCTGCTACTGTACCTCTCTTGTATAATTTGTATTGTTTTTTATTGGTCCTTGGACATTTTTATAATTACGTATGAGTTTATATTAATGCTGGAGGCTGGAGCTTTTTTAAAGTAAGTCTATGAGACCATAATTTCACGGTCGAGCTGCTTCATGATAATATGGTGTAGGTAGAGCTGGTGATCTAGATGTTTTTTTAGAACTAAAGCTCTTCCAAACATCCATTATGTGATTATGTCTGTACCCATCTGGCCATCTCAGTTCTCTTCCTCTATTCTTCTGTATTAAAATACCTTAAATACAAAATAAGTGCTACATGAGGATCTTCGTGCCAATATGTTCCGTTTCTATTGCAATTCACAGGTACAATGTCTATAATATCAAAATGGACGAACGATTATGTGGTCTGAGATTGTATGAGCTGGATAAGTGTGTTCACCGTAGTGCTGAGTTTAATTTCTACGACGAATAAAAACAAATGGCACAATTATTAGATAATAATAATTTCTTCAAGCCTAACGTGCTCTCACGAGTCCAGTTCTAAAAGATGGATTGGAACGTGTGACACGACAACAGGAGTGATGTCAATTCTGGTCCCATTATAAATTTGAATCATTAGGTAAATCTAGAAACCGTGCAGAGTTCAAATTTAAGATGAACTAGAAAGGAGTCTCGCCGAATATAAGTTGTCTAGGTGAGTCTATAAAACGTTCTATGTTTCGTTGTGATTGCTGGTATATTCTGCAGCTTTTTAATCTATTCCATCGCACCTTTGCACATGTTATATAGTTCTATTTATTAAACTAGATATTATTATATTACAACGATATATTAAGTAACACCACGTGTATACTCCCACTCCTGGACATACAAACCGGAGTATTTCAAAAAAAAAAGACCAGAGGGAAGGCTGACAAACATGTGGGAATGGACTGAGATCCAAGTCAAATAAAGAGGCTTAATTAAAATCCAAAAAGTAAGACCCAACGTCCAAATAGTATCCGAAATGCAAATTAATTAGCTTTGTTGATAATTCAAATTGGGTGGTGAAACTAATCCGATTACTCAATTAATTAAAAACTCAAACATAACCAAATCCATTAATCTATATCAGCTATATTTGTATCTAACATTAAATTCATTTGGTCTGTCGTCCCTCACTCTATGTCTTACAACTTTTTTTCTTTCATTTCTAAAACGATATCGGTCAGACTTATGTGTATAACATTTTACTATAGATCTTGGAACCTATGGATTCCGTTGGGATATAAGATTGGACCAAATCCAATTAAAATCAAACAGACGACTGACTAGAAGGCTATACAATAAATTCCCTCTCTCATTATAATCTACTAGGTGAGTACCCGTGCGTTACGACGGAAGTAAAAAATTTGTATGAAACATATAAACGGAACGACAAATATCACTATGATATGTAAAATTCCGTGTGGTAAACATTATCAATATCACACATTATTTCTAAAGAGTTAATTTAGATTTTTGTAATGACGGACAAATATGTCGACAACCATACACTAATCTAATCCTTTTTAGCGATATCGATAAGTCGCTGTTGTATGTTTGCAGGGATGATATATCGACACGAATTGTCCTCATAACTTAACAAATCAATTACAAAGTTCCTTCGAATAATCTTTGCATCCTATACACAAAGACAACAGAGAACAAAACGTCAAATTTGTATTATGTAACCGGAATGTATGTTTGAATATGAAACGAGCGTACTACACTCACCCTAATAAATTCCATTCGTCTGTCATTCCCTCACATGGTCATAACTTGGAGAACGAGGTAGCTGGTATTAAGCCTATAAATGAATGTTTGGCCAACTATGTTATATACAATGATTATCATAGAAAAATTTAAACTGCTGAGAAGGTGGTACGAAGAAAATACCCTCTGAAGTCAATTGGAACACCATTCTGAATTGTATGTTCCCACTTAAAATATCCTTCGCCCATACATAATGTTTCTTGTTGTAGGCAATCTTATATTTCTTTGAGGCCATGATAATCGCTTCTGTGAATCTCTTGTATGACATGTGCTTATACCTATCTGTCTGCTTTGCATATGTCATTTCTATTTCTTTGAGCGGCCGAGAAGCAACTTGGAGGTCTGGCCACCTGTGGTCTTTTAACTCCTTACGTTGAGATATCATATCAATTTATCTTTGAAGTCCTTTAATCTTTATATATTGTAAAACAAAATTAGAGATTGGGATAAGTTAATAGTGAATTAGTAATTAGCTTGTGCATACTCACAGAGTCAGTGAGGTCTTTGCGGTCTTGTGAAGTACCAAGTGAATCGAGCACTTGTATCTCCATATTTCTTGCATTGATCACGACAAGATACCAATGCGTCTCTCGGATGTTTATCAGAATAAACACCTACAAAATAATTATAAATACTACATAACAATAAAATACATGTAAACACTAACTATTTTGTTTAGATTGCAAACTCAAATGTAACATGTCATTGTCTAGGTAAAGTAAAACCCTTCGTTCAGCGCTACATATTTGTGTCATGTCTTTAATTGGATATAGCTCCTCTGTTTTAATTTCAACATCACCATCTCGCTTCAGGAAATTGAACTGGAAATCATTTTCTATGTGGACACGACCTCCAGATCGACACTTTAGATGCTTTTGAGCTTTTATTAAATTTATGTAATAGTCTATAACCTGCAAGTGTGTAAGTTGTGGTTAAAAGTACCAGTGTGAACTTATACATAACAAGGTCGCTAAAATTAAAAATTAAGCATGAGTTACCTCGTCACCTAGATATGCATTCGGCTGAAATAAACATTCCATCGACTTCCTTTCAACAAAGGCATCATCAATAAGCACGACTTCTACCCTTGGTTCACAAGGAATTTCCTTAATAAAATCGATGAGGGCAAGATCACCATGCGTGCAAATATAGTCTAGAGCAAACAATCGTGAGATAAAACTAAAATTAGTTATCATAAAAAATACAAATTGATCCATACAGAACTACGAAAATTATAATACCTTCCGGAACTATTGCGGTTGCCACCGATTTTTTTGGCTTGGTATGACACAAGCCTACAAATAGAGATTTCATTCTCGCGGGACAAAAGTCTACATTCATAAGGTAAGATAGGTTAGTGTCCATGTTGTGCCATGTTAGTGAAAAAAATAAATGACGATTTAAAAGAGTAAGCCAACATGCATAAAAAATTGTTAGATGCATAATAAATTAATAAAATAAATCATGGAGCCATCTCTGAACTAACAGTGGACAAATAAAAAAATGACACATGATTGCTTCAATCTTTACGAGAACAAATAGGTACGGACGGACAAGAGTAGAGTAGGTAAGCGGTGTGTGATCCAAAAAATATTCGGGGAGAATGTACCATTAGCTCAAAAATGGTGTGGTTAGTTGACACGGATATCCTGTATTCTTCTCAACTCAAATATTGTTGCTCGCTCGACCACGTGCCCATAACGAAATCGTGAAACACGCGCGCGCAAGCTCAATTGACATATCGAGATGACACAATAACAAGCAAGCAGAAATATATACAGAACGGAGGAAAATTCGATCGAGCATCTATACAAGAAAATGTCTATCTCTGTCTCTTCGTCGTGCTCGTGCGTTCATGACCGTGGTGCCCCCGCGACCGAGGCGCAGGAAAAAAACAAACGTGAATTGTACTCTGCTCGTAGCAGCGCATGAAAACCAGCACGACGATGATGGAATAGCACCGACACGTCCACGACCACGCGACCACAGCGTGGTGGGCGGGCGGAATGAAAGGCACACATCGCCTATCATCCAGCGAATAGTCAAGGGAATATAAATGGTGCCTCACATAGTCAAGGGAATAAAAATCACAAGAAACATAAAATAGATCACAAATTCAACACAATTACCTGAGAAGCTGTTGTGATAGGTGACAAATTCTGGAGGCGTGAAAAGAGGAAGAGCAGATAGAAACTGGGGGTGTGGACATGAGGTGCCACTCTGTGTCTGTGGATGCCCCACTGTCAAGAACCTTGGTGCAGCTCAAGTGAGTGAAGTCGCTGTGGGATCCAGCGACAAACTATCACAACCACCTAGTTGCTTTGTTCAAGTACAGTATCTCCTTCCGATCATATGATATGGGAGACTGCTTCTAGCAATGGGGTGACGCCGGAGCTTGGCAGGTCAGCACACCATCACCTGGTTGGGAAAATGAAGATGTGGGAGCTGAGCCTACTACAATAGGGTCAGAGCGGAGTTTCCGGGGACCAAGCGCAAGGACTGCATCGTATAGGAAATCTTCTGTTGTCAGGATTAGAGGACTGAACCCACCAAGAAACAAGCAGGTTCAAGGACATACAATGGGTCATGCTCCATTTGTAGCCGGTGAGGGCACTGTCAATTTACACCTTCCATCAATGGAGAAATTTAGGAAGGAAAGAGATCCACACTGAAAGGGAATTAGGCTTACACCTAGTCCCTAATTAATTTTGGTGGTTGAATTGCCCAACACAAATAATTGGACTAACTAGTTTGCTCCAGTATATAAGTTATACAGGTGCCAAAGGTTCACAGCAAGCCAATAAAAAGAACAAAGTTGGGTTCAAAATTCAGAGCTAAAGGCATCCCGAGAGGCTCCCTGGTCTGGCGCACCGGACTGTCCGGTGTGCCACCGGACAGTGTCCGGTGCACCAGGAGACTTCCCAATGAACTCCTCAGCCTCGGGAAATCCTTGGAGCCGGCGCGCTAAAATTCACCGGACTGTCCGGTGTACACCGGACAGTGTCCGGTGCTCCAAGTCGACGCGGCTCTGGAACTTGGCTGCCTCGGGAATTCGCAATGGGTGCTCGGCTATAATTCACCGGACATGTCCGGTGTACACCGGACTGTCCGGTGTAACTGCGGGGCAACGGCTACTTCGGCGCCAACGGTCGACTCTGACAGTAAACAGTACACGCGACAGAGTCAGAGCAGAGGATCAGAGAGGCACCGGACTGTCCGGTGTGCACCGGACTGTCCGGTGCCGCATGAGGACAAAGCCTCCAACGGTCGACCAGCTCCAACCCCAACGGCTATTTGGTGACGTGGCTGTCACACCGGACATGTCCGGTGTGCACCGGACTGTCCGGTGCACCATACGACAGACAGCCTTCACCAACGGCTAGTTTTTGTTTGGTGGCTATAAATACCACCCCAACCGGCCACTTCAAAGTGTGGGAGCCCAAGCAACATTCCAAGTCATATAGTTGACATACTCAAGCCCTCCCAACCACATATATTCATTGATCCATCCTATACACAAGATTCAGACCACTACAACCAACACAAGTGCCACAAAAGAGAGAGCAAGCAAAAGAGAGCTACTCATTTGAGTTTAGCACTAGTGCCTTGTGAGATTCATTGAGAGATAGTGTGTGCTTCATCTTTGTGTTCATTTGCGCGTGGAGTTTTGACTCCCATTCGAACTTCCTCCAAAGTTTTGGAGGCTTGTAAAAGCTAGCAAGAGACACCAAAGATTGTGGTGGTCCTTGTGGGATCGAGAGTGATCCTTGAGAAGAAGAAGAGCTCACCGATCCTTGTGTGATCGGGGGAGAGAGGGAAAGGGTTGAAAAAGACCCGTCCTTGAGTGGACTCCTCAACGGGGACTAGGCCTTCGAGGGCCGAACCTCGGTAAAACAAATCACCCGTGTCCATTGTGTTTATTGCTTGTGATTTGTTTGCTTTCCCTCGCTCTAAGTTTTCTTGCACCTTTATTTGCTAATATCATTTGGTGTTGCTTCAAGTCAAATTCCCATTTAGTGAAGCAACACGTTGCAAGAAAGAACTTGACCTAGTGCTCTTCTCATCTAAGGCTTCTTGTTTTGTTATTCTATAACCTATCAATTGTATTGATTTATCACTTCCGCATTATTTAGCAATACTCTTTTCAAGCAAGAACTTAGGTTGTATACTCCTATATTTGTATATCTTGTTCTAACCACTAATCAAGGGATCTAGTTGGGGGATAAAGATTTAATTTTCAGGTTTCGCCTATTCACCCCCCCTCTAGGCGACTTTCAATTGGTATCAGAGCTAGGCACTTCATCTTGAGTCTAACAACTCGAAGTGATGGCTCGTAGAAGATCCCAAAAGAACAAGAAGACTCCTCCATCAAACGTAACTCAAAAGGAGGTAACTCTTGAAATATTATTTGATGACTGTTCTAATTATGACTCATGGTCTACTAGTGTGATAAATGCTTTTAGAACCATAGATCCACGATTAGAACAAATTATAGACAAGAGTATTTTTTCCTCTAATTTCAATGGAAAAATTAATTCCGAGGAGGATCAAAGATGTTATCGCTTAAACTATCTAGCTTTTGACATCTTAACTAATTCTCTTAGTAGAGAAGATTATCATGCCTTCATATCAAACTATGACGAATCTATCCATGATGCGCATGATATTTGGACTAGAATTAAAAATAAATTTGATGAGTCCAAACATGATAGTTCATTTTGTGCTTCTACTTCCTTTGGTATTTGTGATACTAACTCTTGCAAGGAAGAAGAAGATAATGAACGGTGGAGACCAAACGATGAATCCACCTCTCCAAAAGGTTTGTCTTCCCATTTCGATTCCCACATGTGTTGTGTGGCTAATGCAAATGATAGCGGAAGCACAAATGAGGATGAGGAGGAAGAAAGAGGCTTTGTGCATCTCTACGCTCGCCTAAGCCAAGAAGATAAGGCGGTCATGCTCAAACTTCTAGAAAGAGCAAGAGAGCAAAGCGAAGCTCGTCAAAGGCTTGAAGATATTCTCTCCATGAAAATGCTACACTTTGACGAGTTGACTAAAGAACATGAGGAACTAAAGTGCTCTCATGTTGATTTGGTCCAAAGGTATGAAACTATTTCAATTGAGCAAGATAACGCTTTACATTGTATCGCTCAATTAGTAAATAAGAATACCTTGCTTAAGGACCAAGTAGAAAAGCTAAAAATTGAAAATCTAGCTTTTCAAGAAAAATATGATATGCTCCTATGCTCTCATGAAAATCTTAGAGATGATCATATCATATTAAACATTGCTCATGAGGTTGTGATAGAAAACTTAAAATCCCAACAACCTCACTCATGCACATGTATTCAAATTGATACTATATTACCATGTGCTAATGCTTGTTGTCCGTCGACAAGCAAATCTTCCTTTGAGCTAGAATTTGCAGGAACAAACGATGATTCATATCAAAAGCTCAAGGAAGAAAATGAGAGGCTAAAGAAGAGCTTGACATAACTAAAAGGGAAATGCATTGCCCAACCTTCTCAAGATAATCGTGATCACATGGTGAAGAAGCTTGAGACGGGAACAACCGAGGCATGCACTACATCCCTTGAAGAAAATGTCAAGGATTTGAGGATTGCCAAGAGGAAGAAACAAAAGATGAAATTCAACATCTCCTCCAAAAGCCTCAACCACACCTCCACAAAAGGTAACATCCAAGGTAATGATCAAGCCACACTTCGCATTAAGAGGTGTAGTGAATGCTTTGAAGAGGGGCACTTGATTAGGTCATGTCCCTACATTAAAAATGGCTTGATTATTAACAAGGATGATAGACTTTGTTTTAAATGCTCCAAGAAGGGACACTTGCTTAGATCTTGTCCCCATTTAAAACAAAAAGGCATAGGGTTAGAAAAGAAAGTTTTTACTAACCATGTAGCAAGCAACAAACAAGGAAAGAAGAAAACTTCAAAACTTGAAAAACGACTATGCTACACATGCCGAAAGAAGGGACATCAATGCAAGGATTGTCCCATTGGTAACAATTCCACTCCTAGCTTGTCAATTAATTCTCATGTAACTAGGCAACCCAAAATTGCAACTTGTGCTAGAGAGGTAATGAGTTTACCTAGTGCTAACACAAAGGACTTTTGGGTTCCTAGATCTTTGTTGACTAACCGTGATGGACCCATCAAGCGATGGGTACCAAAATATGCTTGACAAGCTTTGTAGGAAAAGGAGATGGTATGAAGCCTTGAGGTGCTTGAGAAAGTTAATTCAATTTAACACAAGCTATCAAATCTTCAATGATCTTTATCCGTGATTGACCCAAGGTTATTCTTCAAACTACTACATCTTAAACTCATATCATCTCGAGGAAGTTATTGATGCTGTAGGAAATAAAGAATTATCTCATGCGGAAAAATCAAGGCCTACAACATGGAGGAAAGTCAAAGGATGGTAACCTCTATGCTTTTAAAGTGCAAGTATTTTATTATGTGTCTTGTGTAGTCACATAAGAAATGTGTAGCGCTTCAAATGTCTTTAAAAATCATATCATCATTCTTTGAAGAATTTCCTCTCATATGGTAGATTGCATACCCATCATTTCCATCCTATGGCAATCTACATGCTCTAATTTGTTGCAAGTATATCATGGCATGTTCTTCCCCTAATTATCTTGTTATTGCCATGATTCTAGATATAGAGAGATGTTTCATGTTCTTAAAAGAATAAGGTGTCATGTAAGGAATTCAAATCCTTAGGACACTTGTAAAAGGAAAACTCTCTCTATAACTAGAATAGTGAGACTAATGATTTTTATCTAAGTAACCCAAGTAGTCTCACTTGTAGAGAATAAGTTTCTCTTTGGAAGCATGTAATCTAACATAAAAAGAAAAATCAATCCAATGATTTATGTTGATTTGCTTCTTGCCTATATTGGATTTGATTCTTTCACATTTATCGCTTTCCAAATCGTGAATTAGATTTATTCCTAATCTTAAGGATTATTTATGCTTGTTTTATGAGTTAAAATTGAGCATAACATCATCTATGGATAATCTAGTTCATGCTATGAAGTTTCCATACTTTTAGTAATATAGCTTCTCATTCCCTATCAAAAATGATTACTAAATGGAAACTAGTGCTTGTGTTGCTACTAACATTTCTCTTGAGTTCAATTATGAAAATCTACAAGAAAGAAAGTGCACAAGCCTCATGGGTTGATCTTCACCCAAAGGAAGAAAGGTAAAAAGCAAAGGTATGGGAACTCATCTTCTTAAAGTTTGGTTCCCATCTCAATGGGTATTTAATCTAAATCATCATATTCTACCCTTGTGAGGAATAGATTCTTTATTGGACCGAAATTAACTAAGTGTGCATTCAATATCATTTTCATAAATGCGCTTGTCCATTAGAATCTAATTCATCCCTTTGCTATATCCATTTTCATATTGATGCGCTTCTAAGTCATGATAGTAAATTCAATATGAAAAAGTAAAATTTCTTTGATTGATCAAAAATGATTAAAAAGGTGCTCATTCCTCTTTTTCTAATAATGTGCACTAACATTAAGGAATTTACTTCATGTCTGTGTGACTCATGGATGATGAATTATGCTTATTTCCTATCTAAAAGAAATCATCCATCACTATATACTCCCTTGTATTAATAACATTCTTCTTGAGTATTTTCAATAAGTTTGAAAGGAAAAAGAAGCCACTGCAAAGGGAGGACTCTCAAATGAAAGAGGAGAACATCAAGAACAACACCACCTACTTCTACGAAACAATCAATGGTGTGGTTGTGAGTATTCTAAACCCTTTCATACTGAGAATTCTAGGCTCAAGTTGTTTATTAAAAATTTAATGAGCCTTGATCAAGATGTATAATGCTTCTCTCTATTTGTCTTTAAAGTAAATGCATCCATTCAATTCATTCAAATACTTGATGCATATCTTTAGGGGGAGCCTTTTTATCTTAATTATGTTGAGACTATTGCTTTATCTCAGTCATTTCATATAGTCTCTTGCATGAGAATAAGTTCCTCATGAAGTATGCTACTACTTTAAGCTCTTGTCTTTCACTCTAAGTAGCATATTTGCTGGATTCTCCTACTCTAAGCTTAATTGATAATAAAATGAGTATGTTGTTCTTTTGATCACATCTGTTATTTGTTTGATCATTGAACAACTTCAACTATCACTTATACTTCTTAGTGCCTCATGAAATTTCAATTTGATTTCAATTGGTAATTTTAATTGACATCTATCTTGAGATGCACTAAGGAAAAAGGAGAATTCATGATTCTTTTATGCAACTTGTGATCCATTTGATATATGCTAACAATAACTTGAAAAAGATCACTAGTTATACAACTCTCTCTTGCGCAAAATATTCCTATATATTGTCATTAAGAATTGGTCTTAAGCATCTAAGACTAAGGACAAGCACAATGAAGAGAGCGTCCCTATGTAAAGGTACATAAAGGTAAAACTATCTCCTTTCATTTAAACTTGTACCTAAATCTTCCTTTTCTATACATTCTTTGCATATCTTGTATAAAAGGAAGAGAAAGCATGTCCATGTATTATCCCTGCTTCATACCTAGTTTAATTTCCCAAATTTCATTCCTGCTTTAGTGCATCTCTGGAAAAAACTAGATGAAGTACTTTTCCTGTCAAAGAGCTTAAAGCTTAACCTTGTAATGAGGATAAGCTGCCTTTGTTTCAAAGGTGGATGGTCCTTAAGTCTCTTTGAAATCCTTAAGGGAAAATGCTTAAATTGTTTACAACATGCTTTCATTAGTGCATGAACTGTCATGAGCATCACACTTATACTATGACACAATGCACTTCACAATCTGTATGATTTAGATATGTTCTCATTAACCTAATTATGTGCAATTGGCATTTAAGGCCAAAATATGTGTTCCTCTCCATGCACATATTTAGAGGGAGCAATCTATGTTATATAGAACTATGATCATGCTTAATTTAATATATCATCTTGATCATATCTCCTTTTATATACTATGACTAATGTGTTTTCAAGTGAATTCCAAACCAAGTCATAGGTACATTGAAAGGGAATTGGAGTCTTCGGCGAAGACAAAGCTTCCACTCTACTCTATCGATATTATCTACCCTTCGCCATCACTCCACAATGTCTCTCCATCTTTGGTATAATCTTCACTCATATGTTTTATTTGCCAAAGGGGAGAAAATAGTTAGGAAGAAGGCCTATACTTCATTCTAAGTATCCGTTTTTGGCGATTCATGCCAAAGGGGGAGAAAGTATTGGCCCAAAAGCAAAAGGACCGCATCACCACCCTAATTTTAAAATTAATGGTTTTCAATTGGAAAATTTCAAATTGGTATCTCTTTATGTTCTAAAGGGGAGCAAGCAGTATTTTTCAAAACTTGGTATCTTAAAACCCTCTTGAACACTAAGAGGAGAATTTATTTGAGGGGGAGTTTTGTTTAGTCAAAGGAAAAGCATTTGGAACAAAGGAAGAAAATTTCAAAACTTGAAAATGCTTTGCAAAATCTTATTCATTTACCTTTGACTATCTTGCAAAAGGACTTTGAAAAGAATTTACAAAAAGTTTGCAAAAACAAAACTTGTGGTGCAAGCGTGGTCCAAAATGTTAATTATAAAGATACAATCCATGCATATCTAGTAAGTATTTATATTGGCTCAATTCCAAGCAACCTTTGCACTTACATTATGCAAACTAGTTCAATTATGCACTCTTATATTTGCTTTGGTTTGTGTTGGCATCAATCACCAAAAAGGGGGAGATTGAAAGGGAATTAGGCTTACACCTAGTCCCTAATTAATTTTGGTGGTTGAATTGCCCAACACAAATAATTGGACTAACTAGTTTGCTCCAGTATATAAGTTATACAGGTGCCAAAGATTCACAGCAAGCCAATAAAAAGAACAAAGTTGGGTTCAAAATTGAGAGCTAAAGGCATCCCGAGAGGCTCCCTGGTCTGGCGCACCGGACTGTCCGGTGTGCCACCGGACAGTGTCCGGTGCACCAGGAGACTTCCCAATGAACTCCTCAGCCTCAGGAAATCCTTGGAGCCGGCGCGCTAAAATTCACCGGACTGTCCGGTGTACACCGGACAGTGTCCGGTGCTCCAAGTCGACGCGGCTCTGGAACTTGGTTGCCTCGGGAATTCGCAACGGGTGCTCGGCTATAATTCACCGGACATGTCCGGTGTACACCGGACTGTCCGGTGTAACTGCGGGGCAACGGCTACTTCGGCGCCAACGGTCGACTCTGACAGTAAACAGTACACGCGACAGAGTCAGAGCAGAGGATCAGAGAGGCACCGGACTGTCCGGTGTGCACCGGACTGTCCGGTGCCGCATGAGGACAAAGCCTCCAACGGTCGACCAGCTCCAACCCCAACGGCTATTTGGTGACGTGGCTGTCACACCGGACATGTCCGGTGTGCACCGGACTGTCCGGTGCACCATACGACAGACAGCCTTCACCAACGGCTAGTTTTTGTTTGGTGGCTATAAATACCACCCCAACCGGCCACTTCAAAGTGTGGGAGCCCAAGCAACATTCCAAGTCATATAGTTGACATACTCAAGCCCTCCCAACCACATATATTCATTGATCCATCCTATACACAAGATTCAGACCACTACAACCAACACAAGTGCCACAAAAGAGAGAGCAAGCAAAAGAGAGCTACTCATTTGAGTTTAGCACTAGTGCCTTGTGAGATTCATTGAGAGATAGTGTGTGCTTCATCTTTGTGTTCATTTGCGCGTGGAGTTTTGACTCCCATTCGAACTTCCTCCAAAGTTTTGGAGGCTTGTAAAAGCTAGCAAGAGACACCAAAGATTGTGGTGGTCCTTGTGGGATCGAGAGTGATCCTTGAGAAGAAGAAGAGCTCACCGATCCTTGTGTGATCGGGGGAGAGAGGGAAAGGGTTGAAAAAGACCCGTCCTTGAGTGGACTCCTCAACGGGGACTAGGCCTTCGAGGGCCGAACCTCGGTAAAACAAATCACTCGTGTCCATTGTGTTTATTGCTTGTGATTTGTTTGCTTTCCCTCGCTCTAAGTTTTCTTGCACCTTTATTTGCTAATTGTCGGGGACCATAATTAGGTGTACCCTCAAGACGCCTAATTCTCAGCTGGTAACCCCCATCAGCATAAAGCTGCAGAGGCCTGATGGGTTTGATTAAGTTAGGGATCAGTCCATACGAGCGACTCGATCGCGCCTCGCCCGAGCCTAGCCTCGGGCAAGGGCAGCCGACCCTGAGGTGTTTCCGTCTCGCCCGAGGCCCCCTTTTTTACGGCAGACGCATCTCCGGCTCGCCCGAGGCCTTGTCTTCAATAAGAAGCAACCCTGACTAAATCACCGCGCCGACCGACCGAGTCGCAGGGGCATTTAACGCAAAGAGTGAGACTGACAGACAGCCAGGCCTCGCCAAAGGCGCCATGGGAAGCTCCGCCCGACCCAGGGCTCGGACTCGGGCTAAGGCCCCGGAAGACGGCGAACTCCGCTCCGCCCGACCCAGGGCTCGGACTCGGGCTAAGGCCCCGGAAGACGGCGAACTCCGCTCCGCCCGACCCAGGGCTCGGACTCGGGCTAAGGCCCCGGAAGACGGCGAACTCCGCTCCGCCCGACCCAGGGCTCGGACTCGGGCTAAGGCCCCGGAAGACGACGAACTCCGCTCCGCCCGACCCAGGGCTCGGACTCGGGCTAAGGCCCTGGAAGACGGCGAACTCCGCTCCACCCGACCCAGGGCTCGGACTCGGGCTAAGGCCCCGGAAGACGACGAACTCCGCTCCGCCCGACCCAGGGCTCGGACTCCGCCCCGGCCTCTGCCGAACGACCTCCGCCTCGCCCGACCCAGGGGCTCGGGCTCGGCCTCGGCCATGCAGGACAGACTCGACTTCGGCTTCGGAGGAGCCTCCACGTCACCCGACCTAGGGCACAAGTCCGCCACGTCAACAGGAAGCGCCATCATCACCCTGCCCCGAGCCGACTCGGGCCGCAGAGAACAAGACCGGCATCCCATCTGGCTAGCTCCGCCAGATAGGCAATGATGGCGCCCCGCTAGGCCCATGACGACGGCGGCTCCCAGCTCCCTTACGAAAGCAGGGGGACGTCAGCAAGGGCCCAACCACTTCGACAGCTGTCCCTCCACCAGGCTCCGTTGCTCCACCAACAGCCACGACACCACACCAGCTGGGTGCCAAGATCTCTCCGGCCGCCACCTTGGCGTGTACCTAGGGCGCTAGCTCTCCCCCGCTAGACACGTAGTACTCTGCTACACCCCCATTGTACACCTGGATCCTCTCCTTGCGCCTATAAAAGGAAGGACCAGGGCCTTCTTAGAGAAGGTTGGCCCCGCGGGAACGAGGGCAGGGGCAGGCGCTCTCTTGGGGCCGCTCGCTCCCCTCACCCGCGTGGACGCTTGTAACCCCCTACTGCAAGCGCACCCGACCTGGGCGCGGGACGAACACGAAGGCCGCGGGATCTCCGCCTCCCTCACGACCCGGCTCCGGCCACCTCGCTTCTCCCCCCTTCGCGCTCGCCCACGCGCTCGACCCATCTGGGCTGGGGCACGCGGCACACTCACTCGTCGGCTTAGGGACCCCCCGGTCTCGAAACGCCGACAGTTGGCGCGCCAGGTAGGGGCCTGCTGTGTGTTGACGAGCTGTTTCCCGTCAAGCTCCAGATGGGCAGTCTCCAACGACCTCTCCAACCCAGGACGGTGCTCCGTTTCGGGAACCTCGAGTTCATGTCTCTCGACAGCGGCTACGACATGGTACTCCTTCCACCGCCGCGCGGCGGCGACAATGGCGGTCGACAGCCCGCCCGCCGGCGGCGGAATCGACGACGTCCTTCCCGCGTAGGGGAAGAACAACATTCGAGCTCGCCCCATCCTCTCCCTCGCCATCGGAGGAGGAGGCGGGGCAACCGGGGCCGAGCGGGAGGCTGCGCTCCGTCGACTGTCGAACGAATCGACATCCCCAGTGCCCTAACGGAGGACGCGTCGGGCGTCATCCCCGCGTGTGAGGCGAAGGCGAGCGCCGTCCCCCAGCAACACGCCAACCCCGAGCAGGTGGACGACGCCAGCATGCTCACAGAGGACCTGCGGGACGTCGCCCTCGTACCCTGGACGACGGCGCGATCAGCCCCCGGTGTAACCTCGTCGCTCCTCGTCGACAAAAAGGTACCGACTGATCCCCATCCTTCGTCATTTCGACTCGACCTCAACCCGCCTAGCGACCTCGCTCTGGCGAGCACTCACGTTGAGGCGAGTGCAACCCCTCTGGGGTTCCGTGTGCGGTCGCCTTGGGACCGATTGACGGGCGTCTCGACCTACGGACCCTCTGGGTTTGAGGAAGATGATGACCCCAGCATCCTCTGGGATTTCTCTGGATCTGGCAACCCCAGTGCCATGCGGGACTTCATGACCGCATGCGACTACTGCCTCTCCGACTGTTCCGACGGCAGCCGCAGCCTTGACGACAAGGACTGCGGCCCGAGCCGCGAATGTTTCCACGTCGAGCTAGGGGATCCCTCCGGAGACAGCCGTCTCGGCATGCCGGAGGATGGTGATCTCCCTAGGCCAGTGCCTCGCGCCGACATCCCGCGGGAGCTAGCTGTGGTCCCCGTTCTGGCGGGGGGTCACGACCCACAGCTCGAGCAAGTCCGCGGGGCGCAGGCCGGGCTCGACGAGGGGGCAGGAGCGCTCGAGCCGATCCGCCGGGACGTCGGGCAGGTATGGGCGAGCTAGCCCCCGGCCGGAGAAATACGTCACCTGCCCCAGGGTCTCCAGCACCGCATCGCCAACGATGCCAGGGACAGGCCGCCACCCGCGTCTGGCGGAACCGGTCAGGACCTGGCAGCCACGGCGATGCTCCTCCGCGCGATGCCGGAGTCATCAACCACCGAGGGTCGGCGAATCCAGGGAGAGCTCAAGCATCTCCTGGAAGGCGCTGCGGCCCGGCGGGCCGAGAGCTCTGCCTCCCGAAGGCAGGGGTACCCCTCGGAACCTCGTGCCGCGACTTCCCGACTCATGCGGGAAGCCTCGGTCTACACCGGGCGCACGCGCAACACCGCGCCTGCGGCCCCGGGTCACCTCGGCGACGAGCACCCCCATCGCGACCGTCGGGCCCGCCTCGACGAAAGGGTGCGCCGAGGCTATCACCCCAGGCGTGGGGGATGCTACGACAGCGGGGAGGATCGGAGTCCCTCGCCCGAACCACCCGGTCCGCAGGTCTTCAGCCGGGCCATTCGGCGGGCGCCGTTTCCGACCCGATTCCGACCCCCGACTACTATCACAAAGTACTCGGGGGAAACAAGACCGGAATTGTGGCTCGCGGACTACCGCCTGGCCTGTCAACTGGGTGGAACGGACGACGACAACCTCATCGTCCGCAACCTCCCCCTGTTCCTCTCTGACACTGCTCGCGCTTGGTTGGAGCACCTGCCTCCGGGGCAGATTTCCAACTGGGAGGATTTGGTCCAAGCTTTCGCCGGCAACTTCCAGGGCACGTACGTGCGCCCCGGGAATTCCTGGGACCTCCGAAGCTGCCGGCAACAGCCGGGAGAGTCTCTTCGGGACTACATCCGGCGGTTCTCGAAGCAGCGCACCGAACTGCCCAACATCACCGACTCCGATGTCATCGGCGCGTTTCTTGCCAGCACCACCTGCCGTGACCTGGTGAGCAAGTTGGGTCGCAAAACCCCCACCAGGGCGAGCGAGCTGATGGACATCGCCACCAAGTTCGCCTCCGGCCAGGAGGCGGTCGAGGCCATCTTCCGAAAGGACAAGCAGCCCCAGGGCCGCCCGTCGGAGGATGCTCCCGAGGCGTCTACTCCGCACGGCGCCAAGAAGAAAGGCAGGAGGAAGTCGCAAGCGAAACGCGACGCTGCCAACGCAAACCTTGTCGCCGCCGCCGAGTACAAGAACCCTCGGAAGCCCCCCGGAGGAGCCAACCTCTTCGACAAGATGCTCAAGGAGGCGTGCCCTTACCATCAGGGGCCCGTCAAGCATACCCTCGAGGAGCGCGTCATGCTTCGGCGCCACTTCCACAAGGCCGGGCCACCCGCAGAGGGTGGCAGGGCCCGCAACGACGACAAAAAGGAAGATCACCAAGCAGGAGAGTTCCCCGAGGTCCGCGACTGCTTCATGATCTGCGGAGGGCATGCGGCGAACGCCTCGGCTCGGCATCGCAAGCGAGAACGTCGGGAGGTCTGCACGGTGAAGGTGGCGGCGCCAGTCTACCTAGACTGGTCCGACAAGCCCATCACCTTCGACCAAGATGACCACCCCGACCACGTGTCGAGCCCGGGGAAGTACCCGCTCGTCGTCGATCCCATCATCGACGACGTCAGGCTCACCAAGGTCCTGATGGATGGGGGCAGCTGCCTCAATATCGTCTACGCCGAGACCCTCAGGCTCCTGCGCGTCGATCTGTCCTCCGTCCGAGCAGGCGCTGCGCCCTTCCACGGGATCATTCCCGGGAAGCGCGTCCAGCCCCTCGGACAGCTCGACCTTCCTGTCTGCTTCGGAACACCCTCCAACTTCCGAAGGGAGACTTTGACATTCGCGGTGGTCAGGTTCCGAGGAACCTACCACGCAGTGTTGGGAAGGCCGTGCTACGCGAAGTTCATGGCCATCCCCAACTACACCTACCTGAAGCTCAAGATGCCGGGCCCCAACGGGGTCATCACCGTCGGCCCCACGTACAAACACGTGTTCGAATGCGATGTGGAGTGCGTGGAGTACGCTGAGGCCCTCGCCGAGTCCGAGGCCCTCATCGCCGACCTGGAAAACCTCTCCCGAGAGGTGACGGACGTGAAGCGCCACGCCGGCAACTTCGAGCCAGCAGAGACGGTTAAGGCCGTCCCTCTCGACCCCAGTGGCGACACCTCCAAGCAGATCCGGATCGGTTCCGGGCTCGACCCCAAATAGGAAGCAGTGCTCGTCGACTTTCTCCGCGCAAACGCCGACGTCTTTGCGTGGAGTCCCTCGGACATGCCCGGCATACCGAGGGATGTCGCCGAGCACTCGCTGGATATTCGGGCCGGAGCCCGACCGGTCAGACAGCCTCTGCGCCGATTCGACGAAGAAAGGCGCAGGGTGATAGGCGAGGAGATCCACAAGCTGATGGCAGCAGGGTTCATCAAAGAGGTATTCCATCCCGAATGACTCGCCAACCCTGTGCTTGTGAGGAAGAAAGGGGGGAAATGGCGGATGTGTGTAGACTACACTGGTCTCAACAAAGCATGTCCGAAGGTTCCTTACCCTCTACCTCGCATCGATCAAATCGTGGATTCCACTGCTGGGTGCGAAACCCTGTCATTCCTCGATGCCTACTCAGGGTATCATCAAATCAAGATGAAAGAGTCCGACCAGCTCGCGACTTCTTCCATCACGCCCTTCGGCATGTACTGTTATGTCACCATGCCGTTCGGTTTGAGGAACGCGGGTGCAACGTACCAGCGGTGCATGAACCATGTGTTCGGCGAACACATTGGTCGCACGGTCGAGGCCTACGTCGATGACATCGTAGTCAAGACAAGGAAAGCCTCCGACCTTCTCTCCGACCTTGAAGTGACATTCCGGTGTCTCAAGGCGAAGGGCGTCAAGCTCAATCCCGAGAAGTGCGTCTTCGGGGTGCCCCGAGGCATGCTCCTGGGGTTCATCGTCTCCGAGCGGGGCATTGAAGCCAACCCGGAGAAGATCGCGGCCATCACCAGCATGGGACCCATCAAGGACTTAAAAGGCGTACAGAGGGTCATGGGATGTCTCGCGGCTTTGAGCCGTTTCATCTCACGCCTCGGCGAAAGAGGCCTGCCTCTGTACCGTCTCTTAAGGAAGGCCGAGTGCTTCACTTGGACTCCCGAGGCCGAGGAAGCTCTCGGGAACCTGAAGGCGCTCCTCACTCAGGCGCCCGTCTTGGTACCCCCAGCTGATGGAGAAGCCCTCTTGGTCTACGTCGCCGCTACCACTCAGGTGGTTAGCGCCGTGATCGTGGTCGAAAGGCAAGAAGAGGGGCATGCATTGCCCATTCAGAGGCCAGTTTACTTCGTCAGCGAGGTGCTGTCCGAAACCAAGATCCGCTACCCACAAGTTCAGAAGTTGCTGTATGCAGTGATCCTGACGAGGCGAAAGTTGCGACATTACTTCGAGTCTCATCCGGTAACTGTGGTGTCATCCTTCCCCCTGGGGGAGATCATCCAGTGCCGAGAAGCCTCGGGATGGATCGCAAAGTGGGCGGTGGAAATCATGGGCGAGACAATCTCGTTCGCCCCTCGGAAGGCCATCAAGTCCCAGGTACTGGCGGACTTCGTAGCCGAATGGGTCGACACACAGTTGCCGACGGCTCCGATCCAACCGGAGCTCTGGACCATGTTTTTCAACGGGTCGCTGATGAAGACGGGAGCCGGCGCAGGCCTGCTCTTCGTCTCGCCCCTCGGAAAACACCTGTGCTACGTGCTACGCCTCCATTTCCCGGCGTCCAACAATGTGGCTGAGTACGAAGCTCTGATCAACGGATTGCGGATCGCCATCGAGCTAGGGGTCTGACGCCTCGACGCTCGCGGCGACTCGCAGCTCGTCATCGACCAAGTCATGAAGAACTCCCACTGCCGCGACCCGAAGATGGAGGCCTACTGTGATGAGGTTCGACGCCTGGAAGACAAGTTCTACGGGCTCGAGCTTAACCACATCGCCCGGCGCTACAACGAGACTGCGGACGAGCTGGCAAAGATAGCCTCGGGGCGAACGACGGTTCCCCCGGACGTCTTCTCCCGGGATCTGCACCAACCCTCCATCAAGATCAGCGACACGCCCGAGCCCGAGGCGCCCTCGGCCCCGTCCGAGGAGACCTCGGCCCAGCCCGAGCCATCCTCGGTTCGACCCGAGGAACCCTCGGCCCCCGAGGACGAGGCGCTGCGCATCGAAGAGGAGCGGAGCGGGGTCGCGCCTGATCGAGATTGGCAGGCCCCGTACCTGCAATATCTCCACCGAGGAGAGCTACCCCTCGACTAGGCCGAGGCACGGCGGGTAGCGCGACGCGTCAAGTCGTTCGTCTTGCTAGGCGATGAGAAGGAGCTTTATCACCGAAGCCCCTCGGGCATCCTCCAGCGGTGCATCTCCATCGCCGAAGGTCAGGAACTCCTGCAAGAGATACACTCGGGGGCTTGCGGCCATCACGCAGCGCCTCGAGCCCTTGTCGGGAACGCTTTCTGGCAAGGCTTCTACTGGCCGACGGCGGTGGCTGATGCCACTAGGATCGTCCGTACCTGCGAAGGGTGCCAATTCTATGCGAAGCAGACCCACCTGCCCGCTCAGGCTCTGCAGACGATACCCATCACCTGGCCTTTCGCTGTGTGGGGTCTGGACCTCGTCGGCCCTCTGCAGAAGGCGCCCGGGGGCTACACGCACCTGCTGGTCGCCGTCGACAAATTCTCCAAGTGGATCGAGGTCCGACCCCTGAACAGTATCAGGTCCGAGCAGGCGGTGGCGTTCTTCACCAACATCATCCATCGTTTCGGGGTCCCGAACTCCATCATCACCGACAACGGCACCCAGTTCACCGGCAAAAAATTCTTGGATTCTTGCGAAGACCACACCATCCGGGTGGACTGGGCTGCCGTAGCTCATCCCATGTCGAATGGGCAAGTAGAGCGTGCCAACGGCATGATTTTACAAGGGCTCAAGCCTCGGATTTACAATGACCTCAACAAGTTCGGCAAGCGATGGATGAAGGAACTCCCCTCGGTGGTCTGGAGCCTAAGGACGACGTCGAGCCGAGCCACGGGTTTTACGCCGTTCTTCCTGGTCTATGGGGCCGAGGCCGTCTTGCCCACGGACATGGAATACGGCTCCCCGAGGACGAGAGCCTACGACGATCAAAGCAACCAAGCTAGCCGAGAGGACTCGCTAGACCAGCTGGAAGAGGCTCGGGACAGGGCCTTACTACACTCGGCGCGGTATCAGCAGTCCCTGCGACGCTACCACGCCCGAGGGGTCCGACCCCGAGACCTCCAGGTGGGCGACCTGGCGCTTCGGCTGCGGCAAGACGCCCGAGGGAGGCACAAGCTCACGCCCCCCTGGGAAGGGCCATTCGTCATCGCCAAAGTTCTGAAGCCCGGAACGTACAAGCTGGCTAACAGTCAAGGCGAGGTCTACGGCAACGCTTGGAACATCCAACAGCTACGTCGCTTCTACCCTTAAGATGTTTCCAAGTTGTTCATATACCTCGCACCCACGCAAAGTTTAGTCAACAAGGAAGGGTCGGCCTCGCCTCGGCAAAGCCCGACCCTCCCTCGGGGGCTAAAAGGGGGGGAAACCCCCTCTGCGTCAAAATTTTCCTCGAACAGAAAATCTCTTTTACCAGAATATCTTTCGTGCTTTTTGACTACTTCGAAAAGTGGGTCCTGGAAACGACGGGGTACACGTAAGCAGTCAAGGCTGACCGAGCCGAGGGACTCCTACGCCTCCGGGATACGGATACCTCACTCATCACCTTCTGCGATAAGTAACTCGCGTTCGGATAAGGTGACTCCACGGATCGAACAAGTCTCTACGTTCAGAAGCCCTTCTGTCGAAGCGATTCTTCGAGTCTTCTCGACCGAGTCGGTGATAGGGCCTCATGGACGAGTGAAAGTGCGCGTAAGCGGCAAGGCCGACCGAGCCGAGGGACTCCCACGCCTCCGGGATATGGATACCTCACTCCTCACCTTCCGCGAGAAGCAACTTTCGCTCGCACAAACATCCCTGTTACCGACAAAAAGTCCAGATACTCGAAACAAGAGGAAGAGAGACGCAGCTTTAACACGCAACAAGGGTGTGTGTTCCGGCCTCGACGGCCGCACAAAGCACACACTACAAGACAATCTGATCCTGCAGGCTCGGGTCTTGACGCTGAAAGGGGGCAGCAACGCCCTCGGCATCGACGGCACCTTCGGCGAAGCCCGACCTAGCCTCGGACGGCGACGCGGTCCGAGGATCTCTGCTCCGAAGACGATGTCATCACCACGCCCGGGCAACCACTGCCAGGGACTTCTCCAAGAACCCGGCCCGAGCAGGCGGCTCAGCCGGTCACCCCTGGGGCCTCGGCCCACCATCTTCCGAGGGCGCCAGCCCGGTCCGAAGCCTCGGCTGATCAACTCCGACGTCGATCCAGCCAACGGACAACCTGGCTAGGTTACGGCCAACCAGGTTTTATCCTCGAGCCAACTCCGCCTCTGCTCATGCCGATACCGCTACCCCTGGCCTCGGCTCGACGAAGAGCGGCCGAGGGGTCTCTTTAACTAAGCCGGAGGAGCCTCGGACAGCAGGGCCGACCGAGCCGAGGGACTCCCACGCCTCCGGGATACGGATACCTCACTCGTCACCTTGACACGGGGTGACTCATGCTTGGTGAAGCGGTTCAGACAAACAACAGGCGAGTCTTAGTGCTCAAAAATGAGGAGAAAACACGGCCCCGTGTCGAAGTTACATACACGTTCAGGCCCCGAAAGCCGAAATGAACAAAAACACTGGCATCCAAGGTGCCATCACAAACGGAACTCCGGTTCCGTCTCCATGGGTATGGACGACCTCCCCGCCCGGGAAGCCCGTGGAGCGACAAGCTCTGAGCGAATCACCAGCAAAACGCGGGACGCCCCTAAGCACCCCGGCAGATCCTCACAGCCGTCCTCGCCGCGAATGCGAGGAGGAAGACGGAATGTTGCATCCTAGCTGGGCAGCAGCAGTTCGCCTTCCCCGGCATGGCTGGAGGATGTCTCCGCCGTGGGGCTAAAGGGCGATTGCCACCACCAGAAGCGGGAAGATGAGGTGGTCCGCCGACCCGCGCAGGAGGTGGAGCCCCGGCTCGCCTCGCTCCCCGCCCCGGCGAGGATGACGAACACCCTCAACACTGAGGGCGGGGCCAGGACCACAGCCCGGTTTGCCTCTCCCCATCCGGGAGCTGGAGGTCACTGTCTTGGGTGATCACCAGCGGAGGGGAGCAACCAGGCTGTGTGATGAAAATCCTTGAAGCCGAACGATGGCTGAAAGGTACCAACTCCCACGGAGTTGCGTTCCTCCAACAATAGGGCGAAAAGATGGCGGTTTCCCCCATCCGGGGGCTTGAAAGGTGGAAAAACACGATGCATAAGGGAGGAAGAAGGCATGGTCGCCTTACGGAAGGGGTCGCCCTCCTTTTAAAGGCGACTCTCCCTGCTTGCGCCCCCAACCGTCGCGGGCCGAGTCTTCTCCAGCACGCCTCCAAAGCCCTCCCCTGCGGCGCGGGGGCTGGGTCCCGCATGTCATACAAGACCGGCTCCGAGCGGGAGAAGCCAAACCGCCGCGCGCGGCGCACGCAACCACCCAGCGGTTACAAGATTCCCTCCGCTTTTGCCCAGGCCAACGGGCGAAAGGGGCAGGCAGCCATGCAGGCGGCATGCAACCACGCCAAGTGGCCGCGCCTCTCCGACTCCTAACCTGCCAGCGCGGAGGCCTAAGCCCACGCGTCGCGCGACCGGCGCGCCGGGTGCTGCATGCAAGCAACCGCACCACTTGCGCCACCACCGCACCTCCTCGATTGCGGAACCGATACCGCGACCCGAGGTGACCCAGCGCACGGCCCAGCAGCGCCAGCCTGACGCAGCGGTCAAACACGGTCAAAAGTGGGCCGGCAGTAATAACAGTGGCAGGCACGCGGGAGCAGCGGTCACGCCGTCGGCCAAGCTCACGTCCCATCCGGAGGCAGCAAGAGAACCCCCTCTCACGGCGTGAAGACGACGCGCCCGCGACCCGTCCCTCGAACGGCTCGCACACGCAACGGCAGCCTCGCCAACTACTCACCCCGGCGCATTAACTCCGCGGCTGGACAGGCGGCACCTCTGGCAGGAGCAGCTGGCGACGCTTCGCCTTCGCCAAAACAACCGCGCCAAAAAAGGTACGCCGCGTCGTTCAAATTCGTATCCTTTTTTCCTTTTTCCTCTTTCTCTATCTCTTGCAACAGGGACCGGGAAAGGGGATACCCCCAAAGGGATCCTTCCCCGTGAAGGAATTAGGCTCCGAGCCTCCTTACTGATCAGGGGTTCGAAGGCTGGCCCCCGAAGGGTTCAACAGCCGCCTCAGATCGCGTGGGCCCGACACCCACTACTGGTCATAGGTTCGAAGGTCGGCCTCCCGAAAGGTTCCATGACCGCCTCAGGCTACTCGGGCTCCGCGCCCATTACTGATCAGGGGTTCGAAGGCTGGCCCCCCGAAGGGTTCACAGTCGCCTCAGACACCGAGCCAGGGATGACCAGGGGTACGTTCGATACATAACCAAGGCTCGGGCTGTGCTCCCGAGGTACCCCAGGACATTTCCGAGACCAGCGGGAACGATCCTGTAACGGAATCCCATCGGAGGGAGGCATCGAGCCCTCGGACCCCATCGCCAGGGGACCGGGTCCGGCAGATCACCCGCAGGTACTTTTGGGCGTGCCTCCGGGCCCCTAGCCGACCCCCAACAAACGGGGCACAGACGTCCACTCGGATTACCCGATTGCAGCTCACCGGAGACACCATGTTCGGTGCCCATCGAGGGTAACATGGCGCTCTCCCCCCTCCTCCTTACGGAAAGGCGACGTAGGGGCGTATGTAAAAAAAGCCGAGTCTATCCCTGATCGCCCTCTCGCCCTGTGCGGAGGCTCGGGGGCTGCTCTCGCAAACCCGGCTCCGGCCAAACCGTTGACAGCGTCAACATACCAGCCCGAGAACTTGGGCCCCGACAGTGCACCCGGGCTACGGCCTGTTCGCATGAGGGAACCACCAGACCAGCCGAAGCATTACGCAAGGCATTAAGACCTCGAAGGAGTGAAACCACTCCTCCGAGGCCTCGGGGGCTACACCCGGCGGGTGCGCTCGCGCGCACCCACCGGAACAAAATGCAACCGAGGAAGGCTGGTCCCCTTGCAAAAAAGTGCGACGAAAGCCTCCAAGCGAGTGCTAACACTCCCTTCGAGGCTCGGGGGCTACTGTCGGGGACCATAATTAGGGGTACCCTCAAGACGCCTAATTCTCAGCTGGTAACCCCCATCAGCATAAAGCTGCAGAGGCCTGATGGGTTTGATTAAGTCAGGGATCAGTCCATACGAGCGACTCGATCGCGCCTCGCCCGAGCCTAGCCTCGGGCAAGGGCGGCCGACCCTGAGGTGTTTCCGTCTCGCCCGAGGCCCCCTTTTTTACGGCAGACGCATCTCCGGCTCGCCCGAGGCCTTGTCTTCAATAAGAAGCAACCCTGACTAAATCACCGCGCCGACCGACCGAGTCGCAGGGGCATTTAACGCAAAGAGTGAGACTGATAGACAGCCAGGCCTCGCCAAAGGCGCCATGGGAAGCTCCGCCCGACCCAGGGCTCGGACTCGGGCTAAGGCCCCGGAAGACGGCGAACTCCGCTCCGCCCGACCCAGGGCTCGGACTCGGGCTAAGGCCCCGGAAGACGGCGAACTCCGCTCCGCCCGACCCAGGGCTCGGACTCGGGCTAAGGCCCCGGAAGACGGCGAACTCCGCTCCGCCCGACCCAGGGCTCGGACTCGGGCTAAGGCCCCGGAAGACGGCGAACTCCGCTCCACCCGACCCAGGGCTCGGACTCGGGCTAAGGCCCCGGAAGACGACGAACTCCGCTCCGCCCGACCCAGGGCTCGGACTCCGCCCGGCCTCTGCCGAACGACCTCCGCCTCGCCCGACCCAGGGGCTCGGGCTCGGCCTCGGCCATGCAGGACAGACTCGACTTCGGCTTCGGAGGAGCCTCCACGTCACCCGACCTAGGGCACAAGTCCGCCACGTCAACAGGAAGCGCCATCATCACCCTGCCCCGAGCCGACTCGGGCTGCAGAGAACAAGACTGGCGTCCCATCTGGCTAGCTCCGCCAGATAGGCAATGATGGCGCCCCGCTAGGCCCATGACGACGGCGGCTCCCAGCTCCCTTACGAAAGCAGGGGGACGTCAGCAAGGGCCCAACCACTTCGACAGATGTCCCTCCACCAGGCTCTGTTGCTCCACCAACAGCCACGACACCACACCAGCTGGGTGCCAAGATCTCTCCGGCCGCCACCTTGGCGTGTACCTAGGGCGCTAGCTCTCCCCCGCTAGACACGTAGTACTCTGCTACACCCCCATTGTACACCTGGATCCTCTCCTTGCGCCTATAAAAGGAAGGACCAGGGCCTTCTTAGAGAAGGTTGGCCCCGCGGGAACGAGGGCAGGGGCAGGCGCTCTCTTGGGGCCGCTCGCTTCCCTCACCCGCGTGGACGCTTGTAACCCCCTACTGCAAGCGCACCCGACCTGGGCGCGGGACGAACACGAAGGCCGCGGGATCTCCGCCTCCCTCATCACGACCCGGCTCCGGCCACCTCGCTTCTCCCCCCTTCGCGCTCGCCCACGCGCTCGACCCATCTGGGCTGGGGCACGCGGCACACTCACTCGTCGGCTTAGGGACCCCCCGGTCTCGAAACGCCGACACTAATATCATTTGGTGTTGCTTCAAGTCAAATTCCCATTTAGTGAAGCAACACGTTGCAAGAAAGAACTTGACCTAGTGCTCTTCTCATCTAAGGCTTCTTGTTTTGTTATTCTATAACCTATCAATTGTATTGATTTATCACTTCCGCATTATTTAGCAATACTCTTTTCAAGCAAGAACTTAGGTTGTATACTCCTATTTTTGTATATCTTGTTCTAACCACTAATCAAGGGATCTAGTTGGGGGATAAAGATTTAATTTTTAGGTTTCGCCTATTCACCCCCCTCTAGGCGACTTTCACACACATTCAAGGAAACAAGAGCTAGGGATCCACCTCGGCTAATATTATGAAGATAGATAATGCACTCTCCCTACAGACATAAGGCAGGAAATAACGTGTGGAGGGAAACTCGTCTACACAGGTATAATTGGTGGCTTTCTTTCCAGCCTGTCCGCTCGGGTCTACACAGGCGTGATTTGTTGCAGCCTGGCCGCTCGGGTCAGCTAGGCAGAATTTTCACCAGTTAAGGCTGTGCATATAATCTTATTTCTTGGTTCATTTTTTCTCCACACCAGTAAAATCGAATTTCACTACCAAAGCATCGAAATTACAGAGTTTAATAGTTTAACAACAACGTGAAGCAAACAACACAATGATGTTGTTCACCAAGGGAACAAATGCATGAACTGACTACCGCCACTCCTAGAAACAAAGTTCAAAACAACTGACCAAAAATCTCTGAAAACACAGCTAAGTGTTCCTTATAGTTACAGGGCACCTGCCCGAACAGTGCGCAGGCTGCACCTAGCTGATACACACATACTGCACATCTTGCCTGTGAAAGAAAAGAGGGCCTTAGACTTCACTACTCCGCTCCCTGGATAACTTGCTGCTTCAAGTTCTCCATTAGTAGACCTGCCCAATATGCAAGAAAAAGGAACATATCAAGCAAGCAATCTCAGTAGGAAATTTTGCTATTTCGTTGTCGAAGCACACTGCATTCCTGGTACGCCAAATAGCCCAACAAACAGCAGCTAGCCCCACTGATTGCACTGATTACCCTAAGGAAAAATATTGCCACCCCAAACCCATACTGATCAAGGCTTCCTGGTCAACAATCCGACCCAAAGAATAAACCAACAGACTCCCTTAGATCTTGTTCGGTTGCATGAGGATCGTAGGAGATTGAGGGCTTGTCCGGTTAGGGGCAAATTGAGGAGGATTGTCCTAAGGGACTTGCATTTGCTTTATTTGTTGCCTGAATTTTCCCCTCTCAAAGATGACATTAACGGTTTCAGTTTCTGCATTTTCATTGCTCATTACATGGAACAAATTTCTTTTATCAGTGCAAGCATAGTGTGTTTCAGTGGCAGTTGCATTCTAGAACAATTTCTGCTATAGGCGTTCCCATCGTGATGACATGGATTTTTCAAGATTAATACTTTCTTTGGTAAGCAGCATGTTAGAACTGTACAAATCTTCTGTTACCTCACTGTTGAGTGAGTGATGTTTTGAAGCTTCCACTCAGGCACCTATGTGGCCTGACTGGCACATCTTACACTTTCAGCCACTGCAAGTGAGTCTACATTAAAATTGAGTTTAGATTCTTTTGTCCACACATATATAGATGCGACAACTGAAATGTGTGCTTATGGAGACTCTGTAGAGACGTAATGTAGGACTGCAACCGACCTATGTTGGTTAAGTGTAGACGGTGCCATTGATCTTCTAGTTGTTATATAAAGAGTTTAGTTACATTGTATAGATACACAAAATATACGAACTTGATTAATTGTTTGTTTTAGATTGTCCATGGAATATGAACACACCTAACAAAAAGAATTTTATCCAATTGCAGTTCTTTTATATATAATATGCAAAAGCACGTAAACAGGTGTACCGTGATTATTACACGTGGTAGGAGAAGAAGAAGTTGTCGATGAGGCTGCGCTTGCCGCTGATTTCCAAGACCTTCGAAATCTCCTCGGGCTGGACCACGCTGTGGAAGGAACAAAAGCACGTAAATAGGTATCTGTCGAAGTCTTTAACACCATGAAAAAATATCAGTAACCATAACACAGATAGCATGCAAAAGCACGAACAAAAGCACGAAAAATGTCGTTGTGCGTCTTTGAAGGTGCGTCAACTGTTCTTTAGTGAATTTGGAATACTTGTTTCCTACAGAGCATCTACAATCATTTGGAATACTTGTTTTTCAGTTTATCCTCCCGCCGTGAATTATAAAAACATTTGTTGATCCAAAAACACCTTTGGAGTGCATTTTTGTACAGAAACCTACAGATCGGAACTTTTGGAGTGAAGAAATTGCAAATTAGACAATCTAATTAAAAAAATTTAAACCATATTGACATTCTGTTTCATGTGTTAGTAAATTTTCCCTAGCCTGATCCACTTGCACCAAGCAAAATGGTTGATATTGTGGATCCACACAAAAGGACAGAGATATCAGGAGTATCATGGATGTTTGTAAGAAATTAATAACCTTGTTGTGCATGTTTTCCCGTGGCAATATGTTAGAGCTATTGCTAGATCTCTCTAACTAATGATTAAGCCCACCGTGAGAAGCAAACAGAATCCTAACTCGAGAAATCCCTACAGTTAGAGAAAGCAAGCAAGAGGGGATGCAAAAGGTTGAGTAAGGCTAACCAAGGTACGTGCAGTTGCAGAGGAGCCGCAACACCTCCCAGTTTGCTGGTGGCGTTGCCGTCGCAGGGAAGAATCACCTTGCACCAACCACGCAGGAGTATAAGATTAAAAATAAATTTCATATTATCCCTGTATAGTATCATTTTCTTTTGTTTTCCCAAATAGCAGACCAGCCAAATAATATACCACTATTTACTTATGCAATAACATGAAATATTATTATGAAACGCTATATCCGAGTACAATTTCTGAACTACAGATTAGTGATGGTGCTGGTGAAGAACCAAATGGAAAACAAGCACTCACCAGATTTCACTTTATTTTTGCACTAATGGGCGTGAATAACATACTTGAGAACCAGAAACTATATGGAGGACCTGCACTTAATTTTAATATTATACTACAAATTAAATTAGGTGGTAAACAGTATACAAGGATGTGGATCCTAAGAAATCTCATCTTAATTACCTCATAAACAAACTATGTCAGATTAGCATTCAAAAAAATTCAACATGTTAAGACAAAGCCCTTTATGCTGAACGTAGGGAGTATCAGGTATGGATGCAGGAACATAATAAATGATGTCCAAAACTCAACCTGATCAGAGCACTGCCGAAAACAGCTATTGCAAAATGTTTTCATAGCTGCACCTGGCAGCCGGCACATACAACAGACAGAATCGTATAGACTGACAACTCTGATAACCGTTGCATCTCATCTCATGTGCTTATTCATTGCGAAAATTATAATGATGATATTGCTTTATTCACTGGATGTTGGGATGATAAATCATGTAACATTATTAGGAAATAACAGAGGTATGACTGATTTTCCATATATGGGCCATGAAAAACATCATTTGAACCACTACAATGGACTGGCCGTTGTAATTTTTTGGTTCATGACTTCCCCTTTCTATTTTCCTTTTGCTTATAAAAAATGTAATAATACAAGTATGGACTTAAATGCTGGGTTGTTTTTGTTCTGAAGTATCTGAAATTTGCAGCTGCCAGCTAGGTCCACAGATAGTGTCATATGTACTTATGGGTTCTGATTGTAGTTTTTTGGTAACAGTGGTATGCTTATATAATTCAGACTTTGTGTAATATTGGTGAGTTCTTAGGAACATTATAGTAAACCAGTAGCAAAAGAAGGTTTATTCATTTCTTTATGCTGAAGAAAATTATGAGCATTGCTAGGTACCACAATGTCCTATTCATAATTTTGTAAGCAAAAGGGCTAATTTTGTGTTGCGCCTAAGGTACTTAACCCAATCGACTGGACTTGGTGAAGTATCCTCACGTCTAGTTTGGGTTGACTCAATTACCATCTTTGCAAAAGAGGGCAAACAGAATGATGCCGTGTGGATCTGAAAATATAGAAATAGAATAGAATCAGGAAACAACTTGAGTTCTAATGCAAAGGAGTGAAATCAGCAAAAATACACACCTCCGAGTTGTAGAACTTAAGGGGTCCTTTTGATTTCGTAGAATGTTCATCCTCCTCGATGTTGAAAACAGGGTGCTTCCTGATTGATGATTCCATGCTGTCAAGGTATAGTAACCTTCATGTGCGATTATAAACTGCACCTGGCAGAACTGATTCTCCAAGAGCCTGAAGAGACAACTGGATCATCAATTAACCAGACATCGTTATTTCTGCAGACTGCAGGCGTGTCACCACTTAACCCAAAATATCAGATGAACCTCTTCCCTTTCATGGTTCTCTTCTCCCTCTCTGATTTACCTTTTTCAAAGATAATGCTGGAAATGGATTTATCAGATTAACTGACAAGTAATAAACATTATAAAGGTAAAATGATGTCAGTAACAAAACAGTACAATATCATCATTTTACAAACTGAAAACATCAAGGCCATATGCAGGGAAAATGACTCTGCAGGGAAAAGAACAATTCATCCATAACTTCCATTTTATACCACTAACTGTTTTGTCCTATACGTGTTTGAGAAATGAGAGGAGTGTTGAGAGTTACTTTTTGTTAAGGTTAGTACCACAACTAACATCAACAAGAGTTGCAGATCTCAAGTGGTCACCTTGCAGCCACCTCCTCTTCCACCCCGACTCCCGAGCGATCACCTGTTGCCGCGGGCGTTGTACATGGCTTGCCAGTAGTCGTAGTACTCCTGCGCCCCCATGGGCTCCCACCTCGCATCCACCTCCACCGCCATCCCGAGCAATCGCTTGTCCACGGGCACCCGCAGCGAGCGCTAGCTGCATCCAGGGAGGGAGCCAGGGTGGATCGCAATGCCTTGAGGGGTAGGGGCATCCACGCGACCGTCGATCCATACCCTAGATGCACCACCGTCGACCTCCATGGGTTGTTGCAGATGGAAGGAGGTGCCATCGCCGCTGCTATCGATGGAGGGCTGGAGGCGGACAATGGCTTGCGTCGTATGTGTCAGCGAGCCGCACGAGGAGGTCCTGCAGCGACACCCCTCTTGCATACCACAGCGTGCCGTCTCCTGGGCGCGGGAGGATGCGATCGCCCAAGCTAAATAGCAGCTTCATCCGCTCGCTGCCCCCACAGCCGCCGCCGCTACCAGCGTCGTCCAACTCTGCGACGGTGGCGGCCATTCATGTCTGCTAGGCCCGCCACCCCTTCCCTCCCTTCCTCTATCTTCCTTCCCCTGCTGGATCTAACCTCGGGCTCCACCCACGAATCCAAACCCTAGAGTGAACAGATTCATCTCTTGGTGTGCGGGGAATGTGAGGAGGGAGCTTTGATGGGGGGAGGGGGAGCACGGGAGATTGCCGGGGGTGGTGGGGCGGGGCGCGGGGGTCATGGAGGCAGTGGCATAGCGGGGATGGGGGGAGCGGGTGGAGCCGAATGCACGAGGGGTAGGATGCCGGGCGCGGGGGCGACGATGACGGGGTGTCGGCATAGAATTTGCTAGGATTGCGCTACGGGATCATCGCGCCGACGATGGAAGGTATGCCGTGCGCGAGAATGTCGGGAGCGGATTTGGGGGCATGAGCAAGGACGCCAGAGGGGCACGGGAGGGGGGGGGGCAGGCAGAACCGTGGTGCACGCTATGAACATCTACAATAGAGTCTTATATAATAGTAGAGATAATGTTTCTACATCTTTTTTGTTATAATGATTGTATATAATCGCTTGGGTGCGTGGCACCTCGCCGCTAGCCGGATCCGACCGGGAGCAGGTGAGAGATCCACTTTCTCTGGGTCAACGAAACGAAACGAAACACGGGTCAAGGATTGTTGGACACCAGAGCGGCCATATGCCTTGCCTGCCGCAATCACCAGACATTCCGATCGATCGACTCACACGTTGACTACCTATCCGGCGCCCCCTATATATACACAGACACACGCGCCCCCCAAGCCTTGAAGCAAATCACAAAGAGAGAGAGAGTCACTGCGGCGAGCTGTCGACGGCGATTTTCATTCGTCTCTCATCAGTCTCAGTCTCTCAGACAACACGGCAGCCTGCGAGCGCTCGGCGCGCGGCTGTCACGACCCCGAGACAAGTACTCTAGCTCCCTCCCAGTCCCAGACCGACATCTATCATCTCTACTACGGTCGGCGAGGAGGCAGGGCCGGCGGGCGGCGGCATGAACTGGAAGCGCAAGAGCTCCGGCAGCAGGTGCAGGGAAGAAGAGGCGAGGGAGCGGCTTATCCAGCAGGCGGCGGACCCGCCGGACGGTTTGGGCAGCTGCAAGGGCTGCTGCGTGCCGCGGGGCTGCGTGGCGGTGCTGGTGGGCGGGGGCGCGGAGCCGGAGGAGCGGGTGGTGGTGGACGTGCGCACGCTGGGGCAGCCCTGCGTGCGGGCGCTGCTGGACATGGCGGCGCAGGAGCTCGGGTACGACCAGAAGGGCGTGCTGCGGATCCCCTGCGCCGCCGCCGAGTTCCGACGCGCCGTCGCCGCCGACGGCCACCGGTGCATGCGGTAGACGCCGACGAGACGATGATTTGGTGTGGTGACGTGGTGTACGTGTACGTGCCAACGTACGAAAAGAGGCACGCACGCGCGAACGTGTCAACGATCGACAAACGCTAGCTCCTTAGTTTATATAGATGTGTCATGCAGTCACGCATAGACGAACCTAGCTAGCAGCTAGGGTTGGTACATAGAAGAACAAGACTGCATGTGTGCGTTCTGTACAAGGTAAATTGGATGCAATAACCTTTTACGTGGCTCTAATTGGATTAGCTAGGGGTAGCTTGTTGAGTTTGCAGGTAGTAGACAGTGTTGGAATCTTTCTCTCTCCTTTTTTTAGATTGCAAGTGTACAAATTAACTTCCAGCTGGGACAGGTAGTATGTTTTGATTTTTTTTTTGTCAGAGTCAACCGAAAATAGGATGATCAAATGCATGGCATCAGCTCAAACGTCCCGAAACTATAGTTTCTTTTTTTGTCAGCTATACGGCCATGTTTGAAAACTCTAGAGAAGTTACCTGCTAAAATTGGCTGCTAAACACCAAAACTAATACTGTGCCTAGTTGTTAGATGACTAATTATTAACTCTAGGGCTCCAAACGTGGCTTAAATCCCACGACGTACGTCGTCGCTCGTTGTTTGTGCACGTTCGTGTCACGCCGCCTCTGCGGCCCGCCGGCCGGCACGTGTGCAGGGCGAATGAAATGCTTGTGGCTCGTTGGCTTGTTCAATTTATGGTTAGCTCGGCTTGGTTTAGATTGCCTCGTTTGAATTTTTCCACGAGCTAAGCTGACATTCTAGCTCGGTTCGTTAACAAGTCAGCTCACGAGCTAAACGAGCTACCACATTCCAGCAAAACGAAACTATATGCATATCATTTACAGAACAATTGATGAACATGTTATATATACGAGGTGTCTATGGCCTATGAGTTAAACTAATTATTAATGAACTATGTCTATGTGTTAATTTGGTTTATGCAAATATAATTATGGGTTAAACTGAGTAATATGTATGTGAATTGTGAATTGATGAGTGATGAATTATGCTGATTTGATGTTATATTGATATGGTTTGTGAAACTATGAGTATAATTAATATTTTCTATTATTAAATTAGTTTAAAATTAACTAAAAATTAATTATTATATATATATATATATATTATTTTTTCTGCTCTGTCTCACGAGCTAAACGAGCCAGCTCGAGCTCGTAAACAAGTCGAGTCGAGCTAACTCTGTGGCACGTTAACTCAACGAGCCGAGCTTAACGAGCCAGCTCGAACTCGGACGATCGGAGCCGAGTTGGCTCGTTATCCCATACTACGCGTGCTGTTCAGTGTCTGCCTGCCTCGCTCTGTGCTGCTGACGCCGGCGCCTACTAACTAGGCCAGGACACGCCAAATTATGAAGTGCGCGCGCGTTGGATGCGTCGTCGCTGGTTTGGCTCCCGTGTCCGGTGTGCGTGCCGAGACCACACGAAGGTCGTCGTCGTCGTGGTGGTGGTGCGTGCGCGTGCAAGGATACGTGGTTTTCGGCATCGGCATGCTCACTCGGCGGCAGGTAGCTAGCTAGTGGCGTCCGCACGGCGCCGGATTCCTCCGGTCCGCCATGACGGCTCGGCGCGGGCCGGGTGGCGAGTGAGTGGTGACACTGTATGCATGATGCGCGTTTTAATTCTGCCTCTAGCGCAAGTAGTGCCGGGCCAATCTGGGACCGCTCGCTCAGGCTAGGCGACAGTGCGACACAGGTTTCCCACGGCAGTGGCACCATCAACCACGCGGACGTTAACGAGAAAGACGACGAGACGATTGGACGTGCTCGGTGTCTTGGTCGCGCTCCGATCGAGCCCAGAAATGGTTGCACGATGAGCTCACTGACAACGATGATAACGTTTTCTTAATTATATATTTTTTTAAAAAAACGTTCTTGACTTGACGATCTGACTCCTGCCGTCTTTACGTGCCAGCAGACTTGGACAACCAGTGCTGGTATAATTAATGAAATCGAGACGTCGCATCAACAAACGCTCATGCAGCCAGATTCTACTCCTACGTCTACACGGGACGACACAAATGCATCTATAATTTGATCTTTTCTTTTCATCTACTAGTCTCAACAGACACAGCAGAACTGCATGCCAGCAGATGAATGCATCTAGTCTAGTGGAGGTAAACTGTAATCGGCCGCCTGGATGACACGATAGGGCCACGCGTAAGAACAAACTGGGACCAAATAATAATAAAAGACGAACGGAGAAAACGTGTCGTTGCAGATGCCCAGGTTGTCGCACTGGCCCCGTCACTGTCTGATCGAGTATCTGCAAAGTAGCTAGGGAGTAGGTTTCAAATACGAGAGGATTGGCACCGTTGACTTTACATGCGCCTGCACATTATTCTCAAGTAGTAGTACTTGTAATCACCCCTAGTGCACGTGCACGAGGGAGGCCAACGTGGCTTCGCCCCTTGCTTTAAAATCTTACTGTTTTTTTTTCTCACTTTCTCATAAGAATGTACTTTTCCTGTTTCAGTCGCCTAGATAGTTATTTTAAACTTTTACACCAATTACAGCGAGAGGTGGTGATAACGATTACAGTTAAAAGAGAACAGACCGAATTGTGTTCAGGTACAATATTTAAGATTTTTTTCCGTAAAAAAATGGAAAAAAATGCTCGCGCAGGGGAACGCCATGTAGCTACACCACCATCACCACAAAGTTTCTCGGGTTCAGAATTGGTTTAATCCGTCCGCAATGGAAACAACTCAGACTAGCAAAAACAAACATGTTCTCCTGATATCTCCAGCCGAAGCAGCAGTAGCAACAGCAGAAAACTCAGGCCTTGAGCTTGCCAAAGAACCTCTGCTTCTCGTCTGTGGTCTGGAAGCGCCCATGCCCAAACTTGGACGAGGTGTCGATGAACTTGAGCTTGATCTCTCCTCCATGGCCAGTCGAGAGGTCTGCTTCAGCAGGGACTGGCAGAGAGTCACGACCCTCTTCTTGGGGCCGACACAGCAGGTAGTCGCCTTTGACGATACCGTAGCGGGGGAAGCCACCCATTATGGGAGTGATGTCCTTCTCAGTCCTGCAAACAATCAGCGTTAAGTAACTGAACGAACAAATTCAATATTGCAAACGACGTTACTGCAGCGAACCAAAAGACTGTCAAACTCGGTCGAGGCATCGTGGCTTTCCTGTCCAGCCTTGTCGATCTTGTAAACCTTCTTGTCCATCTCAGTGCGGTGATGGTACCGTTTCTGACCGGCACTGGCAACTGTGTAGGACACCCTAGCAGGATGCCAGGCACCGATACAACAGGCCACCTTGCGGAGACCCCTGTGAGTCTTTCGGTGAAGCCGGGTAACACCCCAGCGAGTGACCCACGCCTTCGTACCCCTTACCCTTGGTGACTCCAATGATGTCAATCATCTCATCCTTCTGGAACACAGCGCATCAACAGGGACCTCCTTCTCCAAGAACTTGTAGCCGTAGTCCAGTCCACCGTGTCGTCCGCTATATAGTGCCACCATTGACCTCTGGATCTCCATGAGGTGAGCCTCCTTCTGCTTCAAACCCTTCATCTTTCTGATCTGAAATAAGGTAAAGAATATAACGTGTGAGCAGAGCACAGTTAAAACTAAACAGAACTACAGCCACAAGTAGATTCAAACCTCACCAGAGTGTGGGCGATGACGCGGATAACTGAAGCGTACTTCTTCATCTTCTCACGCTGCAACTGGATTTCTTTCTTGCCTGCGTCGCTGTCATATTTGAGGGCATACTTGCTGAAGGCCTTCTTCTTGCTCTTGCACCAGTTCTTGTAGAACCTTCTCCTCACTTCCTCGCTAAGGTGTTGGGCCCAGAGCCCCAGACAGAGTTGAGGGTTCGCAGGCCACGGGGAGTCTTCACATATGCCACTAGTCCGACAATGACAAGGGGAGGGGTCTCAATGATTGTCACAACCTCACATGTTTCCATCTTATGAAGCTCTGCATAAAATCAACAGAGTTACTACTCTCGTACACAACAACCCATAGCGATCTTTTTAGCCACAAAAGCAACAGTAACTTATGTATTTGTGGTTGCCATTCGCCTGCATAAGCGGATACGGGTGAAAATTACGTATCTATTGGGCCGGGCTTACGCGAGACCGTCTACACATATACATTCATCCAATCACACGATTACTGTGCTGATGTCTTCAACATATTGCTTTTTTTAAAAAAAAAAATGGATTCGCTTATATACCTTCAAGCACAAGGTAAAGTATACAGTGTGAAATGGTAAATGAGGGCATATATGTACAAGTTTCTGCACTTTCTTTCATGTTTATCTCGCGAAGCTACTTCATTTGGTTTGGGAATTTGAGGCCACACCTAGATTTGGTCTCCACTAGTGGTCACTACCGTTCAAAAATTAAAAGACGTTTAAACTATTGCAGACAACAGTCACTTGCCTATAAAGTATGAAGACATCAGTGCAGTAATCATCTACACCGCTGCACGTGCTCTGGTGACAAAAGCTTTGCAATTACTCCTATTCTAAGGAGAAAACCATTCTTGTTTTGTTCTAAGTTAGACCAAGTCTAACTATAATTATATAGATAGATATCAACCTTTATGATACCAAGAAGATGCACTTAAAAATTTGTATCTCCTAATGAATTTAGGGAGTGTTTGGTTTTAGGAACCACTCCATCCAATATGAGGTGCAGTGGTGCATCATTAGTCCATTCCTCAATAAAGTGTTTGGTTTGAGGAATCAGTATATATTCAAGATGAGTTGGTGTATCATGAGTCCATTCCTCAAGCTTAGTGGGATGACATCATTCCTCATGTTAGTACTAACTATTTATGATAAATGAGGTGGTGATACATCAACTCACTCCATTTCACAAACCCAACAAAAAAGTGAGGAGTAGGAAGATGATAGACTACTGTATTCTTCGAACCAAACCCCCTATAAATTTAATGGGATGGCTCAAATTCCTCATGTTAATACTAACTAACTAAGTATATAAGGAATGAGGTGGTGATGAATAAACTCATTCTATTCCACAAACTAAAAAAAAGAGAAGATATAATATGAAAGACTAGCTTATTACTTAAATCAAACACTCAATTAATATACATGGGTCGGTGGAACTGGTGGTTGTTTTTTTTATCAATGCATCGCCCACTTGGAAGGCCTCGTGTCTGCCTGCCTCCATTGGTGACAGGGGTCCATCCCTTTTAGCTTACGGTCCACATGCTAATCTCCCGCGCGTGCTCGAGTCAATTATCCCGGCCTGCACTTGCAAGGGATTTCAAAGGGACGATCAGGAGATCCACGCTTGGACAATCACAGATGTGCCGAGTGGCCGCTGCATGCAGCAAAGTAGCAGTGCCGTGTCAAATAGCCAGACATTTGGCCGAGATCGGTTGTCCGTTTCAGAGTTTCTCTACTCAGGTTCTCTGCTTGCCTTTTTCTTGTTTCCTTTTTTTTCGAAGTGTTAACACACTGTGCTTTGTTTTCGAGAGTTATTATTTGCTTACCATTGGTCGTAAAGACAGCTTGACCCCAAAACGAGATGAAAAGGGATTTTCTCTGTGTATACTCCACGGTCCAAGTACATGTTCCACGCTTTCGTGATGAAAGATCTTGCCTCACACCCTTTTTTTCACAGGGTAGAAATGTTCATACTTCATACCTACGTGTTCTCTTTAAATAAGAAAAAAGAGGAGATTTTGGATTCAATCATTGAATCCGGCTATTGAGTCAACGGCGACTGTTGAATTTTTTAGAGGGTCATCGCGAGAGATTGAGGGCCTGTTTGGTTCAGCTTTTTTCTGACCAGCTTTTCTGAGAATCTGGCTGTGGGGAGAATTTGGCTGTGTAGAGAATCTAGGTATCATTAGGATTACGTGCGGAGGAAGATAAAAGTGTCCATAGGACTCGGAATCTAGAAAGTGACGGATTCCTACTATTGCAACGACTCAACCGATTATGTGTTTATGTTGATTTTCAATGGTTTTTACCCAAATGAATTTTATAGAAGCTGACTGAAAAGCTAAACGTTTGGCAGTCCGCAGCAGCTTTTGGTGGCCAGAAGCTCAAAAAAAGCTGAAACAAACAGGGGCTGAAAGATCTTGCCTGACACCCTTTTTTTCACAGGGTAGAAATGTTCAGACCTACGTGTTCTCTTTAAATAAGGAAAAAAGAGGACAATTTGGATTCAAGCATTGAATCCGGCTATTGAATCAACGGCGACTCTCGAATTTTTTATGGGGTCATCGCGAGAGCTTGAAGCGCCGTGCTTCTCGTAACACATTGTCTGTAAAAATCACTCTTGTCTAGCTAAACAAAAAAAAAACATGGATCCTGGTAGGAATAAGGAATTGTTCCTATATTTATACTGGAAACTATAAAAAAATTGCTTCTCTGTTCCTGGCCCCTGAGCAACTACACCATCATTATATTATATACTAGCCAGTTGTTCGTATTTTGCTACGAATGTTATATAATTATTGTTTATTTATAAATACTAAGTTACGTATGGTTTAGTAGTTAAGCCCTAAATTTATGGAGCATAGGGGTATGAGTTCGATTGCTTGCTCTATACTATTTTTTTGTACGGTGTGGTAGCACAGAGAGTGAAGCCATCAGGTGACCGCATTATGTTTTTAATACAGTAGTATAAATATTGTGTAACACGTGCATAGTCCCGTACTCCATTACTCACACCGAACTACCGAAGGCAATAACTGTTATGCAATCAGTCCTTTTTTATATGCGTGCAAGCAAACTATCTAATCCATACGATCCAAAAGAATTGTTTGCATAGCAGTTGTTGCCGGCATTGAAACCAGATAAAACCGTATAAAACTAGGTCCGTTGCAATGCAACTGCGTTGGGTCGGGGCGTTCGAAGAGCCGGTTTCTCCGTCAACGAAACGAAACGCGGGGTCAAGGAATGCACGACACGATCGTGATGTCCCAATCATCTGGCATGCATTCGGACCGCTTCGCACGTTGACCGCTCGCCACCGCTATATATCTATATGCACCCCAACCCTTGAAGGAAGCGAAGCAATCACGCACACTGCCGCGGGCGCTCTCCATTGACACTTTCAGCTCCTCCGTCGGGGATCCGTCACACCGTCGTCGTCTCCACGTGCGCCGCCATGCTCTGGAAGCGGAAGAACTCGGGGCGAGGCGGCTGCGGCGGGGATGAGATGCGGGAGCGGCTCATCCCCGCCGCAGGGTGCGTGCCGCCGGGCTGCGTGGCGGTGCTGGTCGGCGGGGGCGACGAGCCGGAGCGCGTCGTGGTGGACGTGCGCGCCCTGGCGCAACCCTGCGTGCGGGCGCTGCTGGAGGCGGCGCAGCGGGAGTTCGGGTTCGACCAGAAGGGCGTGCTCCGGATCCCCTGCGCTGCCGACGAGTTCCGCCGTGCCGTCACCGCCGGAGGCCACCGGTGCAGGCGGTAGCAGACCGACCACCTGGTGCCTGCTGGTGCTGAGTCTATGGGTCGTGTACATACATGTGTACAGGTGCACGCATAGGGTTCATCATTTAGCGTCTCCGGGTCCTCAAAGCTTCACATAGCTAGCGTAGAGAAGGATGTATATATAGATGCTGAGTTTGCAGCTGTTCACTTCCGAGAACAGTATCCACTTTCGGTTTTCAAAAGATGCAAGTGCTCAAAGTTAAATTTGCGATTCCTGCGTCATTTCTATCTCTAGATTTCAAAGTTGGGTACGCTGAAACCAAAGGAAAATAGAGTGCAGTTACAATTTGAGCGGAGGCGAGAACTTACAATATTGCATCTAAATCCCATCAGGAAAGATATCGAATCAAGATTTGCAAGAGTTTCTAGCTTACCTTGTGGAAGTTCGCTGATAGCAGGCTTTATGTAGGCTCAATGTTGATATATATAAAAAGAAAATAGAAGAGTGAGGAGAAGCATGCTCTTATAACTAGCTTAATAAGACAAACCAAGAAACTTTTTGATATGGATAAGCGGGCCATATATTAACCGTAGCTACTGCAGCTATTTGGACTGTTGCAGCTATAATCTAAGGAAACAAAATATTGTAGAAGTCACAGCCGCAGTCAGATTAAAGCCACAACGAGCGAAAGTTAAGAGGTTGGCTTCAATAACATTTATAGCCAACAGTTGTTTATATTATTAACCTTGCTCTCATCACTTAGGCTTGGAACGGCAGACGGTGGTTCATGATCAAGATACAATTGCACGCTTTGTCGAATGCCCGAGTTGTAGGAGTGATGGGTCTATCCAAGCATTGTGTGTCTATATCTATTGGGCGTCGTCGCGCCGGGTTATGAGGTGGCACTGGGTTCGGCGTCTATTGTGCTTGTGGCTAGGGAGCTGTTAGAGTTTCGTGCTTGTATACCTGCTTTTGTTGAACTAATGAAGTGGCGCAGGAAAGATCCTTTCAGTAATATACTAATGCATAAGGATAATTTTCATGATAGATAATAATAATATCGAGATTAGAAGCCTTACCTCAAGTTTGTGTCAAGATCACTTCGCGCATCTCAAAGCCTAACAAAATCAAGGGGCATGCTCATTTCCTACTATATAAAACATTTTATCTTTAACACACACACACACATATTATATATATATATATATATATATAACCTCCTATCTTTAACATCCCTCTCAATCTGAACTATATGGAATTAAGTTCAAATTTTGCCAGATGGTGGACCAACCAAAGGCTTGAGCATAATATTAGTCACATGTTAGAGCCAGGGGTAGGGCCTTGCCCCCCTAACTCTCCTGGAGCGTTTATATATTTATACACACAATATATAAAATATAGATTTTATTTGGTCAAAATAAATTTCTCTATCCAAATAATAATTTGTCGCATTTTTTAGGCAACAAAATTTGTCGCTAATAATAAAAGCAATAAATTTCAATTCAAAGTTGTCGCCGTATAATTACTATGTGCGTAACAAATGTGGTGCTTCACCTTGACTATAGAACCGTCTAGAGTCAAATACATTACAATCACTTGCTGATTTGATAAAAAAAAGTCTTGTTAAATTGTGTAAAAATGCCATGTATCAAATGGTTTGCGGCTTATTAAGATTAATGTTCATTCTTTTAGTCTCAACTGCAACCACTAATAAGAGAGCCATTTAGCTATAAAAATTACCAAAACACATATACTAAAATAATTTGGAAGATGATTTTATGAGAAGTTACTTGATCATCTATAGTGATATAGAATTGATAGCTATGATCAACTCCCATGATATAATCGAAGCTTTTAATTTGGTCGATCATGGTAAAAACAAATTATTATGATCTATATGTTAGATTTAATTAAAATATAATTATATGGTGCAAGCTTTTTTCATTGATTTGTTGTTATACGTAGATTAGTATATGCATGTGTATATATATCCTACAACATATTTTCACCTTCTAATATTTTGATGAATGCTTGGTCTCTTTTCTAAGCCGTAATTATAGCTCCGCCCCTACTGGTCATTATGGAGGTGATAAATGGGTCGTAGTCGACTAGGAATGACGAGCCACCAGGTGTTGAAGAAGATGGAAGTCACCGGCAGACATATCTCGTTTCTTTGAGGTAGTAAGGTTCACACGGAATTGCTGCTTCCCCGTCCCCGGTTGCCGTGGTAAAACGAACCATGGATAAAAATTCACAAGCCGAGCGAGTTAAATAGAACGCGTGGGCCAATGATTGCGATGAGTGGAGGCCGCCGGGCTCGGTCTCGGTCGCGCCACGAGCGTTGACTGACAAACGACGATGCCACTGCCGGGGTTCTGGCTGTCCACACCTAGCCTGTCCTGTCACACACCTAGCTAGTACAAGTGTTTGGGGTTTGGCTTGCCCAACTGGGGTCAACCCCGAAATGTTTTACGTGCCGACTAGCTAGCTAGCGAGTGGTACGTACTGGCTACAACACCTGCTGACATGTCCCATCCAAATGCTTCGGATACAGACAGAAATCCTGTCAGTCCTTATTCGTTTGTGTCGAATTAGTGGATCGGAACAATTCTTGGTCGGATTGCTTCTCTAATTTATATAAACTTTGATTAGCCGAAACGATTTCGGGCGCAATCCGACGCAAACGAACAAGACAAGAATGTGAGAGCCAGAGCCTGATCTGAACGGGGTCGATTCCACGACCTGGGTGGCACCGTGGCATGGAAACAAGATACATGCCCAAGACCCAGGCCGCTCTTAACGCTGACTCCAACATAAGGGTACCTTATAAGTCTATTATAAATATCTAAATGACTGTAGCATTTTCAATATTTTAGATGTGACGTGGAAGAGTATGCATATATAGATGACCATGCATTTTCGTAAACATGTATTTCAGTACCCCGATTAGACATGGTAACATCTTTCGGCTGGCTGCGTAATGCAAACATGTGTTTGGAGGATTCTATATATCGTTGCCTATCCTTGTTGGATCAGTCACGATCACCTAATAAGCGAACTAGCTGGTTTACCTGAACTGGTGGTGGATGGCTCCATCAGGAATAGATCTTATATTGACAAAAAAAAAGGCTCTTAGTGTTTGACTTCACGGGCTCCCTCTGATTTGACACGTCCCCTCGGGACTCTTCGAGCCTGATCCGAACGCGTCATTTTCAGGGGACAAGTTCGTCCCAGTCACAAAATTCCAATCGAAAACGGATGGTTTTATCTATACCGCCTTCCGCTTGGATGGAGAGAGAGAGAGAGAGAGAGAGAGGAGGAGGAAACCCGATTCACACGACACTCGTCTTGCCACGCCCAGTGTTCTTATCTACCTACGAAAAAAAAGGCACCGGGTATCGCTCACAAGTCGTTATCTCGACGAAAAAAAAGCAGAAGCTACGGGTACCTAGGAAACCTAAAACAGCCTACAATTTTATAACAGATGGTGATGCTAATTATTAGCCCATGAAAAATTAAAGATCACTCCTATTCTCTTTAGCCTTATTACAAACAGTCTTCGGTTGCCGTTGACGCCAAAATAGCTGCGGAGCTAAGGGCACGACGTCTCTCTTAGGGCTTGTTCGGTTAGCTCTCAATCCATGTGGATTGAGTGGGATTTGGTGGGTTTAAATCACAAGCAAGTCAAATTTCTTCACAATTTTTTCCAATCTCATCCAATCCATATGTAACGGGATTAACCGAACAAGGCCTTAAGTGGAAACGCCTGTATGACGCCTATACAGATGAGCTGAACTAGCAGATGCATGCTGCTACTAGGAGGTGACCCCGCAATGAATAGAGAAAGTGCCCAGGTTAAGAAAGAAAAAAATTACGGTAGGGAATGTTTGGAGGCGTTTAGTAAAATATTTTATTCTGTTAACTAAGTTGGTGTAATAAGGAGAATGATATATAGGCTAAATTTTAGAGGATGCTGCTGGAGTTGGTGAAGTTATAGATGATAAATTTTTTTAAAATGTGTTGTAAAGGATAGAGAATATTTATTTAGAGAATGAAATTTAGTGGACAGACAGTCTTAACACGAACCATATATGCAAAACCAGAAGACCACAGCACGATCAGAAGTGGAGGCAGAGACCACATGGGCCATATCCTCGCCAATGTTTACTCTCTCTTTTTTTTTTTTTTTGGAGCGAGAGGTGGTGCTGTAGACTATTGTGGGATTGCCTTCGGCCCAGCCCAAGTATGGTCCATCCCCATACTTGACGAGGCCCATCAGTAAGTGGATGGCAGTCCAACAAGCACACGCAACGCGTGATTGCTGTGCGCTTGCCCTTCCTTCACGTGCCACTTCTCCGTAGTAGTATCTACCTGTGACCCTCCAACTCGAAGAAAAGATACTCCTATTCCTACCTGCAGGCTGCAGCTGCAGGATGTGAAATGTTGCCGGCCCCTGCTGATGCCTCGAGGCGTCCGCCCCGCACGGGCAGGGCAAACGACCGATTCCGGCGCGGTGCATGTGCATGGGCTCCACGCCCGCCGGCGTGGATTTCAGGCTATACTATCTGCTGATCGTCCTGCTTGTCCCATCCAATCCACCCCAAACCTGTTCGTTTTGTTTTGTTGTTATTCACGTGCTCCGTACAGCGGCCACTCGCTGTGCCTGTGTGGAGGATGAGGAGACGGCCGGCAGACCGAAGCCACGAGTGGCGGGCGTTGGCACCTAAACCCGACAGCGACGTGCATGGTTCGCGCGCCCGACGGACGGTCACCGGCGCCCATTTATTGCCATGGCTCGCGTTGAGAGCTTCTTCTTTCTGCATGCGCCCTCTGCTCTCGTCATTAACTCCCGTCGCCGTCCCCCCCATCACCCTCATCAATGAGGTCGGGAAGGAGAAGAAGGAAGCTGGAAGCAGGCTCGATCGATCGCGTCGTCGTCGCGCGACTCGGACGGAGAGCGCGCGCTTAAATGCTCGCGTCGTATCGGGGGAGTAGGCGGGCGCGCGCCGACGACTATACGCGATCGAGCCCGCTGCAGCGCGCGCGAGAGCGACCGGTTTTGCTGCTCCGCGACCGTCGGTTCTTTCTTCTCCTTCTCCTTCTCCTTCTCCTTCTCCTTCTCCTTCTCCTCCCTATCCCAGTTCCAGACGAAACACCAGCCCAGGGCGGTCTCTCGCTCACTCTCGTTGCCCTGCTGCCGCTGTCCAGGCTTCTTTGAGACGTCGTCAGAGGTGGTCGCTAGCTCTGCGTCTCTGATCTCCGCGTGCGGGCGTACGTGTGCGTGCATGGAGAACCGAGATACTAGATAGCTAGACAGCTCACTGGCTGACCCACACGCGACGCAAGCGTACAAGAAGACGTACGTAGTACGAGCCGAGCCATGCATCACACACACACAGGCCACGGCGTGGACTGGACCGCCGGCGGACGAGACGAGCCATCCAATGCAAGCAAGACGACGATATCATGCTGATATGGGAGATGTAGATCGTGTAGGTGCGCGCGCACAATAATAAATTGGGGCCGCGATCCGCCGGACTCCGCTGCAAATAAATGCCGTTGCCGGTGCAGCTAGCCATAGCTGCTAGCTCCAGCCATCCCTGGTGGCACCCCTCCACTTACTTACGGGGAGCTCTAAATTTTACATTATAAAATTTAAGGACGGAATCGGGTTATAATCAAACCCTATTTTTATTTATTTTTTAAACTATGTGTTGAAGGCTAAAAAGAGCCTCGCGGACGGTCTGGCCCTGAGGCCGAACGGTCCGCGCGCGCGCAGAGTCAGTTAGGGTTCCTAGTTTCTCGCGGGATTTGTTACCTAAAACCGCGGGATTAACTCGGGAAACAGTTGGAAACGAATCCAGACCTCCCCCTTTATATAGATGAAGGGCTACGGCCGATTGAACCCCCAACAATCGATCAAATCCAGTTTATTACTCGTTTTTACCTTATGCATTAAGATTAGTTCTAGTCTAGTTCTACTTTAGCCCTAGTTTAGTATTCCAATCCCCAAATTCTCCGTCTCTCTTCGACTCTATGTCGATTAGAGGAGTCTAAGTCGGTCTACCCAAGCCTAGACAACCCCTAAGATCTCTCCTCCCCGACGGGGTCCCTCCCGGGAGCGAGATCCAGGCACCGCCGGTGACCTTCGCCGCCCCCTGCGCACGCGCGGACCGTCCGGCCCTAGGGCGCGGACCGTCCAACCGTCAGGCAGGGAACACCAGCCCCTGCACCAGGTCGCGGACCGTCCGGCCCCTGGCCGCGGACCGTCCGCGCCTGTGCAGAGAGCACCGCCGCCGGTTCTTGTTGAGTGTTTGGCGCCCGAAAAAGGTGTCAACATACTTTTTGGCGACTCCGCTGGGACAGGTGTTTAGATCTACTAAAAATCAGGCCCTCAAATGGCCGGTTCTAAAGATCACACCGATATCTCCCCAGATAATATCCTGAAGACGACTGTCGAAAATCTAACAGCCGATGAGCAACAGCAATACGAGGACTACATGCGTCAAGCGAAGGAGAAATTCTTGTCGCAATACACGGTGGATCGCCACCAGAAGGTTATCAAACATGGAGAGACTGACGTTGCATCTCTTCTGTCTTCGCTTCAAGTCCCCAACGTAAGTAAACCCGACGATATCCAATCTATTAAATATTATGTAGATCAGCAGCAGGATCAAATGAAACAACAGATTGTAGGGTTAGAAGAGTCAATTAGAAAATTAACGCGTACGTTGGAGAAGTCCGTTGCTCCTAGTTTTCCATCATATGAGACTAGTAACAGGATATTTATGTCTAATACAACGGCAACAAATGGGAATTTGCAGCCCCAGTCATTATATGGTATGCTGATGAACTCATATACAGGGCAAGTACCACCACCGCCATCCCTGCTTGGCAGATCGGCGCCCCTGAACACGCTCGGACAGTCCGAGCTTCTGCCCGGACCGTCCGGCCCATATGCAGACCGTCCGGCTTGCTCTGCCAGACAGTCTGGGGCTGCCCTAGGACCACTGCCGTCCCTGCTTGGCAGATCGGTGACCCTGGACGTGGTCGGACCGTCCGAGCTTCTGCCCGGACCGTCCGGCCCTTACGCGGACCGTCCGTCTTTCCCTGCCGGACAGTCCGGGCCTGCACCAGGACTACCACATGGTGTCCCGATAATGGCGAACGCAACCGGTCAATTCGGATTTACCACCGGACAAGCTGGATACGCATACGCAGAACCTGTTGTTGCACACCATGCACCAAATTATTACACACCACAGCAGCAGTATGTTTCGCCCTCTACATATTTAAACCATAATGTACCGTACAACCACAGACCGATCAACACTATCGATCGGTCACGACAAGAAGGTCGGTATACTAATACCCTACCAAATGAGCCCCACGGCCCAGGATCCGGTGGTCTGCCACCGGGTGCAATGGAAAAAATTAGGGAAGAGATAACTAAACTATTTCGAGATAAGTTTGGAGTTAGTGTAGCCAGAGTAGGGCAATCATACCAAAAGTCGTATAATCACCAGTTTGACACTGACCCATATCCACAAGGGGCAAGGATAACAGAATTTTCTAAGTTTTCTGGTGAGAATGGGAGAAGCACACACGAACACATAGGCCAGTTCCTAGCACATATAGGTGAATTGGGCGATGGAGAAGCATTTCGTGTTCGGTTATTTTCTTTATCCCTTACTAGTACCGCTTTTGCATGGTACGCCGCCCTGCCTCCTAATTCTATTAATTCCTGGAATGAGTTAGAAAGTAAATTTCATGAACATTTCTTTACCGAGGAATATGAATTAGGGCTAGCTGACTTAGCTTCAGTCCGCCAAGGACGCGAAGAATCGGTTAATGACTATATCCGGAGGTTCCGGGACACTAGAAACTCGGATCCATGTCGCAGACAAAGAGCTAGCAGGGTTAGCTTTTAATGGGTTGCTATCCTACTTAAGAGACAAATTAGATGGGACCCAGTTCTTTTCGATAGCCCAGCTACATCAGCGGGCTTTAGCTTGTGAAAGCCGATTTAAAGAGACATCAAAATCGGCCGCCCGTACTATACATCTGATAGAGCGTGATAATTCAGATGATGAATCCGCAGATGTATATACCGCTGAGTTTATTTGGCCAATAAAGGCCAAATCTTCAGCATGTTCTTCCTTACAACCGGTTCAAAAGAATCGGCAAGAAGAGGTTAAATTTACCTTTAATGTTGTCAAATGTGATAAGATATTTGATGAGCTACTTAAAAATGGCAATATTAAATTAACTCATACTATCCCTCATATAGATGAATTAAAGAGACATGCTTATTGTAAGTGGCATAATTCTTTTTCTTATGCCACCAATGACTGTAATGTTTTTCGTCGACAGGTACAATCGGCCATAAATGAAGGCCGGTTGGCTTTTCAGGAGATGCAAGTGGACACACAACCATTCCCTGTTAATACAATAGATATCGCATGCAAAAAGGTCTTAGTTCGGCCCGAAATGGCCGATAAAGGCAAAAGCAAAGACATCATCATTGGTAGTCCTCGCACGTCGAATATATCACAAAAGGAGATTGCTCAAAAGGCTCCGGACGATAAGGCTAAAAAGTCTGGAGGCACCGAGGGGCAGGCACAATTAATAAGCCAAGCACGATAGCCTGGCCTGAACACCACAAACGGTATGGCACCTACGTGCGGACGGTCCGGTGTTCAGATAGACGGTTCGGCTAACTCTGCCCGGCAGTCCGCCTATGCCCAAAAGCGTCAGCCTCCACACAAAACCTTAAAAGGAAAGGAGACACAACAGCAAAGCACAAATGGTCGGCTGATCAAAGCTGACTCTACTGTTGATCAGTTGCTCTCCAAGAATACTAGCGAAAAGGCCGTTCTACGTGATCGGTCAACGAAGAAACCTCGATCACCTGCTAAAACGAAGCGGATAAACAAAACGGCCCAAAAGGCTACACAACAAGCATCGTCTATTCATCCCATGAGACCAGGGTACTTTCCACCCGTTTACTCATCGTCGGTATATTATCCTGTTCAAACATGGAATGGTACGATGATGAATCCATGGTACATGTATAGTCCATTTGTCTATCCATACTGGGGGGCACCCCATTCTATTCATTTTGATCCATTAATCAAATGGTCATGGCCGAGAAAGATATAATCCAAAACGGTCTTTATACATTGGTGCTTTATTGAATGATCTCTATTTTAAAAAGCCAATGACTTACATCAGGTTTAGTTCATATGCTTTTGGTTCGTCAACCTTTACCAAAAGGCAGGGGGGCATATGTTGAAGGCTAAAAAGAGCCTCGCGGACGGTCCGACCCTGAGGCCGGACGGTCCGCGGTGGTGGCGCGGACGGTCCGCGCGCGCAGAGTCAGTTAGGGTTCCTAGTTTCTCGCGGGATTTGTTACCTAAAACCGCGGGATTAACTCGGGAAACAGTTGAAAACGGATCCAGACCTCCCCCTTTATCTCTACTACTATTAAGGCTGCAAGAGTAGTCTGCCATTCCCGTGTTCTGCCACCATTCCTGTTCTGCCATTCCCGTTCTACCACCGTTCCCATTCCCATGTTTGTCATTCCCATTCTTTTCTGTCTTTCTCATTCCCTCCTCCCACAAAGCTTATTCCCATTCCAGTTCCCCGTACAGCCCACGTCTAGCTAAAATTAAAAAAACACACATATGTCCTTAAGGGGATTTGAACCCATGACCTCTTAAGCAAAGGCCAAGAGTACCTACCACTACACCACATGCGTTTATGTCTACAACTATGACAGAAAACACATCTACTACATCTCTCACCAAGCTCACTTGCTACCCTTGCATAATGCGTAGTAGTAGATAAGTATCACCGAGATTCTTTAATTATATTTTTGGATGGAGGTAATATTATTTAAAGAAGAGTTTTGCATGCAATTTCTTTTGTTTGAATAATGTATTATACTTAAATTTCCTTTTTTTGCATGTATGACATTTTTCTTCGTAATATTTTTTCCATAGATCAGACTTGTGAGTCATTTTCATAAACCAACGCCAAGCATGAATCCATGTTTCTTACTTGAAATCCCGAACAAACACCATGAGCAGGAGGCACTCGCGTTGGCGTCACTCATCGATGACGAGAAGAAGCTTGGCGACTGTCAGTTCGACCTCTAGAAGCAGTCCTACGTGGTCGCATGCGCCGCTGTGTACGACAAGCTCCCGCGAAGCCACCACTTGGACGCGGTCCAGAGCAGTTGCACCGTGATGTCCATTGTTAAGCAGGGGGCCACATGGTTGTCGCCAACGTCGACAACTCTTAGGTTGTTTTGGACACTGCATCCGACGACGACGCCATCACGCCGTCCAGCTCATCGTCCACCTGAAGCCCAACCTACCACGTAAGTCACTGCTGACCGGACATGAATTCTTGTGCACTGGGACGATGGACGTTGCTGACGTTGTGTGAGTGTCCTTGAATATGATGTATATAGTGGAGTAACGCATCTGGTGGTGCAACGGCCAGGGGTACTACCTCGCTGATGAGCCCGGGGTGCACTTCGTTTGGCAGCCCAACCAAGTGTCATCGGTACTCGTCATGTCACGCGCGTTCGATGACTACTATATCGAGGATTGTGGCGTCATCTTGGCGTCGGAGGTGACGCAGAGGAGGATCGACAACAGTGACCAGTTTGTCATCCTCGCCACCGTTAGGGTAGCTTTTGTGACTGCCTGCATTTAATTCTCTCGCAAACACACACACTTACCTTTTTGTTTAAGCAAGAGCGTATGGTGATGCGTGTCTGATGACTAACGATGTACGAGGAAATTTCTTTCAGCATGTGTGGAACATGCTCTCCAATGATGAGACCATACAAATCGTGGCATATATCGAAGTCTGCATGATACTGATGGTTGCAATGTAGTGGTGAAACAATTAGATTAAAATAACAAAAATTATGTATGGCTAGGATCATAAATTGATTATGAAACATTTTCTCATAACAATATAACATACATTTTGTATATAAGTTATCGTAGTATACTGGTATTATATATTACCGTTGCAACGCACGGGCACTCAGCTAGTATAGATGAAGGGCTACGGGCGATTGAACCCCCAACAATCGATCAAATCCAGTTTATTACTCGTTTTTACCTTATGCATTAGGAGTAGTTCTAGTCTAGTTCTAGTTTAGCCCTAGTTTAGTATTCCAATCCCCAAATTCTCTGTCTCTCTTCGACTCTACGTCGATTAGAGGAGTTTAGGTCGGTCTACCCGAGCCTAGACAACCCCTAAGATCTCTCCTCACCGACGGGGTCCCTCCCGGGAGAGACATCCAGGCGCCGCCGGCGACCTTCGCCGCCTCCTGCGCACGCGCGGACCGTCCGGCCCTAGGGCGCGGACCGTCCGGCCGTCAGGCAGGGAACACCAGCCCCTGCGCCAGGTCGTGGACCGTCCGGCCCCTGGCCGCGGACCGTCCGCGCCTGTGCAGAGAGCACCGCCGCCGGTTCTTGTTGAGTGTTTGGCGCCCGAAAAAGGTGTCAACACTATGTTTTATTTAGAGCTCTAACATTTTTGTGAAGAAAGATTTAGATCATGATTCATTAGCACCTTTAACGGGGGCAGACAACACACTTGGACACGGAATTTTTTTTACATCTCCAATGCAAACACCCTCTTTTACATGCCTCCACATCCACTATTAAAAGTAATATATTTTTCTCCTATTTATATGTACTATCATAGTGGACGTAATGGACTATAAAAAAGATTCTTCGTATACCGGATGCAAAGTTTTTTTTTTGCCTTCCACACGTATTTGCTGCACATGTCTCGCTGTTCCGCCGCACTCTGCATGTCCATCCATCCTAGGAGTAGTGCGCGTGACATGGCTAAATGAATAGAATAATTATACCGGTGCCCCTATTTTAACATGTAATTATAGATTTACTTCTGTATTTTAGACTTTGCGTGTTTGCCAAACAAACTTGTTGTAAGCCCCGACTTCGTTATTTATACTTAATGGTGTTATGCCTTCCTAAAATAGACAATCCCTATTTTTAAAAATTTATGTGTTTTGACGACAATCCAAATTATTTTTGCAACAATTCAAATTGTTTTGGATAACAATTCAAATTAGTTCATAATAATTTGATTATTATTTTCAAAATAAAAAATAATTTTACAAAATATTTTATCAAAAAATGATTTAAATTGTTGATAAAACAATTTATTAATATACGTTTTTATTTTGGAAATAATTTAAATTATTGGAAAATAATTCGAACGGCTGATCAAAATAATTTGAATTGTTGCGAAAATAATTCGAATTGTCATAAATTTAAAACATGAGAAGTCTAAAAAAATAGAGCAAAACTACAATTACACTGGGTCCGATTATCCCTTGTCTTTTTTATCAAGAAATAGCACCGTTAAGTATAACTAATATAGTAGAGGCATACAACAGTTTGTATTGAAAAAATATGGCAAACATGCATATTCCAAAAAAAAAACTAGGACAAATCTACAAGTTACCCTCTGAAATAGGGGCACCGCAATTGCCCCTAAATGAATCTGCTTGCATGCATCCAACGCCACACAAACACTTGGATCATATAGCGAGGGGTTCAACGTCTCTACCATACGTGGAGGGTAGTACATCAAGTATGGGCTGAGATCGAAACCGTCTCTGGCGCCATGTAGTGCCAATTTTATATCAAACACTAGTCGGTTGCCCGTGCGTTGCGACGGCTTACAACAATACCCACGTAAACTATCCATCAAAAAAATTTCAAGATTTTTTATTGATTGTCTCCGCTCTCTATATAATATATTTTTTGATTTGGCTAACTGATGTTATTGTTTACTCCATGCAAATATGTCTTGGTACAACACGGCCAATGAAGTGAGTGATTAGAAGAGAGTTCACAACGATTGACTAAATGAACAGAGATTATAAAATGACATAATTTCATCATACAGAGACCAAATAAGAGAAAGTTTATGAGATCAAGTTTCTAAAATAAGTCCCATGAAGTCCCTTATAAAAAAGATAGATCAAAATATGAAGTGATTGCTAAAGTCAGGCATCAATAAAACTGGATACGCTCCATATAAATTATGCTACTTTGTAGCAATTACTAACGTTTGAAACCAACAAATAACCTTTCATTTTGCTGTTAGTGTGACAAATTATTGCTGCTCCATCCAATTCAGCAACCTCAAACACCATGTAGTCCATTGCGCCAATGTGGTCTCAGAAACGACCTAATGCTTGCAAGAGCCAAGAACGTCGTGTCGTGCTTGGGCTGTAGTCTCGGCCCATAGTGCTGGCCCGGTCCGACACGATTATTTTTTTTATTTTACAAAAAAAAACGTATATACATATATATAATTTATATTCAATATTAAAAATATCTTAGCGTGATGTTCTAGTGGTTAGACAATTTCACCTAGTGTCTCCTGCCCTTTTTCTATAAGGGCATGGGTTCGAACCCCACCTCCTGCACCGTTTTTTAATATTTTACGCTGATTTAATTAAATTGATCGACGGGCTAACGGGCTGGCCCGACACAGTTAGCAGGCCGGCATGAAGTGTCTGTGCCATAGTTGTGGCCCGCGTGCATCTAGCCCGTGTCGGGCGTCGTTACGCTGATTTAATTAAATGGATCGACGGGCTAACGGGCTGGCCTGACACAGTTAGCAGACTGGCATGACGTGCATGTGCTATAGTTGTGGCCCGCGTGCATCTAGCCCGCGTCGGGCGTCGTTTGGCATCTATAGACGTGCAACGGATTAATTTGAAATAGCTGTGAGGGGTTATTTGTAAAAAAATGACGCATGACGACCGTTGAAACTGGTGCTTTAAGTATAGTATAGAAATTACTATTGGTCAACAATATAATTCTTCTTTCTGGAGATAATAAAGCCCCTCTCTTACTCAAATAAAAAAAAAGTACGCGCGTTAGGTTTTTACTCTCTAGTGGTCTTTTGGATTGGCTATGACCATATGGCTGAAAATTGGCTATCTCCAAGACTGCGATGGGAACTCCCTCCATCCGACCCTGGTCTGTGATCCCAACTCAATCCTTGTCCTTGCTATACGACCCGATCACATCCTTCACCCCCCCCCCCCCCCACAAAAAAAAACAAAAATTGTGTTGGGTCACCTTAATGTCCACCGCTAATAACTAAAGGCACATTTAAGGATGTTTAGAGGCGTCAAAACAACCGTGGCCACATGATTATTCCGTGGTGGATGCTGGTGGCACTATACCACGGAGGATTTTTACCGACCTTTGTTAGCTACCAAAGGTTGGTCGGTAAAAACAGCCGACACATGGTTGGTTGGTAATACCAGTTTTTGCAACGACGGGACGGTCGGTAAATCTCTTATATTTAGCGTTGGGAGATCCGTCGGTAAAAATGGTAAAGACATCGCTCGTTCGGTCGGTAAATATATTGGCGCAACCCTAACCCGCGTGCCGCCAAATTATTACGTTCCTCCCAACCAAATCGCCGCGACGGCCCCCTCCAAAATCCAGCCACCCGCCCCCTTCTCCTAACTCCCACCGCCGCCACCTCCAAACTCCCCCCAATTCACCGCACGCCCCCTCCACAGCGCCGCCCGCGCGTCCCCTCCATAGCACCGCCTGCGCGCCACAAAATCCTGCCGCCGTCCTCCATCCTGCCACCCCCTCCATAGATCTGCCTGCCTCAATAATCCCGCCGCCACCTCCATCGTGTCGCGCCCCTCCATCACGCTGCCCCCTCCAAAATCGCGGCACCTGTTCCTTCAAAGCCACGCTGTGGCAGCCAAGGGATTGCACACGCTGCCCAGAGAAGACAAAATTTTTAGTGCCTCATCCCGTCGACCCTCTTGCGCTGCCCAGGTAGTTGTGCTGCCTCACCCAAACCTGTTGGTCCAGGATTCGTCAAGGACAGGGACAGGGTGCCGGTGCCGATCTGCAAGATAGGAGGAGGTAGGGGTGTCTACCTGGATCGGCCTTTGGTGTCATTTGCCTGTGGAATCGTGATTTCCCTTCCTGTTTTTTCTGTTTTTTGGTAAACTTTGGGGGAATTTCTGTTCGTAGGATTTGAGTGTGATTGAAGAAATTTTCCTTGGCGGAATTCATGCTGGAGCATCACTGAACTCGTCTATGGCAATTCCCTAGCGATTTCCTCTCTCAAATTTGTGTTTATCTTGGAGCATTGATTTAACATTTTTGTTCTTTCTTATCTGCAGGATTTAAAGGTTGTTCTAGGTCCTTGCAGGATTAAGCCTAACAAAACAGAGATTTGTGTGAGTCCACAACAAACTTTATTCCCTTCTTGTAGTTATGTAGCAATTACTCTGATCTTTTATCTTGCTGATCTACTAACATAGGAAGAGCCTGCACAACTTAAATGTTAGGCTTCTTAAATAGTTTTCTTCTTTTTGTAATTCAACATTTTGCTTGATGCCTTATGGGCATGATCTGTTTTAAAATGCAAAACTGCTACCTTAAGAAACAAGCTTCATCTTTATGGCAGTACGTGTTCTAAGCTTAGTCTGAGCCAAAGCCAAGAAGGCTGTGCGTTGCACTTCCACCTGACCTGAGGATTTCATATATCGCCTAGAGAGATGGACATTGTCCTGGCCTTCAGCCTTCATGGTCTTAGAACTGAACCAGCATGGCCAGGCAATGAACCAGACTACCAGACGTTGAACACTAATGTAATTTCTTGCAGTGAGTATAAGTTCCAGTAGGTCATGCTTATTAGTTTCATGTTTGCCACTACTGGTTGGTAGTGTAAAAGTACTGAGCACACACTACTGGTTTTGATTGCCACTGATGCAACACGAAATGTAAGGCAGTGATTGAAGGATCATGAGGATAGTTGCATATGTTCTTCCTTAAGCTTAATGATGATAGCATGAGCAAGATTACTGATGCACTACTGGCTGTATTTTTCCCTCTAGTCTAGCTTGTAACCTTCAGTTCATGATGGTACCAGGATCAATGTATGTGTTGGATTCAATATTTTTTCTCTAGCTTATAACCTTCAGTTCATGATGGCTGCATTTTTTTTCTCTAGCTTGCAACATTTTTTTTCTCTAGCATGTATTCAACATTTTTGTTCTTTCTTGCATGCAGGATTAAAAGTTGGTTCAAGGTTCTTGCAATATTAAGCCTAGCAAAACAGATTCGTGTGAGTTCACTGCAAACTTGTTTTTTCCTTCTTCTTGTTATGTAGCTGATATGTTAGCATAAGAATAGCTGATAATAAACACAAGATCCTACAAATCTTTGGTACGGCAGGGGCAGCAAGGAAAGGAAGGTGTTGTAGTTCAGAAAATCCAAAAACAAAATAGGAGATTGTCGAGCTCTAGTGTAAGGTAAGTTCAACTAATTTACCTTGTTTCCGGTTCAATCGTGTGTTTGTTCATTATCTTTGAGTGTATGCAGCAAAGTTCATAAGAATAGCTGATAATAAACACAAGATCCTACAAATCTTTGGTACGGCAGGGGCAGCAAGGAAAGGAAGGTGTTGTAGTTCAGAAAATCCAAAAACAACTAGGAGATTGTTGAGCTCTAGTGTAAGGTAAGTTCAACTAATTTACCTTGTTTTCGGTTCAATTGTGTGTTTGTTCATTATCTTTGAGTGTATGCAGCAAAGTTTTTATGCTTGTTATATGTTCTTAGAAGCTCTATCATATCCGTAATAACACACATGGATAAATCGTGGATCGACAATGTGGCTAGGTACAATACAACTTTTTTTCACAATAACTAAAAAATGTGCTACGTGGTTATCTTGATATTTAACATAGAAATTGCATGTAGGGAGACAAAGGCCTATACACAAGGGGTGAATAGTTTTCTAGCTTTTGCATTAAAAAATTCAGCGGTAGGAAGCAAGATTTTATGCCCTTGTAGGAAGTGTGTCAACTCATTTTGGCGGGAGGCTAGTGAAGTTCGAGAACACTTGATTTGTGATGGATTTTTAAAAGGGTATAGAACATGGACCTTACATGGAGAAGCTAGTTCCTCTGTATTGAACAATGAAAATGGTGATGTCCCTGAGTTTATTGAGGTGCATGACGAAGAAGATGACATATCTGAGTTGATTAAGGATTTAGCATGTGGTTTAGATGATAGAGGAGATATGGAAGATGATGGGTCTTTTGATCCATTTGATAAAGATGTAGCTACCATTCGTAGGCTAGCAGCAGACAACAGTCAAGAATTGTACCCAGGTTGCAATAAGTACTCAAAGCTACGCTTTCTAGTTCGTTTACTTCACATAAAACTTCTTGGAGGATGGACGGATAGAAGTTTTGATTTGTTGGTTGATCTACTTGTTGATGCGTTGCCTAAGGGTTCAACACTTCCTAGAAACTTTCATGAAGCTAAGAAATTAGTGAAATCAGTGGGAGTTGGGTACACTTCTATCCATGCATGCGAGAACGATTGCATTCTTTACTGGAAGGAGCATGAAAACTCTAATTCATGTCCGAAATGTAATGTTTCACGTTGGAAATCAGAAAAGATGAGTTTGGACGGAAAGCGTGAGTACAAAATTCCTAAGAAAGTTCTCCGTTACTTTCCTATCAAGAAAAGACTTCAAAGATTATTTGTGTCCTCCAAAACTGCAAGTCTCACAAGGTGGCATGATGAACACCGAATAAATGATGGTTTGCTTAGGCATCCTGCAGATTCCCCCCTATGGAAGGATTTTGATAAAAAACATCCCGAATTTGCTGCTGATAGCCGAAATATCCGTCTAGCATTTGCTACCGATGGTTTCAATCCCTATAGTACTATGAAACTTAGTTATAGTATTTGGCCAGGCATTCTGATTCCATTCAACTTTCCACCTTCAATGTGCATGAAGGATACAAATTTTATCTTGTCTGTGCTGATTCCTGGCCGATCTTCTGCTGGAAGTGATATGGATGTATATTTTCAGCCACTTGTTTATGACCTGCTTGATATGTTTGTTAATGGTGTGAGAACTTATGATGCTTCGAAGGGTGAATACTTTCAATTGCGTGCTGCAATACTTTGGACCATCACTGATTTCCCTGGTCTAGGTAGTGTATCCGGATTTGTCACATCTGGTGAAGCAGCGTGTCCCGACTACCACTCCTTGCTCTATTCCCTTAGACTTGGAAATGGTTGCAAGTCTTGTTACATGGGACACCGCAGGTTCTTGCATCCAGAACACCCATTTAGGTTTGATGTTGATTCATTTGGTGGCGAAGAGCTAAGTCCGACACCTGTTCCTCTTTTAGGAGAGGAAATTTTGGAATGCACCAAAGATCTAAAAACAGTTTATTGCAAGGACCCATCTCGTAAGCCCACAAAATATCAGAAACGTAAGGACGGTGAACCATTAGTCTTTTTGAAAAGGAGAACTATTTGGTTCATCCTTCCATATTGGAAGGATTTGATGGTCCGATATAATTTTGGCGTTTTCAAACAGTAGTACAGTCATGCAAATAAGTTAGCAAATAACCATATCTGCTTTTAACCATATCTGTTTGCCAAGCTTCAGCAAATAAAACGCCAAGCTAGGTATTTGACTCTACTACTCTTAATGGCCCTAGCTTGGTAACTTTGACTCTATTACTACTGTGTACCACTTGGAAGTTGGAATCATCTTAGTATTTGACTCTACTACTACTACAACTTTTATTTATTTTTGCAATAAAAAGATCCTGCAATAAAAAGCCAGGCAACCTGTCACACCCGGCTTTAAGGGACAAAGCCAGGTGCATCTCATACATGCGCCAAGAAGACAACATATATAATAACAGAGTGTATAGAGATAAATGTCACAATAACATCAGAGTATTATTACATAGCGGAAGACTTACAAAATAAAATATAAATATAACAGGATCTAAAAATACATCCTTGGCGCCAGAAAGTCAACTGGGAGACGCCACCTAGAATAGATCGAACTCCTCGATACTTGGCTCCACTTGAACCACCTGTTCTTCTCCTGTGGGGGGTGTGAGACAGCAAGGGTGAGCTCACACATGTTCATCGCTCAACAAGTTGTGGGGAATAATGTGACATGAACTCACCAAAGGTGGGAGTTCATGAAGTGTAAGGCTGATCAACAATAGGGGTTAAAGCTGAGCATTGCTTTTAAGTAGTTGGTCAAACTTTTATTAGCAATTACTAAGTGTAAGTAAATACCAAACCATAAGTAAAGTAATAGAACAAAATTAATAATAAACCCATGCAATGCAAATGACAAAATTGAGTTTAAGTTCCATAATTTAAACATCAGAGAGTCCTGAGCTGCTCATGACCGCGAGCACGGCTAGTACACCAGTTTTACACTCTGCAGAGGTTGTACCCTTTACCCACAAGTCATGTTACCCATCTGCCAAGGGGTCGCGAATCCCATACACCTCTACCTAGGAAGCGCGGCAGGGCAACACTATGAGGCCTTTACAAAGTTCCACTAGCTTCCGAAAACCCGCTACAGTTTATAGGATGTTCCAATGCAGGGTTATCGGCTGACTGCCATCGCAGCAAAATCAACCAAGGACCTCCCTACACTGACCACTCCCCTACTGCCCTTGCCCCTTCCAGGTAAGGTAGTCTTCCACTAGCTTTCCTAATTAGTCAGCCAAGGGCGTCCCATTAAACCCTTGTGGTGGCACGTGGTTCTCAAGTTAAGCTCTATGTTCCAATTAACATTAATGATCTCAACATGAACATAAATAGAATAACAAAAAGAATTGGAACATAGAGGTAATAAATGATTATCCCAAAACCATGTAAAGCAATAGCAAACTACCCAAGTGATTCAGGGGTAAACAAGGTAATGAGATAAACAATCTAGGGTGACCTATTGAGTCCCATCAAAATTAACCTATGCATGGATAAGTGATATTAAAGAGCATTATTGGGTAACAAAAGTGAATCAAGGGCACAACTTGCCTGGCACTTGAGATTCCAGGTACCAACTTGCTTTTCAGATGACACGTGTCCTCGCGCTAGTCGTGGCAATACAAACAAACATGGTATAGATAAAATTAACATCACACCAATCATAAGAACAAACTGAATAATAATGATCTACACGTTGCTACGAGACTAACGCAACTTGAACGGATCAAATCGGAGCTAAAACGGAGGAGATACGAGTTTCCTAAGGTTTTATGTATTTGATACGAGATTGATTAAGAGATACATTTTAATATGGTTTTCATGTCAAAACAGTGGTACTAGATGATGAACAATAAAGTTACAAAATTATAGAAACTGGAATGAACTAATTTGGACATAATATGAATTTTATATGAATTAAACAAGTTGTAGAATTATTTTTGTATTAAAAACAAATTTCTATAATTATTTCTCTATTTTTACTCCTTTCTAGACTGGGCCTCAAATTCTAGAGACAATAGGGGCTAATCTACTAAAATTCCCGAGACTCAGGTTTCTGTATACTGGACGGTGGGTTATTTTCCATAAAATGCAGGGGCTCTTTTGTAAAATGTACGAGGCCGAAGGGTTACGGTTAACTCTCATCCACTCGATCTGCTACGGACTGCCCAGATTAGATCGGCGCTTTCGTGAACCGGTACTGGATCGCAGCCGCTGGATCACCCATCAGCGGCCCGGATTCTATAGTGCTGAAGGGATATCCCATGGACTAATCTCGACCGTCTACCCCTAGATCTATGGTTACAACCCAACCCCGGCCAAATGGATTCACCAGGTTCAATCACCGCCACCCATTCCTGATCCGACAGTGCACCTGCATCGCCCCCTTACCCAGCTCGCAGACGGTGGTGCCGCCATCGCCACCTAGCGAGCTCACCAGCGATCTCCACCCCAGCGCACTAGTGCTCGAAACGGACATCGGCGAGACGCAACATGATATGAAGGTAGAAACGAAACACATGAAGCGGTCCTTACCGGCACAGGTGGAGCGTAAGTCCCGGTGTCGACGCATGGCGGCGAGAAGGTGATCTCCAAAGTCCGACGAGCAATTAAGAGATGACCAAGCCGACCCATGCGTCCCCCCATCGGAATCGAAAGCAGTTGGAGCACCAGAGCACAGCGCCGCCGCACTAGAGCATCATGACGAGGCCAGGGCTACTACGACTGCGCGCGCCAACGACAGATCTACTCTCCCTCCCTCACCTATTTCTCTCGCGTTTTCCCCCCGACGCTTTCTTCTTCTCTCAATCCAGCGGTGTATGGGAATTCGTGAACTGGAGCTAATCTAAGAGCGGCTCACGCGGAGGGCAATGCGGCATCCATTTGAAGCCCGCGATCGAAGTCCCCGCCAATCGCGCCGACGGCAAGGACCTATCTGACCGGGTTTTGCGCTCGTTTAGTTAAGACGACGGTTACTGGGCACCTAATTTGTTGCCGAGAAAGCAAGGGAAGAAGGATCAGCCGAAGGCATGTGAGCTATGCATGTCGTCTGTTGCGAACGACCAGCGGGGAGAACGGCGGGTTCTGTTTCGTCTGCGCGCGCGGGTAGGAAGGAGAAGGAGCTGACCGGGGGCCCCGCTGTTCAGTGAGACGTCCGAGTATGCGAGAGAACATAGGCTACGGCTGACGCGGGGGAATGTGGGCTGACCCCTGGACCCGTTCATCAGTGGGCGCGGTGCGCGCGTTATTGGGCCAGGCGATGGGCTAGCAGGTGAAGCTAGGGTGGCCGGTTGAGGGAGTAGGCCCAACAAAAAAAACTGTTTCCTTTAACTTTTCTTTTCTGTTTTGTTTGCTCTTTTATTTCAAATCTGAAACTTGAATTCAAATTTTTTGTATCGAATTTGTACTTCAATTAAATATTAAATTTTAAACATGCCATCATGGAATGAGTGTATTTATTCATAAATTTATTTTGTAATTTATAGTATTTCTTCTTTTAAAATCCAAATTCTAATTTAGGTTTTAATCCAGATCTTCAATTCTTTATTATATTATTGTTATTGTTATTATTATTAAATGCACAAACAAAACTCCAGTATGATGTCTGGCTTATTTTTTTTATTAGGTATTTTGTTCTCAGAGTTATGGTTAATCCCATGTTCAAGTAAATAGAGGCAAAATATATATAAGGAGATTTACTCTTTTCTCAATGATTACAAATTGGGTATTACAAATCCTACCCCCCTTAAAAAGAATCTCGTCCTCGAGATTTAGGAGGAACGAGGAAAAGGATGGGGAAAATCTATGCGAACCTTTTCTTCTCTTTCCCAAGTATCTTCGTCCTCATTATGGTGACTCCATTGCACTCTGCACATCTTTATCACCTTATTTCTTGTAACTCAAGTCAATGTGTCAAGAATCTTGATCGGATACTCCGTGTAAGTCAAATCACCCTGAACACTGAGCTCTTCCAGTGGTAACTATTTCTCAGGGACACTGTGGGGGATAGATATCCCCCGGGTCCACTGAAAGAGTAAAGGACCTCACGAAAGGCCCGAGGGCCCAATAAATCGTAAGGTTATTCTTTCGTGGGCCTGGGGGAAAACAACCAGCAAAGCAGAGCGACGTGAGGCCGGATTGGTGCAAACCCGGACGGCCCATAGCGTCGAGCGAGTGGTCGCAACGAAGATCCGACTTTCCCGCGCTGGAGCCTCCATGCAACGAAGCCACGTGAGGATAAGTCGGCGAGGGTTACGTAAAGGATAATCTCAAGAGGTTCACTATCTTTTAGCCACTCGTTGTTATCTTATCCATGTGTACTGCCCCACGGTCGAGTATATAAGGCCTAGGGGGCACCCCTTCAGAACGATCGACCCATTACTTAGCCACCCACACCAGCTCTCTGAATTCTCGATCCAGAGAGCTCTCTTGTAATCATATCCACCAAGCATACCCGTCAGGACGTAGGGTGTTACGCATCACTAAGCGGCCCGAACCTGTAAATCTTGTCCACCGTCCCTCGTGCGATCGGCACGAACCATTTTGCTACAGTTGTTGACACCTTCCTACTCCTAAAACACCTTGAGGGGCAACCCCGGGTGTGCGGTCGGACCCAAAACACCGACAGCTGGCGCGCCAGGTAGGGGGTGTGTCGACAATCCAAGCTAGCTCAATGGCCATCTCCTTCTACAGCAAGATCACCCTACGCCTCGGATCTGTGTTCTGCTTCGGAACAATCTCATTCGTAGCGGACGAAGAAGGAATTCTGCACCGTATCGCGGATCCGCCGGAAAAGGAATCTTCCCCAACAAACTCCGAAAATACCGGAGAAGCGCAACCTCCGGCTCTCCGAAAGAAGATCACTACGACGGCAGTACCGTTCTACCCCGACGTCCTCTTCATCGGAAGAGCGGAATCGCCCGTCATCTCCGACGACGAGCCGACTATACCCGGGGAGGAACCGCCTCAGCGAGAGTCCCGTCGACGGAGGAACCGGCGCAGGAACGTTCGACGACATCACGCAGCCGGAGAGCAGAATCCAGAACAACCTATCTCGTGAGACGAGGTCTCGGAGGTGGGAGAAACTCCGGAAGAACGCGTCTTCAGAGAGCGAAGGAACTCCCGACGACGTGATCGCCGACGAGCTCAGGAACAGGCTGAGCAGGATGCAAGGCAACGTCGAGAGAATCCATTCTTCGGGCGCAACCTGAACCCCGACTTTGCCCGAGCCATGAACACGCCGAGCGAAGTCGGAGGGGTGCTGGCTCGGATAGCTGAAGGACTTCCTCGGACTCCTGACGCCGACGGCTACCGACGACTGTTAACCCAGGCGGCCAACCATCTTCTACCACTTGCCCACCCGCCGAACGATCTACGACACGCCATCAACAGTCGCCGAGATGCGCGGAGATCCATCAATGCTTCGCGGAGAACGGCGGCATGAGAACGAGATTCATCGTCGAGAGGAGTATGACAGGGATCATGGCATCCCGACTCAGAGCCAAGCTACCAGGACTGAGTCGGCAACGGCTTCAACTGGCGGAACCACCCGAGGACGGTCGAGGAATCACAATCACAACTCCCCTCCCCGGGACAGACATCGACCCCGACGACAGGAGGACACGTGCGGAGTGTCCGCCCTTACTCCGCGCCTTAGGGCCATCCAATGGCCTCCCAACTTCAAGGTATCCAATGTTGACAAATATGAACCTAAGCAGGATCCATGGGGTTGGCTAGCCGTCTACACCACCGCTGCTCGAGCTGCCGGGGCGTCCGAAGACGTGATGACCGCGTACTTACCCATTGTCCTTGGGCAAGACGCGCTGCAATGGCTGCGACATCTACCCCGACACTGCATCGACGTCTGGGGAGACTTCAGTCGATGCTTCACCGCCAACTTCCAGTCCCTCTCCGACAAGCCGGCGCAACCGTGGGACCTCAAATCTATCAAGCGCCGGGGGGACGAGACTCTCCGGTCGTACCTCAAGAGGTTTCAAACCATGAGAAATCGTATCCCCGATGTCACGGAGGCGGCCGTGATCGAGGACTTCTACCGAGGATCCAATGATTCGGCTTTCGTCCGAGCCATACTACAGAAGGCGCCGACTACCTCCGAGGAGCTGTTCCGGGAAGCTGACCTCTACATCACCGCCGACGAGCGAGCCCAAGACCTCATCGGAGGAGCAAAGCCCGCACCGGCAGCACCACGACGCGACACGAACCAGCAACCTGACAAGCGGTGGGAGAAGAGGCCACGCGAAGAAGTGCACGTTGCCGGACCACCTGCCTCTCGTGCTCGAGGAGGACCTCGTGGAGGCGAACGTACGTTGGATGACATCCTCGACGCCCAGTGCCCGTACCACAAGGACATGCGCCACACTCTTCGAAACTGTCGAGACTTCAAACACTCCGTCGGACACGGCCGACCCTTCCAACCTCTACCTCCTCCTCCGCCGAGGGGAGGACCAGATGAACCACGACAACCCCATCGGCAGGAGGAGGGAGGAGGAGGAGGAGCTTTTCCACGCGTTGACAGGGAGGTCAACGTCATCTTCGGCGGACACGGATCGCAGGAGAGCAGAAGACAGCAAAAGCTCAACGATCGCCAGATACTGGTGGCGACCACCGGACCTCCCACCCCATACCGGTGGTCGGAGCACCCGATCACCTTCACTCGGGCAGATCAATGGCTCAACTTCGACCACCCGGGCAAATATCCGCTTCTCGTCGATCCGGTGATCCGAGAGAGCCGGGTGAAGAAGGTGTTAGTGGACGGGGGGAGCAGCATCAACGTCACCTTCCCCCGGACACTCCAAGGCTTGGGAGTTCACCTCAAAGAGCTCCGCGAGTCGGACACTCCTTTCTTCGGCATCGTGCCGACGGAAGGGGAATACCCGCTGGGCCACATCTACATGCCAGTCACCTTCGGAACTCCGGAGAACTACAGAACCGAGTTCCTGAGGTTTGAAGTGGCTAACTTCGACTGCGGGTACAACGCCATCATCGGGAGGCCGGGATTGGCCAAGTTCATGGCCATTCCGCATTACACATACATGATACTGAAGATGCCAGGGCCGCAAGGGATCATAACTGTGCGTGCCGACTTCCAAGGCGCCGCGGAATGTTTCCGAGTGGCTATTCAAGCAGCCCTCACCGCCAAGCCATCGACAGCTCCCTCCGCAATGGCGAACTCTAAGCCTGAGGAGGACTTCACAGTACCGGCAAGCGAAGCTCAGACCGCGACCTCTATGCGGCCGACTGAAGAAACCAAGAGAATCAACCTGGGGTTCGCTGATGAGCGCAAGACGGCCATCATCAGCTCCAGTTTGGATGACAAATAGGAAAGCGCGCTCGTCCGGTTTCTGCAAGATAACCGAGACGCATTCGCATGGCAACCTGCGGATATGCCGGGAGTCCCAAGAGAACTGGCCGAGCACAAACTGAAGGTTTTTCCCCAGGCAAGGCCGATTCGACAAAAATTACGTCGTTTCACGCCTGATAAGAGAGAAGCCATTCGCGCCGAGTTAGCTCGCTTGGTCGCGGCTGGATTCATTAGAGAAGTATTACATCCCGAGTGGTTAGCCAATCCTGTTCTTGTACTCAAAAAGAATAAAGTGGACTGGCGCATGTGTGTTGATTATACTGATCTCAATAAGCACTGTCCGAAGGATCCTTTCGGGCTCCCGAGGATAGATCAGGTGGTGGACTCCACCGCTGGATGTTCTATGCTGTCCTTCCTGGATTGCTATTCTGGATACCATCAGATTAGTCTGGCGAAGGAAGATGAAGAAAAAACAGCATTCATTACTCCGTTTGGTGCTTTCTGTTATACCTCCATGCCGTTTGGCCTCAAGAACGCTGGAGCGACTTACCAGAGAGCCATTCAAACATGCTTAGCCGATCACTGGGGCAAGCGTGTGGAGGCTTATGTGGATGATGTGGTGATCAAAACACAGGATTCAAAAGACTTCATCGAAGACTTACAACTGGTTTTCAACAGCCTGAGGCGGTATAGATGGAAGCTTAATCCTGAGAAATGTGTTTTCGGAGTACCAGCCGGAAAGTTGCTCGGGTTTATTGTCAGCCACCGGGGAATTGAAGCTAATCCAGATAAGATTGAGGCTATCATGAAGATGGAAGCACCTCGATCGCAGAAAAAGGTTCAGCGTCTTACTGGATGTATGGCAGCTCTAAGCAGATTTATATCCAGACTGGGAGAAAAAGGTTTGCCATTTTACAAGTTACTCAAGAAGGTGGACAAATTCCAGTGGACTTCAGAAGCGCAAGAAGCTCTAGATGCTCTGAAAAAATTCTTGACAACACCACCAGTACTGAAACCACCTCGGCGAGCTACGTCAACTCAACCCGCCGAAGATTTGCTGCTGTATATCTCTTGCACGACTCACGTGGTAAGCACTGCGTTAGTAGTCGAGCGAGTAGAAGAAGGGCATGCCTATCCGGTACAACATCCTGTCTACTTCATTAGTGAAGTCCTAGGCCCCTCAAAGAAAAAATACCCTCAAGTTCAGAAGCTATTGTATGCAGTACTTCTAACTGCCCGCAAGCTGCGTCACTACTTTGACGATCACAAAGTCATAGTAGTCACAAGTTTTCCAATAGGGGATATTCTTCACAACAAGGAAGCAATCGGTCGAATAGCCAAGTGGGCTTGTGAGCTGGGATCTCATGACATCGAGTTCTGGCCTCGCACTGCCATCAAAACTCAAGCACTGGTTGATTTCGTGTCGGAGTGGACTGAACAACAAGTACCAGATAACCCGGAGACTGCAGATGTATGGCGAATGTATTTTGATGGCTCACTAAAGCTGCAGGGAGCAGGAGCGGGGATTCTCTTCACTGCACCGGGAGGCGAACACCTCAAGTACGCCCTCCAGTTGCTATTCCCGGCCTCCAACAATGCAGCCGAATATGAAGCTTTGATACATGGATTGAACATTGCCATATCATTGGGCGTCAAAAGATTAATGGTATACGGGGATTCTCTGGTAGTCATCAGCCAGATAAATAAGGAGTGGGATTGTTCAAACGATTCGATGGGAAGATACTGCACTGCCGTCCGAAAGCTGGAGGATAAATTCGAGGGTCTAGAATTTCATCATGTGGAAAGAGATCGGAACACGGCAGCCGATGTACTGTCCAAGCTAGGGTCCAGTCGAACTCAGGTCCCGCCCGGGGTTTTTGTGCAAGAAATTCTGCAGCCAAGTATCTCAATGGATCAAATAGAAGAGTGCAACATCATAGATCAACCCGAGTCAGATCCCGATGACTGGAGAAGGCCAATCATTAAGTACATAAGGAATGAAGAAGAACCAGACGACAAGAATTCGGCAGAGCGCATTGCAAGACAGTCGGCTCACTATACACTTATTGGAGAGACATTATACAGAAGGGGTGCATCAGGTGTCTTCATGAAATGCATCCTCCCATCTACTGGAAGGCAACTCCTGGAGGAGGTCCACGCTGGACAATGTGGAATACATGCAGCCTCCAGAACACTGGTCGGGAAGGTCTTCAGGTCAGGATTCTATTGGCCAACAGCAAAGAACGATGCAGCCGAGTTAGTTCGAAGGTGCGAGGCCTGCCAGTACTTGTCAAAGCAACAACACATGCCAGCACAGCAACTGCAGACCATACCAGTAACTTGGCCTTTCGCATGTTGGGGACTGGATATGATTGGACCTTTCAAGAAAGCTCAAGGGGGATACACTCATGTATTGGTAGCATTGACAAGTTCACTAAATGGATAGAATTCAAGCCCATTGCCTCCTTAACCTCTGCTAAGGTCGTGGAATTCATACAAGACACAATATTCAGATTCGGGATACCAAACAGCATCATAACTGATCTAGGATCCAACTTCACGAGTTCAGAATTCTTTGACTTCTGCGAGCAAAAGAGCATTCAGATCAAGTATGCATCTGTAGCCCATCCAAGAGCCAACGGGCAAGTTGAGCGAGCCAACGGGATGATATTGGATGCACTAAGGAAAAAGATTTTCGATAAGAATGAAAAATTTGCAGGAAAGTGGATAAGGGAATTACCCTATGTTGTTTGGAGCCTAAGAACCCAACCTAGCCGAGCTTTGCATGGAAACACTCCTTTCTTCATGGTCTATGGGTCGGAGGCAGTGCTGCCCGCTGATCTCAAGTTTGGGGCGCCAAGGCTGATCTTTGAAAGCATAGCAGAAGCTGAAACCACCAGGCTGGAGGACATAGACGTACTCGAGGAAGAACGGCTAAACGCAGTAATCCAATCAGCAAGATACCAGCAGACTCTAAGGCGCTATCACGACAAGGCTGTGCGGCAACGATTCTTCTCAGTAGGGGAGCTCGTCCTTCGCCGAATTCTAACGGGAGAAGGACGACACAAGTTATCACCCTTATGGGAAGGACCCTTCGTAGTAGCAGAAGTCACTCGGCCCGGATCATATCGCCTCACTCAGATGGATGGCACAGAAGTTGGGAACTCCTGGAACATAGAACACCTGAGAAAGTTTTATCCCTAGCCGTACCTCAAAACCGCCGGGATAACGGTGATGTACTCTGTAAAGTGGAAATATGTCATCAATAAAGAAAAGGTCTCAAGGATACTCAATTTATTTACGATTGACTTGCATTCTTACTTAACTCAGGGTGACCACTATGCCCTGCTAACGGAGCAATCGACTTAAGTCGGCAACGACTTAAGGCGGTGCAACATGCTCACGCTTACTTAACTCGGGGTGACCACTATGCCCTGCTAACGGAGCAATCAACTTAAGTCAGCAGCGACTTAAGGCGGTGCAACATGCTCACGCTTACTTAACTCGGGGTGACCACTATGCCCTGCTAACGGAGCAATCGACTCAAGTCGGCAACGACTTAAGGAGGTGCAACATGCTCACGCATACTTAACTTAGGGTGACCACTATGCCCTACAAACGTAGCAATCAACTTAAAGTTGGTAGCAACTTAAGACCGATACAACATGCTCACGCCTATATGATTCGGGGGATGACTTCCATATCCCGCAAACAAATTTCATAATCATCATGCGTCATTATTGCTAACTCATTAACTAATAAATTCTGATACAGTGAAACAGTAATTATGTCATTCGAATGGTAAACTGGTGTCCTCTAACAAACACTCAATCATGCGAACCGTGCGCTTGGAACACGCGAAATGTTTTTTCTATTTTGCAATGTCTTTTCCAGGAGCAACCGACGAAGAAGGGCGACTCGAGGAATCAGGGGCAGCGTTCACGTCAGCCCTTATATCTTCGGGAACAATCACGCCGGGTCTCCTCATCAAAATTCGTCCCGCCCGAATAGCCTTGTCCAGGGCTTTGTCGCGTTGGGCCTTGAGAGTAACAGAAGTTTCTTCAGCAGTTTTAACAGCCAGTCGAGCACTCTCTAACTTCTGGGCAATGGATTTTTTGGAAGCCCGGAGCCCTTTGATAGTAGCATCCTTCGCTGATATCAACTGCTTAAGCCGGGTTACCTCCTCCATGGATTCTTGCAGCTTACGACGATGAAGGTCTAATTCTTCCATGGTGAAGCGATGACTTCTTTCCAAAATGGTCAGTGAATTGCTAGAATCTCGATACAACCTGTCAAGATTGTCACGAGAAGCGGCAAGGATACGTTTTTCTTCCTGCAAGCACAAGTCAGTTCCTTCAAAAACCAGGCAAGTAACAGGAGCGCAGTAAGGCAAAGCACAGTTTCGTATATCACCTTTTCAGAGTCGAGCTGAGCATGCAGGGAAGAACTCAACGCATTGGCATCATCTAAGGCGACAGAGACCTGACTCAGCTCAATCTGACTTTGAGAGTACTTTTCCTCAAGATCAGTGCATCGCTGAGCCAATTCAGCCTGACCTTGAGAATGTTTTTCCTCAAGAATTGCAATCTGTCGAGTCATTCCTAGCAAGAGGTAACCAAACAAAACGAGGTCAGAAGGTAAAACAGTCCACAACAAACGTGAAGAAAAGAAAAAGGGCACTAACCAGCGTTAGTTGCCTCCAACTCGGATACACGACGATGAAGTGACACTGGATTCCAACACGAAAGAGACGAAGCCACTTCTGGGACAGGAGCACCCTGCAATCTCAGCTGGCTGGTCATCCCATCCACCAAAACCTGATGAGAAGAACAGATGAGCATAATGGCAGAAGTTCATGCAATGTAAAAATCAAGCCAAAAAACAGCACAGTACCTGGAGGTTGGAAAAGAATGAAGGGATCCCCAGATCAGGAGAAATCAGCTGATAACCAGGCGCAAGGTCACCACCCGAAGCAGTTTGCAACGGAACGGAGGGAGTCAGTTCAGCGCCTTCAACAGAGCCGGACACCCGATCAGCGGGGACGCTGCCCTCTAAAGCGACGCCCTGGTCCAAAGTTTGGGCCACCACCATGCAGCCAGAGTGTGGAGGTGACCCCGCGTGAACGTCCATGGAAGTGCCAGAAGGAGACCCCGTCTGGGCACCCTCGGGGGCTGGGTCATAGTTGGCACTGCCCACTTGAGCTGGATCATCCCCGGCAGCACCCTCGGGGGCTGGGCAGTGGCTCGCACTCTTCGCCCGAGCTAAGTCATCCCCGACGACACCCTCGGGGGCTGGGCATGTGTCAGCACCATTCTTGAGATCCAGACTCTCCGCAGTAACCACCTCTAAGGTTGACGGGCCCTCGGCTACTTCCATGGAATCAGGACAATCCAAGTTAGCATCCCGACCCTCGAGATCGCGCTCTAAGGTTGACGAGGCACGAGATGACCTCAACCCAGCATCCGGCACGGCACCACAAGCTTCCGTTACATCATCATCCACTGGCCCTGATAACAAGTCCTCTGGGACCATATCCTCAAGAGTTTGATCAAAGTCGGCCAGGGATATTTCTTGCAGACCAACGAGGGCAGATAAAGCAGGAGAAGGAACTCCACTACTTTCCCCACTGGCGAGGAATTGCCGACTGTTCTTCCGAGTCAGAGGGACCTCATTCTCCTCCTCTCTGTCGTCTTCATCAGCAACACAGGCAACACCCCCATTGGGATCAACGACGGATGGAGTACACCCATTGGGATCAGCAACAGACATACCACACCCATTGGGATCAGCATCAGTAAATTCAGGCACAGGAACCTCCTCAGCAGCAGGAACCGAGGGACCAGCACCCTGATCCAAACTGGATACTCGCCGAATACGTCTCTTTTTCTTTTTCTGCTCATCAACAGAAAGATCAGTTTGATTGGTTCGGCAAGGACGCCTCGAACGAACACGGACAGGTCTCTGAACATCCAAGGTTATACCGACCTCTGGGAGAGGCGCCACTGCCAATGTCTCAGCAGGAGTAGCGTCAGAAGAATCTTCAGCCAACATATCAAGCATGGCATTCATTTCTGCGTCATTAGGATCCAAAGGCACTTCGAAATGGACTTGTCGTTCATCATCCGGAATTTTCCCAAGTGAGGCAACCAAAGCATTGACTTCTTCATCAGAGGGCCGCGTTCTAAGGCCCAAATTGCCATCAGTCGCAGGGGGATTTGACACGAAAAGAGTGAAGGCTTTGGCAGGAGGCAGATTCCAGGCCGAGTACGCCACCGGAGCACCAACATTGGATACTTTGCCCCTGAGAATCATCTCCAGTCGGCTCACCAAATCTGCAGAAGGGATTCTCTTGTTGATAACTCGAGTTGAGTCAGCTAGCCCTTGATACAGATAAGCCGGGTGGACCCTATCTTTCAGTGGCTGAATGTTTTTGAAAACGAAGTCAGCAACTACAGCTTCAGCAGTTAAACCTCTCTCTTTCAATAGTCCAACTTCAGCTAGCGGTACACTGGCTTCAGCTACCTCCTCGTCTGTGGGCGACTCGGTCCAGCTTGGGGTGCGAACATCTGGCTGTCTTCCCGACCGGGGGGGAGAGAATTTCCATAGTTATCAACTATAAACCACTCCAGACGCCATCCCTTAATGCTGTCTTTAAGGGGAATCTCAAGATATTCAGTCTTCCGTCCCCGGCGCATCTCCAAACTGGCACCTCCGACCAACTGATGTTGTCCCCCGGCCATCCCAGGGCGACAATGATACAGGTGTTTCCACAAGCCAAAATGCGGCAGCACGCCAAGAAAGGCTTCACATAAGTGGACGAAGATGGAAATTTGCAGAATTGAGTTAGGGTTCAGATGGGTTAGGTTGATGTGGTAGAAATCAAGGAGACCACGGAAAAAGGGAGAAATAGGAAGGCCAAGGCCGCGGAGAAGAAAAGGAGCGTAAACCACGGACTCGTGGGTATCCTCTGTCGGGACCGTAGTCCCGTGGCAAATCCGCCAAGAACAGAGTTCCCGTGGAGGAAGAACCCCGATGGACACGAGGTGGAGGAGTTCGGCTTCGGAGATGATAGACATGTGGTTACCTGCAAAAGGCAACTGGCTGTTGGGATCGATTGGAGGAATCACCACAGCGGACGAGCTTGCGATTTTCCTTTTGGGAGCCATCTCGATTCTACCAGTGAGCAGATTGGAGGCGAGCGCAGAGAGGATTCGGAAGCGGGAATGCAAGAACCAGGGCGCGGAAAGCAAAGGCGGCTAAAAGTGCAGCTCTTATGGGATATTCTCGGACCAGATACCGTTTCAAAAAGTGCCCAGTCATCACCCGGCAGTTATTTCCAAAATCCCAGCATGCCACGTGGTCATTCGGCAGTTATTTCCAAAAACTGGTGGGCCATCTCATCACTCGGGTGTTATCCTCAAAATAACTCGGCATTGCCTCTAAAATGCCGACGTCACCACTCAGTCACTCGGCGTTGCCTCTAAAACGCTGATCTCGAGCTCAATCGCTCGGCATTACTTCTAAAATGCCGACGGCGACCTTTAATCACTCGGCGTTGACTCTAAAACACCGGTCTCATGTTCAATCGCTCGGCATTACTTCTAAAATGCCGACGGCAACCTTTAATCACTCGGCGTTGCCTCTAAAACGCTGATCTCGAGCTCGATCGCTCGGCATTACTTCTAAAATGCCGACAACGACCTTTAATCACTCGGCGTTGCCTCTAAAACGCTGATCTCGAGTTCAATCGCTCGGCGTTACTTCTAAAATGCCGACAGCGACCTTTAATCACTCGGCGTTGCCTCTAAAACGCTGATCTCGAGCTCGATCGCTCGGCATTACTTCTAAAATGCCGACAACGACCTTTAATCACTCGGCGTTGCCTCTAAAACGCTGATCTCGAGTTCAATCGCTCGGCGTTACTTCTAAAATGCCGACAACGACCTTTAATCACTCGGCGTTGCCTCTAAAACGCTGATCTCGGGTTCAATCGCTCGGCGTTACTTCTAAAATGCCGACGGCGACCTTTAATCACTCGGCGTTGCCTCTAAAACGCTGATCTCGAGCTCAATCGCTCGGCATTACTTCTAAAATGCCGACAGTGACCTTCAATCACTCGGCGTTGCCTCTAAAACACCGGTCTCATGTTCAATCGCACGGCATTACTTCTAAAATGCCGACGTCGACCTTCAATCGCTCGGCATCGCCTCTAAGACGCTGGTATAGCGCTCAGTCGCTCGGCGTTACTTCTAAAAACGTCGATACAGACTGCAATATTGCTCGGCGGCTACTTCTGGGAGCGTCAGTATGATGATCAAGTTGTTCGTCTATTGTTTCAAAAGAATCAGATTTATAATCAAACAAAACGAGTCATCAAGAGGAAACCAAAGTCATTCTTCATTAAGGGAAGTGGCAATACTTACAAATCAACTCATTATGAGTTGATACTCCCCTACTGCTACTACTACTACTACGCTACACTATACTACTCTACATTACTAATACTACTACATTATTTCACTATACTATTTCTAATCTATACTAATATCTAAAAAGACCAGTGGCATCTAGCCACTGGCCCTGCCCCTGCCGCCGCCGCCGCCCTTGGTGCGGCCCCTGCCGCCGCCGCCCTTGGTGCTGCCCCTGCCGCCGCCGCCCTTGGTGCTGCCCCTGCCGCCGCCGCCCTTGGTGCTGCCCCTGCTGCTGCCGCCCTTGGTGCTGCCCTTGCTGCTGCCGTCGCCGCCGTCCCTGCCACTGCCGCTGCCGTCGCCGTCGCCACCGTCGTCGTCGTCGTCGTCGTCGTCGTCCTCGCCGCCCTCGTCCGAGTCCTCCTCATCCGAGGAGTACTCCGACTCATCCGAGCCCTCGAGCCCGGAGCGCTCGACGGCCCGGATGTACATCCAGACCTCCGCGGCTATCCCCTGGGAGTCGTCCGAGTCATCGGACGACGCCGGGGGAGAGACGGGAGCCGGAGACCCCTCGGACTCGGAGGAGAACTCCTCCTCCGAGTATTCCGAGTCACCGAAATCCTCCGATGGAGGAGTCGGCTCGCGCTTGCGCTTGTTGTTTTTGCCCATGGTGGAAGCAAGCGGGAAAGAAGAGAAGGAAGCAGTAAGGAGTAGCGAAGAGATGTGAAGAAACCAGAGGGGCAACAGCGTTATTTATAGAAGAGAAAGACAACCGCTCACCTCCAACCGCGGTCACTGAACAGTCGCAAAGCATTCAATATGCACTTCCACCCGTCCGAAGACACGTCAGGCGGCTGACGCCGTTTCATGCAGCACTACACCCATTGGGACTCCAGTCAACAGCGCAAAGGGTATGATTACACTCGCCGTCCCATCACATTACAACTCAGAAGCAGCCGGCTAAAACACTCAGCGTACCAAGCCGTCCGTTGCCCACACCCATTGGGGGGGACGCCCAGGAATTGTCAGTATATTTTTCAAAATGGTCACATCTGTGCAGAGCATGCAGTGAATGCCTCAAGACAAAAATGAGATATCAACAAGAGTTAGAGGGAAGCCAAGTATAGCCAGCAGAGTGCAAAATATGGTCGACAGACACGACTTGAAGACTAGACAGAGAACGTCCATCGAATGTCCAATCAATCGCAGAGCAAATAAATTACGCTACCTAGCAAGATATGGAAGGATTGCAAACTCGGCTGCAAAAGACAAAATACATGCTGACCTCTGAAGCATAATATTGATGACATAGCACGGATGACATCATGCCAACTTTTTTATAAGCAGAAAGAGTAATCTTCAGCAAAAGGACATAAGAAGAAGACCTTCAAGCGAATTATCCTCAAAAAATCCACTTGAAGGTCGGGGGCTACACCCATTGGGTGCACCTTCGGTGCACCCCATGGATTATCATTCTAAGCCGAGATAGTGCCAATTTCTAAGAGCATGGGACAAGATTAAAGAGCCAATCCTCAACCGAAATGAAGGAACACAAGTGGAAATAATCTCTACTGAAGACCTTCGAGTAGATTATTTTCTAAAATCTACTCGAAGCTCGGGGGCTACACCCAATGAAGTTCAGAATCCAACAAATAGGAATGCCGATCTCTAAGGCACAGGCACGAAACTAGGTTTTGGTCAACAAGTGATCGAAGCAGGAGAGAACAACAGGAAGCCATCTTTCTTCAAATCACCTACAAGCTGGACCTGAGATCTTCGGGTTGATTACCTCTAAATTAACCCAAAGATCGGGGGCTTGCGGGGGATAGATATCCCTCGGGTCCACTGAAAGAGTAAAGGACCTCACGAAAGGCCCGAGGGCCCAATAAATCGTAAGGTTATTCTTTCGTGGGCCTGGGGGAAAACAACCAGCAAAGCAGAGCGACGTCAGGCCGGATTGGTGCAAACCCGGACGGCCCATAGCGTCGAGCGAGTGGCCGCAACGAAGATCCGACTTTTCCGCGCTGGAGCCTCCATGCAACGAAGCCACGTGAGGATAAGTCGGCGAGGGTTACGTAAAGGATAATCTCAAGAGGTTCACTATCTTTTAGCCACTCGTTGTTATCTTATCCATGTGTACTGCCCCACGGTCGAGTATATAAGGCCTAGGGGGCACCCCTTCAGAACGATCGACCCATTACTTAGCCACCCACACCAGCTCTCTGAATTCTCGATCTAGAGAGCTCTCTTGTAATCATATCCACCAAGCATACCCGTCAGGACGTAGGGTGTTACGCATCACTAAGCGGCCCGAACCTGTAAATCTTGTCCACCGTCCCTCGTGCGATCGGCACGAACCATTTTGCTACAGTTGTTGACACCTTCCTACTCCTAAAACACCTTGAGGGGCAACCCCGGGTGTGCGGTCGGACCCAAAACACCGACAGACACGGAGACATTTCTTAAGTTGAGACACATGAAATACATTGTGCACATCAGATAGATTAGCGGGTAGCTCGAGTTGGTATGCCATCTCCCCAACTCGCCTAAAGATCAAGAATGGTCCAATATAGCGAGGGGACAATTTGCCCTTAACTTTGAATCTCCTCATTCCACGAAGTGGTGACACTTTGAGGTACACTTGATCTCCTTCCTCAAATTCCAGTGGTCTTCTTCCATTATCGGCATAGCTCTTTTGCCTGGTTTGAGCTACCCTCAAATTCTCCTGAATTATACGGACTTGTTCTTCTGCCTCTTGAATCAGTTCAGGCCCAAAGAACTGTCTTCCTCTAGTCTGATCCAATATAGAGGAATCCTGCATTTCCTGCCATACAGAGTCTCGAACGGCGACATCTTCAGACTGGACTGGTAACTATTATTATATGAGAACTCAGCATAAGGTAGACTCTTGTCCCAACTACTACCATGCTGAAGGGCACAAGCTCTCAACATGTCCTCTAATACTTGATTAGTCCTTTTAGTTTGTCCATCAGTCTGAAGGTGATAGGTTGTACTAAAATTCAACTTCGTATCCATATTCTCATGAAAACTTTTCCAAGATATGGAGGTAAATTGTTATCCTCTATCTGGAGTTATGGACTTATGGTTCTGTGTGTGTGCTGTGCAACAAGCTATAATGTTTATGGATGATTGATGCTACCTGCTGGATGTTTTTTTTGAATTATGAGCTACACTTTTGGTATTATATCATTCTCTATCCTCTATGGCTGTGTACTGCTACTATGCTGCAAGCTATAATTTCAGTTTATAGTTATGGTGTGTGTGCTGTGCAGCAAGCTATAATTTCATTTTATAGTTATGAACTTTCAAATTTTATCATGGGCTATGGTTGCTGCATTTTTTATTTCATTTGGAGTTCAGTTTTTTGGTTACTGCAATGTACCAGTACCTCTTGTTCCCGACAATTGATTCATAAGTTTCTTACACATAGTTATATTTTTTTAGGAAATGGACAATGTTAGTATCAGATCATGTTACAACCAACCATGGACATGGTTCTTCGGTCTTGCATTTCTTTTGGAGCTTTTGTTGCGTATGTTGCGTACAACAACGTGAAGGAATTGAGTTATTGTAATACTAGCTTTTGTGTTATGTAATGTGATATTGCAACCTATGGACTAGTTCGATGTATTGCAAACATTATGTTACTGGTGATGTTAATATATGATCGATGGATATTGAAAGACCATTAATTTGTGTGCAACATGTGCAATATGTTACCTCATGAAAGATTAGTGAAGTGTATGAGCATTAAGTGTCCTTATAATTATCTATTTGTATGAATGCAATGGATTGTTGGTTGGTAATATCTGCGGCAACGAATTGTTGGTCGGTAATCTACATAATTAGTGACTCTTAGAGAGTCGGTAATACTATTATTACCAACTGATGAAGCGTCGGTAAAATGTCTCTTTTAGCGACAGAAGATGGGTCGGTAAATCGTGACAGCTGCAACTCTTAGAGAGTCGGTAATACTATTATTACAAAATGATGAAGCGTCGGTAAAACTTTTCTTTTAGCGACAGAAGATAAGTCGGTAAAACAACGGTCGGTCGGTAAAAGTTTTACCGACACAGCTTGCAATGACGTTCGTGGTCCGTCGGTAAAGGTCTTTACCGACCTATAGTTCGTCGGTAAAACTGATTTTACCGACAGACTATAAGTTGCAAATAATGTTCCGTGGTATAGTGTGGGTGGTGGCTGCGCTACCTGAACGTACCGATGAAGCATGCGCATATCGCAGTCGACACGTTAATGAGACAACAGCGGTGCTTCATCTAAAAACCGATCGAGTAGTAACCCTCCGTACTTGCTAGAGCCCATCAAGTCTCGAGACTTTCTAGCTGGTGGCGGTTTTTGCACTGGGGGAAAAAAAATTGATGCCAGCTGCAGCAACAGTAATCATTATCCAAAACCAGGCGCTACTCCACGTGGCACGGCCAAATTACCCCAAAAACCGCTCGCCTACCGACGGAAGCTAGCTAGCAAAGTACTCTTGTTGAGTAGCAATAGCATAGCAGGGCAATTAATACTACCGTCAGCGCGCGGGAGGGCGACACGCGGACGGAATCAACGGCGTCTCCGTGACACAACGTCACCTGATTAGCGCCCACGGTTGCAAGTCCAACCCAATTTAATGAAGAGGGAACAAAGAAATACTACGGGTACTCCACATTCCACAATCTACATAGGTGCACGCAGCAATGAACCGCGCCAACGGCTTTTATTGTAGTACTTACTACGGTTCAAGGACCAATCAGCTGGCGCCTCGGCCGTAGTACTAGCTGATTAACCAGGCATTTAATTCCTCTGGTCGCTTCCTAATCGTCATTATCGCGGCGATTAATTGATTAATTGACCAGCGAAAACCTCCGTGGATGCAAATATAGTACGTACACTGCTCCTATGCGCGTCTCAACCTGCATGGATTAATGAGGGGCATTCAATGCGGGAGAGCGGCAACTAACCAGATGGATGCATGGGCGTGCGTGGTGTGTGGCTTTACTTCAATTGCACTCGCCAATGCGCTTCTTCATTGCACCTCCGGCCGGCAGGCCGGCCGGCCCCTAACAAGGCTGTCTCTCTGTTTCAAATATTATCATCTACAGTTTCATATCCTCTATTTTACGCGAACTACTGGCGACGGTATAAGAGCATGTACACCTCTTGACACTATTGTATTGTACTCCAAGTATAAAACATAGTTAAAACACAATATAATGTGGTGGACGTATCTACAACTTGTGTCTTACTATATTTATTGCACCAACCAGAGCATTTAATAAATTAAGTTGACCTATCAACTAGTGTCCCACCTCTCTAACATATATAGAGCCAAGATATAATATCTTCGTGAAGGTACATGTCTTGGTAGCAAAAAAAATCAAGGGCACTATAAAAAAAATTAGCAAGTCAAACCAATCTATTATTAGTTACGGTTTCTAACAACTTTGAACTAATATTTAGTGAGCTAATATAGTTAGATGACTCAATCCAAGTAACAATTTGTTAGCCGATTAACTGCTAACTCTGAATAGGGCCTTAAGTTATCTACAAGAGATTTCCAATAGTCTAATGATACGAGGACTGGATGCTCAAGACATGAGATTTTCATTTTCAGGCATTGATTAATTCGACCGAGTGTTCCTTCTTCTTCTTCTAGTGATTATTACCTGTCACATCAATTTTTCGTAAGAGATCGATGCAGTTCCCACTAGTTTGACTGGAGTTCTAGCGCAGCAAACGTGCCTAATCGACTGGTTGGCTCAAGAAAGATGGTCCGGAGAATTTTCAAGTCGTGCCTGCATAGTAGTTTTCTTTCTTTTTTTTTCATAACACACGTGCAACCAAAACTAATACACGTAAAAGCTTTAGGGCTTGGTGCGTGAAAATGATGTGTTGATTTGTCAGAAAAATGCACTCATTTCACTCTGTTCTCAACGATTGTTAGAGAAGTGCAAATAAAATGTAATGTCAGAATATATGCAGAGTGAAAATATACTGTGTTTCCATGTCTAAAACCATGGAAAGAACATAACTATTACTCTCTCCGTTTTTCTTTATTTAACGCTTTTTAGTTAAAAAATAAACTATCCAATGTCAACTATTTAAAAATGGAGGTAGTATAATATTCAGACTTTAAATAGCATAATTTAGCTCCCATACAAGTTAGGACACCCTCGTAGTTCCGCGCAAAAGAAATTCACTTAGGACTAGTTTGATAAAACTTTATTTTTTTAAGAGATTTTTATTTTCCAAAAAAAAAATTATTTATTTGGAGAAAAATTAAAATTTCTTGGGATAATAAGGTTTTCAAATTAGCCCTTAATTAAATAATTCTACGATTCTTTTTTATCCAGGCACCCAAAAAGAAATGGAAAAAAGATTACCATTAATAATTACTAGTCGGTTGGCCGTGCGTTGCTATGGATTACAATAATACCCATGTAAACTATCAATCAAAAAAAATTTAAGATTTTTTATTGATTGTCTCCGCTCTCTGTATGATATTTTTTTGATATTGCTAACTGATGTTATTGTTTACTCCATGCAATATGTTCTGGTACAACACAGCCAATGAAGTGAGCGATTAGAAAAGAGTTCACAACGACTGACTGAACGAACAGAGATTATAAAATGACATAATTTCACTATATAGAGACTAAATAAGAGAAAGTTTATGAGCTCAAGCTTCTAAAATAAGTCATATGAAATCAAACTTATAAAAAAGATAGATCAAAATATGGAGTGATTGCTAAAGTCGGGCATCAATAAAAACTGGATGCGCTCCATATAAATTATGCTACTTCGTAGCAATTACTAACGTTTAAAACCAACAAATAATCTTTTTATATTAATGTTAGTGTGACAAATCATTGTTGCTCCATCCAATTCAGCAACCTCAAACACTATGTAGTCCATTGTGTGAATGTGGTTTCAGAAATGACCTCATGCTTGCAAAAGCCAAGAACGCCGTGTCGTGCTTAGGCTGTAACCTCGGGCCGTAGTGCTGGTCTGGCCCGACACAATTATATATTTTTATTTTACAAAAAACATATATACATATATACAATTTATATTCGATATTAAAAACATATGAGTATGATGTTTTACTGGTTAGACAGCTTCACCTAGTGTCTCCCGCCCTTCTTCCATCAGGACATGAGTTTGAACCCCACCTCCTGCACCGTTTTTAATATTTTACGTTGATTTAATCAAATGACCGTTTTTAATATTTTACGTTGATTTAATCAAATGGGCCGACGGGCTGGCCCGGCACAGTCAGCAGGGCGGCATGACGTGCCTGGACCATAGTTATGGCCCGTGTGCGTCTGGACCCTCGTTTGGCCATCTATAGACGTGCAGCGGATTAATTTGAAATAGCTGTGAGGGGTTATTTGTAAAAAGTTGACGCGGGATGACTGTTGAAATTGGTGCTTTAAGTATAGTATAGATTAGTACAATGTTCTACGACAACACAAAATCAAATTTAATACCTATAAAATAAAAGGTAAATTTTTAACTTCAGAGTGAACATATGGTTTACATATCAAATATTATTAAATTAATAAGAACCATATTATACTTTATATTAGCCAAAAGACCGATAAATGTATGAGTCGAAAAAAGCCCAACCTTTTTTTAAAGGCCGCTTGATCGTTCGTCTCTCTTCAACTTTTTTTTATATGGAAACAAAAAAAAAAGTTCTATCCTTCAGCTAACGACGTAGTAATTAATGAGAGCTATGTGGCTTCTTATCATGTGTTGAGTTTGGTTGCTTTGATATGTGTTGCATGGCCTATTGTTATGTGAGAAGTGGAGAAGAGAAAAAAAAATCACGCACTTCACAACGCATAAAAATGATGCAACCGATGCTTTAATATAGCGAGATAAACACAACATTATAGCCAACAAAACTGGGATAAACTAAATAAAATCTGCTCCAATACTCTGTAACCCACCAGTTTTTTTTATCTATGATCGAACTTTACTAAATATAAACATAGAGGCCCCCTATACTATGATCAGACGGTTCTATCAGACAAAGGTTTTGCCGAAAAGAAACCCGTTTCCTGATTATATTTCCTTTTCCAATTTTCTCTAATCTTTTTCTCCGTTCACTCCATCTCATCAGCAGCCGCATTCAGGTCAATCCTAGGCTTCTTGCCGCTACCTACGGTAGCGGCGCCGGCGGCCTTACCGCGGAGCGGTGGAACCCTCGCCGCGCAACGCGGGCACCGTGGGTCCGCCTCGGCGACGAGCACGTAAGTGAGGCAGGACGGGCACGCGGCTGCGCGCATAGCGGGAGTCGCGGGCAGCGGCGACCGGCGGTTGCGCTTTCCCGCGGAGGAGGACGACGAGGTGGACGCGGACGATGTGGAAGACGTTGCAGGCGACGCGGCGGTCCTCCCGGCAGTCGCGCGCTCGAGGGCGGAGCGGACCATGTCGAGGGTACAGACCGCTGCTGACGAGTTGTTGGTGTTTGGCACCGACGCCGATGCTGCCGCCGGAGGAGGAAGGTTGAGGTCTTGGTGACCGCCTTGCACGCTCTGGTGGCGAGGGGTCAGGAACGTCTTGCCGGACTGCGAGAAAAAAACAACAACAAAAAAGGTTTAGTATACTTTGCACACAAAATACGTACGTCTTGTAAACTACTGCTTCTCTTCACCAATATTTGTCACCGACGATAAATAAGAAAAAAAAAGGAGGGAGTATATTTCAGCACGGTTAATAATGAAGCAAAATATTATGTGCGATCGATCAGCGATCAACACAAACAAAGAGTACGTACATAAAAATAAACAACGAACATGTAAACTTGATCTAAACTCCACTCCATATCCCTATTCCTAGCATGTGACGATCAATAAAACGATTGAAAATAAGAACGGGTATTTAAAATCAAGTCCTCAGATAAAACACAAACCACCACAACCCTCGGCGCATATTACGAACCATAATCAACTCACCAAGAGGTCAAGCCGTCGCTCCCAGCCGGCAGGCACCGTGACATCGAGGTCCACGACCTCGTCCTCCGCTGCCACGCCGCCGCCACAACCGCCGAGAAGATCCATCGTCACGATCTCCGGCCCGCCCTTCTTCACCGCCTCCCCGCGGAGCAGCCTCGCGACGGAGCTGACGTCCGCGGCCAACATCCCAGCGCTGGGCCTCCCGTGGGTTCCCCCTCCTTCCGGAATCCCTTCCTTGGCGGTCGTCGGCAATGGCAGCTTCTCTCCTCCTCTTGTTTGCGCGTGCGCTCTGGTGAACTGCGGCTGCGGGTGGAGGAACGAAGCGGTGGGTATATATACCGCCGGGCCGCCGCCCTGGCAGACACGTGGGCCCCGCAGGCCAGGGACAGACAGGTCAATGAATATACTCCACCCAAGGGGTGCGTTATTAATTGGCATTGTTGGGAAATGGTTGGCAATTTTATTCATTAATTGGCAATTAATTGAGTATACTAGTAGCATGGATTTGAATTTATTCAAACATGGGTTCCACTTCTTGAATTCATGCGTTCCACATTTCATTGAACCTTTTTAGCTACTTCGTCCTCCATTCTGAAACATTAGAGCAAATTTAATAATATATATAGCCAACTATTAGCTACAAGAATCTTTGTAGTCTAACTTTCAACTCATTCATATAGTTGTTAGTTGCTCACTATTAATGTATGACTCACCTCTCTCTCATGATTTTTTAATCTTGTGTCTAAGGTGGCTATAAGTTTACAACTCGCTTCTCCTCTCTCTCTCCTCTTATCTCTCATTCAACATTTATCCAGCTGACCGCAGATCATTATACTTGCTCTTAGGCATTTTTAGGTACCTATTGTTAAACTACCTTAAATTTCATTAAGTCTATAGAGAAAAGTTATTAATATCTACCATGTTAAACGGATAAGTTATGATCGTTCACATACTTATAAACACAAGGTTAGATATTATATGTCAATTTCAACACTTGTAAGATATGCAGATATACAGACACGAAGGAGTGCACTATTTATTGGTGTAGTTGGGAAATGGTTGGTTTCATCAATTCATAATTAATCGAGTATACTATCCTGCATTTGAATTTTTCCAATAATGGTTTTGGGCTTATTTTCAAAATCGCACATGGCATACCGGTAGTGGTAGAACCTTATGAGATGAGATGCCCTTGCTTAACTATCACATTCATATATTTTTAGAAAATCATATTTAACATGTTTGACATTTTTCATCTCATACCGCGAAGCCAAGCCATCTACTCACAATTACCACTATAGTTTCATACCACATCTCACCGTATCATCTAAAGTGGGTATTGCTTTATGCCTCTACTAGCTACCACATCTTTCCATATCATCTAGTGGCTATTGCTTATTGGTGTTTGCTTCTCCTATCTACGATCTGTTTGGGAGGGTTTCACTTAAAAAATTTTGGGTTCATTTCAGCTTCTTCCATCTAAATAGGTCTAGCTCCACGAGCTTTAGGTTTGAAAAATATTAAAACTAGAGGCAAACTTCATGAAATTCATGAAGCTCCTCAAAGTTTTTTTTTCACAAACACTGTTTTCATACTTTCTCAAAAAGTTGTATGAAAATTAACCGCCACACCACTGGTTACACAACGTAGCGCTTCAGTTCTCTTGTGACAACCACTAATCATCAAGGGTAATCAAGGAAACTCACACAAATCAATTATATTACAGAAGCTGGAGCCAGGGTTTACCTTACCGGTAACAAAAAAAAACCGGACCTCACCGAGAAACGTGTTTTTCGAAATTCTCGATTTTTTTCGTTTTTCTCAAAAAAATTTCGGACAAAATTTAGACAAAAAAAGTTCGATTTAATCATAAAAATGTAGATTATTTATAGGTAATGGCTAAAAGAATCATATGGTAGCGTTTTGAATCTCTTCTTTGTAGCCTAAATACATAACAGTAGGTTTGAATGAACTGAATTCAAAAAAGCGAAAATTTCGGCCGATAAATAAAAAACCGGGTCCCACCGATAAACGTGATTTCCGGTTTTCTCGAAATTTTTTCGCCGAGAATTTTTTCCCTGGCTGGAGCACATGTGCAAGCCAAACATTCCTCGAATCCACTTCAACAATTTGTTGGAGCTATTTCAGATGAAACTGGAAAACTGAAGCTGAAATTCTCGAAGTGAAGCCCTCCTAAACAGTTCCTCGGTTTTTATAAACCGATTCTATAAACTGAGACATAAACTGGTATGTTTGGAATCACTCCAGTTTCTATAAACCATATTCTTAAAATGTGTGCGGTTCCAAACAAATCCTAAGTCAGATGATATAAGCTAGAAACTCTTTCCAATATAGTTCTTATCTTTCAATCAACTTGAATGACATTTATTTTCATATTTACTGTGTAGTTATAGTTCATTCATCTAAGGATGGCTGGACAAATTTGCTAGCGGTAATTAAAAAGGAAGCTTTCAGCTATAAATAAACAACAAATTAATCCAGTGGACCTGTTGTGTCTTCAATGACAATTTCAGATCTTCTCTAGGTGCAATGGAACCGTAGCAAGATATATGCAGATATATGGTAGTGGAAAGTGTGAATATAGCAATAGTAAGCTTCGTTGGACCAGGGAACGTACCACTGCTTCGCATCATTAGCTAGCGGTAGCCGGTAGGTGATTACCAATTACACAACTATAGGAAGGAAGAAACGAAATTGGGTTACGTTACGTAACGTATCTGTCGCTGGAGTATTATACATCAAGAAGACGCGCGTACACTCCTAGCGCAGAACGTGATCATACTCGTATCTTGTCACGACTTGATGGTGAAGATTGTTTTCCATAACCACCGAATACGAAGGCCTTTAATGTGCAGCAGCAGCAGCCCGTGACGAGATGATCTTTTGCATCGCACGCAATTAAACACAAGGATCGTGAAGAAGACCTGCTGCCTCGACTCGATCGTGCTCATGCAATGCACGACACTCATCGAGAACTCGTAGAATGCACTTCGCACACTTTATACTCGATTTATATTGTTTTTTTACAAGGAAGAATATATTGAGTTTAATGATCAAACATCTAGTTGATATAAAGTCTTTAAAAACAGCAAGTGCACTATATCATTTCTTAAATCTCTGTAAGAGCAAGGCTAACAATACATGGCTGTTGAGGATAGTTGCAGTCTGTCGCTATAATTTTGTTTCCATTAAATTTTTCCGACAATAACATTTTTATTTTGATTTTTGCTATGGCATGGCTAATTTTCCTTTTGATGATTATTAGGCAGGAAGGATGCCTTTTTTTTTAGTTTTTTTTAGATAGTCACGATTGGGGGTCAGAGTGCTCCGTTTCGCTGCATTTCCTTCGGTCGTGTCATCGTGTGGCCGGCCGGGTAAAACGACCCGCAACAAACGCATTAACTAGCCCAACGACGAATGAAAGTGTCACAGGAAAAGTAGCTTCCTAAATCTTCACACCCAAGAGTTCAATTGCCCCCCATTGAATGCAATCAATATCTTCGTCTTTCCCTGCACTTATTAATGAACGGATTGTTTATGACCTTTGGTTATCTCCGCATTAATGTCCGGAGCAAGGTGCCCACCCGGGATCCTCTGTGGCAGGGCAGCTCAATGGCCGGTCACCTGCTCATTCCTCTTCTTTTTTTTTTTGGGGGGGGGGGGGGGGGGGGGGGGGGGGGGGGGGGGGGGTTCTTCCTGAGCTGAAGAAAAGAGGCAACGCAACGCAACAGGAGCTGCGTACTGTACTGAAATTCTATAGAATTTGGATTTGGAATTGCGAGAGCATGGTCTGCATTTACAACTAGGAATTGTACTCTGTAGGGAAAAGGCGTTAGTTTAAAACATTATTATGATTTAAGATACTTCTAGCACACGATTTTTCCAGCATTTAGATTGAACCGATCTTCCGAACGCCACCGCACGCACCTACTACCTGTTTTTCCTACCTCTCTCATTGCCGCCGTGCGCTCGTTGAAGCCGGGCACCATCCCCGCCACGTACAAGGATTAACCTCTAGCTTACTATTTTAGTTAGTTCTAGTACATCTTAATAATAAATAGCGTACTGTTTTATCTAAAATTATAAGTAATTGTTTTTTTTTGAAAAAGGTTCAGGGGATAGAGGGTCCCCGCTGATTCCAACCTGAGTTTAGGGTATATACAGTGGAGAGACACCAAAACAGTTCTCCAAACACAAAATATAATATAGTGTCTATAAATACAGTCTTATCGGTGTTTGGACCGTGAGTCCTTAACCAACCAGTAATATAGCCTGTGGCCGGCTCTAGATGTTGTGCGAGATGACAAAAGCGATTATCCTGGTTTAGGCTTCTCGAGGCCCTACTTCCAGCAGAGGAGATGATGCTTATATTACTCGCACCGTGGTGCATGTAGTAGGAGTTTACAAGCACAGCGGGAGAGGGGAAGTCCCTAAGTCCCTAGAGATGATTGAGGCAAGTACCAATATCTAAGACAGAGTGAGAAAGCAAGAACTCGTCTCAGTCTATCCTCCAATCCCATGGAGGGACCACCGCCCTATTTATACACCAAGGGGAGCGTCTGCAGTGAAGCTGGGACTTGTGTTCGAAGGAGAGATGCCCTGGTGTCTGTCTGACGTGATGGCGATCCATGCAGTAGATTCGTGCCTGCTGATTCTACATAGAATGTCGGGGCCGAGGGGTTGTTTGTAGGCCCGAGCCCCCGAGGGAGAGGCCGCCCATGCTGTTGTGGCTGTAAACAGCGTCGGGATATGTGCCAAAGGCTGCTTACAGGGTACGTCATCGTCCTGGCACGTGATGACGTCGAGATTCCCTGCAGGGCTCATTGAGATTAGAATTCCTGTTTGGTTGATGCAGAAGTCTTCCCGAGGCGCTGGCCGATCCGTGCGCTACAGTCGGGCAGAGTGGCTGCCTGCGGGATTCGCGGAGCAGTCGGTGGTCGAGGTCGAGCTCGGGCGAGACGAAGAACTTCCCAAGGACTGAGCCCGGGGTCGGGCGAGGCGGAACGGTTGTGCCCGAAGACTCGTTTGCTCGGCTTGTCGTGTTAGGCGTACCATTGAAGGGCGTCAGGCGATGTGCGCGCACTGTGATGTAGGCGTAATCATACCGCTGTGCTCGACGTGGTTGTTGTCTTGTCTGCTACTTTTGTTTTGCTGCCATAACACGGGTTGGCACATGCATTAAATGCACATGTCTCCCGTCTGTTTTCGAGTGCCCTTGTCCTATTCGCTTGAGGCTGGCTCGGACGAGACGAACTGGGCTGAGGCGGCTTCAGGCGAAGCAGAGCGAGTGGTGTCGACCTTGGGCGAGGTGGGGCCCTGCTCGAGGTGGGACACCCTCGGGGGACGTCTCGATTTTATTATCGGTGGCTCTATTGTCATCTTTCAGAAGTTCCGTCCTTTATTCCTCTGAGTGCGTTTGTTAGGGGAGTAATCAGGGTGTCCCTAATTACCGCCCTCGACAAGTCTATTGATAAATATAGAAGTAAATGCGTTTGTATAACATCAGATCATAGAACAGACGACGAATTCGTACAGTGAGAGGTGAAACGTCTGTTGTTACTTGGGTTACGAGACATAGACATCTTTTCACGGAGAGATGGCTTCATGATTTTTTTTTTTTTTGCAAATAGTCCATTTAAAGATACCTCTATATTAATCAACACTGTACATATACCCATCCAATAGATTACATAGTGAGGGAGTTGTTTAGACGGAGGATCTGGAGATACATCAATCGGTCAATCCAGAGAAGGGGGTGGAGGGCAGGAGCAGCTGGAACAATGGCCTTAATGCGCTTCAAACATTGAGCACCATTCCGTGCGATAGGTCACGTACTCACGTCCCGTTCTATTAGACGGCAGCTCCAAAGACACGCTTCGTCTCTGCATCGGCGACGCAAGCGATGAACTGACGGGTTTGCAGCTCGAACGACAGTCTCATGACGGTAATTCCAGATTGCCCAGAGGCACAGATGGCTGAAGCTGAAACGAAGAACAGATGGAACCGAGCTTGGAGGGGTAATCTCCCAATGAAATGACAGGAGATCGACTGGTTGTGAAGGGGTGATCTCCCGTCCTATTTAGCTATGGTTAGAGAACCATAACCAATTTAAGCTTATTTTTAGCTCAACTAGTAACAACTGTTGGATTAATCTCACCCGACTCGATCAAAAAGACCGAACCATACTCTTACCTCGTGTCAACCTTTACATCGATCACAGACTCTTTTTACATCAGGTATATAAATAGGGAGAGGACTAGCACGTGAAACAATGTTCGCGGGTGCTCTTCTCTCGCATACTCACTTAGAGAGGTCTGATCTACTCTAACGTGACGAGTAAAGAGAAAGATCACATTCACCGCTCATCCTCACCCTCTTCAGTCAACATAAGGCTAGTTCGGGATAACTTTTTCTAATGATCTTTTCTGGAAATTTGGATTTCAGGATAATCTAGTTGTCACGACAAACTGGATATCACGGGGTTTGCGTGAGGAAGAAGATAAAGAGGTCTACATTGTTTAGGGGACACAACAACTTTTTTGTATTAAACGACTAGAACTAGAATAATATATGTGCACTATAGACTATATAAAATAAGATAAATGTACTCCCCTTTAACACATCATACAAGTTGCAATTAAAGCAAGTATAATAATATGATGTAAGTACGTAGACTAAGTGCTGAGATGGAGGACATACAAGAGGCGAGAGACGAGAAACGGGTTTTACAAATACAACTGACTTAGGTATAAGAACCTAGAAACTTTGTAAGAGAGACAAATGACTTATGCATTAGACCCTATTTGGATCCATGAGGCTAAACTAAAATGGCTAACTAAAATTTAGTCACCACCTGTTTAGAACAAATGACTAAAACAATTATTAACAAAATTATAGTCATAAATGTTGCGTGGGTGTGGAGACTAAAGTAGTGGGGGACCACCTACTTGAAATATTGTTTGGAAGACGAGAGTGGGGGACTTACTATAATAAGCGTGGGGGGGGGGGTGCAGGTGTGGGTGTGGGGACCAGCTATAAAGCATGGGTTTTAGTTTTTTTTGATAGAACAACATGGGTTTTAGTTAGTTTTAGCTACTCCTTAGAGCAACTTCAGTAGTTCTCTAAAAGACTTACTAAATCAATAATTTAGGTAGTTAACATAAAAACTATTCTCCAACAGTTCTCTAAACGAACTTTCTAAATTTAACAACTTGTCATCTAACCTCATTTTCTCTCTACATTTGGCAACCATTTATTAACTCCCTAAACAAAAATGTTGACTACATTATGTAGTTTTTGTAACTTATTTTTTATGTGGGATAGATACAAAACAAAATTACAACATATATTTAGAGAACTATTGGAGAACTCATATTTTTTTTACCCAAAAAGCTATTTAGCAACTTCTTAAATCTGTGATTTAGAGAGCTAAAATTTACATAACTATTGAAGTTGCTCTTAGGAGCTAAAGGAGCTAAAATATGTCACTTTTAATCCTTTGTGTTTGGAAGTTTAGCTCTTAAACTAACTAAACTTTAGTCATTTTGCTTTAGTCACGAGGATTCAAAAGAGCTAACTATTATACATATGAGCTAAAAGATAAGCAACAAAGTTCCTTACCGCCAGCAGTTGCCTATATTACTAGTTTTGTTCTTATAATATAAGATATTATGCTTTATTGTGACATGAGTCTATTATCTCGTCTCCACCGTCAAGATCAAACCCGCAAATTCTTGCTCTCAATAACACCATACCAAGTATGCTATGATATTCTCAATGCATAATTTCATGTGAAGTTTCATATATTAATTAGAGTGCTACATCAGTTTTTTTGGATGACATGACACCATATTTATTATTAAATGGATAGAACTAGTTTCAATGAAACCATGTCAACTCATTTCCAAGATATTGAAAAAACGCATGAAACCACCGTTGAGGGCCATTTATTTCATCTCTATTTATTTCATATATTTCAAATGGCAATTTAGATGCAAGATTTAATTAAGATTGTAGCCTATGAAATTATGGAGTGAAGCTTTTATATTGAGAGTGTATGTTTTATTATTTATTTTATCTCACTCTTGATGATGTGACAATATTGAAAATAATGGGAGAAATTCTGGTTGAAATGGCCTTATAGCCTCCGCGGCATCCATGGCTGCGCGGACGTCCTATGACTTACACGTTTGACCGCCATTAAGTAGCTGATGTAGCCTTTGTAGGGAACGAAATGTGAGATGGAGCATCGAGTTCCTATTATATTATTAAATACATATCTGTTAGTTGACCTTGGAGAAAGACATGTCCGTCCTAATATGCGGCTTCGGAAATGGTTTTTTTTTAGTTTGATGATGATGAGATACTAGCCACGCCCATGCTTGGTCAACTAACCGTTGGCAACAGGAATCAGCCGGGGGTAGGGGTGGGGGAACCATACTGAATTGAGCAGAAAATATCCAGGACGCATGGACAATACAAATAAATATATGTCTGTAGCTACTACATCTCTACGCAATCAATGGGCAGTGGTTCAGAAGATGGACTTTGTGCTCTACGCAAACGGTTCAGAGGTCGGCCGATCCATTACTGCCGGATGACAGTACAGATTGCAGCATTTAAAAGTTTCACAAAACAAACGCCATCATCGACCTTCCAGAATCAAGAAGGGGAGGGGAGCGACCAGAGAGCCAGCAGCGTAGAGCGTACGTGCTGCGTCGCAGATGCAACGCAACCGATCGAACGCCATGACTGCTGCAAGTACGAGCAGGAATCAGAGGAGTAGGAGCACAAGCCTGAAGAACCACTGCAGCCGCGGCTCGGCAGCTGTTTCAACTTGTTATCTGTACTGTACAGTACCTGCCCAATGTACAAATATGCAAGAAAACGGATAGAAACATGCATGTCCCCGGCCATGGTACGCACGGTATTGATGGTAGCAGTTTCGGTGTACTATGGCATTATTTTCGTCGCAACGATTACTCTAGATGTTGTATCGCATTATATTGCTGTAGTTGTTAAAGGTATGCTTCATCCCCCATGTCCCCACCATGAACAACATTATTTATATCATGCTTCATCCTCTCCTTCCAATGCATCCCCCATGTCCCCACCATCCTTTCCTCTCACTCGCGCCTCTACTGTCGACCCTCCCCTCCGTGGGATCATAGCGTTAACACGAACTATATAGTAGTATATATAAAAAACTAGAGAAAAAATATATCCTAACATAGACTTCGATGTATAAATGCTGAGATGTAGAGAACAATTTTTGAAGAAAATTGAGGTATTGATGAGGAAATCATTTAGAGCATAGAGAGTGTGTGTATATATAGCCTTAGACTGGATACAACGTGAGACGATATCGACTGCTGATCTTTGGTCGGTATCCACCACGTTGATTCCAACACATATCAATGGCTCTACTGACCAGTCAGTCTGATAACAACTCATTTTAGTGACGTAGTGGTTTGATTGGTCTAGGCGTGTGCCATATCGGCTAGTCTTCATAAAATACATGATCCTTATCATACACATGGAACATAGAAACCCATATATGTTTGTAATTCGCACATCCTCTCCACGTTAGCTCCGTACATTCGTATTGCGGGCTTGCAACCATCTCCAACCCCTAATCCATAATTTAGTTTCTCTTTTGATATGTTTCTACCATCTCCAACCCCCAATCCATAATTTAGTTTCTCTTTTGATATGTTTCTGAATCCAACGCTGATGGTAGATATTGATAGGTGGGTAATGGGTTCTATTCTAAGCATAAAATATGTCATTCTAAAAAAATTTACTTTTTTCGAAAAACGTAGAAGAACCGCACCTTATTATATTATTAAAAAGAAAAACACGAGGTCTAAACAAAATTTACTTGTGTAGATCTATAGCTGATATATTAGTCTAACACTTTGCTGGTAGATCCACGGCTGGTCCGTGATAATTTCTAATTCAAGATTTACTTTTTTCAGTGATGAATGTCTACCAAACCAACCCCTACAGTGTGTTTTGATGCTAAGTGCTGGTTTGATGACTAGAAAAGTGTAGAGGATCCATATGTGAGAAAAACCCTCGCTATTCATAAAATTGAATAGCGAGGGGATTCCTTCCCCATGCCTGAAGAGCGAGGGGATTCTTCCCCATGAGATTTTGTTTGGGTACTCTAAAATTGACCCTAATACACATGTGTTGAGGTGGATTAGGATCAATAATAGAGTACCCAAACTAGACGTTGATTTGGTGGAAAGAGAATTGAATAGAATTTATGGGGAGGAATCCTCTTCTTATTAAAATTTAGATAGCAAGAGAGTTCCTCTACATATGTTTCCTCCAATTCTATATCCACCAAATCAGTCCTGAATCCTGTTCAAAAAATTTTTTTGTCACCAAACCAGCCTTAAGAGGTGCATGTGTACTCACTCGCGTACATATCTTGTGTTGCGAATTCTCTGCAAACTCTTGGAGCTAGAAACTTGCAAGTCAGCACAACTTTCGACTCCGAGTATTAAATGATTTGGTGCATGCATGCTGATGCAGAGGGAGATGGTCATCGTTTGACAAAGCAGGAGTACAGTAATCTACAAGTACATCACGCCTCATGTGCATCCTGATCGCTCGCATACTACAGGCTACAGCAGAACATGGGAGTAGCATAGCAGCGGAGGAGAGGAGTCCGCGGCAGCAGCCAGCAGGTACTACTATAGCAGGGAAAATTACAAGTCTTCAATAACACGCCCGCGCAATAAATAATGGTTCCATGAATGCAGAGTGGTTCCTGGTTGAAAAATCTGTGCAGATGATGGGGGAGGGATTCAATGAGGGAAGGAACGAAGGCTAGGGTGGGCCCCCCGTTCATCCATGTCCAACGCATTTCCTCCAAATCACACGCACGTTTATCAAACCACCTGATGCAAGCATCCACCAAATCCATGCATCGAATAGAAATCTTTTTCCTCGCTGTCTTGGTCGTTGCATTTGAATTGATTGTCTTCTCTGCACTCTCTTATGCTCTAATGCTCTATGCTCTGCTCTGTAAATACTCTATTGTACAATCTCGGTAGGGAGATTTACCTCACAGATATCAAAACTGCTACATTAGCTTTTATGTAATTAACCCTGTCCCATCGTGATGAAACACACTTTCTCTTCTTTTATAATTAACATGCTAAGTAATTTAGTTTTTTTTTGGACGTGTCACAATTTTAAATACAAATGAAATCCTGATGGAACTTACACTGACACTAGCCTTAGTGCTGTATAAGAACCAATATGAGTGAAACCTTTCCAATTTGAGGGTCATTTATGTTTTGAAACAGAAAACAGTTGTCAAAGTTATGTTTACAAGAGCGCGTCGTTACCAAAAAAAAAAAACGCCAAGTGCTTGTAAACAGGAGAAGGCATTTTTCCAAAAATAAAATAAAATAAAATAATAATTGCTGGTCTATCTCTGTGCTGTGCTAGCGCTACGTGCGCGCGTCAATTTGGTCCAACTGTTCCCAATAAATACACCTTGAATTGGTGGCAGTCTTTATCCCCGCCTTCAATTTCATCACATCCAAAAATGATATTAAAAAAAGGCTACTGCGGACGGTTCCCTCCTCTGAGAGGCAGAGGACAAGTTGGAGTACTGTATAATGATGAGGGGTATGAATTGCTATATTTGCTTTTCGGTAATCATGATCACGCGCCAACAAAATAGTTGCATGTAGCTTTTCCTGGAAAATCATCCCGGTTTTCTTTTTTCCTGTTTTTAATAAAATAGTTGCATCTACGTAAACGTCAGCGTCTGTGCATGAACTATTATTTGAAAAATTAATTTGAAATCAGAACGTGGACTTTTTAGGGGAATTGTGGAATATGGAATTGAAAATAGAAACAAGCCTAGAGAAGAACTTTGAGGAAAGGGCCCAACAAAGTGTTTTCCTCAAATGGCCCAGAAAATGAAGCATCAACCAGCCCAACTAACAAGCAAACCTGCTTCTCTACACCACCCAAGGCCCAATAGAGTCCACACGCCCTCATCTCCTCCCCAACACGTTGTCCACTGCCACCAGGCAAACCAGCCGCGCCGCCGCCGGCGATGACCACCGCGAGGCTCGTCTCAACATCCCCCGCCCGCCTACCCTCCACGTCGGCTTCCCCGATTCACAGAACCTCGCTGTGTGTTGTCGGTCGTGCCCCTGCTTTCTCCGCTAGGCCGCTCGGCTTATCGCTTCGTCTCAAGCCGTCGCCTGCCATGGCCGCCGCCGGCGTCGGCGGCAACGGCCCCCCTACCGCACATGGAGACTCAATAGGTGCTTCATGTGTTTGATAGTAGATTTTTTTGCTCTCTGTGCAGCTTCGTGTTTGGTTTGATTTGTTCCTCAGCTGTGCCCAGCACTTCATAGTTCATATTTGTTCTTCTTTACGGTAGCTATTTCGACTGACTGTATTTAGTCTAAGCACATTTTTTTTATGATCGCGTTCAAAATCTTCAGGATCTTTTAGGATTGGAGAGGTTAAGAGGGTGACCAAAGAGACAAATGTGCACGTGAAGATCAACCTTGATGGCACTGGTGTCGCCGAGTGTAGCACAGGGATACCGTTCTTGGATCACATGCTCGATGTGAGTAGTTTATCTGCGGTAATTTGGGAATCGGGGGCATCTTTATAGACATAATATACTTCTACTTCTTTTTCTTTGTGATTATTTGGTATGCATGGATGGGGAATGATAACAATAGACCTGTTTGTGCAAAAGAGGAGGCTCGTAGTTAACATGAAGGCATCTTGATCAAATCCATATATTGGACTGATGTAGCCTGTAGGCATCTTCTGAAAGGAAAAAAAAAATCTTTTTGTATAATGCAGTTAAGAAGATGTCTACTGCTCTTAGGTCAAGGAGATGTTTAAGAGGGCCAGTAGTACCATCACTTTTTTTTGAGAAAGTGATGTACTGTACATGGATGGAAAACTCTACCACTTTTCTAGTTCCACGTGTTGCTTGTGGTCACTATTGGTACTGTGCTATCAAGCAATTACTTGGCAAAATACCTGTTTCATTTTTCCATTTCCTAGCATGATGCGATCTGTGGAGAGAGTGCTACTTCTCTTCCACCTAACAACTAATGTGGTGAGTGGGACGTATGCGGTATGCCTCTAACATAATTGACAAAAATGACTACTGTACGTGAGTAGCACTTGTGAACAAAAAAATAACTGTAAATACTAAAATACAACCATAGCCAGCATGCAAAATTCTTGTAAAAGATCACCTGTTTCCATTATATTCCCTTGGAAAGCATTTTTTAGGCTGCTATTCTTTAAATGGTCTCTATTCTATTTTACTTATGTTATACTCCCTCCGTTCCCTATCTTAAGGTCACAAAGGTTTGTCTTAAGTCAAAGTTTTGAAACTTTGACCAACAATATCTATACAAATAATTATTTTTAAATTAAATAAATTATATATTGTGGTAGATATTTTAATAATAAATGTAATAGTTTCATTTTTATTTAGTCAATATTTACGAATATTTTGTTATTAACGGTCAATGTTTTAAAACATTGACTTAGGACAAACCTTCGTGACCTTAAGATAGGGGACAGAGGGAGTATGATTTAAAGTAGAAGGTTCTAAATAAGTTAGATAAGTATGTCTTTTTCAGTTAAAGTTGGCCATTAACTTTGAGCTTGAAACCTGCAGCAGTTGGCATCACATGGACTCTTTGATGTCTACGTGAAAGCAACAGGCGACACCCATATTGATGATCATCACTCAAATGAGGACATTGCTTTGGCAATTGGAACGGTGATTATTACTTTCCAAGAATATTTGTTGTAATTACTTCTAGAAGCATTTGTAGGGATGATTATTAACTTGAGGTTAGGACATCCATGTATTTTCCTTTCCTATTTTTTGTACTAAATTGAACATCGTATCACCATATTTTATTTTCAGCATATGAATTATGCTGAACCACCTATAATTAGTTCTATGGAATCATCATAGATAGGCAGACAATCAATAAGATGATCTTCTCTTATGGTCTATGTAGGCACTACTTGAAGCACTTGGTGATCGAAAGGGAATTAACCGATTTGGTCATTTTACAGCACCGCTTGATGAGGCAGCGGTTGAGGTTATACTGGTAAGTAACATTCTCTTTCTGTACTTAAATACTATAAATGTGCAATTTTGCATTGACTTGATGTGCCTGTCATTTATGCATTCGTAAACCTCAAGTGCTGTGTGGTCATGTACCTGAGTTGCATATTTCTGGCTCTAGTGCTTTACACTTAAGAAGTGTTCAATCACCTAGTTCTTTGTTTTTTTATTTTCACGCATTCATGGGCATATACTATTACTAGAGGCTCATTATATGTCTTTTTTGGCACTTCAGCATGTGGGGTTATAGTCCTTCGTTTGTGGCTTCACATGAGTGAAGGTTAAGCTGGTGTACTAGACCCTTACAGGAAAGAGGAGATGAGAGAAAATACTAAATACTAGGTCTGGAGGGTCAGGAGAGGTGGGAGGAGGCAATCTTCCACCCTACTCCCTTTGGTTTACAAATTACATGGAGGTCCTCAGACCTCTTCGGCCCTAGGACTTTTTACATGGAAGGGGGTAGGTGCAGCCACCCTTACCCCCAACACAACACTAAGTCACTAATATTCAGGTTTTTTACTTATTTTTTTTTTGTTTGTGTATGAAGTTTTCCATATTCATCTATCACATAAAATTGAAAAAAAACAACACGATTGCTGTTCTGTTAAATGTTATCTTATATTTGTTTGCCATTTTTTGGTTCATGTTAGTTTAATCTATTTTATTGGACACATCACATTGGTCATGTTGTCAGTGTTTTAACTTCCCTGTATCCAGGATCTGTCTGGTCGCCCTCATTTAAGCTGTGGCTTAGATATTCCTACTCAAAGAGTTGGCACATATGATACACAGGTAAATTGTGAAATTTGCAAACCTTTTGTCATCTGTATCAACATATGTTAGGTTGATATTTGCTTTATGTTTAAACAAAAGAAACAACATCCTTGATAGTCACATCTGAAACATTTGTTTCAAGTTTCCATCAACTTTTCAAATACAACACTTGCTGTGTTTAAAAAGAGATACACTTTTTTATGAAATCTTCAAAGAAAACTTGGCAGTCATTTTGTTCATTGTCAATGCGATGCAGCCCTTTCTGCATTGTAAACTCCTGCAGTTAACTTACAGAAAAGTTTCGTTTATTCATTTTGGTCCCAGCTGGTTGAGCACTTCTTCCAATCTGTGGTGAACACATCTGGGATGACTCTTCACATCCGGCAGGTACATATTGCTGTCCGCTCAAATCAAATTATCCTCAAAACAGCTGGATCAGTGATACAATTTTAGTCATGGGCATTTTAGACAATCATATTGACTGGCTGAGCATAAGGCCAAGATGGTTGAGTTTTCTCTATTTTTTATAGCGAGTTTATTTGCATGACCCCGTCCTTATCACTTGATCTCGCTCCATACTGTCTTTTGAAGCTTGCTGGGAAAAACTCACACCATATCATTGAGGCATCTTTCAAAGCGTTTGCTCGGGCCCTTCGACAAGCAACAGAGTATGACCTGCGCCGTCAAGGCACTGTCCCCAGGTCTGTCTTTCCTTACTCAGAACTTTTGTCGGTTTTCTAGTGTCATTTCGATCCACACCATTCTGTAGATGTAGTTCGAGTTCTCTAGTGTTGATTGATATCTGACATTGGTAGAGGATAACTGGGTTTAGAAGTTTACAACCCTGTCGTCTCCTGATATGTTTCTTGGTTGTCTCAATGGCAGCTCCAAAGGTGTCTTGTCGAGATCATAGCATCGCGGTTTGGACGAGTGCATATCTTTCACTGCAGCGGTTTGGACGAGTGCATATCTTTCACTGCAGCGCACATCAATGCGAGGAAAACCTGCAGAGTAGACAGCTTGGTTTTTGCTGCTCACGTTGGGAGCCTGCGTTAGCCTCTGAACATTGCTAATGGGATAATCAAGAACCAAATGTAGCAACTAGCAAGCACCACTTATTATCTGCCTTGTGACAGTGGCATAGCGCGTCTGCTCGCTACTGCAACTCTATTATCTGCTCTCTGGAGTTACAGGATATCTGAAGATTGAAGGTCTAGACATGCTGTGACTTTGTAAGCTACACCGGTCAGGAATAATGCTGCGCCTTGTATGAACTCTGGATCATCCGCAGAAACATAGGAATATGTAATTGTTTGGACATTGAAGGGAATGCATTGATCTTTGCGCGTTCAGTTTCTGCCAACAAATTAACTGGAGAGCTGAGAAAATACGAGCCCTCCAATTATCTGGGAAAAGGGATGGATAAAGCGCGGCCAGTGCAATAGTACTAGTACAAATAAAACGATGAAACTTTTCGATTTTATTCCATATATATATATATATATATATATATATATATATATATATATATATATATATATATAGGTTTTGCCACAAATTATTCAACCCGATCGAGCTAGAGCTACTGCTCGATCAACACAGACGCCGCATTGCGCCTGCACAACTAGCTAGGTGTGGGTGGGTGTTTGATACACCTGACCTGACCATTACAACCGAACTTCATACGTATGTATAACCTTCACTTCACGTGGCTTAATGTTTGAGGACTTTTGAGGTACTATATGTGTATAGTTTGTGTATGACGGCCTGATCCGCGCGCGCGGCTGCACTTGTGCAGCATGCATGCTAGGCGGCGCCGCCGTGGAGCCACCACCGTACCGTACCGATCAGCTACGGCCGGGGTAGCCCGGAAAGCCGCCGCCGCCGCTACCGGGATAGCCACCTCCTCCGGGCAGGCCACCACCGCTGCCGGGATAGCCACCTCCTCCGGGCAGGCCACCGCCGCCGCCGGCCACCGGTGCCGCGCCGAACGCCTGCTGGACCCAGTCGACGGTGGCCTTCTCGAGCATGAACGCCCTGGCGAGGATGTCGTCCAGGATGGGCGGCTTGGCCCCGAACACGGCGTTGGCGATGGTGACGGTGCCGGGGTTCTGGCTGCTGAGCGCGGCGATGGCCACGGCGGGGGTCTTGCCGTTGTTGAGCTGGAAGTGGATGAGCCCCTGCGGGAACACGAACACGTCGCCCATGTTCAGCTGCATGGTGAAGAGCGTGTTGTTGAGCAGCTGGTTGGAGGTGACGAAGCCGACGAGGAGCGTGCCCTGGATGACCGTCAGGATCTCGGACCCGCGCGGGTGCGTGTGCGGCGGGTTCTGCCCGCCGGGGACGAAGTCGATGCGCGCCAGCGAGATGCCCAGCGTGTTCAGCCCCGGGATCTCGTTCACCGCCACCGGCGTCACGGCGGAGCCCTGCCCGTTTGGTGCCATCGGCACTATACTGAAGAAGAAGTCGGTTGCCTTCACCATGTTCGGGTTCTTGCACACCACCCCGTTCACCAGCACTGCATGCATGCATGCATATATACGACGACGTCCACCCATGTTGATCATGATCAGTAACGTTACCGTCATCGCATGTACGTACTACACGTCTAAAGAAATTAATAAATATATTTACCAGGGTTCTTGTTATCAGCAACGCAGAAGTCCTGGAGCTGGGTCGGGTCAGTTGCCAGACCACGAGGAACTGAAGCGAAGCCCACAAATGCTAGCACTGCAAGCAGCGTAGCAAAGGCGCGGGAAGCCATGGCGGCTTTGCGCAATGTGTTTAGTAGTGATCAAGTGTGTGTGTGTGTGCGCTCGATCGAGCTGCTTTGTTAGCTAGCTTCGTCAGCTCTACAACACTTGCCAGCAGCCAGGGCACCAATTTATACTGTCATAAAGGTAACTGTGCAGTAGTGGACTGATTGCACGCTCGATCTGCTAGCTCCACAATTCACCATCCATCACTCACTCGCTGTGTAGTTTGAGTAGGCATCCACGATCGATGCTAGCCCTATTTGTGTCTTGTTGTTACAGTTCCACTTGCTGTTTGTAATATAATCACGTGCCTGATATATATATATCCTTTGTGGAATTACATAAGTGCATGCACGTACGACGATATGGTTGAAAAATGTGGGTGAAGATAACAGAACTTTTTTAATCGCTGTAACATTCACCCACTAACACAAAGAATTCCGTAAACAAGTACACTACTACCATGCATGATGCACTGGAAATTCTACGGGTGGCACCCTCCTGAGAAGGTGACTAATTAATTTTTTTTAACTCGCGCATCCAAACACTCCAGAGTGCTCGATCGTCCGCCATGCCACACTAAAACTTCGCTACAACCTCTCCCCTCGCTAAGCCACAACTCTCTATTTTGACACCTGAATCCTACTGAAATCCCACGAGAATAACCTTCCACTACTACAGCATACCTCTGTACAGGCGGTTTGGTTCGCCTCTACACAGGCGGTTCCAGGAACCGCTTGTGGTGCACGCCCTATGATGTAAAACAACATTACAGGCGGTCAATCAAAAACCGCCTATGAAAAACACAGATTACAGGCGGTCCAGTTCAAAGGAACCGCCTGTGATAGACACACATCACAGGTGGTTTCTTATCCTAGCCGCTTGTGTAGCCACACATCACAGACAGTTTTTTATATAAGTCCGACTGCATACAATATAAATCACAGACGGTTTTTATTATACATATTCATATATACAGAATTTTCAAACACAAAATATACACATATTTCATACACAGATTATACACAGATTCACACAGATTGCATACACAGATTTCATACACATATTACAAGTTCCATAACAGGTATAATACACAGATTCATCCACATATCAAGTTCCATCGTCATACACAGATTTATACACATATCAAGTTCCATATACAACTAAACATCTCAAAGTTCCATAGACAACTAAACATCTAAAGTTTCTAACTAAAGACCTAAACACTGTGTGATATTGTGCACAAACTTAGTTCTGGGAATTTTTGCAAATTTCCATTTGTATTGTAGAATAACCCTTGTTGATGAAGAACTTCACGGCGCATAAAGTAAAGCAAGTCTCTTACAACCTTAGCAACGCCGACGGAAACCATATCTCTTTCTAACCATTCAGCATTGACCTTGGATTTAGGAACCTGCAATGAAAGCAAAAAGCAAGCGGTGCTAAGAGTAATGTGATGAGCAACAATATAACATAAAAATTGCAACATAGACAATGATAGTGAACTTACATCCTCACGATTGACCATGTAATGGAAGGTGACACGACACCATTCGCATACATAATAACCGCACAGGACAGTACCCGGAGGTTGTTTGTCACCATATGGAAATAATGATATTGACAAATTAGGCTTGTCCTCTGGATGTTCGCCGCCAAGATCTTTCCAATAAAAACGGTATGCACTGCATATAAGAATAGCATTGTGAGATTAAGAATACATTTGTTAAGTTGTAATAAGTGCAAGTGTGCAATACGTAGCCTTTTCCATTCTCAGTGAGTCGAAGAGATATTCGTCTTTAACGGTCCAGAGAGAATCAAGCGTGTGGAAAAGAAAATTGATAAGAACTTAAAGCCATACATGCGGAAAAATGGTAGTTCATGAAAAATTGTATGAATCAAATTGTATTTGTTATCATGTATGATCGACTATGAATTGTGGTTGCCAATTAATTTAAAATCTCTCTAGTTATCTATGTGTGCTATTATAATTCATTTAAATTGTATTTGCATATTATTGTTAAAAATTAAATATTAATTCATTTAAATTGTATTTGCATATTTCTGTTAAAAAATAAATATTAATTCATTTAAATTGTATTTGCATATTTCTGTTAAAAATTAAAATTATTTTCATATTTAAATTGTATTTTCATATTTTTACAATCACAGGCGGTTTTTTCTTAGGGTCCGTTTGTGAAAAGGATAGAGCACCACAGGCGGTCCTAAACAAAAACCGCTTGTGATACTATTACATCACAGACGTACTCAACCGCCTGGGACATCACAGGCGGTTTTCTAACCGAACCGCCTGTGATGTAAAAAGCCTACCGCTTGTATAGAGCCAAATTGTACTAGTGTTCCAACCAAGGAGACTCATGTCCTTCCTTCTTCTCCCCACCGTTCTTCTTCTTAGATCGTGCCTAACAACTTGCTCATATAATTACTTAAAACACTATTTTGCATTGTTTTGTACTGCAAATTGCATTGTTCGTAGAGTGAAGTTTGAATATAGAGATACAGATGGGTAAGCTGTCGAAGATAGTATTATTAGTGACTATATGTTTAGTCTAAAATGAAATATATTTTGTGATGGAGGGAATACTTATTATTTCCAATTCTTTTTAGTTCGATCATCACTGGAGTTTTTAACACAAACATGTCATCTTGTGGTAACTGATAACTACTAGAATCCTAGATAGCTCTATTCCATCACTTAACACTTTCAGGAAAAAAAATCCACCATCTAATATGATCCTTGATGCAAACTAAACTTATCTCAATTGGTTATGTCCATTGTGATAGAACCTGTTTATCAGTTTGTTTCAAGTTCTTGACTTGACATATATGCTCGTATATTTATTCTATGATTTAATGATGGCTAGTGAAGGTACCATAGGTCCATATCAAAAGCCGCTGCCACTGCATGCCATCCACTCTGACGTAAACCCATCTATGCCTGTATAGGTTGAATGGTAGACGACCATCTCCTTGGTCCTTAGTTATAGATAGTGCAGTGACGCAATAGCAAAAACCGTCCCCGTTGTCACATTCAGCCTGACGTGGACCCATCTTCATGTATCATCTCCATAGATAAACTGGTAAAGTCAATTATCTTTGAGTGAATAGGATGACAAATGGTGCTAAGAAAGATAATAACATCAATCAAAGCGTATTGAGCAAGCAAATTGGCTTATTCACTTATACATAAAAAAACTTGTTAGATTTAAGGGGTTGTTGCATTGTTGCCCCTGTTCGAGAATGGGATTCTGTTTTTATCCTTGTTTTCCTAAAAAATTGCATGTATGCTCCTACATTTTAAAAACGAACAATCCTCTATTTCGTTAACAACATTTAACCATGTTAACTCAATCCACATAAAGGTGTTTATGTCGTTGCAACATTGCCCCTCATTTTGTTATATTATTTATACATTCACCCAATTTTGGCATAAAAGTTTGAAATATAATTGTAACATAAACTTGACCATATCTTTTAAAAACCAATTTTTAAACTTTAAGATATTTAAAAAAATATATGAAAATCAATATTCTAAACTTTCATATATATCAAAGTGGAGGAAAATTGCAAACAAATAATAATAAGAGGGACAATGGTACAAGGTTATGAACGTCTTTTGTAAGCTAAGTTAACACCAATTAAGTGGTGGTGGTGATAGACTACGGACAAACTGGCTCTTGGTTTCAAAAAGAAGTGACATACATGTAATCTTTCAAAAATTAGGGAAAAACAGAGTTGTAGCCGTCGAGTAGGAACAACCATGCAATTGCCCCTAGGTTTAATGTGTGGGTAGCCTATGTTTTATTTAATTAAATTAAATAAATTCTAGATCCATATTTAATGTTATGTTGTAATACAGTTTTAATGCCATATGAGATTTTAATTATATATTAATTCAACTTAAATATGTTATTATTTACGTATCTATCGAGAAGTTGAAAGAGACTAAGAGCGTGCTCAACAGCGTACCATGATGTGCTAGGGCACACAACCACACCACTGTACCTGCTCGAGTGTGCGCTACATTCGATGATGACATGTTTTCTTTCTAGTGACTAGTAGTGGAAGAGTAGATTAAGGCCCTGTTCGGCTGGCTGCAAGCCGGCACTGTTGTAGCTGTTTGGACTGCTGTAGCTGCAATCCATAAAGAGAAAAATACTGTAGAAGCCGCAGCCGCAGCCGCAGCGAACAAGCTGTAAATTTAACATGAAAATGCATAATTTCACGACAAACCTTCAGCATATTGATAGCAAAAGCAAACTAAGGGTTTTTATTTTTCGGACTAAAATTTAGTCTGTATCACGTTGGATATTTAGATATTAACTACGAGTATTATTAATAGGTTTACTATATCATCACATGGACGGATTATAGACTAATTAGATTTAATAGATTTGTCGTATCCGTTTAATCCTCATCAATTGAATTAATTTTGTAACTAGACTATGATTAATACCCATAATTGGTATTCAAACATCAGATACAATTCGAGCTAAACTTTAGTCGGGAACCAAACGCACTCCCTAAACTTCGATTTGTTTTGGTTTTGTGATTCATACATCATGGTTTGAAAATTATAGCAAGATAACAAAAAGTTCTCTATCGGTACATGCGCGCAGTTCCGATCCTAAGGGCCTGTTTGTTTACCCCCATGGATTATATAATCTGGATTATTTTTGAAGGATTATATAATCTGGATTATATAATCTGAGTAGTCCTGTTTGTTTACCCAAATTATTTGAGTTGTTAATAGGATTCTTTTGTTGGGCGGCGGGCTTCTCCGATCCGATAGGCACAAAAACGATTCGGTGGATTATAATGACAATGATGGGTAATTTCTAGGAAACTTGAAAGGGTAGTGGGAAAGTGGGAAAAAATAATCTGAAATAAGCACCTCCTCACTTGCTTATGGATTATCATAATCCAAGGGGTTAGATTATATAATCTGGGCAAATAAGCTGGATTGTTTGTTTGCCTCTTAGGATTATTTAATCCAGATTATATAATCTGGGGGTAAACAAACAGGTCCTAAAATGCATCCACCAGACCACTAACACGAGGGTTTCCATAAGCTCCACTTCGCTGGTGACGTTGGATATAATCAGTTAGTCAACAACAACCGTACTGGTTTGCACTGAAAATCCCACTCGTACGTCGGACATTACACGGTGATGATGGGGCGCTGATGGCATTAGGTCACAGGCCATTCCCCAGTGCTTATCCTCTCCTCCCTGCGCATTTGACTTTTAATTGCCCATGATTAGTGAGTGCCTATGTACTATGCAGATAACAAGGGGTCACAATCTCACAGATATCTTGGAAAAAGGAAGCACCCCCGCTGAATTTGTGAGCTGATTATGTAGTGCCAGATTGTGACTCGATCGTGAGATCAACTTTTTGATGTAAATCATGCAACGCTAGGTCCTAGTACACGTGTCGACACACGGAAGGTCTCATGGAACTGGGCGTTTTTGGACAAGAAAATTCCGTTAACGACATGTTTCGATCATTGAAATTGAATTCCATTCTAACAATACCAGTTTAGACGCATACCAATTAAGTTAATATAATTTTATACAAAATATATTTATGTACTATTATTCGCAAAATATCGGAGATATTTATATGCTACATTTTTACTGTAGAGAGAGAAAAATGTCTTATAAGATGTAGAGTAGAAACATATTCTACTAATACATTAAAATTATTTCCCGTCCTTAACTCTATAAATTTAAGATAGACTTAGATCTGAATTTTGGAAAATGGTGGAATACCAAATTCCAAGCCACATTGGTTACTTTATCAAGTAATTCCAATTCCTCCCAGATGAATAGATTCAAACACCTCGTAAATTGATTTTGGGCTCGGTTGGTAGAGCTCCGTTTCATCATTCTCTAGCCTCGAGAGCTGATTCTCTAATAGAGTCATTACAAATGATTCTATGGTAGAAGTGAATTCATCTTACGAAAATGGTTTAACAAATAGTGTGTGAAAGTGATAAGTGGGGAGTTAGAGAGTAGGGAGCAGATTGGGAGTGGCGAGAAACAGGTTTTTTTTGCTCCCACCCTTCAATACAAAATGGAAACTAGATTCACCATATTTCATAATAGAGCAATTAAGTTTTTTGATTGTTTGGCGACATAGGAGCGATTCTCGTTGAGAGTGGAGCTGTGGGAGCTCCGCCAAGCACCCCCATATCTCGAGAGAAGCTATATTTCACTTGGACAAGTAAAACCATCAACTGCACTTAGATATATAGAGTGTGTTTGGTTTGAGATCAAAGTAGGATGAGGCGAGGTCGACACCGTCTCCTTATTTTTTTAGGATCATGCCGTCACCAAAAAAATTATTCCGGTGTTTATCTCACCCCTACTTGACTCTCATCCAAACACTATAGAAACTATGGTCGTCCCCTTCCAACCCTTCTTATACGTCCAACCAGACACACTCATAATGATGTAAGGCTAGCTTTAGCAAGGAACCCTAAAGGGTTCTGTACCCTAAATATAGAGGATCAAATGGTCCTCTACGCCCTCCAGCAGCGTCTTCTAAACGGTCCTCTAAATTTAGAGGACGCTGCTGGATTCTCTATGTATAGAGTTTCTCTAAACGGTCCTCTATCCATTTGAATACTTTAAATAACTGGTTTAGCAAAACTATAATATGTACAATATATTTGAGAGTATGACAAATACGTATGTATAAAAAATAAAAATAAAAAATGTCTCTAATATAGATATTTGAGTATAGAGGACGTAATTTAGAGGACGTTGTTGGAGAGGAAGGAGATATAGAGGATGAAATCTTATAGAGGAGACTGTAAAGGACGGATATAGATGATGAATATAGAGGACGTTGCTGGAGACAGCTTAAGTGTTATTATTCTAGACGAGACGCTAAATGCTATACACGCAGCTACTACTTTATGTACATTTAGACGTTTTAGATGACTGATTGGACGGATTAATCTCTATCGATAGCGCAGTTCCGCATGTGTTTCCTCAAGTGCAATTTGTTGAGACACGTACAAAGTTGCACAATTATATCTATATAGTCATGTTATTTGTCACCTTAGATGATAGACTCAACAATCTATCACCTGCCCAATAGTATATATATAGCCAGATTAAGTAAATACATGTGGCTGACTTGGTTGAACGTGTTTGGTTGGATCTAAGTGATCTAGACACAGAGAGAATACTATTCATCACCTATATGACAATCATTGGTGAAAGTCGTCTAGAGGGAGTGAAAAGGCGGAAACTGAAATTTACAAACTTTAAGCACAACTACAAGCTGGGGTTAGCGTTAGAAATAAATTCGAGTCCGAAAGAGAGTGTTAAAACAAATCACAAGCAAATGAAGAGAGTGACACGGTGATTTGTTTTACCGAGGTTCGGTTCTTGCGAACCTAATCCCTGTTGAGATGGTCACAAAGACCGGGTCTCTTTCAACCCTTTCCCTCTCTCAAACGGTCACCTAGACCGAGTGAGCTTCCTTCCTTGATTTCCCGGGTCACTTATACCCCGCAAGGACCACCACACAATTGGTGTCTCTTCCTTCGCTTACAAGACTTTGAGAGTAAGAGTGAAAGAAAGAAAAAAGCCAACCAAGCAACAAGAGCAACAAAAGAACACAAGTCGATCTTCTCACAAGTCCTAAAACTAGAGTTGAATTGTGGACTTTGATTTGATCGAAGGCTTTGATTTGTGTCTTGGAGTGTTGTGTATTGATTTTGTATTGAATGAGTAGTGAATGCTTGAATCTCTTGAATGGTGGTGGTTGGGGTTATTTATAGCCCCAACCACCAAAACAGCCGTTGGGGAGGGCTGCTGTCGATGGTCCGGTGCGCCACCGGACACTGTCCGGTGCGCCAGCCACGTCACCCAATCGTTAGGGTTCTGACGGTTTCAACTGTTGGAGCTCTGACATCTTGGGGCACCGGACTATCCGGTGCCGCACCAGACAGTCTGGTGCCGCACCAGACAGTCCGGTGCGCCTCTGGTGCCTGCTCTGACTTCTGCCACGAACTGTAACTCTGTCAGGGCAATGTGCAGTCGACCGTTGCGCTGATAACTGTTGCTCCGCTTGGTGCACCGGATAGTCCGGTGGCACACCGGACAGTCCGGTGGCACACCAGACAGTCCTGTGAATTATAGCGGAGTGCGCCTGGAGAAACCCGAAGGTGAAGAGTTTGAGGTCGATCCACCCTGGTGCACCGGACACTGTCCGGTGGTGCACCGGACACTGTCTGGTGGCACATCGGACAGTCCGGTACGCCAGACCAAGTTTTACTTGGTTTCTTTTGCTCCTTTCTTTTGAACCCTAACTTAGATCTTTTTATTGGTTTGTGCTGAACCTTTGGCACCTGTAGAACATATAGTCTAGAGCAAACTAGTTAGTCCAATTATTTGTGTTGGGCATTTCAACCACCAAAATTATTTAGGAAAAGTTTTGACCCTATTTCCCTTTCAATCTCTCCCTTTTTGGTGATTGATTTCAACACAAACCATATATAAGTGCAGAATTGAACTAGTTTGCATAAGGTAAGTGCAAAGGTTACTTGGAATTAAACCAATTTATACTTTCACTAGATATGCATGGATTGCTTTCTTTCTTTTAACATTTTGGACCACGCTTGCACCACTTGTTTTGTTTTTGCAAATTCTTTTGGAAAATCTTTTTAAAATCCTTTTGCAAATAGTCAAAGGTATATAAATAAGATTGAAAGAAGCATTTTTTAAGATTTGAAATTTTCTCCCCCTGTTTCAAATGATTTTCCTTTGACTTAAACAAAACTCCCCCTTAATGAAATTCTCCTCTTAGTGCTCAAAAGGGTTTTAGATATCAATTTTGAAAAGAGGTCATACCAATTTGAAATTATATAAAAAATAAGATACCAATTGAAAACTTCTTAAATACCAATTGAAAGATTGCTTTTAAAAACTTTTTGAAATCGGTGTGGTGCGGTCCTTTTGCTTTGGGCTAATACTTTCTCCCCCTTTGGCATGAATCACAAAAAACGGATACTTTGTGAGTGAAATATGAGCCCTTTTTTACTTTCCTCCCCGTTGGTACAAGTAATAAGAGTGAAGATTATACCAAAGTGAAGAGCGGTGCGGAGTGACGACGAAGGGTAAATAATACCGATAGAGTGGAGTGGAAGCCTTGTCTTCGCCGAAAACTCTATTTCCCTTTCAATCTATGACTTAGCATAGGAATATACTTGAAAACACATTAGTCATAGACATAAAAGAGATATGATCAAAGGTACATAAATGAGCTATGTGTGCAAAGTATCAATCAAAGTTCCGAGAATCAAGAATGTTTAGCTCATTCCTAAGTTTGGTAAATGTTTTCTCATCTAGAGGTTTGGTAAAGATATCGGCTAATTGTTCTTTGGTGCTAAAATAGGCTATCTTGATATCCCCCCTTCGTTGATGATCCCTCAAAAAGTGATACCGAATGGCTATGTGCTTAGTGCGGCTGTGTTCAATGGGATTATCCGCCATGCGGATTGCACTCTCATTATCACATAGGAGAGGGACTTTGCTCAATTTGTAGCCATAGTCTCTAAGGGTTTGCCTCATCCAAAGCAATTGCGCGCAACAATGGCCTGCGACAATGTACTCAGCTTCGGCGGTAGAAAGAGCTACTGAGTTTTGTTTCTTTGAAGCCTAAGACACCAGGGATCTTCCCAAGAACTGACAAGTCCCTGATGTGCTCTTTCTATCAATTTTACACCCTGCCCAATTAGCATCAGAATATCCTATTAAATCAAAGGTGGATCCCTTGGGTACCAAAGACCAAACTTAGGTGTATGAACTAAATATCTCAAGATTCTTTTCACGGCCCTAAGGTGAACTTCCTTAGGATCGGCTTGAAATCTTGCACACATGCATACGGAAAGCATAATATCCGATCGAGGTGCACATAAATAGAGTAAAGATCCTATCATCGACCGGTATACCTTTTGATCTATAGATTTACCTCCCGTGTCGAGGTCGAGATGGCCATTGGTTCCCATGGATGTCTTATGGGCTTGGCATCCTTCATTCCAAACTTGGTAAGTATATCTTGAATATACTTTGTTTGGCTGATGAAGGTGCCCTCTTGGAGTTGCTTCACTTGAAATCCTAGGAAATACTTCATCTCCCCCATCATAGACATCTTGATTTTTTGAATCATTATCCTACTAAACTCTTCACAAGTAGATTTGTTAGTAGACCCAAATATGATCATCAACATAAATTTGGTATACAAACAAATCATTTATAGTAGTTTTAGTAAAGAGAGTAGGATCAGCTTTGCCGACTTTGAAGCCATTAGTGATTAGAAAGTCTCTTAGGCATTCATACCATGCTCTTGGGGCTTGCTTGAGCCCATAAAGCGCATTAGAGAGTTTATACACATGATTAGGGTACTCACTATCTTCAAAGCCGGGAGGTTGCTCAACATAGACCTCTTCTTTGATTGGTCCATTGAGGAAGGCACTTTTCATGTCCATTTGATAAAGATTAAAGCCATGGTAAGTAGCATAGGCAAGTAATATATGAATTAACTCAAGCCTAGCTATAGGTGCATAGGTTTCACCGAAATCCAAACCTTCGACTTGTGAATATCCCTTGGCTACAAGTCGGGCTTTGTTCCTTGTCACCACACCATGCTCATCTTGCTTGTTGCGAAATACCCACTTGGTTCCTATAACATTTTGGTTAGGATGTGGAACAAGATGCCATACCTCATTCCTCGTGAAGTTGTTGAGTTCCTCTTGCATTGCCAACACCCAATCCGAATCTCTTAATGCGTCTTCCACCCTGTATGGCTCAATAGAAGACACAAAAGAGTAATGTTCACAAAAATGAGCGACACGAGATCGAGTGGTTACCCCCTTATGAATATCACCGAGGATGGAGTTCATGGGGTGATCTCGTTGTATCGCTTGGTGGACTCTTGGGTGAGGCGGTCTTTGACCCATACTTCTTGTCCATCTTCCTTGTCTTGATCATCATTATCTTCCCTTGATCATTGTCCTCCTCTTGAGGTGGCCCATCTTCTTGATCTTCATTTTCATCATCTTGAGCATGATCCTCATCTTGGGTTGGTGGAGATGCTTGCATGGAAGATGATGGTTGATCTTGTGCTTGTGGAGGCTCTTTGGATTCCTTAGGACACACATCCCCAATGGACATGTTCCTTAGCACGGCGCACGGAGCCTCTTCATCATCTAGCTCATCAAGATCAACTTGCTCTATTTGAGAGCCATTAGTCTCATCAAACACAATGTCATAAGAAACCTCAACTAATCCAGTGGATTTGTTGAAAACTCTATATGCCCTTGTGTTTGAGTCATAACCAAGTAAAAAGCCTTCTACAGCCTTAGGAGCAAATTTAGATTTTCTACCTCTTTTAACAAGAATAAAATATTTGCTACCAAAGACTCTAAAATATGAAACATTGGGCTTTTTACCGGTGAGGAGTTCATATGATGTCTTCTTGAGGATTCGGTGAAGGTAGAGCCGGTTGATGGAGTAGCAAACAGTGTTGATTACTTCCACCCAAAACTGGTCCGGAGTCTTGTATTCATCAAGCATGGTCCTTGCCATGTCCAGTAGAGTTCTATTCTTCCTCTCCACTACACCATTTTGTTGAGGTGTGTAGGGAGAAGAGAACTCATGCTTGATCCCCTCGTCCTCAAGAAATCCTTCTATTTGAGAGTTTTTGAACTCCGTCCCGTTGTCGTTTCTTATTTTCTTGATCCTCAATCCAAACTCGTTTTGAGCCCGTCTCAAGAATCCCTTTAAGGTCTCTTGGGTTTGTGATTTTTCCTGCAAAAAGAATACCTAAGTGAAGCGAGAATAATCATCCACAATTACAAGACAATACTTACTCCCGCCGATGCTTATGTAAGCTATCGGGCCAAATAAGTCCATGTGGAGTAGCTCAAGCGGCCTATCGGTCATCATGATGTTCTTGTGTGGATGATGGGTACCAACTTGTTTCCCTGCTTGACATGCGCTACAAACCCTGTCTTTCTCAAAGTGAACATTGGTTAGTCCCAAAATGTGTTCTCCCTTTAGAAGCTTGTGAAGATTCTTCATCCCAACATGGGCTAGTTGGCGATGCCAGAGCCAACCCATATTATTCTTAGCAATTAAGCAAGTATCGAGTTTAGCTCTATTAAAATCAACTAAGTATAGCTGACCCTCTAATACTCCCTTAAATGCTATTGAATCATCACTTATTCTAAAGACAGTAACACCTATATCCGTAAAAAGACAGTTGTAACCTATTTTGCATAATTGAGAAACAGAAAGCAAATTGTAATCTAAAGAATCTACAAGAAAAACATTGGAAATAGAATGGTCGGGTGATATTGAAAGGGAAATGTGCCCTTGGGCCATTTCTAAGTATTTTGGTGATTGAGTGCCAACACAAGTGCTTAAGTGTAAATCTATGCTAATTGATGGACAAAGTGCAAATCAAGTCAAAAGGTATGTTTCTAGACTTAGTACATTGTTTTGAGAACTAATGTATTGTGTCTAAGTGCTGGAAACAGGAAAATCAAATAGGAAATGAGATGGCTTTGTTCAGCCAAAATCTGCTCAGTCTGGGTGCACCAGACTGTCCGGTGCGCCAGGCTGGCTCTGGCGAACTTGCTACTCTCGGGACTTCGACGACGGTGTACGGCTATAAATCACCGGACTGTCCGGTGTTGCACCGGACAGTCCGGTGAGCCGTTTACAGGCGAAGTCGTCGCTCTCGGGAAGCAATTAACGGCGTACGGCTATAATTCACCGGACTGTCCGGTGGTGCACCGGACTGTCCGGTGAGCCAACGGCCGGCCGGGCCAATGGTCGGCCGCGCGATCCGCGCAGGACACGTGGCCGAGCCAACGGCTAGAAGGGGGCACCGGACTGTCCGGTGTGCACCAGACAGTGTCCGGTGCGCCAACGGCTCTGGATCTGCAACGGTCGGCTTCACCAAACAAGGAAAGAAATCCGCACCGGACAGTGTCCGGTGGTGCACCGGACTGTCCGGTGCGCCAGGCGACTGAAGGCAAGAATTGCCTTCCTGGAATGCTCTCAACGGCTCCTAGCTGCCTTGGGCCTATAAAAGGGACCCCTAGGCGCATGGAGGAGCACACAAAAAGCATTCTTTAAGCATTCCTAAGCACCAAGACTTCAATTCCATGCATTCGATTCTTTGTGATAGCAACTAGAGCTCCATTTGAGTAGTGTACTCTCCGGGTTGTGTTGAGAGCTCATGTTGCGACTTGTGTGCGTGTTGCTCTGATTTTGTGTCTTGTGTGCGTTGCTCATCCCAACCTTACTTCCGTGATTCTTTGTGAACATCTTTGTAAGGGCGAGAGGCTCCAAGTTGTGGAGATTCCTCGCAAGCGGGATATAGTGAAGTAAAGCGAAACACCGTGGTATTCAAGTGGGTCTTTGGACCGCTTGAGAGTGGTTGATTGCAACCCTCGTCCGTTGGGACGCCACAACGTGGAGTAGGCAAGCGTTGGACTTGGCCGAACCACGGGATAAACCACTGTGCCATCTCTGTGTTGATCTTCTTGTGGTTATTGTGTTTTGCTAAGACTCTTCTCTAGCCACTTGGCATTCTTGCGCTAACTCCTAATCAAGTTTTGTGGCATTAAGTTTTAAGTTTTACAGGATCACCTATTCACCCCCCCTCTAGGTGCTCTCAATTGGTATCAGAGCCGTTCTCTTCAAGAAAGGGACTAATCGCCCGAAGAGATGGATCCTAAGGGGAAGGGAATTGTGATCAACGATAAGGAGAAGGAGTCCTTCATCAACGAGCCGAAGGATGACAAGCCTACCGACTCGGGCTCAGGCTACAAACGAAAGGATGGGAAGAAGAAGAAGACAAGGCGCATCAAGGAGATCATCTACTACGACAGCGACGAGTCCTCTTCTTCCCAAAAGGACAACGACGACAACGACTACGAGAAAAAGAAAACGGTCAATTCGAACTTTTCTTTTGACTACTCTCGTATTCCGCAAAGTACAAATGCTCATTTGCTCTCCATTCCACTTGGTAAACCTCCTCACTTTGATGGAGAGGACTACGGATTTTGGAGCCACAAAATGCGTAGTCACTTGTTCTCTCTCCATCCAAGCATATGGGAGATAGTCGAGAGTGGAATGAAATTTGATAGTACTGATAGTCCCATGTTTATAAATGAGCAAATTCACAAAAATGCACAAGCTACTACTGTTCTTCTAGCCTCATTGTGCAGGGATGAATATCATAAAGTGAGCGGCTTGGACAACGCCAAGCAGATTTGGGACACCCTCAAGATCTCACATGAGGGAAATGACGTCACCATGCTCACCAAGATGGAGTTGGTGGAGGGCGAACTTGGGAGATTCGCTATGATCAGGGGCGAGGAGCCAACCCAAACGTACAACCGGCTCAAGACCCTCATCAACAAAATAAGGAGCTATGGAAGCACGCGATGGACGGACCATGACGTTGTCCGTCTAATGCTAAGGTCTTTTACTGTCCTTGATCCACATCTTGTGAACAATATTCGTGAGAATCCTAGGTACACCAAGATGACACCCGAGGAGGTACTTGGAAAGTTCGTAAGCGGGCGGATGATGATCAAGGAGGCTAGATACGTTGACGATGCGTTGAATGGCCCAATCCAAGAGCCTCAAACCATTGCCCTCAAAGCAACGAGGAGCAAGGAAGCGCTACCTAGCAAGGTGGCGCAAGTGGAGGCGGCCAAGCTTAATGATGAAGAAATGGCCCTCATCATCAAGCAGTTCAAGACGGCACTGAAGGGTCGCAAGGAGCATCCCAACAAGACGAAGACGAAGGGGAAGCGATCATGCTTCAAATGTGGTAAGATTGGTCATTTTATCGCTAATTGTCCCAATAATGTGAGTGACCAGGAACAAGGGAACAAGAGGGAAAAGAAGAAGGCATACAAGAAGGCTAAGGGCGAGGCACACCTTGGCAAGGAGTGGGACTCGGATTGTTTGTCGTTCGACTCCGACAACGAAGGACTCGCCGCAACTGCCTTCAACAAGTCATCCCTCTTCCCAAACGAGCATCACACCTGCCTCATGGCAAGGGAAAAGAAGGTAAGCACTCGTGATACTAGTACTTACGCTTCCTCAAGTGATGAAGAATCTAGCGATGATGAGATAGACTATTCATGCTTATTCAAGGGCTTAGATAGAACTAAAATTGATAAGATCAATGAATTGATTGATGCTTTGAATGATAAGAATAGATTGTTAGAGAAGCAAGATGACCTTTTATATGAAGAACATGATAAGTTTGTAGAGGCTCAAAAATCCCTTGCTTTAGAAATTAAAAGGAATGAAATACTCTCTTGTGAATTGTCTACATGCCATGACTCTATTGCTAGCTTAAAGAGCATAAATAATGATTTGAATGCTAAGTTAGAAATAGCCAATAAATCAACATCTTGTGTAGAACATGTTGCAATTTGCAATAGGTGTAAAGATTTTGATATTGATGCTTGTAGTGAACATCTAGTTTCAATTTCTAAATTGAATGATGAGGTGGCTAGTCTTAATGCCCAACTTAAGACTAGCAAGAGTGAATTTGATAAAATAAAATTTTCAAGGGATGCCTACACGGTTGGTAGACACCCCTCAATTAAGGATGGGCTTGGCTTCAAAAGGGAAGTCAAGAACTTAACAAGCCATAAGGCTTCCATCTCCACCAAGGAGAAAGGGAAGGCCCCTATGGCCAATAGTGCTCAAAAGAATTATGCTTTCATTTATGGTGTTAGAAAATTTTCTAGAAATGCTTATAGGACCTGTGCTTATGATTCATATGCTATGACTGTTTCTAGTTCCCATGTTGTGCATGATATGCCTAGGAAAAATATTCATCATGTGCCTAGAAAGAATATTGTTCATGTTCCTAGGAAAGTAATTAATGAACCTTCTACAATTTTTCATACTTGCAATGCTTCTTTTGCTATTTGTAGAAAGGATAAGAAGGTAATTGCTAGGAAATTAGGGGCAAGATGCAAGGGAGATAAAACTTGCATTTGGGTCCCTAAGACCATTGTGACTAACCTTGTAGGACCCAACAAGAGTTGGGTACCTAAAACCCAAGCCTAAATTTGCCTTGAAGGTTTATGCATCCGGGGGTTCAAGCTGGATTATCGACAGCGGATGCACAAACCACATGACGGAGCAGAAGAAGATGTTCACCTCCTATGTCAAGAACAAGGATTCCCAAGATTCAATCATATTCGGTGATGGGAACCAAGGCAAGGTGAAAGGGTTACGGAAGATTGCTATTTCATCCGAGCACTCTATTTCTAATGTGTTTTTAGTTGAGTCTCTTGGATATAATTTGTTATCCGTTAGTCAATTATGCAATATGGGATATAATTGTTTATTCACAAATGTAGATGTGTCTGTCTTTAGAAGATGTGATGGTTCACTAGCTTTTAAGAGTGTACTAGACGACAAACTTTATTTAGTTGATTTTGCAAAAGAGGAGGCAGGTCTAGATGCATGCTTAATGGCTAAGACTTGCATGGGCTGGCTGTGGCATCGCCGTTTAGCACATGTGGGGATGAAGAACCTTCACAAGCTTCTAAAGGGAGGACACGTGATAGGTTTAACTAATGTGCATTTCGAAAAAGATAGACCTTGTGCAGCTTGTCAAGCAGGAAAACAGGTGGGAAGCTCTCATCATCCCAAAAATGTGATGTCCACATCAAGACCTTTAGAGATGCTTCATATGGACCTCTTCGGACCCATCACCTATCTAAGCATAGGAGGAAGTAAGTATGGTCTTGTTATAGTTGATGATTTTTCCCGCTTCACTTGGGTATTCTTTTTGCAGGATAAATCTGAAACCCAAGGGACCCTCAAGCGGTTCCTCAGGAGAGCTCAAAATGAGTTTGAGCTCAAGGTGAAAAAGATAAGGAGCGACAACGGGTCCGAATTCAAGAACCTTCAAGTGGAGGAGTACCTTGAGGAGGAAGGGATCAAGCACGAGTTCTCCGCTCCCTACACACCACAGCAAAATGGTGTGGTAGAGAGGAAGAACAGGACGCTCATAGACATGGCGAGGACAATGCTTGGAGAGTTCAAGACCCCCGAGCGGTTTTGGTTGGAAGCCGTGAACACGGCTTGCCACGCCATCAACTGGGTCTACCTTTGTAATACTCCAAATTGTATACCAGGAATAATAGAGAGTTATTCTCATTTTTGTGTGTCTCAAATGCATCATAAAAAGAGCACCTATGTAAATGAGTGTGACCAATAAAACAAAGATTCTAAAATAAAAGAAAGTGCATATGTTGGAGTTTTTATGTTTGTGCATTAAATAAAATAATAATGTTAAAAGATAATAATATAAGAATTGCTAGAGGTAGAATTTAAAACCCTAAATTTGAAAATTAGGGTTTGGATTAAGAGAAGGGAAGAACTAAGAAAAATACTACATAAAATAAAATAAATATGTGAATAAACACTCTTCACACTTATGTTATTAAATTATACATTTCAAACTGAGGACAAGTTATTCACAAAGTTTGAATTTAAACTTGAACTCAAATTAGATTTGAAAATGAAGAAAGAAAACAGAAAAATAAAAAGAAAAAAAGAAAACCTTACCTGGGCCCTGAAACCTGCATTCGGCCCACTCCCTAACCTTCACCGCGCGGCCCAGTTCCATTCCGCGCGCACAGCCGTCTGACGGATGGGGCCCACTGGCCATTCACTCCACTCCCGCGCGCGCGCCCTCTCATCCTTTCGCTGGCATGCGGGCCCCTCCGGCAGTGATCCGATCTCCTCGCGCGCTCGTCTCGGCCGCGGACACCGACAAGTGGGCCAGCTTGCGCCATTCACTCACTCACCGCTGTCAACTGGGGCCCACCTGTCATCCCTTCGCTCTGACCGTCAACCAGCGACGCGAGATCCGCGGCGAGCTCGCCGCGCGCCACCCGCTAGCTTCGGCCCACGTAACCGCTCACCCCGCCGTGGCTATAAGGGCGGACCCAGCTGTCGAGTTTGTTGCCAACCCTCCTCAGCCCGACTCGCACCCAACCAAAGCCGCGGCCGCGCGCCATCGCCATAGCAGTGAGACCCGTCCGCGCCGCCGCCGGTGAATCCTAGCACCATTGGTTTTCAGCCCTCGGGGTTGGGTTGTGAAGGAGCGCCTACACCCGTATTTGCCGTCCGTGGCATCTGGGGGTGGAATCGATCACCTGGCATCGGCGAATTTCTCGCCGTCCTTACTGCACCGCCGCAGTGCCGCCATTCGCCGTGGTCAGCATCAACCGGACACCAATCCACGGTAAGAAGCACGCCATCCTGTTCGCCTTGATCTCCTTTACGCATAGAACCCGTCAATTTTGGGCTTGGGGCACTGGTGCATCGAATTGCGTGCGCGCCGGCGTGTCTCCGCCGCATGCCGTGGGCGGCGCCGCCGCGTGGGGAGCGCGATTGGGGGCGATCGGACTGCCGTCGGATGGCAACTGGACGGGTAGATTAAAACACGCATACCGGTTAGATCTCGACGGTAGAGATCTGATCGAACGGATCATAGTGACTTTGGAGTATTTAAATCTGCGCCGTTGATCGCGGTTTGGACGATCTGCGCCGCATACCGTTTCGCTGATGTCCTGATCTAATCGGGGCGGTCGGGTTGGGATCCAACGGTCTGGGATCGCTGATAACCCTTCAGTCAAGCATTAATGCAAAGAAGTCCCTAGGGTTTTGTTAAATCAACCCGCCGTCCACCCTATACTATTCCCTGTGTCTCGGGATTTTTACCTAGGCGCCCCTGCAGTTTCCTGTATTTGAGGCCCGATCCAGAGAACTTTAAAAATCAGAAATTAATATCAGAAATTAATTTTTAGTGCAAAAATAAATGTTAAAACTTGTTTAATTCATAGTAAATGCATATGAACTCCAAATTAGACCATTCCAGTTCCTAAATTTTCATAAAATTATTGTCTATCTGTTTGTGCCTCTGTTCTGGCATGACAAACACATTAAAATTATTCTTTCACTTAATCTTGTATTAAATGCACAAAACCTTAGAAAGTCCATAACTTAAAATATATAACTCCAAATTTGATGATTCCAGTTCCTGTGATCATATTTTAGTGTCTAGTAGATTACTGCATATTTTGTTTACCTGTTTGATGTGATGTTTATTTATGCTGTGCCATGTATGTATTGTATTGATGCGAGTAGACGAGCAACCTACTGTGGAACCAGAGCTTCAACAAGTTGAAGTAGCTGAGCAGGAGCTCGTTGAAGGCAAGTTGTGCCCTTGATCACTTCTTTTACCCAGTCATGTTCTTATTATTCATAATGATCTGCATAGGATAATTTTGATGGGACCCAATAGGATGCCCTAGATTTTGACTATCTTTATACCTTGTTTCACCACTGGTTTTACTACTAAAGTTTTGGGTAGTACATGCTATTGCTTTATGTGGATTTGGGTATAGAGATATTCATCACTCATTGTTATACTATTTATTGTTATCTGTTTTATTATTCCTTGCTCATGTTAAGATCATTATGTTAATGGGAACATGGAGAACCACCCGGGAAAACAGTGCTACCACAAGGGTGGAATGGGACGCCCTTGGCTGATTAACTAGGAAAGCTAGGGGAGGGCTACCTTACCCGAAAGGGGCAAGGGCAGTAGGGGAGAGGTCAGTGCGGGGAGGTCCCTGGTTGATTTTGCTGCGATGGCTATCAGCCAGGAACCCTTTACTGGATCTTCCCATAAACTGTAGCGGGTAGTCTGAAGCTAGTGGAACTTTGTAAAGGCCTCGTAGTGGTACCCTGCCTCGCTTCCTAGGTAGAGGTGTATGGAGTCTGATCAACTCTGTGGCAAATGGGTAACACGACTTGTGGGTAAAGATGCGCAACCTCTGCAGAGTGTAAAACTGGTATACTAGCCGTGCTCACGGTCATGAGCGGCTCGGACACTCACATGATTAAATTATGGAACTTAAACTTAACCTGTCATTTCATTGCATTTGGGATTATTTTGTTATTACTTTTACTTATTATTATAATGGTTTGGTATTTACTTACACTTAGTAACTGCTAATAAAATTTTGACCAACTTATAAAAGCAATGCTCAGCTTCAGCCTTTATTTCATTGATCAGCCTTACACTTCATGAATTCCCACCTTTGGTGAGTTCATGTCACATTATTCCCCACGACTTGTTGAGCTATGATCGTATGTGAGCTCACTCTTGCTGTCTCACACCCCCCCCCCCACAGGAGAAGAGCAGGTGGTTCAGGAGGAGCTGCCTAACACTGAGGAGTATGATCTGATCTAGGTGGCGTTTCTCAGTCGACATTGGCGCCGACGATCCTTAGTTCGTTTTATCTTTATTATTTTATCTTGTAATAAGTCTTCCGCTATGTAATAAATACTCTGATGTTAATGACATTTATCTCTATACACTCTGTTATTATATATGTTGTCTTCTTTGGCGCATGTATGAGATGCACCCGGCTTTGTTCATTAAAACCGGGTGTTACAGAAGTGGTATCAGAGGAAATGTTGACTGTAGGACGAAACCTAGATAGAAATGGACAACCCTTACCTACTTATCTCATTCTGATTCATTCTATACTTACCTTACTCTGATTCTCTCAATACTTATCTTGATCCTGTCTCACCTTCTACTGTTCTACTCTGATCATTCTTATCTTCTCTATTCTAAGACAAGGTGGATTTCAAACTTTGGAATCCCTACCCCTATGACAATTTTAAGAGATAGGAGACCTAAGACCAAATCAAAACTATTTTCTCTATTAAAAATATTGGTTGATTGTTCTGATGATCAATGCCTGATTTGCTTCTTTGATTGATTGAAATAGTATAGATGGACATCTTAGCATGTACCACTATAAGGTATTGTATTAGCTTTAGTAGGTGACAAACTAATCTGCTTAGCTAATAAAACCCCCAAATTAACACGATTGTAATTACTGCCTTGTCTATTGCTCTTTCTTACCATATGTATCTAACTCAGATGGTCAATACCAGGAGGGGTGGTGGAATTGACTTGCCTCCTAACCAACACACTCGAAGACAACCTCAGCCACAACCTGCTGGGATGAATCCTCCTAATCCTCCACCAGGCGGAGTTGACCCACTGGTTGCTGCTCAGATGGCGATGATGCAGCAGATGGCAGACACCATGGCTGATATGCGTGCCCAGATGCAACAAGAACGCCAAGAGATGCGTCAGGAAAGAGAGGACATACGCCAGGAGTTGCGCCAGGAGAGAGATGAGATACGTCAAGAAAGGAGGGCGCAACAACAGCAGCTGCAACAACAACTTCAACAACAGCAGCAACAGCAGCAAGTGCCATTGCCTCCACCACCACCACCAGTTCCACCCCGAGACAAGCATAGAGAGTTTATGAGTCATAAACCACCTACATTCGCCAGCTCACCTGATCCACTGGACGCGGATGATTGGTTGAAGTCTATTGAGAAGATGCTGAATATTGCACAATGCACTGATCGGGAGAAGGTCTTATATGCTTCTGGACGTCTGACTGGTCCTGCTGCTGACTGGTGGGATTCATATACTGCTGCCCATGATGCTGCGGATACTATTACCTGGGCAGAGTTCAGTACGCAGTTCAGGAACTACCATATTCCAGCTGGGATGATAAAGATCAAGAAGAAGGAGTTTCTGTCGCTGAAGCAAGGGAGTATGTCAGTCAGCGAGTACCGCGACAAGTTTATTCAGCTATCCAGATATGCCCCTGAAGAAGTTGCTGAAGATGAGAGAAAGCAGGAGCATTTCATTGAAGGACTCAATGGACCGCTGCAGTATGCTCTTGTGGCACACACCTTTCCATCCTTTCAGGGGCTATTGGATAAGGCTCTTGCTATTGAACACAAGCGTGTTCAACTGGGTGATTTGAAGAGAAAGGCTATCTCGCAAGGACAGGGTAGCAGCAGTGTTCGTCCTCGCTACAGTTCACCACAGAGTACACCGACTCGACCCGGGGGACCACGCCCAGTTCAGCAATCACCACTGAGGACTCCACCTCCTCGACAGGCTACACCCACTGGCACCCCGACGAAGTTTGCAGGACAGAGTTCGGGCACTCAATGTTTCAAGTGTGGGAAGATTGGTCATTATGCAAATGTCTGCCCACAGAGGATTGCTACTACTCCAGCTCAGAACAAGCAACAGACCCCTGGCAAGGGATATTCTATTGCCAGGGTGAATCAAGTCAGTGTTGATGATACTCCGGATGGAGGGGACCTCGTAATTGGTATGTTTTATGTTAATGCAATTCCTGCAACAATATTATTTGATTCTGGTGCCACACATTCATTCATGTCTGCTAGATATGCCAACACAAATGAAATACCACTGCTAAATATGAGAAAACCCCTGATAGTAATTACACCTAAAGGGCCTGTTGAGGCAAATCAAATGACACGTAGATTGACAGTAACCATTATGGGTAGAGATTTTGGAGCCACTGCTATAATATTAGAGTCAAGCAGTATAGATTTGATCCTGGGTATGTCATGGCTAAGAAAGGCAAAGGCCGTTATAGCATGTGGTAGAGGTACCGTAGAACTCACTACTACTAAGGGAGAAAGGTTTCAAGTTAATATTGCAGTAACCTCCTCATCCATGCGTGCAATGTTCTTTATGCCTGAGGAGTTTGTTGGTGACAACATCCGGGTGGTTAGAGATTTTCCGGACGTCTTTCCAGAGGAGTTACCAGGGATGCCACCTGATAGAGAAGTCGAGTTTGTTATTGATCTCTTACCTGGAACCGCCCCTATTTCTAAACGGCCATATAGAATGTCCGTAGAAGAGTTGAAGGAACTTAAGAAGCAGTTGACGGAGTTACAAGAGGCTGGTTACATTCGTCCAAGTTCCTCACCTTGGGGAGCACCGGTGTTATTTGTGCAGAAGAAGGATGGATCGCAACGGATGTGTGTGGATTATAGATCTCTTAATGATGTTACGGTGAAGAACAAGTATCCGTTGCCCCGCATTGAGGATTTATTTGATCAGATGAGAGGAGCCAGGGTATTCTCGAAGATTGATCTCCGATCGGGATACCATCAGATGAAGATTAGACCATCGGATATTCCTAAGACGGCTTTCTCAACCCGATATGGATTATATGAGTTTACTGTTATGTCATTTGGATTGACCAATGCACCAGCTTATTTCATGAATTTGATGAATAAGGTATTTATGGAGTATTTGGACAGATTCGTTGTGGTATTCATCGACGATATTCTTATCTATTCTAGGAATGAAAGTGATCATGAACAACATCTGAGGTTGGTGCTACAGAAGTTACGAGATAATCAACTCTACGCTAAGTTCAGCAAGTGCGAGTTTTGGATTGACAAGGTGCCATTCCTTGGTCATATTATTTCTAATGGAGGGATAGCAGTGGATCCTGCTAAAGTGAAGGAGATAATGGAATGGAGAGTGCCCACTACAGTTACGGAGATTCGGAGTTTCTTGGGACTCGCAGGATACTATCGAAGATTTATTGAAGGGTTTTCTAAGATTGCCAAGCCTATGACATCGCTTTTGGAGAAAGGAAAAGAGTTTAAGTGGGATGAGAAATGTCAAGAGAGCTTTGATCAATTGAAGGAAAGATTGATGTCACCTCCAGTATTGGTTATGCCAGACTTGCAGAAAGGATTTGATATTTATTGTGATGCATGTGGCCAAGGACTTGGATGTGTGCTTATGCAAGATGGTCATGTGATTGCCTACGCATCTCGTCAGTTGCGGAAGCACGAATTGAACTACCCCACTCATGACTTGGAATTAGCAGCGGTTGTGCATGCACTTAAGATTTGGAGACACTACATCATGGGAACTAAGTGCCAAGTATATACGGATCATAAGAGTTTGAAGTATATATTCACGCAGAAGGATCTCAACCTTAGGCAACGCCGTTGGTTGGAGCTCATCAAGGATTATGATTTGGAGATTCACTATCATCCAGGCAAGACAAATTTGGTTGCAGATGCCTTGAGTCGGAAGGAGCATGTTCACTCCGCTTTCGTTGTCCAGCTACCTGATGAGTTAGCAAAAGATTTTGAGAGACTCAATTTGGGAATTGTTACTCATACTGAAGGAGTTACCATTGAGTTGGAACCTACCTTGGAGCAAGAGATTCGTAAAGGTCAGGTTGGTGATGCTAAGATTCAAGAGATTAAGGATCTTATTACTGAAGGAAGAGTTCCGGAATTCACGGAGGATGAGCAAGGCACCATATGGTTCAAAGATCGGATATGTGTTCCGGAGATTGATAGCCTTCGGGAGACTATATTGAAAGAAGCTCATGATTCTGATTTCTCCATCCACCCTGGAAGCACTAAGATGTACCAAGACTTGAAGCGAAAGTATTGGTGGTATGGACTGAAAAGAGATGTGGCTGCTCATGTGGCTAAGTGTGATGTATGTCAAAGAGTTAAGGCTGAACATCAAAGACCCGCGGGACTATTGCACCCATTGAAGATACCTGAGTGGAAATGGGAAGAAATTGGTATGGATTTTATTGTTGGACTACCCCGCACTCCAGCAGGATATGACTCTATTTGGGTAATTGTGGACAGATTGACAAAAGTGGCTCATTTTATACCTGTGAGGACTAATTATACGGGGGCCAAGCTAGCAGAATTGTATATGACTCGGATAGTTTGTCTACATGGAGTGCCTAAGAAGATCGTGTCTGATCGAGGATCACAGTTTACTTCTCGATTTTGGAAGAAGTTGCATGAGAGTTTGGATACAAAGTTGAATTTTAGTTCAGCCTACCATCCCCAGACTGATGGACAGACAGAGAGGACTAATCAAGTGCTGGAAGATATGTTAAGAGCTTGTGCTCTTAAACATGGTGGCAGTTGGGAGAAGAGTTTACCATATGCAGAGTTTTCTTATAATAATAGCTACCAGGCTAGTTTGCAGATGTCACCATTTGAGGCTTTGTATGGCAGGAAATGCAGGACTCCCCTGTATTGGGATCAAACTGGAGAAAGACAGTTCTTTGGACCTGAACTTATACAAGAGGCAGAAGAACAAGTTCGAATGATAAGAGAAAATTTGAGAATTGCACAATCAAGGCAAAAGAGCTATGCTGATAATAGGAGAAGACTCCTGGAGTTTAAGGAGGGTGATCATGTCTACTTGAAGGTGTCACCACTTCGTGGTATGAGGAGATTTAAAGTTAAAGGAAAGTTGTCCCCTCGCTTCATTGGACCTTTCTTGATCTTGAAGCGAGTGGGTGAAGTTGCATATCAACTGGAGTTACCCGATCATCTGTCAGATGTACATAATGTGTTTCATGTGTCTCAGCTAAAGAAGTGCCTCAGGGTACCTGAGGAGCAACTACCAATGGAAGACCTTAGTGTTCAAGATGATTTGACCTATGCTGAGTACCCTATCAAGATTTTGGACACTTTGACTCGAGTTACAAGGAATAAGGTTATAAAGATGTGCAAAGTGCAATGGAGTCACCACGGTGAAGATGAAGCAACTTGGAAAAGAGAAGAAGAGCTTCGTATAGATTTTCCCCACCTTTTCTCTAGTTCTTCTTAAATCTCGAGGACGAGATTATTTTTAAGGGGGGTAGGATTTGTAATACTCCAAATTGTATACCAGGAATAATAGAGAGTTATTCTCATTTTTGTGTGTCTCAAATGCATCATAAAAAGAGCACCTATGTAAATGAGTGTGACCAATAAAACAAAGATTCTAAAATAAAAGAAAGTGCATATGTTGGAGTTTTTATGTTTGTGCATTAAATAAAATAATAATGTTAAAAGATAATAATATAAGAATTGCTAGAGGTAGAATTTAAAACCCTAAATTTGAAAATTAGGGTTTGGATTAAGAGAAGGGAAGAACTAAGAAAAATACTACATAAAATAAAATAAATATGTGAATAAACACTCTTCACACTTATGTTATTAAATTATACATTTCAAACTGAGGACAAGTTATTCACAAAGTTTGAATTTAAACTTGAACTCAAATTAGATTTGAAAATGAAGAAAGAAAACAGAAAAATAAAAAGAAAAAAAGAAAACCTTACCTGGGCCCTGAAACCTGCATTCGGCCCACTCCCTAACCTTCACCGCGCGGCCCAGTTCCATTCCGCGCGCACAGCCGTCTGACGGATGGGGCCCACTGGCCATTCACTCCACTCCCGCGCGCGCGCCCTCTCATCCTTTCGCTGGCATGCGGGCCCCTCCGGCAGTGATCCGATCTCCTCGCGCGCTCGTCTCGGCCGCGGACACCGACAAGTGGGCCAGCTTGCGCCATTCACTCACTCACCGCTGTCAACTGGGGCCCACCTGTCATCCCTTCGCTCTGACCGTCAACCAGCGACGCGAGATCCGCGGCGAGCTCGCCGCGCGCCACCCGCTAGCTTCGGCCCACGTAACCGCTCACCCCGCCGTGGCTATAAGGGCGGACCCAGCTGTCGAGTTTGTTGCCAACCCTCCTCAGCCCGACTCGCACCCAACCAAAGCCGCGGCCGCGCGCCATCGCCATAGCAGTGAGACCCGTCCGCGCCGCCGCCGGTGAATCCTAGCACCATTGGTTTTCAGCCCTCGGGGTTGGGTTGTGAAGGAGCGCCTACACCCGTATTTGCCGTCCGTGGCATCTGGGGGTGGAATCGATCACCTGGCATCGGCGAATTTCTCGCCGTCCTTACTGCACCGCCGCAGTGCCGCCATTCGCCGTGGTCAGCATCAACCGGACACCAATCCACGGTAAGAAGCACGCCATCCTGTTCGCCTTGATCTCCTTTACGCATAGAACCCGTCAATTTTGGGCTTGGGGCACTGGTGCATCGAATTGCGTGCGCGCCGGCGTGTCTCCGCCGCATGCCGTGGGCGGCGCCGCCGCGTGGGGAGCGCGATTGGGGGCGATCGGACTGCCGTCGGATGGCAACTGGACGGGTAGATTAAAACACGCATACCGGTTAGATCTCGACGGTAGAGATCTGATCGAACGGATCATAGTGACTTTGGAGTATTTAAATCTGCGCCGTTGATCGCGGTTTGGACGATCTGCGCCGCATACCGTTTCGCTGATGTCCTGATCTAATCGGGGCGGTCGGGTTGGGATCCAACGGTCTGGGATCGCTGATAACCCTTCAGTCAAGCATTAATGCAAAGAAGTCCCTAGGGTTTTGTTAAATCAACCCGCCGTCCACCCTATACTATTCCCTGTGTCTCGGGATTTTTACCTAGGCGCCCCTGCAGTTTCCTGTATTTGAGGCCCGATCCAGAGAACTTTAAAAATCAGAAATTAATATCAGAAATTAATTTTTAGTGCAAAAATAAATGTTAAAACTTGTTTAATTCATAGTAAATGCATATGAACTCCAAATTAGACCATTCCAGTTCCTAAATTTTCATAAAATTATTGTCTATCTGTTTGTGCCTCTGTTCTGGCATGACAAACACATTAAAATTATTCTTTCACTTAATCTTGTATTAAATGCACAAAACCTTAGAAAGTCCATAACTTAAAATATATAACTCCAAATTTGATGATTCCAGTTCCTGTGATCATATTTTAGTGTCTAGTAGATTACTGCATATTTTGTTTACCTGTTTGATGTGATGTTTATTTATGCTGTGCCATGTATGTATTGTATTGATGCGAGTAGACGAGCAACCTACTGTGGAACCAGAGCTTCAACAAGTTGAAGTAGCTGAGCAGGAGCTCGTTGAAGGCAAGTTGTGCCCTTGATCACTTCTTTTACCCAGTCATGTTCTTATTATTCATAATGATCTGCATAGGATAATTTTGATGGGACCCAATAGGATGCCCTAGATTTTGACTATCTTTATACCTTGTTTCACCACTGGTTTTACTACTAAAGTTTTGGGTAGTACATGCTATTGCTTTATGTGGATTTGGGTATAGAGATATTCATCACTCATTGTTATACTATTTATTGTTATCTGTTTTATTATTCCTTGCTCATGTTAAGATCATTATGTTAATGGGAACATGGAGAACCACCCGGGAAAACAGTGCTACCACAAGGGTGGAATGGGACGCCCTTGGCTGATTAACTAGGAAAGCTAGGGGAGGGCTACCTTACCCGAAAGGGGCAAGGGCAGTAGGGGAGAGGTCAGTGCGGGGAGGTCCCTGGTTGATTTTGCTGCGATGGCTATCAGCCAGGAACCCTTTACTGGATCTTCCCATAAACTGTAGCGGGTAGTCTGAAGCTAGTGGAACTTTGTAAAGGCCTCGTAGTGGTACCCTGCCTCGCTTCCTAGGTAGAGGTGTATGGAGTCTGATCAACTCTGTGGCAAATGGGTAACACGACTTGTGGGTAAAGATGCGCAACCTCTGCAGAGTGTAAAACTGGTATACTAGCCGTGCTCACGGTCATGAGCGGCTCGGACACTCACATGATTAAATTATGGAACTTAAACTTAACCTGTCATTTCATTGCATTTGGGATTATTTTGTTATTACTTTTACTTATTATTATAATGGTTTGGTATTTACTTACACTTAGTAACTGCTAATAAAATTTTGACCAACTTATAAAAGCAATGCTCAGCTTCAGCCTTTATTTCATTGATCAGCCTTACACTTCATGAATTCCCACCTTTGGTGAGTTCATGTCACATTATTCCCCACGACTTGTTGAGCTATGATCGTATGTGAGCTCACTCTTGCTGTCTCACACCCCCCCCCCACAGGAGAAGAGCAGGTGGTTCAGGAGGAGCTGCCTAACACTGAGGAGTATGATCTGATCTAGGTGGCGTTTCTCAGTCGACATTGGCGCCGACGATCCTTAGTTCGTTTTATCTTTATTATTTTATCTTGTAATAAGTCTTCCGCTATGTAATAAATACTCTGATGTTAATGACATTTATCTCTATACACTCTGTTATTATATATGTTGTCTTCTTTGGCGCATGTATGAGATGCACCCGGCTTTGTTCATTAAAACCGGGTGTTACAACCTTCACCGCCTCCTCAAGAAGACTTCGTATGAGCTGCTAACCGGTAACAAACCCAATGTGTCTTACTTTCGTGTATTTGGGAGCAAATGCTATATTCTAGTGAAGAAAGGTAGAAATTCTAAGTTTGCTCCCAAAGCTATAGAAGGGTTTTTGTTAGGTTATAACTCAAATACAAAGGCGTATAGAGTCTTCAACAAATCATCGAGTTTGGTTGAAGTCTCTAGCGACGTTGTATTTGATGAGACTAATGGCTCTCCAAGAGAGCAAGTTGTTGATCTTGATGATGTAGATGAAGGAGATGTTCCAGCGGCCGCGATACGCACCATGGCGATTGGAGATGTGCGACCACAGGAACTCGAGGAGCAAGATCAACCATCTTCCTCAACAATGGTGCATCCCCCAACTCAAGACGATGAACAGGTTCATCAAGAGGAGGCATGTGATCAAGGGGGAGCACAGGATATCCAAGTTGAAGAAGAAGAAGCACCTCAGGCCCCTCCAACCCAAGTTCGAGCGACGATTCAAAGGAATCATCCCGTCGACCAAATTTTGGGTGACATTAGCAAGGGAGTAACTACTCGTTCTAGATTAGTTAATTTTTGTGAGCACTACTCTTTTGTCTCTTCTATTGAGCCTTTCAGGGTAGAAGAGGCCTTGCTAGATCCGGACTGGGTGTTGGCCATGCAGGAAGAGCTCAACAACTTCAAGCGTAATGAAGTTTGGACACTGGTGCCGCGTCCCAAACAAAATGTTGTGGGAACCAAGTGGGTGTTCCGCAACAAACAGAACGAGCACGGGGTGGTGACAAGGAACAAGGCTCGACTTGTGGCAAAAGGTTATGCCCAAGTCGCAGGTTTGGACTTTGAGGAGACTTTTGCTCCTGTGGCTAGGCTAGAGTCCATTCGTATTCTGCTAGCATATGCCGCTCACCATTCTTTCAGGTTGTTCCAAATGGATGTGAAGAGCGCTTTCCTCAACGGGCCAATCAAGGAGGAGGTGTACGTAGAGCAACCCCTTGGCTTCGAGGATGAACGGTACCCCGGCCACATGTGTAAGCTCTCTAAGGCGCTCTATGGACTTAAGCAAGCCCCAAGAGCATGGTATGAATGCCTTAGAGACTTTTTAATTGCTAATGCTTTCAAGGTTGGGAAAGCCGATCCAACTTTATTCACTAAGACTTGTGATGGTGATCTTTTTGTGTGCCAAATTTATGTCGATGACATGATATTTGGTTCTACTAATCAAAAGTCTTGTGAAGAGTTTAGTAGGGTGATGACTCAGAAATTCGAGATGTCGATGATGGGCGAGTTGAACTACTTCCTTGGGTTCCAAGTGAAGCAACTCAAGGACGACACCTTCATCTCCCAAACGAAATACATGCAAGACTTGCTAAAGTGGTTTGGGATGAAGGACGCCAAGCCCGCAAAGACTCCAATGGGAACCGACGGACACACCGACCTCAACAAAGGAGGTAAGTCCGTTGATCAAAAGGCATACCGGTCCATGATAGGGTCTTTACTTTATTTATGTGCTAGTAGACCGGATATTATGCTTAGCGTATGCATGTGTGCTAGATTTTAATCTGATCCAAGGGAGTGTCACCTTGTGGCCGTGAAGCGAATTCTTAGATATTTAGTCGCTATGCCTTGCTTCAGGATCTAGTATCCAAAGGGGTATACTTTTGATTTGATTGGATACTCAGATTTCGACTATGCTGGATGTAAGGTCGATAGAAAGAGTACATCGGGGACGTGCCAATTCTTAGGAAGGTCCCTGGTGTCATGGAACTCTAAGAAACAAACTTTCGTTGCCCTATCCACCGCTGAGGTCGAGTACGTTGCCGCAGGACAGTGTTGCGCGCAACTACTTTGGATGAGGCAAACCCTCCGGGACTTTGGCTACAATCTGAGCAAAGTCCCACTCCTATGTGACAATGAAAGTGCTATCCGCATAGCGGAAAATCCTGTTGAGCACAGCCGCACAAAGCACATTGACATCCGGCATCACTTTTTGAGAGACCACCAGCAAAAGGGAGATATCGAAGTGTTCTATATTAGCACCGAGAACCAGCTAGCCTATATCTTTACCAAGCCTCTAGATGAGAAGACCTTTTGCAGGCTGCGTAGTGAGCTAAATGTCTTAGATTCGTGGAACTTGGATTGATTTATAGCATACATGTGTTTATGCCTTGATCATGTTCCTTATGCATTTTGTTGTTTACTTATGGTGCTCAAGTTGTACAAACACTCCCCGGACCTCACAAGTCCATTTGCAAGTGATGCACATGTTTAGGGGGAGACATGCTACAACTTGACCCTTTGAGACTAACCATGTGTTTGAGTTTTCTTAATTTAGTCTCAAAGGAGGTTTGAAAGGGAAAAGGTGGACTTGGACCATGAAAGACTTCCACTGCACTCCGATGAGAGGGTAACTTATTCCAAGTTCATCTCATGCACTCTTATTGCCTTGGTATTCTTATTTGAAGATTTTGGTGAGGCAATGGGGTTCAAGGGCCAAGATTGATCCCGTTTTGGTGCTTGATGCCAAAGGGGGAGAAAATAAGGCCAAAGCAAGAAATGGATCAGCTACCACTTGAGAAATTTTGAAAATAGTAGAATAGAGCTTTTGGTTTGTCAAAACTCTCTTATTGTCTCTCTTGTCAAAAGTTGGCCTCTTGTGGGGAGAATGGTTGATTATGGGAGAAAGGGGGAGTTTTTGAAATCTTTGATAAATTTCTCTTGGAACAACTCTCTTTATGTCTCTACAATTGTGTTTGAACTAGAGATAGGAGTTTGAAGTTGATTTGCAAAAACAAAACCAAGTGGTGGATAAGAGTGATCCATATATGCCAAATTTGAATCAAAACAATTTTGAGTTCTCATTTTTATTGATGTTGCACTTCTTTTAGTTGCTTTTTGTTGTGTTGGCATAAATCACCAAAAAGGGGAGATTGAAAGGGAAATGTGCCCTTGGACCATTTCTAAGTATTTTGGTGATTGAGTGCCAACACAAGTGCTTAAGTGTAAATCTATGCTAATTGATGGACAAAGTGCAAATCAAGTCAAAAGGTATGTTTCTAGACTTAGTACATTGTTTTGAGAACTAATGTATTGTGTCTAAGTGCTGGAAACAGGAGAAATCAAATAGGAAATGAGATGGCTTTGTTCAGCCAAAATCTGCTCAGTCTGGGTGCACCGGACTGTCCGGTGGTGCACCGGACTGTCCGGTGGTGCACCGGACAGTGTCCGGTGTGCGAGGCTGGCTCTGGCGAACTTGCTACTCTCGGGACTTCGACGGTGGTGTACGACTATAAATCACCGGACTGTCCGGTGTTGCACCGGACTGTCCGGTGAGCCGTTTACAAGCGAAGTCGTCGCTCTCAGGAAGCAATTAACGGCGTACGGCTATAATTCACCGGACTGTCCGGTGGTGCACCGGACTGTCCGGTGAGCCAATGGCCGGCCGGGCCAACGGTCGGCCACGCGATCCGCGCGGGACACGTGGCCGAGCCAACGGCTAGAAGGGGGCACCGGACTGTCCGATGTGCACCGGACAGTGTCCGGTGCGCCAACGGCTCTGGATCTGCAACGGTCGGCTTCGCCAAACAAGGAAAGAAATCCGCACCGGACAGTGTCCGGTGGTGCACCGGACTGTCCGGTGCGCCAGGCAACTGAAGGCAAGAATTGCCTTCCTGGAATGCTCTCAACGGCTCCTAGCTGCCTTGGGGCTATAAAAGGGACCCCTAGGCGCATGGAGGAGCACACAAAAAGCATTCTCTAAGCATTCCTAAGCACCAAGACTTCAATTCCACGCATTCGATTCTTTGTGATAGCAACTAGAGCTCCATTTGAGTAGTGTACTCTCCGGGTTGTGTTGAGAGCTCGTGTTGCGACTTGTGTGCGTGTTGCTCTGATTTTGTGTCTTGTGTGCGTTGCTCATCCCAACCTTACTTCCATGATTCTTTGTGAACATCTTTTTAAGGGCGAGAGGCTCCAAGTTGTGGAGATTCCTCGCAAGCGGGATATAGTGAAGTAAAGCGAAACACCATGGTATTCAAGTGGGTCTTTGGACCACTTGAGAGGGGTTGATTGCAACCCTCGTCCGTTGGGACACCACAACGTGGAGTAGGCAAGCCTTGGACCTGGCCGAACCACGGGATAAACCACTGTGCCATCTCTGTGTTGATCTTCTTGTGGTTATTGTGTTTTGCTAAGACTCTTCTCTAGCCACTTGGCATTCTTGCGCTAACTCCTAATCAAGTTTTGTGGCATTAAGTTTTAAGTTTTACAGGATCACCTATTCACCCCCCCTCTAGGTGCTCTCAGATATAGCAATTTTACCAAGTCCTTTGACCAAACCTTGATTTCCATCCCCGAATGTGATAGCTATTTGGGGATCTTCATTTTTCTCGTAGGAGGAGAACATTCTTTTCTCCCGTGTCATGTGGTTTGTGCATCCGCTATCAATGATTCAACTTGAGCCTCCGGATGCATAAACCTACAAAACAAGTTTAGGCCTTGTTCTTAGGTACCCAAATGGTCTTGGGTCCTTTCACATTAGAAATAAGCACCTTGGGTACCCAAACACAAGTCTTGGAGCCCTTGTGTTTCCCCTAACATATTTGGCAACTACTTTGCCTGATTTGTTAGTTAAAACATAAGAAGCATCAAAGGTCTTAAATGAAACATTAGGCTCATTTGATGCAACAGGAGATTTCTTTTTAGGCAATTTAACATGGGTGGATTGTCTAGAACTAGATGTCTCATTCTTATACATAAAAGCATGATGAGAACCAGAATGAGACTTCCTAGAATGAATTCTCCTAATCTTATGCTCAGGGTAACCAGTAGGATATAAAATATAGCCCTCATTATCCTGAGCCATGGGAGCCTTGCCCTTTACAAAGTTGGACAATCTTTTAGGGGCATTAAGTTTGACATTGTCTCCCTGTTGGAAGCCAATGCCATCCTTGATGCCAGGGCGTCTCCCATTATAGAGCATACTTTTAGCAAATTTAAATTTTTCATTTTATATCTCATGCTCATTTATTTTACTAGTTAGTTGTGCTATGTGATCATTTTGTTGTTTAATTAAAGCTAGGTGATCATGCATAGCATCAACATTAATATCTCTACATCTAGTACAAATAGGGACATGATCAACACTAGATGTAGAGGGTTTGCAAACATTTAATTCATCAATTTTAGCATGTAATATAGCATTCTCATCTCTAAGATTGGAAATAGAAGCATTGCAAACATTTAAATTTTTAGCCTTTGAAATTAAGCTAGCAATTTCAATTTTAAGGCTAGAAATTGATTCATTCAATTTATCAATCTTAGCAATCAAACTAGCATTATCATTTTTAAGATTGACAATTGAATCATGACAAACATTTGATTTTTCAACCTTAGCAAGTAAATTAGCATTTTCATTTCTAAGGTTGGAAATAGTGTCATGGCAAATGCTAAGCTCACTAGTCAATTTTTCACATTTCTCTATTTACTGAGCATAAGCATTTTTCACCTTAACATGCCTTTTGTTTTCATTAATAAGGAATTCCTCTTGGCTATCCAAGAGTTCATCCTTCTCATGAATAGCTCCTATCAATTCATTTAATTTTTCCTTTTGTTGCATGTTAAGGTTGGCAAAAGGGCAAGCAAATCATCCTCATCATCGCTAGAGCTACCCTCATCACTAGATGTTGTATATTTAGTGGAGGCTCTAGATTTTACCTTCTTATTTTTGCTGTCCTTTGCCATGAGGCACTTGTGGCCGACGTTGGGGAAGAGGAGACCTTTGTTGACGGCGATGTTGGCGGCGTCCTCGTCGGAGGAGGAGTCGGTGGAGCTCTCATCGGAGTCCCATTCCCGACACACATGGGCATCGCCGCCCTTCTTCTTGTAGTACTTCTTCTTTTCCTTTCTCCTTCCCTTCTTGTCGTCGCCCCTATCACTATCACTTGATAATAAACATTTAGCAATAAAATGACCAGGCTTACTACACTTGTAGCAAACTTTCTTAGAGCGGGGTTTATAGTCCTTCCCCCTCCTTTGCTTGAGGATTTGGAGGAAGCTCTTGATGATGAGCGCCATTTCGTCGTTGTCAAGCTTGGAGGCGTCGATGGGGAGCCTACTTGACGTAGACTCTTCTTTCTTCTCCTCTGTCGCTTTGAATGCGATGGGTTGCACCTCGGGTGTGGAGGTGCCGCCTTGCTCGACGATTTGTTTGGAGCCTTTGATCATCAACTCAAAGCTCACAAACTTTCCTATAACCTCCTCGGGAGACATTAGCTTATAGCTAGGATCACCACAAATTAATTGAACTTGTGTAGGATTACGAAAAAACAAGTGATCTTAGAATAACCTTGACCATTTCATGGCCATCCCATTTGGTGCTCTCGAGGTTGCATACCTGGTTCACCAAGGTCTTGAGCCGGTTGTACATAGCTTGTGGCTCCTCTCCTTGGTTGAGGATGAATCGATCGAGCTCCCCCTCGATCATTTCCCGCTTGGTGATCTTGGTCACCTCATCTCCTTTGTGCATGGTCTTTATGAAAGTAGCCTAGAGGGGGGGGTAGAGGGGGGGGTGAATAGGCTACACCTGAAAGTTTCCACTAAAAACTTCGAGATAATGTCAAATTCAAGTTGCACTGGTGCAAACCAGTTCAGTTGATTTTGTTTACAACTGAACAAGTTTGAACCTGCTCAACTTAGATTAGATAAACAGTTAACAAATGTGACGAAGTAGTGAGAGATTTTACTAAAGACTTGCCCTAGAGAAAATCCACTCGAATAGATGACAAATTGGTGTGAATTGTTTTCACACGATTTGCACACAATATAATCGAATATGAACTAACCAACCAATTAAAGCACTTATCAAGAACACACGATTTAACCCGAGGTTCGGTAACCACCACAAAGGTGTCCTACTCCTCGTTGAGGAGCCCACAAAGGGCCAGGTCTTTTCCAACCCTAATCCTCCACAAGCCGACCACCAAGGTCAAGGCAATCTCTTCTCAAATTTGCTCAAAGAGCGGGTGATACAAACTTCTTGGGCTCGTCCACAAATTTGGAGACTCCCAAGCAACCTCTAACCGTCAAGGAACACAAGGTTCCAAGAGTAACAAATCCACACAAGGTTAAGTTTGCAATGAGCTCAAGAATGAAGAGAATAGGAGAATCAAGATGAAATCAACAGTGTGTTAGATCGACTTCACCTCACACCAAGGATCCTTCAAAAGATTGAAGGGAATGCGATTTCGGGTGTGAGAGGCGAATTGAATGCCTTTGTTTGGAGGTTGGTCAGCCAAGAAATCGTGGAAGGGGCAGAAGTGAATGAAGAGAGAGAGTGTGTGGGGGGTATTTAAAGGATTCCCCAAAAGCTGGCAGCCATTGGGAGAAGTGGACTAAAAACCGGTTGAACCGGTTCTTAAACCGGTTGAACCGGTTTCCACCAGGGAGTTCTCGGTTCACTGAGGTACTCAGCCGGAGACTTGACCGGTCCAGAATTCGATTGAGCCGGACTCAAATCCGGTTGAACCGGTTTTTTCGAAAAACTCTACACATGACTTTTTTGACAGCTTTTGACTGTCAGACAGGCAGGACAGAGGTGGCATAATGAACAGTACAGAAACCGGTTGAACCGGTTTTAGGTCCGGTTGAACCGGTTTTTGAAACTGAAGAGCAAGTTTTAAGAAAACAGAAGTGAACCAAGGTGGAACTTTTGTGGGGAGTAAGAGTGGTTTTTGCAAGGACATTCAAGATCTAGAAAAGTATTATCTTAGAGGATTTGAAGGAATTTGAACTGAGCTCATTGCATTACTTACTTAACTTATTGCGGATCCCTCTTAATTGAACGGTGATTTCTATAACTCAAGAATTAGAAAAAGCAAATTGTCGTTGTTTCCAAGCACTTGGAGCACGCTATATGATGTAGAATTTTAATCCGCTGTGATTTTACATTTGCATACTCATAAGATCTGTGCTTCTCGTGTCTGTAGAATAACTGTATATATGCTAGGAGCAAACTTGTTATAATCTCTGTTTGTTTTGTCATTTAATCACCAAAACCCTCAATTAGGGTTGATTGCACTTACAATCTCCCCCTTTTTGGTGATTGATGCCAAAACAAACTAGAGTAGAGAAAAAATAAAAAGTAAAAGCACTGGCGAGATATAGATACTTATGTATGTGCAGCTCCCCCTAAATATGTGCATGAGTTTTGTGATATTCATTTTGACTTGATATGTCAATTTGCAACATATTTGGAGAGAGTGAAAAACCAACACAATACACAAACACTGAGGGATGCAACAGAATTATATAAGATGTGATGATATAAAAATAGCATTACTCTAACAAATCCATCATTATATAGCATAAGATATGAAATGGTACTGGCTATTACAATAAAGGTCATCACATCATTAAATTGTTTATGGCTCTAGGCCATCACCGCATGCATCATAGCAAGCATAGTCGAATAAAGTTATTACAGACCAGGTGTTCATTACAAAAATTAAAAGCCCTTGAGGGCTACCAAGCCAAGCTGCCAAGTTGTCAATCCTTCTCCCCCTTTTTGGCAACTAGCACCAAAAAAAGGAGAGAACCATCAACCACAAATCACCACTGAGGAGGAGTCGGATCAAAGAACTGAGACGCCAAGTTAGCCACAAAGTTTTCTTCCCCAGGCTGAGCTGGGGGGATAGCTGCCCGATGGATCCTGAGGAGGAGGATATGAAGAAGATTGACCCGGATCCCCCCTGGTGGGAAGGCGGGGCATACTGCTCACGATCATCAAAATATTCTTCCTCTTCTTCTTCTTCTTCTGCTGTCATGAAGGGCACCCCATAGGCCTGCTAGTGCCATTCATTGATTTTTGGCTGAGGAGGATGAAGAGGCACATCAGGCGAGCGGGGAGCAAATGGCATACCCATGGAAGAGGCTTGACGACGGAGGTTGTCGTCAGTCTCCCGCTGACGCCTCGCCAGCTCATGCACATCGGAAGATATGTTCCTGCACATGGAAAAGAAGGCTGCAATACCATGGGCTAGTCGAGCTCTCATCCCACGACCACGATCTCGACCACGACCATGTGGTGTGGGAGATCCGCGACCAGGAGAGGGATGCGAGGGACCGGCAGCAGCATGTCCACGAGAGCTGGAGGGGGCTTTCCTCAGACACCCTGCTGGATTGTTTGGATCAATCTAGAAGGGGATGTAGGAGAGATGTCTTGTTCCTTTCTTAAAACGAAACTAAGTCACCACTTCAATCATCTTCATGATGAAGGGGGCATGAAGACATCCCTTGAGAGGGAAGCAGGCAGCATGGATGATTTCTTGCCAAATCATATCAAATACATTGATGCTTTCAGAACTATTTGGCTTCATAAATGAGAGCAAGACTTTGCTCTCTCCTAGGATATTCATTTGATTACCCCCTTTGGGGATGAGAGTCATTCTGCAGAGAGAATTTATGTATCTGTAGTACTTGTGCAGATTGGTAGACTCCCAATATTTATCAGATTCAGAAATATGAAGATCCTTGGCTTCATCCTTGGTGGGAGGACGAAAGTCATGAATCTTAATTTTGTCGCCTGAAATATCTCCATCAGAAAAATCCCAGGATGTGAGCAAACCTCCTGTAGCTCACCTTATACCAGCTGCCTTCAATATAGAAATTGAGATAAGGAAAGTTGTAAGGACTTTCCTCATCAGCCAGCTTGATCCAGAGGGTAGAATAAAATTGTGCAATAACTTCACCATTCCAATCGTATTGGAATGTCATTATGTTCGTCATCCTTTTCCTCTCATAGACCCTCAATGCCTGTGTCATCTCGGGATCACGAATGGCTTCACATCCTTCCTAGTTAATATATCGCTGATGCAGGATTGGCTGGTGCTTCTTGGGAAGAATCACAGAATTATAGAAATCAACATGTTGGAGGGTCCAAAACCGATTACCATCAATCCTAACATCACAAACACGTAATGTAGGATTTTGGAAGCGGATGTCCTGGAGAAGGGTAGACCCTCTGCTGGCAGTGAAATCAGTGACTGGCTCATTGGCAAAGCGAAAGGCCTCCGCCCTGTGAAGAACCAACCCCTGGATAATTGGTGCATTGGTAGAAGGGAGATCAACTTCATCATCTTTGCCTCCGTCATCATCGCTAGTTGCCTCCCAGGCTTGTGGATTGGCCACGGGTCAAGACCGACCGGAGGGATTTTGGGCCATTCGACCGCGAGCCCCATGAGACCTTGAGGCCTCACCACCTTGCAGCACATTCCCAGATCCGCGCCCACGCTTGGATCTGGACCGTGGAGGAGTTTCTTCATGAATCTCTTAAGCGTCGTCATCAGAGTCGGACTCAACTACTGACGGATTTCTACGACGCACCATCCTTAAGATAAAAGAGGAACATATGGTGAGAGAGGTAATCGATGTTCAAGGATTTTAACGAACACTTTTGAGAAAAGACACGTATGATATTGAGCATGCACTTCAACCGTTCATGTGAGCGATTTAACTACAATGAACAATACCAAACTACTTAACTCAAACGGTGTTCGAGACAATGAAAACAGTTTAAGTGTGCCAAGCACCTAAACTAGATAATATCCTTGAAAAGATACACAAGATAATCAAGAACGATGTTGGATCGAGTCAAAAAAAATGGGGAAGTAGGACAATACCTCGATCTGTCGAATCAACCACAAAAATCCCAACAAAGAGGGAGGAGATGATGGAGGAGTCCGAGGGGATCAAGTCTCCAACAAACTCCACAAAGATTTGATGGCTTGGGAGGGATTTGGAGTGTGGGTTGAGAGAGAGGAAGAGAGAAGGGAAAGGCGTCGGCGGCTGTAACAAGTGAAAGAGTAAAGAGAGAAAGAGGGAAGGAGAGGAGAGAAAAAAAGGAGGCGGTGGCTGGTCAAGCTGACCAAAACCGGTTCAACCGGTTCTGAAACCAGCTCAACCGGTTTTGCCGTAGCGTGCACAGTAAAACGCGCAGAAAACGACGTTGACTACACAGAAAACCTAGCACACTGACAGCACAGTCTGCGAGACTGACGGTGCAGACTGCGGAGCTGACAGACAGCATGGACACCAACGCGACGAAAACCGGTTCAACCGGTTCTCACCAGAGAAAATCCGGTTGAGTTGCCTACTCAGTCGGTTTACTCAACCAATTTTTAGATATAGCCCGGTAAGGCCTAGAATACAATCAATATTTATGACATGAATAATTTTGGCAATAAAAACAGGATTTCACATGTCATTTTGTGCATAAAACAATTTTATATCAATCAATCATGATTCAAATTTTAGTTCTTAAGACACATTTCGAGAATCCAAGATATTTAGTTCACTCCTTAGAAAACAAAACCTAGTCTCATCAAGGGGTTTGGTGAAGATATCGGCTAGTTGATTTTCAGTGCTCACATGAAATAATTTGATATCTCCTTTGGCTTCATGGTCTCTCGAGAAATGATGTCTAATATCAATATGTTTGGTTCTAGAGTGTTGCACAGGATTGTTTGCAAGTTTAATGGCACTCTCATTGTCACATAGTAGTGGAATTTTATTAAACTCACAACCAAAGTCTCTAAGGGTTTGCTTCATCCATAGCAACTGTGCACAACATGCACCAGCTGCTATGTACTCAGCTTTTGCAGTGGAAAGTACAACACAATTTTGTTTCTTGGAACTCCATGACACTAAGGACCACCCAAGGAATTGGCAAGTCCTAGTAGTGCTTTTTCGATCTACTTTGCAACCGGCATAGTCTGAGTCAGAGTAGCCAAGTAAATTGAAAAGGGAGCCTTATAATCCTAGGTTTTGGGTGTGGACTAAGTATCTTAAGATTCTCTTAACGGCAACAAGATGACAATCTTTAGGATTAGCTTGAAAACGTGCACACATGCAAACACTTAACATGATATTAGGTCTAGATGCACATAAGTAAAGTAGTGACCCTATCATTGATCTATATAATTTTTGGTCTACCGGTTTACCTTCTTCATTAAGGTCGAGATGTCCATTTGATGACATTGGAGTCTTGGCGTGCTTTGCCTTTTCCATGCCAAACTTCTTGAGCATGTCTTGTGTATACTTGGTTTGGCATAAAAAGGTACCTTCCTTCAGTTGTTTGACTTGAAATCCCATGAAGTATTTGAGCTTGCCCATCATAGACATCTCAAACCTGTTCGTCATCACCTTGCTAAATTCTTCACAAAATTTTTCATTAGTACTACCAAATATAATGTCATCGACATATATTTGGCACACAAATAACTCATTATCAACTTTGTGAGTGAATAATGTAGAGTCAGCTTTTCCTATTGTAAATCCATTCTTAATTAAAAAATGTTTAAGACAATCATACCAAGCTCTAGGGGCTTGTTTAAGCCCGTAGAGCGCTTTGTGAAGTAGATAAACATGGTTGGGCTTTCTTGGATCTTCAAAGCACGGTGGTTGCTCCACATAGACCCTCTCTTGTAGTGGTCCATTTAGAAATGCACTCTTGACATCCATTTGATACAACTTGAAATCATGGTTAGTAGCATAGGCAATTAATATTCTAATTGACTCTAACCTTGCTACCGGCGCATATGTTTCACCGAAATCGAGTCCCTCCACTTGAGTGTAGCCTTGGGCAACCAACCGTGCTTTGTTTCTTGTAACAACGCCATGTTCATCTTGTTTGTTCCTAAAGACCTATTTTGTCCCAATCACATTTTGCTTAGGTCTTTGAACTAAGGACCAGACTTCATTCCGGGTGAAGTTGTTCAACTCCTCTTGCATGGTGATTATCCAATCTGGATCACCCAGCGCTTCTTCAACCTTAAGTGGCTCAAGAGAGGAGACAAATGAGTAAAATTCACAAAAATTTGCTAAATGAGATCGAGTTGCTACCCCTCTCCTGATGCTACCTAGGATGTTGTCCACAGGATGATCTCTTTGGATGGTATGGTGGACTCGAGGATGGGGCACTGATGGTTGTCTTTGAATTTACTCCTCATCATCCACTTGATCAAGAGGCACTTCATCATCAACACTTTCATGTTCACCTTCCACCAGGGTTGGCATCTTTTGGGGTTGATGACCTTCTTCAAGACTTGGATGACTTGAGGTTGATGGGTTTGCTTGGGTGGAGGATTTATCACCCACCACCTTTGCACCCACATCAAAAACCTCATTAGTCATCCATAAGGTTCCTTCCTCATCATCCTTTTCTTGAGGTCTTACTTCACCTATTGCAAGCTTCTTTATGGCCTCACAAGGTGGTTCTTCATTTCTTGCAATGTCATTAGAAACATGCCCTTGCGAGCCATTAGACTCATCAAATGTCACGTCTATCGCTATTTCAACAAGACCAATGGTATTGTTGAAAACACGATATCCATGCGCATTTGATGCATAACCAAGCAAGAAACCCTCGTCCACTCTAGGAGCAAACTTCGAGCTCTTGACTTTCTTGTTAAGAATAAAGCATTTGCAACCAAATACTCTAAAGTAATCAACTTTAGGTTTGTTACCAGTAAGAAGCTCTAAGCAGTCTTCTTATAGACCTTATGAAGATATAACGGTTGATTGCATGACAGGCGATGTTGACCGCTTCAGCCTAGAAGTTGTTAGGTGTCTTGTATTCATCCAACATGGTTCTTGCGGCTTCAATTAGTGTTCTATTTTTCCTTTCCACTACACCATTTTGTTGTGGAGTGTAGGGGACCGAGAACTCATGTTTGATTCCTTCTTCGCCCAAGAATTCTTCGGCACTTGTATTCTTGAACTCTGTCCCATTGTCACTTCTCACTTTCTTGATTTTAAGCACAAACTCATTTTGAGCTCTTCTCATGAATTTCTTCAAGGTCTCTTGGGTTTCACCTTTGTCACTCAAAAAGAAAACCCAGGTGAAGCGAGAAAAATCATCAACAATAACTAAGCCATACTTACTACCACACATACTAATGTAGGCCACAGGTCCGAAGAGGTCCATGTGAAGAAGCTCTAATGGCCTCTTTGTTGTGACCACATTCTTTGATTGATGTGGGACTCCATGTTGTTTTCTTGCTTGGCATGCGCCACAAACCCTATTTTTCTCAAACACAACATTTGTTAGTCCAATGATGTGACTATCCTTTTGAAGTTTGGCCAAATTCCTCATGCCGACATGAGCTAGCCGGCGATGCCATAGCCAACCCTTGTCGGATTTTGCCACTAAACAAGTCTCAGGCGTCACCTTACTTGTTGTGAAATCAACAAGATAAAGTTTTCCCTTCAAGCAACCCGTAAAGGCAACTGAGGAATGCTCCCTTCTAAGGATCTTCACATCCACATCAGAAAATAGACAATTATAACCCATTCCACAAAGTTGTGAAATAGACATCAAATTGTAGCTTAAAGAATCTACTAGTAAAACATTTGAAAGTGATTGTTGGTCAGAGATAGGAATTTTACCAATACCAATCACTTTACTCTTGCCACTATCTCCAAACACAATTTCTTGTGCTTCTTGAGTTAGTTGCAAGGAGTGAAACATGTATTTCTCCCCAGTCATGTGATTTGTACATCTACTGTCAAGCACCCATCTTGACCCACCAGAGGAGTAGATCTGCAAAACAAATTTAGGCTATGCTTTTAGGTACCCAAATTGAATTGGGTCCTATAGTGTTAGTTATAGCCTTGGGTACCCACACACTTCTTTTCATTACTTTTCTTTTAGTGTAGGCACCCACTGTGGGGGACAGATATCCCCTAGGTCCACTAGAAGGCAAGAAGGCCTCGCGGAAGGCCCCAGGCCCATTACTTCACGAGGCCATCCCTTCGTGGGCCAGGGGAGGAACTTTCAACAGAATGGATCAACACGAGGACGGATCAACCCGAGCCCATGCGGTTCGCTAAACTCAAATGCTATCCGCAGCATTGATCCGACTTTCTCGCGTAGCGCCCTCAGACATCGGAGCCGAAGGATTATAAGTCGGCGAGGTTATAGGAAGATAAACTCAGTCGGTTCACTATTACTTAGGAACACGTGGTTATCATATCCGCATGTAACGTCCCACGATCGAATATATAAGGCCTAGGGGGCACCCCTTCAAGATCATCTCACTACTTAGCCATCTACTCAGTTCTCTAACATCCTCGATACTAGAGGACCCCCTTGTAACCTACCACACAACATATCCACACCAGGACGTAGGGTATTACGCATCTCAAAGCGACCCGAACCTATACAAAACTGTCCGTTGTCTCTCGTGCATTTGGCATGAACCATCAAGCTATAGTCGGTAACACCATCCTACTCCGAAAAGCACCTCGAGGGGCAACCCTGGGTGCGTGGTCAGACCCAAAACATCGACAGCTGGCGCGCCAGGTAGGGGGTGTGTCACTGACCCAAGCTAGCTCAATGGCCATCACCTTCAAGAACAAGATTGTCCTCCGCCCCGGGTCCATGTTCTGCTTCAGAACCATTTCATCCATAGCAGACGAAAAGGGAATTCTGCATCGCATCGCGGATCTGCAGGAGAAAAAGCCTTCTACAACGACCTCCGGAAAAGTCAGAGCGAAACCAGAAATAGCGCAACCTCCAGCGCTCCGAGCGAAGACTTCCTCCCGCAAGCCAGGAATAGAGGGTCCATCTACCCAGAGAACTCTGCTAACCACCTCTTCCACGGAAGAATGGACACAGATCACAAGGAAAAGGGAACCAAACAAGGTAAAAGCTCGTCAGGCTGCTCTTTAGGTATCTCCACCCTCAAAGGAGAACAGGAAAAAGCTTGTCACTACGGTGGCGCCATTCTACCCTGACGTCCTCTTTATCGAAGGAAGAGTAGAATTTTCTCCCGTCTCCGACGATGAACCAACCACGCCGGGAGAAGAACCTCTTCAGCGAGAATCTCGCCGACGATGGAACCGACGCCGAAATATTCGGAGACATCATGAAGCCGGAGAACGCGATCCAGCGCAACCCGTGTCGCGGGATGAGGTCTTGGAGGTGGGAGAAACCCCAAATGAACAAGTCTTCAGGGAAAAAAGGAATTCCCGACGGCGCGATCGTAGGTAAGCTCAAGAGCAGGCCGAACAGAAAGCAAAACAACGCCAAGAGAACCCCCTTCTTGGCCAAAACCTGAACCCTGATTTTGCCCGAGCTATGAACACATCGAGCGAGGTCGGTGGAGTGTTAGCTCGGATAGCTGATGGCCTCCCCCGGACTCCAGACGCTGAGGGCTATCGACGGTTGCTCACTCGGGCAGCTAATCATCTTCTGCCTCTAGCCCATCCTCCGAGCGACCTATGACACGCCATCAATAGTCGGCGGGATGCACGGAGCTCCATCAATGCTTTGCGCGAACGACAGCACGAGAACGAGATCCGGCGTTGAGAAGAGTATGACCAGGATTACGTCATACCCACATGAAGCCAGGCCACCAGGGTTGAGTCGGCAACGGCTTCAATTGGCGGCACAACCCGGGGACGGTCAAGGCACCACGTCAGCGACTCCCCTCCCCGGGACTGACATCATCATCGTCGGCAGGAGGACACATGTGGGGTATCGGCACTCACTCCACGTCTTAGGGCCATTCAATGGCCCCCTAACTTCAAGGTCTCCAACATCGACAAGTACGAGCCTAAGCAGGACCCGGGAGGCTGGCTGTCCATCTACACCACCGCTGCCCGGGCCGCTGGGGCAACTAAAGGCGTGATGACTGCGTACCTGCCCATCGTCCTCGAGCAAGATGCACTGCAGTGGCTACGACAACTACCCCGACACTGCATCGATGACTGGAGCGACTTCAGCCGGCGCTTCATCGCCAACTTCCAATCCCTCTCCGACAAGCCAACGCAGCCATGGGACCTCAAGACCATCAAGCGCCAAGGGGATGAGACTCTTCGATCATACCTCAAAAGATTTTAGACCATGAGGAATCGGATCCCCGAGGTTGCGGAAGCAGCGGTGATCGAGGACTTCTACCGGGGATCTAATGACTCGGCCTTCATTCGAGCCATACTGCAGAAGGCGCCAACTACCTCCGAGCAGCTGTTCTGAGAAGCCGACCTCTACATCACCACCGACGAACGAGCTCAGGACCTCATCGGAGGAGCAAATCCTGCACCGGCGGCACGGCGGCGTGACACGAACCTAAACCCGACAAACATTAGGAGAAGAGGCCTCGTGAAGAAGTCCACGCCGCTGGACCACCCGCCTCTCATGCCCGAGGAGGGCCTCGTGGAGGCGAACGTACACTTGATGACATCCTCGACGCCCAGTGCCTATACCACAAAGACATGCGCCACACCCTCCAGAACTGCAGAGACTTCAAGCACTCCGTGGGGAACGGCCGACCCTTCCAACCTCTGCCACATCCCCACTACGAGGAGGACCTGGAGAACCTCGACAACCTCAATAGCAGGAGGGGGGAGGAGGCGGAGCGTTCCCACGCGTCGATGGAGAAGTCAACGTCTTCTTCGGCGGACATGGATCGCAGGAAAGTAAGAGGCAACAGAAGCTCAATGACCGTCAGATACTGGTGGCGGCCACCGGCCCTCCTGCCCCATATCGATGGTCCGAACACCCGATCACCTTCACTCGGGCAGATCAGTGGCTCAACTTCGATCACCCGGGCAAGTACCCACTCCTCATCGACCCGGTGATCCGAGAGAGCAGGGTGAAGAAGGTGTTAGTAGACGGGGGAAGCAGCATCAATGTCACCTTCCCCTAGACGCTTCAAGGCTTGGGGGTTCCCCTCAAAGAGCTCCATGAGTCAGACGCTCCTTTCTTCGGCATCGTGCCGACTGAAGGAGAATATCCACTTGGACACATCTACATGCCGGTCACCTTCGGAACTCCTGAAAACTATAGAACCAAGTTCCTAAGGTTTGAGGTGGCGAACTTCGACTGCGGATACAACGCCATCATCGGCAGGCCTGGACTGGCGAAGTTCATGGCCATTCCACATTACACGTACATGGCATTGAAGATGCTAGGACCACAAGGAATTATAACTGTGCGCGCTGACTTTCAAGGCGCCGCAGAGTGTTTCTGAGTGGCCATTCAGGCGGCCCTCACCACCAAGCCATCGGCGACTTCTTCTGCGTAGGCGAACTCAAAGCTTAAGGAAGACCTCGCGGTACCCACGAATGAAGCTCAAACTGTGACCTCTATGCGGCCGACTGAAGAAACCAAGAGAATCAACCTTGGGTTCGCCGATGAGCGCAAGACTGCCATCATCAGCTCCAGCATGGATGACAAATAGGAAAGCGCGCTCGTCCAGTTCCTGCAAGACAACCGAGACGTATTCGCGTGGCAACTTGTGGATATGCCGGGAGTCCTAAGAGAGCTGGCCGAGCACAAACTGAAAGTCTACCCTCAGGCAAGGCCAATTCGACAAAAGTTGCATCGTTTCACGCCCGACAAGAGAGAAGCCATTCGTGCCGAGCTAGCTTGCTTAGTCGCGGCAGGGTTCATTAGAGAAGTGCTGCATCCTGAATGGTTGGGGAATCCTATTCTTGTACTCAAAAAGAATAAAGTGGATTGGCGCATGTGCGTCGACTATACAGATCTCAACAAGCACTGTCCGAAGGATTCCTTCGGACTTCCTAGAATAGACCAGGTGGTAGATTCAACCACCGGGTGCTCTATGTTGTCTTTCTTGGATTGCTACTCTGGGTATCATCAAATCAGTCTGGCAAAAGAAGATGAAGAAAAAACTGCATTCATCACCCCGTTTGGAGCTTTCTGCTATACCTCCATGCCGTTTGGCCTTAAAAACGCTAGAGCAACTTACCAGAGAGCCATTTAGACATGCTTAGCCGACCACTGGGGCAAGCGTGTAGAAGCTTATGTGGATGACGTGGTAATCAAGACAGAAGACTCAGAAAATTTCATTGAAGATTTGCAACTGGTCTTCAACAGTCTACAGAGATATCGATGGAAGCTTTCCAGAAAAATGTGTCTTCAGAGTACCGACAGGAAAATTACTCGGATTCATTGTCAGCCACCGAGGAATTGAAGCTAACCCAGAAAAAGATCGAGGCTATCATGAGAATGGAAGTACCACGTTCGCAAAAGAAAGTACAAAGACTTACTGGATGCATGACAACTTTAAGCAGGTTCATATCAAGGCTGGGAGAGAAAGGCTTACCGTTATACAGATTGCTCAAGAAGGTAGACAAGTTCCAATGGACTTCAGAAGCCCCAGAAGCTCTTGATGCACTGAAGAAATTCCTAACAACACCACCAGTACTAAAACCATCGCGCCGAGCCACGTCGGGTCAGCCGGCCGAGGATCTACTGTTATATATCTCTTGCACGACTCACGTGGTGAGCACCGCGTTGGTAGTCGAGCGAGCTGAAGAAGGACATGCATATCCAGTACAACATCCCGTCTATTTCATCAGCGAGGTTCTGGGGCCCTCAAAGAAGAAATATCCTCAAGTTCAAAAGCTATTGTATGCAGTACTTCTAACTACACGCAAACTCCGTCACTACTTTGACGACCACAAAGTCATAGTAGCCACTGGATTTCCAATAGGAGATATTCTCCACAACAAGGAAGCCATCGGAAGAATAGCCAAGTGGGCCTGCGAACTAGGAGCTCACGACATCGAGTTTCGACCTCGCACGGCAATAAAGACTCAAGCACTAGTTGACTTCGTGTCAGAGTGGACGGAGCAACAAGTGTCGGATAACCCAGAGACTATGGAAATATGACAGATGTATTTCGATGGCTCGTTAAAGCTGCAAGGGGCAGGCACAGGGATCCTCTTCATTGCACCTGGAGGTGAACAACTCAAATATGCTCTTCAGTTGTTATTCTCAGCATCCAATAATGCAGCAGAATACAAAGCTTTGATTCATGGACTGAATAGTGTCGTATCATTGGGCATTAAGAGACTGATGGTATACGGAGATTCACTGGTGGTCATAAGTCAGATAAATAAGGAATGAGATTGCTCGAATGACTCTATGGGCAAGTATTGCACCGCCGTCCGAAAGCTAGAAGATAAATTCGAAGGGCGGGAATTTCATCATGTGGAAAGAAATCACAACATGGCAGCTGATGCGTTGTCAAAGCTAGGATCCAGTCGGACTCAGGTCCTGTCTGGAGTTTTCGTCCAAGAAGTACTACACCCGAGCATTTCATTAGATCGGGCATAAGAGTGCAATATTCTGAGCCAACCAGAGTCAGATTCTGGTGACTGGAGGGAACCAATCATCAGATATATAAAGAATGAGGAGGAGCCAGATGACAAAAATACGGCAGAGCGCATTGCAAGGCAGTCAGCTCACTATACTCTCATTGAGGAAACACTGTACAGAAGAGGCGCGACAGGAGTTCTCATGAAATGCATTCTTTCAGCTACTGGGAAGCAACTGCTAGATGAGGTCCACGTTGGGCAATGCGGGGTACACGCAGCATCCAGGACTTTAGTTGGGAAGGTCTTCAGGTCTGGTTTCTACTGGCCAACGGCAAAGAGTGACGCAGTCGAGTTAGTCCAGAGATGTGAAGCTTGTCAATACTTATCAAAACAGCAGCATTTACCAGCACAGCAACTGCAAACCATACCTATAACATGGCCATTCATGTGCTGGGGAGTGGATATGATTGGACCCTTCAAGAAAGCTCAAGGAGGATACACTCATGTACTGGTTGCTATTGACAAATTCACTAAATGGATAGAGTACAAGCCCATCGCTTCTCTAACTTCAGCTAAGGCAGTAGAATTCATACAAGACATAATATTCAGGTTTGGAATACCAAATAGCATCATAACTGACCTGGGATCCAATTTCACTAGTTCAGAGTTCTTTGATTTCTGCGAACAAAAAAGCATCCAGATCAAATATGCATCAGTGGCACACCCAAGAGCCAACGGGCAGGTAGAAAGAGCCAACGGAATGATATTGGAAGCATTCAGAAAGAAAGTCTTCGACAAGAATGAAAAGTTCGCAGGAAAGTGGATCAGAGAGTTGCCGTATGTGGTCTAGAGCCTAAGAACTCGACCTAGCCGAGCTTTGCATGGAAACACTCCTTTCTTCATGGTCTATGGTTCAGAGGCAGTGCTGCCCGCCGACCTCAGGTTTGGGGCGCCAAGATTAATCTTCGATAACATAGTTGAGGCAGAAGCTACCAGACTGGAGGATATTGATGTACTATAAGAAGAACGATTGAATACAGTAATTCAATCGGCTAGGTACCAGCAAACTCTGAGACGCTATCATGATAAGGCCATACGACATCGATCCTTCATAGTGGGAGACTTGGTCCTTCGCCGAATTCTAACATGGGAAGGACGACATAAATTGTTGCCACTATGGGAAGGGCCATTCATGGTAGCAGGAGTCACTCGGCCAGGGTCGTACCGACTCACTCAAATGAATGGCACGGAAATAGGGAATTCATGGAATATAGAACATCTCAGGAAGTTTTACCCCTAGCTAGACTTCAAAAGCTATCGGGGCAGCATTGTATTCCGTAATGGGAAAAGTACATCATCAATAAAAAGACTTCATTCTCGAAAGAACTCGACCTATTGCCAATCTGCGCGCTTACTTAACTCTGGGTGACCACTATACCCTACTAACGGAGCAATCGACTTAAGTCGGCGATGACTTAAGGCGGTGTGACATGCTCACGCTTACTCAGGGTGACCACTATACCCTACTAACAGAGCAATCGACTTAAGTCGGCGATGACTTAAGGCGGTGCGACATGCTCATGCTTACTCAGGGTGACCACTATACCCTACTAACGGAGCAATCGACTTAAGTCGGCGATGACTTAAGGCGGTGCGACATGCTCACGCTTACTCAGGGTGACCACTATACCCTACTAACGGCGCAATCGACTTAAGTCGGCGATGACTTAAGGCGGTGCGACATGCTCACGCTTACTCAGGGTGACCACTGTACCCTACTAAATGGAGCAATCGACTTAAGTCGGCGATGACTTAAGGCGGTGTGACATGCTCATGCTTACTTAACTCAGGGTGACCACTATACCCTACTAACGGAGCAATCGGCTTAAGTCGGCGATGACTTAAGGCGGTGTGACATGCTCACGTCTACTTGATCCAGCATAAACATGCTTACGATTACTCATCTCATGGCGATCTCTATGCCCCACGAAATAGAAAGAAGTTTCAAAACCATCACATTGTGTTTACTTCTGCAATCATAACAATTGTTGAATTCAAACAACAGAGAAATAACAATAGCGTTCAGTACCAGGAACACTTTCTAACAGAACATGCGAGCACATTGACCACATAAACATACAATTCATAAATGCATTCAGTGTTTCTACTTGGCAATGTTCTTCTCAAGAGCAACTGACAAAGAAGGGCGACTCGAGGAGTCAGGAGCAGCGTTGACATCAACAACTATGTCATCAGGAACGATCATGCCCAGCCTTCTCATCAAGATCTGCCCCGCGCGAATGGCTTTATCCATAGCCTTGTCGCGCTGAGCCTTCAAAGTGGTGGAAGTATCTTCAGCAACCTTGATAGCCAGTCGAGCAGCTTCTAACTCCTGGACGACCGATCTTTTGGAAGCACGCAGATTCTTGATGATAAAATCTTTGCTCGACACCAACTACCTGAGACGAAGGACCTCATCCTGGGATAATTGCAGCTCATGACGATGATGATCCAAATCTGCCATGGTGAAACGATGGCACCTCTCCAAGATAGTCAAAGAATTGCTGGCGTCATGATACAACCTATCAAGGTTATCGCGAGAAGCTGCAAGGGTACATTTTTCTTCCTGTAGACAAGAAATGGCTCTCAAACACCCAGCAGGTAGTAAGAACACAGCAGAGAAAGTCAAGTAAACTTACTTAATTAGTCACCCTTTCAGAATCAAGCTGAGCACTGAGAGAGGAATTCAATAAATTGGCATCATCTAAGGAAGCAGAAACTCGAGCCAAGTCGGCCTGACCTTGAGAATACTTCTCCTCAAGTTCAGAGTACCGACGAGTCATATCTAACAAAAAAACAGTTGAAGAAAAGCACACCGTTAAAAATGGACTAGTCAAGAAGTTAAGGAAGAAAACAAAAGCACTAACCAGCATTTGTCATCTCCAAATCAGATACCCGCCGCTGAAGCAGCATTGGATTCCAATGCGTCAGAGACAGAGCTCTTTCTAGGACAGAGGCACCTTGTGATCTCAGCTGACCAGCCATCTCGTCAACCAAAGCCTGATATTGAAAATGAATGAGTGCAAAGATAGTATTTTGCCCGGAGTATAGCCAGATCGGGAAAAGCCAAATTACCTGAAGATTGGAGAAGAATGAAGGAAGCCCCAAATCACGAGAAGCCAGATGGTGACTCGATGAAGGAATATCAACCGAGGCAATCTGAAGAGCATCATTGGGGATCAACTCAACATCACCAGCAGGAATCAAAACTCTAGCGTCAGGTGCGCCGGTCTCTAAGGCAACTTCATGATTTGAAGCACGTGCTGCTGCCATACAATCAGAATGTGGAGGAGAAGACCCGACGTGGACATCCATGGAGGTATGAGAAAGGGAGCCCGCATGGACACCCTCGAGGGCTAGGTTGTAGCTCGTGCTGCCCATCCGAGCCGGTCATTATCGGCAACACCCTCGGGGGCTGGGTAACCGCTGGCGCCATCCTTGGGGACCGGGTTCTCTGCAGCAGCCACCTCTAAGGCTGAAGAATTCTCAGCCACCTCCATGGGAATGGAGCAACCTTGACCAACTTCTTGGCCCCAAAGACTGCACTCCAAGGTCGACGAGGCACGAGACGCCGCTCGAGATAACTGAAAGGGAAATGTGCCCTTGGGCCATTTCTAAGTATTTTGGTGATTGAGTGCCAACACAAGTGCTTAAATGTGAATTTATGTCCATGGATGAACAAAGTGCAAATCATGAAGTAAAGGTATGTTTCTAAGCCTTAGTACATTGGTTTTGTGTACTAATATACTTGTCTAAGTGTTAGAAACAGAAAGAAGAAGAAAAGAAAAGAGGAGAAAAAGACTTGGCTGTGTACAGCCAAGACTCAGCTCGGTCTGGCACACCGGACTGTTCGGTGTGCACCGGACAGTGTCCGGTGCGCCAGGCTGACTCCGCGCGAACTGGCTGCTCTCGGGAATTCGCCGACGGCGTACGGCTAAAATTCACCGGACTGTCCGGTGTGCACCGGACTGTCCGGTGAGCCAACGGTCGGCCGGGCCAACGGTCGGCCGCGCAATCTGCGCGGGACACGTGGCCGAGCCAACGGCTAGAAAACGGCACCGGACTGTCCGGTGTGCACCGGACATGTCCGGTGCGCCAACGGCTCTCAGATCTGCAACGGTCTGCAACGGTCGGCAGCGCCATTTTTGGAAAGAAATCGGGCACCGGACAGTGTTCGGTGTACAGCGGACTGTCCGGTGCACCCGACGGCAGAAGGCAAGGATAGCCTTCCAGATTTGCTCTCAACGGCTCCTAGTTGCCTTGGGGCTATAAAAGGGGCCCCTAGGCGCATGGAGGAGGCACTCAAGCAACCTTAGAGCATTCTTGATCATCCACACTCATTCTTTGCGCATTCGTTTGTGATTCTAAGTGATTCGAGCTCCGTTCTAGTGAGAACTTTGAGATAGTCATTCGAGCTCGATTCTTGGCCGTGTGTGTGCGCATTTTGCTGTGGATTTGTGTGTGTTGCTTCCCTCCCTTACTCTGTGCTTCTTTGTGATCATATACTTGTAAGGGCAAGAGACTCCAATTTGTGGAGATTCCTTGCAAACGGGATATTGAAAGGCAAAGCAAAACACCGTGGTATTCAAGTTGGTCTTTGGACCGCTTGAGAGGGGTTGATTGCAACCCTCGTCCGTTGGGACGCCACAACGTGGAGTAGGCAAGCGTTGGTCTTGGCCGAACCACGGGATAAACCACTATGCCATCTCTGTGATTGATCTTCTGTGGTTATTGTGTTTGTGGAAACTTCTCTCTAGCCACTTGGCGATTATTGTGCTAACACTTAACAAGTTTTTGAGGCTATAAGTTTAAGTTTTCACAGGATCACCTATTCACCCCCCCCCCTCTAGGTGCTCTCAATTGGTATCAGAGCTATTCTCTTCACAAAGGGACTTACCGCCCGAAGAGATGGATCCTAAGGGGAAGGGAATCGTGATCAACGACAAAGAGAAGGAATCCTTCGTCAACGAGCCGAAGGACGACAAGCCTACCGACTCCGGCTCGGGGCATAGACGGAAGGAAGGGAAGAAGAAGAAGACAAGGCGCATCAAGGAGATCATCTACTACGACGATAGTGATGAGTCTACTTCTTCCCAAAAGGATGACGACCACGACTACAAAAAGACGGTCAATTCGAACTTTTCATTTGATTATTCTCGTATTCAACATAGTTCGAATTCGCATTTGCTTTCAATTCCTCTTGGCAAACCTCCACACTTCGATGGGGAGGACTACGGATTTTGGAGTCACAAAATGCGTAGTCACTTATTCTCTCTCCATCCAAGCATATGGGAGATTGTGGAGAATGGAATGAAATTTGATAGCTCGGATAGCCCTATGCTTATAAATGAACAAATTCATAGAAATGCACAAGCTACTACTGTTCTCTTAGCATCTTTGTGCAGGGAAGAGTACAATAAGGTGAGCGGCTTGGACAATGCCAAGCAGATATGGGACACCCTCAAGATCTCTCACGAGGGGAACGACATCACCATGCTCACCAAGATGGAGTTGGTGGAGGGCGAGCTTGGACGATTCGCCATGATAAGGGGAGAGGAGCCAACTCAAACTTACAACCGGCTCAAGACCCTTATCAACAAAATAAGGAGCTACGGAAGCACGCGTTGGACGGATCACGACGTCGTTCGCCTAATGCTCAGGTCCTTTACCGTTCTTGATCCTCATCTCGTGAACAATATTCGTGAGAATCCCAGGTACACGATGATGACGCCCGAGGAAGTACTTGGAAAATTCGTGAGCGGGCGGATGATGATCAAGGAGGCAAGATACGTCGACGACGCGTTGAACGGTCCACTCCACGAGCCTCAACCCATTGCTCTAAAGGCAACGAGGAGCAAGGAGTCGCTACCTAGCAAGGTGGCGCAAGTTGAGGCGGCCGGGCTCAATGATGAAGAGATGGCTCTCATCATCAAGAGATTCAAGACGGCGCTAAATGGTCGCAAGGGACAGCCAAGCAAGACCAAGACAAAGGGGAAGCGCTCATGCTTCAAATGTGGTAAGGTTGGTCATTTTATTGCTAACTGTCCCGAAAATGATAGTGACCAGGAGCAAGGGAGAAACGGGAAGAGAGAGAACAAGAAAGTTTACAAGAAGGCCAAAGGTGAAGCACACCTTGGAAAGGAGTGGGACTCGGATTGCTCTTCGTCCGACTCCGACGACGAAGGACTCGCCGCCACTGCCTTCAACAAATCGGCTCTCTTCCCCCACGAGCATCACACTTGCCTCATGGCAAGGGAGAAGAAGGTAATCACTAGTAATGCTAATACTTATGATTCTTCTAGTGATGATGAGTCTAGTGAGGATGAAATAGATTATTCTAGTTTATTCAAGGGATTGGATAGAACTAAGATAGCTAAGATTAATGAATTGATTGATGCCTTGAATGAAAAGGATAGAATCTTAGAAAAACAAGAAGATCTTTTATATGAAGAGCATGATAAATTTGTTAGTGCTCAAAATTCACTTGCTCTAGAAGTTAAAAGAAATGGAATTCTTTCTTGTGAACTTTCTACTTGTAATGAAACCATTTCTTCTTTAAAAGGTGAAATTAATGTTTTAACCGCTAAACTAGAAGTAGCAAGTAACTCTTGTGTTGAAAATGTTACAATTTGCACTAGGTGTAAGGATTTTGATGTTAATGCTTGTAGTGAACACCTAGTTTCAATTTCAAAACTTAATGATGAATTGGCTAGTCTTAATGCTCAACTTAAGACTAGCAAGAGTGAAGTTGATAAAATAAAATTTGCAAGGGATGCCTACACGGTTGGTAGACACCCCTCAATTAAGGATGGTCTTGGCTTCAAGAGAGAGGCCAAGAACTTAACAAGCCATAAGGCTCCCATCTTCGTCAAGGAGAAAGGGAAGGCCCCTATGGCTAGTAGTGCTAAAAGGAACCATGCTTTCTTATACCATGATAGGAGACATACTAGAAATGCTTATAATGATTTTGATTCACATGTTTATGATTCTCATGCCATGTTTGCTTCTAGTTCTTCCTATAAGCATGATAGAGATATGTGTAGGAGAAATGTTGTGCATATGCCTAGGAGAAATTTTGCTCATGTTCCTAGAAAAGTTGTGAACAAACCTTCTACCATTTATTATGCTTGCAATGCTCCCTTTGCTATTTGTAGAAAGGGTAAGAAGGTAATTGCTAGGAAGTTAAGGGCAAGATGCAAGGGAGATAAAACTTGCATTTGGGTCCCTAAGGATATATGTGCTAACCTTGTAGGACCCAACATGAGTTGGGTACCTAAGACCCAAGCCTAAATTTTCCTTGCAGGTTTATGCATCCGGGGGTTCAAGCTGGATTATCGACAGCGGATGCACAAACCATATGACGGGGGAGAAGAAGATGTTCACCTCCTACGTCAAAAATAAGGATTCCCAAGATTCAATTATATTTGGTGATGGGAATCAAGGCAAGGTAAAAGGGTTAGGTAAAATTGCAATTTCTAATGAGCACTCAATATCAAATGTATTTTTAGTTGAGTCTCTTGGTTACAATTTGCTATCTGTTAGTCAACTATGCAATATGGGATATAATTGTCTTTTTACTAATATAGATGTGTCTGTCTTTAGAAGATGTGATGGTTCACTAGCTTTTAAGGGTGTACTAGACGGCAAGCTTTACTTAGTTGATTTTGCAAAAGAAGAGGCCGGTCTAGATGCATGCTTAATGGCTAAGACTTGCATGGGCTGGCTATGGCATCGCCGCTTAGCACATGTGGGGATGAAGAACCTCCACAAGCTTCTAAAGGGAGAACACGTGATAGGTCTAACCAATGTTTATTTCGAAAAAGATAGACCTTGTGCAGCTTGTCAAGCAGGGAAACAGGTGGGAGGCTCTCATCACACCAAAAATGTGATGACAACATCAAGACCCCTGGAGCTGCTACATATGGACCTCTTCGGACCCGTCGCCTATCTAAGCATAGGAGGAAGTAAGTATGGTTTAGTTATTGTTGATGACTTTTCCCGCTTCACTTGGGTGTTCTTTTTGCAGGATAAGTCTGAAACCCAAGGGACCCTCAAGCGCTTCCTCAGGAGAGCTCAAAATGAGTTTGAGCTCAAGGTGAAGAAGATAAGGAGTGACAACGGGTCCGAGTTCAAGAACCTTCAAGTGGAGGAGTTCCTTGAGGAGGAAGGGATCAAGCACGAGTTTTCCGCTCCCTACACACCACAGCAAAATGGTGTGGTAGAGAGGAAGAACAGGACGCTGATCGATACGGCAAGGACGATGCTTGGAGAATTCAAGACCCCCGAGTGCTTTTGGTCGGAAGCTGTGAACACGGCTTGCCACGCCATCAACAGGGTCTACCTTCATCGCCTCCTCAAGAAGACTTCATACGAGCTTCTAACCGGTAACAAACCCAATGTATCTTACTTTCGTGTATTTGGGAGCAGGTGCTACATTCTAGTGAAGAAGGGTAGAAATTCTAAATTTGCTCCCAAAGCCGTAGAAGGGTTTTTATTAGGTTATGATTCAAATACAAAGGCGTATAGGGTCTTCAACAAATCATCGGGTTTGGTTGAAGTCTCTAGCGACGTTGTATTTGATGAGACTAATGGCTCTCCAAGAGAGCAAGTTGTTGATTGTGATGATGTAGATGAAGAAGATGTTCCAACGGCCGCTATACGAACCATGGCGATTGGAGAAGTGCGGCCACAGGAACAAGATGAACGAGATCAACCTTCTTCCTCAACAACGGTGCATCCCCCAACTCAAGACGATGAACAGGTTCATCAAAAGGAGGCATGTGATCAAGGGGGAGCACAAGATGATCAAGTGATGGAGGAAGAAGCGCAACCGGCACCTCCAACCCAAGTTCGAGCGATGATTCAAAGGGATCATCCCGTCAACCAAATTCTGGGTGACATTAGCAAGGGAGTAACTACTTGGTCTTGACTAGTTAATTTTTGTGAACATTACTCCTTTGTCTCTTCTATTGAGCCTTTCAGGGTAGAGGAGGCCTTGCTAGATCCGGACTGGGTGTTGGCCATGCAGGAGGAACTCAACAACTTCAAGCGCAACGAAGTTTGGACACTGGTGCCTCGTCCCAAGCAAAATGTTGTGGGAACCAAGTGGGTGTTCCGCAACAAACAGGACGAGCACGGGGTGGTGACGAGGAACAAGGCTCGACTTGTGGCAAAAGGTTATGCCCAAGTCGCAGGTTTGGACTTTGAGGAGACGTTTGCTCCTGTGGCTAGACTAGAATCAATTCGTATCTTGCTAGCATATGCCGCTCACCATTCTTTCAGGTTGTACCAAATGGATGTGAAGAGCGCTTTCCTCAACGGGCCGATCAAAGAGGAGGTGTACGTGGAGCAGCCCCCTGGCTTCGAGGATGAACGGTACCCCGACCACGTGTGTAAGCTCTCTAAGGCGCTCTATGGACTTAAGCAAGCCCCAAGAGCATGGTATGAATGCCTTAGAGATTTTTTAATTGCTAATGCGTTCAAGGTTGGGAAAGCCGATCCAACTCTTTTTACTAAGACTTGCGATGGTGATCTTTTTGTGTGCCAAATTTATGTCGACGACATAATATTTGGTTCTACTAACCAAAAGTCTTGTGAAGAGTTTAGCAGGGTGATGACGCAGAAATTCGCGATGTCGATGATGGGCGAGTTGACCTACTTCCTTGGATTTCAAGTGAAGCAACTCAAGGACGGCACCTTCATCTCCCAAACGAAGTACACGCAAGATTTGCTAAAGAGGTTTGGGATGAAGGACGCAAAGCCCGCAAAGACGCCGATGGGAACCGACGGACACACCGACCTCAACAAAGGAGGTAAGTCCGTTGATCAAAAAGCATACCGGTCCATGATAGGTTCTTTGCTTTATTTGTGTGCTAGTAGACCGGATATTATGCTTAGCGTATGCATGTGTGCTAGATTTCAATCCAATCCAAAGGAGTGTCACTTAGTGGCTGTGAAGCGAATTCTTCGATATTTAGTCGCTACGCCTTGCTTCGGGATCTGGTATCCAAAGGGGTCTAACTTTGACTTGATTGGGTACTCAGATTCCGACTATGCTGGATGTAAGGTCGATAGGAAGAGTACATCGGGGACGTGCCAATTCTTAGGAAGGTCCCTGGTGTCATGGAACTCTAAGAAACAAACCTCCGTTGCCCTATCCACCGCTGAGGCCGAGTATGTTGCCGCAGGACAGTGTTGCGCGCAACTACTTTGGATGAGGCAAACCCTCAGGGACTTTGGCTACAATCTGAGCAAAGTCCCACTCCTATGTGACAATGAGAGTGCTATCAGAATAGCAGAAAATCCTGTTGAGCACAGCCGCACAAAGCACATTGACATCCGGCATCACTTTTGGAGAGACCACCAGCAAAAGGGAGATATCGAAGTATTTTATGTTAGCACCGAGAACCAGCTAGCCGATATCTTTACCAAGCCTTTAGATGAGAAGACCTTTTGCAGGCTGCGTAGTGAGCTCAATATCTTAGATTCGCGGAACTTGGATTGAAATAAAGCATACATATGTTTATGTCTTTGATCATGTTCCTTTCTGCATTTTGTTGCTTATTGTGGTGCTCAAGTTGTACAAACACTCCCTGGACCTCACAAGTCCGTTGCAAAGTGATGCACAGTTTTAGGGGGAGGTGTGTTACAACTTGACCCTTTGAGACTAACCATATGCTTGAGTTTGCTTGTTTTAGTCTCAAAGGAGAATTGAAAGGGAAAGGTGGACTTGGACCATGAAAGACTTCCACTGCACTCCGATAAGAGGGTAACCTATTCCAAGTTCATCTAATGAACTCTTATTGCCATTTGCTCTTAATTGAAGATTTTGGTGAGGCAATGGGGTTATAGGGCCAAGATTGATCCCGTTTTGGTGCTTGATGCCAAAGGGGGAGAAAATAAAGGCCAAAGCGATAAATGGATCAGCTACCACTTGAGAGATTTTGAAAATAGTAGAATAGAGCTTTTGGTTTATCAAAACTCTTTTGTTGTCTCTCTTATCAAAAGTTGGCTTCTTGTGGGGAGAAGTATTGATTATGGGAAATAGGGGGAGTTTTTGAAATCTTTGATCAATCTCTTTTGGAATGACTCTTTTTATGTTTCAACATGTGTGTTTGACTTAGAAATAGAGATTTGAAGTTGATTTGCAAAAACAAACCAAGTGGTGGCATAGAGTGATCCATATATGTCAAAATTGAATCAAAATAATTTGAATTCTTATTTGAAGTGTTTTTGTACTTGTTCTAGTTGCTTTATGTTGTGTTGGCATAAATCACCAAAAAGGGGGAGATTGAAAGGGAAATGTGCCCTTGGGCCATTTCTAAGTATTTTGGTGATTGAGTGCCAACACAAGTGCTTAAATGTGAATTTATGTCCATAGATGAACAAAGTGCAAATCATGAAGTAAAGGTATGTTTCTAAGCCTTAGTACATTGGTTTTGTGTACTAATATACTTGTCTAAGTGTTAGAAACAGAAAGAAGAAGAAAAGAAAAGAGGAGAAAAAGACTTGGCTGTGTACAGCCAAGACTCAGCTCGGTCTGGCACACCGGACTGTCCGGTGTGCACCGGACAGTGTCCGGTGCGCCAGGCTGACTCCGCGCGAACTGGCTGCTCTCGGGAATTCGCCGACGGCGTATGGCTAAAATTCACTGGACTGTCCGGTGTGCACCGGACTGTCCGGTGAGCCAACGGTCGGCCGGGCCAACGGTCGGCCGCGCAATCTGCGCGGGACACGTGGCCGAGCCAACGGCTAGAAAACGGCACCGGACATGTCCGGTGTGCACCGGACATGTCCGGTGCGCCAACGGCTCTCAGATCTGCAACGGTCTGCAACGATCGGCAGCGCCATTTTTGGAAAGAAATCGGGCACCGGACAGTGTCCGGTGTACAGCGGACTGTCCGGTGCACCCGACGGCAGAAGGCAAGGATAGCCTTCCAGATTTGCTCTCAACGGCTCCTAGCTGCCTTGGGGCTATAAAAGGGGCCCCTAGGCGCATGGAGGAGGCACTCAAGCAACCTTAGAGCATTCTTGATCATCCACACTCATTCTTTGCGCATTCGTTTGTGATTCTAAGTGATTCGAGCTCCGTTCTAGTGAGAACTTTGAGATAGTCATTCGAGCTCGATTCTTGGCCGTGTGTGTGCGCATTTTGCTGTGGATTTGTGTGTGTTGCTTCCCTCCCTTACTCTGTGCTTCTTTGTGATCATATACTTGTAAGGGCAAGAGACTCCAATTTGTGGAGATTCCTTGCAAACGGGATATTGAAAGGCAAAGCAAAACACCATGGTATTCAAGTTGGTCTTTGGACCGCTTGAGAGGGGTTGATTGCAACCCTCGTCCGTTGGGACGCCACAACGTGGAGTAGGCAAGCGTTGGTCTTGGCCGAACCACGGGATAAACCACTGTGCCATCTCTGTGATTGATCTTCTGTGGTTATTGTGTTTGTGGAAACTTCTCTCTAGCCACTTGGCGATTATTGTGCTAACACTTAACAAGTTTTTGAGGCTATAAGTTTAAGTTTTCACAGGATCACCTATTCACCCCCCCCTCTAGGTGCTCTCAATAACTCTAATCCCACATCTGGAAGTCAGAGCAAACGTCCATCATACCACCGTCCGTAGGCTCAGACAGCAAGTCTTCAGGAACAACATCCTCGAGAGCCTGATCAAAATTTGCTAGGGATAATTCTTGCAGATCGACGAGAGTAGACAAAGCTGGAGAAGGGATATCACTACTCTCCCCACTGACTATGTAACGCCGACTATTCTTCCGAATTAAGGGGATCTCCTCCTCTTCTTCATCCTCATCAACAATACGAACAATGCACCGATTGGGATCAGCTCTGGCAGGATCACAACCATTGGGATCAGTTTTAGCAGGGTCACACCCATTGGGATCAGCTTCAGTAGGGTCACACCCATTGGGATCAGCTCCAGTAAAGAGTTCCACTGGTACTTCTTCAGCAGCAGGAGCAGAAGGGCCAGCAACATGATCCAAGCACTACACTCGCCGAAGCCGTCTCTTTTTCTTTTTCTTCCCCTCGGCAGGAGCAGTCGGATGATTAACTTGGCGAAGACGTTTCGGGCGAGTACCCTCAGGCCTTCGAGCATCCACAGCTTCCTCAGGCTCTAGAATAGTTCCAATAGCCACCGTTTCAGCAAGGGCAGAATCAGAGGAATCCCCCGCCAACATATCCAGCATAGCACCTATCTCTGCATCACTCGGATTAGTAGGTATCTCAAAGTGAACTTGCTTCTCGTCATTGGGAAGGCCACCAAGTGAAGCAACCAGGACTTCAACTTCTTCGGGAGAGGGTCGCACTCTAAGACCCAAACCACTGTCACCAGCAGGAGGATTGGACACAAAACTGAAAAAGGGCTTAGAAGATGGCAAATTCCAAGCAGAATAGGCAACAGGAGCACCAATATTCCATAACTTGCCCCTCAATATCATCTCCAGTCGGCTCACCAAATCCACAGTGGGAATCCTCTTGTTAGTAACCCGAGTTGAGTCAGTGGCACCACTGTACAAGTAAGCCGGGTACGCCCTATCCTTCAGGGGCTGAATATTCTTAAAAACAAAGTCTGCAACCACAGCCTCAGCGGTTAGACCTCTCTCCTTCAGCAGACGAATTTCATCAAGCAGAACTCTGGCCTCTGTTATCTCCAAGGTGGTGGGGGACTCAATCCAACTGGGAGTGCGTACGTCAGGCTATCTCCCTGACCGAGGGGGAGGGACTTGCCATGATTTTCAACAATGAACCACTCTAAGTGCCATCCTTTAATGTTGTATTTGAGTGGGATATCCAGGTACTCTGTCTTCCTCCCACGACGCATCTCCAGACTCGCACCGCCCACAAGCTGATGCTGCCCCCAGCCATACCAGGACGACAGTGATACAAATGTTTCCACAAACCGAAGTGAGGGAGAATTCCAAGGTAGGCCTCACACAGATGGACAAAGATAGAAATTTGTAGAATAGAGTTGGGATTCAGATGAGTCAGATTCAGATTGTAAAAGTCAAGGAGACCGCGAAAGAAGGGAGAAATTGGAAGAGCAAGGCCGCAGAGAAGAAAAGGAATGTAAACGACAGACTCGTGAGTATCCTCCATCGGAACAGTAACCCCACGGCAAATCCGCCAGGAACAAAACTCCTTCGGAGGAAGAACTCCGACATTGACAAGGTGGAGAAGATCTGGCTCAGAAACAACAGACATGTGATTACCTGCGAAAGGCAATTGGCTGTTGGGATCGATGGGAGGAATAACAGCAGCGACGGAATTCTGACTCTTCGGCTTGGGCGCCATCTCAATCTCGTTGGCGAACTGAGTGGAAGCGAGATCAAAGGGAAATAGGGGAAGTCTGGAGGCAGGAAGTAAAGCTAGGGCTTGGAATGCAGAGGCATGCGGTGACGCGGTACAAGTGGGGTTTTCCCGGGTCAGGTACCATTTCTAAAAAGTGCCCAGTCATCACTCGGTCGTTATTTCTAAAACGCTGACATGGCTCGGCTGCTGTTTCTAAAACATTGACGTCACCCCTAATCACTCGGCCGTTGCCTCTAAAACAACGATGTGGCTCGAAGTGACTCGGTTATTACCTCTATAACGCCGACGTCACCAAAAACCATTCGGCTGTTACCCCTGAAGACACCAGCAGTAAATCAGACCGTTCTTTCTCCACATAAATGCAGACAGAATTAAAATGCGACACATCAATGGCAGGTCATTACTCAAGAGTTACTTCTAAGAACAATGGCCGCATTGGATACAAACACAAATTGTCGATCAACTATAAAGAAGCAAGGCAAAGACAAAGGATGTGCACAAGATCAAGCCCGAGTTCACTTCATTATATAAGGGGGGAATTTCTTACACAAAGCAAAAGGCCGACTCATTATGAGCCGGGTTTCTTCCCACTTTTCGATACATTACATTACTACATTACACTACTACTACACTACTTACACTACACTATACTACTAACTACTACTACATTATTCTACTAATACTAATACTACTTATCTATACTAATATTTTAAGCCAGTGGCGCTTTGCCACTGGCCTTGCCGCTGCTGCTGCCGTCGTCGCCCATGCCATCGCCCTTGCTATCGTCGCCCCCGCCGTCGCCTCCGTCGTCGCCGTCGCCCTCGCCGTCACCACTTCTCCCCTCCTCAGACAAGTCAGAGGAACCCTCCTCGTCCGAGGAGACCTCCGACTCATCCGAGCCCTCGAGCCCGGAGTGCTTGATGGCCCAGATGTAGGACCACACCTCGGCGGCGATCCCCTGGGTATCGTCTGAGTCTTCGGACGATGTCGGGGGCGAGGTGCAGACCGGCGATCCCTCAGACTCGAAGGAGAACTCCTCCTCCGAGTACTCAGAATCGCCGAAATCCTCCGAGAGAGGGGTCGGCTCGCGCTTCCGCTTGTCACTAGAGCGGTGCGACGAACTTTCGCTCTTCTTGCTCTTGCCCATGGTGGAACAGAAAAGAGGAGAATAAGCAAGCAACGGTTGAGAAATGTGTGAAGACGCCAGTTAAGCAAGCGCTCTATTTATAGAAGAAGAAAGCAACCGCTCATCTCCTACCACGGTCACTGAACAGTCGCAAGTATTCAATAAGCAATTCAAATCGCATGGAAACAAGTCAGGCGGTTGACGCCATTTCACGTAACACAGCACCCATTGGGACTCAAGTCAACTGCATGGATGATATGATTACACCTGTGGTCACATCAAGTTACTACTCAAGGACAGTTCGCTAAACGCTCAGCGCACCAAGCCGTCCCTTGCCTACACCCATGGGGGGGACGTCCAAGAATTTTCAATAGATTTTCCCAAGCAGTCGCATCCATACAGTATACGCAATGAATGTATCAAGACTAAAAGAAGATATCTATGGAGATCGGAAGAAAGCCAAAAAATACCTGATGAAGTACAAGTCTAATCAACAGGAGCTTTGAAGCATGAAGCAAAAGGAAGACTAGCCAAGGGCCATCTACCGGATGTCTAATCCATCGCAAATCAAATAAATTTCAAGCTGGTGCATGGTCAGGCCATATTGATGATCACAAAAAGACAAAAAACTATATGCTAATCTCTAAAGCATAAATTGATGATGTAATGTTGAAATCTAAGGCACGAAGTGAAGATGAGACAATGCTGATCTCTAAGGCATAAGTCTAAGTCAAAGACAATGGTTTCTAAAAAAGCATGGAATGAAGACCTTTGAGTGGGTTATTTTCAGTAATCCACTCAAAGCTCGGGGGCTACACCCATTGGGTGCACCTCCGGTGCACCCAATGAATCTTAAGACCCTGAAAACAAAATGTTGATCTCTAAAGCATAGGCTGATGGCAAAATGCTAATTTCTAAAGCATAAGTCTAAGTCAGAAACTACGATTCCTAAAGAAGTATGGGATGAAGACCTTTGAATGGATTATTTTCAGTAATCCACTCAAAGCTCGAGGGCTACACCCATTGGGTGCACCTTTGGTGCACCCAATGAATCCTTAACCCCTAAGAATGAAACACTGACCTCCAAAGCATAAACAAAGCACCGATTATTGAAGGTTAAAAGCAAAAGACTGTAGAATGATGCCAGAAGAAGATGACAGAAGATCACTTTTACCAAGTTACTCGGAGCTGGAGGTAACAACTTAGCAGACATGTTTCAAAATTGTAAGCTGGACCTGGAATCTTTGGGCCGATTATTTCAAAATCAACACAAAGATTGGGGGCTTGTGGGGGACAGATATCCCCCAGGTCCACTAGAAGGCATGAAGGCCTCGCGGAAGGCCCCAGGCCCATTACTTCGCGAGGCCATCCCTTCATGGGCCAAGGAGGAACTTTCAACAGAACAGATCAACACGAGGACGGATCAACCCGAGCCCATGCGGTTCGCTGAACTCAAACGCTATCCGCAGCATTGATCCGACTTTTCGGCGCAGCGCCCTCAAACATTGGAGCCGGAGGATTATAAGTCGGCGAGGTTATAGGAAGATAAACTCAGTCGGTTCACTATTACTTAGGAACACGTGGTTATCATATCCGCATGTAACGTCCCACGGTCGAATATATAAGGCCTAAGGGGCACCCTTCAAGATCATCTCACTACTTAGCCATCTACTCAGTTCTCTAACATCCTCGATACTAGAGGACCCCCGTGTAACCCACCACACAACATATCCACGTCTGGACGTAGGGTATTACGCATCTCAAAGCAGCCCGAACCTGTACAAAACCGTTCGCTGTCTCTCGTGCATTTGGCACGAACCATCGAGCTACAGTCGGTAACACCATCCTACTCCGAAAAGCACCTCGAGGGGCAACCCTGGGTGCGCGGTCGGACCTAAAACACCGACACCCACATATTTAACAACCAATTTCCCTGAATCCCAAGTCAACGTATAATCACAAAGATAAGAATGAGAAATGGGAGCATTAAATTTTTCTCCACTTGTGGATCCCGCTTCCTTCATCTTATTCTTTGTGGAACTCAAGTTTACCTTTACTTGAGTTGACTTGTCATTTGAGGAGTGAATCCTCCCTAAGGCATCATATAGGGTGGTTCCCTCTATGAACTTGGGAGATCTCCACCCCTTATGCACTATGCTAGGGTTTTCCTTATATGAGTTGAACCCAAGCCCCTTTTTCCATTGTTGGGCTTCAAGGACTTGTACTTGGGTTCAACTTTCTTTAACCCATCATTGCTAGAGCATCTCTTCAATATTTCTTTGACCTTAACCTGTGGGCTTTTCTTCCTTGCATGGTTAGTCAAACAACAAGAAGCATGATATTTTACACAATGTTTACAAATGGTATTATTTGAGGAGCTAGACTTAGATTCAATCAATAAAGATGAAGCATTGAGGTTCTTGCAATTTTCAAGTTGCACTTGAAGTTCTTGATTTTAGAGTGTCAAGCTTAACATGCTTGATTCAAGTGCATCCTTTTCATTTGCCAGATTAACTATAGAGGTTTTCATATTTGTCATTTCTTTCTCCTTATCCTCTATAGTTATTTTGACTAAAGATACTTCCTTAGTCAAGGCCTCTAGCATTTCATCTTTATTGAGTAGCAATTCTTGAAGCTCTAGGTTTATCTCCTTTTCAAGGATGAGCAAGTCTTCTTGAGCATCAAGAGTTGCTTTTCTTTTATCTAGCATCTCCATTAATTTAGTGATAACATTATATCCATTTAAACCAAATTCTTTAATCATGTTATTTTTCATGGCAATTTGTTCATCATCATCATTTGAGAAATCATCACTAAATAAAGTTACCTTATCTTCTTTTGCCATGAGGCAAGTTGGAGTGTAGGAGTCGTCGTGGAGGTTGGTGAAGAGTTGCGAGCTTGAAGTAGATTGGATGGCGACGTTTGCCACCACTTCCTCTTCTTCGGAGCTAGAACTTTCTTCATCGGAGTTCCATTCTTCACTAATGTGGGCTTGACCATATTTCTTCTTCTTGAAATATCCCTTGTTCTTGCCCCCTTTTTGAACTTGTCCTTTTTGTATTCCTTCTTGGCTTCTTGTTCCTTTTTGTTAGGACAATCCGCTATGAAACGACCGGTTTGGCCACATTCATAACATGCCCTCTTCTTTCCTTTCCTTTGAAACTGATCATTTTTCCTCACAAACTTTTTGAAGGTTTTGATGAACATAGCTGTGTCTTCATCACTTGAGCTATCTTCATCACTTGATGTCTCGACCACTTTCTTTGCCTTGTGGTCTTTGTTCTTCTTGGGGGTATCTTGTTCATTTGAGATCAAGGCATGAGTGTCTCTTGTCTTGATTGGGGCTTCTTCAGATTCATGTTGTTGAATCTTTGCAAATAGTTGGTGAGGTGTCATTTCCTCATAGTCATCATCGTCCCTTATCATCCTTGCTAGACTCTTGTCCTTATCTTTGTATGCTCTCATAAATAGTCTAGTGACCTTGGAGTCACTCCAATCTTCATTTCCAAGCACCCTTATTTTGTTGACCAACACCATTAGCCGATCAAAGAGTGATTGAAGTGACTCACCTTTAGTCCAATCATATCGAGCAAGCTCACTCTCCAAAGCTTCAATTCTATGTCTCTTAGCTTTGGGGTCTCCTTCATGTGACATTTTGAGAATGTTCCAAATGTCACGAGCATCCTCTCTTCCTTGGACTTTCCGGTATTCTTCCGAACAAAGACTTCCTTTTATTATGCTCACTGCATGAGCATTGCGGTGAACTTCTTGCATCATTTCCGGAGTCATCTCTTCTCCTTGGGCGGGCTTATTCATACCTATATTGACAATCTCCCAAAGACTAGGATGTACACCTATTAAATGCAACTTCATCTTATCAGCCCACTCGTCATAGTTCAACCCACTAAGAGTTGGTAACTTTCCAAGTGGGGCAGAAGAGAAGTTGGGAATAAAATTCCTAGAATAATCAAATTGAACTTTGTTGAACTCGTTACCTTTACTTTTGGTAGATGATCCTTCGGTGTTGAGACTTACCTTGCTCATCACCCTTGACACCAAAAGTTCCACTAGGTCATCATTATATTCAGTTTTTCCCTTTCCTTTGTCTTCTTCGGCCTTTCTTCTTGATTCTTCTTCTTCTTCCCTTTTCTTAGCATCTTCCTCTTTCATTTTGAGGAACATCTTCTCGGCAATCTTCATGGCGAGGTCGAGGACCTTGGGGTCTATTTCCTCACCGGAAGATGTGATGGGGATTTCCTCGAGGAGAGGATCCACATGGTCCCTTTGAGTAGACATGATCGTTTCCTCACGCGGTTAAGCGTAAAACGAGGTACGAAGTTCTGATACCAATTGAAAGTAGCCTAGAGGGGGGGTGAATAGGCTACACCTGAAATTTTCCACTAAAAACTTCGAGATAGTGTCAAATTCAAGTTGCACTGGTGCAAACCGGTTCAGTTGATTTTGTTTACAACTGAACAAGTTTGAACCTGCTCAACTTAGATTAGATAAACAGTTAAACAAATGTGACGAAGTAGTGAGAGATTTTGCTAAAGACTTGCCCTAGAGAAAATCCACTCGAATAGATGAAAAATTGGTGTGAATTGTTTTCACACAATTTGCACACAATATAATCAAATATAAACTAACCAACAAATTAAAGAACTTACCAAGAACACACAAGAACACACGATTTAACCCGAGGTTCGGCAACCACCACAAAGGTGTCCTACTCCTCGTTGAGGAGCCCACAAAGGGCCGGGTCTTTTCCAACCCTAATCCTCCACAAGCCGACCACCAAGCTCAAGGCAATCTCTTCTCAAATTTGCTCAAAGAGCGGGTGATACAAACTTCTTGGGGTCGTCCACAAATTTGGAGACTCCCAAGCAACCTCTAACCGTTAAGGAACGCAAGGTTCCAAGAGTAACAAATCCGCACAAGGTTAAGTTTGCAATGAGCTCAAGAATGAAGAGAATAGGAGAATCAAGATGAAATCAACAGTGTGTTAGATCGACTTCACCTCACACCAAGGATCCTTCAAACGATTGAAGGGGATGCGATTTCGGGTGTGAGAGGTGAATTGAATGCCTTTGTTTGGAGGTTGGTCAACCAAGAAATCGTGGAAGGGGCAGAAGTGAATGAAGAGAGAGAGTGTGGGGGGTATTTAAAGGATTCCCCAAAAGCTGGCAGCCGTTGGGAGAAGTGGACCAAAAATCGGTTCTTAAACCGGTTGAACCGGTTTCCACCAGGGAATTCTTGGTTCACTGAGGTACTCAGCCGGACACTCGACCGGCCCAAAATTCGGTTGAGCCAGACTCAAATCCGGTTGAACCGGTTTTTCGAAAAACTCTACACACAACTTTTCTGACGGCTTTTGACTGTCAGACAGGTAGGATAGAGGTGGCAGAATGAACAGTACAGAAACCAGTTGTACCGGTTTTAGCTCCGGTTGAACCGGTTTTTGAAACTGAAGAGCAAGTTTTAAGAAAATAGAAGTGAACCAAGGTGGAACTTTTGTGGGGAGTAAGAGTGGTTTTTTCAAGGACATTCAAGATCTAGAAAAGTATTCTCTTAGAGGATTTGAAGGAATTTGAACTGAGCTCATTGCATTACTTACTTAACTTATTACGGATCCCTCTTAATTGAACGACGATTTCTATAACTCAAGAATCAGAAAAAGCAAACTATCGTTGTTTCCAAGCACTTGGAGCATGCTATATGATGTAGAATTTTAATCTGATGTGCTTTTACATTTGCATGCTCATAAGATCTGTGCTTCTCCTGTCTGTAGAATAACTGTATACATGCTAGGAGCAAACTTGTTAGAATCTCTGTTTTGTTTTGTCATTTAATCACCAAAACCCTCAATTAGGGTTGATTGCACTTACACTTTAGCACATCCCAAATCTCTTTGGCACTCTTCAACCCTTGCACCTTATTATACTCCTCTTGACATAGAGAGGCGAGGAGTATAGTAGTGGCTTGGGAGTTGAGGTGCCGGATTTGGGCGACTTCGTCCGAGTCGTAGCCTTCATCCCCCGCGAATGGTACCTGCGCTCCAAACTCAATAATGTCACAAATACTAGCGTGGAGTGAGGTTAGATGATGCCTCATTTTATCACTCCACATACAATAATCTTCACCGTAAAAACCGGTGGTTTGCCTAATTGGACAGAAAGTAAAGGAGTGCATTTGGAAATGCGGGGATAGCGTAAGGGGATCTTACTGAACTTCTTGCGCTCATGGCACTTAGAAGTGACGTACAGTGCGTCGGAGCCAGAGGTGGAGGGCGACGAAGAGTCGGTCTCGTAGTAGACCACTTTCTTCATCTTCTTCTTGTCGCCACTCCGATGCGATTTGACGCGGGGAGGTGATTCCTCCCTCCCTTTGGCACCAGACTCCTTTGATGGAGCCTTCCCGTGGCTTGTGTCCGTTTCCATCTCCCTCTTAGCGGATCCTCCCGACATCACTTTGAGTTGTTAGACTCTAATAAAGTACCGAGTTCTGATACTGTTGGGGGCCTTTGTCCTCCGAAGATCCTCAAAAACATGATTTGACAGTGTTTTCCAAGTGAAATATATGAACATGTATCTTCGGACTCGGATCACGAGCATAGAGTACGGTCAGGACGAAGCCTAAGCAAGACGAAGGGTGATTGAGATGAAGGACGGGCTGATCACCAAGCTGTACGCAGGGAAGCTTCGGAGTGATAGCAGAAAAGGGAACCGACTTAAAGATGAAAAGGCTACTTAGACCTCAATAGATTGCTATAAGCTATTAGCAAATGTTATGGGCATGAATGTAATTCTACATGGGCTGCGTCCCGTGCCTATAAATAGATGAACTGTAATCCCGTACTGTTCACGCTGACTTGGCATTTGCTTTTGCGTCACGCTTGTACTTTTGCCTTCCCTCAAGTCGAAGGTACATTTGTAATTTGATATCATTTCTATTTTTCCATGATAATAAAATAGAAATGATTTTGCGATAATGTTTAAATGTTTATATCACATCTCATGCTTTATATAAATTCTTCATTGCTTGTCGCGCTTGCGAAGGTATGTTCTTCACAATCTTCGTCCAAAACTCATTATATCCCAAAGGGAGATAATGCTTCGAAGGACGAAGGACTTTAACATTTAACACTTTTTATGTTGCCTTGTTCTTAACTCTTAGTATTTGAGAACAAGTCCCCAACAGATACCAATTGAAAGTCGCTTAGAGGGGGGTGAATAGGCGGAAACTGAAATTTACAAACTTTAAGCACAACTACAAGCCGGGGTTAGCGTTAGAAATAAATTCGAATCCGAAATAGAGGGTGAAAACAAATCACAAGAAAATGAAGAGTGACACGGTGATTTGTTTTACCGAGGTTTGGTTCTTGCGAACCTAATCCCCGTTGAGGTAGTCACAAAGACCGGGTTTCTTTCAACCCTTTCCCTCTCTCAAATAGTCACCTAGACCGAGTGAGTTTCCTTCCTTGATTTCCCGAGTCACTTAGACCCCGCAAGGACCACCACACAATTGGTGTCTCTTGCTTCTCTTACAAGGCTTTGAGAGTAAGAGTGAGAGAAAGAAGAAAGCCAACCAAGCAACAAAAGAACACAAGTCGATCTTCTCACAAGTCCTAAAACTAGAGTTGAATTGTGGACTTTGATTTGATCGGAGGCTTTAATTTGTGTCTTGGAGTGTTGTGTATTGCTCTTGTATTGAATGAGGAGTAGTGAATGCTTGTATCTCTTGAATGGTGGTGATTGGGGGTATTTATAGCCCCAACCACCAAAACAGCCATTGGGGAGGGCTGCTGTCGATGGGCACATCGGACAGTCCAGTGCGCCACCAGACACTGTCCAGTGCACCAGCCACGTCACCAAACCGTTAGGGTTCTGACGGTTTCGACCGTTGGAGCTCTGACATCTTGGGGCACCGGACAGTCCGGTGCTGCACCAGACAGGAACTGTTCACTGTCCGGTGCGCCTCTGGCGCCTGCTCTGACTTCTGTCGCGAACTGTAGCTCTGTCAGGGCACTGTACAGTCGACCGTTACACTGATAGCCATTGCTCCGCTTGGTGCACTGGACAGTCCGGTGGCACACCGAACAGTCCGGTGAATTATAGCGGAGTGCGCTTGGAGAAACTCGAAGGTAAAGAGTTTGAGGTCGATCCACCCTGGTGCACCAGACACTGTCCGGTGGCACACCGGACAGTCCGGTGCGCCAGACCAGGGTTTACTTCGGTTTCTTTTGCTCCTTTCTTTTGAACCCTAACTTAGATCTTTTTATTGGTTTGTGCTAAACCTTTGGCACCTGTAGAACATATAGTCAAGAATAAACTAGTTAGTCCAATTATTTGTGTTGGGTATTTCAACCACCAAAATTATTTAGGAAAAGGTTTGACCCTATTTTCCTTTCAATTGGCCCTAAAATGACTTAACCAAAAAAATGATTTAATAATTAATACAAATTTATTAAGTTATTTTAGGGTGGGTGCTGATCAGATAAGGCGACGAAAAGCCACTAGTAGAAAAGTGATCAAAGCTTGTCTCCCCGTTTAATTTTTACAGGCGGTTTCAGTTATCAAGTGTTAGTGTTATTTCTAGTGCGTGGTTTCTTAAGAAAAAGTCTGTAAAAATTATATTTCTATAGGCGATTCTTTACGAAAACCACTAGGAGTTCATGATTTCTACATACGATTTTCTTAAGAAACCGTCGCTAAAAATCGATTTCTAGTGGCGGTTTTCTTAAGAAACCACCACTAGAAATTCATTTTTATCATTTTTATGTTTTCCAAAAATGACATAGTATAAAAACTACCAACATAAAAGTGGCATAAAAGTGGCAGATCACTAAAAGTTATGAAACTTTGTAGTTGACAACTTTTTTATTTAAAATTATTTTGGCTCTAAAAAATTACATCTAAATTTGTCAAATTTAAAATGCAAGTTTTGCAAACAATCTTAGATGGGAAAAATATCAAAATAAAACTTGTAGAACTTCAAAAGTTATGAGACTTTGTAGTTTACAATTTTTTCCTTTGAATTTGTTTATAGTTTCAAATAGTCAAATTATATCCGAATTGTTTTGATATATGGACAACAAAATTGCTATATAGATATGAAGTAATTGACATATAGATATGAAGTAAGTCAACAAAACTATTTTAAACCCCTATTTTATGTTTCTCCTGAAAGATTTTGCGGGTTTAGTAATCTCGGCCGACCTCCATCAGAAATATATCTCATACAATAATTAAAAAAATCGATCCATATACCATACGATAAATTTAAAAAGATTCGACCACGATGGGACTCGAACCCACAATCTCCCGCTCCGGAGGCGAGCGCCTTATCCATTAGGCCACGCGGTCATGTTGCATAGAGTCGCTGATTGAATATACTATACAACAAAAATAATAAAGTTGGGTTTTGTAAGAGAAGTCTCATTAGCCCATGAGAGTACATTACGAGGCCCAGGATCTTCGTAATGGTGCTGTCCTGCTTGTTCGGGCACATGACCGCCGAGAAGCGTATCATGTGCGTACCAATTCGCCGACGGTCGGCCTCCGCTTTCTCGTCCCCAGGCTGAGTGCCTCTCGATCCGTCGCGACACTCCAGCACCATTCATTGTGGATTTGTGATAGAGGGAAAACCGGTGTGGTGGTCTGGAAACACCATTTCAACTGTGGGCTCCATTTGTACTTGAGGCCAATCATGTGCATCATGCTAGTTATACGCGCTGTCGACCGTATATTATTACCGAGTACGTACGTACGTTTGTCGTTGCAGCACTCATTTCGTTTCGCCAATGCATGGCCATGGCTAGAGGTCGCCAGTAGTAGTACTGGTGGCGGCGGGGATGGCTTTTTTCTTTCTTGAGACAGCAGTGGACAGCTGAACAAGCAGCCGAACAGCTTTGAATGGACTGCCGCCTGCCGGATCATATGTAACACAGGATATCTAACTCCAGGCGAACACCGTTATTGAGCCGTGACCAAACTTTTGCCAATTGCTTGCTCCATATAATTTCATGGGCCACCGTCAGCACATCTACGGAGGATCCCCCACCAGAAGCAAAACGATAAATAATTAAAAAAAAACATAAATGAAGACAATACATGCCTTGCGGCCTAACACAACACGCTACTCCGATTAGGCGTGGTTAGGTTAGGTACTGTCTCAATCTTGCGCCACAGTAGCGCTGACCATTCCCCCCGCTCTGAACCGCACAGCATAGTAGTAGAGGATTTTAATGAAAGCAGAAATAGACTAGCTTACACCTCCACCGGGAAAATACTAGTAGAGATACTGGCATCTTTTTCATATTAAAAAGAAAAATAAATACTGACATCTGAGCTGCCGATTACTGCTGTTTCGTGGGAGCAGTATCGTTCTGCTCTGAATCTTGCATCACTGCACCAGACGGTGACGGGGGAGCGGTCGGCGAGGGCACACAAGACGAACCTCGTCGACGGCGGGAGAGGAAGCCGCCGCCCGCCTTCGGAGTTCATCACGTGACGCGAGCAACGCGGAGGAATTGGAGGGCCTGGGCGGCGGAAGAGCCACGCGCCCACGCCAGTTGTTGACTCGCTCAAATCCTGCCAGCTTTCTCGATGCCAAGCTACCGTCAGGTGCCGGTTCAATCAGTCATCACCAGACCAAACCAGCGGTGCCGGAAAACACAACATGTACAGAGTTCAATCTCCCCAAAAAAAGGTATTTTCTTCCAAGGACCCACTGCTACAAGGAAATTGCCATGCCAGAGGATTATTCTTAACAAAATAAAAATTAAGGAAAACGGGGTACGTACATGCCAGCCAACTGCACGCGAAAAAGTATTCATTGGACACAAGGAGGGTGAAAAAATAGAGAGAGAGAGAGAAACAAATGCCGAAAAAGATTCTGGCGCAGTAGAACAACGAACCCCACATGTGCGTGATTGTCTGGTAGAAATGGAAATAGAAATAGAAACGCGCCCCACCCGGACACCTGCACCTGCCTGCCTCCATCTCCTCCCTCTTCAGTTGTTGCCACCGCCCTTCCCTCCCTTCCTCTCCGCGTCGCTCGCCGTCCCATCTTTGGCCTGGACACCTGGCCTGCCCCCCCTTCGCGGACGCGCCGGGTCGCCGGCCGAATCCGCCCTCCCGCCGCTGCCAACGTCGATCTGCGACCGCCCGACCGCCAAGGGAGGTGAGTTCCGCCGCCGTGATCCAGTTTTTGAGTTCTCGCCGCCGCGTTCTGCGTGCTCGCCGGCGCTGATGCCTGGTTCCTTCTGGTGCCTTTTCTCCGTGTTAGTGGAGATCCTTCTGTTCTGTGCCCGTGTGTATGATCTGTACAGAAGATGGCACCTGGGCTCGCAAAGGTTTGATCTTGAGACGAATTTTAACCATGCGTGGGGTTGCGTCATGTGCAGATTCAAAGGTAGGACGAGGGGGGTCGAGTTCTTGTCGGTTTCATTCCTGGCCGCCGACTTCACATGTCAACAACCCCAAGGAGCAGAAGCCAGGGTAGTAGGACCACTAGGCCGTGGATCTTGTCAGGTACATCAATTCTTTGCCCTGCTTTACGCTCCCCTCTGTTTCCCCCCCTTTTTGCCTCTACAATAACTCCACTAATCTGTCTTTAAACGAGAGATTCTGTGATTTCGATCACTCAATTACAGACCAAAATGCCGTCATTTCAAGTTTCCTGTACCGTGCACGCAAAAAAACACATTTTTTTAATAAAAAACTGACCTATCTGATCATGTAAACTTACTTTGTATACGGTGTGCTGGATGTTCAAATTTATTTAGTACAAAACCAATACACTCATGAGACTTCATACATGAGTCCGCAACTGAGTAGAATTAACTGAGCTTTCGGGCACCCAGACCACAGCTGGGCCCAGCCATCATAGTTTGCTTGCACAACTTTTAAATTATGCCCTGTTTTTTTTTCGCATCACAGGGATGGACTTTGCTGGTTCCAGACGGAAGCCTAATCTCACGGGGAAGATTGCCGTGGCTGCTGCCCTCACGGTCATGTGCATAATCGTGTTGAAACAGTCCCCTAGTTTCAGCGGTACCAGCGTGGTACGTGCTTGAATCTCTCCACAACAACTACCCATGTCACTGCCGCTTGCTGTTGAGTTGGCACGACCTGTCATTATTCCTTCTTCCAGACGACTTAAGTACTCTGCTTAGTTTCCATGGAACATCAACGCGACGGTTTAATGTTTGCTGTTGTGACTTACTGCTATGTTTATGCTGTTGTGCCAGGTTCATTTCTGATACATTTATGCTATTATGCCAGGGTTATTTTACTGATACATATATGCATCGTTCGTTCTTGATAGTCACAAACTCACAATTCCGTCACAGTTGTACAGTTCCAGCAATTTCCTGGAAGCTGTTCAGATCATTTGTCTGCAGTTCTTTATTAGTAGTTTCTTTAATTCTTTTCAACTGGAGGCATTTGTTGAAGCACTCACATTTCCTGCAGTTCTCTCGCCATGAAACTGGGGTGACCCATGTGTTAGTAACAGGGGGTGCTGGGTATATTGGCTCACATGCTACTCTTCGTCTCCTTAGTGACAAGTACCGAGTTACCATTGTGGTAATTTCTTATACTTCTCTCCCATTCTATTACTCACAAAAGGAGTTTGATAGTAACAGCAACTTCCATTATTTGATGCTTACAGGATAACCTATCCAGAGGAAACATGGGAGCTGTTAGAGTTCTTCAACGGCTATTTCCAGAACCCGGAAGGCTTCAATTTATTTATGCTGATTTAGGCGACGCCAAAGCTGTATCCTTCCTCTGAAGTTTAATAACCTAGTGCCCCCTTCCCCTTACATTTCTGTGTTGATGAGATTTGTTTTGCACTTAACCGATAATCAGGTGAACAAAATATTTTCGGACAACGCATTTGATGCTGTTATGCACTTTGCTGCTGTTGCTTATGTTGGTGAGAGCACAATGGAGCCACTCAGGTAAATGCTTGTTCTAGGCATGTACTCCCTCCGTTCAAAAATACTGTTCCTTTTAGCACTTGATTTTTATGTCTATATTCAAATGCATGATGATGAATCTAGACATATATATAAAACACATACATCAAATATTGTATGAATCTCATAATTGCTTAAACCGGATTCTAGTTTGGGATAGAGGGAGTATATGCTGGTTTTCCTTTATTGCTCAAAATTTTCAAAGCTTGGACCTACACGATTCTGTTGAAATTTCTTTGATGTGTATGCAGCAAAGCACCCTATGTTCCTTAATTATTGGAACGGAATTGCTACACAAACCATATAATTTGTAGTCTGTTGAATAAATTTATAGTGAAAGTCCACACAAAAATTTTAATTCAATGTTTCTATAGTTTAAATGGATGTAGTGCAAGTTTTTTTTTTGGCTCCAACTGTTTTTTGTGCTGCTTCCTTGGTATTAGTTCACCATGCAAAAAGTCATCTGCTGCAAACTTTGTTCTTCCTAACCAACTGTATATACTCTGCTAACACTGCTATGACAGGTACTACCACAACATAACGTCAAACACATTGACAGTTCTTGAGGCAATGGCAGCACATAATGTAAATACTCTGATTTACTCGAGTACGTGTGCAACCTATGGTGAACCTGATACAATGCCGATTGTAGAAACAACTCCTCAGGTTAGCCTCTCAATACATGGGATTTTGCCTTAATTTTATAGATGCTGTCATGATTCTAACTGTTTTCTAAACCACTGCAGAATCCTATCAATCCATATGGTAAGGCAAAGAAGATGGCGGAGGACATCATCTTAGATTTTACAAAATCAAAGAAGCAATCAAATATGGCTGTCATGATCTTAAGGTTGGTTTTTGGCAGCCTATATTAGATTGTAATCCATGGAATAGTTCTAACTCTTTTCCTGCTCTGTATAAATTAGATACTTCAACGTGATTGGATCAGACCCAGAGGGGCGGCTAGGAGAAGCTCCAAGGCCAGAGCTACGCGAGCATGGACGGATATCCGGTGCTTGCTTTGATGCAGCTTTGGGAATCATTCCAGGGCTGAAGGTATTCTAGATTCTCATTTCAGTGCCATCAATTACTCTTTTACTTTTGTTTATAAGTAGCTGCATCCATTCATTTTATATGAATAACAATCGTATATATGTGATTCTCTGCTCTTTCAGGTTCGTGGAACCGATTACTCCACTGCAGATGGAACTTGCATTAGAGACTACATCGATGTCACAGATCTTGTAGATGCTCACGTAAAAGCTCTCGGTAAAGCTCAGCCAGGCAAAGTTGGAATCTACAATGTCGGAACAGGCCAAGGTTGTTAAAAAATCAATAACGAGTAACCAGATCAACAATTTTAGATACAGATACCCTTCTATTTAAGATCATATGTCTTCCTCCCTTTTTCTTCTGAACGTGGTGTTTTTATGTCTTATCAGGTAGATCAGTGACTGAGTTTGTAGAAGCTTGCAAGAAGGCAACAGGAGCTTCTATCAAGGTCGAATATCTTGCACGTAGACCCGGAGATTATGCCGAGGTATACAGCGATCCGTCGAAAATCCACATGGAACTCAACTGGACAGCCCAGTACACTGATCTTGGCCAAAGCCTCGCCCAGGCGTGGAAATGGCAGAAAGCGCACCCGAATGGATATGGACCAGCCTGATTCAGAGTTCAAAGATTGAGAAAGACTAGTCACGCAGATCCAAAGGGTCCATGTGCAGTCATGTAGCCTTCAGACAGTTGGTTCTTCATCACCATAGATAGAAAGATAGCAAAGAGCATCAGAAGAGTCCTGATTCTTTTATTGCAGCGCTTGAAGAAGAAAAAAAGTATCACAGAGAACCCCCTACCTGCTCCTTGATTAGTTTCAAATATATATATATAGGTCCTCGTTGACATTTTAATATAATTTGATGTGTGCTGAGGCGCTATATAATAACAAAAACGAAGTTTTGTTGTAGACAGGGTAGATCGATCTCGTGTATCAACTTTTGTGGTGGTAGAATGAAAGGATATAAATAAGTTGATGTAAGTTTTTGTTTCCAAACTTGTTTGGAGTTTACATAACGCTGGTTCTGCCAGGTTCAGCCAGCTGAGCTTGTGTTATGCGCATAGTCACAGTTTTCGGATTGATAGGGTCGAGGAACGCGTCATGCTAATTCTGAGAGATTTTAACAAAATGAACCGTGTATCTGGCAAAATGAACCGTGTATCTGGGTCGAAAATGAACCGTGTATCTGGGTCGGAGACAACGTTCCTAGGTTGAGGATCGCTATTACTATAACCGTTTCATGTGACTGATTATGCGATACAGTGAGCCAGTGACAAGTATTATTTCTTTGAAAGGTGGTCTGACACGCAAAATATTATACAGAGAACGTGTTCTGGACCCGAGAAAAAGAAATAAAAACGCTAGCTTAGACCATCTCCAACAATACTTTAAATTAGTGTCTTAAATTTAAAAACTACTTCAACAGTATATCATTTTATAAAATTTGGTCAAAAAATTATAAGATATCATCTCAAATGCCTTAAATATACTACATCATAGTGTGTCACCCTATAATTTAGATTTGATGTTTTACTGATGGAGCGAAATGTTTTGTTGGTGTCTTAAATTATATAAAATATACCCATTTTAAATTATAGGTCACATTGTTGGAGATACTTTTAGCTTAGGGCTTGTTAGGAACAACTTCAATGTTTCATGCACTTAAGATTCACTAAAAACAGTTTTATTCTAAAAAAGTTAATGAAATGGTGTAGATCCGTCAAATTCAGATTCACTAAAATGAGAGATATAGATGGTCTTTGAATGGGGAGAGGGAGAGACGAGGAGGATAAAAAAGAAAGGGCGTGTGTGGTATCCAGAGGCGTCTTCTTCTTGTTCCCGCTCGGCCCACGCCATTTCGACCGTGGTTCATGGGCCGTCTTCCCCGCGTTCCCTCCGCACAGTTCGGGTTTCTGGTGTTTCGTCTTCGGTCGCGGCCCAGGGCGTCGGGTTCGGTGAGTCGACGCGCGGTGGGGGGTTGTCTTCAGGTAAGCGGCTAGGGTTTCCGCCAGACTTCGTTGGATCGCATTCTTTCCCCCCATTTTGCGTCGCGTCTCTCTCGGCTCTGGTCTCTCCCGTGCTCGTCGCGTTCTAGTTTCTGCGGTGGTTGGTTTTCTTCTCCGTTTCGTCCGCCCGCGATCGCTGAGGAGTGGCCCCTCCCGGGTCGCTCTGACGCTCCGCTCCGAATGGATCCGAAGAACCGTAACCCTAACTGAGACCGTTGGGGGCCAAAAGATGCTCCTCAAGGATCCCAATCCTGGGGAAAGAACCGGAGCCTTAGCTGGCGCTTGAAGCCGGGGACTGGAAACCTCGAGAACAAGGATGATATCCCTACCTCTTCTTCCGGCGATGGCGGGCAGACATGTATTTCTAAAAACCCCTCCTCCTCCCATTCTGAAGTTGGAGAATGAAATGGTGCGTAGGGTTTTCTGCCAAAAATGCGGTATGGATGGGCATCATGCTAGGGAGTGCTTCAAATCTTTGTGGTGCGAGATCTGTCGCAAGGAAACGCATAATACCACTCGGTGCGTTCTCCCCAAACAAAACAAGCCTTGCATGCCTATTGTTGGGATGGCGGCGGATGGATTAGGGTTTTACTCTTCCCATTTCTCCAAACCGTTGTCGAATAAACCGAAGCGCAGTTTTATAGGTTTGGTTAAAATTGTTGAGGGTTTGATCTCGGCTGAGGATCTTGAGAAGGATTTCGGTTTTCATCTCCCCTGGCCGTACTTGGAAAGCCACCAAGTGTCACTCTGGCTTCCTGATGCAATTTCCTTCTCAAGAGAGGCTTGATGAGATGATTAATTTTCCTGAACTGAAGATGAAATTGTCTGGTGCAAAAATATCTGTATCTTCTTGGAGTTCCCAAGCTAAGCCAAAATCCAAACTCCACTCGGTTTGGATTGTGGCTGAAAATGTGCTTGAAGAACTTCAGAATTACTGGGCTATCTGTGAGTTGGGCTCTACAATTAGGGCTGTGGAGGAAGTGGACATTTTATCTTTAAACTCTAAAGATATTGTAAGATTTAAAGTTAATGTTAAGAGTGTGGCCATGATTCCCCCTATCATTGAAGTTGGTGTCAAACCTTTTTTGTATGACATCTTCTTTAAAATTGATAATATTACTGACGAAGGGTGGAATGATGAATCTATAAATCTGGGCAAGAGGGCTTCTGTTGATAGACAAGGCTTTGGTGACCTCTCTTTTGAGAAATCTGTTAAAAAAGCCAAAAGTGGTGATGAAGAATCTGACATGGATGTTAAGGGAAAATCTCCTTTAAAGGTTTCTTCAGTTCATGTTAATGTAGCTGGGTCTCAGTCTGAACATTCTGATAGTATGAAGATTGGGAAAAGCTCTGAAGGAGCCAAAGGATACCTGGACAGTCAGTGTAATGAAGATGATGATTACAATGAAAGTGAGGATGATTTGTTGGATTCCCAAGATCTGGAGGAATTCATCAAAGATGAAGAACTTATTCCTTCTCCTCCTCAAGAGAAAATAAAAATGAATACAAAAGTCTCTGTTTCTGAAGATGTTGGTAAGAATGTTGGAGTTAAGAAAGGAGGATCCATGGAAGGGGAGCTTGCAGGAGTTAGGAGGAGCAGTAGGTTGGAGTCTAATGATGAAATGAAGATTGCAGAGAAGGCAGCAGCAAGAGCAATGGCTAAGGATGCATTCATTAACAAAGGTACGTCGTACAATCCTTTTTCTGTTCTTAATTCTGATAATGCTGTTCTTATGGATGTTGCACATAAAATAGGGGTTGAATTAGGTTATTCTTTTAATGATGATGTGGAAAATTTAAATCTGATTAAATCATTAGAGCTTTCTAGAAAAAATTTGGTTGTTCAATCTGTTAAGTTTAATGTTGATAATTCCAAGGCAGACATTCTTGATTCTGATATAGATAATAATAGCCATAATGATAGTGTGGATAATGATTTGACTGATCTTGATGATGTTATGGTTCTTAGAAAAGGTCGCAGAATTTGTCACAGGAAAAAAACTGTGAGGAAGAAAAAAAGGATAGTAAATCTCCCAATAATAGGAACATTCCTATTAAGTGGAGAGGTGAGAAGGAGGGGCATACCCAAAATTGTTCAAAATGATAGGTTTAATTTGGAACTGTCAAGGTCTGGGTAAAGAAGTGAAAAGTGAGTTCCTTCGAGATATTATTAGGAAAGAGAAAATTGATTTTATTGGTTTGCAAGAAACTGAAAGTCGCCTAGAGGGGGGTGAATAGGGCGAAACTGAAATTTACAAAGTTAATCACAACTACAAGCCAGGTTAGCGTTAGAAATATAATCGAGTTCGAGAGAGAGGGTGCAAAACAAATCACAAGCGAATAAAGAGTGTGACACGCGGATTTGTTTTACCAAGGTTCGGTTCTTGCAAACCTACTCCCCGTTGAGGTGGTCACAAAGACCGGGTCTCTTTCAACCCTTTCCCTCTCTCAAACGGTCCCTCGACCGAGTGAGCTTCTCTTCTCAAATCAATTGGGAACCAAACTTCCCGCAAGGACCACCACACAATTGGTGTCTCTTGCCTTGTTTACAATTGAGATGATCGCAAAAACGAATGAGAAAGAAGAAGCAATCCAAGCGCAAGAGCTCAAAAGAACACAACAAATCTCTCTCACTTAACACTAAAGCTTTTGTGGAATTGGGAGAGGATTTGATCACTTGGGTGTGTCTTGTATTGAATGCCTAGCTCTTGTAAGTAGTTGGAAGGTGGAAAACTTGGATCACTTGAATGTGGGGTGGTTGGGGGTATTTATAACCCCAACCACCAAACTAGCCGTTTGGTGGAGGCTGCTGTCGCATGGCGCACCGGACAGTCCGGTGCGCCAGCCACGTCACCAGGCCGTTGGGTTCCGACCGTTGGAGCTCTGACTTGTGGGCCCGCCTGGCTGTCCGGTGGTGCACCGGACAAGCTCTGTAGGCTGTCCGGTGTGCCACCCGTGCGTGCCCTGCTCCTCTACGCGCGCTGCCGCGCATTCAATGCGTTGCAGTCGATCGTTGGCGCGAAGTAGTCGTTGCTCCGCTGGCTCACCGGACAGTCCGGTGTGCACCGGACATGTCCGGTGAATTATAGCGGAGCGGAAATCCGAAGCTGGCGAGTTTAGAGTCGCTCTCCTCTGGGGCACCGGACAATCCGGTGAATTATAGCGAAGCGCCTCTGAAAATTCTCGAAGGTGCGAAGTTTGGCTTGGAGTCCCCTGGTGCACCGGACACTGTCCGGTGGCACACCGGACAGTCCGGTGCGCCAGACCAGGGCAGCCTTCGGTTATCCCTTGCTCTCTTTGTTGAACCCATTTCTTGGTCTTTTTATTGGCTAAGTGTGAACCTTTGGCACCTGTATAACTTATAGACTAGAGCAAACTAGTTAGTCCAATTATTTGTGTTGGGCAATTCAACCACCAAAATCAATTAGGAAATAGGTGTAAGCCTAATTCCCTTTCAATCTCCCCCTTTTTGGTGATTGATGCCAACACAAACCAAAGCAAGTGTAGAAGTGCATAATTGAACCAGTTTGCATAATGTAAGTGCAAAGATTATTTGGAATTGAGCCAATATAACTACTCATAGGATATGCATGGATTGTTTCTTTATTTTTAACATTTTGGACCACACTTGCACCACATGTTTTGTTTTTGCAAATTCTTTTGTAAATCCTTTTCAAAGTTCTTTTGCACATAGTCAAAGGTAAATGAATAAGATTTTGCGAAGCATTTTTAAGATTTGAAATTTTCTCCCCCTGTTTCAAATGCTTTTCCTTTGACTAAACAAAACTCCCCCTTAATAAATTCCTCCTCTTAGTGTTCAAGAGAGGGTTTTAAGATATTGATTTTGAAAAATACTATTCTCTCCCCTTTTTGAACACAATGAGATACCAATTTGAAAAATCATACCAATTGAAAAACTCTTTTTAAAATTAGGTGGTGGTGCGGTCCTTTTGCTTTGGGCTCATGCTCTCTCCCCCTTTGGCATAAATCACCAAAAACAGAATCATTAGAGCCCTTCCATAACTACTTTCTCCCCTTTGGCAAATAGAACATATGAGTGAAGATTATACCAAAGACGGAGAGATGCTCGGAGCGACGGCGAAGGATGAGTGACGTAGTGGAAGCCTTTGTCTTCGCCGAAGACTCCAATTCCCTTTCAATACACCTATGACTTGGTTTGAAATTCACTTGAAGACACATTAGTCATAGCATATAAAAGAGATATGATCAAAGGTATATTTATGAGCTATGCATGCAAGACATCAAAAGAAATTTCTAGAATCAAGAATATTTAGCTCATGCCTAAGTTTGTTAAAGTTTTGTTCATCAAGTGGCTTGGTAAAGATATCGGCTAATTGATCTTTAGTATTGATGTATGCAATCTCGATATCTCCCTTTTGTTGGTGATCCCTTAAGAAATGATACCGAATGGCTATGTGTTTAGTGCGGCTATGCTCAACGGGATTATCCGCCATGCGGATTGCACTCTCATTACCACATAGAAGAGGAACTTTGGTTAATTTGTAACCATAGTCCCTAAGGGTTTGCCTCATCCAAAGTAGTTGTGCGCAACAATGACCTGCGACAATGTACTCGGCTTCGGCGGTAGAAAGAGCGACGGAATTTTGCTTCTTTGAAGCCCAAGACACCAAGGATCTTCCCAAGAACTGGCAAGTCCCCGATGTGCTCTTTCTATTGATTTTACACCCCGCCCAATCAGCATCCGAATAACCAATTAAATCAAAAGTGGATCCCCTAGGATACCAAAGCCCAAACTTAGGAGTATAAACTAAATATCTCAAGATTCGTTTTATGGCCGTAAGGTGAGCTTCCTTAGGGTCGGCTTGGAATCTTGCACACATGCATACGGAAAGCATAATATCCGGTCGAGATGCACATAAATAGAGTAAAGAACCTATCATCGACCGGTATACCTTTTGATTTACGGACTTACCTTCCGTGTCGAGGTCGAGATGCCCATTGGTTCCCATGGGTGTCTTGATGGGTTTGTCATCCTTCATCCCAAACTTGCTTAGAATATCTTGAGTATACTTCGTTTGGCTTATGAAGGTGCCTCTTGGAGTTGCTTCACTTGAAATCCTAAGAAATACTTCAACTCCCCCATCATTGACATCTCGAATTTTTGTGTCATGATCCTACTAAACTCTTCACATGTAGATTCGTTAGTAGACCCAAATATGATATCATCAACATAAATTTGGCATACAAACAAATCATTTTCAAGTGTTTTGGTAAAGAGTGTAGGATCGGCCTTTCCGACTTTGAATCCATTAGTGATAAGAAAATCTCTAAGGCATTCATACCATGCTCTTGGGGCTTGCTTGAGCCCATAAAGCGCCTTAGAGAGTTTATACACATGGTTAGGGTACTCACTATCTTCAAAGCCGGGAGGTTGCTCAACATAGACCTCTTCCTTGATTGGTCCATTGAGGAAAGCACTATTCACGTCCATTTGATAAAGCTTGAAGCCATGGTAAGTAGCATAGGCTAATAATATACGAATTGACTCAAGCCTAGCTACGGGTGCATAGGTTTCACCGAAATCCAAACCTTCGACTTGGGAGTATCCTTTGGCCATAAGTCGGGCTTTGTTCCTTGTCACCATACCATGCTCATCTTGCTTGTTGTGGAACACCCACTTGGTTCCTACAACATTTTGATTAGGACGCGGAACTAAATGCCATACCTCATTCCTAGTGAAGTTGTTGAGCTCCTCTTGCATCGCCACCATCCAATCTGAATCTTGAAGTGCTTCCTCTATCCTATGTGGCTCAATAGAGGAAACAAAAGAGTAATGTTCACAAAAATGAGCAACACGAGATCTAGTGGTTACCCCCTTATGAATGTCGCCGAGGATGGTGTCGACGGGGTGATCACGTTGGATTGCTTGGTGGACTCTTGGGTGTGGCGTTCTTTGTTCATCATCCTCCTTGTCTTGATCATTTGCATCTCCCCCTTGATCATTGCCGTCATCTTGAGGAGGCTCATCTCTTTGATCTTCTCCTTTATCAACTTGAGCCTCATCCTCATTTTGAGTTGGTGGAGATGCTTGCGTGGAGGAGGATGGTTGATCTTGTGCATTTGGAGGCTCTTCGGATTCCTTAGGACATATATCCCCAATGGACATGTTCCTTAGCGCGATGCACGGAGCCTCTTCATCACCTATCTCATCAAGATCAACTTGCTCTACTTGAAAGCCGTTAGTCTCATCAAACACAACGTCACAAGAAACTTCAACTTGTCTAGAGGACTTGTTAAAGACTCTATATGCCCTTGTGTTTGAATCATATCCTAGTAAAAAGCCTTCTACAGTCTTAGGAGCAAATTTATATTTTCTTCCTCTTTTAACAAGAATAAAGCATTTGCTACCAAAGACTCTAAAATATGAAATATTGGGCTTTTTACCGGTTATGAGTTCATAAGATGTCTTCTTGAGGATTCGGTGTAGATACAACTGGTTGATGGCGTAGTAGGCGGTGTTGACCGCCTCGGCCCAAAACCGATCCGAAGTTTTGTACTCATCAAGCATGGTTCTTGCCATATCCAATAGAGTTCTATTCTTCCTCTCCACTACACCATTTTTGTAATACTCTAAGTTGTATACCAAGAATAATAGAGAGTTATCCTCAATTTTATGTGCCTCATTTGCATCTTAAAAAAAAGCATACACAAAATTTAGAGATTAATTCAAACAAATGATAAAAAAATTACATCATGTTGGAGTTTATATGTTTGTGCATTAAATAAAATAATAATGTTAATGATAATAAGATAATAATTACTAGAATTTGAATTAAAACCTAAATTTGAAAATAGGGTTTTTGAAAATAAGAACAAGAGAAATGATATATATATGTAAAATAATATATATATCTAAAAATATATCCAAAATAGCTATTAATGATTTCACAATATAAGTTGAGGATAAATTGGGCACAAGATTTAAATTTAAAATTCTAGGGTTGAAAATAAAAAGGAAAAGAAATGGAAAAGAAAAGAATAAAACAAAACTAAACTAACTGGGCCCTAATCTCGATTTCGGCCCACTGTTTCATTCAGCGCGCGCGCGGCCCAACTTGCCCTCCTCCTGCGTGCGCCGATAGGTGGGGCCGCTTTGTCATCCACGCGCGTCTTACCTCCCCTCGTGACACTGCCTGGTGGGTCCGGGGCGGTCAGGGGCTTCCCCTTCCTTCGCTCGCGGGCGCATAACAGCCGCCGCGAGATCCCCGGAGCTGGCCGACCCGTTGACCACCCTTCGGTTACCTTCTGCAACTCGTGCTAGCCGAGACCCACTCCTCAGCCGGCTGCCGTCACCGCTAGGTGGGCCCTATGCGCCCTGTAGTTCTTCCTCTCCGCAACCGACGATGACCGATTCTTGCGCCACTGCATGCGCCAGCTCGTGCTTCTCCGAATCAGCCGTTGGAGGGCATAAAACCCTGCTGCAGATCCCACTTCTCTTTCGCTTTGCGACACCCGAGAATCACCCTAGCGCCGCTGCGTTGTCCTGGCAAATCTGAGGGAGGGGAGAGTTGAGCCGCCGCGTGGGTGCTCGGTGCCGTCGTCATCCAACCCTTCGGTGCTTGCGCCTGCGTCTTCCTCGAGCCTGGGGAAGGGAGGTCGTGGCCGTGACACTCGGGAACTACCACCAGGGCCACCGGAATTGCTCACCAGAGCAACTTCATTGTCGTCCGCCCGCTCTGCGCCGTGGCGGGACCTGCACCGAGTCGAGACGCGGTATGCAATACCTTCATCGTTTCCGCTGTATAGTTGTCCATGTGTAGCTGCAAAACTCTTAGGTTCCAGTGCAGGGATTGGGCAAATTGCTTGTCGTCGGCGAACTCTCGTCGTGTGGCAAGGGTGGCGCCGCCGTGCGCAGTTGTTTGATTGGGGTGGCGCGCCTTGACCGTCGATCGGGGAAAGTGCGGCTAGGATTAGTTTTGGGGCGCACCGATTCGATGGCTTACCTGCGCCGTTAGATGTAGATCTGACGCTCAATGGAACGCCTTAGTCTCATTAGCTCACATCCATGGATCGCTGATCCGGCGATCAGGATTTAGCGCAGGTTTGTAGCAGGCCTAGATCTAATCGGGGTCGTCCATCGTCGATCGTGCGACCTCGATTCACAGATACCCCTTCGCTGGTGCATTTTGTTAAAGAACCCTCGAACTTTTAGTGAATAGAACCCGCAGTCCATAGACTCTATTCCCTGAGTCTCGGTAAACTTACGCCGCGGAACCCCTGACCTTTCCAGATATTGATGCCCAGTCCAGAGCTCATGAAAATCAAATAAATAAATTCAGAAATGGATTTTTAATATAAAAACAATTCCTAGAACTTATTTAATCCATAGAAAATCCATTTTTAGTCCAAATCACTCCATTCCACTTTCTAAAATTTTGTAATATTATTCTCTATCACCTAGAGTCTCTGTTTTGTCATGAAAGCAGTAAGAAAATTAATTTATCATTTAATCCTATTTCAATCACATTAAACCTTAGGAAATTCATAACTTGAAATCCATAACTCCAAATCTAGTGATTCCAGTTCCTATGATCTTACTTTAATGCATAGATTTTTACTGTGTATTTTATTTACATGTTTGGTGCAATGTTAATTTTTGCTATACTATGTATGTATTGTGTTGATGCGAGTAGACGAGAAAGCCACCGTGGAATCTGAGGTTCAGCAAGTAGAAGTAGCTGAGCAGGAGCTCATTGAAGGCAAGTTGTGCCCTTGATCACTTACTTTTTCCCAGCCATGTTCTTATTAATTATAATGATCTGCATAGGATAATTTTGATGGGACCCAATAGATTACCCTAGTTTTGGCTATCTTTATACCTTGTTTACCACTGAAATATTTCTTTGGGTAGTACCTGCTATTGCTTTATGTGGATTTGGGTATGAAGATACTTTATTCATAATTACTCTTTTATTCTCTTTTATTATTACTGTTCATGTTAAGATCATTATGTTAATGGGAACATGGAGCGACCACCCGGGAAAACAGTGCTACCACAAGGGTATAATGGGACGCCCTTGGCTGATTAACTAGGAAAGCTAGTGGAGGTCTTCCTTACCCGAAAGGGGCAAGGGCAGTAGGGGAGTGGTCAGTGTAGGGAGGTCCTTGGTTGATTTTGCTGCGATGGCGGTCAGGCAAGAACCCTGCATTGGAGCTTCCTATAAACTGTAGCGGGTTTTTTGAAGCTAGTGGAACTTTGTAAAGGCCTCGTAGTGTTACCCTGCCTCGCCTCCTCGGTAGAGGTCTATGGGATTGGCCATCTCTTGGCAGATGGGTAACATGACTTATGGGTAAAGATGCGCAACCTCTGCAGAGTGTAAAAATGGTATACTAGCCGTGCTCACGGTCATGAGCGGCTCGGACCCTCACATGATTAATTATGGAACTTAAATTTAATTTGACATTTGCATCGCATTTTGGGATTATTTTATTATTACTTTTCTTTATTATTATTAAGGTTTGGTATTTACTTACATTTAGTAATTGCTAATAAAATTTTGACCAACTTATAAAAGCAATGCTCAGCCTCAGTCTCTATTCCATTGATCATCCTTACACTTCATGAACTCCCACCTTTGGTGAGTTCATGCCACATTATTCCCCATGACTTGTTGAGCTATGAACGTATGTGAGCTCACCCTTGCTGTCTCACACCCCCCCACAGGAGAAGAACAGGTGGTTCAGGAGGAGCCACAAGGTGAGGAGTTTGATCTGATCTAGGTGGCGTTTCTCAGTTGACATTTGCGCCGACGATCCTTAGTTTGTTTTATATTTACTCTTTTATTTTGTAACAAGTCTTCCGCTGTGTAATAAATACTCTGATGTTATTGTGACATTTATCTCTATACACTCTGTTATTATATATGTTGTCTTCTTTGGCGCATGTATGAGATGCACCCGGCTTTGTTCCTTAAAACCGGGTGTGACAGAAGTGGTATCAGAGGAAATGTTGACTGTAGGGGAAACCTAGATAGAAATGGACAAAACCCTTACCTACTTAGCTTCTTCTGATTCATTCTATACTCACCTTACTCTTATTCTCTCTATACTTATCTTGATCATGTCTCACCTTCTACTGTTCTACTCTAATGATTCTTACCTTTTCTACTCCGAGACAAGATGGATTTCATACCTTGGAATCCTACATTTATGACCTTTTTAAGGGATAGGAGACCTAAGACAAAAATTAAAACTATTTTTTCTATTAAAAAAATGTTGGTTGATTGTTCTGATGATAAATGCTTGATTTGCTTCTTTGATTGATTGAAACATTATAGTTAGGCATCTTAGCATGTACCACCGTAAGGTAATGTATTAGCTTTAGTAGGTAACACACTTAGTTAATAAATCCCCCAAAGTAACATGCTTCATAATCACTGCCTTGTCTACAATCCTTTCTTTCGTCCCATGTGTTTCTAACCTAGATGGGCTAGCCTTATAGTGTTAGAAGAGAGCACTATGGACGTGATCCTTGGTAGGTCGTGGTTAAGAAAGGTAAAGGCAGTTTATACACTGTGCTAAAGGAACCATAGAACTCACCAGTTCCAAAGGAGAAAGATTTGAAGTTGGAATTGCAGTAACTACCGCCACCAGACTAGCGGCATTCTTAGTTGATGAGAAGTTTGTTGGTGGCAACATCCGTGCGGTTAGAGATTTTTCGGATGTCTTTCCAGAGGAGTTACCAGGGATGCCACCAGATAGGGAAGATGAGTTTGTCATTGATCTCTTACCTAAGACTGCTCATATTTCTAAACGGTCATACAAGATGTCTGTAGAAGAGTTAAAAGAACTTAAGGAGCAATTAACAAAGTTACAAGAGGCTGGATACATTCGTTCGAATTCTTCACCTTGTGGAGCGCCGGTTCTATTTGTATAGAAGAAAGAAGGATCGCAAGGGTGTGTGTGGATTATAGGTCCCTCAACGATGTCACTGTGAAGAACAAGTGTCCATTACCCTGCATTGAGGATTTATTTAATCGGGTGAGAGGTGCAAGGGCATTCTCGGAGATTGATCTCCGATCGGGTTACCATCAAATGAAGATTAAGCCTTCGGATATTCCCAAGACGGCTTTCTCAACCCGATATGGATTATATGAGTTCACTGTTATGTCATTTGGATTAACCAATGCACCAGCTTATTTTATGAATTTGATGAATAAGATGTTTATGGAGTATTTAGACAGATTTGCCGTAGTATTTATCGACGATATTCTTATTTATTCTAAGAGTGAGAGTGATCATGAAGAACATCTGAGATTGGTGCTATAGAAGCTACGAGATAATCAACTCTACGCCAAGTATAGAAAATGCGAGTTTTGGATTGGCGAGGTACCATTCCTTGGACATATCATTTCTAATGGAGGGATATCAGTGGATCCTGCTAAAGTCAAGGAGATAGTGGCGTGGAGCATACCCACTACAGTTACGGAGATTTAGAGTTTCTTGGGGCTTGTAGGATATTATCAAAGATTTATTGAGGGATTTTCTAAGATTGCTAAGCCTATGACCTCACTTTTGGAGAAGGGAAGAGAGTTTAAGTGGGATGAGAAGTGCCAAGATAGCTTTTATCAATTAAAGAAGAGATTGATGTCGCCACCAATGTTGGTTATGCCAGATCTACAGAAGGGATTTGATATTTATTGTGATGCATGTGGTTAAGGCTTTGGATGTGTGCTTATGCAAGGACATGTGATTGCATACACGTCTTGTCAATTGTGGAAATATGAGTTGAACTACCTCACTCATGACTTAGAACTGGCAGCCGTTGTGCATGCGCTTAAGATTTGGAGACATTATAACATGGGAACCAAGTGTCAAGTGTATACAGATCATAAGAGTTTGAAGTATATATTCACTCAAAAGAATCTCAACCTTAGGCAACAATGTTGGTTGGAGCTTATTAAGGATTAAGATTTGGAAATTCAATATCACCCGGGCAAGGCGAATTTGATTGCAGATGCCTTGAGTCGAAAGGAGTACGTTCATTCAGCTATTGTTGCCCAGCTACCCGATGAGATTGTTGAGGATTTCAGGAGACTTAACCTGGGGATAGTTGCTCACATTGAAGGAGTTACTATTGATGTGGAACCTACCTTGGAGCAAGAAATCCGCAAAGGACAAATTGGTGATGCTAAGATACAAGAGATTAAGGATCTTGTTACGGAAGGTCGAGGTCCGGAATTCATGGAAGATGAACAAGGCACTGTGTGGTTCAAGGACAGGATATGTGTTCTCGATATTGAAAGCCTTCGTGAGACTATTTTAAAGGAGGCCCATGACTCGGATTATTCTATTCATCCTGGGAATACCAAGATGTATCAGGATTGGAAGTAGAAGTATTAGTGGTATGGATTTTATTACTGGATTGCCTCGCACCTCGAAAGGATATGATTCGATATGGGTGATTGTGGAAAGACTGACCAAAGTGGCTCACTTCATTCCGGTAAGACTACTTATAAGGGATCTCAATTGGTAGAGTTATATATGGCTCGGATTGTGTTTCTACACGGTGTACCGAAGAAGATCATTTTGGATAGAGGATTACAGTTTACCTCCAGATTTTGGAAAAGTTTTCATGAGAGAATGGATACGAAGTTGGAATTTAGTTCGGCCTACCATCCTCAGACTGATGGACAGACTAAAAGGACTAATCAAGTATTGGAGGACATGTTGAGAGCTTGTGCCCTTCAGCATGGTAGTAGTTGGGACAAGAGTCTACCTTATGCTGAGTTCTCATATAATAATAGTTACTAGGCCAGTCTGAAGATGTCACCGTTCGATGCTCTACATGGCAGAAAGTGCAGGACTCCACTGTATTGGGATCAAACTGGTGAAAGGCAGTTGTTTGGGCCTAAGATTATACAAGAAGCAGAGGAGCAAGTTCAGCAAATAAGGAAGAATCTAAGAACTGCACAGTCAAGGCAGAAAAGCTATGCGGATACCCGGAGAAGACTGCTTGAGTTTAAGGAGGGAGATTATGTCTATTTGAAGGTGTCACCACTCAGGGGTATGAGAAGATTCAAAGTCAAAGGAAAGTTGTCCCCTCGCTTTATTGGACCCTTCTTAATTTTAAAGCGAGTGGGAGAGGTTGCATATCAATTGGAGTTACCGGATCATCTTGCGGATGTTCATGATGTCTTTCATGTATCTCAGCTGAAGAAATGTCTCAGGGTACCTGAGGAGCAATTACCAATGGAGTACCCCATCAAGATTCTTGATACACTGACTCGAGTTACAAGGAATAAGGTTATAAAGATGTGCAAAGTGCAATGGAGTCACCACGATGAAGATGAAGCAACTTGGGAAAGAGAAGAAGAGCTTCGTATAGATTTTCCCCACCTTTTCCCTAGATCTTCCTAAATCTCGAGGACGAGATTATTTTTAAGGGGGGTAGGATTTGTAATACTCTAAGTTGTATACCAAGAATAATAGAGAGTTATCCTCAATTTTATGTGCCTCATTTGCATCTTAAAAAAAGCATACACAAAATTTAGAGATTAATTCAAACAAATGATAAAAAAATTACATCATGTTGGAGTTTATATGTTTGTGCATTAAATAAAATAATAATGTTAATGATAATAAGATAATAATTACTAGAATTTGAATTAAAACCTAAATTTGAAAATAGGGTTTTTGAAAATAAGAACAAGAGAAATGATATATATATGTAAAATAATATATATATCTAAAAATATCTCCAAAATAGCTATTAATGATTTCACAATATAAGTTGAGGATAAATTGGGCACAAGATTTAAATTTAAAATTCTAGGGTTGAAAATAAAAAGGAAAAGAAATGGAAAAGAAAAGAATAAAACAAAACTAAACTAACTGGGCCCTAATCTCGATTTCGGCCCACTGTTTCATTCAGCGCGCGCGCGGCCCAACTTGCCCTCCTCCTGCGTGCGCCGATAGGTGGGGCCGCTTTGTCATCCACGCGCGTCTTACCTCCCCTCGTGACACTGCCTGGTGGGTCCGGGGCGGTCAGGGGCTTCCCCTTCCTTCGCTCGCGGGCGCGTAACAGCCGCCGCGAGATCCCCGGAGCTGGCCGACCCGCTGACCACCCTTCGGTTACCTTCCGCAACTCGTGCTAGCCGAGACCCACTCCTCAGCCGGCTGCCGTCACCGCTAGGTGGGCCCTATGCGCCCTATAGTTCTTCCTCTCCGCAACCGACGACGACCGATTCTTGCGCCACTGCATGCGCCAGCTCGTGCTTCTCCGAATCAGCCGTTGGAGGGCATAAAACCCTGCTGCAGATCCCACTTCTCTTTCGCTTTGCGACACCCGGGAATCACCCTAGCGCCGCTGCGTTATCCTGGCAAATCTAAGGGAGGGGAGAGTTGAGCCGCCGCGTGGGTGCTCGGTGCCGTCGTCATCCAACCCTTCGGTGCTTGCGCCTGCGTCTTCCTCGAGCCTGGGGAAGGGAGGTCGTGGCCGTGACACCCGGGAACTACCACTAGGGCCACCGGAATTGCTCACCAGAGCAACTTCATTGTCGTCCGCCCGCTCTGCGCCGTGGCGGGACCTGCACCGGGTCGGGACGCGGTATGCAATACCTTCAGCGTTTCCGCTGTATAGTTGTCCATGTGTAGCTGCAAAACTCTTAGGTTCCAGTGCAGGGATTGGGCAAATTGCTTGTCGCCGGCGAACTCTCGTCGTGTGGCAAGGGTGGCGCCACCGTGCGCAGTTGTTTGATTGGGGTGGCGCGCCTTGACCGTCGATCGGGGAAAGCGCGGCTAGGATTAGTTTTGGGGCGCACCGATTCGATGGCTTACCTGCGCCGTTAGATGTAGATCTGACGCTCAATGGAACGCCTTAGTCTCATTAGCTCACATCCATGGATCGCTGATCCGGCGATCAGGATTTGGCGCAGGTTTGTAGCAGGCCTAGATCTAATCGGGGCCGTCCATCGTCGATCGTGCGGCCTCGATTCACAGATACCCCTTCGCTGGTGCATTTTGTTAAAGAACCCTCGGACTTTTAGTGAATAGAACCCGCAGTCCATAGACTCTATTCCCTGAGTCTCGGTAAACTTACGCCGTGGAACCCCTGACCTTTCCAGATATTGATGCCCAGTCCAAGCTCATGAAAATCAAATAAATAAATTCAGAAATGGATTTTTAATATAAAAACAATTCCTAGAACTTATTTAATCCATAGAAAATCCATTTTTAGTCCAAATCACTCTATTCCACTTTCTAAAATTTTGTAATATTATTCTCTATCACCTAGAGTCTCTGTTTTGTCATGAAAGCAGTAAGAAAATTAATTTATCATTTAATCCTATTTCAATCACATTAAACCTTAGGAAATTCATAACTTGAAATCCATAACTCCAAATCTAGTGATTCCAGTTCCTATGATCTTACTTTAATGTATAGATCTTTACTGTGTATTTTATTTACATGTTTGGTGCAATGTTAATTTTTGCTATACTATGTATGTATTGTGTTGATGCGAGTAGACGAGAAAGCCACCGTGGAATCTGAGGTTCAGCAAGTAGAAGTAGCTGAGCAGGAGCTCATTGAAGGCAAGTTGTGCCCTTGATCACTTACTTTTTCCCAGCCATGTTCTTATTAATTATAATGATCTGCATAGGATAATTTTGATGGGACCCAATAGATTACCCTAGTTTTGGCTATCTTTATACCTTGTTTACCACTGAAATATTTCTTTGGGTAGTACCTGCTATTGCTTTATGTGGATTTGGGTATGAAGATACTTTATTCATAATTACTCTTTTATTCTCTTTTATTATTACTGTTTATGTTAAGATCATTATGTTAATGGGAACATGGAGCGACCACCCGGGAAAACAGTGCTACCACAAGGGTATAATGGGACGCCCTTGACTGATTAACTAGGAAAGCTAGTGGAGGTCTTCCTTACCCGAAAGGGGCAAGGGCAGTAGGGGAGTGGTCAGTGTAGGGAGGTCCTTGGTTGATTTTGCTGCGATGGCGGTCAGGCAAGAACCCTGCATTGGAGCTTCCTATAAACTGTAGCGGGTTTTCTGAAGCTAGTGGAACTTTGTAAAGGCCTCGTAGTGTTACCCTGTCTCGCCTCCTCGGTAGAGGTGTATGGGATTGGCCATCTCATGGCAGATGGGTAACATGACTTGTGGGTAAAGATGCGCAACCTCTGTAGAGTGTAAAACTGGTATACTAGCCATGCTCATGGTCATGAGCGGCTCGGACCCTCACATGATTAATTATGGAACTTAAATTTAATTTGACATTTGCATCGCATTAGGGATTATTTTATTATTACTTTTCTTTATTATTATTAAGGTTTGATATTTACTTACATTTAGTAATTGCTAATAAAATTTTGACCAACTTATAAAAGCAATGCTCAGCCTCAGCCTCTATTCCATTGATCATCCTTACACTTCATGAACTCCCACCTTTGGTGAGTTCATGCCACATTATTCCCCACGACTTGTTGAGCTATGAACGTATGAGAGCTCACCCTTGCTGTCTCACACCCCCACAGGAGAAGAACAGGTGGTTCAGGAGGAGCCACAAGGCGAGGAGTTTGATCTGATCTAGGTGGCGTTTCTTAGTTGACATTTGCGCCGACGATCCTTAGTTCGTTTTATATTTACTCTTTTATTTTGTAATAAGTCTTCCGCTATGTAATAAATACTCTGATGTTATTGTGATATTTATCTCTATACACTCTGTTATTATATATGTTGTCTTCTTTGGCGCATGTATGAGATGCACCCGGCTTTGTTCCTTAAAACCGGGTGTGACAATTTTGTTGTGGCGTGTAGGGAGAAGAGAACTCATGCTTGATCCCTTCCTTCTCAAGAAAGCCTTCGATTTGTGAGTTCTTGAACTTCGTCCCGTTGTCGCTTCTAATTTTCTTGATCCTTAAGCCGAACTCGTTTTGAGCTCGTCTCAAGAATCCCTTTAAAGTATCTTGGATAAGAGATTTTTCCTACAAAAAGAATACCCAAGTGAAGCGAGAATAATCATCCACAATAACTAGACAATACTTACTCCCGCCGATGCTTATGTAAGCAATCGGGCCGAATAGATCCATGTGTAGGAGCTCCGGTGGCCTGTCAGTCGTCATGATGTTCTTGTGTGGATGATGAGCACCAACTTGCTTCCCTGCTTGGCATGCGCTACAAATCCTGTCTTTCTCAAAATGAATATTTGTTAATCCTATAATGTGCTCTCCCTTTAGAAGCTTATGAAGATTCTTCATTCCAACATGGGCTAGTCGGCGGTGTCAGAGCCAACCCATGTTAGTCTTAGCAATTAAGCAAGTGTCGAGTTCAGCTCTATCAAAATTTACTAAGTATAGCTGACCCTCTAACACTCCCTTCAATGCTACTGAATCATCACTTCTTCTAAAAACAGTGACACCTACATCAGTAAATAGACAGTTGTAGCCCATTTTGCATAATTGAGAAACGGAAAGCAAATTGTAATCTAATGAATCTACAAGAAAAACATTGGAAATAGAATGGTTAGGAGATATAGCAATTTTACCCAATCCTTTGACCAAACCTTGATTTCCATCCCCGAATGTGATAGCTCGTTGGGGATCATGGTTTTTCTCGTAGGAGGAGAATATCTTCTTCTCCCCTGTCATGTGGTTTGTGCACCCACTGTCGATTACCCAACTTGAGCCCCCGGATGCATAAACCTACAAAACAAGTTTAGTTCTTGACTTTAGGTACCCAAATGGTTTTGGATCCTTTGGCATTAGACACAAGAACTTTGGGTACCCAAACACAAGTCTTTGACCCCTTGTGCTTGCCCCCAACATACTTGGCAACTATCTTGCTGGATTTGTTAGTTAAAACATATGATGCATCAAAAGTTTTAAATGAAATGTCATGATCATTTGATGCACTAGGAGTTTTCTTCTTAGGCAACTTAGCACGGGTTGGTTGCCTACAACTAGATGTCTCACCCTTATACATAAATGCATGGTTAGGGCCAGAGTGAGACTTCCTAGAATGAATTCTCCTAATTTTGCTCTCAGGATAACCGGCAGGGTACAAAATGTAACCCTCATTATCTTGAGGCATGGGAGCCTTGCCCTTAACAAAGTTGGACAATTTCTTAGGAGGGGCATTAAGTTTGACATTGCCTTCCTGTTGGAAGCCAATGCCATCCTTAATGCCGGGGCGTCTCCCTCTATAGAGCATGCTTCTAGCAAATTTAAATTTTTTGTTTTCTAAGTCATGCTCGGCAATTTTAGCATCTAATTTTGCTATATGATCATTTTGTTGTTTAATTAAAGCCATGTGATCATGAATAGCATCAATGTTAACATTTCTACATCTAGTGCAAATGGTAGTATGTTCAACGGTAGATGTAGAGGGTTTGCAAGATTTTAATTCTACAACCTTAGCATGTAATATATCATTTTTACTTCTAAGGTCAGAAATGGAAGCATTGCAAACATCAAGTTCTTTAGCCTTAGCAAGCAATTTTTTATTTTCATTTCTAAGGCTAGCAAGAGTAATGTTTAATTCTTCAATCTTAGCAAGCAAATTATCATTATCATTTCTAAGATTGGGAATTAAAACATCACAAACATTTGAATCAACCTTAGCTAACAAATTAGCATTCTCATTTCTAAGGTTATCTATAGTCTCATGGCAAGTGCTTAGCTCACTAGATAGTTTTTCACATTTTTCTACTTCTAGAGCGTAAGCATTTTTAACTTTAACATGCTTCTTATTTTCTTTAATAAGGAAGTCCTCTTGGGTGTCCAAGAGATCATCCTTTTCATGGATAGCACTAATCAATTCATTTAATTTCTCTTTTTGTTGCATGTTTAAGTTGGCAAAAAGGGTACGCAAATTGTCTTCCTCATCACTAGCATTATCATCGCTAGAGGACTCATATCTAGTGGAGGATTTTGATTTAACCTTCTTCTTTTTGCCGTCCTTTGCCATGAGGCACTTGTGGCCGACGTTGGGGAAGAGAAGGCCCTTGTTGATGGCGATGTTGGCGGCGTCCTCGTCGGAGGAGGAGTCGGAGGAGCTCTCGTCCGAGTCCCACTCGCGGCATACATGGGCGTCGCCACCCTTCTTCTTGTAGTATTTCTTCTTCTCCTTTCTTCTCCCCTTCTTGTCGTCGCCCCTGTCACTGTCACTAGATAGTGGACATTTTGCAATAAAATGACCGGGCTTACCACATTTGTAGCAAACTTTCTTGGAGCGGGGCTTGTAATCTTTCCCCCTCCTATGCTTGAGGATTTGGCGGAAGCTCTTGATGACGAGCGCCATTTCCTCATTGTCGAGCTTTGAGGCGTCGATTGGTTGTCTACTTGATGTAGACTCCTCCTTATTCTCCTCTGTTGCCTTGAATGCAACCGGTTGTGCTTCGGATGTGGAGGGATCATCTAGCTCATTGATTTTCTTTGAGCCCTTGATCATATACTCAAAGCTCACAAAATTCCCGATTACTTCCTCGGGAGTCATTAGTGTATATCTAGGATTACCACGAATTAATTGAACTTGAGTAGGGTTAAGGAAAATAAGTGATCTAAGAATAACCTTAACCATCTCGTGGTCATCCCACTTTTTGCTCCCGAGGTTGCGCACTTGGTTCACCAAGGTTTTGAGCCGGTTGTACATGTCTTGTGGCTCTTCCCCTTTGCGAAGCCGGAAGCGACCGAGCTCCCACTCGATCGTCTCCCGCTTGGTGATCTTGGTTAGCTCATCTCCCTCGTGCGCGGTCTTAAGCACGTCCCAAACTTCCTTGGCGCTCTTTAATCCTTGCACCTTGTTATACTCCTCTCGACTTAGAGAGGCGAGGAGTATAGTTGTGGCTTGGGAGTTGAAGTGCTCGATTTGGGCTACCTCGTCCTCATCATAATCCTCATCCCCTATGGATGGTACCTGTGCTCCAAACTCAACAACATTCCATATACTTTTGTGGAGTGAGGTTAGGTGAAATTTCATCAAATCACTCCACCTAGCGTAATCTTCACCATCAAAGGTTGGCGGTTTGCCTAATGGAACGGAAAGTAATGGAGTATGTTTAGAAATGCGAGGGTAGCGTAGGGGAATCTTACTAAACTTCTTGCGCTCATGGCGCTTAGAAGTAATGGATGGCGCGTCGGAGCCGAAGGTGGAAGGTGATGAAGTGTCGGTCTCGTAGTAGACCACCTTCCTCATCTTCTTTTTCTTGTCGCCACTCCGATGCGACTTGTGGGAAGAGGCTTTCTTCTCCTTCCCCTTGTTGCGGGACTCTTCCGATGAAGCTTTCCCGTGGCTTGTAGTGGGCTTGTCGCCGGTCTCCATCTCCTTCTTGGCGTGATCTCCCGACATCACTTCGAGCGGTTAGGCTCTAATGAAGCACCAGGCTCTAATACCAATTGAAAGTCGCCTAGAGGGGGGGTGAATAGGGCGAAACTGAAATTTACAAAGTTAATCACAACTACAAGCCGGGTTAGCATTAGAAATATAATCGAGTCCGAGAGAGAGGGTGCAAAACAAATCGCAAGCAAATAAAGAGTGTGACACGTGGATTTGTTTTACCAAGGTTCGGTTCTTGCAAACCTACTCCCCGTTGAGGTGGTCACAAAGATCGGGTCTCTTTCAACCCTTTCCCTCTCTCAAACGGTCCCTCAGATCGAGTGAGCTTCTCTTCTCAAATCAATTGGGAACCAAACTTCCCGCAAGGACCACCACACAATTGGTGTCTCTTGCCTTGTTTACAATTGAGATGATCGCAAGAACGAATGAGAAATAAGAAGCAATCCAAACGCAAGAGCTCAAAAGAACACAACAAATCTCTCTCACTTAACACTAAAGCTTTTGTGGAATTGGGAGAGGATTTGATCACTTGGGTGTGTCTTGTATTGAATGCCTAGCTCTTGTAAGTAGTTGGAAGGTGGAAAACTTGGATCACTTGAATGTGGGGTGGTTGAGGGTATTTATAACCCCAACCACCAAACTAGCCGTTTGGTGGAGGCTGTTGTCGTATGGCGTACCGGACAGTCCGGTGCGCCAGCCACGTCACCAGGCCGTTGGGTTCCGACCGTTGGAGCTCTGACTTGTGGGCCCGCCTGGCTGTCCGGTGGTGCACCAGACAAGCTCTGTAGGCTGTCCGGTGTGCCACCCGCGCGTGCCCTGCTCCTCTGCGCGCGCTGGCGCGCATTCAATGCGTTGCAGTCGATCGTTGGCGTGAAGTAGTCGTTGCTCCGCTGGCTCACCGGACAGTCCGGTGTGCACCGGACATGTCCGGTGAATTATAGCGGAGTGGAAATCCGAAGCTGGCGAGTTCAGAGTCGCTCTCCTCTGGGGCATTGGACACTGTCCGGTGGTACATCGGACAGTCCGGTGAATTATAGCGAAGCGCCTCTGAAAATTCCCGAAGGTGCGAAGTTTGGCTTGGAGTCCCCTGGTGCACCGGACACTGTCCGGTGGCGCACCGGACAGTCCGGTGCGCCAGATCAGGGCAGCCTTCGGTTATCCCTTGCTCTCTTTGTTGAACCCATTTCTTGGTCTTTTTATTGGCTAAGTGTGAACCTTTGGCACCTGTATAACTTATAGACTAGAGCAAACTAGTTAGTCCAATTATTTGTGTTGGGCAATTCAACCACCAAAATCAATTAGAAAATAGGTGTAAGACTAATTCCCTTTCAGAAACCAACAAGAAAAACTTTGATGACTCTTGGTTGAACTTCATTGGTGGTAACAGAAATTTTGCTTGGGTCTGGTCTCCCCCTAATGGTAGGTCTGGAGGCTTAATGGTAGGGTTTGATGCTGACATCTTTGATGTTAGAGAGAAAGAATTGGGATAATTTATGATTCGTATTCTGGTGATTCAAAAGGAATCAAGATTTATTTGGAATTTTATTAATGTCTATGGGGCTGCTCAAAATGATCAAAAACAGAAATTCCTGAGTGAGTTATCCACTTTTTGCTCCAAATGCTCTCATCCAATGTTGATTGGTGGCGACTTTAACATTCTTAGAAAAGAATTAGATAAAAACAAGCCTGGTGGCACCAATAGGTGGAGTTCCTTATTTAACTCTATTATTGACGTTCATGATCTAATTGAATTGAAGCTTAGTGGTAGGCTTTTTACCTGGTCTAATAATAGAAACCCTCCCACTTATGAAAAGTTGGATAGATTTCTTGTTAGTCCGGAGTGGGATCTACATTTTAATAATGTGAATGTTTCTGGTCTTAGTAGATCTTTTTCTGATCATGTGCCTTTATGTCTCAAAACTGATTTTACTCCCCCTACTTTGAGAGATTTTGGATATGAGTTATGTTGGAGGCTTAGACCTGATTTTAGGAATTTGGTTGAAAGAAATTAGGCTCTGCCTGTTATAGGTAAAAAGAGTATTGAGATTTGGAAAGAAAAAACAAAGTGTCTCAAGAAAATGTTGAAAGGTTGGAATATTAATGTTGAAGGTAGATATTTGAAATTAAAAAGAGCTGATGAAGAAAATTGACATTTTAGATAAAAAATGCGAAGTTATGGGTATTTCGGATGCTGAAAGAATCGAAAAGCTCGATTTGGAGTGGAATTTGAAAAAAAAATCATGGAAGAAGAAAGTTGCAAAAAAACAAACTGCGAGAGAGAAATTCATCAATGAGGGTGATGAAAACACTAATTCTTTCACCTTTTAGCGAAAGGTCGGAAGCGACGTGTTAAAATCCCCCTTTTGTGTCATGACGGTGTTTCTGTGAATGATTCTGAAGGTATCAATAAAATTGTGTCTTCTTATTATAAAGATCTTTTTGGCCTTTCTGTCCTATCTAGTATTAATATTGCTAATCTCAATATGAAACAGTTGTCGGACACTGACAGATCATTTCTAACGGCTCCTTTTACCATTAATGAGATTTAAAAAATGGTTTTCGAGATGAAACATAATAGTGCTCCTGGTCCGGATGGTTTTCCTGCGGAATTCTTTCAAATCTTTTGAGATTTGATTCAAATGGATGTTTGGAACTTATTCAAAGTTTTTTATGTTGGAAATCTTGATATTGCAAGACTGAATTATGGGATCGTTACTTTGTTACCAAAGGTTGATAATGCGGTTGACATGAAGAACTTCAGACCTATTTGTCTTTTGAATGTGTGTTATAAAATTATCACCAAAGTTTTGAATAACAGGCTGGCGAGTTGTATCACAAAGGTGATAAGTGACTCACAATACGGCTTCATTAAAAACAGATATATTATGGATGGGGTCGTCTCCCTTAATGAAATTCTTCATGAGGTTAAGAGGAAAAATCAAAGCGGTGTGGTCCTTAAAATTGATTTTGAAAAAGCCTATGACATAGTAAATTGGCATTTCCTCTATACCATGATGGAAAAAAGGTTTTGGGAGTACTTAGTGTGATTGGGTAATGAGTATTGTGCGAGGTGGCAAAGTTGTCATTAAAACTAATGATATGTTAGGGCCTTACTTCACCACTCATAAAGGGGTTTGACAAGGGGATCATTTTTCTCCCCTCTTGTTCAATTTGGTTGCTGATGGCTTGGCGTGCATGGTTCATAAAGCTCAAGTTGAGGGTCTGATTGAGGGTTTTATTCCTCATATCATCCAAAACGGATGTTGCTGCCTACAATATGCTGATGATACCATTTTCCTTATCCAAGATTGTTTGGAAGGTGCCAGAAATCTTAAATTCATTTTGTGCTTGTTTGAAAGCATGTCGGGGTTGAAAATAAACTTTCACAAAAGTGAAATTTTGTGTTTTGGAAAAGCTAAGGAAATTGACTATTTGTATGCTGACATCTTCACCTGTCCTATTGGTTGTCTCCCTATGAAATATCTTAGTGTGCCAATTGATAATAAGAAGTTAAATAAAAGTCTCTAGGTTCCCATGATTGAAAAATTGGAAAAAAGGCTCGCCGGGTGGCAGGGTAAATTTTTGAGTCTTGGTGGTAGGCTTACTCTTTTAAACAGCTGATTATCCAATGTTCCGTTATATATGCTTTCGATTTATCCTGCCCCTAAGTCGGTTATCAGAAAGGTTGATATTCTTAGGAGGCGTCTTCTTTGGCAAGGGGCACGCCAGTCCAAAAAATTTCATTTAGTTGATTGGTTGTCTGTGTGCTCTCCCAAAAGTCAGGGAGGTCTGGGAGTTCTGAATCTTGATTTTATGAATGATTCTTTACTGACTAAATGGCTTTGTAATATTGAAACCTCAAATGGCTTATGGCAAAAAAAATTATTGCCAGTAAATATATTAAAGGAAACCACTTATTTCGATCAAGCAAAGACAAGGTGATTCGCACTTTTTGAAAAAAAATACTGAGTCTACGTGATAATTTTTACAAATATTGCAAATCTGTGGTGGGAAATGGTTTGAAGACTAGCGTTTGGAAGAGTATCTGGATTGGAAATATGCCCCTGTCTGTTCAGTTTCCTGTTTTATTTGACTTGGCTTATGACAAAGACATTACGGTTAATGATGTCTTGGCTTCTAATTTTGAGGTCCTTACATTTAGAAGAAGGATCGTTGGTAATCTGAGGGTTCCAATGGATGAGATGATGAGTTGTTGCAATCATGTGTTCTTGTCTGATCAGGAAGACAGAATTATGTGGAGTCTAGGGAGAAAAGGTTTTTCTGTTAATTCTGTTTACAAAAAGAAAATGATAGATCAAGTTTCGATTCCATATAAGTTCTTGTGGAAATCCAAGTTGCCACAGAAAATCAAGATTTTCATGTGGTTGGTGGTGAGAAATAAAATTCTTACTAAAAACAATCTGAAGAAAAGGAACTGGAATGTTGCTTTTGTGGCGTGGATGAATCCATTGATCATTTATTCTTTCATTGTCCCATTGCGAGATATATGTGGAGAGTAATTCAAGTGGCCTTGAATCTGAGGATGATTCCGAGTAGTATTAGCAACCTTTATGACAACTGGTTATGTAGACCAAAAGATAAGATTGCTAATCTGGTTTTGTTTGGCTGTGGTGCTATGTTCTGGGCAATTTGGCGCACTAGAAATAATTGGTGCTTTGAGAATAAAACTATGCTTGATCCCTCTAACATCATTTTTCTTTGCTGCTTCTGGCTGGATTCCTGGGCTATTCGACAGAGAAAGAAGGAGCAAAAAATGGTGGTCCGAGGAAGCAAGCTAATACGAAAGACACCAGGGGAAGCGTTTGGTCGGGCGTTTGGGTGGTGCCCGATGGACAGGCGTATTTCTGGTTGATCTTAAGCTGGAACTTGAATTATGGTGCTGGGGCCTTCCTTTTTTTGGTGGTCGTCTTGGTTTAGTATCTTTTGTTGCGCCTGTCTGTCATGTTTTGGTTGTAAATAAGAAAGGCTTATGTTGCTAGTCGTAGGTCAAACTTTATCTGCTATCCTAGGTCCTCCACTGATCTAGTTTGATAGTGTTAGGAGTCTAGATAGAGATCTGACCTTGTTTGATCCTTTTGAATTGTTGGTTCGCGTGGGTGCCGTTGTTACAAACTTTTCTATTTCCTAATGAAATAGGGGGCTTCGCCCCTTCGTAAAAAAAAGATGGTCTTTGAATGCAACAACAGAAATAATTGCCCTCCTCGTCTCCGGACCAGCGGCTTCGACTTCAGCAGCATGCTTGGACTGATGGTTTTAACATAAGTTCCTTCCACTTCTCAAGCTAATGGCTGATCTGAGCTAATTATTATCGTAAACGACTGTGAAACTGTAAATACTAGTCAGTTGTAAGGATATTCGACAAAGGCATTCCCCAACATCACAAAATTGTTAATACTAGTCAGTTCAAATTTAGTCTCGTCTCATCGAATGTTTAGATACCAATTAGAAGTAATAAATTTAATCTGATTATAAAACTAATTACATAATTAAGAACTAAACGGTGAGACGAGTCTGTTAATACTAATTAGTCTATGATTCACTTCTACGCTACTACAGTAATCATTTGTTAATTATAGATTAACCGTGCTTAATAAATTTATCTTGTCATTTAATCTTCATTTAAATAATTAGTTTTATAATTAGACTATATTTATTAGTCGTAATTAATATTAAAACATTTGATATTACATGGATAAACTTTAGTAAAAAGAACCAAAGTGCACGTGATATCTTAGCACTACCTACACTAGTCAACACCCTGTGACACCGAAAGTCAGGCGATGATGTTTATATGGCGAAGCAAACTAGCAAAGTGGTCGGTTAGAGAAAACATCAGCAACAAAATAGGAGTTTATACGGTCGTTTACTTCGAATTAAAAACAAAAATTGTAGAAGCTAGTACGAATTAAAGCCAAACAAATAAACTTTATGATCCAAAAAATACACATGAATGCTCAAAACTACAAAAAAAATGATATCTAATATATATAAATAATGCAATTTAAAGTGCAAAATATACCGTCATATACATGCTGGCCACAGTCTAATAATAACTGGATTCAAGACGCTTGCGAATTGGCTGGCTGATTGAACTCACCGACAGGACAAGCATGCGCTCCCCAAGTCTGGGCCCTGGGCGTTGTTATAGATGGCCAAATGTGCCGGCACAGCCCGTCAGACCCGCCTAGCGAATCGTGCCGTGTCAAATGGGCTCACGTGCCACGGTAGCGGCCCAGGCACGACCCGTCAACCTGCCAGTCGTATCAGACCGGTGACACGTTGGCCTATCTAAGTATATTATATAATTTAGAAAAAAAATGTGTAGCTATGTGGACCCGTCAGCCTGCCAGTCGTATCAGACCGGTGACACGTTGGCCTATCTAAGTATATTATATAATTTAGAAAAAAATGTGTAGCTATGTGGGTTCAAACACACAACCTAGTGTATAAGAGACTTAAACGCACTCATCTAGCCAGTGCGGCTACAATTTTATTGTATTATATATTAAACTCATATATTAAATATATGTAAACTATTATTTTTAAAATAAAAAATGTAACTGTGGCGTGCCCGTGTTAGCACTACGGGTCGAGATGGTGGCCCAGTCACGGCACTATAGTCGTGTCGTGCCAGGCACTGACACTATACTAGTCAGGCCAGATTATATCTGAGTCGTGCTTTTTCGTGTCATGTCTAGGCTGACCCATCGGGTTAGTGCCGCCGTCAGAAGAAATCCAAGCGAGCTTCGAGTGACGAGAGCAGGAGCAGGGCCATCACGCACAGCAGCCTCTCGGGCCCACCAGCGTGCCACAGTCTGTATTAGCAAAATCGTAAAGATTTTTTTTTTAAAAAAGAAAAATATAGCTGGTTATGTTTCCTGAAAGTCTGATTAGAATTTCAAGGATCCTTCCTTCTGAATCGTACGGCAAAGGCAGAGCAGCAGGTACTGACAGTCTCGTGGTTTGAATTGAATAACTAAGTTTAAATAAAAAAGTTAGATTAAATATGACAAGTTAGTCATTGGATCAAATATGTCTGAGTCTGCAACGGTGCAGTCATTTTCGTGCCGCCGTGTCCAGTGGCGAAGCCAACAGGGGGGCCGGGGTGGGCCTGGCACCCCCCAACATGTATGCTCTCTAGTGGAAAAGTATCATCACTTTGTGCTTCCTTGAATCCAATACTTGGCTCTTTTGACATAGAAAAGGTATGCTCTCTAGTGGAAAAATATTATCCTACAGATTTCTCAAATCAAGAAAGAATGCAATTAGAGTGTCAATTGCCACATTTTCAACTTGATGTTTGCAACCATCTAGAACTAAAGGGTTTATCATCTTTGGCTGATTTAACAAGTGGATTAGTTAAACTGGATAAAGATTCTTCTTATCCGACGGTAGATAAATTATTGAGATTACTCTTGACTCTCCCTGTGTCAACTGCGACCACAAAGAGAGCCTTTTCAGCTATGAAATTTGTGAAGACACGTCTTCGAAGCAAAATGGGAGATACCTATTTACGGGATTATCTGGTCGTTTAAATTGAAAGGGAATTAGCGGCAATGATTAGTTCTGATGATATTATCAAGGCCTATGATCTAGCTAATACACGTAGAGCTAAATTCAAAATAACTGAGATGTAATTTTAATTTATTTGACAAAATAGATGATGTTTTATTATACTGTTTTTGTAATGAAGATTATATATCAATATATGCATTGTGGTTGGTTTTCTTACCATTTTTATATTGTGTCATTGCTGGTTTGGTCGCTTGGAGGCTAAGCTTGCCCCCTCTATCTTCGGATCCTGGCTTCGCCCCTGGCCGTGTCAGCCGTCCAAATGGCATGTCTGAGTCTGCAATGGGGCAGTCATTTTCGTGCCGCCGTCAGCCGTCCAACGGTCCAAGTGGCGTGCGGTAACAATGTTGGATTCCCGTGGAAAAACTTGCACAGAGCATCAGCCATGCAGCCATGGGCCCATGCGGCTGAGATTGGTCGGCGGTCGGCGCGCGGGGAGAAGGACCCTCACCCTCTCCTCTCGTGTCCATCCATAACACGTCTGACCCCATCGGACCACTTTTTCGGTCTAAAGCTCACGTACAAAAAGATCACAAGCTCACTACATGCTACGGATCATAAGTTGATCGACTCGTTCACTAACCACGAGTTACTAAAACCGGAAAAAGAAATAAAATGAAAGAATATATAAAAATATCTTTTATAAAGGTTTATATTGTTTTATTATACTTGGTTTTGAAAATAATAAGTATATTTTAAAAAATAACAATAATAAGAAAGAAAGAAACAAAGAAAAAAAGGCTTCTTTATTCCCGCGTGTCCATCAACCCCAACGGCAGCCACTGTCACGCACCGTTCATCTTCCACTACAACTACAAAAGAAGCATCATACTTCTCTCGTTTTCACAAAAAAAAACTGAGAGCATAATTCCACTAAAAAAACTACTTGTAAAACTAAAAAAATTAAAAAAAATACCCTCTCCGTTTTGGCGCTGTTTTGTTCCGAAATAAACCAGGCGACGGCAAATATTAGCTTCAAAACGGCGCCACACTTGAATTGGGTAGAACGTACCCATCGCGAGTGGATTGTTGACTGGAAGGGTCCCGAAGGGAGATTTGTTCGTATGCTACCTCCAGCAAGTAACCGAGACTGTAGCGGGCCGGCCGTCAGGGCGGAGCCGCGAGACGCCGCCTACGCACGGCGACCGCCCATCGCTCATCGGACGCGCGATAATGACCGGTGAACGTGTGCGTCAGTGCGTGGCGTCTGGACACATACGGACGCATGTACTACTATCCTTCTCGGGGCCAGCCAATTGTGCGTGGCTTCTGGACACCGTACCTTCATTGAGACGCGGGATGTCCAGAGAGGCAAAGACACGGGACGACGGCACGGCATTGCCATTTTACATTTTTTTTTTCCATTTTTTGTTCCACGATTCAAATAGTTCTTCATAAATTTTTTAAATGATTCTTCACAAAATGGTCATTGTCAGTTGTCACCCATGGGCCATGACCCATAGTCAGCGTGCCCCGGCCTACTTGTCACCTCAAATCCTTCAAATAGGCGGCCTGTTGCCCTGTTCTCGTCCTCGACGCGCGTACGAGGGCCAAGGGGGAAGAAGGACAAGGGGAGCTAGTTCGTCGGTTCTTTGGTCGGCGCTCACAGCTCACTCCACTCCCTCTGGCCTCTGCCCTCTCCTGCTCCGCCTCTGCTGCCGCATCGCAATGTCCCAGTCCCAGATCGAGGCGTTCACACGCCGGGCGGGGGCGGCCGTGGCGCTCGCCGCGGCGTCCGCGCTCACGACGGGCTTCCCCGCGCTCGAACCGCGCGCGCATGTCGTGCTGGCCCTGCACGCCATCCTGCTGCTCGGCTGCGCTGCGGTGGTGCTCCTCTCCCCGGCGCACGGAGACGGAGGCCCAGAGGCTGCCCAGGGGACGACGGTGCCGGGGTCGCTGCGGTGGCTCGGCTTCGCCGGGATGGCGCTTTGCGCGCTCCACGTGGACGGCGGCGTCGCCGCGCGGAGCGAGGCCGCTGAGGAGGCGCCGCGGGGCACGGTCAGAGATCTCCTCCTCTTCCTCGTGTTCTTGGCAGGAGTTTGGGGAGTCTACCTGTCCATGGTCAGGGAAAGGGGTGCCCCGGCCCCGCAACCGCGGCCGGCTGCGACGGCGGCGGAAGAAGATGCTAACGGCGAGGAGGCCAACGCCATGCCCATCCATGACGGATGCTCGCGTCGTTGTTGATTCGAAGGTTTGAAAGGTGCATGACTTTCTCTTTACCTGCCTGGCTACCTTGAGTCGCTGAAGATCAGTCGTGTCTTATCAGACTTGGTGGTCCTACTAAAAACGTATCAGGAAGGAAATAGCCTCTGGCATGGATCGTATCATAAATAAAGAACAGGAAGCCACATACAGTTTATTAGTAGCTTTAGCTCCTCTTTGTCTTAATTTGGTACACTGTTCATCCTTTGTTCAGTATTTTTCACACCCTTTGTACATCATTGGTGGAGTATATGATTTGAGTTCCTTATATGCAGCAGTATTTGGGTTTTCGGAGTCTTTGCCTCTTTGGACACTTTAATGCTAGTGGAGTGTTGAAGTTGAACCCTGCTCTGACGAATCCTGAGACAGAAAGTCCTCTCCCTGCTTAATGCGCTGACACGCTTTCAGATTGTTTATGTCGACTTCTCTTCGCTACAGATACGAATAGCATATATGCCCTTTTTACAGATGTTTTTTTTTGAAGCTCAATCTACCAACAAGCAAGACAATCTTAACGAAAAAGTAGGGGCCTATATTTAGGGGTGTTTGGTTTCTAGGGACTAATGTTTAGTCCATATATTTTATTCTATTTTAGTTCCAAAATTGCTAAATATAGAAACTAAAACTTTATTTTAATTTCTATATTTAGCAATTTATAGACTAAAAAGGAATAAAATGAAGGGACTAAACATTAGTCCCTAGAAACCAAACAGCCCTTGAAATGGACGAGGAAGAGTCAACCCTGGTGGAGTATAGTAGTATACTAATGGAAGATCGTTGTCGAAAGACGGTTGCCATTTTTGAACAAGTTATCGGTAACTCTTGTCCGCCAGGTTTATATTATTCTTCCTAGGGGTGAAAACGGGCGGATACGGACGGATATTAGCTCATCCCGTATCCTACCCTAATGTATTTAAAACGGATTCGGGATCGGATACGGATAGTTAGAAACGGGACGGATACGGATACAGGGACCGGATATTTATCCGGGCGGATAAGTGACGGATACGGATATTATTTGATCGGATATCGGATACTTGTCGGATAATACATTAATTGGTTATCAAAAAATATTCTTGTTCGACCACGAAATTGCAAGTAAATTAATACTAATAAGCATTTAATAGAAGATAATCTCAAGTTCCCACGTAAAAATGGTAAAGTGAAGTATTGATTATGTTGAAACTTGGATACTTAGAGTGATTTCACGTGTAACTCACGCAATAAGTGGAAATAAAATAGAAGAAACGTTGACATCTTGTGAATTTTATGGTCCCATTATTTTTTATGACTATATGTGGCCATATGTTGTACCTTCGTATAATTTCATAGATTTCTGAGGCTATTTATATATTATTAATTTCTTTCTACATAAAATCATCAAAGTATAATTAAAATTCATAAATACACTAGTTTTGATCCAAAATTGCAAAAAGCTTACCAAAACAAATAAACATTCTATTCAAATAAAACCTCAAGTCGCCACATGAAAATGATAAGTGAAATATTAATTATGTTGAAACTTCGATACATAAAATGATTTCACATGTAACTCACGCAATAAGTGGGAGTAGAATGGAAGAAACACCAACATCTTGTGGATTTTATAGTCCAAATGTTTTTGAGAACTATATGTGGATATATGTTGTGTCCCCGTAAAAATTCATGAATTTTTAGGCTATTTGGTGTATTATTAATTTCTTGTTGTAGAAAATCATCAAAATACAATTAAATTCATAAAAATATTGTAGCGTCGACCGAAAATTGCAAATAAGTTACCAATATTAATAAATAGTTTATAAAAAGATAATCCTAAGTTCCCACATGGATATAATCTTAAGTCCCCACATGAAAATGATAAAGTTTATTATTTTGATATAAATTTAGACATTATTTTAATGATTTTGACCTAAAGATATGTTTAAACAAAAATGTGATGTACTACAAAGTTATAGATCTCTTCGAGCTCTACAATTTTCATATAAACTTTATCTTCATCCGATTTCATATGTAAAAGTTATGATTTTATAACTATATTATTATGCAGAAAAAGAAAAAACGGGTACCCGAATTCCGGGTACCCGTATCCGACCCGAATATCCGGGTATTTACCGGGTAGTACTCGCTCCGTATCCGACCCGAATCCGAAGCCATACTATCCGGGTATTACCCGTATCCGTCCCGAATCTAAAAAATACTCGTATCCGTATCCGAAAAATGGTCCCGAATCAGTATCCGTATCCGGTACCCGTTTCGGGTACCCTATCCGTTTTCACCCCTAATTCTTCCAGTCTCTGGGTGTTTTAGCCATATCGTAAGTGTGTCTGTTGGTGGCGACGAGCACCTTGACTCGCCACTTCAGCCGGCTGCGAAGTTGCCGACTACCGAGGCAACCGCAAGTTCTTCGTTCCGGTCGCCAGTCGCAGCGCCCTCGTCCCCCCCCCCCCCCCCCCCCCCTCCTCCCCCCACCCCCCCACGTAGACACACACAGGCTCCGATGACGCGAGCAATTTTGTTGCGTTCTTAATGTTTTAGCGCGTCTACTTTGTTTCGTTTTAGTTAGCGATTTATATCTTAATTACTGTTGATCACCTTTCAGTAAATAAGCATATATGGATAGTTTTGATTGATCGCTTCTATTTTAAAAATCAGAAAACATCAAGGTTTTTTTAGGTTGGAGACAGTAGAATTTGCGGTATCCTAGAATTCTAGGACATATATTTTCCCATAAACCAAATGCCGCATGCCATCACCACCCCCTTTTCTTTATCAAGTTTGGGTTAGTAATATAAATAAATGATGTGAATGTGGTCTTTTCAAACTGAGTTAGTATCTCACCTAAAATCCAAAATAGTTTGTGACAGATGAACTCTCAGATACTTTGTTTTTTTACGAGGAATGAAGTAGTTCATTAATCAAAGTCAAGTAGTTTATAGACCCTTCCAACTAACTACTATCAGCTGAATCCAAATACCCACTTCTAATTAGCCAGGACTAACTTACTATATGATATAAGTAGGACCTAAAATATGAGATTCTTTTTCTTAGAAAAAGATACTCAAACATGGTAATTGACAGGCCCTGTTAACGTCGGGCGGCGTTTGTTGGAAAACTCAATTGCAATTGCCTGAACTTTAATCCCTAGCTGCTGTTGACTCTGGTCAAATCTGACTGGGCAGCCGAGGAATCTGATGAGGTAAAAAAAAAGCGCAATAAAAATCTGTAAGAAATAAAAAGAATTCATAGCAGACGAACCTGATAAAAATCTGATGAGATTCAAAATAAAATAAAAATATCCGACCTGCCGGATTCAAATTGCAATTGCCTGAACTTAATCCCTAGCTGCTGTTGACTCTGGTCAAATCTGACTGGGCAGCCGAGGAATCTGATGAGGTAAAAAAACGCAATAAATTAAAAAGCAGAGAAATCTGATAAAAAACTGCAAGAAATAAAAAGAATTCAAAGCAGACGAACCTGATAAAAATCTGATGACATTCAAAATATAAAAAAATAAAAAAAATCCGACCTGCCGGATTCGAACCAGCGACCTAAGGATTTAATCTGCGATCACTACAGTCCTCCGCTCTACCAACTGAGCTAAGGTCGGTTTGTGTTTAAGAATTGTTATTGAATAATATGAATTTTGTGTGATGAATGGTGAAAACTTGAGTTGAATACGCATATGGAGTCTTCCCTTCCAGGCTTCGACTACCTGCATACAATTCTAAATGCTTTTAAGCTCAAAATGTGATATCCATTTCTTGCAGCTAAAGCATGCAGCAGAGGTCATCACCGGCACCGCCCGACCGCCGCCATGCATTGCATTGCCTTGCCTCGCTCGATCGTTCCGCATCCGGAGCGGCCGCGAACGTGAACGCGCAGCACTGAAGGCGGGCGCGTGACGTGCCAGGACCCGGACTATCCGGCGGCTTTGGGTTTCGCATGCACCATACGCGGCCACGCACGTCGCCATGACCGAACGACACCGATCAATCTCATGCAGGTCGCCCTCCACGCACATGCGCCGCCGCCCATGATCCGCTCCCGCCCGTGAGGCGCCGATTCGGCGTGCTGGGCGCCCGCGCTGCGCCGCCGCGTCATACCCCGAACGCCGGACACGAGAGCAGCCGCGTTCCATACCTTGGCGCCACGTGTTCCCCCGGTCATCCCTGCCTGCCTGCCAGGCCGCGTCCCGGCCCCGGGTATAAAACGGCGACGCGCAGGTACACGCAGAGCACAAGCGATAGCTCGCGGTGAGCATCGATCGATACAGCTATCACTGTGTACTCGAACAGCAAGAATGGCCAAGGTTCTGCAGGCCGCTGTTGCTCTCCTGCTGGTGGAAGCGCTGCTGCTGCTAGCCCATTGCGACGGCAGGGAGCTGAAAGCGAGCGGCGCGGCGGCGTCGGGCGGTGCCGCCGCCAACGGTGGTGGTAGTAGCGGGGGCGACGAGAAGGCCACGGGCTTGCCGCTGATCCCGCCGCTGCCGCCCGTGCTCGGCCCCGTGGTGCCGCTCCCGCCCGTCGTTCCTGGGATCCCTCCGGCTCGTGAGTCCGATAGGTCTCCGTGAGTACGTGAGCATGGCATGGGTGCCGCTCGGGGTGGCTCCTGCTCCTGAGCCGAACAAGTTGCCGCGTTCGCGTCTTTGTCATGTACCTTTATAGCTACCTTGCATTTTCTGTTGTGTGGTGATGTATCTACGCGTCACAGATCGAGTTCGTGCTTTTGAGATAAAAAAAAAACAGAATTTGCAGCTCGTAGTACTAGTACTTTCGTTGAGACGTTGATGTCCACGTACCTTAATCGCATCTATTGATACATGGTCCATATAAAAAATATCATTCTCACTCTTCCTAAACGAGACAACTTTTCTGAGCCTATTTACAAAATTACACGCTTCTAAAAAGCAATCACATTACTAATTATTTTTGTGAATTTATTTTTTTTTTCTAACTGGGTCTTATCAGGACCTGGCGTCCTGGCCCATTGGCCATTTCGCTCGTTTCAGAGGATTTGAGTTTACCTATTTCCATGTCGTGAGAAAAGGGACGCGCGACATCGCTCGACGATGCAAATGCTAGTCTCTCCAATATCACCGTCGTCACCCAAGATCGTGTCCAACCGTCCACTAGTCAACTAAACCGAATTTTTTGTTCTTTAGCCCCTTTCGAGACAAAAATTTACGTTTGGACCCCCAGAAATTTTATTTGCACGTTTGGACCCGAAGCTTGGCGCCATAGGATGTGGCGCCGAGGTAACACAGCTCGGCGCCACAGCCTATGGCGCCGAGCTGTGTGACGTGGCAGTCTGCGTGGCACCTAGCTCGGCGCCACAGATCTTGGCGCCGAGCTAGGAAATACCCGCAGACTACCTTTCTCTCTGCGCGTTTCTTCTCTGTTCGCGTCACTTCTACCGCCGCAAAATCCACCGCCGCCGTTCCGTCGAAATCGCCGCCGCCCGCCCAGCTCCGGCCCGGCTCGCTGCCGGCCGCCCGCCCCGCTCCCTGCCGCCCGGAGTTCCCCGCCCCGCTCGCCAGCCCCGCTCCCTGCCGCCCGGAGCTCCGCCTAGCGAGCCCTGCCGCCCGGAGCTCCGCCTAGCGAGCCCTGCCGCCCGGAGCTCGCCGCTGCTGCCCGGAGCTCCGCCTAGCGAGCCCTGCCGCCCGGAGCTCCGCCAACGCTCGGCACCGCGCGCTACGGTCGGCCACCGCCCGGTATTTTTTTTAATTTCTTAGTTTAGTAAATTCTTAGTGATTATATAGTTTAGTGTATTCTTAGTAAATTTCTTAGATTAATTTCTTAGTTTATTAATTTCTTAGTTTAGTAAATTTCTTAGTTTAGTGTTTAGTAAATTCTTAGTGATTATATAGTTACCATTTTGTTTAGCGCATTGATATTACATGTTTTCTGTGTTGGCAACCATCGTGTTGTCGTTTATTCGCAGGTTCTATAAACATCACTTTATAGGGGAGGTGCTGCCCAATTTTTTACTGACAATTGGTTTTTTTTTGTACGTAGGTGTTCGTCTGACTTGACCTTCTCCACCGTTAGCTGGACTCCTACGCGTTATCAGGTATACATAGTTTTCGTACATTATTTATAGATTATGTAATTTCGTTTGATGTGTTCATTTAATATTTACTGTATAGTTATTAGTTAATATATATTTATTACTTAGTAAGTTAGTAGGCTTAAGTATGTAGCCATTATTGAGTTAGTAATCCATTTTTGCAATAGATGGACAGCCTAGTAACACTATACCATGGAGGAAGGGTGGAGATAGATGCTTATGGGAGTGTTACTTTTGATGGTATGAAGATCGTGACCATGTTGTTCGTTGAAAGACCATCTTTTGACCAGCTTTTGGCTCGAGCTTGTGAGGAGATTAGTTGCGACATAAACGACCCTAGAATATCAATTCAGGGTTTGTTGTCCCATATTACATATGGAACAGTTGTCCGACGGTTGATCTCCATTACCTCAGAAGATGATTGGGTGATATATTTAAGAATTGTGAAGACGATGGTTCCACCATGTTTGGATGTGGTTGTTCAAAAGTTACCTGTTAGTCATTGCGAAGGTCCAGTCGGGTTATCTCCACAAATGCCAAATGCATCTCGTATTGAAGCTCCCTTGGTAGAGCTTCATGAAGAAGTCGTTGTTGTGCCCGATGCTCAATCGGGTCCGCACGAGTATGGGATTTCTCGTCCTATTCCCGGCGTTTGTGGGGCTTCTAATGCGGTGGTATCCCCCCAAGAGATCCCATTGACCCAGGACGCATCCATGTCGTAGGCCCTGGACGCGAGGTTGGTGTCATATCATGCTCCTACAACTCAGGCATCACAGCTGACACCACGTAGAAGGCGTCCACGAGACCCTTACACTCCAGGCACCGACGCTCTTGGGGCCAAGGGCAAGGGTAAGACTAGGAGGAAATGAATACTTTTGTGATATGGACTGTGTGATTTGGACTTATGCTGGAGACGTTGTGAACTATGTTATGTGTTTTGGACTATGTGTTGTGGAACTTGTATTTTGGACTTTGTTTGTGGACATTGTATGAAGAACTATGTTCTGTGGATGTTTTTATATTCGATGTTATTTTGTGATGTATTATATGTTGAAATGCTTATATGTCTTATAATATGTGATTATTTGAACTGTGGTTGTTAATAAAACAAGGGGAACTCTTGCAAAATTTTTTTGTGAACTGTAAAAAACATAATAAGCAATAAGTAACGCATCTTTAGAGTTCTAAATTATTTTTGATACGTAAATACTACATAATAGGCTACAATTCTTCAGTCTGAATCACAATCTATGAGTAACTCATCTTCGGAGCCATCCGTCGCGCAATCCTCAACAACAACCTCATTCCACTTGCTGCATTGTCCTGCATCACACTTGTCACCAGTTCTTTTGTAATAATTGGCTTCTGCTTCATCTGCAGCTTGGGAGAATAGCTCATCCTCAGCCTCAGCCTCATCAGCCTTCTTCTTGTAATAAGCTGCATCTACCTCTGCGGCGGCCTGTGACATAAACTCATCCTCTTCCTCTTGAGCACGTAATCCTGCCTCAGCTAGTGCGATGAGCTCACTCAACCTTGATGTGTCGTCCTCCTCTTCTTCATGTAATCCTGCCTCTGCAAAAAAATATCAACCTCATCGTAATCGACCATATGTCCACAAAAATATCCAACACCAAGCTCCGAAGGAACTAATCCATACTTAGCTTCAATACCACATTTGCAGAGTACTGGATCAAATTTGACCTCTTCTGCCGCCCACCCCATGTATCTCTTTTCCTTTACCTCTGCCTCTGGCCAATGGGACAAAGGACCATACAACCACTCTCTGAAACGACACTTACGCCACCCGTATGGCTGCAGGAGAAAAAATTAGTAATTAATTGTAAATAAAAACTAGTTCATACATTTAGCGTAGGAATGGGCTCACATAATCAATGTTCGGACAACAGAACTGCTTGTCATAGTCTTCGTCGATGACAGCACGGTCTCCACAATCGCATCGAGGCGGTGAGTCCATCCGTCTTTCTGTTGCTACCTCCTTCTCCGCATCCGTCATTGGTGGAGGATTCGGGGGAGGAGGTACCCAACACTTAAAACGCTCATGACTGGTCCTTCCACTAAACCAATTAACGAAAAGAAGATATCGAGGGTCGAATTTATCAGGACCATCGATCCACTGGAAAAAGAAACACCTCTGATGTCCCTAAAATAATGGAAAGATGCACTATTACATATCTACAAAATAATGAATGCGAACAAAATTAAGTGACAAGTCATAAGCTACGTACGTCCAAAGTGCCACAAAGGTAGTAGCAGCGAGCAGCCGTGTCTGGATGTTGTGATTGATGTACCCAAGCCAGTCTGCCACAGTCACAGTTAGGCACGGGGAGTTCAGGAGGAATAGGAGCATCCTTACTAGATACGTCCGGATATAACTCCCGAGGACGACCTCTCTTCTGCCACAACGCCTCTCGGTACATGTCTTTCATCTAATAAACGATTATAATTATCACTTGTACCTATTATGCTTTATAATAAGTTTACACAAACTAATAATCGAAATGATAATATAATAGGTGTATACAAATTAATAAACTAACAACCTAATATACAAAACAAATCAGTTCGAAATCATACCTTGGTCTACGAAGTGAACCAACTCAAATCTTTGAATCCAGGAAATTTTTACGAAGTTTGGAAATGGGATGAAATGAGCTGCTCTCGGCCAGCCGCGCGGGCGTTTTTATAGGATTTCGTAGCTCGGCGCCAAGATCTGTGGCGCCGAGCTACGAGGCCGCGCCGCCGCCACGTCAGCGCCAGGTCAGCCCTGGACGCAACTAGCCGTTGCGGCCACGTCACAGCTCGGCGCCATAGGCTGTGGCGCCGAGCTGTGTTAGCTCGGCGCCACAGTCTATGGCGCCGAGCTAAGGGTCCAAACCTGCATTTAAAATTTTTTTAGGTCTAAACGTGATTTTACTTCTGTTTAAGGGCTAAAATACAAAAAATTCGGTCAACTAAAACACTATTTTACACTATAAAATATATTTTTCAAACACTATTTTATATTATATACTGCTCGGGTTTAGAAATAAATAAGCTGTTGAAGATAGCCTAAATATTTATTTAAGATTATAATTTATCCATATTATATAATATAATAAATTTTAAACTAATCTAGATATATTATAACCTAAACAAACACCGTACCCCTAAAGCAGATTGAGCCCTATAAGTTTCATGTTACAGATATGGACGCGGGAACGTTGCCCGTAGGTTTTTAGTATGTAAAATCTCTTAAATCCTTTTTACAACTGTTTCTGCTCACCTTGCTCTCTGCACCTTTTGGCTGGGGAGATAGTTTCAAGTCAGGTCATCCTCGTCCAAGGATTCCTCGCCATCATCAGCTTTCTCGTCCAAGCCTAGTCACCGGCCTGTATCATGTACCGAACGACCAACTGTAACCACGAACCCCAAGCACAGGCAAACACCAAACAAGCAGTATATAAACACAATCAGCCAGGCAAACATTACATCAGAGCGAATGCAAACTGTTCCAGACTGGAGGATATATACGACGATCGATGATGCGGTAGTAAGGGGGTGTTTGGTTTCTTTAGTCTAGGGATTAATATTTAGTTAGGGGACTAAAGTTTAATCCTTAACATATTTGGTTTTAGGGGATAAAAATAGTAAGAATATACTAAATGACTCATAAGAAGACTAAAATGGTCTTTAACATTCTCCTACTATTAGTACAATTGAACTAAATATAGAATTAATATGTGTAAGGAAAATGGACCCCGGCCATTTGGCTAATTGAGTTTTGGTGTTTGATGAACAACACAATCCGTGAACTAATAAGTTTTCTAGTGTTTATGATTGTAGTTCACAGGATGCAAGAATTACTTGGACTAAGGAATTGAGGAAAGCAACACCTCAAAAGAAGACATTAACAAGATTCAAGAAAAGTCCAAGTGTGCTGCTGCGGACTGTCTGTGCGATGGCGCACCGGACTGTCCGGTGCCCACACGCCGGACTGTCCGGTACACCAAGGAACAGTAGCCCAACGGCTAGTTCCAGGTGGCACTCGGAGAGAAGACCACCGGACTGTCCGGTGGCACACCGGACATGTCCGGTGTGAAAAGCCTGCGCGCCCAACGGTCGACTGCTCTGTCAGAGCAACGGATAGGCGCACCGGACATGCTACAGTGCAGTGTCCGGTGGTGCACCGGACTGTCCGGTGCACCCGACGACAGAAAGTTCCAGCTTTCTGTCCAACGGCTAGTTTGGGGTGTGGAGGCTATAAATACCACCCCAACCGGCCATTCTCAAGTGTGAGAGCCCAAGCAACATACTAAGGCACATAGTGCATATTTCCAAGAGCTCAAACACCCAAGTGCTTAATAGAATCACTCGGTGATTAGCATAGGTGCTTTGCGAAGTGCTTAGGTTAGTTAGACCGCTTTAGCGCTTGCTCTAGGTGAACCCTAGTTAGTTGAGTGAGTTTAGACAAACCACACAACCCCTCGGCTCTTGCGTGAGTCGTTGTAATTGTACCGAGTGGGGCGAGAGTCTTGCGAGACCGTGACAACCGTGTTTATGTCACGGCCGCCACCGTGTACGGAGGGAACGAGGCCCGCGGCGTTTGGCCGGAAGCTCGATAGTGGAGACGGCGGGGAGCGTCCGAGAGGAGCCGAAAGCGGAGCACCACTTGCGTGTGGAGAAGGCCCGCGGCTCTCTACGGAGTTACTCGATCGAGGTGCTTGGCCCTCGCGTGGGCTTCCCTTCGCGTAGGGGCACCAACGAGGATTAGTCGGAACCTTGCGTGGTTCCGGATACCTCGGTAAAAATACCGGCGTCATCCACGAGAGTTTGCTTCTCTACTTTGCTCTTTAAGTTTCCGCATTTATATTAAGTATTTAAGTTTCAATCTTGTATTTATACATATCTAGTGTAGATTGAAACTTAGCCTTTTGCGGTAGAGATAGCAACACTTAGACAAAACCTAGTTGCACATTCTAGTTTGACTTTTTGCATAGGTTTTGCTCTAGGGATTTAATTGTGGCCTTGTTTAGCGAAAGTTTTAGAAGTCCTAATTCACCCCCCCTCTTAGGCGTCACCCGAATCCTACAAGTGGTATCAAAGCCTGGTTTGGCTCATTTGAAACGTTTTAGCTTCACCGCTAAAAGAGCTGACGCCTTTTAGAGGAAGGGATGGATACACATAGGCCACCACACTTCGACGGCACTAACTTCCCATATTATAGTGCTAGAATGGCTTGTTACCTAGAGGCCATTGATCTAGGTGTTTGGAGAGTCACTCGTGACGGGATGAAACCCCTCAAGAATCCCGAGAAACCCACCACGAGTGAGGAAAAAGAAATTCATTTAAATGCTAGAGCCAAAAATTGCTTGTATGAATCTCTTAGCATGGATATTTTTAATCAAGTATTTACCTTGAGAACTGCTAATGAGATTTGGCTAAAATTGCATGAGCTCCATGACGGCACATCCAATGTCCGTGAGCAAAAACATTGCCTAGTCTTAAATGAGTATAATTCTTTTGCTATGAAAGATGATGAGCTTGTTAGAGATATGTATTCTCGTTTGAATCTAATTATCAATGAGCTCAATTCTATTGGCATTAATAAGCTAGGTGATGCGGACATTGTGAGGAAGATTATCTCCCTGCTACCTCAACGAAGATATGGGAGCATCATCACCATCCTTCACAACATGGAGGACTTAAGCAACATGACCCCGACCATTGTGATTGGGAAAATCGCGGCCTTTGAAATGTCGCGAAAAATGTGTCGGGGAGAGGAGCCAACTTCCTCAAAGCCATATGCTTTTTCATGTGATGAGAGGAAGGGTAAAAAGAAGGCTTCCACACCAAGTTCCTCAAGTGAAGAAGAGGAAGAAGAAGAAAGTGATGATGATGAAGATAATCAACCATGCACATCATCCTCCGAGGACGAAGAGACAATCCGACGCGTCGGAAAGGTAATGGGGATGATCCGCAAGATCAATCTAATGGGTGTGCCCCTGCAGGTCGAGGATCTTCTCTTTAACATTGACAGGAAAAAGCAAAGGAAGAGAGGATGCTTCTCATGTGGGGAGAAGGGCCACTTCAGGGACAACTGTCCAAATATGGCCAAACCCAAAAAGGAGAGGAGCAAAGGCCAGGCGCTAACAAGTGTTAGAACTTGGGATGATTCTTCAAGTGAAGATGAACCTCCAAGGACGCGCAGCCACCGATCCTCATCACGATCATCACGGACATCACACAAATGCCTTATGGCAAGAGGTAACAAAAGCATTCCATCCTCTAGTGATGAAAATAGTAGTGATGATGAAGGTGAGGGAAAGGTCTCTCTAGATGAGCTTGCGGAAGCCGTTAATTTTTTTCAGGATGTTTGCACTAAGCAAAAAGCTCAACTTAAAACCTTGAAAAATAAGTTGATTAGCTCTCAAAATGATTACAAAGGTTTGCTAGAAAAATTTGAAACTTTTGCAAACTTAAATTGTGAGCTATCAACTAAAATTGAGTTTTTAGAATCTAGTGCTCCATCCACTGCTACCAATGATAGCCTTATTAAAAAGAATGAAAAACTTAAGGCTAAGTTAGCTAGCTCCCAAGAAGCTATTGAAAATTTGCTAGAGAAAATGGAAATTCTTAGCATTCACAATAATGAGCTAACTACTAAGCTAGAGAACATTGGTAGCACCCCAGCAGCATCTTTAGTTGAAATACCTGAAATAATTAAGAAAGATGCTTCTACTTCCTGCTTTGATTTAATTGATGATTCTAACCCCTGCAACCAAGTCGTTGTTAAGAATATTGTTGTAGAGACATGTTCAGATGAGGTTGCAAAGGAAAATGAACAATTAAGGCAAGAAGTGGCTCGCCTTGGCAAGGCTTTATATGACAAGAAAGGCAAAGCCAAACAAATCCAACCTCCACAGGATAACACCACTGCGGGAGTGAACAAGCCTATGGAGGGAGAAACTGTGATTTGCAGGCTATGCCACAAGGAAGGCCACAAGTCTTTCCAATGCAAGGTGATGACCGGGGATAAACAAAGGAAAAAGCTCAAGCAAAAGCCAACAAGCAAAATCTCCAACACCTACATCAAAAAGGTGAACAAAAAGGATGCTACAACATATTTGATCAAGAAGAAAAAGAATGGAAAGGTGATAGCAATCAAGGCCAACAAGCAAGCCAACAAAGGAAAGGGGGCCAAACGCATTTGGGTGCCAAAGGAAATAATTTCAACCATGAAAAGCACCAAGAAGGTTTGGATCCCGAAAGGGAAGTGAGTGGACCGAAGGTATTCGGGAAATTTGGAGACTTGGCAAAGTTGGGATGTATATCATGGGATACATCATACTGGATCAAGTTTATAGCCAAGTGGGTTAGTGAAAAGTTTGGACCCAAATTTCCCACCCATGACTAAGGTAACTAGATTTATTGTATTTCTTGCTTTTAGATATGCGTATCTATTTACCTTGTACCTAGTTTACCTTTCTTGCCTAGTATTACATTTGTTATTTACTCTTGTTTAAAATCATGCATACTAGGAAAATCATATGGTAGGATTGCTTGCTTTAAATTCATATACTTAAGCAAACCTACATGGTTTAAAATGTTTAAGCTCGGCACATAGCTTACTTAACATTCCCAAAGTAAATGACACTAATGCATCAAAAGCTTATATCTTACATTTGGTATCATTTATCTTATATGTGCCAAAGATTGGATTATGGATAATTTGCCCCTCTTGATATCAAATCAAAGTGCATGTCTCCTACAAGTATTCAAAACTTGTATGCACACATTTAGGGGGAGGTTACTCTATAATCTAACACTTTGAGACTAACACCTTTTCAAGTCTATTACATGTGATAGTCTCATTGTAAGGAAAATAAGGTCCCTGGAGAAAGACAACAATCTTCCACTGCAAAATCTCCAAGAAATCCCATGTCTCTCAAGCTCGCCATTGACCTTCAATTGGTATCTTTTGAGACTACTTTGTATATCATTTACATGTCTTCTCCAACATTTGATTAGACTATATTTCATATCATATGCTTCCATGTTGCTAAAAATGCATAAGTACTTAACTCATATTCTGTTACCTATGCATAAGGGAAGCTAGTCTATTCAAATCATGTCTTGCACCTCTAATTTTCACATGCTTTTTCCTAAGTAGAGGATCTCTGTCAGGGGGAGTATTTCTTCATCTCAAAAAGGGGAGAGAAACTTCTTTCTAAAGAGAATACTTGTTTAGGGGGAGTAATCTATGCAATTGGTATCATTCATGTGGTTTAATTTAGTATCCTTCTAATGGTATCATCTTGTATGAGGGCAAGCTTTTATCTACTTCCTACATGCTTTTAATGTCTTCCTTTTCGGTGGTTGATGCCAAAGGGGGAGAAGTTTTAGGGACCAAAGCAATGAAATCTATATCAAACACCAAACACCACATTTTAAAATTTTATTTCTACAAGTGGTTTTTTAAGTGGTTTTGGTTATTTGGTCCAAAAATAGGAAGTAAGTGAATTATGGAGTTAAGGGGAGGCTTAAGTCCATAATATCACATTGTGGGGTCAATCATGCATCTTAGCAAGTAGATTGCATATTTTAATTCAAATACTTGTATTATTTGCTTGCTTTGGTTGTGTTGTCATCAATCACCAAAAAGGGGGAGATTGTAAGGAAAATGGACCCCGGCCATTTGGCTAATTGAGTTTTGGTGTTTGATGAACAACACAATCCGTGAACTAATAAGTTTTCTAGTGTTTATGATTGTAGTTCACAGGATGCAAGAATTACTTGGACTAAGGAATTGAGGAAAGCAACACCTCAAAAGAAGACATTAACAAGATTCAAGAAAAGTCCAAGTGTGCTGCTGCGGACTGTCTGTGCGATGGCGCACCGGACTGTCCGGTGCCCACACGCCGGACTGTCCGGTGCACCAAGGAACAGTAGCCCAATGGCTAGTTCCAGGTGGCACTCGGAGAGAAGACCACCGGACTGTCCGGTGGCACACCGGACATGTCCGGTGTGAAAAGCCTGCGCGCCCAACGGTCGACTGCTCTGTCAGAGCAACGGATAGGCGCACCGGACATGCTACAGTGCAGTGTCCGGTGGTGCACCGGACTGTCCGGTGCACCCGACGACAGAAAGTTCCAGCTTTCTGTCCAACGACTAGTTTGGGGTGTGGAGGCTATAAATACCACCCCAACCGGCCATTCTCAAGTGTGAGAGCCCAAGCAACATACCAAGGCACATAGTGCATATTTCCAAGAGCTCAAACACCCAAGTGCTTAATAGAATCACTCGGTGATTAACATAGGTGCTTTGCGAAGTGCTTAGGTTAGTTAGACCGCTTTAGCGCTTGCTCTAGGTGAACCCTAGTTAGTTGAGTGAGTTTAGACAAACCACACAACCCCTCGGCTCTTGCGTGAGTCGTTGTAATTGTACCGAGTGGGGCGAGAGTCTTGCGAGACCGTGACAACCGTGTTTGTGTCACGGCCGCCACCGTGTACGGAGGGAACGAGGCCCGCGGCGTTTCGGCCGGAAGCTCGATAGTGGAGACGGCGGGGAGCGTTCGAGAGGAGCCGAAAGCGGAGCACCACTTGCGTGTGGAGAAGGCCCGCGGCTCTCTACGGAGTTACTCGATCGAGGTGCTTGGCCCTTGCGTGGGCTTCCCTTCGCGTAGGGGCACCAACGAGGATTAGTCGGAACCTTGCGTGGTTCCGGATACCTCGGTAAAAATACCGGCGTCATCCACGAGAGTTTGCTTCTCTACTTTGCTCTTTAAGTTTCCGCATTTATATTAAGCATTTAAGTTTCAATCTTGTATTTATACATATCTAGTGTAGATTGAAACTTAGCCTTTTACGGTAGAGATAGCAACACTTAGACAAAACCTAGTTGCACATTCTAGTTTGACTTTTTGCATAGGTTTTGCTCTAGGGATTTAATTGTGGCCTTGTTTAGCGAAAGTTTTAGAAGTCCTAATTCACCCCCCTCTTAGGCGTCACCCGAATCCTACAATATGGTTTAGTCTCTTTTAGCACATATGTGAAGGACTAAATACTAAATCATTTTAGTCCATATTTTAGTCCTAGTGTTTGGCAAAAAAGAGACTAAATGAGACTAAAAATTATAGACTAATCTTTAGTTCCTCTAACCAAACACCCCCTAAGAAGTGCTAAACGGAAATACAGTTAATCAGGGTTCTTTTCTCACACAATTGGTACTATGGATAACGAAGGCTCCATGTAGATCACTGCCGAAAGTGGTGAACATCTAGAGATGGCCAAATGGGCGGCACGGCACGGCCCGGCCCGGGCACGGTCAGGCACGACACGGTTAGGGCACGACCCGTTTGGCCCGTTTAATAGCCGTGTCGTGCCGGCACGGCACTAGTGCCTAAGGTCAGGCCCAAGCACGGTACTAAGCCTGCTTAGCCGTGCCGTGCCGGTCCGTTTAGCCCATATAGCCCGTTTAGCCCATATACCCGTTTAGCCCATATAGCCCGTTTAGCACTACACCACAGAATTTTAGTCAAATATTCACAAACACAGTTAAAACATACTAAAATAGCTAATATTGAACTGTTTAGTGCAATGGCTGACTCATTAAAAACCTATTTAGGTAAAAACTAACCCTTATGAGAAAACCCTAGATAAGAAAAAAGATTACAGCACACAGCTAACTAGTCGTGTTTGGATCTAATCATGCATAATTGTGCCTAACCGTGCCTAGGAGCTAATCATGCCGTGCCCGTGCCGGCCCAGCGTGCCTGATGCTCGGCCCAGGCACGACACTACCTATCGAGCCGTGCCGGCACGGGCCCGACACCAGCCGTGCCGTGCCGTGCCCAGGCACTACGGGCCGTGTCGTGCTCCGGGCCGGCCCGATTAGCCCGGCACGGCTGGCCATCTATATGAACATCAGAAAACGGAAGATACACCGTTTGTGCACATCACTGCACGATACATCATGTCTTCCAAAATAGATTCAAGGCTTGTTGTGTATATGGAGATTTGAAAAGAACATGTTCTACAAATGGTATTCACAGCTCCTTGTTCACCGTTTTATGGACACGCAACACCAGACGATTTCTGTTCCGTTTAGACATTATAGCATTGCCGGTACAGTTCAGCAATGCATAGCTTTTTATAGATGTAATGAAAATAATTACCACATGGTCAAGGTGATTGAAGGCACTTGATTGAACAATGCGTTTGATTTCTTGAGCATAACCTTTCTCGTAAGCTGCTGTTAGTACCGTAGATGGAAAAAGAGGCACACGTTTAACGTGGAAAAAACTCTCTAATGTGAAGGTAAAAACCACGAAAAAACATATCTATTATGTGCTAGTTTGGTACAGGGTACAAGGAAGCCTATTTATATAGGCTAAGAAGCTATATATATGGTCATATCCTCATATTCAACAAATCTCTACTTGACGCTAAATCTATAAAGTTATTTCCCCAAACACCACTAAGATACTAAGCTCCACGAACACCTACCAAGTTAAGACAATGCTTAAACTTGGTATTTGTGGGGGATAGATATCCCCCGGGTCCACTGGAAGGGTAAAAGACCTCACGAGAGGCCCAAGGGCCCAATAAATCGTAACGTCATTCCTTCGTGGGCCTGGGAAGGGACAATCAGTAAAGCAGGTTGACGTAAGGCCAGATTGGTGCAAGCCCGGACGGCCCACAGCGTTGAGCAAACGACCACAACAAGGATCCGACTTTCCCGCGCTGGAGCCCCATACAACGGAACCAGGAGAGGATAGGTTGGCAGAATCATAGGAAGATAGACTCAAACAGTTCACTATCTTTTAGGTGCACATTGTTATCATATCCACGTGTATTGCCCCACGGTCGAATATATAAGGTCTAGGGGGCACCCCTTCAAAAGGATCGATCCCATTACTCAGCCACCCACCTTAACTCTCCACGTTCTCACTTTAGAGAGCTACCTTGTAACCCATTACACAAAGCATACTCACCAGGACGTAGGGTGTTACGCATCTCTAAGCGGCCCGAACCTGTAAACACTGTCCATTGTCCCTCGTGCATCTGGCACGAACCATTTTGCTACAGTCGGTGACACCGTCCTACTCCTAAAACACCTTGAGGGGCAACCCCGGGTGTGCGGTCGGACCCAAAACACCGACAGCTGGCGCGCCAGGTAGGGGGTGTGTCGACGATCCAAGCTAGCTCAATGGCCGTCACCTTCCACAGCAAGATCACCCTCCGTCCCGGATCCGTATTCTGCTTCGGAACAATCTCATCCATAGCAGATGAAGAGGGAACTCTACGCCGCATTACAGATCCGCCGAAAAAGAAGTCTCCTCCAACAAACTTCGAAAATACCGGAGAAGCGCAACCTCCAGCTTTCCGAAAAAAGATCGCCTTCAGAAAGTCAGGGGCCGAGGGCCCGCTGACCCGGAGAACTCCACTGTCTACTTCCCCGACGAAAGAATGGACACAGGTTGCAAGGAAAAAAGAAGCCGGGAGAAAGCAAGTTGTTCTTTCCGTTCCTCCACCCTCAAAGGAGAACGGAAAAAAGATCGTCACGACCGCCGTACCATTCTACCCCGACGTCCTCCTCATCGGGAGAGTAGAGTCGCCCCCCGTCTCCGACGACGAGCCGACCGCGCCTGGAGAAGAACCACCTCAGCGGGAATCCCGCCGACGGAGAAACCGGCACCGAAACGTTCGGCGACACCACGAGGCCGGAGAACGGGATCCAGAGCAACCTGTTTCGTGGGACGAGGTCTCGGAGATAGAAGAAACTCCGGAGGAACGCGTCTTCAGAGAACGAAGGAACTCCCGACGACGTGATCGCCGCCGGGCTCAGGAACAAGCCGAGCAAGATGCAAGGCAACGCCGGGAGAATCCATTCTTCGGGCGCAACCTGAATCCCGACTTCGCCCGAGCCATGAACACGCCGAGTGAAGTTGGAGGAGTACTAGCTCGGATAGCTGATGGACTCCCTCGGACTCCTGACGCCGAGGGCTATCGACGACTGTTCACTCAGGCGGTCAACCATCTTCTACCGCTTGCTCACCCGCCGAACGATCTACGACACGCTATCAACAACCGTCGGGACGCACGAAGCTCCATCAATGCTTCGCGCGAACGACGGCATGAGAATGAGATCCGCCGCCGGGAGGAGTACGACATGGATCATGGCATCCCAGCTCGGAGCCAGGCCACCAGAACTGAGTCGGCAACGGCCTCAACTGGCGGTACTACCCGGGGACGGTCGAGGAACCACAACAACTACTCCCCTCCCGGGGACAGACATCATCCCCGACGACAGGAGGACACGTGTGGAGTGTCTGCACTTACTCCACGCCTTAGGGCCATCCAATGGCCTCCTAACTTCAAGGTATCCAATGTCGATAAATATGAACCTAAGCAGGATCCAGGGGGCTGGCTAGCCGTCTACACCACCGCTGCTCGGGCCGCCGGGGCGTCTGAGGATGTAATGACCACGTACTTACCCATTGTCCTCGGGCAAGACGCGCTGCAATGGCTGCGACATCTACCCCGACACTGCATCGACGACTGGGTGATTTCAGTCGACGCTTCATCGCCAATTTTCAGTCCCTCCCCGACAAACCGGCACAACCATGGGACCTCAAATCCATCAAGCTCCAGGGGGACGAAACTCTCCGGTCATACCTCAAAAGGTTCCGGACCATGAGAAATCGTATCCCTGAGGTCACAGAGGCGGCCGTGATCGAGGACTTCTACAGAGGATCCAATGACTCGGCTTTCGTCCGAGCCATATTACAGAAGGCGCCGACTACTTCTGAGGAGTTGTTCCGGGAAGCCGACCTCTACATCACCGCCGACGAGCAAGCCTAGGACCTCATCGGAGGAGCAAAGCCCGCACCGGCAGCACCACGACGCGACACGAACCAGCAACCCGACAAACGCTGGGAGAAGAGACCTCGCGAAGAAGTATACGCCGCCAGACCACCAACCTCTCGCGCCCAGGGAGGACCCCGCGGAGGCGAGCGCACGCTGGACGACATCCTCGACGCCTAGTGTCCATACCACAAGGACATGCGCCACACTCTTCGGAACTGCCGGGACTTCAAGCACTCCGTCGGGCACGGCCGACCCTTCCAACCTCTACCTCCTCCTCCGCCGAGGGGAGGGCCAGAAGAACCACGACAACCCCAGCAGCAGGAGGAGGGAGGAGGAGGAGCGTTCCCGCGCGTTGACAGGGAGGTCAACATCATCTTCGGCGGACACGGATCACAGGAGAATAGAAGACAACAAAAGCTCAACGATCGCCAGATATTGGTGGCGACCACCGGTCCTCCTGCCCCATACCGGTGGTCGGAGCACCCGATCACTTTCACTCGGGCAGATCAATGGCTCAACTTCGACCACCCAGGCAAATACCCGCTTCTCGTCGATCCGGTGATCCGAGAGAGCAGGGTGAAGAAGGTGTTGGTGGACGGGGGGAGCAGCATCAACGTCACCTTCCCCCGGACACTCCAAGGCTTGGGAGTTCACCTCAAAGAGCTCCACGAGTCCGACACTCCTTTCTTCGGCATCGTGCCGACTGAAGGAGAATACCCGCTGGGCCACATCTACATGCCTGTCACCTTCGGAACTCCGGATAACTACAGAACCAAGTTCCTGAGGTTCGAAGTGGCGAACTTCGACTGCGGGTACAACACCATCATCGGGAGGCCGGGATTGGCAAAATTCATTGCCATTCCGCATTACACGTACATGATACTGAAGATGCCAGGACCACAAGGAATCATAACTGTGCGCGCCGACTTCCAAGGCGCCGCAGAGTGTTTCCGAGTGGCCATCCAAGCGGCCCTCACCACCAAACCGCCGGCGACTTCTTCGGCGCAGGCAAACTCTAAGCCTGAGGAAGACTTTACAGCACCGACGAACGAAGCCCAAGCCGCGACCTCTATGCGGCCGACTGAAGAAACTAAAAGGATCTACCTGGGGTTTGCTGATGAACGCAAGACTGCCATCATCAGCTCCAGCCTGGACGACAAATAGGAAGACGCGCTCGTCCAGTTTCTGCAAGATAACCGAGACGTATTCGCATGGCAACCTGCGGATATGCCGGGAGTCCCAAGAGAACTAGCCGAGCACAAACTGAAGGTCTATCCCCAGGCAAGGCCGATCCGACAAAAACTACGTCGTTTCACGCCCGACAAGAGAGAGGCCATTCGCGCCGAGCTAGCTCGTTTGGTCGCGGCTGGATTTATTAGAGAGGTGTTACACCCCAAGTGGTTCGCCAACCCTGTTCTTGTACTCAAAAAGAATAAAGTGGATTGGCGCATGTGCATCGACTATACTGATCTCAACAAACATTGTCCAAAGGATCCCTTCGGGCTCCCAAGGATAGATCAGGTGGTAGACTCCACCGCTGGATGTTCTGTGCTATCTTTCCTGGATTGCTATTCCGGATACCATCAGATTAGCTTGGCGAAGGAAGAGGAGGAAAAAACAGCGTTCATCACTCCGTTTGGTGCTTTCTGTTACACCTCCATGTCGTTTGGCCTCAAAAACGCTGGAGCGACTTATCAGAGAGCCATTCAAACATGCCTAGCCGATCACTGGGGCAAGCGTGTGGAAGCCTACGTAGATGATGTGGTAATCAAAACGGAGAACTCGGAAAACTTCATTGAGGACTTACAGCTGGTTTTCAACAGTCTATGGCGGTACCGATGGAAGCTTAATCCCGAAAAATGTGTTTTCGGGGTACCAGCAGGAAAGTTACTCGGATTTATTGTCAGCCACCGGGGAATTGAGGCCAATCCTGATAAGATCGAAGCTATCATGAAAATGGAAGCACCACGGTCACAAAAGAAGGTTCAGCGACTTACTGGATGTATGGCAGCTCTGAGCAGATTCATATCCAGGCTGGGAGAAAAAGGTTTACCATTTTACAAGCTACTCAAGAAAGTGGATAAGTTTCGGTGGACTTCAGAAGCACAGGAAGCTCTAGATGCACTGAAGAAATTCTTGACAACACCACCAATGCTGAAGCCGCCACGACGAGCCACGTCAACTCAACCAGCTGAAGATCTGCTACTGTATATCTTTTGCACGACTCACGTGGTAAGCACCGCGTTGGTAGTCGAGCGAGCAGAAGAAGGACATGCCTACCCAGTGCAACATCCTGTTTACTTCATCAGTGAAGTTCTGGGTCCCTCGAAGAAAAAGTATCCTCAAGTTCAGAAGCTATTATATGCAGTACTTCTAACTGCCCGCAAGCTACGTCACTACTTTGACGACCACAAAGTCATAGTAGTTACTGAAAGCTCCCTTGTGGGTTTTGGTGTTTGGATGACAACTCAATTAAAGGACTAACAAGTGTGTTAAGTGTTGAACAGGTGCTTAATGTAAAGCTAACAGGGTTCAACACAAGTGAACAAGTGTGATGGTCCAAGAACTAGATGATGGATATATAATGGACATCACAAGTAAGATGGACAGTGAATAAAGTGAGACTCGGGTGCGTAGCTCGGAAACAACTGATCTAGCCAAGGACGGAGGCAAGAAGAGCTTCGAGGTACCAAGTGCACGGGAGAAGGTCAAAGAGGCTGAGGAACCCAAAGCCAAGGGTGAAGAAGAAGACTTGCAAAGTCACGGGTGATCGAGTTGAGGAGAACTATGGCACATCAAGGATCACTATATAAGGACATGACTTACAACCAGTGAGGTAACAGCTATAGTTATGTGGTGTAAGTCATAAAGCTCAAGATCAAGCTCTAAGAAGTGAATAAGATCACTGGAAGGAGAACAAATGTCAAAACCAGGACTGGAAGCAGCACAAAAGAGCTAAGTGCACCCTGACCTTTAGTTTGGGTTGTTCCCATGTCTGGAGATGTTCTATGTGACCTTCGCAGGATGTTGGAGCTCAGAAACGTTAATCTAGATCAAGGCAAGCTGACTTGATGATTTATGAGTCCAACATCAAAGCACAAAGCATGTCAAATGCTAAAGAAGTGAATGTCAAGAGAAGGTATGTTTCTAGACTTAGTACATTGGCTTTTGTGTACTAATGTATCTGTTTAAGTGTTAGAAACAGATAAAAGAAGAAAAGAAAAGAAATGCAAAAGGCTTGGCTGTGTACAACCAAGACTCAGCTCAGTCTGGCACACCGGACTGTCCGGTGGTGCACCGGACAGTGTCCGGTGCGCCAGGCTGAACTCCAGTGAACTGCCTGCTCTCGGGAGAAGTCTGGCGACGATCGGCTATAATTCACCGGACTGTCCGGTGTACACCGGACTGTCCGGTGAGTCAACGGTCGACTGCGCCAACGGTCGGCCGCGCAATCCGCGCGTGACGCGTGGCCGAGCCAACGGTCAGATGGGGACACCGGACTGTCCGGTGTGCACCGGACAGTGTCCGGTGCGCCAACGGCTCCAAGACTGCAACGGTCACCTGCGCCATTTTTGGAAGGAAATCGGGCACCGGACAGTGTCCAGTGGTGCACCGGACTGTCCGGTGCACCAACCGACAGAAAGCTGATATTGCCTTCCAAATGAAGTCCAACGGCTCTTAGGCCCCCTTGGTCTATAAAAGGGACTCCTAGGCGCCTCCAAAAGAAGTAGAAGAGCAGCCAACAAGTATAGACATCACTCTGATCAATTCTCACTCTCCCTCTTGTGTGCAACTCTCTAGTTTTGTGTAGAAGGCAAGGCTATAAGCCTTTAGAGAGTGGAGAAGTGCTGCTAAGAGCTAGAGCAAAGTCTTGAGCGTATCATTACTCTGCCAGTGTGCTGCCAAGAAGATTGTAAGCAGCCGCGGCGTTGTTGTAACCCAACTCAACATAGTGGAAGGCTCTATCTGTCATATTGACAGATCTGAGCATACGGAGGAAGGAGTTGAAATAGACTCCAAGCCCAGGTGTGGCTAACTCCAACGGGGACTAGGCAAGCATTTCAGGCTTGGGCGAACCTCGGGATAAATCCCTGTGTCTGTGTGCTCTGCTCTCTGTTGTGTATTCATTCTCTGTCTTACTCGCTTTTATATCTGCACTTCGACACTTATCTGTGGTATAAGCTTTATTTGAAGTGCAGGACAGTTTCAGACAGGAACTTCTATTCCGCTGCAACCTACTCGAAGGATTCTTCACTTCCACTGCGATTCAGTCTTCGAGTAGAGTAAGAATTTAAGTTTTAAAGTGATAATTTTTATTCGCCTATTCACCCCCCCCCTCTAGGCGACATCCAGATCATGTTCCCGGGCCAAAGGGAACTTTCAATTGGTATCGGAGCTAGGCCTCTCCAGTGTGGGCTTAGCCGTACGGAGATGATGATGTCGTCACAAGAGGTAAATGTAGAACTTCTTAATTCTGATGGCTCTAACTATGCATCCTGGTCTCTTCATTTATATAATGCTTTTAGGAGTTTAGGTCCTGAAGTAGAGCAAATATTTGTTGCTAGTATTTTGCCCATTAATATTGACATGAAAAATCCATCTGAGCATGATCTAAGATGTCTGCGTCAAAATTATCAAGCCTATGACATTCTTGTCAATTCCCTAAGCAAAGGTGTTTATTTTTCTGTCATAGGTAGAATTAGTGATGTTCTTGTTGATGCTCATGATCTATGGACTAGAATTAAAATAAAATATTCTGAGTCCAATTGTACTACTTCTACTCCCTATGTTGCTTGTGGTACTAACCTTTCAAAGGGAGAAGAAAAGCGATGGCCACCAAACGATGAATCCACCTCATCGACAGGTTTGTCTTTCACTAGTTATAAATGTCTTATTGCTAACAATGATAGTGGAGACGAAAGCGATGATGAGGAGGAATATGAGGATGATAGCGAGGATGAGTCTTCATCACCACAAGGTACACTTTCCTATATTGCTTCCACTAATAATAATGACAGGGAAAATGAGACCGGTGATGTGGAAGAAGAAGAGATTCGCCGATTCTACACCCATCTCAACAAAGAAGACAAGGTGCTCTTGGTTAAGCTGTTGAGAAGGAACAAAGAACAAGGCGAGACGCTTCTCAGGCTAGAGGAAACTCTCATAAAGACCAACGACAGCCTGGAGAAGGTGACCAAAGAACATGAGGAGCTAAAGTGCTCTCATAATGATTTGGTCCAACGGTATGATTCAATTTTAATTGAGCAAAGAAATAATGATGATGCTTTATCTTGTGTTGCTCAACTTGAAACTGAAAATTCCATGCTTAGGAATCAAGTAGAGATGATAAATCTAGAAAAACTTGCTCTAAATGAAAAGTATGATATGTTGTCTTATTCTCATTATAAATTAGTTGATGACCATATCATGCTTGATGTTGCTCATAAGGTTGTTATTGCAAACTTAAATTCATGTGAACCTCATTCTTGCACAAGTGTACATTCAGATAATATATCATCATGTGCTAACCCCTGCTTCTCAAAAGAAAGCCAATCCTTGATTCAGCAAAAAGTTGTAGGGTCTAAAAGAAAATTGCTTGGGAACAAGAAACAACGACAACTAAGGAGAAGATGCCATGCTCGACTTCCTCAAGATATCTGCGAACACGTGGTGAAGAAGCTTGAGGAAGGAGAAACCGCAGCAAGGGTCAAACTCCTTGAGAAAGATGTTCCTAAAGCAATAAGTGAAGAAATCAACATGAGCTTGGAAAAAGGTAGAAATTCAATTAGTCATGTTGTTTGCACTAATAATCTCTCTGTGTCATCCAAAAGCAAAAAGAAAAGAGGAAAAAGGAGGTGCTTCAAGTGCAAGAGATTAGGTCACCTCATTGCTTCTTGTCCATACAAAGACAAGGACGAAGGGATAAGGAGATGTTTTGGACGCAATAAAAAGGACCACATGATCACCTCATGTCCGGTCATAAAGAATCAAGGACATGCACCCCCCAAGATGACCCTCACCAAGGAAAATGATAGACAACAAGCGTCATGTCAGGATAAGCAATGTTTCCGCTACAAGTGTGGTGAGCAGGGTCATCTATCAAAGGTATGTAAAAAGGGTAAGGTTCCTAAGCAAGTAAATTTGTCCCAATCTTATTCGCTTAGGAGACCCAAATCTTACACTTGTGCTAGATCAATAATGAGATCACCTAGAACTAGCACAAAGGCGATTTGGGTACCAAAGGCTTTTTTAGATGATTGTTATGGACCCATCCCGAGATGGGTACCAAACTGTGCTAACTAGACCATGCAGGTGCCTTGAGATGGACTGGAGACCATGGGAGAGCTTAAGACGGTTATATCAAACTCTATGCTTAAGCTATTGATTGTTTTGGTGTTTATTCATTGACCCAAGGTTGAATTACTATGAGATACTAATTCCATGTTCATCTCAAGTGAAATAAGTTGTAGAGGTCCTTAATCATTATTGGTGAATCAAGTAAAGAACTTTGATGAGAATCTACAACGTGCTCTCCAAAAGGACGGTACCCATGTACTTTAAGTACATTATTGCAAATCAGTATTGCTCTAAAGTCTGATTGTTGTATCTGTCCTTGGAGAAGTTATGCTTTTAAGACTGTCTGTGTTGAATACCTTTTGATCATTGATTCATGATCACATTGATGCTTGCTTAACCATGATTGGGTGTTCCATATTTACCATGATTAACTCTTTATGTGTTCATGGATAATCATGTATCTTTTGTAAGTTAGGCTATATGGTTTTTCAGGACTAACCTGTGTGCAAGCATGACATTTTTATTTAGTCCATGTTTACATGATTACCTTAGACTGGTATAATGTGTATACCAAATCCATGTCGTACCACTAATGCACCCTTCTTGAGCTTTGAGATGCATGAGCAAAAGGGAGCCCAATAAGTGGTGACAACAGGCGCTCTCACTCTGCACTACCTAAAAGAATGGATCTCATGGTATTCAGGTAAAAGGCCAAGGTATGAAGGATGGAACTATGCAATTTCATTGAATATCTTGAAGTTCCGTTGATTGTGATCATAGCTATGTTCCTGTCTTTCAATTGGTAGTATCCTGGCTTAGGTGTTGTATGCTTTAAAATGTTGTTTCCTTTGGTGTACCTAAGAAAATACTTCTTAATCATGGTGTGCTTATACATTGTTGTGCTTTATATGCATGATCTTGTTGTGTTTCAATTAGGTATATATGTTGCAATGATCATAATGTGTGAGGCTTGCCTAGGTTGTTTAATGTTGTACTCCTTGAGGCATGCATTGGTGTATTAAGTCAACTATTCAATTGGTATCTCTTTATGATGAAATTGATAGAGTATGCCTTGAACAAGATATGCTGTGATCCCCTCTAGTTATGAGGAAGCTAGAATGTGTAAAGTGCAAGTCATTCAAATACTTGATGCACAACTTTAGGGGGAGCACACATAACTTGTGTCTTTTGAGACTAGTTGTTTCTTGAGTGATCTTGTGTAGTCTCAAGGTGGAAAAGGGAAGATGAGCAGGAAATGGAACAATCAGGACTTCGGCACCTCCACAACTCGAGTAATTGGTATCTAAAGTTGTAAATTTAAAGATTACTCGTGCTCTTTAATAGTTGGTGATCCTAGATGCTTATCTTTAATATCATGGAGCTATGACATTGATGATTTTTCAATTGGTAGCCTTGGTAGTGTGCTTCAATTGGTATCTTTTAGCAATCACTAGAATAGAAGCTTCATCTTGTGCCACAATACTATAACTTGTTCTAAGTTTGGTGTCTTAGCAACAAGAAAAGGTTAGGATAAACGATCAGGCACAAGTGTGGAGGAGCTCCATAGAGATAAAGCTTGCAAAATGGAAATCAAGTTGATGAATAAGGAACTCTACCTACTTCGATGGAAAGTACAATATAACATGGTAAAGGTACAAAAGGAGGTATTGACCTTTATGCGTATATGTACCTTAATCTTTCTCCAATGCTTGTGTTGCATATGTTTAATGTGTAAGGGGGAGTAATGTTAGTGTGTTGCATTTTCCCTGCTTAATATCCTGCTGTCCCTTGACATCATCCTATGTTCTTGCTTGAATATGGTTTTGGTGTTTGATGTCAAAGGGGGAGAATTTGTGCATTAAAGCTCACCTCGATTTGAGAGGAAAGCTTATCTTAATTATGAAGAGGGTGAAGATTAGTTTGTTTATGTGCAAAAGGACCCAAAGGGGTTTCCTTGAGTCAAAGGGGTTTCCTTGAGTTCCTTTGATCTTAAGGAAGAATGTGTTAGTTTAGTTTTGTTTTGTTGATAATACTTATCAAATACTTATTGGTGTATTATATGGTGATAATGCATAATTAGTGCTTTCATTGATATGAATCATTGGAATTTATTGTGTTAAATTGGTATTTATTGTGTTAAATTTGTATTTATTATGGTTGTCCTGTAATAGATATTCATATGGTTCTGGTGCTTTAAATTAGTATCTTAATTTGAATTGGTATCTTAATGATGAATAGTGGTAGGTTGATATTCCCACCGGTGCTAAGGCATAGCAATGCTTCGAATTAGCCTAAGTATGTGCATGTTGGTATTTAAGGCCAAAGTTGTGATGTTAATGTAAGCACATATTTAGGGGGAGCATTCTATACACTTAGAATTCAAAATTTGTGCTTCAAATCTTATTCTTATGTAAGCTTTAATTGTGTTGCCATCAATCACCAAAAAGGGGGAGATTGAAAGCTCCCTTGTGGGTTTTGGTGTTTGGATGACAACTCAATTAAAGGACTAACAAGTGTGTTAAGTGTTGAACAGGTGCTTAATGTAAAGCTAACAGGGTTCAACACAAGTGAACAAGTGTGATGGTCCAAGAACTAGATGATGGATATATAATGGACATCACAAGTAAGATGGACAGTGAATAAAGTGAGACTCGGGTGCGTAGCTCGGAAACAACTGATCTAGCCAAGGACGGAGGCAAGAAGAGCTTCGAGGTACCAAGTGCACGGGAGAAGGTCAAAGAGGCTGAGGAACCCAAAGCCAAGGGTGAAGAAGTTTACTTGCAAATTTACGGGTGATCGAGTTGAGGAGAACTATGGCACATCAAGGATCACTATATAAGGACAAGACTTACAACCAGTGAGGTAACAGCTATAGTTATGTGGTGTAAGTCATAAAGCTCAAGATCAAGCTCTAAGAAGTGAACAAGATCACTGGAAGGAGAACAAATGTCAAAACCAGGACTGGAAGCAGCCCAAAAGAGCTAAGTGCACCCTGACCTTTAGTTTGGGTTGTTCCCATGTCTGGAGATGTTCTATGTGACCTTCGCAGGATGTTGGAGCTCAGAAACGTTAATCTAGATCAAGGCAAGCTGACTTGATGATTTATGAGTCCAACATCAAAGCACAAAGCATGTCAAATGCTAAAGAAGTGAATGTCAAGAGAAGGTATGTTTCTAGACTTAGTACATTGGCTTTTGTGTACTAATGTATCTGTCTAAGTGTTAGAAACAGATAAAAGAAGAAAAGAAAAGAAATGCAAAAGGCTTGGCTGTGTACAACCAAGACTCAGCTCAGTCTGGCACACCGGACTGTCCGGCGGTGCACCGGACAGTGTCCGGTGCGCCAGGCTGAACTCCAGTGAACTGCCTGCTCTCGGGAGAAGTCTGGCGACGATCGGCTATAATTCACCGGACTATCCGTTGTACACCGGACTGTCCGGTGAGTCAATGGTCGACTGTGCCAACGGTCGGCCGCGCAATCCGCGCGTGACGCGTGGCCGAGCCAACGGTCAGATGGGGACACCGGACTGTCCGGTGTGCACAGGACAGTGTCCGGTGCGCACCGGACAGTGTCCGGTGCGCCAACGGCTCCAAGACTGCAACGGTCACCTGCGCCATTTTTGGAAGGAAATCGGGCACCGGACAGTGTCCGGTGGTGCACCGGACTGTCCGGTGCACCAACCGACAGAAAGCTGATATTGCCTTCCAAATGAAGTCCAACGGCTCTTAGGCCCCCTTGGTCTATAAAAGGGACTCCTAGGCGCCTCCAAAAGAAGTAGAAGAGCAGCCAACAAGTATAGACATCACTCTGATCAATTCTCACTCTCCCTCTTGTGTGCAACTCTCTAGTTTTGTGTAGAAGGCAAGGCTATAAGCCTTTAGAGAGTGGAGAAGTGCTGCTAAGAGCTAGAGCAAAGTCTTGAGCGTATCATTACTCTGCCAGTGTGCTGCCAAGAAGATTGTAAGCAGCCGCGACGTTGTTGTAACCCAACTCAACATAGTGGAAGGCTCTATCTATCATATTGACAGATCTGAGCATACGGAGGAAGGAGTTGAAATAGACTCCAAGCCCAGGTGTGGCTAACTCCAACGGGGACTAGGCAAGCATTTCAGGCTTGGCCGAACCTCGGGATAAATCCCTGTGTCTGTGTGCTCTGCTCTCTGTTGTGTATTCATTCTCTGTCTTACTCGCTTTTATATCTGCACTTCGACACTTATCTGTGGTATAAGCTTTATTTGAAGTGCAGGACAGTTTCAGACAGGAACTTCTATTCCGCTGCAACCTACTCGAAGGATTCTTCACTTCCACTGCGATTCAGTCTTCGAGTAGAGTAAGAATTTAAGTTTTAAAGTGATAATTTTTATTCGCCTATTCACCCCCCCCCCTCTAGGCGACATCCAGATCCTGTTCCCGGGCCAAAGGGAACTTTCAGTTACTGGTTTTCCAATAGGGGATATTCTTCACAACAAGGAAGTCATTGGCCGAATAGCCAAGTGGGCCTGTGAGCTGGGATCTCATGACATCGAATTTCGACCTCGCACTGCCATCAAAACTCAAGCACTGGTTGACTTCGTATCAGAGTGGACTGAACAGCAAGTACCAGATAACCCAGAGACTGTAGAAGTATGGCAAATGTATTTTGATGGCTCGCTGAAGCTACAGGGAGCAGGAGCAGGAATTCTCTTCACCGCACCTGGAGGCGAGCACCTCAAGTATGCCCTCCAGTTGCTGTTTCCAGCCTCCAACAATGCAGCCGAGTATGAAGCTCTGATCCATGGATTGAACATCGCCATATCATTGGGCATCAAGAGACTGATGGTGTACGGAGACTCTCTGGTAGTCATAAGCCAGATAAACAAAGAATGGGATTGTTCAAGTGATTCAATGGGAAAGTATTGTGCTGCCGTCCGAAAACTGGAAGATAAATTTGAGGGTCTGGAATTTCATCATGTAGAAAGAGATCGGAACTCGGCAGCCGATGTATTGTCCAAGCTAGGATCCAGTCGAACTCAGGTCCCACCTGGAGTCTTTGTGCAAGAAATACTACAGCCGAGCATCTCAATAGATCAAGCAGAAGAGTGTAATATCGTGAATCAACCAGAGTCAGACTCTGATGACTGGAGAAGGCCAATCATCAGGTACATAAAGAATGAAGAGGAGCCAGATGACAAAAATGCAGCCGAGCGTATCGCCAGACAGTCGGCTCACTACACGCTCATTGGGGAGACATTATACAGAAGGGGTGCATCAGACATCCTCATGAAGTGCATTCTCTCATCTACTGGGAAGCGACTTCTGGATGAGGTCCTTGCCGGGCAATGTGGAATACACGTAGCATCCAAGACACTAGTCGGGAAGGTCTTCAGGTCAGGATTCTATTGGCCAACAGCGAAGAATGACGCAGCCGAGTTAGTTCAGAGGTGCGAAGCTTGCTAGTACTTGTCGAAGCAACAACATCTACCAGCACAGCAATTGCAGACCATACCGGTGACTTGGCCCTTCGCATGCTGGGGACTGGATATGATTGGACCTTTCAAGAAAGCTCAAGGAGGATACACTCATGTACTGGTAGCAATCGACAAATTCACCAAGTGGATAGAGTTCAAACCCATTGCTTCTTTAACCTCAGCTAAGGCCGTGGAATTCATACAAGACATAATATTCAGATTCGGGATACCAAACAGCATCATAACTGGCCTAGGATCCAACTTCACAAGTTCGGAGTTCTTCGATTTCTGCGAGCAAAAACGCATTCAGATCAAGTATGCTTCTGTAGCACACCCAAGAGCCAATGGGTAGGTTGAGCGAGCCAACGGGATGATACTGGAGGCACTCAGGAAAAAGGTCTTCGATAAGAATGAAAAGTTCGCAGGAAAGTGGATAAGGGAGTTGCCCTACGTCGTTTGGAGCCTGAGAACCCAACCTAGCCGAGCTCTGCATGGAAACACTCCTTTCTTCATGGTCTATGGGTCGGAGGCAGTGTTACCCGCCGATCTCAAGTTCGGGGCGCCAAGGTTGATCTTCGAAAGCATAGCAGAAGCCGAAGCTACTAGGATGGAGGATATCGATATACTCGAGGAAGAACGGCTAAATGCAGTAATCCAATCAGCACGGTACCAGCAGACTCTAAGGCGCTATCACGACAAGGCCGTGCGACAGCGATCCTTCTCAGTAGGAGATCTCGTCCTCCGCCGAATTCTAACGGGGGAGGGACGACACAAGTTATCGCCCTTATGGGAAGGACCCTTCATAGTAGCAGAAGTCACTCGGCCAGGATCATATCGTCTCACTCAGATGGACGGCACAGAAATTGGGAACTCCTGGAATATAGAACACCTCAGGAAGTTTTATCCCTAGCCGTATCTCAAAGGCTATCGGGACGACGATGTACTCTGTAAAATGGGAAATATGCCATCAATAAAAAAAGGGCTTCAAAGATACTCAGTTTGTTCATGATTGACTTGCATTCTTACCTAACTCGGGGTGACCACTATGCCCTGCTAACGGAGCAATCGACTTAAGTCGGCAACGACTTAAGCCGGTGCAACATGCTCGCGCTTACGTAACTCAAGGTGACCACTATGCCCTGCTAACGGAGCAATCGACTTAAGTCGACAACGACTTAAGCCGGTGCAACATGCTCGCGCTTACTTAACTCAGGGTGACCACTATACCCTGCTAACGGAGCAATCGGCTAAAGTCGGCAGCGACTTAAGCCGGTGCAATATGCTCGCGCTTACGTAACTCAGGGTGACCACTATGCCCTGCTAACGGAGCAATCGACTTAAGTCGGCAACGACTTAAGCCGGTGCAACATGCTCGCGCTTACGTAACTCAGGGTGACCACTATGCCCTGCCAACGGAGCAATCGGCTAAAGTCAGCAACGACTTAAGCCGGTACAACATGCTCGCGCCTACGTAACTCAGGGTGACCACTATGCCCTATTAACAAAGGCAACCGACTTAAGTCAGCGGCAACTTAAGGCGATCTGACGCGCTTACGACTACTCATATAGGGATGACTTCTATATCCCATAAACAAGTTTCAAAACCATCACACAACATTTTACTACTGTAAATTTACGTACTGTTGAATTCTGAAACAATATGAGAATAACAATATCATTCAAGTGCTAAACTGATGTTCTCTAACATATGTCTGACCATGCTAACCGCGCGCTCAAAGCACGCAAAATATTTCTCTATTTCATGATATCTTTCTCAGGGGCAACCGACGAGGAAGGGCGACTTGAGGAATCAGGAGCAACATTCACGTTAGCCCTTATATCTTCAGGAACAACCACGCCAGGTCTCCTCATCAAGATTCGCCTCGCCCGAATGGCCTTATCCATGGCTCTGTCGCGCTGGGCTCTCAGAGTAATGGAAGTTTCTTCAGCAACCTTGGCAGCTAACTGAGCGGTTTCTAGCTCCTGGGCGATGGATTTCTTGGAAGCACGGAGTTCTTTGATAGTAGCATCCTTCGCCGATATCAATTGCTTCAGCCGGATCACCTCATCCGTAGATTCCTGCAGCTTACAGCGATGGTTTTTCTAACTCCTCCATGGTGAAGTGATGACTCCTCTCCAGGATGGTCAGCGAGTTGCAAGAGTCGCGATACAGTCTGTCAAGATTGTCACGAGAAGCAGCAAGGATACGTTTCTCTTCCTGCAAACAAAAATCAATTCCTTCAAACATCGAGCAAGCAATGGGAACACAATAACGCAAGGCACAGTTCCATAAGTCACCTTTTCAGAATTAAGCTGAGTGCGAAGGGAAGAGCTCAATGCAGTGGCGTCATCTAGGGCAGCAGAGACTTGAGCTAGTTCAGTCTGGCTTTGGGAATACTTTTCCTCAAAATCAGAGCACCGCTGGACCAGTTCAGCCTGATCTCGAGAATGTCTTTCTTCAAGAGTGGAAATCTGCCGAGTCATATCTAGCAGGAGACAATCAAACAAAAGGGGTCAGAATATAAGGCAGTCCAATAAAGAAGACAAAGAGAAGCAAAAAAGCACTAACCAGCATTGGTCGCCTCCAAGTCAGAGACATGATGTTGAAGTAACACTGGATTCCAACGTGCAAGAGACAAAGCTCCTTCTGGAACAGAAGCACCCTGCAACCTCAGCTGGCTAGCCATCCCGTCCACCAAAGCCTGATAAGGAGAACAGATGAGTGTAATGATAGCAGTTCATGCGGGGTAAAAATCAAGCTAAAATATATCACAAGTACCTGGAGGTTGGAAAAGAACGAAGGGACTCCCAAATCATGAGAGATCAATTGATGACCGGGCGTAAGGTCGCCACCCGAAGCAGCTTGCAACGAACTAGCAGGGACCAATCCAGTGCCATCAACAGAGCCCAAAACTTGGTCAGCGGGGACGCTGCCCTCTAAAGCGACTCCCTGGTCCAAAGCTTGGGCTACCACCATGCAGCCGGAGTGCGGAGGCGATCCCGCATGAACGTCCATGGAAGTACAAGAGGGAGACCCCACTCGGACACCCTCGGGGGCTGGGTCACGGTTCGCGCTGCCCACCTGAGCCGGATCATCTCCGGCAGTACCCTCGGGGGCTGGGCAGTGGCTTGCGCTTCCCATCCGAGTCGAGTCATCCCCAGCAACATCCTCGGGGGCTGGGCAAGTGTCAACACCGTCCTTGAGAACCAAGTTCTTCGCAATAGCCGCCTCTAAGGCTGATGGACCCTCAGTTACTTCCATGGGACCAGGACGATCCAAGTCAGTCTCCTGACCCTCGAGACCGCGCTCTAAGGTCGATGAGGCACGGGATGACCTCAATCCAGCGTCGAGCACATCAGCACAAACCTCCATCACACCATCATCTGCCGGCTCGGATAACAGATCCTCTGGAACCATATCCTCAAGAGTCTGATCAAAATTCGCCAGGGTCAATTCTTGTAGACCAATGAGAACAGACAAAGCAGGAGAAGGAACTCCACTACTTTCACCACTGGCGACATACTGCCGACTGTTCTTTCGAGTCAGAGGGATCTCATCTTCTTCCTCCCCATCGTCTTCACCAGCAGCACAGGCAACACCCCCATTGGGATCAACAACAGATGGAGCATTGGGATCAGCAACAGATGGAGCACACCCATTGGGATCAGCAGCAGATGGAGCACACCTAGTGGGGTCGGCGTCAGTAAATTCAGGCACAGGCACTTCTTCAGCAGCAGGAACCGAAGTACCAACGTCCTGATCAAAACTAGATACTCGCCGGAGGCGTTTCTTTTTCTTTTTCTGCTCATCAGCAGGAGGATCAAGTTGATTGACTCGGCAAGGACGTCTCGGGCGAACACTGACAGGTTTCTGAACATCTGAGGTTGTACCAGCCTCTGGGAGAGGCGCCACCACCAATGTCCCAGCAGGAGCAGCATCAGAAGAGTCCTCAGCCAGCAAATCAAGCATAGCACTTATCTCTGCATCACTAGGATCCAAGGGCACCTCAAAGTGGACCTGCCGTGCACTATCAGGAACTTCCCCGAGCGAGGCAACCAAGACGCTAACTTCTTCAGCAGAAGGTCTGAAAGGGAATTAGGCTTGCACCTAGTTCCTAAATAATTTTGGTGGTTGAATTGTCCAACACAAATAATTGGACTAACTAGTTTGCTCTAGTGTATAAGTTATACAGGTGCCAAAGGTTCACTCTTAGCCAATAAAAATACCAAGTATTGGGTTCAACAAAAGAGCAAAGGGATAACCGAAGGCACCTCTGATCTGGCGCACCGGACTGTCCGGTGTGCCACCGGACAGTGTCCGGTGCACCAGAGGACTCCAACTCAAACTCGTCACCTTCGGGAAAATCCGGAGGCGCTCCGCTATAATTCACCGGACAGTGTCCGGTGCTCCAAGGAAGAGCGTCTCAGGAACTCGCCAGCTTCGGGAATTCGCTCCGCTATAATTCACCGGACATGTCCGGTGTGCACCGGACTGTCCGGTGAGCCAGCGGGGCAACGACTACTTCGCGCCAACGGTCACCTGCAGGCGCATTTAATGCACGCCAGCACGCGCAGAAGTCAGGCACGCCCATACTGGCGCACCGGACACTCTACAGTACATGTCCGGTGCGCCACCGGACATCCAGGCGGGCCCAGAAGACAGAGCTCCAACGGTCGAAACCCAACGGCTTTGGTGATGTGGCTGGCGCACCGGACATGTCCGGTGTGCACCGGACTGTCCGGTGCACCATACGACAGACAGCCCCACCAAATGGCTAGTTTGGTGGTTGGGGCTATAAATACCCCCAACCACCCACCATTCATTGCATCCAAGTTTTCCACTTCTCAACCACTTACAAGAGCTAGGCATTCAATTCTAGACACACCCAAGTGATCAAATCCTCTCCAATTCCACACAAGGCTTTAGTGATTAGCGAGAGAGATTTGTCGTGTTCTTTTGAGCTCTTGCGCTTGGATTGCTTCTTTTCCTTCTCACTTGTTCTTGTGATCAAAACTCAATTGTAACCAAGGCAAGAGGCACCAATTGTGTGGTGGCCCTTGCGGGGAAGCTTTGTTCCCGTTTGATTGAGAAGAAGAAGCTCACTCGGTCCGAGGGACCGTTTGAGAGAGAGAAAGGGTTGAAAGAGACTCGGTCTTTGTGACCATCTCAACGGGGAGTAGGTTTGTAAGAACCGAACCTCGGTAAAACAAATCATTGTGTCTCACCGCTTTACTTGCTTGTGATTTGTTTTACGCCCTCTTGCGGACTCGATTTTATTTCTAATGCTAACCCGGCTTATAGTTGTGATTATTATAGAGAATTTCAGTTTCGCCCTATTCACCCCCCCTCTAGGCGACTATCAATTGGTATCAGAGCCCGGTGCTTCATTAGAGCCTAACCGCTCGAAGTAATGTCGGGAGAACTTGCCAAGAGGGAGATGGAGACCGGCGACAAGCCCGCTACAAGCCACGGGTCGACTTCATCGGAAGAGTCCCACAACAAGAGGAAGGAGAAGAAAAACTCCTCCAACAAAGGGAAGGGGAAGGAGAAGAAATCCTCTTCCGACAAGTCGGATCGGAGAGGCGACAAGCACAAGAGGATGAGGAAAGTGGTCTACTACGAGACCGACTCTTCATCACCATCGACCTCCGACTCCGATGCACCGTCCGTTACTTCTAAGCGCCAAGAGCGCAAGAAGTATAGTAAGATTCCTCTACGCTATCCCCATATTTCAAAACGTACTCCTTTGCTCTCCGTTCCATTAGGCAAACCACCGGTTTTTGACGGTGAAGATTATAATATGTGGAGTGACAAAATGAGGCATCATCTAACCTCACTCCACACAAGCATATGGAATGTTGTTGAGTATGGTGTACAGGTACCATCCGTAGGGGATGAAGACTACGACTCGGACGAGGTGGCCCAAATTCACCACTTTAACTCCCAAGCCGCTACTATACTCCTCGCCTCTCTAAGTCGAGAGGAGTATAATAAGGTGCAAGGGTTAAAAAGTGTGAAGGAAATTTGGGACGTACTCAAGACCGCGCACGAAGGAGAGAGGTGACAAAGATCACCAAGCGGGAAACGATCGAGGGGGAGCTCGGTCGCTTCATGCTTCACCAAGGGGAGGATCCACAAGCCATGTACAACCGCTTGAAGACCTTGGTGAACCAAGTGTGCAACCTCGGGAGCAAAAAATGGGATGACCATGAGATGGTCAAGGTTATTCTTAGATCCCTCGTATTTCTTAACCCTACACAAGTTCAATTAATTCGAGGTGATCCTAGATATAAGCTAATGTCTCCCGAGGAGGTTATAGGAAAATTTGTGAGCTTTGAGCTAATGATTAAAGGCTCAAAGAAAATCATCGAGCAAGGCACCTCCTCCACGCCCGAAGCACAACCCGTCGCATTCAAGGCAACGGAAGAAAAGAAGGAGGAGGCTACTCCAAGTCGAACACCCATCGACGCCTCCAAGCTCGACAACAAGGAGATGGCGCTCATCATCAAGAGCTTCCGCCAAATTCTCAAGCAAAGGAGGGGGAAAGACTACAAACCCCGCTCCAAGAAAGTATGCTACAAATGTGGTAAGCCCAGTCATTTTATTGCTAAATGTCCATTATCTAGTGATAGTGACAGGGGCGACGACAAGAAGGGGAGAAGAAAGGAGAAGAAGAGATACTACAAGAAGAAGGGCGGCGATGCCCATGTTTGTCGGGAGTGGGACTCCGACGAAAGCTCTAGTGACTCCTCCGACGACGAGGACGCCACAAACATCGCCGTCACCAAAGGGCTTCTCTTCCCCAACGTCGGCCACAAGTGCCTCATGGCAAAGGACGGCAAAAAGAAGAAGGTTAAATCTAAATCCTCCACTAGATATGAGTCCTCTAGTGATGAAAATGCTAGTGATGAGGAAGATAACCTACGCACTCTTTTTGCCAACTTAAACATGCAACAAAAAGAGAAATTAAATGAATTGATTAGTGCCATCCATGAGAAGGATGATCTCTTGGACTCCCAAGAGGACTTCCTTATTAAATAAAATAAGAAGCATGTTAAGGTCAAAAATGCTTACGCTCTAGAAGTAGAAAAATGTGAAAAACTTTCTAGTGAGCTAAGTTCTTGCCATGAAACTACTGACAACCTTAGAAGTGAAAATGCTAATTTGTTAGCTAAGGTTGATTCTCATGTTTGTAATGGTTCAATTACCAATTCTAGAGATAATGATGATGATTTGCTTGCTAGGATTGAAGAATTGAACATTTCTCTTGCTAGCCTTAGAAATGAAAATGAAAAATTGCTTGCTAAGGCTAAAGAAGTAGATGTTTGCAATGCTACTATTTCCGACCTTAGAACTAAGAATGATATATTGCATGCTAAGGTTGTAGAATTAAAATCTTGCAAACCCTCTACATCTACCGTTGAGCATACTACCATTTGTACTAGATGTAGAGATGTTAACATTGATGCTATACATGATCACATGGCTTTAATTAAACAACAAAATGATCATATAGCAAAATTAGATGCTAAAATTGCCGAGCATAACTTAGAAAATGAAAATTTTAAATTTGCTAGAAGTATGCTCTACAGTGGGAGACGCCCTGGCATCAAGGATGGCATTGGCTTCCAAAGAGGAGACAATGTCAAACTTAATGCCCCTCCTAAAAGATTGTCTAATTTTGTAAAGGGCAAGGCTCCCATGCCTCAGGATAACGAGGGTTACATTTTGTACCCTGCTGGTTATCCCGAGAGCAAAATTAGGAGGATTCACTCTAGGAAGTCTCACTCTGGCCCTAACCATGCTTTCATGTATAAGGGTGAGACATCTAGCTCTAGGCAACCAACCCGTGCTAAGTTGCCTAAGAAGAAAACTCCTAGTGCATCAAATGATCATGACATTTCATTCAAAACTTTTGATGCATCATATGTTTTAACTAACAAATCTGGCAAGGTAGTTGCTAAGTTTGTTGGGGGCAAACACAAGGGCTCCAAGACTTGTGTTTGGGTACCCAAAGTTCTTGTTTCTAATGCCAAAGGACCCAAAACCGTTTGGGTACCTAAAGTCAAGAACTAAACTTGTTTTGTAGGTTTATGCATCCGGGGGCTCAAGTTGGATACTCGACAGCGGGTGCACAAACCACATGACAGGGGAGAAGAAGATGTTCTCCTCCTACGAGAAAAACCAAGATCCCCAACGAGCGATCACATTCGGGGATGGAAACCAAGGTTTGGTCAAAGGATTGGGTAAAATTGCTATATCTCCTGATCATTCTATTTCCAATGTTTTTCTTGTAGATTCATTAGATTACAATTTGCTTTCTGTATCTCAATTATGCAAAATGGGTTACAACTGTCTTTCCAGGCGGGCCCAGAAGACAGAGCTCCAACAGTCGAAACCCAACGACTTTGGTGACGTGGCTGGCGCACCGGACATGTCCGGTGTGCACCGGACTGTCCGATGCACCATACGACAGATAGCCCCACCAAACGGCTAGTTTGGTGGTTGGGGCTATAAATACCCCCAACCACCCACCATTCATTGCATCCAAGTTTTCCACTTCTCAACCACTTACAAGAGCTAGGCATTCAATTCTAGACACACCCAAGTGATCAAATCCTCTCTAATTCCACACAAGGCTTTAGTGATTAGCGAGAGAGATTTGCCGTGTTCTTTTTAGCTCTTGCGCTTGGATTGCTTCTTTTCCTTCTCACTTGTTCTTGTGATCAAAACTCAATTGTAACCAAGGCAAGAGGCACCAATTGTGAGGTGACCCTTGCGGGGAAGCTTTGTTCCCGTTTGATTGAGAAGAAGAAGCTCACTCGGTCCGAGGGACCGTTTGAGAGAGGGAAAGGGTTGAAAGAGACCCGGTCTTTGTGACCACCTCAACGGGGAGTAGGTTTGTGAGAACCGAACCTCGGTAAAACAAATCCTTGTGTCTCACCGCTTTACTTGCTTGTGATTTGTTTTACGCCCTCTTGCGGACTCGATTTTATTTCTAACGCTAACCCGGCTTATAGTTGTGATTATTATAGAGAATTTCAGTTTCGCCCTATTCACCCCCCTCTAGGCGACTATCAGGGTCGCACTCTAAGGCCCAAACTGCCGTCAGTGACAGGTGGATTCGACACAAAAAGAGTGAAGGCCTTGGGAGGAGGCAAGTTTCAGGCTGAGTATGCCACTAGGGCACCAACATTTGATACCTTGCCTCTAAGAATCATCTCAAGCCGGTTCACCAAGTCTACAGAGGGAATTCTTCTGTTGGTAACCCGAGTCGAGTCAGCTAGGCCTCGGTACAGATAAGCCGGGTATGCCCTGTCTTTCAACGGCTGAATATTCTTGAAGACAAAATCAGCAACCACAGCCTCAGCAGTCAGACCCCTCTCCTTCAGCAGTCCAACTTCAGCTAGCAAAGCCCCTGCCTCAGCCACCTCCTGATCAGTGGGGGATTCGGTCCAACTCGGAGTACGAACATCCGGGTGTCTTCCCGACCGTGAAGGGAGAGAATTGCCATGGTTCTCAACAATAAACCATTCCAAGCGCCATCCCTTGATACTGTCTTTGAGGGGGATTTCAAGATACTCAGTCTTCCTCCCACGGCGCATCTCCAAACTAGCACCCCCAACCAACTGATGCTGCCCCCCGGCCATCCTAGGGCGACAGTGATACAAGTACTTCCACAACCCAAAATGTGGCAGCACGCCAAGAAAAGCTTCGCATAAATGAATGTAAATGGAAATTTGCGGAATAGAATTGGGATTCAAATGGGTCAGGTTAAGATGATAGAAATCAAGGAGGCCGCGGAAAAAGGGAGAAATGGGAATCCTTTGTCGGGACAGTGACCCCATGACTCATGGGTATCCTTTGTCGGGACAGTGACCCCATGACAAATCCGCCAAGAACACAGCTCCCTCGGGGGAAGGACCCCGATGGGCACGAGGTGGAGAAGGTCGGGCTCGGAGACAACAGACATGTGGTTACCTGCGAAAGGCAACTGACTGTTGGGGTCGATGGGGGGAATCACCGCGGCGGATGAACTCGAGGCTTTCCGTTTGGGCGCCATCTCAATTCTACTGGCGGACGGAGCAAGAGCCGAATTGCAGAAAGGATTTGGAGGCAGGAAAGCAAGAACTAGGGCACAGAAAGCAGAGGCGGCTAAAAGTGCAGTACTTATGGGATATTCCCGAGCCAGATACCGTTTCTAAAAGCGCCCAGTCAGCACCCGGCAGTTACTTTCAAAACACCAGCGCGCCACGTTGTCACCCGGTGGTCACTTCCACATCATCACTCGGCTATTACCCTCAACATGGCCGGCGTAGCCCGTTCTAGCTCGGTCGTTATCTCTGAAACGCCGATGTTACCTTCAGTCGCTCGGCGTTACCTCTAACACGCCGACGTCG